>CM068369.1:381442451-383842451 GCA_034769895.1 Magicicada septendecula
TCCGTGTACACCGTTCAAGTAGCGTGTACGTGAATCCGTTTTTATTGTTGATACGTGTTTCCTCCTCTTCTTCTTCTTCTTCTTCTTCTTCTTCTTCTTCTTCTTCTTCTTCTTCTTCTTCTTCTTCTTCTTCTTTTTCTTCACCACATGGCTTGGGCTATAGCCCGATCCGACTTCACAGAGTCTCTGACCATTTTTTCATTTCATTTCATTTTAATCAAAATTTTAATGTTTGACGATTTCGCATGAAGGGATATAATATAGCCTATGTCTAAATACGAAACGGTCGGCAACTAGAAGAAGTCACAATACGTAACTGAAATAAGCTAATATATTAATAATTAATATTTAATTATTAAATAAAATATTGCCTCGCGCGCAGCTTGTATAGACCCCCAAGAGTTGCCTCGGTAAAAACCCGCTCACCTTGTATAGACCTTTTGGAGTCCCTACAAATTTCTTCGACCGCCGCACGCCCCTTGTTTAATCCGTTGACGGCAGACGTGAACTCACAGCCACCAAACAGAGAAGCAATCAAGCTATTCAGAATATCTTGCTAGTTCGCGTCGTCCGTGCCTGGGGTTTTCATGCGATATTTTGTAATGAAATACAACATCTGTCCAAACGCAGCGGAGGCCTACCAGATGTCCGCTACGTGGGTACATGGGGACATGCCGCTGTGCAGCAACCATCACCCGTTTCTCTGCCACGTAGCTTGGGGTTGTTTCCTAGAAATCTGTGTGTCCGCAATACACGACACTTATCAAACTCGTAAATTTTAAGTAAAGCGTTTAAAGAATTGCACGAATTGTTGTTCAGGTTAAGCTTCACAATCAGCTGCTATTAAGATTCACTTTTTGTGCTTCCAAATCTGTAAAAATGGATTAACATTACAAAACTTTCGCATTACAAAGTCTATTCAATAAGTCTAACATCTGCGCATTAGGAAACGACACATACTTGTTATAGGCCTATATTAGTTTATGTACTTATTAATTCTTTCTTTTATATTATTCAACGTTCATCTGATTTCCTTTTTGTGCGTTACGCGCGCGAGTGTAGTGTGGTATGGTGTGTGTGTGTGTGTGTGTGTGTGTGTGTGTGTGTGCGTGTGCGTGTGCGTGTGCGTGTGCGTGTGCGTGTGCGTGTGCGTGTGCGTGTGCGTGTGCGTGTGCGTGTGCGTGTGCGTGTGCGTGTGCGTGTGAACGCAAAATGGTCAAGATAAAAATCTGTGCAAAGTAAGCCTATCACATTACCTTCATTACCATTAATTACCTACATGCAATAATCTATAGTTCAATCGCTGTTTTATTTAAATTTGACAGTTACAATCTATGCAACAAACTACTAATAATTCCTATACTTTCACGTGTGTAAATTGTTAAATATTTGATACATAAATTTAAATCGCAGGGAATGGTTACAGCATCTGGACAGAATGGAGGACGGACGACTACCTAAGGTTGCATTTCGTACAAGAGACCTAAGACCTAAGACCCTTTCATACAAGAGATGTAGGAAGACCGAAAGCGAGATGGAGAGATACTCTGTGGAGACGGAACAGGCAAAGTGCGTACTCCGTGAGGTGCAGAATCATCATTATTCCTGCATCTCCTAAGTGGAGCATAGGGCATCAATGAACTTCCGCCACCGGACTCTGTTCCGCGCCATCGTCTTGATCTCAGGCCAGGTCTTTCCTCCTTTCTCCATCCCTTCCGCTATTACACTCCTCCTCCATGTGTTCCTTGGTCTGCCTCTTCTCCTGCTACCTTGTGGGTTCCATTCCAGGGCTTGTCTTGCTATGTTGTCTCTATCTCGTCGTAATGTATGCCCAATCCACTTCCATTTCCTACGACGCATCTCAATGTCAATGGGTGTTTGATGGGTTCTTCTCCACAGCTCTTCATTGGAGATAACTTGTGGCCACCATATCCTCAGGATATTCCGCAAACTTCTGTTCACGAATGTTTGGAGTCTGCTACGTGAGGTGCAGAAGAAGAAGATAAATTAAAATTTCTTAATATATTCTTCACAAAAGAATTTATCAATTGTGAATTCTTTAACAAAAGGCTCTATATAATTTTATATGATTTATAATAATCAATTACTTTATTTATCTACAATACTACAATACATTTATCTAAGTATGTTTAAAATATGAAGTAGGTAATCGATTAATTATATTACATTGATTAACCTATAGTAATCATATGCATCCGTTACTTTATTTATCTGCAATACTACAATATATTTATCTAAGTATGTTTAAAATATGAAGTAGGTAATCGATTAATTATATTATATTGATTAACCTATAGTAATCATATGCATCCGTTTACAAGTGACTGATTTAAACAAATTAGAAATATTTAAATAATTCTGATGTTCACGTAGCGACTGAACAATGAACAGTGCTTTGTGACACGTGTAATAGTCGTCCTTAAATAGAAGAAGTCTAAATACTTATATCAGCTATATTTTACATTCTAAAATAAATATACATTTGCACCATTGTTCTTCAGACTTGTCATAAAGTTTATCAGGTATATAAATTTAAATTTCTGATAATATTAAACGAATTTCAATAATTTTTTACTAATAATATACGTAATTAACCCTGAGAAGAAAAACACTGCTGAACAGTATTCTATGGTATTAAAACATCGCACAGGAAAATAAAAGGAAATTTAGAATACAATTATAGAAAGTATCCTATATCTACAATTATACGAGATATGGCCAGTGAAAGATAACACGCAACAGCATTAAGAGTAACCGAAACGATTTTTTTTTTTTGAAGGTCTACTGAAAAAGAGCACCTAAACTGGTTGACTTACGAAAGAATAACGAGTAGAAGATAAGAAAAATTACGAGGAGTACTGTATATGCAATCGAATACGGATGAAATAAGGAATAATCAGATAATTTAATGTAGACAGGTAGTGTGACACAGACTCCCGAAACAAGTGTTAAACTGGCTACGCAAAGGCAGTCCAAGGAACGTTTGAAGGAAGGCGTACATAAGGAGGTGGTACTTTATGGTGATTTACGGAACAACCGAGAAAGATACAGGCTGTAAATCGGAAAAAGTTGAAGGAAGAAAAGAAAGTTAAACAAAAAACGAAAGAAAGAAGGGTATCGAAGAAAACTGTGAACACTTAAGTTGCATATAGGTACACTGTATGTAGACAGCAAGTGTTTTCGTATTTAGGCTACGGTTCTTAACTTTCTCTGCAGAAAGTTACAAATCGTATACAAAAATGGTGTTACAAAACTGTTGTTTTTATGCCCCGTGAAAACTGCCAACTGTCGTAAGTTCATGTCCTTTCCTATAATTAAATATTTTGATATTCATTTCACTCAATAATCATAAAACAGCGCTGCTGTTGATGCTGGTTAAAGACGACAGTCGCTTTGAGACTGCCATCGCAAACATTGTACTGGTAGTGAGACTTGAATCAGATGCCATCTGGTAGCGAATTAAGTTACTTTGCACACATCGATCTGAGCACAGACATGTTGCTTCCTGAAAGTTGGTTTATTTTCAATTTCTTGTTTATTTCCATGTTCCTTAAGGAAATGGAAGTACAGTATAGTGATGGCAAAAAAATCGTGTTCGAGATTATTGCAGATTCTGATTGTACTACCCTCAAAACATGAAAAAGTCGTTTTTCGAAAAGTGTCTGTGTGTCTATTTGTCTACAGATTTTTTTTCTATGGCAAACGATAACAGCCGCAAATTCAAACAGAATCAAATAATTTTTTGCATACAGCCCTGATTTGTAGAGTACTCAAGACCTATTGTTTTTGGTGAAGACCGGTTAAGGGAAAGGGGTAGTTTACCGGCAACGGTTTTTTTTAATCAAAAGTAATTTTTACTTCCATGTTCCTTAAGGAAATGAAGTATGGTGATGGGAAAAAAATCGTGTTCGAGATTATTGCAGATTGTGATTGTACTACACTCAAAACATGAAAAAAGTAATTTTACTTCCATATTCCTTAAGGAATGGAAGTATGGTGATGGAAAAAAAAATCGTGTTTGAGATTATTGCAGATTCTGATTGTACTACACTCAAAACATGAAAAAAAGTCGTTTTCCGAAAAGTGTCTGTGTGTCTATCTGTCTGTGTGTCTATGTGTAGATTTTTTTTCTATGGCAAACGATAACTGCCGCAAATTCAAACAGAATCAAATAATTTTTTGCATACAGCCCTGATTTGTAGAGTACTCACGACGTATTGTTTTTGGTGAAGATCGGTTGAGGGAAAGGGGTAGTTTACCTGCAACGGTTTTTTTTATCAAGGGAATTTTTTTTTTTTTTTTGCAAACGATAACAGCCGCAAATTCAAACAGAATTAAATAATGTTTCGTATACAGCCCTGAATTGTAGAGTTCTCAAGACCTATTGTTTTTGGTGAAGATCGGTTAAGGGAAAGGGGTAGTTTACCTGTAACGTTTTATGTTTTAACAAGGGTATTTCCTATGGCAAACGATAACAGCCGCAAATTCAAACAGAATCAAAAGATTATTTGCATGCAGCCCTAAATTGTAGAGTTCTCAAGACCTATTGTTTTTGGTGAAGATCGGTTGAGGGAAAGGGGTAGTTTACCTGCCACCAACGTTTTTTTAACAAGGGTATTTTCTATGGCAAACGATAACAGCCGCAAATTCAAACAGAATCAAATAATATTTTGTATACAGCCCTAATTTGTAGAGTACTCAAGACCTATTGTTTTTGGTGAAGATCGGTTAAGGGGAAGGGGTAGTTTACCTGCAACGTTTTTTTGTCAAGCGTATTTTCTATGGCAAACGATAACAGCCGCAAATTCAAACAGAATCAAATAATTTTTTGCATACGTCCCTGAATTGTAGAGGTCTCAAGGACTTTCGATTTTGGTGAAGATCGGTTAAGGGGAAGGGGTAGTTTACCTGCAACCTTTTACGTTTTAACAAGAGTAAAGTACTTGAAAATTTATTTAAACTTTTTGAAACAATGGTAATTGTTAAAAATAAAATAATTTTGTTGCCAGGCAATAAAATTATAATTTTTTCATTTTAATGTAATATAATATTTTTCATTTAATACGGCAATAAAGGGCAGGTAAGACACACACACACACACAATTCACGTTATTTCTGGCCTCACTCATGTTTATTTTCTTACATTTGCACGCTTTTTAAATGGAAAGTGTCGAAACCCACACCAACATAACGCGTGCAAGCCGAAAAAATGGACATCAATTTGCTTACTGGCGAATCTAGTAGTTAATGAATGGGTAGGCAAAAATCTTATCTTAAATTTTTTTTAAGGAATCACTAAAAGGACCTTGGTTCAAATCGGACGCTGAGGTAGAGTTTGCTGTAACCGAATGGTTCCACAAACAGCCGTAAGAATTTTACTAGCAGGGAATCTACAGGTTAGCGCAACAGTGGAACTCATGTCTTAATGTTATTGGAGACTTCTTTTAAAATCGTTGAATAAAAAATGCTTTACGGCTCTATACGTGTTTCTATTGAACAATCCTTGTATTAGTCATACATAATAATACAACTGATTGAACTTCAAATTTTTAAACTTGATTAGTTTCTATATATATGTTTAATGTTACAAATAATTCAAATAACAATCTTGATCATCTGTTAGTTCAGCGGAATAACAGTGACACTTTTAATAACCGCATAAAATAAACACTTAGAAACAACACAGGCGCTTTAACTTAACTGTTTGGACCACAGAAGTGAGGCATGCCTCAACGCTCTATGTGTACAGCGCGGGACAATCCCCCCTCCCTACACTTCCCTATCGCACCACTACATTGCTTACATACGATGTATACAAAAAACGCTGAGGCAAGTTCAGGTTGCCTCATTCGCTTTAAACGAACTATGCCGAATCTCACCTGTCACCATCTAGCGGTCGCTCAATAAAGCACGTTTCGGTTTAATATATTTGACAGTCGCAGTAACAATGTATAATCTTTACGTTATGTAGTTCATACGTATTTATAATTTTTATTCTACAGAATTTTTTAGGGTAGGCATTGCCTCAATTGCCTCCATGTAACTTCGCCACTGATATATATGTGTACAACGTTATCAGCAACAAAGAAGTAGTTTTTGTTAAAATTCCTTCCCGGGATATTTGGCCGTAGTCCAATGTTTTCTACAAAACCAGACATTTCGGCAATGCCATCGACTTCCATCATCAGTGAAAATCGAGTGCGATAACGTGAGGTGGTATACGTTAGTGACCACAGTACTGTGGTTAAGGCTGAAGCAGTAAGTAGAAAGAAGTAGTTTCTATGGTAATATTTCATTTCGAAAATGATTTTAAATATAAATCTTAGAATGGAAGTCATGTATGGTTCTCTATACCGATATTTTCGAAAAGTGTCTGTGTGTCTATAGATTTTTTGATTTTTTTGGCAAACGATAACAGCCGTAAATTCAAACAGAATCAAAAAATTTGTTGCATACAGCCCTGAATTGTAGAGTTCTCAAGACCTATTGTTTTTGGTGAAGATCGGTTAAGGAAAAGGGGTAGTTTTCCTGCAACGTTTTATGTTTTAACAAGGGTATTTTCTATGGCAAACGATAACAGCCGCAAATTCAAACAGAATCAAATACTTTTTTGCATACAGCCCTGATTTGTAGAGTACTCAAGACCTATTGTTTTTGGTGAAGATCGGTTAAGGGAAAGGGGTAGTTTACCAGCAACGTTTTATGTTTTAACAAGGGTATTTTCTATGGCAAACGATAAGAGCCGCAAATTCAAACAGAATCAAATAATGTTGATTGGTTAAGGGAATAGGGTAGTTTACCTGTAACATTTTATGTTTTAACAAGGGTAATTTTTTCTATGACGAACGATAACTGCCGTAAATTCAAACAGAATCAACTACTTTTTTGCATACCTTTTTGGATTATAGAATACTCAAGGTCTGTTGATTTTGTTGAAGATCGGTTAAGGGGAAAGGGGTAGTTTACCAGCAACATTGTATGTTTTAACAAGGGTAATTTTTTTATGACGAAAGATAACTGCCGTAAATTCAAAGAGAATCCAAATAATATTTTGCATACGTTCCTAAATAGTAGAGAACTCAAGGCCTGTTGATTTTGGTGAAGATCGGTTAAGGGAAAGGGGTAGTTTACCTGCAACATTTTATGTTGTAACAAGAGGAATGTTTTCATGACGAACGATAACTGCCGCACATTCAAACAGAATCAAATATTTTTTTTGCATGCATCCCTGAATTATAGAGGACTGAAGGTCTATTGATTTTGGTGAAGATCGGTTAAGAGAAAGGGGTAGTTTACCGGCAACGTTTTATGTTTTAACAAGAGTAAAATACTTAATTTTGATAAATAATGTATCCTGATAAGAAGCTCATAATAATCCACTGTAGAAACGTAGATGAAATATCTATAAATGAAGAGGCTAGTTGAACGGGGTGGGGATAATTTTCTATAAACGAAAATTATAGTTGAAGGGGGAGGGAATAATTTTTATTATATTTGTACTACGTTATCGGCAAAAAAGTAGTAGTTTGTTGTTAAAATTCCTTCCCGGGCTGTTTGGCCGTAGTCCAATGTTTTCTGGAAAACCAGACGTTTCGACAGTGCCGTTGACTGCCATCATCAGTGAAAATCGAGTGCGATAACCTGTGGTGGTATACGTTAGTGACCACTGTACTGTTGTTAAGGCTGAAGCAATAAGTGGAAAGAAGTAGTTTCTATGGAAACATTTCATTTTGTAAATGATTTTAAATATAAATCTTAGAACATGGAAGTCATGTATGGTTCTCCATACTGATATTTTTTAGATGGTTACTCTAAAAAACTCTCATTTCTTCAGTATAACAAATTTTTAAATTTATAGATAATGAAAAACGAGTTTCCGTCAAACTTATTCCAATTCAAGATCAATACCTACTAAAGTCTTGGAAATAGTATACTGAAAGTAATTCAATACTGGGCACTAAATTAATATTTAAAATAGACAGAAAAGATCCAAGTCTGTGATTATTACTATTGTCGCCCGCCTTAATTTTACTGTTGTAAGAACAATAAAAATTATTATTTCTTTTCTTTAATTTACCAGTGTTCAACATACTCCAAGTACTTATATAATATTCTTTAATTACTTAAGAATTGCAACTTTTAACTGCTTTAGTAATTTTAATACTTTTTCTTTAAGTAATATATATATATATATATATATGATCTATACTATCAAAAATGATGTTAATCAAATTACAGTTTGAAATTTATGAACCAACTGAAACAAAAAAGAACCTTATTTTTTTGAGGTCCCAAACAAAAAGTAGCAAATGATTAATTGACTATCTTAATTAATAATAGATATTAAGGAACACAAAACTTATTATGGGTAAAAACGTAAAAGCTTTACCTTACAACCTGAGCCGGTTTTCACTTTTAAAAAGCTTCTTCAGAGGTTGCCGCTGGTAGATCGATGTTGTGTGTGTGAGGTGTGATATGTTCGAATAATGCGTGTGATTTGAATTACGTCTGTTCATTTAGGATGTCGTTTTTATTTGTTTCTGTGTGTTTTTATATTTCCAATTGTTCTAGAGTGTCTAGTTTTCGGCCTTTTGTGTGTACATGTAGAATGTTCATGTTATTGTCGATGTTTTTGTATGTGTGGTTTGCTTCAATGAGGTGGTTTGCAAAGGTGGATTCTGTAGTGGAGTGGAGTGCCTTTGTGTGTTCAATGTATCTTTGTTTGAAGCTACGTCCTGTCTGGCCTATGTAGAATTTGTTGCAATCTGAGCAATTCAGTTTGTAAACACCAGGAAGATCGGATTTGTTTTGTGCTTTGTGTGAGTGTTCTGTTTTGTTAGTAGTTTTGTAAGCGATTTTGTATCCTGCTTTTTTGAATTTGTGGGCTATTTTTTCAGTTTGTTTGTGATGTATGTTAGTGTTATGAATTTGTTGTTTTCTGTCTTTGTCTGTTTGTTTTGTGTACGAGTTTATTGACTATTGTTCTGTCGTATCCGTTGGATTCTCCTAGATATTTTATCGTGTTTAGTTCGTCTTTGTAGTCTTTTTCATCTAGGGGGATGTTGTTGAGTCTATGTATCATGGTTCTGAAGGCAGCTAGTTTGTGTTGTATTGGGTGATTGGAGGAGTTGTGTATTAGTGTGTCAGTTGTAGTCGGTTTTCTGTATATATTGAATTTGTGCTTGTGTTCAAGTTTTGTGATGGCGAGGTCTAAGAAGTTTATGCTATTGTTGTGTTCGTATTCGGCAGTAAAGGTTATGTTTTTATGTATTTTGTTTATGTGCATTAGTAATTGTTCACATTGTCTTTTGTTTCCCCTGTATAGTATTAGAATGTTATCAACGTATCTGTGCCAATATAGTATTTTATGTGAGTACCTGTCATTGTTTGTCACAGTTGCAAAAAAAGTAGTCCTAATTAAATTCATAGTTCCAATTGTATGGATAATTTTTTTTATTAGTCTTTAGATCGTTTATATAGCTTATGCTATGTTAGCGTTGTTACATCTTGAGCGGTATGTATTTTGTTTGTTAATTCTCAAGTGATACGTGTGTTTTGTTATTTTGTGTGAGCAAACAATTTCAACACTTCTGTAAGCCTAAAATAACAGCTTTTAACTTTAATCAGTACCATGACAAACAAATTACCATAAAGGAACTAACACAAAAACCAATTATGGTGCGTCCACTTGTCGAACCATCAGATTTAGTGAGAAAAAGTCATCGTGCTCCACCATTACCCAATTTAGTTGTGCACCATAAAAGCGAAAATGAACAATATACTATAATGGTTCAACGAGTGTTTGCAGAAAATGTTGGCCTATTACGACACTGGCGAATGGTAGAGGCCGGTTCACAGGCGGACGTGCGGGGGGCGCACGGGCTACCGAGCATCTAATAAATTGATGTTTTGTGATCGGTGGACGTTAGTATTAATACGCCTCCGAGGGAAACGTCAACCCCTCCACCTTGTCGGAGGTCACTCTTTTTATGCTAGGGGAAAGAGGCTTCCACAGGCCTAGATCACATAAACCTGTGGTACGGAGAACCCCGGACTAAAATTATAACATAGGCAGGCCCATTTGCTATCACAATACTAAAATCTACAATGAAATTAATTATAAAATAAGCCTATTTGCTATGATAATACTAACATGCCATTTACTACAATATTTACATCAGCCTATCTACTACAGTATGTACGTACATTGGGCTATTTACAACAATGGAAACTACGTTTATTCCAATTCCATAGCTAAGTCGGAGTCACTGCTACTGTCATCATTACCAACATTTATAATCAAAGGGCCACTCTCCTCCATTTCATCTATTAAGTTGTCCAATTCCCACAGTTTCGCCTCTTCTTTCTTTACGTGCTCTATACACTTCTTCCAGTCTTCTTCAGTTACTTTTTCCACCCCTTCTTCCAACAGCCGTTTTACATCTGCAAGCTTAAATGTTGTGTTGTTAGCCGCAACATGATTTTTCACTTGAGCCCAGATCAACTCGATGGGATTTAACTCACAGTGATAGGGGGGTAATCTCAATACTGTCTTGCCTTCTTGGCCATCTCATCAATAACATATTTGTCGTAATTTCCTTTTTCTTGTTCTACTATATAAAGAAGTTCTTTCTTCAGATAACTACTATCAGCATTAAAACCTTTTTGTTTTAACCAATTTGCTATTTCATTTTTTTTTCCACTACATGTTCGGAATTTTTTCACACTTTACTGAATGATATGGTGCGTTATCTAACACCACAACAGAGTTATCTTCCAGGGAAGGTAGGAGTTCTCGAAAGTAATCTTCAAATACATTCCCGGTCATTTCTTCGTGATAGTCAGCAGTAGACTTTGATTGGAACACCATTAATCCATCCTTCAAAAAGCCCTCTTCACAGCCCATATGCACAACTATCAGGCGGCTCCCTTTCCCCTTCGGACTTCGTAGTCCTGTCGACAGACCTTTCAAAAACGCATCTTTCGGCGACTTAATAGTTTTATCTTGCCAAACCTTATTTTTGTCATGGCCTCCATTTACCCAAGTTTCGTCTTGATAGTAAATTTTACGGCCTTCTTCACGAAACTGTTTAATTTTGCGTAGGTAATTCCGTCGCCATACAACTATATCATCCCTGTCACAGATAAACATGTTACGTCTTCTTTCATGAAATTTAAAATTCAATGATTTTAACAGTTTATATAGCGTAGACCGTTTGAAATCCGGTAAGTCTTTATCGTTGTTAACTGCACTCAAAATTTTATTTATTGTCGGTTGTTAATTTTTGAAAAAAAAATTCGTGAACTTTTCTCCTAATAGCACATTTTGTAAATTCGTCCAATTTATCTACTGCCGCTACTCTAGATTTTTATTTTTTGGTGAACCTAACGTTTTGTTTTTCAAATATACATTAATAACACTATAAACACTCCGCTTGCTAACACCGGTCATTTCAGCAACTTTTTCTATGGGCTTGTCCTTTTTTATGGTAGGATTCTCTGTACTTAAATGTTTAAAATTATTCACTATACACAATCTCTTAGCACTATGTATAACTTTGCCGCGTTTGTTCCTTGCTATTGGGAAAAGAGTCTCCATATTGTACAGTTTTAGTCCAAGCTATTAATAAATAACTAAACACTAAAAACAGACCCAAATGACACGTTATTCAACGGTGAAAACAAGGAAGGAACTGAACTCAGTAGATTACGCACAGTACCTACAGAACGTGACGAACAGGAAATATGAGTTGGCGGACTGCTGTGAAACGGGCGTTGGAATGTTACCGATAACAATAGAATCCGACCCTCGTCAATGTCATTCGCTTGAAATATTTTCTGCAAACACTAGGTGAACAAATTATAGATATTTTTGCACTTCCCAGTATTATAAAGTGCAGTAGTTGACAGGATGTAAAATGTCAAAGAGACTGTTTTGTTAGCCATGCCTATTGTTTTCCAACAAAAGTGAAGTTTGGAATAAACATGTTTAATTATGATCCAATTTTACAGAGCCACCTAAAATCATCCTCAGTTGTGAGAGCACATCTGCAACCATACAAAACTGTTATAAAAGTTGCTCTGATGTTGTTACAATAAAAATAAGCGTAACCTTGAGGTACATTTGCTTCAATAATGCTTTATCAAACAGCTTATATTCAGTGTAAATCCCAACTATCTACAGTTTTGTGCTACATACATGAAAGCAAAATATGTCAAAGATTTTGTAAGGTTTATAAATGTTAGAACTGATACGACTTTTGATGGTTTATTCTCCCATGTACAACATGTGATTAACGACTTCAGAACTGCAGATAAATTAGTAGGACAAATTTATGACGGGTCCTCTGTAATGAGCGGTCATGTGAGTGGCTTACAGACCAAAGTTCTTGTTATCATATCCTCAAGCTGTCTTCACACGCTGTTATGCTCATGCTTATATCTTGTTCTGCATTAGAGTTTGTCTACAGATATTTTTTTAATTTGTTTCCTCATCCTGAAGGGCCTCTTCATTTTTCTCTAAATCTTCGAAAAGAAAACATGCTTTGCAAGAATTTGTGCAGAAGAAACTACCAACAGTTGCACCAACTAGATGAAATTTTATATTTAGAGTTTACAGATGTCAGAGAATACAGATGTCAGCTTTGCAAGTTCTTCATAAATGTTATAGAATAACTGGGACAGCGATGTGATAATGAAATCTTGTGGCTTTTGAGCACTTCTTAATGAATTTGAGGCATTATTTTTGTTGGAATTATTTTTGAAGTTGTTCAGTTACACTAATGTCTTGACAATTTTCTGCAAAAAAACCAATTTTGATATATTATACTGTTGCAAGAAAGTAACAGTTGTTAGTGACCAATTACAATTTGATACAGAACAATCATTTCCATCAATATGGGCTAATGTTTTAGCAAAGGTATATCCGGGGTAACAACGCTTTCCCAGTGAGGATGAAGAAGAACAGAACTACTACCAGTCTCTGTGTACACAAATAACTGACTGCAAAATTTATCAAATTTATTACTGGTATAATTTTCTAAGTTAGAAAAAATAAAATGTTTTCAATCATCAAAAATTTTAAGAATGTAAGACAAAATTTTTGGACTAATTTCTGAACAAGTTTTTAGCTCTCTATGGACCTCTGTTTGATAACGTTGGGTTGAAAAGTGATTTCACTGTTCTCTACTCATCTCCAGAGTTTTATGGAAAACACGTTTATGAATGCCTTAGTTTTACAAGTTAAAATTGCTCTCCATTCTGGATTCAGTGATGTGTATAAACTTGCTAAACTCATACTGACTATCCCTTGTACTATAAGCGCCATTGAATGTTTCTTTTATGCCCTGAGAAAGATCCACTTTCCTTCAAAATACAGACACAAGAGAGGTTGAGTGACTTAAATTTGTTGTCAATTGACAACGAAGTGTTGATTAAAAACAAACCGTCATTTTATGTTACTGTAATTGAAAAGTTCATGATGTAGGAAAGAAGAGTAGTAATGATGTTCATGTAAAAACAAGTAAATTGACTATATCTGTTATTATAAGGTTCAAAGTGTTCAAAAGTCACAATGAGTCAGCTAAATGTAAAGAAGTAATAGTACCTAACTACCACTCTTTGCTAGGTGGTGCATTGTGACAGAAGTTTAACATACTATATTCAGTAATTAACAATTACTGCTTGTTGTATCAAAATAAACTGATTTTATTACATTGTGTATCTATATTTTGTGTAGCAACATAAAGCTATAAAACAATATTATTGGACTGATTATACACTAAAGTTCACAAATTACTTTTACAGAGTGATTAAGCCATGGTCTGCTGGACTTTACAGGACAGCACACCCTTCATTTATGTTCAGCACACCCCACTAATATGTACTGTTTGAACGTACATTTAACTACAGATTATTATGTAAATTTAATTATGTATAGGTAAGTAAAACTCTTAATGTACACATTTATATTAAAAATCACCTACAATTAGATTCTTTTTATATTAATTCTTAGTTTTTTCTAGTTCTACAAGAGACTATCTCTTAAGGTCAAATAGCACACAGGTACTGCATATCTGCTCACTTATACTATTTAATATAGATTATTAAACTTTCACTTGTGAAACTTACTTTGTTTCCTCCCGTACGCGTTTCGGCGTGATGTGCGCCTTCGTCAGCGGTGTGAGACAGACTGCCAGTAACTTGTAACGGTTTTAGTTGGTAGGTTGAGTGGGGGTGGTGTGTGGTGGAAGGGAATTGGCGCGGGGATCTGAATTATTGTTTGTTTTATGTATAATTGTGTCAAAGAGTGTGTGCAATTTATAGTATAATTGGTCGTTAAGTATGCTGTTTGGTTGTGTTGTGTAGTGTTTGTATATTTCATATTGTTCTGCTCTGTTAAGTTTTCGACTTTTAGGTAAGTAGTGTAATATCTCAAGATTAGTATCTATGTTGGTGTAGCTGTGGTTTTTTGTGTGTATGTGTGTGGCGAACGCGGAATGTATGTTGTTGCTGGATAGAGCTTTTATGTGTTCAGAGTAACGTGATGAAAAAGATCTTCCCGTCTGGCCTATATAGAAACTATTACAATCATTACAGTTTAATTTGTAAACACCTGTTTTGTTGTATTTGTTTATGTCCGTGTTTGTATCATTGATGTGTTTTTGATGGTATTGTTTGTTCTGTATGCTATTTTGTACTTGTTTCCTGAATGTGTTGGCGATTTTGTGTGTGTTGGAGTTATGGTATGTGAGTGTGATGTATTTATTTTGTTGTGTGTTGTTGGTATTTATTGTTTTGTTGTTTTTGTTTATAAAGTGTTGTAACTCTAATTCTTACTTTAATTATTTATTTTCACATTTACTTTCACATAATCACTTATTAGCTTCTATTTCGTTCAGACGCCATCTTTAAAGTTTGCCAACTATATATAAAAAATTGTTACTTACCAGGGTTCTTTTCGGCGAACAGGAGAACAGATTATGGTTATTTCAATAAAATAGATTAAATACTTGTATACCTCTCATGATCTCGTTTATTGTGCATATGCTCCAACTCATTGTTTATTACAAAACAAAGTCAATACTACAAGTCATTCGACTCCCATTTTCTGCACAAAAAATTTATCTCTTTTTTCTTTCTTTTCTAATTCTGATACAACTTGTTAGATATACCATAACAATATTTATAATGCCTGATTTTTAACATTAGAGTAAAATATAGATACTGAAAAAACATAAAATCTATTTCCTAGAACACAAACCAGCGATTCTAGAATATTACAAACAACATTCATCCCCTTTCATACACCCCGTGCCCTTGAGATCTCATTTTTACTGATTTAGAGTATTTTAGTAATTTTCATAAAATTTGATTTCAAATATATGGTAGTACTCCGCAGATTATTTAGCTGTTCGAAAAGTTGATCTGGAATCGTCCCTTCTTTATTGTCATCTTGCACCTTTCGTTTTCCACGGTTCTTACTGCCGAACAGTTACTACATTTTTTGTCACAACACAGCCTATTTATATTGTTTGTATGGAAATAATTTTGATTTTAAATCACATTTTTGAACGCGGGCGAGACGAAAATTACGTCCAGCCGGCGGACTGCTTGCGTCTGTATTTATTGGATGTTCATAGCCGACTGCCTTGTTCTCCAAGCATTTAACGAACTGCTAGCGTTGACACACCTACATTCCAGCGTGACGTATTGGACTGACGTAACATCATACGATTGCTGAATTATATAACTTGCTTGTCATGTATCTAAAAATAACTGTTCTGCATGCGTCTGGAGCTGACCTTGACACAAATCCACTCGCTCGCTTATTACGTTGTATAATTCATGAACTAAAATTTGTTTACTTTTCCCATAATTATTATTTATATTTTTGTTTCCCAAAATGACCCCAGGTAGGCCTAAATGTCCCGTTACAATACCCCCTCAATGAGAGGTTTTATGGCGAAGCATAAAAACTCTCATTGACACACTCATACTTCCTAAAGGGATCAGCCAGGATATGTCGCCACAACCCCCATTACGGTTTATTTAAAAAATATAGTTAACTCACCCTTGGTCCAGTGACTGTGACCGCACCTGAATGACCTTACTGGACTTCTCTCTCGAGATCCCAACACCGCAAGGCAAGTCAGGCACTTGACGCTCCTGCTCTGACGCGCTGGCCAGCTCAGGACCGCCGCCACAGCATCACCAGACTCTGAAACATCAAATCAAAAATCAGATAGTGGCCTTGTATAATACCATATCCCTAACTGATCTGTTTCCCCTTAGCTGTGCGCTGGTTTGCGTTAAGAAGCACTGGTTTTTCTTAACTCTTAACACACACATATATATATATTTAACATATATGAAACATTTCAAATTTTTACTATCAACATTCTGTATGCCCCTCTCTTGTTAACTCTTCTTCCAAATTCAAGATATTTCCCTGATTTCAATCAGAATTTAAATAACCACCTCCCATTACATCATTACAAATATCTCTCATCACCCAAATTACATCTAAAAATATTTAAATTCATTATTAAAATTCTCTTAAACACATTTAAATCAACTACATAATAACAAATTATTTACTTATATCTTTCTCAAACTTTGTTAATCATCTCCATCAACACATCTCAAATCAATGCAAAATCATTTAGGTACATCATAAAATCAACTACACACTCTACATTATTGACATAATTCAATCTAATATTCAATAACTCATTACTAGCAGTTTAGTAACCTCCTTCCTCATCATTATCTAATATCCCCCCATATCCCCGTTACAATTAGGTAAATAGGCTCACGGGTAAACCGTGCAAGGCATTTACCTGGTTGCATAAACACTCTGTTGTTTATGCCCCTGGCTTGTAACGGCCAGCTCCTTTTCCACACACACTATTTTTTCCTGATGGTGGACTGTAGCGCCCATTTGCATCCACAAGAACTGCAGTGTAATTAGGGTGTAGACGCTGCCTACCCCGTTCTTGCTTCAGCGTTAATAAAAATTCGGCATTACTGATGTCCGGGGACACCAGTAATCCTACTATAATGATTCATACGCCCTTAACACGGCACTATCACCCCCTTCGGTGATAGCCGCTGTTCCATAGTTGTGGATTCCCCAGATATAAAACCCCCTGTTAATTTCCAAATTATACCAATTTCACAGGCAACCAACTATGGTCAGTTTTACAATAATTCTGCCCACAGCCGATTGTCATCCAAAACCACGGTCTGGGCTGGTAAGGCCGGGACCGCCCGAAAGTGGGGAATCTATTTACAAAACATATGATTCATGTTTAAGATTCCTACACACTAACTTAATACATAATACACTCATAAAACATAGTACACTCATAAAACATAGTACACTCATAATGAACATTGTTGTTATTACCTTAAAAATAAACAATTCACATTTCAGTTTGACCAAAATTACACACCTTACAGCTTTATTTTATTTTCAAATTCTATTAAATCTTTCACTTGTTTCATTTATTATTACATTTCAACTATGAATTTCTCTATTTAGTATTTTCATCATTAATTGGTTTGGGTGATTCTCCGTTATTCACAATGCTTTGATTTATTGAATGGGCATTAAAATATAACCTTACTCACCTTCTTCCTTCTAACAACCACTAACAGACTTGCATAGGGTGACACCAATCTCTCAATAATATTTACCTCCACTAGTTTCTCTAATTTTACTTAAATCATTTTCCTCTTTCTACAAAATACCTGATACCCTCTTTGTACATAGGATGTGTGTTCCCGCCCTACCAGCTCATTCCCTTATCGGTTCCTGGCCCTTCCAGGTAACCCGTAACCCTCTTTAAATCGTTCACCTCCCGCCATAACCCCTGTCGTTCATGACTCCTTACCACACCACCCTCACTACAAAATTTCACCATCACCTATTTACTCTCCATTTACATCACTCTCACTTTCTCTACATACATGCACTTTCTCTACTGTGTCCCTACTATTGACCTGTTTCTGTACTACTTTTATTCCAAAATTCTTATTTTCTCTAACACCCATTAAAGTTAACTCTGACTGACTCAACGCCTTATTGAAACAATCACCCAAACTCCATCTTTTACAACATTTTACATTAATATGATCATTAAAAACTACATTATAAAATTCCTAACTTACCTCATAATAACAATGTAACTCAATATCCAAACATATTGTATGTTTAATCACTTACTATTCATTATAGAATCTAAATCTCAGAAAATCCTTTAACTTCATCACCAAAATTCCTTTGTACAACATTTTAAATTATTAATTAATTACTCTCAAATTATTTAATTCAATCAGTTTTTTTTTAAACACCAAGTTACTTTAATTACCTTAAACTTCACAATTATTCTCATTATTTATTTAGTCTAAAAAAATGTTATAATTATTAAATCAATTCCTATTACCTACCTACATTGTTTACATAAGATACAAGTTACAACCTAATGTACTACACAAATACATTTGACATCAACACACACAAAAAATACACAATACAAATTGTTATCTGTTATCATTTACCACAAATCATTTCATAAGACAATCCATTTCGAAACCACACTGTTCACATTATTAAATGTTCATAAACAACAAAATATTTACCCTCCATCATCGAATAACAATCTGATCTTACGTCTACACAAATCATTTTTTAGTAAATACATTATACGTATTATTACTATCAACATAATGATTATTTAATTTTTTATATTCTTCCACAATACTAACAGGATTATTCCATATTATTTTATCATATAACTGGTCACGATCGAGTATAGTCATGTCGCCTTTAGTATAATATGTCACCACTAAGTAAGTTATAAATTCATCAACATTATCGTCATCTACTGCTGCACCAATTACATCATAAGGTAAGAATTCAATATAATCATCATCTCTCTCTCGCTTCACTCTCTCTCTTAATTCTGTATAACTCCTCCCAACCTCAAACAACTCTATCTTCCTATCACCATACCTCTCTCTCTCAAAATATCCCTCATCATAACCCCAAGTCACACTCTCTCTCTCAATACATGCAGGGGGTACTAAATCACAAAAACACCTCCTGGTCCTTACAGGAACACCACCGAAATTCAAAGGACAATTATTTGTAGATCTTTCATCTACCAAATATACTCGTGAAGACCCTTCTTCACCCCCAACAACACCACGGGAAAAAATTACCCCCTGCAACCCCTCTACCTCTATACTCTCTCTCCACTTTCTCTCTGACTCATCAACACACACTAACATTCCATTATTACATTCTACCTCCTCTAAAATTTCGTCACCACTATTTTTAATTATATCATCGTAATTCTCACCCCTACTTACCTCATTATATGTTATCTGATCGTCTTTATTTTCGTTTAATTTATTGGTTTCTCCACTATTCTCTACCCCCACTATACTCTCAGAATTATCATCACTATTCAACATTTTATTCTGTAACACTACCACTTTCACTATTTTATCATTATTATTATTATTATTTGTCATAACTGTAACATTGTCACTTACCTTCTTATTCATTATCTGATTTAATTTACCTTCTAACTTTTTAATCATTTCGTTCACCCTCTCCTTGAAATTGTTACTTATTGATTCTATTATTTGTTCTGTCATACTATCGCAACGTGTATTAATTTCCTTAATATGCTTATTAAAATCAAAATTCTGTTGTTTAATTTCATTTCTAATTTCATCAAATTTACTATTCTGTTCATTCATTTTAATACCATTAACGTCAAAACGACTGTTTATTACATTAAATAGTTTCTGTAAAAACTCATTATATCATTGTCGAATTGACTGTTACATTTCGTTGAGGTTGGAGTTTATTGAGTACTCGAGTCATCTATAGCTGACTCAGTTAAGCTGTATTCTTTGGACCGATTAACTGGAGTTGAATGAACCCCTGGTTCTCGCACACCAGCCGACTCGCTCATTTCAACTTCAATCTCGTTAGTATCCATTTTTTTAAATTATTTGAATTGTATAATTCTGTCAAAACAATTATTATACACACTATACATAACTATCACATAACAATGTATTCTATTTATCCAACACTTTACGTTACTCTCGTAACCTCATACGTACCTTCTTTATACATTATTTTATCTCAAATAGCCATTCTGCTCTCCCAAGTAAGCCTATATTTATATAAAATTTATTTATATAAATGTCCCTGTTCGGGCGCCAATGTAACTCTAATTCTTACTTTAATTATTTATTTTCACATTTACTTTCACATAATCACTTATTAGCGTCTATTTCGTTCAGACACCATCTTTAAAGTTTGCCAACTATATATAAAAAATTGTTACTTACCAGGGTTCTTTTCGGCGAACAGGAGAACAGATTATGGTTATTTCAATAAAATAGATTAAATACTTGTATACCTCTCATGATCTCGTTTATTATGCATATGCTCCAACTCATTTTTTATTACAAAACAAAGTCAATACTACAAGTCATTCGACTCCCATTTTCTGCACAAAAAATGTACCTCTTTTTTTTCTTTCTTTTCTAATTCCGATACAACTTGTTAGATATACCATAACAACATTTATAATGCCTGATTTTTAACATTAGAGTAAAATATAGATACTGAAAAAACAAAATCTATTTCCTAGAACACAAACCAGCGCTTCTAGAATATTACAAACAATATTCATCCCCTTTTATACACCCCGTTGTGACGATTTAATATGCCTAAATCCCACAATAAAATTAAATAAAATTATAATACTTAAATTATTTAATAAGGTACTAAAGAACCCTTTCTCTATGCCCCAAACCGGTAGTAACATGCCGATTTGCCGATGTATCAGTTAATAAAATTAGATTTAAGAAACTCAATAAATCCATAACGACCCCGCGTTACATAAAAAGAATAATAAAAGTACAGAGTGATGTAACTAAATTGTAAGCAAATTAAAGGAAAATAATTAATAATAATTAAGAACTACTTTTCGCGCTGAGAAACTACCCGCGCACGGACAGCCCCATTACCCCTATAGTTAGTTAGTCAAGTTGAATCAGAGACTCCGCTGGTGATACAGCGTACAGCACGTTATGTAGACCCTAGGGAATATTAAACATGTTGACTAAGTAAAACTTACGTAATTACCGGATGATGTGAATGTTGTGAATGACTTGAGTGTGCGGCGATGACATCTCTATAAATAAATAACATCACATAAATGTGATGTTAAACTTCTAGAATGTAACTGTTAACCATAAGCAATATGTGCGGTACAACAATGTGAACACTAGTAAAAGTTATCACAAAGAAACAGACCACAAGAATCTACAGAAGAGACAGACTACTCATCTTTAAGAATGACACCAAACTTCACCAACACACGATAGACAGAAGATCTCCCAGACACCCTGCACGACAGATAGAAGCCCCGATTCGCCGAGGATATGTTACACACAGGTGACACGGAAGTTCTACTTCTGTGGTTCAGAACTTAACTTTAACTAGTATATCAAAGACACTTAAATAACAACATAAGAGTAAAGTAAAACACAAAAGACTGACCTAATTACCATAAAATTGTAATTTCATGATAAGTAATAAGATGTGTTAAGTTTAATGAGTTTAATGAGTATAACACGCTAAAGTTAAATAAGCCCATTCTTCAGATGGCACAAAGTAAAGATTATTATTTTTAATATCATATACAGGAACACACAACTCGGATCCGAGGACAGTACAAGCTATGTTCACCCATGACTTACACTAATTACAATTGTACAAAATGCGCAAATATTTTTATCATTAGTATACATATTACTAATTTTCTTCTATGATGCTAAAACAGTATGTAATAAAGAGATGTCATGGTCCAAAAAGGTGAGTGAATAAATCTACAAACCCCTGTCAAAAATTCCTCAATTCACGGGATCCTATTTAGTGTTTGTTTATATTTCAGATAGTTATAAGTTTGTGAATATTATGGCAGCCTGTTTAATTTACCTGAGCCTATTAACCAGGTTCCCGATATTATAATGTCGTCCCGACGTTATAAAATGCGCCACTCTGCTTCTGCTATTGTCATTTAATATTTTGTAGAGTTATTCACTCTGCTAGTTTAACTACCCTGTTAATTTAAAATCTCTCCCTCTTGCGTGAAGTAAAATAATAAAGACTACTTGGAACTACGATAATAAATATAAAAAAAAGGGTCAGATATTAACCCCTATTAACCAGTAAAAAAATTTAGGGTTAATAGTAAGAAATAAAAATAATTTATCAGAACAAATCAAAATAAGAACTCGTATTTAAATAAGTAAAATCATAAATTATGATAAAGAGTTTTGTTATTATTATTATAACGCAAAATAAAATAGGTAAGGATATTTAAATGTTGTAACCCCAGGTTCTTTCCTGTACAAAATGTCATTCTCCAACCTGTCGGTTTGACGACAATCGTAGACAGGAAAATAACGTGTTACAGTCTGTAGGAAACAACCCCATTGTTATCAGCTGCAGCGTCGAGCCAGACAATACACTGCCTACCCCTATTGTCTAATACAAAGCGCGTGACTCCCCTTGCCCAGTAATAATATATGGTTAAAATATATTATGTCTGTGCGAGATTCCTCTCCTCTCTATGAGGCGAGATTTGATTCTCTCGTATCGTCTATTTGTAAATATCTCTCATATATTTAAATTTTACTAAACCTAAAGATAGTAAAATAGATTGTTTAGTATAAGTAGAATAAGTAGTGTATAAGATTTAGCATCTTAAGAGCATGTCTCAATTCAATCCAGATTTATTGTTAAAAGATGAATTATGCTATGAAGCACTTTTGCGCGACTACCTTACGCGAACGTAACGGTCGCGGAACTACGCAAAACGTTACGCGAAAGCAGGCAAGATACACCCTCACAGTTAAGTCGATTAAGCGAAATAGATCTTGATAGCGAAAGAGAAACATGTTATGCGAAGTATAGGGAACTGACCTCAATATCACATGAAACGATACTGTATAACTGTATCATAATTTAATATGTATGTAAATACCTATAATAATTAAGGAAATTTTAATGATAAATATTACCATATATGATAAAAGAAAGTATTGAAATGTACGTAGTTTTAAGTAAAATTATAACTGAATAGTGAAACTAAAGAGGTTCGGCAGTGCGACATACCGACGCCGGCAAAAATATGTACAATAGACCTAAGACACCCTACATGTCGTAAACGCATAAATTGTTTTGTAGTGTAAAACTAGCAAAAAACGTATATATACCGTTAGGTTAACGGTACAGTGTCCTTGAACAGACAAAAGATGCCACGCCAATAAATATGACGATTTTAGAAAGTCGCGTCATTTTTAAGGTGTGTAACGGACAACCGCGTAAAATTATCGCCCGCACTTTGGGAACCAATCACCAATAGCGTCAGTAGTGAGCGCGAAAGAGATACGACACCAGACTGGATACATTCAAAAATACCGGCAAATATTTGAATGTAAGACCAACGAGAAATGATCAACAGAAGATGTAGTGAGGGTAGAATTGAAAAAACTATAAAATTAACACGCGGAGCCCACAACGGGGGAGTCTAAGTCAAAATTTCACGCAAAACACGTGAAACCTGCGTCACTCGATGTGAGCAAATTAAATTTCTCTAAGTTCAAATCAATATTCTCTCGGTTTAATAGTATCAGTCATCAAGAAGTTTTATTTAGATATGTGCGCGAAAGTACGTGTGGACAAGAAGCTATTTAAATTGTGCGCGTAATTTGCAACAAAAGTATATTAGTTATTTGTGCGTGA
This sequence comes from Magicicada septendecula, assembly GCA_034769895.1. NCBI lineage: Eukaryota > Metazoa > Arthropoda > Insecta > Hemiptera > Cicadidae > Magicicada > Magicicada septendecula. The sequence goes on from CM068369.1 coordinate 381,466,318, forward strand.
CGTATAGTAATAACGCGAGCGTGTGATGTGGTTAAAGAAAGTTAACAAAGCGTGATCAGTGAAAGTATGGTGTAATGGTTAACGCAAGAATACAATTCGTCATTCCCCTGTCAGGAATCCTGCCACAAGTACCAATATCTCACTTATAAATTACAATACAATCAATTAACATAATTTTAATATCTCAAATAAACTCATCTCTTTTTAAAAAGACCTACGATGTTCAGATACTAAACATTCTATTTATGCTAGATGACATGTTTGGGTGAATTATGATATAGTAAAGTAAGAAACCAATACTAATAATTATTGAAATGATAGATGAATTAAATAATTAAATATATATTGAATAGTATAGAAGCCATAGCAGTTAAGAATTGATTTTATATATATATATGTGTGTGTGTTTGACTGATAGCGATGATTTAAATTTGTTAATGGAGTGAATTGAATATACTAAGAACTCCTATGAATGTTATATAAATAATATAAATTCAAAAAGAAGCGTAAATAGAATTATTAATACTATTTTGGTGTTATTATTAAATAAGGTTAATATAAATGATTATGCTTCAGATGTATTAAATGATAAAAATCTAACAATACAAATATTAGTACTGAACAATTCGTTAAGTAGAAAGTCTGACTCATTTAAAATGGAGGAAATTGAAGAAGCTCTGACTAAATTATATACTCCCCATTTCAATCACCTACCCTAGAACAGCGATCCACTACCGTGAGTTTCGAATCCCCCCAGGTATCGAGAATAGAACCGAGTAATGATCAGTTGCTGAATAGCAACGTGAATACCCTACCGATAGCTGAAGCATCACTTCCCAATGCCCACCACAATCTCACCAATAATTATGGGTTACCACCCTCAGCGATGACAAATCAAGTATCGGGACATCCTAGAATAACATCTCACGTAAACTTTAGTACGGACCTCTACGGAAAGATAACTCACCCCGTAGACAAAATTTTATCAGAAATCTCATACACCGATGGATTGAGTATCACCAAACTATTAGCTTTCATAAAATATCTGTTATAAATAAAAGACTTACAGCAACTATGCGATTGCCAAATATTACAAGTCCTTCTGCCCAAATGTAGACCACCATTAAAGGACCGTGTACAGGAGTCATTAAGTTCTCAACATCCAGCAGAAGAACTCCATACAACTCTGATAAGACATTTTATTCCAACGGGAATTTACGAAGAACTGAAACGAAACACAGTACTTCGAGTACAAGGAGCTCACGAGAGACTCGCCCACTATATCTCTGAAATAAGAGAAGCTTCATTATTACTGAAAGTAAACTGGAGCGAACAGCAGTTAGTAGAAACAATCTTGGTAGGATTATCCCCGGAAGAGAGATCTCGGTTAGCACTTATCAATAGACCCAACACGTTCGCAGAATTAGAACAATGCTGTATCCACTCATCCAACGTTTGGTATTCGGATCAGAACCGACGTGCGTTACTTCCCCAGACACAACGTAGAAATGAAACACAACCCCTGGTATTAGATATACGAACACACCGTGATAGGCGACTATTTCGAATTCCTGAAACTTCATACTACCAAACTAAATCGAATCATCAACTGAAACCTCAACAGAATACGAGTGATACCGTAAGTAGAGAAAAAAGATGTTATAACTGCGAGAAATTAGGACACATCAGTAGATACTGTAAACAGAAACAGCACTACAAAAAACCCTCTTATCCAAAAAACATGTAAGGCAGGCAGATCCGTAATCCTGTGTCTTCCGCAGCATCGTGAAAATAGGTAAAACCCGGGAGTACAAAAAAGAAACAAAAATAAATAAAAAAAATTAGACCCCTATGTAGAGAGATTTATCAATAAATGCAACTTAATTACTACATGCAAGTCCAGTATGTGTCAATTACCATACATACAAGTAGACCTTGGCGTTACTACCACACTAGGATTAATTGATTCTGGATCGACACGGAGCTTAATCAGCCAACAGCCAGCCGATACATTAGCTAAACACAACCTTGTTAAACGTAGTCAACCGGTGAACATAAAATGCGCTACCGCTAACAAACAGAACTTGATCATAAAACTCAGTGTTACGATTAAACTAAAAATTAAAAATGTAACGTGGTATTTTCCAGTGTTAGTATTGGACGAATTAGGACCAAACTTAATATTAGGAGCGGACTTTATCAGTAAAACAGGTATAATTCTTGACATGTACGATAAGCAGTATTATTTTAGATTCAACCGTACTCAAAAATATAATTTTGATTCTGAAATAAATAACAGTGGAGATATGGAAACTTCTGCAACGCACCTAGAACACCACGAGTCTGCATTAGATCATTTAGAAAGTAAAGATAGACTGAAAATACAAAAACTAATAAAAGAATTTTCCACCGTCCTCACCCCAAAGTTAGGATTAACGAATCTTATAGAGTACAAGATCAACCTGAGTGACAACAAAGTAATACGACTGCACCCATACAAATTATCTCCACCAAAAATGGAAATAATGAGAAATCAAATCAATAAATTGTTAGAACAATAAGTCATAGAACCTTCCACTTCACCGTATTCATCACCTGCGTTTTTAGTACCTAAAGGAACCGATAAACATAGATTAGTTGTGGACTATAGACAATTAAATAAAAGGATAGAATTCGAGTCCATACCACTCCCCGACATCCACAGCGCCTTCCATTACTTTACAAAAGCTAAAGTTTTCACCATTATGGACCTCAATCAGGCATTTCATCAAATACCGCTATCGGAAGAATCCAAACACCTAACCGCCTTCGCCGTCCCATTCAATCTGTACCAATTTACTAGAGTACCCTTTGGAATATCCCAAGGAAGTTCTGTATGTAGCCGATTGTTAGGGAAAATATTGCACGACATAAAATTTAAATTTGTATATCACTACCTAGATGACATAGTAATCTACAGCGAATCTATGGATCAACATCTTCATCATTTACGTGAAGTATTATCACGATTAAAGAAAGCCGGATTAACAGTAAACTCGAGTAAAGTAAATTTTGCTGTTAAACAATTTTCATTTTTAGGTCACATAGTATCGGCCGACGGAAAAGTAAGCATAGACCCAGAACGCACCCGTGCTATCAGAGAATTTTTACCACCACGGGATACGAAAGGAAGAGCCCGATTTTTGGGAATGATAAATTACTTCCACAAGTATATCCCTCACCTAGCTGATATAGCAGCACCATTGAACGCGTTAAGGAAAAAAGGAGCGAAATTTGAATGGACCCCACTACACCAATCTGCATTTGAAACACTGAAAGAAAGCATAATATCACCCCCAGTATTACAATTAGCTGATTTCACTAACCCATTTGTAGTACAGACTGACAGTTCAAGTGTAGCACTAGGAGCAGTAATATATCAGGAAGTAGATAATTCTAGATTACCGATCAGTTATGCCTCGCGAACTCTAACCGATCAGGAAAAGAAATTCTCCGCATACGAATTAGAATGTTTAGCCGTAGTATTCGCATTTGAGAAATTCAAACCCTTTTTAGAACATACAGAATTTCTGTTAGAAACTGATACTCAAGCCTTATCTTGGTTATTAAATCACCCTAAACAGTTAGGTCATATCGGAAGATGGGTATTGAGATTAAATTGTTACAAGTTTAAGGTACAACAAATTCGTGGCACCCAAAATGTAGTTGCTGATACACTGTCCCGTATGTTCCAGCTGCCTAATAAAATATCCGAAAATAAGGAGAGTGGTGAAACATCGATAATCAATACGCTAATTACTGAATTCCCATTGGCATTTACTGATATAGCTCAGTATCAACAACAAGATCCGTGTTTAAATAAAATAATAGAACAGTTAGATAAAGGAAATAATTCAGAGAAATATGTATTGAGCAAGAGAGTATTATGTTATAAAGTAGCTAATAGAAAATCCTTGAGAATAATTGCCCCGGATATTATTAAACCAATGCTTATGGAATACTACCACTCATCCACCATTGGAGCACATATGGGAATAAATAAAACTATACATCGTATTCGAAAAGAATATCATTGGGAAAATATGAACAGCGAGATAGCTAAATTCGTAAAACAGTGTAAGTTGTGTGCACTGAGCAAGCCAGCGAGAAACAGCCACATAGGTAAATTAATCTCGGAGACTCCCACGACACCCTTTTCAAAAATTTACTTAGACCTTTCTGGCCCCTACCCACGTTCAAAATCAGGTAATAACATGCTACTCATTTGTGTACTCATTTACCAAATTCGTCTGGATGTATCCCATGCGACGATCCAAGATAGATTATTTAAAGACTTCGGTACACCAGTACATCTAGTGTCAGATAACGGACCCCAGTTTAAGTCCAAAGAATTCAAGGACATGTGTTTCAGACTAGGCATAGACCACATTACCGTTACAGAGTATCGTCCACAAGGTAATATAGCTGAAAGGTATTTGCGAAACCTAAAATCTGCTTTAATAGCCTACCATGCAAACGACCAAACATCTTGGGACCAGAACCTATCCTGGATACAATTTGCCTTCAACTCAGCATATCATGAAGGACATAAATCGACACCCTTTGATTTGTTGTATAATTATATAAACCGAACACCCGTTATCCACAAAGTGGAAAATACATGAATTGCTACCCCGCGAAATCAGTGGTAAAAATATAAAAAAGATATGGAACGAAGCTCGCGCTAACTTAAGAGTGAACTTGAGAAAATCGCGAAAATATCACGAGCGGGATAGTAAAGAAATAAAGTATCAAGTCGGAGACTTAGTGATGTACAAAACTCACCCGACGAGTAGTGCAGTTGATAAGATCACCTCCAAACTATCTTACCGATGGTGTATCCCTTACAAAATTTACAAATACTTAACTCCCGTAACCGTAGCGCTGTATAAACCCACTACGGATAATTACGTACGTAGAAGTCATGTTTCCCAGATAAAATATTATCACGGAAATAAACATGCTAGTGAGCAAGAAAAGAAACGAAGTAGAAAAGGATAGATGTATTAAGACGTATATTTGCTATATTGTAATTGAGTCACTACTTAATTACCAAATCGTATAAATAGGAATGAGGCCTGATCAACCTTAGATCCTGTTCACCGAGAAATAATAAGCAAAGTGAGAAGTCAGCTGACACAAAATATAAGTAACGTAACTTTACCAGTACTTTAATCACCTTACTGTACTTAACTGTACTTATATGTACTATACCATACTATACGACACACGCATGCCCTACTAATCAAAGTACTAAAAGGAATACAGTACTAAAATAAAATGATTCGTCAACCACGAATCAACGAAATCCATGAAAGAGAAAAGAAAACACAGCAAGGATGTGAAACATACTCTGTGAAGAGTAACTCCATGAAAAGAGTAACAAAAAGCTAAACAAAAAACCGGTAGTAGTATTAAGTAGTAGAATTAAGATGAATTTTGTGTATTCTATGTATTTTATGAATTTTGAATTTTATGTATTTTAAGTATTAGTTAATATGGTATTGTATCTCTTGCTAATAGTAAATAGTAAATTGAGAGTGATTCATGTACCTCATGAGGAAATAGCATAAAGAGAGAGAGGAATTTCACACGGAAATTCCGAACTAACTCCCAGTGCAGTTCTGATCTATTTCCCCGTTGAAAACACATCGGTCCCTGACCCTGTGTCTTCTTTAAGTGGAGGAGTATGTGACGACTTAATATGCCTAAATCCCACAATAAAATTAAATAAAAATTATAATACTAAAATAATTTAATAAGGTACTAAAGAACCCTTTCTCTATGCCCCAAACCGGTAGTAACATGCCGATTTGCCGATGTATCAGTTAATAAAATTAGATTTAAGAAACTCAATAAATCCATAACGACCCCGCGTTACATAAAAAGAATAATAAAAGTATAGAGTGATGTAATTAAATTGTAAGCAAATTAAAGGAAAATAATTAATAATAATTAAGAACTACTTTTCGCGTTGAGAAACTACCCGCGCGCGGACAGCCCCATTACCCCTATAGTTAGTTACTCAAGTTGAATCAGAGACTCCGCTGGTGATACAGCGTACAGCACGTTATGTAGACCCTAGGAAATATTAAACATGTTGACTAAGTAAAACTTACGTAATTACCGGATGATGTGAATGACTTGAGTGTGCGGCGATGACATCTCTATAAATAAATACCATCACGTAAATGTGATGTTAAACTTCTAGAATGTAACTGTTAACCATAAGCAATATGTGCGGTACAACAATGTGAACACTAGTGAGAGTTACCACAAAGAAACAGATCACAAGAATCTACAGAAGAGACAGACTACTCATCTTTAAGAATGACACCAAACTTCACCAACACACGATAGACAGAAGATCTCCCAGACACCCTGCACGACAGATAGAAGCCCCGATTCCCCGAGGATATGTTACACACAGGTGACACGGAAGTTCTACTTCTGTGGTTCAGAACTTAACTTTAACTAATATATCAAAGACACTTAAATAACAACATAAGAGTAAAGTAAAAAACAAAAGACTGACCTAATTACCATAAAATTGTAATTTCATGATAAGTAATAAGATGTGTTAAGTTTAATGAGTTTAATGAGTATAACACGCTAAAGTTAAATAAGCCCATTCTTCAGATGGCACAAAGTAAAGATTATTATTTTTAATATCATATACAGGAACACACAACTCGGATCCGAGGACAGTACAAGCTATGTTCACCCATGACTTACACTAATTACAATTGTACAAAATGCGCAAATATTTTTATCATTAGTATACACATTACTAATTTTCTTCTATGATGCTAAAACAGTATGTAATAAAAACAGACGTCATGGTCCAAAAAGGTGAGTGCATAAATCTACAAACCCCTGTCAAAAATTCCTCAATTCACGGGATCCTATTTAGTGTTTGTTCATATTTCAGATAGTTATGAGCTTGTGAATATTATGGCAGCCTGTTTAATTTACCTGAGCCTATTAACCAGGTTCCCGATATTATAATGTCGTCCCAACGTTATAAAATGCGCCACTCTGCTTCTGCTATTGTCATTTAATATTTTGTAGAGTTATTCACTCTGCTAGTTTAACTACCCTGTTAATTTAAAATCTCTCCCTCTTGCGTGAAGTAAAATAATAAAGACTACTTGGAACTACGATAATAAATATAAACAAAAGGGTCAGATATTAACCCCTATTACCCAGTAAACAAATTTAGGGTTAATAGTAAGAAATAAAAATAATTTATGAGAACAAATCAGAATAAAGAACTCGTATTTTAATAAGTAAAATCATAAATTAGGATAAAGAGTTTTGTTATTATTATTATAACGCAAAATAATATAGGTAAGGATATTTAAATGTTGTAACCCCAGGTTCTTTCCTGTACAAAATGTCATTCTCCAACCTGTCGGTTTGACGACAATCGTAGACAGTAAAATAACGTGTTACAGTCTGTAGGAAACAACCCCATTGTTATCAGCTGCAGCGTCGAGCCAGACAATACACTGCCTACCCCTATTGTCTAATACAAAGCGCGTGACTCCCCTTGCCCAGTAATAACATATGGTTAAAATATATTATGTCTGTGCGAGATTCCTCTCCTCTCTCTGAGGCGAGATTTGATTCTCTCGTATCGTCTATTTGTAAATATCTCTCATATATTTAAATTTTACTAAACCTAAAGATAGTAAAATAGAGTGTTTAGTATAAGTAGAATAAGTAGTGTATAAGATTTAGCATCTTAAGAGCATGTCTCAATTCAATCCAGATTTATTGTTAAAAGATGAATTATGCTATGAAGCACTTTTGCACGACTACCTTACGCGAACGTAACGGTCGCGGAACTACGCAAAACGTTACGCGAAAGCAGGCAAGATACACCCTCACAGTTAAGTCGATTAAGCGAAATAGATCTTGATAGCGAAAGAGAAACATGTTATGCGAAGTATACGGAACTGACCTCAATATCACATGAAACGATACTGTATAACTGTATCATAATTTAATACGTATGTAAATACCTATAATAATTAAGCAAATATAAATGATAAATATAACCATAAGTGATAAATTAAAGTATTGAAATGTACGTAGTTTTAAGTAAAATTATAATTGAATAGTGAATCTAAAGAGGTTCGGCAGTGCGACAGACCGACGCCGGCAACAATATGTACAATAGACCTAAGACACCCTACATGTCGTAAACGCATAAATTGTTTTGTAGTGTAAAACTAGCAAAAAACGCCTATATACCGTTAGGTTAACGGTACAGTGTCCTTGAACAGACAAAGGATGCCACGCCAGTAAATATGACGATTTTAGAAAGTCGCGTCATTTTTAAGGTGTGTAACGGACAACCGCGTAAAATTATCGGCCGCACTTTGGGAACCAATCACCAATAGCGTCAGTAGTGAGCACGAAAGAGATACGACACCAGACTGGATACATTCAAAAATACCGGCAAATATTTGAATGTAAGACCAATGAGAAATGATCAACAGAAGATGTAGTGAGGGCAGAATTGAAAAAACTATAAAAATAACACGCCGAGCCCACAACGGGGGAGTCTAAGTCAAAATTTCACGCAAAACACGTGAATCCTGCGTCACTCGATGTGAGCAAATTAAATTACTCTAAGTTCAAATCAATATTCTCTCGGTTTAATAGTATCAGTCATCAAGAAGTTTTATTTAGATATGTGCGCGAAAGTACGTGTGGACAAGAAGCTATTTAAATTGTGCGCGTAATTTGCAACAAAAGTATATTAGTTATTTGTGCGTGACGTATAGTAATAACGCGAGCGTGTGATGTGGTTAAAGAAAGTTAATAAAGCGTGATCAGTGAAAGTGAGGTGTAATGGTTAACGCAAGAATACAATTCGTCATTCGCCTGTCAGGAATCCTGCCACAAGTAACAATATCTCACTTATAAATTACAATACAATCAATTAACATAATTTTAATATCTCAAATAAACTCATCTCATTTTAAAAAGACCCACGATGTTCAGATACTAAACATTCAATTTATGCTAGATGACATGTTTGGGTGAATTATGATATAGTAAAGTAAGAAACCAATACTAATAATTATGGAAATGATAGATGAATTAAATAATTAAATATATATTGAATAGTATAGAAGAAGTCATAGCAGTTAAGAATTGATTTTATATATATATATATATGTGTGTGTGTGTGTGTGTGTGTTTGATTGATAGCGATGATTTAAATTTGTTAATGGAGTAAATTGAATATACTAAGAACTCCTATGAATGTTATATAAATAATATAAATTCAAAAAGAAGGGTAAATAGAATTATTAATACTATTTTGGTGTTATTATTAAATAAGGTTGATATAAATGATTATGCTTCAGATGTATTAAATGATAAAAATCTAACAATACAAATATTAGTATCTGAACAATTTGTTATTATTTCATAAACAAACCTGAGATCTCCTGCTCTGGCGCCCAAGTAATAATTAATAATATAAATTTGAGTGGAGCTCGTTCAAAATAATAATTATAATTGACGCCACAAAAACGTTGAGGTGTTAAGAATCTTTATATTTGTCGCCAACAACGTGGTGCAGTTGTCAAGAATCTTTATATTTGTCGCCATCAACGTTGTAAAGGTGCAGTTCTAAAAAACCTTTATACACAATCTCTGCACGACGAGAATTCACCCGCTATAATCTTACGTACAACCCAGAAAACAGAGCTTTAACCCGTCGGATAAATAATTTATTAAACTGGCCCAGAGCTACTGTAATTCCCCCGGATATGCAAAAATTTGCTGATGAAGCATTACAGCAATTACCCACAATAATAAGAGAATTACGTAGAAAGTCTGACTCATTTAAAATGGAGGAAATTGAAGAAGCTCTGACTAAATTATATATGTCCCCATTTCAATCACCTACCCTAGAACAGCGACCCACTACCGTGAGTTTCGAATCCCCCCAGGTATCGAGTATAGAACCGAGTAATGATCAGTTGCTGAATAGCAACGTGAATACCCTACCGATAGCTGAAGCAATACTTCCCAATGCCCACCACAATATCACCAATAATTATGCGTTACCACCCTCAGCGATGACAAATCAAGTATCGGGACATCCTAGAATAACATCTCACGTAAACTTTAGTACGGACCTCTACGGAAAGATAACTCACCCCGTAGAAAAAATTTTATCAGAAAGCCCATACACCAATGGATTGAGTATCACCAAACTATTAGCTTTCATAAAATATCTGTTATAAATAAAAGACTTACAGCAACAATGCGATTGCCAAATATTACAAGTCCTTCTCCCCAAATGTAGACCACCATTAAAGGACCGTGTACAGGAGTCATTAAGTTCTCAACATCCAGCAGAAGAACTCCATACAACTCTGATAAGACATTTTATTCCAACGGGAATTTACGAAGAACTGAAACGAAACACAGTACTTCGAGTACAAGGAGCTCACGAGAGACTCGCCCACTATATCTCTGAAATAAGAGAAGCTTCATTATTACTGAAAGTAAACTGGAGCGAACAGCAGTTAGTAGAAACAATCTTGGTAGGATTATCCCCGGAAGAGAGATCTCGGTTAGCACTTATCAATAGACCCAACACGTTCGCAGAATTAGAACAATGCTGTATCCACTCATCCAACGTTTGGTATTCGGATCAGAACCGACGTGCGTTACTTCCCCAGACACAACGTAGAAATGAAACACAACCCCTGGTATCAGATACAAGAACACACCGTGATAGGCGACTATTTCGAATTCCTGAAACTTCATACTACCAAACTAAATCGAATCATCAACTGAAACCTCAACAGAATACGAGTGATACCGTAAGTAGAGAAAATAGATGTTATAACTGCGGGAAATTAGGACACATCAGTAGATACTGTAAACAGAAACAGCACTACCAAAAACCTTCTTATCCAAAAAACATGTAAGGCAGGCAGATCCGTAATCCTGTGTCTTCCGCAGCATCGTGAAAATAGGTAAAACCCAGGAGTACAAAAAAAAAACAAAAAAAAATTTAAAAAAATTAGACCCCTACGTAGAGAGATTTATCAATAAATGCAACTTAATTACTACATGCAAGTCCAGTATGTGTCAATTACCATACATACAAGTAGACCTTGGCGTTACTACCACACTAGGATTAATTGATTCTGGATCGACACGGAGCTTAATCAGCCAACAGCTAGCCGATACATTAGCTAAACACAACCTTGTTAAACGTAGTCAACCGGTGACCATAAAATGCGCTACCGCTAACAAACAAAACTTAAATCATAAAACTCAGTGTTACGATTAAACTAAAAATTAAAAATTTAACGTGGTATTTTCCAGTGTTAGTATTGGACGAATTAGGACCAAACTTAATATTAGGAGCGGACTTTGGACTTTATCAGTAAAACAGGTATAATTCTTGACATGTACGATAAGCAGTATTATTTTAGATTCGACCGTACTCAAAAATATAATTTTGTTTCTGAAATAAATAACAGTGGAGATATGGAAACTTCTGCAACGCACCTAGAACACCACGAGTCTGCATTAGATCATTTAGAAAGTAAAGATAGACTGAAAATACAAAAACTAATAAAAGAATTTTCAACCGTCCTCACCCCAAAGTTAGGATTAACGAATCTTATAGAGTACAAGATCAACCTGACTGACAACAAAGTAATACGACTGCACCCATACAAATTATCTCCACCAAAAATGGAAATAATGAGAAATCAAATCAATAAATTGTTAGAACAATAAGTCATAGAACCTTCCACTTCACCGTATTCATCACCTGCGTTTTTAGTACCTAAAGGCACCGATAAACATAGATTAGTTGTGGACTATAGACTGTGACGATTTAAATAAAAGAAATAATCAAGAGAATAAAAATTTTTAAAAATTGAGGTTGCGAGCTCTTAAGCCATTTAAATCTCACTGTATTAATATAAAATACCTGTATGTACTCAGTATGAGAGGAAGCAGTAATTAATTAGTTATTTATAAGATACTCAAATAAAAAGATAAAATGTAAAGCGTTATTAATATCGTGTTTAACCCTTTGCTTGTAAGCAGGCGCTTTCCTGTTGATTCCAGACTCGACATGCTTTCAGAGTCTTGTGTGAGTAAGAATAAGATAAAAAAAAAACTAATGTTAATAATAAAAAAATCTGAAGACATAAATAGTAGCTAAAACAACTGATTTAAATTATGTATATTTGTTTAGGGATAGTTTGCATAAATAAAAATGTTAACTTAAATATAGTTAGGAACTATATTCTCGCGCGGAAATTGTCGCACTAACTTTTGCCCAGTACCAGGCAAAGGGAGCGTAAATTCTCTCTCTTGCAATGGTGACTCCGTACAGTGTAGACGTAAGAGCGATGCTCTTAAAATATGTGAATCATATTTTGTTTCACCTTCAGATGGTGTACCAGATGTAGTTTGTTTAAAGCATCTGGATGTATTAATTAGTGTAGTCATGTGAATAGACAATAAGTTTAAAGTAATGTAAAACAAAAAGTATCGAAACGTAACAAAGAGTGTAACACAAGATGACTACGTACTTCAACAAATAACAACTATTCCAAAGTCATACCCGGAGATGTGAACTAGCAGAAGCCACAAACTCTACTGCACGTGACAGAATATGCAGATCAGGACATCCGAGAATCTACAAGATCATCATAGATAACTACACGACATATTGTTCTACCTGCGAACTTTTGGAGCCCTTTACAGAGGAAAGCCAGACCGAGATGACGACGTAGCTGTTCCTGTTTCCCAAGACTGATACCCCAGGACGAGTCTTCTGCATACCAATTAAAAGGTGACTCGATAGCCTGTCTATCGAGGGTTACTAATATTTGTCACACAACACATCTTGAAAGAGACTTTTCAGAAACTAATAACTTTGTAAAGACTTATAAATTAAATCTAAGAATTTCATGTAACTATTCTAACTTCATACGTTGTAACAGTTTATATGCTAATGTAGAGTAATATAACTCAAGCAATAATACCATTCTTCCAATGGTTGAATAAAAGAAAGTCTTGCAAGCTAATATCATGAAATGAGTATAATTAAAAGTCTTAATTACAGAAATACAGAAAGTTGACCCGGATCCGAGGTATAACTATATAGAATCTAGTTTGATCCCAAAGTTTAAAGAAACCTTTCGATAATTTGATAATTGAATTAGTAATGTCATGGCATCTGTCAGTATATGTTTTTTTCTTAAATGTTGAATAAAGAGAAGTCTTCTTGTTACACACATATGAGGAGTGCTTAAATCAATTGTATACCTTGCCATTGTTTCCTTGCACAGTTAGTAAGTAATTTGTTATTTTAATTATTTGTGATCAATTCTGTTACAACGTAGGCAGCCCTTCTAATTAACGGAGTTTAATTACGAAGGGTTCCCTGGATTTGTAACGCGGCGAAAAGCAGTTACAAAAGTGCGCCACTCTGCTCAATTTGTAAAAAATAAAAGGGTAATTGTTTACAGAGTGTTACAAAAGTGCGGCACTCTGCTTAATAAAAAAAAAAAATAAAGGAAACAAAGGAAAGAGTTTTAATTGTGTATATAGTGTCACAAACAAAATTGCATTCACTATGCGTGGATAAATAGTATGATTAATAACTAAATATTTAATATTGATATATGCACTCAGAAAGTTACTTTACAAAAATGTAATGTTCGAAACATATTTAGTAATGTATTACGTTATGTAGATGGTAGTATGTATGAGTGAAATATCATTAGCGTCATACAATGCGAAATGCTATATGCAGGTTCCTACTGGCATTTCCTACAGAAACTGCATAATTCGATGTAAGTACTTGCAGACATGAATTGTGACCAAGCATAACAATTTTGGTCAACCGAACAATCTGTAACAGGTTTGTTTACGACAAACTACGGCCTGTTGTTTCCTGAATCATTCTGCACAGTGTAGGTCCAACTATCTAGCTTACATACACTAGTATGTGTTATAAAAAAAATTTGATTAAAAATAACTTTGTTAATAATAATAAAGTAATTAAGTAGAAGTTCGTGATTTAAAACTTGTGAACAAAATAAGTAATTATTTAATTGAGAAAAGTTTATGAATGAACGGAGCCAAAGTGTTGTCTAAGCAGAATAATAATAAATGTGTTGCATAAGATTGCTCTCCCCTTTTCTCGTGTTTATACCGGTCGTTGGTGTTATTCACTCGCATTGTGTAGACAATACGAGGTAAAAGCAAACACCCCATTGTCACACACGCTCAACCCTCCTTTGTTAACTAAATATGTAGGCCACCCTCTGACCTACATTCCAGTAAACAGCTGATCGGCTATTTAACATTGAAAGATATGTGTGTGTGATTTCTGTCTCTCCCTTAGAAGAGAAATTGTTCTTTTCTAATTTGTGTAAATTTATTACTTATGAATTTATTATATGTATATGTAATATATGTGTAACATACTAGTATTAATTTTAAGTACGTGCTAATGTGTTAGAACAAAATGGCCCAATTTAACCCGGATTTGTTATTAAAAGACGAGCTGTCTTACGAAGCCCTTTTGCGTGGACTACCCCATGCTGATGTAACAGTCGCGGAATTAAGAAGTTCAATTCGCGAATGTGGATTTGATGCGCCCGTGGAATTAAACAATCTAAGCCAACTCGATTATGAAGGCGAGAAAGAAATTTGTAATGCCAAGTATAGTGAACTATACTTATTGTCTCAAACACTCCAAGACGAGAAATCTCCGGCAAAAATTTTGCGGACTACCCAGAGAATAGAGCATTTAACCAGGCGAATAAAAAATTTGTCGATCTGGCCGAATCTCACAGAAATACCCGTTGATGTACAAAAGCTAGCAGACGAAGCTCTACGCCGCTTACCTTCAATTATCAACGATTTAAGACGAAAATCCGACTCATTCAGGATGGACGAAATAGAGAAATCATTAATGAAATTACACATCTCCCCAATACAATCCCCCACCACTGGTTTACCTCCGCCTAACTCGGATCGGAACTCACCTATCGTATCGCAAGTGCAAGCGAACCCAGAACAAAATACTGATACAGATGTAAATGTCCCTCCTCCCGAGCATTTTCAGTTTCGTCCCGGAAATAATGAATTGACCAACACCCCCAATGAATCAAATCGCCCTCATCGAGGAATTACGCCTATGAACTATAACGCAGATCTATACGGAAAAATGACTCACCCTGTGGAGAAGATTTTATCCGAAATCCCTTATACAGATGGTTTAAATGTTTCCAAGTTACTAACATTATTAGTTATCTTCTTCAGATAAAGGATCTACAGCAGCTGAATGACTGGCAAATTTTACAAGTTCTGTTACCAAAGTGTAAACCCCCGTTAAAAAAATTGTGTGCTAGAAGCCCTAACCTCTACTTTCCCAGTAGAAGAGCTACATAGCTCTTTAATAAAATACTTTATTCCCACCGGCATCTATGAGGAAATAAAAAGAAAGACAGTACTCCGAGTACAAGGACATCAGGAGAGATTAGCTCACTACATCTCCGATATTAGGGAGTCCTCTCGACTACTACGTGTAAGCTGGAATGAAACACAACTGGTGGACACCATTTTAATAGGAGTGTCACCTGAAGAAAGATCTCGACTATCATTGATGAATAGACCCAATACAATTGCTGATCTAGAACAGTGCAGTATCCATTCTTCAAATGTATGGTACTCAGATCAAAATAGAGAAGCAATGAAAACCTCTGGAACTAATAGACATCAATTGCGAGCACTACTGCCTGATGTAACAACCTCGTATGAAAGACAAGTTTCTAGTAGACCTCACCATGTGCGCAAAGCTGGTAAGTTAACTGTAAACCCAGATAAAGCGGAAACCAAGTACCCACCTCGCAGAAAACCCACCTGTTATAATTGTGGCAAATATGGGCACATGAGAAGAGAGTGCAAAAGTAAGCCATTGGAACGGAATAACCCCAATTCAAAACACATGTAAGGCAGGGAGACCCGAAAACCTGTTTCTTCCGCAGCTACTCAAAATTGGGTAAACTAAATGAAACCAGGAATAATAATAATAATAATAAGAATGAATTATTCTGTAACCAAGTAAAAAACAAAAAAGGTGCGAAAGATATCGACCCCTATGTGCAAGAATTTCGTGAAAAGTGTAATGCGATTAGTAGATGTAAATGGAAAAAAAATTTACTACCATTAATACAAGTCGACTTAGGCGTTACATCCCCCATCGCCTTAATTGATTCGGGATCTAGTAGAACTTTAATCAGCCAAGAATTAGCGGACAGATTAGCTAAACATCATCTAGTAAAACGGAGCCAACCTGTGAATATAAAGTGTGCTACCGCTGATAAACGTAAAATAAATATAAACCTGAGCATTACCGTTAAGGTTAAAATAAAAAACCTAAGTTGGATATTTACAATGTTAGTATGTAAAGAATTAGGACCTGATTTAATATTAGGTGCAGATTTTATTAGTAAGACAGGAATGATTCTTGACATCTACGAGCGAGAATTTTATTTCAGATTTGATCGTGCAAGAAAACATAAATTTGATAGTAATGAAGATAAACGTTGTTCATCTACTGCACATGTAATACACCAAGATTCAGATTTATCTCACCTCGAACGAAGAGATAGAGTCAAAATAGTAAAACTAATAAAAGAATTTTCCTCGGTTCTTACACCAAAACTAGGACTTACGGACCTAATAGAGTATAAAATTAATCTGAGTGATCAGAAAGTAATACGACTACCCCCGTACAAGTTGTCGCCTCCCAAGATGGAAGTCATGCGAAACCATATCAATAAGTTATTGGATCAAGGAGTCATAGAACCCTCTACGTCCCCATATTCTTCACCCTCCTTTTTAGTACCTAAAGGACCAGATAAACACCGACTAGTTGTAGACTACAGGCAATTAAATAAAAGAATAGAATTTGAATCAATCCCTCTTCCAGACATCCATAGTGCGTTCCATTATTTTACTAAAGCAATGGTTTTTACGGTAATGGATCTAAATCAAGCTTTTCACCAAATTCCTCTTTCTGAAGAATCAAAACGTCTAACCGCGTTTGCAGTTCCTTTTAACTTGTACCAATTTACTAGGGTACCCTTTGGAATATCTCAAGGAAGTTCCGTATGTAGTAGACTATTGGAGAAGATATTTCACGACATTAAATTTAAATATGTGTACCACTATTTGGACGACATCGTAATATACAGTGAATCAATGGAACAACATCTCAACCATTTGCGTGAAGTGTTATCTCGTTTACTAAGAGCAGGATTAACGGTGAACCCAAATAAGGTAAGTTTTGCTGTCCCTCAGTTTTCTTTCTTAGGACACATAGTGAAAGCGAATGGAAAGGTAAGCATTGACCCCGAACGTACCCGTGCTATTAGAGAATTTGCACCCCCACGAGATGCAAAAGGTATAGCCCGATTTTTAGGTATGGTGAATTATTTCCACAAATATATTCCCCATCTTGCCGAAATAGCAGCACCCCTAAACTCCTTACGAAAGAAGGGAACAAAGTTCGAATGGAGCTCAATACATCAAAACGCGTTTGAGCAACTTAAAGAAAGCATTATATCTCCCCCAGTTTTGCAATTAGCTGATTTCACAAAACCATTCGTCGTGCAAACCGACAGTTCCAGTGTAGCGTTAGGTGCAGTGATATACCAAGAGATAGATAACTGTAGACTACCAATTAGTTATGTATCACGAACACTGAGCGATCAAGAAAGAAAGTATTCTGCATATGAATTGGAATGTTTAGCAATTGTTTTTGCATTCGAAAAGTTTAAACCCTTCCTAGAACATAAGGAATTTCTTTTAGAAACCGACAATCAGGCGTTATCATGGTTATTGAATCACCCTAAACAATTAGGACGAATTGGCAGATGGATATTGAAATTAAACTGCTACAAATTCAGAGTGCAGCATATTAAAGGTACTCAAAATGTAGTCGCCGATACCCTGTCCCGTATGTTCCAGTCACCCACTAAAACTTCCGAAAACGTAGTGAAGCCGGAAATAGCAAGTGCGAACGCCGTAATTACTGAATTCCCCCTTGCCTTTACAAACATTGCCCTATATCAACAACAAGACCCCTTACTGAAGCCTATTATAGAACAACTTACCCAAGGTATTAAATCCGAGAAGTACGTATTGAGTAAGAATGTACTGTGTCTCAAAATAAGAGACGGAAAGGAATTAAGAATAATAGCCCCGGATGTAATTAAGCCCATGCTAATGGAATACTTCCATTCATCTACCATAGGAGCCCATATGGGAATCAATAAGACGATACATCGTATTCGAAAGGAATATCATTGGAACAATATGAACTGCGAAATAGCTACCTTCGTAAAGAAATGTTCATTATGCGCCCTTAGCAAACCCGCCAGAAATACTCAAGTAAGCCAATTGATATCAGAAATCCCAAAAACCCCTTTTTCGAAACTTTATCTAGATTTCTCAGGTCCGTATCCACGATCCAAATCAGGAAATACCATGTTACTGATATGTGTAGATTCTTTCACCAAATTTGTGTGGATGTATCCCATGCGACGAGCATTAGCGTCGACAACAGTTAAAATACTACAGGAAAGACTATTTAAAGACTACGGTACTCCAGTACATATAGTATCTGATAACGGCCCGCAGTTTAAAGCAAAAGAATTTAGGAATATGTGTTTCAAGTTAGGGATAGACCATATAACCACTACAGAGTATCGACCGCAAGGCAATATTGCTGAAAGGTATCTACGAAACCTCAAATCTGCGCTAATCGCCTATCATGCGAACGATCACACGTCGTGGGACCAAAATCTATCCTGGATACAATACGCTTTTAATTCAGCTTACCACGAAGGTCACAAGTCGACCCCGTTCGAGTTACTATACAAGTATCGACCAAACCACCCTTTGTCCACAAGATGGAATATACACGATCTGCTGCCTCCGCAAATAACGGATAAGCAGATAAAGCGAATATGGAACAAAGCCCGCTCTAACTTGAGAGCAAGCTTGGAAAAATCCAGAAGATACCACGAGAAAGGTAATCATAGCAACTCAGTCAGGTACCAAGTAGGTGACTTAGTAATGTACAAGACTCACCCCATTAGTAGTGCGATTGATAAGACCACCTCGAAACTATCATTCAGATGGTGTGGCCCTTACCAAATCCAAAAGTACCTAACTCCAGTTACAGTAGCCCTGTGCGAACCTGCAACTCAGAAATATGTGCGGAGATCGCATATTTCGCAACTAAAGTTGTATAAGAAGAAGTGACTGTATAGTATAACAAAAAAAAAAGAAAAAGGAATACTAGGCAGTAAAGAAAATTATATTTCTGAATCCACGTAAAAAAAATGTAAAACGTAGAGTTTGGAAACGAGGCCTGATCAACCTGAGTTCCAGTTCTGCGAAGCATGCATTAATGAATAATCATTAACTAGATGGGTACTAACACTCATTAACTACATGAGTTATATATAGGACTCACAGAAAAAAAGATAGAATTCTAAATAGTAGAGATTTAGAAAGTTACTCTATAGAAGAGAGAGTAAGACAAACAAAAAAACCGGTAGTAAAATTAAGTGATAGAGATAAGAAAGAGTTTTGTGTTTTAATTGTGTAAATATTTAGTGTAAATAGTATGTAAAAAAAAAAAAAGGTAGTTCATAAGAATATAAAGTGTACTGTGCTGTAACTATAAGTAATAACTATGTGGAGAACGTTGTAAAGTGTACAAGAAAGTATGTGAAAGAAATTACACACACACTAACCCCATTCAATATCCCAGTGCCCAATAGTGAGTAAAAAAAAAAAAAAAAAAAAAAAAAGGCTTAACCGTAGCGTGCAATTCAAGCGGTGGAGTATGTGACGATTTAAATAAAAGAAATAATCAAGAGAATAAAAATTTTAAAAAACTGAGGTTGCGAGCTCTTAAGCCATTTAAATCTCACTGTATTAATATAAAATACCTGTATGTACTCAGTATGAGAGGAAGCAGTAATTAATTAGTTATTTATAAGATACTCAAATAAAAAGATAAAATGTAAAGCGTTATTAATATCGTGTTTAACCCTTTGCTTGTAAGCAGGCGCTTTCCTGTTGATTCCAGACTCGACATGCTTTCAGAGTCTTGTGTGAGTAAGAATAAGATAAAAAAAAACTAATGTTAATAATAAAAAAATCTGAAGACATAAATAGTCGCTAAAACAACTGATTTAAATTATGTATATTTGTTTAGGGATAGTTTGCATAAATAAAAATGTTAACTTAAATATAGTTAGGAACTATATTCTCGCGCGGAAATTGTCGCACTAACTTTTGCCCAGTACCAGGCAAAGGGAGCGTAAATTCTCTCTCTTGCAATGGTGACTCCGTACAGTGTAGACGTAAGAGCGATGCTCTTAAAATATGTGAATCATATTTTGTTTCACCTTCAGATGGTGTACCAGATGTAGTTTGTTTAAAGCATCTGGATGTATTAATTAGTGTAGTCATGTGAATAGACAATAAGTTTAAAGTAATGTAAAACAAAAAGTATCGAAACGTAACAAAGAGTGTAACACAAGATGACTACGTACTTCAACAAATAACAACTATTCCAAAGTCATACCCGGAGATGTGAACTAGCAGAAGCCACAAACTCTACTGCACGTGACAGAATATGCAGATCAGGACATCCGAGAATCTACAAGATCATCATAGATAACTACACGACATATTGTTCTACCTGCGAACTTTTGGAGCCCTTTACAGAGGAAAGCCAGACCGAGATGACGACGTAGCTGTTCCTGTTTCCCAAGACTGATACCCCAGGACGAGTCTTCTGCATACCAATTAAAAGGTGACTCGATAGCCTGTCTATCGAGGGTTACTAATATTTGTCACACAACACATCTTGAAAGAGACTTTTCAGAAACTAATAACTTTGTAAAGACTTATAAATTAAATCTAAGAATTTCATGTAACTATTCTAACTTCATACGTTGTAACAGTTTATATGCTAATGTAGAGTAATATAACTCAAGCAATAATACCATTCTTCCAATGGTTGAATAAAAGAAAGTCTTGCAAGCTAATATCATGAAATGAGTATAATTAAAAGTCTTAATTACAGAAATACAGAAAGTTGACCCGGATCCGAGGTATAACTATATAGAATCTAGTTTGATCCCAAAGTTTAAAGAAACCTTTCGATAATCTGATAATTGAATTAGTAATGTCATGGCATCTGTCAGTATATGTTTTTTTCTTAAATGTTGAATAAAGAGAAGTCTTCTTGTTACACACATATGAGGAGTGCTTAAATCAATTGTATACCTTGCCATTGTTTCCTTGCACAGTTAGTAAGTAATTTGTTATTTTAATTATTTGTGATCAATTCTGTTACAACGTAGGCAGCCCTTCTAATTAACGGAGTTTAATTACGAAGGGTTCCCTGGATTTGTAACGCGGCGAAAAGCAGTTACAAGACAATTAAATAAAAGGATAGAATTCGAGTCCATACCACTCCCCGACATCCACAGCGCCTTCCATTACTTTACAAAAGCTAAAGTTTTCACCATAATGGACCTCAATCAAGCATTTCATCAAATACCGCTATCGGAAGAATCCAAACACCTAACCGCCTTCGCCGTCCCATTCAATCTGTACCAATTTACTAGAGTACCCTTTGGAATATCCCAAGGAAGTTCTGTATGTAGCCGATTGTTAGAGAAAATATTCCACGACGTAAAATTTAAATTTGTATATCACTACCTAGATGACATAGTAATCTACAGCGAATCTATGGATCAACATCTTCATCATTTACGTGAAGTATTATCACGATTAAAGAAAGCCGGATTAACAGTAAACCCGAGTAAAGTAAATTTTGCTGTTAAACAATTTTCATTTTTAGGTCACATAGTATCGGCCGACGGAAAAGTAAGCATAGACCCAGAACGCACCCGTGCTATCAGAGAATTTTTACCACCACGGGATACGAAAGGAATAGCCCGATTTTTGGGAATGATAAATTACTTCCACAAGTATATCCCTCACCTAGCTGATATAGCAGCACCATTGAACGCGTTAAGGAAAAAAGGAGCGAAATTTGAATGGACCCCACTACACCAATCTGCATTTGAAACACTGAAAGAAAGCATAATATCACCCCCAGTATTACAATTAGCTGATTTCACTAACCCATTTGTAGTACAGACTGACAGTTCAAGTGTAGCACTAGGAGCAGTAATATATCAGGAAGTAGGTAATTCTAGATTACCGATCAGTTATGCCTCGCGAACTCTAACCGATCAGGAAAAGAAATTCTCCGCATACGAATTAGAATGTTTAGCCGTAGTATTCGCATTTGAGAAATTCAAACCCTTTTTAGAACATAGAGAATTTCTGTTAGAAACTGATAATCAAGCCTTATCTTGGTTATTAAATCACCCTAAACAGTTAGGTCATATCGGAAGATGGGTATTGAGATTAAATTGTTACAAGTTTAAGGTACAACACATTCGTGGCACCTAAAATGTAGTTGCTGATACACTGTCCCGTATGTTCCAGCTGCCTAATAAAATATCCGAAAATAAGGAATGTGGTGAAACATCGATAATCAATACGCTAATTACTGAATTCCCACTGGCATTTATTGATATAGCTCAGTATCAACAAGATCCGTGTTTAAATAAAATAATAGAACAGTTAGATAAAGGAAATAATTAAGAGAAATATATATTGAGCAAGAGAGTATTATGTTATAAAGTAGCTAATAGAAAATCCATGAGAATAATTGCCCCGGATATTATTAAACCAATGCTTATGGAATACTACCACTCATCCACCATTGGAGCACGTATGGGAATAAATAAAACTATACATCGTATTCGAAAAGAAAATCATTGGGAAAATATGAACAGCGAGATAGCTAAATTCGTAAAACAGTGTAAGTTGTGTGCACTGAGCAAGCCAGCGAGAAACAGCCACATAGGTAAATTAATCTCGGAGACTCCCACGACACCCTTTTCAAAAATTTACTTAGACTTTTCTGGCCCCTACCCACTTTCAAAATCAGGTAATACCATGCTACTCATTTGTGTACTCATTTACCAAATTCGTCTGGATGTATCCCATGCGACGATCCAAGATAGATTATTTAAAGACTTCGGTACACCAGTACATCTAGTGTCAGATAACGGACCCCAGTTTAAGTCCAAAGAATTCAAGGACATGTGTTTCAGACTAGGCATAGACCACATTACCGTTACAGAGTATCGTCCACAAGGTAATATAGCTGAAAGGTATTTGCGAAACCTAAAATCTGCTTTAATAGCCTACCATGCAAACGACCAAACATCTTGGGACCAGAACCTATCCTGGATACAATTTGCCTTCAACTCAGCATATCATGAAGGACATAAATCGACACCCTTTGATTTGTTGTATAATTATATAAACCGAACACCCGTTATCCACAAAGTGGAAAATACATGAATTGCTACCCCGCGAAATCAGTGGTAAAAATATAAAAAAGATATGGAACGAAGCTCGCGCTAACTTAAGAGTGAACTTGAGAAAATCGCGAAAATATCACGAGCGGGATAGTAAAGAAATAAAGTATCAAGTCGGAGACTTAGTGATGTACAAAACTCACCCGACGAGTAGTGCAGTTGATAAGATCACCTCCAAACTATCTTACCGATTGTGTATCCCTTACAAAATTTACAAATACTTAACTCCCGTAACCGTAGCACTGTATGAACCCACTACGGATAATTACGTACGTAGAAGTCATGTTTCCCAGATAAAATATTATCACGGAAATAAACATGCTAGTGAGCAAGAAAAGAAACGAAGTAGAAAAGGATAGATGTATTAAGACGTATATTTGCTATATTGTAATTGAGTCACTACTTAATTACCAAATCGTATAAATAGGAATGAGGCCTGATCAACCTTAGATCCTGTTCACCGAGAAATAATAAGCAAAGTGAGAAGTCAGCTGACACAAAATATAAGTAACGTTACTTTACCAGTACTTTAATCACCTTACTGTACTTAACTGTACTTTGTAATATTACTGTGAAGTCCGCCTTATTCAAGCCCCGCGATGGAAGCCAAATTTGTAATAATACTGTGAGTGGTGGCTATAATAAGTGATAAATAAGATTTCTGTCGTGTTATTCTGTCCCACGTTGGATACGTCAAATTTGTAATATTACCGTGATGATATTGTGATGCGAGTAATAAAATAAATATCGATGTATGTTGATTGTGCTCTCCTGAAAGTCCCACTGGTTGTGCTAGCTGAATTTGTAATAAATACCGTGAGTTTCAACGTAATAATGTGTGTAGAAATGTAGCTATGTCTTCTAAGTCTTCGTTCTGCTCGCAGTGTTGATCTTCACTTTTGTATTAAAACAATAATATAATCGTAATTGTAATGGTGTTCTGGTATAGTATTACCCAGAATAATTTTTATGGTGCGTATGTGTAGTAGTGACGTTCCGCTCTGGGAAACGTCAATTTGGTAATGTTCCTGGATTATGTGGTTATCAAATATTCTAGGTGTCTGTTGCTGTTGCAGCAATTTAAAATGTGATATAAATTTAAAATTTATATTTATAATAAAAAATAAATTCTGGAAAAATGTTTTCAATGTGTTTATATTCTTCAAATTTAGAAATAAATTGAGGTTGTTGATTGCAATTATAAGTATGATGGTATAGTGTGTATTCTAGTAATAATCTTCCCTTTTGTAAATCTGTTAAAAAGACAATCCAGTTAACTTCAAATTAGGCGCAAACGGCTCTCTTCTTCTTACTCTTGAAAGGTTGTAGTTCGCATATACCGCCTTTAAAGGTTATTCAGTTTTCTTGAAGAATTAACTATTATGTCCTTTTATAAGAGGAATGAACTTCAAATTACTAGATAACAATCGTTTATTAAACAGAATAATAAATTTTGGTTGATAAAAATATTGATGTTACAATGCCGTATCGACTCGCTCAGGGCCGGTCGATATATGAATTTTACATTGGTATTATAAAAATAGTAGGTTCTTTGAACGGTTAATTATATAAAAAGCCAGAGAAGGTCAGGGTCAGAAAGTATAACACTTACAATTCTAAAAATGTATTAAAATTAAACAATATAATGGTAATTATTAATAATAAAAGTTTATATATAATTTTTATTCACCACAGTTCAGCAAACAGTCGTCTGGTTGAGATGATGAGATCAGATCAAAAATGGCCGTCTGACGCATGCGCGGAGTTCGCCTTCTAACACTGACAAAGTATTTGTGGAATAAATATGTCCCTTCTGCGGTTAAATCATCTTCGCAATCGTATATTATCTTCTGGGGTATAGTTTAATGTCACTGGAGTAAGATGGACTAATTCACTTGGTGTTAAAATGTTGTTAATTAAGTATATCAATTGGTGTTTATGTGTGTCCGTTTAACCTCGAATATTCACTTAGTATTTGGTGTGATTCCAGTGTTATTTCATTTAAATAGTTATATGTGGTTCTGTTTATTGGTGTTATGTAGTTCGTAGGGCAACTTCACCACTTCACAATGATTAGAATTGTTAAAAATTTAATTTTTACACAAAACTGATTCCGAACTCTTGTTATACGTAACCGCCATTAAGGTTGATTTTATCAAATATTCACGTCAAGTGCTCTCTTCAATGTATAATAATGAACTGTCTGTATTTCCTTCATCTCATGAAAATCTTAGCCTATATAATATATCTCAGACATTGTTCAAAATTGCCATAACTTCCGATACACTTTAAAAATGTACATTATGTTCATAAAATAAATTCGTTATTAGTTAACTGTTTGAAATATAAAATACATATTCGTTTTCACTATTCTATTCTACTTATTTTGATAGTAATTAAGTTAGTATTACAAAGTTTTATCAGAAAATCATATTTCTTATATTTTTTGGGAAGGTCGGCCTAAATTTATACTTCCTGTCTTCTAAGTAAATAATAGCCATTTTACCTAATATAATTATTATTCTATAAAATCTGAAATTGTTATAATTGTCAATTCTCACTTATTTTATGGCAATTTAGTATATTAATGATGGTTTTTTCATACAATTCAGTTGTATATGACTCCCCTTATGATAATGTTAGTGAATCTATTTCAGTTTCAAATGGTATTTCATTATACAAATAAATAATTTTACTCATAGAATGACCATATCTTTAGAAAGCCTTATTTACATAGTATTTAATATGTTGGGTGTATCTTGCCTAAATATTGTCAGTTTGACTGGTTTATAAGATTAGGTTTATTAATTATTCTGCATTTTAACTTTATTATATTGCCTAGATTTGAATTGTGGCTATTTGCAGAATGTTTTACTAATGTAATTATTTTATTTCCTTCTCTGACTTCTGACTCTGATATATTTGATTAAAAATTAGTTCTCTGATCTGGCATAACAGTAATTATAGATTATACAATTAAAATATAACACCCAGATATATAAAACTGGTGTTCTTAATAACATTGTTTTGGTATATCACCTAATAACATAATAAAAAGTATTTCTACAACATTGGAATTATATCTAATTTTATATAATGCATTCCTAAATTAACATGAACAATAAAATAACAATTATAATACTAATATTTCTTATGACTAACCCTTACTTATCTAAATGCTATTTTTAATTGGAACCCAACATTTGGATCCATATATAATTGTTAATACCTTCTACAACTTCATCATAAACAGTTAGTTCTGTAATTCCCCATTTTATAAGATTTATGCCCCCTCTTAAAGTATAACCCTGGCTATCTAAGTTATATTCCATTCTATGGAATGTTCATACAGTTTTAGTAGCTTTTTATTAGTAAAATTACTACTTCATTATCAAAGTAGACACCGTTCACAAAACTTAAAGTTTGTTACTTTGTACTGCTACTCATGCACCTTTCTTAAAGTTTATTAGTTATAATTTGATCACTTACACTTTTCCATGGTGAATTATTACTATATTTACTAGTCTTTTTCTAGTTTTTAATATGAAATATTCAACCATGGGGGAACTGTGAAGATTTGTTCATACACATTACACAATAACTTTTTGAATGCACTAATATTTACTACTGCTAACACTTTTAGTTTTTTGTCAGTTTTACAGTGATATGGTTTTTTAATGTGTTATACTTTCTTTTTTGGGCATTTATTGGTTTTGGGGTTTTTGGGGTTCTTTCCCTATGGGGTTTTTGTTTTATATGGGTCGTCTCACTTCCTTCTTTTTTCTTCTTTAGTTTTATTATACTTCTTTCTTCTTTCTTCCGTAGATTTGGTTTTAATTATTCTTCTTTCTTCCTTCTTCTGAAATAGTAGTTTGGTTGTTCTTCTTTCTTCAATAGTATTAGTTTTGATTCTTCTTCTTTCTTCCTTCTTCAGTGAGTTCGGTTTTAATTATTCTTCTTTCTTCTGTCTTCAGTAGCTTTGACTGTTCTTCTTTCTTCATTGTTCAGTAGTAGTAGATTTGGTTGTTCTTCTTTCTTCTCTAGTTTTAATTATTCTTCTTTCTTCTTTCTTCAGTAGCTTTGATTGTTCTTCTTTCTTCTGTCTTCAGTATTGGTAGTCTTAATTAGTCTTCTTTCTTCTTTCTTCTGTAGTAATAGTTTTAATTAGTCTTCCTTCTTCTTTCTTCAGTAGATTTAGTTAGTTCTTCTTTCTTCTTTGAGTTTTAATTAGTTTTGTTTCTTCTGTCTTCAGTAGCTTTGATTGTTCTTCTTTCTTCCTTCTTCAGTAGTAGTAGTTTTAATTATTCTTCCTTCTTCTGTCTTCTGTATCTTTGTTTTTTCTGGTCTGGTTTCTTTGACGGGGTATATTAATTGCCTGCTTCTATCTTACCTGGGTAATTTTGTTATTATTATTTTTAGTCTTCTGGGTTTTTAAATTTGTATTATTATATTATTTGCAGAATTTTTCTTTATTTAACCTTTCTTGTGAATATATTATTAAATAGTGCATTTTAATTGATTCTCATCTGGATATTCCATATATTAGAGCTTTATTAATGATCATTGAGTAATGCATTTGTGTGGATTATCTGTCACGCTACAGATTGCTTCCAGAAGTGATTAGTTCAGATCATACTTAGTTTGTCTGAAGTAATTGCTTATGACATTATATTATAAATTATATTTCTTTACTTCCTTCACATTTCTAAAAATTTTTTCTCCCATATTTTTGAGCTTATCTATATTTCATTATTAACTGGATTCTTACTGATAGTAATAGTCATCTGAGGTTCGTTATTTTTTATTTTTCCATTTTCTTCTTAACTCGTTTCTTTATCCTTGGGATATTTATTCCCTAAAATTCCCTAATACGTTAGCTGGGGCAGTGTCCAGAGGGGCTCTGTAGGCTTCACACTCTGCTGGCCATGCTATGTCATTTATTGATAACAGAGGTAAATCATCTCTGATCAATACATAATAATACTGCTGGACTTATCTCAGACAGTCATTTATAAAAATTATATAAGAATAGTCCACCTTATGACTATAAAAAAAAATTAAATGTCTTTGGATATTTCACTTCGTATACGAACAGATCTATTAATATTTCTATCTTAGTGAATCTCTATCTCAGTTATTTTTCTCAATGGTTAGCCCTGCTGGCATTTTATTTCTCCTTGTGATTGGAAGCTGGTATAATATAATTATCACTCCTTATTCAGTGTAAAGTTTTTAATTCTCTGTCATTTTTTGACTGTTATCACAATCTCCTTCTGGTCATTGGTAGCATATATTTTGTATTATATTTTTGTTCCTTTCTTAATTCTTGTGAATCGTTCCACTAGTATTATGTTTTTTCAATTACTCTTTTAATTGTCTTTCTAATAACTGACATTTATTGTATGATCATCTTTTTCATATGGATTTATTTATATATAGTTTTTCCTTTCTTTTTTCAAAATTTTATTTTGCTCTTGCTTTTTATCCAAATGCACTCTTTAATTATTAATGCCATATGTTTAATATCTCTGTTTATTTGACATAAAATTCTCATTAATTTTACTTCACAATAAGTTTATTCATTTAAATTGTATCAGTGGTTTGTACTGCCATTTCTTTATTCCTGAAAGTTTTTCAGAATTGGTCCCATATATAATTGTTTGTAATGTGTTATCCAAATTCTTTTTCTTCTTGTTCATTTCTAAAAGTTGTTTTTAAAATAAGGTAGTAAGTTGTTCTTACTTCTTTTTTAAATTTTGAGATTTAATTCAAAATTCATTTTCTTCTTGATTCATAAATTGTTTTCTAAATAATAGGTAGTAAGTAGTCATTACTTCATTTTTGAATTTTTACTTTTTAATTCAAAATTCATTTTCTTTTGTCCATAAATTGTTTTCTAAATAATAGGTAGTAAGTAGTCATTACTTCATTTTTGAATTTTTACTTTTATTCAAAATTCATTTTCTTCTGATTCATAAATTGTTTTCTAAATAATAGGTAAGTAAGTAGTCATTACTTCATTTTAGAATTTTTACTTTTAAATTCTTTCTTCCATACATTCAATTACTCATAATATTTTTCCATGAATATGGTTAACATATCATATTATTACCCTAAATATGGTATTAGCTCTCTTCTTTTCTTTATTTCAAATGTACTTCTTATAATTGTTTTTCTTTTATATACCCAGGTTGAAGATTTTTATTAGGCTGGACAGTTGCTCATAATTTCTTTTTCTTTGACATAGGTTTTTGGTCGTCGTCGGTTCTCATGACATCCATTTCCTTTACCATCTCATTATGTATCTGTCATCTAGCTTATCGGATCCATACTTATCTATGCTAACTTTGGAGTAATCATTTTCCTTCCTCTTGCTGGGATCCTTTTTAGGTTTTTGGCTCCCTTCTGCTTTAATATGGTTGACTTGAGCGATTTGGGATCCTCCGTCGTTTTTTGGTTCATTATGCAGTATTGAATGACTAGGATATTCAGCGACTACTACCCAATTTTCATTCTCATTGTGATCCCGGTCAGGCCCGACCGGTAAACCTTGAGTAGTTGCTGACCGCTCCGTAAGAGAGTTAGATGGTGGATTTCGGTTCATGTTCCGTTCTGGGTCGTCTAAACTGTTACCCCGTCTGGGCAGGTTATATCTTGTATCCTCCCGTTCTCGGCTTCTCCATCGATCTTCCTCCTCATGGAAACTGTTACTCCGTTGATGGTTATACCTGTTTTGGCTGTTTCCTTCCGCCCGTATAAAATTTACCTGGGGTCGGGAGAACCTGTTGTTGTTGTTATTATGATTAGGGTAACCCCTATTGTTATTGTCAAACCGCTTGGTGTTATTGGTAGGATTGGTGTTTCTTTGTCTATTTACATAATTATTCGGGTAATAATTACCTCGATTACCGGAGAACCCGTTATTATTTCTGTTATTATTCGGGTTTATATTCCCGTGGTTATTATTGTTGTTGTTTCTATTCGTGGGGTGTTGATTATTGTAATTCGGATTATATCTATTTCCTTGGTACCCACTGTTGACCGGTTGACTATTATTGTTTGATGACGGATTATTTCGAACTTCTGGCCGCTCATTTCTTCTTCTGCTCTGCCTGTAATATTCTTCATTCTCATAGTTCTCCAATAGCTCCGTCATCGCCTGTATGGTTTTTATCTGACTACCTCTTCGAGCTCTTATGACCTCCTCGTCGTAATGATAAGAGAGCTTGTTCACCAGGCATTCCTCTGGTATGGCTGGTTCCAGGTGCTTGGCCAGGCACACCTTCCCAAGAAAGTACGCAGTCATGGTACTGCCAAATTGGGTTCTATATTGGCCATTGCAGATGTTGTACCTTATTAAATTCTGGGTGGTCTCTGACCAATACTTAGACTTGAACAAATTTTTGAATTGTTGATAATCGGTTATTTCGCTTCTGTTCCCCATCCACCAATTATCTGTCATATCACGGAATGATTCGTCTAATAGTTCACGATTATTGGACCATCGATTACTTTTATGTTTGGCCATATATTCCTCGATACGGGCCAAGAACTCCATTGGCTTCCTTTTATATTGGCGAAAGTTAAGCCATTCTCTGTTCTCGTTTATTGGGATATTAGTAAAGCTGGTTGGTCGGCTCCGAATTGCTTCCATGTCTTCCTGGTTCAGTCTCACTTGACCCGTTATGTTAGTCATCGCTTCCTCCATTCCGTCGCATCTTTCTGTAATTCGAGTTCGTACCTTGCTGAGTTCTTCCTGGCTTTCCCTTCGGTTTTCTTCTGCCTTCTTGCGAGTAGACTCTTCAAGATTTGTGACCTTTGTGTTCACCACTTCCTTGAACTCTTGTACCTCCACTTCCGTCAGCCGACATCTTCCATCAACTTCTCTTATCTGTTGATTTATAGTTATGGTTTCGTCTTCCAGCCTTTTGGTCATAGATTTCTTATTTTCCTTTAGTTCCTGGTTCATTTCCTTTCTTAATAGTTCCATTCGTTCGTCTAATTTGTCTAGATTCTCCTGGTTCACTTCCCGTAATTCTTCCCGTAACAGTTGGTTATCTTCTCTTAACTCTTCCAACCTCTCCCCCATCTTCTCTTCCATTTTCTTGTTATTTTCTCGTAATTCTTCCCTTAATTGCTGGTTGTCATCTTCTATTTTCTTGCTGGTTTCTTCCAGCTTCTTGCTGTTTTCTTCAATTCTCTTATTGGTCCTTTCGATTTTACGGCCCAATTCTTCCTTAGTTGCTTGGTTGTCCTTCTTCAAATCCTCGAACCTTTTATTATTTTCTTCTGTAGTAGAATCCATTTTCTTATGCAAACTTGCTTCCATTCTCTTGCTGTTTTCTTCCATTCTCTTGCTGTTTTCTTCCATTCTCTTGCTGTTTTCTTCCATGGTGGAATCCAGTTTCTTATTTAAATCTTGACTCAACTTCTCACTGGTTGACTTGAATTCCCGGAGGATCATTTCCATCATTTTGTTCGTTGTACCTTCTTCTGTAGTCCTAGACTTGTCCACTTCCTTGTCTTGGACATGTACGTCCCCTGTTTGAGTGGGTACTTCTGGTTGTTTCTCTGGTGGTGTTGGTTGTTTATGTTCCACCCGTTCTAATATTCTTTCCACGTCCTCCACTGGGGTCGCCTCCTTATCCTCCATATCGAGTTCTTTCTCGGCCTCCGCCGCTCTCTTCTTTGATGTGGCACGACGCATCATCTTCCCTGATTCCCTGGCTGACTAACCGCTGCCAAGCTGAATTAGGAATTGGGTAAGTAATTACAGTAATTTCAACCCCTAATTACAGCCCTTTAGTTGGACGCCAATTTCGTAATATTACTGTGAAGTCCGCCTTATTCAAGCCCCGCGATGGAAGCCAAATTTGTAATAATACTGTGAGTGGTGGCTATAATAAGTGATAAATA
This sequence comes from Magicicada septendecula, assembly GCA_034769895.1. Classification (NCBI taxonomy): domain Eukaryota; kingdom Metazoa; phylum Arthropoda; class Insecta; order Hemiptera; family Cicadidae; genus Magicicada; species Magicicada septendecula. The sequence continues at coordinate 381,498,846 of CM068369.1, forward strand.
AGATTTCTGTCGTGTTATTCTGTCCCACGTTGGATACGTCAAATTTGTAATATTACCGTGATGATATTGTGGTGCGAATAATAAAATAAATATCGATGTATGTTGATTGTGCTCTCCTGAAAGTCCCACTGGTTGTGCTAGCTGAATTTGTAATAAATACCGTGAGTTTCAATGTAATAATGTGTGTAGAAATGTAGCTATGTCTTCTAAGTCTTCGTTCTGCTCGCAGTGTTGATCTTCACTTTTGTATTAAAACAATAATATAATCGTAATTGTAATGGTGTTCTGGTATAGTATTACCCAGAATAATTTTTATGGTGCGTATGTGTAGTAGTGACGTTCCGCTCTGGGAAACGTCGATTTGGTAATGTTCCTGGATTATGTGGTTATCAAATATTCTAGGTGTCTGTTGCTGTTGCAGCAATTTAAAATGTGATATAAATTTAAAATTTATATTTATAATAAAAAATAAATTCTGGAAAAATGTTTTCAATGTGTTTATATTCTTCAAATTTAGAAATAAATTGAGGTTGTTGATTGTAATTATAAGTATGATGGTATAGTGTGTATTCTAGTAATAATCTTCCCTTTTGTAAATCTGTTAAAAAGACAATCCAGTTAACTTCAAATTAGGCGCAAACGGCTCTCTTCTTCTTACTCTTGAAAGGTTGTAGTTCGCATATACCGCCTTTAAAGGTTATTCAGTTTTCTTGAAGAATTAACTATTATGTCCTTTTATAAGAGGAATGAACTTCAAATTACTAGATAACAATCGTTTATTAAACAGAATAATAAATTTTGGTTGATAAAAATATTGATGTTACAATGCCGTATCGACTCGCTCAGGGCCGGTCGATATATGAATTTTACAGTGGTATTATAAAAATAGTAGGTTCTTTGTACGGTTAATTATATAAAAAGCCAGAGAAGGTCAGGGTCAGAAAGTATAACACTTACAATTCTAAAAATGTATTAAAATTAAACAATATAATGGTAATTATTAATAATAAAAGTTTATATATAATTTTTATTCACCACAGTTCAGCAAACAGTCGTCTGGTTGAGATGATGAGATCAGATCAAAAATGGCCGTCTGACGCATGCGCGGAGTTCGCCTTCTAACACTGACAAAGTATTTGTGGAATAAATATGTCCCTTCTGCGGTTAAATCATCTTCGCAATCGTATATTATCTTCTGGGGTATAGTTTAATGTCACTGGAGTAAGATGGACTAATTCACTTGGTGTTAAAATGTTGTTAATTAAGTATATCAATTGGTGTTTATGTGTGTCCGTTTAACCTCGAATATTCACTTGGTATTTGGTGTGATTCCAGTGTTATTTCATTTAAATAGTTATATGTGGTTCTGTTTATTGGTGTTATGTAGTTCGTAGGGCAACTTCACCACTTCACAATGATTAGAATTGTTAAAAATTTAATTTTTACACAAAACTGATTCCGAACTCTTGTTATACGTAACCGCCATTAAGGTTGATTTTATCAAATATTCACGTCAAGTGCTCTCTTCAATGTATAATAATGAACTGTCTGTATTTCCTTCATCTCATGAAAATCTTAGCCTATATAATATATCTCAGACATTGTTTAAAATTGCCATAACTTCCGATACACTTTAAAAATGTACATTATGTTCATAAAATAAATTCGTTATTAGTTAACTGTTTGAAATATAAAATACATATTCGTTTTCACTATTCTATTCTACTTATTTTGATAGTAATTAAGTTAGTATTACAAAGTTTTATCAGAAAATCATATTTCTTATATTTTTTGGGAAGGTCGGCCTAAATTTATACTTCCTGTCTTCTAAGTAAATAATAGCCATTTTACCTAATATAATTATTATTCTATAAAATCTGAAATTGTTATAATTGTCAATTCTCACTTATTTTATGGCAATTTAGTATATTAATGATGGTTTTTTCATACAATTCAGTTGTATATGACTCCCCTTATGATAATGTTAGTGAATCTATTTCAGTTTCAAATGGTATTTCATTATACAAATAAATAATTTTACTCATAGAATGACCATATCTTTAGAAAGCCTTATTTACATAGTATTTAATATGTTGGGTGTATCTTGCCTAAATATTGTCAGTTTGACTGGTTTATAAGATTAGGTTTATTAATTATTCTGCATTTTAACTTTATTATATTGCCTAGATTTGAATTGTGGCTATTTGCAGAATGTTTTACTAATGTAATTATTTTATTTCCTTCTCTGACTTCTGACTCTGATATATTTGATTAAAAATTAGTTCTCTGATCTGGCATAACAGTAATTATAGATTATACAATTAAAATATAACACCCAGATATATAAAACTGGTGTTCTTAATAACATTGTTTTGGTATATCACCTAATAACATAATAAAAAGTATTTCTACAACATTGGAATTATATCTAATTTTATATAATGCATTCCTAAATTAACATGAACAATAAAATAACAATTATAATACTAATATTTCTTATGACTAACCTTTACTTATCTAAATGCTATATTTAATTGGAACCCAACATTTGGATCCATATATAATTGTTAATACCTTCTACAACTTCATCATAAACAGTTAGTTCTGTAATTCCCCATTTTATAAGATTTATCCCCCCTCTTAAAGTATAACCCTGGCTATCTAAGTTATATTCCATTCTATGGAATGTTCATACAGTTTTAGTAGCTTTTTATTAGTAAAATTACTACTTCATTATCAAAGTAGACACCGTTCACAAAACTTAAAGTTTGTTACTTTGTACTGCTACTCATGCACCTTTCTTAAAGTTTATTAGTTATAATTTGATCACTTACACTTTTCCATGGTGAATTATTACTATATTTACTAGTCTTTTTCTAGTTTTTAATATGAAATATTCAACCATGGGGGAACTGTGAAGATTTGTTCATACACATTACACAATAACTTTTTGAATGCACTAATATTTACTACTGCTAACACTTTTAGTTTTTTGTCAGTTTTACAGTGATATGGTTTTTTAATGTGTTATACTTTCTTTTTTGGGCATTTATTGGTTTTGGGGTTTTTGGGGTTCTTTCCCTATGGGGTTTTTGTTTTATATGGGTCGTCTCACTTCCTTCTTTTTTCTTCTTTAGTTTTATTATACTTCTTTCTTCTTTCTTCCGTAGATTTGGTTTTAATTATTCTTCTTTCTTCCTTCTTCTGAAATAGTAGTTTGGTTGTTCTTCTTTCTTCAATAGTATTAGTTTTGATTATTCTTCTTTCTTCCTTCTTCAGTGAGTTCGGTTTTAATTATTCTTCTTTCTTCTGTCTTCAGTAGCTTTGACTGTTCTTCTTTCTTCATTGTTCAGTAGTAGTAGATTTGGTTGTTCTTCTTTCTTCTCTAGTTTTAATTATTCTTCTTTCTTCTTTCTTCAGTAGCTTTGATTGTTCTTCTTTCTTCTGTCTTCAGTATTGGTAGTCTTAATTAGTCTTCTTTCTTCTTTCTTCTGTAGTAATAGTTTTAATTAGTCTTCCTTCTTCTTTCTTCAGTAGATTTAGTTAGTTCTTCTTTCTTCTTTGAGTTTTAATTAGTTTTGTTTCTTCTGTCTTCAGTAGCTTTGATTGTTCTTCTTTCTTCCTTCTTCAGTAGTAGTAGTTTTAATTATTCTTCCTTCTTCTGTCTTCTGTATCTTTGTTTTTTCTGGTCTGGTTTCTTTGACGGGGTATATTAATTGCCTGCTTCTATCTTACCTGGGTAATTTTGTTATTATTATTTTTAGTCTTCTGGGTTTTTAAATTTGTATTATTATATTATTTGCAGAATTTTTCTTTATTTAAATTTTCTTGTGAATATATTATTAAATAGTGCATTTTAATTGATTCTCATCTGGATATTCCATATATTAGAGCTTTATTAATGATCATTGAGTAATGCATTTGTGTGGATTATCTGTCACGCTACAACTTATATGTACTATACTATACCATATTAAACGAATATGGTACCCTACTAATCAAACTAATAAAAGGAATACAGTACTAAAATAAAATGATTCGTCAACCACGAATCAACGAAATCCATGAAAGAGAAAAGAAAACACAGTAAGGATGTGAAACATACTCTGTGAAGAGTAACTCCATGAAAAGAGTAACAAAAAGCTAAACAAAAAACCGGTAGTAGTATTAAGTAGTAGAATTAAGATGAATTTTGTGTATTCTATGTATTTTATGAATTTTGAATTTTATGTATTTTAAGTATTAGTTAATATGGTATTGTATCCCTTGCTAATAGTAAATAGTAAATTGAGAGTGATTCATGTACCTCATGAGGAAATTGCTTAAAGAGAGAGAGGAATTTCACACGGAAATTCCGAACTAACTCCCAGTGCAGTTCTGATCTATTTCCCCGTTGAAAACACATCGGTCCCTGACCCTGTGTCTTCTTTAAGTGGAGGAGTATGTGACGATTTAATATGCCTAAATCCCACAATAAAATTAAATAAAAATTATAATACTAAAATAATTTAATAAGGTACTAAAGAACCCTTTCTCTATGCCCCAAATCGGTAGTAACATGCCGATTTGCCGATGTATCAGTTAATAAAATTAGATTTAAGAAACTCAATAAATCCATAACGACCCCGCGTTACATAAAAAGAATAATAAAAGTATAGAGTGATGTAATTAAATTGTAAGCAAATTAAAGGAAAATAATTAATAATAATTAAGAACTACTTTTCGCGCTGAGAAACTACCCGCGCGCGGACAGCCCCATTACCCCTATAGTTAGTTACTCAAGTTGAATCAGAGACTCCGCTGGTGATACAGCGTACAGCACGTTATGTAGACCCTAGGAAATATTAAACATGTTGACTAAGTAAAACTTACGTAATTACCGGATGATGTGAATGACTTGAGTGTGCGGCGATGACATCTCTATAAATAAATAACATCACGTAAATGTGATGTTAAACTTCTAGAATGTAACTGTTAACCATAAGCAATATGTGCGGTACAACAATGTGAACACTAGTGAGAGTTACCACAAAGAAACAGATCACAAGAATCTACAGAAGAGACAGACTACTCATCTTTAAGAATGACACCAAACTTCACCAACACACGATAGACAGAAGATCTCCCAGACACCCTGCATGACAGATAGAAGCCCCGATTCGCCGAGGATATGTTACACACAGGTGACACGGAAGTTCTACTTCTGTGGTTCAGAACTTAACTTTAACTAATATATCAAAGACACTTAAATAACAACATAAGAGTAAAGTAAAAAACAAAAGACTGACCTAATTACCATAAAATTGTAATTTCATGATAAGTAATAAGATGTGTTAAGTTTAATGAGTTTAATGAGTATAACACGCTAAAGTTAAATAAGCCCATTCTTCAGATGGCACAAAGTAAAGATTATTATTTTTAATATCATATACAGGAACACACAACTCGGATCCGAGGACAGTACAAGCTATGTTCACCCATGACTTACACTAATTACAATTGTACAAAATGCGCAAATATTTTTATCATTAGTATACACATTACTAATTTTCTTCTATGATGCTAAAACAGTATGTAATAAAAACAGATGTCATGGTCCAAAAAGGTGAGTGAATAAATCTACAAACCCCTGTCAAAAATTCCTCAATTCACGAGATCCTATTTAGTGTTTGTTTATATTTCAGATAGTTATGAGTTTGTGAATATTATGGCAGCTGTTTAATTGACCTGAGCCTATTAACCAGGTTCCCAATATTATAATGTCGTCCCGACGTTATAAAATGCGCCACTCTGCTTCTGCTATTGTCATTTAATATTTTGTAGAGTTATTCACTCTGCTAGTTTAACTACCCTGTTAATGTAAAAATCTCTCCCTCTTGCGTGAAGTAAAATAATAAAGACTACTTGGAACTACGATAATAAATATAAAAAAAAGGGTCAGATATTAACCCCTATTAACCAGTAAAAAATTTTAGGGTTAATAGTAAGAAATAAAAATAATTTATGAGAACAAATCAGAATAAAGAACTCGTATTTAAATAAGTAAAATCAGAAATTAGGATAAAGAGTTTTATTATTATTATTATAACGCAAAATAATATAGGTAAGGATATTTAAATGTTGTAACCCCAGGTTCTTTCCTGTACAAAATGTCATTCTCCAACCTGTCGGTTTGACGACAATCGTAGACAGGAAAATAACGTGTTACAGTCTGTAGGAAACAACCCCATTGTTATCAGCTGCAGCGTCGAGCCAGACAATACACTGCCTACCCCTATTGTCTAATACAAAGCGCGTGACTCCCCTTGCCCAGTAATAACATATGGTTAAAATATATTATGTCTGTGCGAGATTCCTCTCCTCTCTCTGAGGCGAGATTTGATTCTCTCGTATCATCTATTTGTAAATATCTCTCATATATTTAAATTTTACTAAACCTAAAGATAGTAAAATAGAGTGTTTAGTATAAGTAGAATAAGTAGTGTATAAGATTTAGCATCTTAAGAGCATGTCTCAATTCAATCCAGATTTATTGTTAAAAGATGAATTATGCTATGAAGCACTTTTGCACGACTACCTTACGCGAACGTAACGGTCGCGGAACTACGCAAAACGTTACGCGAAAGCAGGCAAGATACACCCTCACAGTTAAGTCGATTAAGCGAAATAGATCTTGATAGCGAAAGAGAATCGTGTTATGCGAAGTATACGGAACTGACCTCAATATCACATGAAACGATACTGTATAACTGTATCATAATTTAATACGTATGTAAATACCTATAATAATTAAGAAAATATAAGTGATAAATATAACCATATATGATAAATTAAAGTATTGAAATGTACGTAGTTTTAAGTAAAATTATAATTGAATAGTGAATCTAAAGAGGCTCGGCAGTGCGACAGACCGACGCCGGCAAAAATATGTACAATAGACCTAAGACACCCTACATGTCGTAAACGCATAAATTGTTTTGTAGTGTAAAACTAGCAAAAAACGCCTATATACCGTTAGGTTAACGGTACAGTGTCCTTGAACAGACAAAAGATGCCACGCAAGTAAATATGACGATTTTAGAAAGTCGCGTCATTTTTAAGGTGTGTAACGGACAACCGCGTAAAATTATCGGCCGCACTTTGGGAACCAATCACCAATAGCGTCAGTAGTGAGCACGAAAGAAATACGACACCAGACTGGATACATTCAAAAATACCGGCAAATATTTGAATGTAAGACCAATGAGAAATGATCATCAACAGAAGATGTAGTGAGGGTAGAATTGAAAAAACTATAAAAATAACACGCCGAGCCCACAACGGGGGAGTCTAAGTCAAAATTTCACGCAAAGCACGTGAATCCTGCGTCACTCGATGTGAGCAAATTAAATTACTCTAAGTTCAAATCAATATTCTCTCGGTTTAATAGTATCAGTCATCAAGAAGTTTTATTTAGATATGTGCGCGAAAGTACGTGTGGACAAGAAGCTATTTAAATTGTGCGCGTAATTTGCAACAAAAGTATATTAGTTATTTGTGCGTGACGTATAGTAATAACGCGAGCGTGTGATGTGGTTAAAGAAAGTTAATAAAGCGTGATCAGTGAAAGTGTGGTGTAATGGTTAACGCAAGAATACAATTCGTCATTCGCCTGTCAGGAATCCTGCCACAAGTAACAATATCTCACTTATAAATTACAATACAATCAATTAACATAATTTTAATATCTCAAATAAACTCATCTCATTTTAAAAAGACCCACGATGTTCAGATACTAAACATTCAATTTATGCTAGATGACATGTTTGGGTGAATTATGATATAGTAAAGTAAGAAACCAATACTAATAATTATGGAAATGATAGATGAATTAAATAATTAAATATATATTGAATAGTATAGAAGAAGTCATAGCAGTTAAGAATTGATTTTATATATATATATGTGTGTGTGTGTGTGTGTGTGTGTGTGTTTGATTGATAGCGATGATTTAAATTTGTTAATGGAGTAAATTGAATATACTAAGAACTCCTATGAATGTTATATAAATAATATAAATTCAAAAAGAAGCGTAAATAGAATTATTAATACTATTTTGGTGTTATTATTAAATAAGGTTGATATAAATGATTATGCTTCAGATGTATTCAATGATAAAAATCTAACAATACAAATATTAGTATCTGAACAATTTGTTATTATTTCATAAACAAACCTGAGATCTCCTGCTCTGGCGCCCAAGTAATAATTAATAATATAAATTTGAGTGGAGCTCGTTCAAAATAATAATTGTAATTGACGCCACAAAAACGTTGAGGTGTTAATAATCTTTATATTTGTCGCCAACAACGTGGTGCAGTTGTCAAGAATCTTTATATTTGTCGCCATCAACGTGGTAAAGGTGCAGTTCTAAAAAATCTTTATACACAATCTCTGCACGACGAGAAGTCACCCGCTATAATCTTGCGTACCACCCAGAGAATAGAGCATTTAACCCGTCGGATAAATAATTTATTAAACTGGCCCAGAGCTACTGTAATTCCCCCAGATATGCAAAAATTTGCTGATGAAGCATTACAGCAACTACCCACAATAATAAGAGAATTACGTAGAAAGTCTGACTCATTTAAAATGGAGGAAATTGAAGAAGCTCTGACTAAATTATATATCTCCCCATTTCAATCACTTACCCTAGAACAGCGACCCACTACCGTGAGTTTCGAATCCCCCCAGGTATCGAGAATAGAACCGAGTAATGATCAGTTGCTGAATAGCAACGTGAATACCCTACCGATAGCTGAAGCATCACTTCCCAATGCCCACCACAATCTCACCAATAATTATGCGTTACCACCCTCAGCGATGACAAATCAAGTATCGGGACATCCTAGAATAACATCTCACGTAAACTTTAGTACGGACCTCTACGGAAAGATAACTCACCCCGTAGAAAAAATTTTATCAGAAAGCCCATACACCGATGGATTGAGTATCACCAAACTATTAGCTTTCATAAAATATCTGTTATAAATAAAAGACTTACAGCAACAATGCGATTGCCAAATATTACAAGTCCTTCTGCCCAAATGTAGACCACCATTAAAGGACCGTGTACAGGAGTCATTAAGTTCTCAACATCCAGCAGAAGAACTCCATACAACTCTGATAAGACATTTTATTCCAACGGGAATTTACGAAGAACTGAAACGAAACACAGTACTTCGAGTACAAGGAGCTCACGAGAGACTCGCCCACTATATCTCTGAAATAAGAGAAGCTTCATTATTACTGAAAGTAAACTGGAGCGAACAGCAGTTAGTAGAAACAATCTTGGTAGGATTATCCCCGGAAGAGAGATCTCGGTTAGCACTTATCAATAGACCCAACACGTTCGCAGAATTAGAACAATGCTGTATCCACTCATCCAACGTTTGGTATTCGGATCAGAACCGACGTGCGTTACTTCCCCAGACACAACGTAGAAATGAAACACAACCCCTGGTATCAGATACAAGAACACACCGTGATAGGCGACTATTTCGAATTCCTGAAACTTCATACTACCAAACTAAATCGAATCATCAACTGAAACCTCAACAGAATACGAGTGATACCGTAAGTAGAGAAAATAGATGTTATAACTGCGGGAAATTAGGACACATCAGTAGATACTGTAAACAGAAACAGCACTACCAAAAACCTTCTTATCCAAAAAACATGTAAGGCAGGCAGATCCGTAATCCTGTGTCTTCCGCAGCATCGTGAAAATAGGTAAAACCCAGGAGTACAAAAAAGAAACAAAAAAAAATTTAAAAAAATTAGACCCCTACGTAGAGAGATTTATCAATAAATGCAACTTAATTACTACATGCAAGTCCAGTATGTGTCAATTACCATACATACAAGTAGACCTTGGCGTTACTACCACACTAGGATTAATTGATTCTGGATCGACACGAAGCTTAATCAGCCAACAGCTAGCCGATACATTAGCTAAACACAACCTTGTTAAACGTAGTCAACCGGTGACCATAAAATGCGCTACCGCTAACAAACAAAACTTAAATCATAAAACTCAGTGTTACGATTAAACTAAAAATTAAAAATTTAACGTGGTATTTTCCAGTGTTAGTATTGGACGAATTAGGACCAAACTTAATATTAGGAGCGGACTTTATCAGTAAAACAGGTATAATTCTTGACATGTACGATAAGCAGTATTATTTTAGATTCGACCGTACTCAAAAATATAATTTTCATTCTGAAATAAATAACAGTGGAGATATGGAAACTTCTGCAACGCACCTAGAACACCACGAGTCTGCATTAGATCATTTAGAAAGTAAAGATAGACTGAAAATACAAAAACTAATAAAAGAATTTTCAACCGTCCTCACCCCAAAGTTAGGATTAACGAATCTTATAGAGTACAAGATCAACCTGAGTGACAACAAAGTAATACGACTGCACCCATACAAATTATCTCCACCAAAAATGGAAATAATGAGAAATCAAATCAATAAATTGTTAGAACAATAAGTCATAGAACCTTCCACTTCACCGTATTCATCACCTGCGTTTTTAGTACCTAAAGGCACCGATAAACATAGATTAGTTGTGGACTATAGACAATTAAATAAAAGGATAGAATTCGAGTCCATACCACTCCCCGACATCCACAGCGCCTTCCATTACTTTACAAAAGCTAAAGTTTTCACCATAATGGACCTCAATCAGGCATTTCATCAAATACCGCTATCGGAAGAATCCAAACACCTAACCGCCTTCGCCGTCCCATTCAATCTGTACCAATTTACTAGAGTACCCTTTGGAATATCCCAAGGAAGTTCTGTATGTAGCCGATTGTTAGAGAAAATATTCCACGACGTAAAATTTAAATTTGTATATCACTACCTAGATGACATAGTAATCTACAGCGAATCTATGGATCAATGGATACTTCATCATTTACGTGAAGTATTATCACGATTAAAGAAAGCCGGATTAACAGTAAACCCGAGTAAAGTAAATTTTGCTGTTAAACAATTTTCATTTTTAGGTCACATAGTATCGGCCGACGGAAAAGTAAGCATAGACCCAGAACGCACCCGTGCTATCAGAGAATTTTTACCACCACGGGATACGAAAGGAAGAGCCCGATTTTTGGGAATGATAAATTACTTCCACAAGTATATCCCTCACCTAGCTGATATAGCAGCACCATTGAACGCGTTAAGGAAAAAAGGAGCGAAATTTGAATGGACCCCACTACACCAATCTGCATTTGAAACACTGAAAGAAAGCATAATATCACCCCCAGTATTACAATTAGCTGATTTCACTAACCCATTTGTAGTACAGACTGACAGTTCAAGTGTAGCACTAGGAGCAGTAATATATCAGGAAGTAGGTAATTCTAGATTACCGATCAGTTATGCCTCGCGAACTCTAACCGATCAGGAAAAGAAATTCTCCGCATACGAATTAGAATGTTTAGCCGTAGTATTCGCATTTGAGAAATTCAAACCCTTTTTAGAACATACAGAATTTCTGTTAGAAACTGATAATCAAGCCTTATCTTGGTTATTAAATCACCCTAAACAGTTAGGTCATATCGGAAGATGGGTATTGAGATTAAATTGTTACAAGTTTAAGGTACAACACATTCGTGGCACCTAAAATGTAGTTGCTGATACACTGTCCCGTATGTTCCAGCTGCCTAATAAAATATCCGAAAATAAGGAAAGTGGTGAAACATCGATAATCAATACGCTAATTACTGAATTCCCACTGGCATTTACTGATATAGCTCAGTATCAACAACAAGATCCGTGTTTAAATAAAATAATAGAACAGTTAGATAAAGGAAATAATTCAGAGAAATATATATTGAGCAAGAGAGTATTATGTTATAAAGTAGCTAATAGAAAATCCTTGAGAATAATTGCCCCGGATGTTATTAAACCAATGCTTATGGAATACTACCACTCATCCACCATTGGAGCACATATGGGAATAAATAAAACTATACATCGTATTCGAAAAGAATATCATTGGGAAAATATGAACAGCGAGATAGCTAAATTCGTAAAACAGTGTAAGTTGTGTGCACTGAGCAAGCCAGCGAGAAACAGCCACATAGGTAAATTAATCTCGGAGACTCCCACGACACCCTTTTCAAAAATTTACTTAGACTTTTCTGGCCCCTACCCACTTTCAAAATCAGGTAATACCATGCTACTCATTTGTGTACTCATTTACCAAATTCGTCTGGATGTATCCCATGCGACGATCCAAGATAGATTATTTAAAGACTTCGGTACACCAGTACATCTAGTGTCAGATAACGGACCCCAGTTTAAGTCCAAAGAATTCAAGGACATGTGTTTCAGACTAGGCATAGACCACATTACCGTTGCAGAGTATCGTCCACAAGGTAATATAGCTGAAAGGTATTTGCGAAAAATAAAATCTCCTTTAATAGCCTACCATGCAAACGAAAAAAAACATCTTGGGACCAGAACCTATCCTGGATACAATTTGCCTTCAACTCAGCATATCATGAAGGACATAAATCGACATCCTTTGATTTGTTGTTAAATTATATAAACCGAACACCCGTTATCCACAAAGTGGAAAATACATGAATTGCTACCCCGCGAAATCAGTGGTAAAAATATAAAAAAGATATGGAACGAAGCTCGCGCTAACTTAAGAGTGAACTTGAGAAAATCGCGAAAATATCACGAGCGGGATAGTAAAGAAATAAAGTATCAAGTCGGAGACTTAGTGATGTACAAAACTCACCCGACGAGTAGTGCAGTTGATAAGATCAGCTCCAAACTATCTTACCGATGGTGTATCCCTTACAAAATTTACAAATACTTAACTCCCGTAACCGTAGCACTGTATGAACCCACTACGGATAATTACGTACGTAGAAGTCATGTTTCCCAGATAAAATATTATCACGGAAATAAACATGCTAGTGAGCAAGAAAAGAAACGAAGTAGAAAAGGATAGATGTATTAAGACGTATATTTGCTATATTGTAATTGAGTCACTACTTAATTACCAAATCGTATAAATAGGAATGAGGCCTGATCAACCTTAGATCCTGTTCACCGAGAAATAATAAGCAAAGTGAGAAGTCAGCTGACACAAAATATAAGTAACGTTACTTTACCAGTACTTTAATCACCTTACTGTACTTAACTGTACTTATATGTACTATACTATACCATATTAAACGAATATGGTACCCTACTAATCAAAGTACTAAAAGGAATACAGTACTAAAATAAAATGATTCGTCAACCACGAATCAACGAAATCCATGAAAGAGAAAAGAAAACACAGTAAGTATGTGAAACATACTCTGTGAAGAGTAACTCCATGAAAAGAGTAACAAAAAGCTAAACAAAAAACCGGTAGTAGTATTAAGTAGTAGAATTAAGATGAATTTTGTGTATTCTATGTATTTTATGAATTTTGAATTTTATGTATTTTAAGTATTAGTTAATATGGTATTGTATCTCTTGCTAATAGTAAATAGTAAATTGAGAGTGATTCATGTACCTCATGAGGAAATTGCTTAAAGAGAGAGAGGAATTTCACACGGAAATTCCGAACTAACTCCCAGTGCAGTTCTGATCTATTTCCCCGTTGAAAACACATCGGTCCCTGACCCTGTGTCTTCTTTAAGCGGAGGAGTATGTGACGATTTAATATGCCTAAATCCCACAATAAAATTAAATAAAAATTATAATACTAAAATAATTTAATAAGGTACTAAAGAACCCTTTCTCTATGCCCCAAATCGGTAGTAACATGCCGATTTGCCGATGTATCAGTTAATAAAATTAGATTTAAGAAACTCAATAAATCCATAACGACCCCCGTTACATAAAAAGAATAATAAAAGTATAAAGTGATGTAATTAAATTGTAAGCAAATTACAGGAAAATAATTAATAATAATTAAGAACTACTTTTCGCGCTGAGAAACTACCCGCGCGCGGACAGCCCCATTACCCCTATAGTTAGTTACTCAAGTTGAATCAGAGACTCCGCTGGTGATACAGCGTACAGCACGTTATGTAGACCCTAGGAAATATTAAACATGTTGACTAAGTAAAACTTACGTAATTACCGGATGATGTGAATGACTTGAGTGTGCGGCGATGACATCTCTATAAATAAATAACATCACGTAAATGTGATGTTAAACTTCTAGAATGTAACTGTTAACCATAAGCAATATGTGCGGTACAACAATGTGAACACTAGTGAGAGTTACCACAAAGAAACAGATCACAAGAATCTACAGAAGAGACAGACTACTCATCTTTAAGAATGACACCAAACTTCACCAACACACGATAGACAGAAGATCTCCCAGACACCCTGCATGACAGATAGAAGCCCCGATTCGCCGAGGATATGTTTCACACAGGTGACATGGAAGTTCTACCTCTGTGGTTCAGAACTTAACTTTAACTAATATATCAAAGACACTTAAATAACAACATAAGAGTAAAGTAAAAAACAAAAGACTGACCTAATTACCATAAAATTGTAATTTCATGATAAGTAATAAGATGTGTTAAGTTTAATGAGTTTAATGAGTATAACACGCTAAAGTTAAATAAGCCCATTCTTCAGATGGCACAAAGTAAAGATTATTATTTTTAATATCATATACAGGAACACACAACTCGGATCCGAGGACAGTACAAGCTATGTTCACCCATGACTTACACTAATTACAATTGTACAAAATGCGCAAATATTTTTATCATTAGTATACACATTACTAATTTTCTTCTATGATGCTAAAACAGTATGTAATAAAAACAGATGTCATGGTCCAAAAAGGTGAGTGAATAAATCTACAAACCCCTGTCAAAAATTCCTCAATTCACGAGATCCTATTTAGTGTTTGTTTATATTTCAGATAGTTATGAGTTTGTGAATATTATGGCAGCTGTTTAATTGACCTGAGCCTATTAACCAGGTTCCCAATATTATAATGTCGTCCCGACGTTATAAAATGCGCCACTCTGCTTCTGCTATTGTCATTTAATATTTTGTAGAGTTATTCACTCTGCTAGTTTAACTACCCTGTTAATGTAAAAATCTCTCCCTCTTGCGTGAAGTAAAATAATAAAGACTACTTGGAACTACGATAATAAATATAAAAAAAAGGGTCAGATATTAACCCCTATTAACCAGTAAAAAAATTTAGGGTTAATAGTAAGAAATAAAAATAATTTATGAGAACAAATCAGAATAAAGAACTCGTATTTAAATAAGTAAAATCAGAAATTAGGATAAAGAGTTTTATTATTATTATTATAACGCAAAATAATATAGGTAAGGATATTTAAATGTTGTAACCCCAGGTTCTTTCCTGTACAAAATGTCATTCTCCAACCTGTCGGTTTGACGACAATCGTAGACAGGAAAATAACGTGTTACAGTCTGTAGGAAACAACCCCATTGTTATCAGCTGCAGCGTCGAGCCAGACAATACACTGCCTACCCCTATTGTCTAATACAAAGCGCGTGACTCCCCTTGCCCAGTAATAACATATGGTTAAAATATATTATGTCTGTGCGAGATTCCTCTCCTCTCTCTGAGGCGAGATTTGATTCTCTCGTATCATCTATTTGTAAATATCTCTCATATATTTAAATTTTACTAAACCTAAAGATAGTAAAATAGAGTGTTTAGTATAAGTAGAATAAGTAGTGTATAAGATTTAGCATCTTAAGAGCATGTCTCAATTCAATCCAGATTTATTGTTAAAAGATGAATTATGCTATGAAGCACTTTTGCACGACTACCTTACGCGAACGTAACGGTCGCGGAACTACGCAAAACGTTACGCGAAAGCAGGCAAGATACACCCTCACAGTTAAGTCGATTAAGCGAAATAGATCTTGATAGCGAAAGAGAATCATGTTATGCGAAGTATACGGAACTGACCTCAATATCACATGAAACGATACTGCATAACTGTATCATAATTTAATACGTATGTAAATACCTATAATAATTAAGCAAACATAAGTGATAAATATAACCATATATGATAAATTAAAGTATTGAAATGTACGTAGTTTTAAGTAAAATTATAATTGAATAGTGAATCTAAAGAGGCTCGGCAGTGCGACAGACCGACGCCGGCAAAAATATGTACAATAGACCTAAGACACCCTACATGTCGTAAACGCATAAATTGTTTTGTAGTGTAAAACTAGCAAAAAACGCCTATATACCGTTAGGTTAACGGTACAGTGTCCTTGAACAGACAAAAGATGCCACGCAAGTAAATATGACGATTTTAGAAAGTCGCGTCATTTTTAAGGTGTGTAACGGACAACCGCGTAAAATTATCGGCCGCACTTTGGGAACCAATCACCAATAGCGTCAGTAGTGAGCACGAAAGAAATACGACACCAGACTGGATACATTCAAAAATACCGGCAAATATTTGAATGTAAGACCAATGAGAAATGATCATCAACAGAAGATGTAGTGAGGGTAGAATTGAAAAAACTATAAAAATAACATGCCGAGCCCACAACGGGGGAGTCTAAGTCAAAATTTCACGCAAAACACGTGAAACCTGCGTCACTCGATGTGAGCAAATTAAATTACTCTAAGTTCAAATCAATATTCTCTCGGTTTAATAGTATCAGTCATCAAGAAGTTTTATTTAGATATGTGCGCGAAAGTACGTGTGGACAAGAAGCTATTTAAATTGTGCGCGTAATTTGCAACAAAAGTATATTAGTTATTTGTGCGTGACGTATAGTAATAACGCGAGCGTGTGATGTGGTTAAAGAAAGTTAATAAAGCGTGATCAGTGAAAGTGTGGTGTAATGGTTAACGCAAGAATACAATTCGTCATTCGCCTGTCAGGAATCCTGCCACAAGTAACAATATCTCACTTATAAATTACAATACAATCAATTAACATAATTTTAATATCTCAAATAAACTCATCTCATTTTAAAAAGACCCACGATGTTCAGATACTAAACATTCAATTTATGCTAGATGACATGTTTGGGTGAATTATGATATAGTAAAGTAAGAAACCAATACTAATAATTATGGAAATGATAGATGAATTAAATAATTAAATATATATTGAATAGTATAGAAGAAGTCATAGCAGTTAAGAATTGATTTTATATATATGTGTGTGTGTGTGTGTGTGTGTGTGTGTGTGTGTGTGTGTGTGTGTGTGTGTGTGTGTGTGTGTGTGTGTGTGTGTGTGTGTGTGTGTGTGTGTGTGTGTGTTTGATTGATAGCGATGATTTAAATTTGTTAATGGAGTAAATTGAATATACTAAGAACTCCTATGAATGTTATATAAATAATATAAATTCAAAAAGAAGGGTAAATAGAATTATTAATACTATTTTGGTGTTATTATTAAATAAGGTTGATATAAATGATTATGCTTCAGATGTATTAAATGATAAAAATCTAACAATACAAATATTAGTATCTGAACAATTTGTTATTATTTCATAAACAAACCTGAGATCTCCTGCTCAGGCGCCCAAGTAATAATTAATAATATAAATTTGAGTGGAGCTCGTTCAAAATAATAATTATAATTGACGCCACAAAAACGTTGAGGTGTTAAGAATCTTTATATTTGTCGCCAACAACGTGGTGCAGTTGTCAAGAATCTTTATATTTGTCGCCATCAACGTGGTAAAGGTGCAGTTCTAAAAAATCTTTATACACAATCTCTGCACGACGAGAAGTCACCCGCTATAATCTTGCGTACCACCCAGAGAATAGAGCATTTAACCCGTCGGATAAATAATTTATTAAACTGGCCCAGAGCTACTGTAATTCCCCCAGATATGCAAAAATTTGCTGATGAAGCATTACAGCAATTACCCACAATAATAAGAGAATTACGTAGAAACTCTGACTCATTTAAAATGGAGGAAATTGAAGAAGCTCTGACTAAATTATATATCTCCCCATTTCAATCACCTACCCTAGAACAGCGACCCACTACCGTGAGTTTCGAATCCCCCCAGGTATCGAGAATAGAACCGAGTAATGATCAGTTGCTGAATAGCAACGTGAATACCCTACCGATAGCTGAAGCATCACTTCCCAATGCCCACCACAATCTCACCAATAATTATGCGTTACCACCCTCAGCGATGACAAATCAAGTATCGGGACATCCTAGAATAACATCTCACGTAAACTTTAGTACGGACCTCTACGGAAAGATAACTCACCCCGTAGAAAAAATTTTATCAGAAAGCCCATACACCGATGGATTGAGTATCACCAAACTATTAGCTTTCATAAAATATCTGTTATAAATAAAAGACTTACAGCAACAATGCGATTGCCAAATATTACAAGTCCTTCTGCCCAAATGTAGACCACCATTAAAGGACCGTGTACAGGAGTCATTAAGTTCTCAACATCCAGCAGAAGAATTCCATACAACTCTGATAAGACATTTTATTCCAACGGGAATTTACGAAGAACTGAAACGAAACACAGTACTTCGAGTACAAGGAGCTCACGAGAGACTCGCCCACTATATCTCTGAAATAAGAGAAGCTTCATTATTACTGAAAGTAAACTGGAGCGAACAGCAGTTAGTAGAAACAATCTTGGTAGGATTATCCCCGGAAGAGAGATCTCGGTTAGCACTTATCAATAGACCCAACACGTTCGCAGAATTAGAACAATGCTGTATCCACTCATCCAACGTTTGGTATTCGGATCAGAACCGACGTGCGTTACTTCCCCAGACACAACGTAGAAATGAAACACAACCCCTGGTATCAGATACAAGAACACACCGTGATAGGCGACTATTTCGAATTCCTGAAACTTCATACTACCAAACTAAATCGAATCATCAACTGAAACCTCAACAGAATACGAGTGATACCGTAAGTAGAGAAAAAAGATGTTATAACTGCGGGAAATTAGGACACATCAGTAGATACTGTAAACAGAAACAGCACTACCAAAAACCTTCTTATCCAAAAAACATGTAAGGCAGGCAGATCCGTAATCCTGTGTCTTCCGCAGTATCGTGAAAATAGGTAAAACCCAGGAGTACAAAAAAGAAACAAAAAAATATTTAAAAAAATTAGACCCCTACGTAGAGAGATTTATCAATAAATTCAACTTAATTACTACATGCAAGTCCAGTATGTGTCAATTACCATACATACAAGTAGACCTTGGCGTTACTACCACACTAGGATTAATTGATTCTGGATCGACACGGAGCTTAATCAGCCAACAGCTAGCCGATACATTAGCTAAACACAACCTTGTTAAACGTAGTCAACCGGTGACCATAAAATGCGCTACCGCTAACAAACAAAACTTAAATCATAAAACTCAGTGTTACGATTAAACTAAAAATTAAAAATTTAACGTGGTATTTTCCAGTGTTAGTATTGGACGAATTAGGACCAAACTTAATATTAGGAGCGGACTTTATCAGTAAAACAGGTATAATTCTTGACATGTACGATAAGCAGTATTATTTTAGATTCGACCGTACTCAAAAATATAATTTTGATTCTGAAATAAATAACAGTGGAGATATGGAAATTTCTGCAACGCACCTAGAACACCACGAGTCTGCATTAGATCATTTAGAAAGTAAAGATAGACTGAAAATACAAAAACTAATAAAAGAATTTTCAACCGTCCTCACCCCAAAGTTAGGATTAACGAATCTTATAGAGTACAAGATCAACCTGAGTGACAACAAAGTAATACGACTGCACCCATACAAATTATCTCCACCAAAAATGGAAATAATGAGAAATCAAATCAATAAATTGTTAGAACAATAAGTCATAGAACCTTCCACTTCACCGTATTCATCACCTGCGTTTTTAGTACCTAAAGGCACCGATAAACATAGATTAGTTGTGGACTATAGACAATCAAATAAAAGGATAGAATTCGAGTCCATACCACTCCCCGACATCCACAGCGCCTTCTATTACTTTACAAAAGCTAAAGTTTTCACCATTATGGACCTCAATCAGGCATTTCATCAAATACCGCTATCGGAAGAATCCAAACACCTAACCGCCTTCGCCGTCCCATTCAATCTGTACCAATTTACTAGAGTACCCTTTGGAATATCCCAAGGAAGTTCTGTATGTAGCCGATTGTTAGAGAAAATATTCCACGACGTAAAATTTAAATTTGTATATCACTACCTAGATGACATAGTAATCTACAGCGAATCTATGGATCAACATCTTCATCATTTACGTGAAGTATTATCACGATTAAAGAAAGCCGGATTAACAGTAAACCCGAGTAAAGTAAATTTTTCTGTTAAACAATTTTCATTTTTAGGTCACATAGTATCGGCCGACGGAAAAATAAGCATAGACCCAGAACGCACCCGTGCTATCAGAGAATTTTTACCACCACGGGATACGAAAGGAATAGCCCGATTTTTGGGAATGATAAATTACTTCCACAAGTATATCCCTCACCTAGCTGATATAGCAGCACCATTGAACGCGTTAAGGAAAAAAGGAGCGAAATTTGAATGGACCCCACTACACCAATCTGCATTTGAAACACTGAAAGAAAGCATAATATCACCCCCAGTATTACAATTAGCTGATTTCACTAACCCATTTGTAGTACAGACTGACAGTTCAAGTGTAGCACTAGGAGCAGTAATATAACAGGAAGTAGGTAATTCTAGATTACCGATCAGTTATGCCTCGCGAACTCTAACCGATCAGGAAAAGAAATTCTCCGCATACGAATTAGAATGTTTAGCCGTAGTATTCGCATTTGAGAAATTCAAACCCTTTTTAGAACATACAGAATTTCTGTTAGAAACTGATAATCAAGCCTTATCTTGGTTATTAAATCACCCTAAACAGTTAGGTCATATCGGAAGATGGGTATTGAGATTAATTGTTACAAGTTTAACGTACAACACATTCGTGGCACCTAAAATGTAGTTGCTGATACACTGTCCCGTATGTTCCAGCTGCCTAATAAAATATCCGAAAATAAGGAAAGTGGTGAAACATCGATAATCAATACGCTAATTACTGAATTCCCACTGGCATTTACTGATATAGCTCAGTATCAACAACAAGATCCGTGTTAAATAAAATAATAGAACAGTTAGATAAAGGAAATAATTCAGAGAAATATATATTGAGCAAGAGAGTATTATGTTATAAAGTAGCTAATAGAAAAACCTTGAGAATAATTGCCCCGGATATTATTAAACCAATGCTTATGGAATACTACCACTCATCCACCATTGGAGCACATATGAGAATAAATAAAACTATACATCGTATTCGAAAAGAATATCATTGGGAAAATATGAACAGCGAGATAGCTAAATTCGTAAAACAGTGTAAGTTGTGTGCACTGAGCAAGCCAGCGAGAAACAGCCACAAAGGTAAATTAATCTCGGAGACTCCCACGACACCCTTTTCAAAAATTTACTTAGACTTTTCTGGCCCCTACCCACTTTCAAAATCAGGTAATACCATGCTACTCAGTTGTGTACTCATTTACCAAATTCGTCTGGATGTATCCCATGCGACGATCCAAGATAGATTATTTAAAGACTTCGGTACACCAGTACATCTAGTGTCAGATAACGGACCCCAGTTTAAGTCCAAAGAATTCAAGGACATGTGTTTCAGACTAGGCATAGACCACATTACCGTTACAGAGTATCGTCCACAAGGTAATATAGCTGAAAGGTATTTGCGAAACCTAAAATCTGCTTTAATAGCCTACCATGCAAACGACCAAACATCTTGGGACCAGAACCTATCCTGGATACAATTTGCCTTCAACTCAGCATTTAATGAAGGACATAAATCGACACCCTTTGATTTGTTGTATAATTATATAAACCGAACACCCGTTATCCACAAAGTGGAAAATACATGAATTGCTACCCCGCGAAATCAGTGGTAAAAATATAAAAAAGATATGGAACGAAGCTCGCGCTAACTTAAGAGTGAACTTGAGAAAATCGCGAAAATATCACGAGCGGGATAGTAAAGAAATAAAGTATCAAGTCGGAGACTTAGTGATGTACAAAACTCACCCGACGAGTAGTGCAGTTGATAAGATCACCTCCAAACTATCTTACCGATGGTGTATCCCTTACAAAATTTACAAATACTTAACTCCCGTAACCGTAGCACTGTATGAACCCACTACGGATAATTACGTACGTAGAAGTCATGTTTCCCAGATAAAATATTATCACGGAAATAAACATGCTAGTGAGCAAGAAAAGAAACGAAGTAGAAAAGGATAGATGTATTAAGACGTATATTTGCTATATTGTAATTGAGTCACTACTTAATTACCAAATCGTATAAATAGGAATGAGGCCTGATCAACCTTAGATCCTGTTCACCGAGAAATAATAAGCAAAGTGAGAAGTCAGCTGACACAAAATATAAGTAACGTAACTTTACCAGTACTTTAATCACCTTACTGTACTTAACTGTACTTATATGTACTATACTATACCATATTCAACGAATATGGTACCCTACTAATCAAAGTACTAAAAGGAATACAGTACTAAAATAAAATGATTCGTCAACCACGAATCAACGAAATCCATGAAAGAGAAAAGAAAACACAGTAAGGATGTGAAACATACACTGTGAAGAGTAACTCCATGAAAAGAGTAACAAAAAGCTAAACAAAAAACCGGTAGTAGTATTAAGTAGTAGAATTAAGATGAATTTTGTGTATTCTATGTATTTTATGAATTTTGAATTTTATGTATTTTAAGTATTAGTTAATATGGTATTGTATCTCTTGCTAATAGTAAATAGTAAATTGAGAGTGATTCATGTACCTCATGAGGAAATTGCTTAAAGAGAGAGTGGAATTTCACACGGAAATTCCGAACTAACTCCCAGTGCAGTTCTGATCTATTTCCCCGTTGAAAACACATCGGTCCCTGACCCTGTGTCTTCTTTAAGTGGAGGAGTATGTGACGATTTAATATGCCTAAATCCCACAATAAAATTAAATAAAAATTATAATACTAAAATAATTTAATAAGGTACTAAAGAACCCTTTCTCTATGCCCCAAATCGGTAGTAACATGCCGATTTGCCGATGTATCAGTTAATAAAATTAGATTTAAGAAACTCAATAAATCCATAACGACCCCGCGTTACATAAAAAGAATAATAAAAGTATAGAGTGATGTAATTAAATTGTAAGCAAATTAAAGGAAAATAATTAATAATAATTAAGAACTACTTTTCGCGCTGAGAAACTACCCGCGCGCGGACAGCCCCATTACCCCTATAGTTAGTTACGCAAGTTGAATCAGAGACTCCGATGGTGATACAGCGTACAGCACGTTAAGTAGACCCTAGGAAATATTAAACATGTTGACTAAGTAAAACTTACGTAATTACCGGATGATGTGAATGACTTGAGTGTGCGGCGATGACATCTCTATAAATAAATAACATCACGTAAATGTGATGTTAAACTTCTAGAATGTAACTGTTAACCATAAGCAATATGTGCGGTACAACAATGTGAACACTAGTGAGAGTTACCACAAAGAAACAGATCACAAGAATCTACAGAAGAGACAGACTACTCATCTTTAAGAATGACACCAAACTTCACCAACACACGATAGACAAAAGATCTCCCAGACACCCTGCATGACAGATAGAAGCCCCGATTCGCCGAGGATATGTTACACACAGGTGACACGGAAGTTCTACTTCTGTGGTTCAGAACTTAACTTTAACTAATATATCAAAGACACTTAAATAACAACATAAGAGTAAAGTAAAAAACAAAAGACTGACCTAATTACCATAAAATTGTAATTTCATGATAAGTAATAAGATGTGTTAAGTTTAATGAGTTTAATGAGTATAACACGCTAAAGTTAAATAAGCCCATTCTTCAGATGGCACAACGTAAAGATTATTATTTTTAATATCATATACAGGAACACACAACTCGGATCCGAGGACAGTACAAGCTATGTTCACCCATGACTTACACTAATTACAATTGTACAAAATGCGCAAATATTTTTATCATTAGTATACACATTACTAATTTTCTTCTATGATGCTAAAACAGTATGTAATAAAAACAGATGTCATGGTCCAAAAAGGTGAGTGAATAAATCTACAAACCCCTGTCAAAAATTCCTCAATTCACGAGATCCTATTTAGTGTTTGTTTATATTTCAGATAGTTATGAGTTTGTGAATGTTATGGCAGCCTGTTTAATTGACCTGAGCCTATTAACCAGGTTCCCAATATTATAATGTCGTCCCGACGTTATAAAATGCGCCACTCTGCTTCTGCTATTGTCATTTAATATTTTGTAGAGTTATTCACTCTGCTAGTTTAACTACCCTGTTAATTTAAAATCTCTCCCTCTTGCGTGAAGTAAAATAATAAAGACTACTTGGAACTACGATAATAAATATTAAAAAAAGGGTCAGATATTAACCCCTATTAACCAGTAAAAAAATTTAGGGTTAATAGTAATAAATAAAAATAATTTATCAGAACAAATCAGAATAAAGAACTCGTATTTAAATAAGTAAAATCATAAATTAGGATAAAGAGTTTTATTATTATTATTATAACGCAAAATAATATAGGTAAGGATATTTAAATGTAACCCCAGGTTCTTTCCTGTACAAAATGTCATTCTCCAACCTGTCGGTTTGACGACAATCGTAGACAGGAAAATAACGTGTTACAGTCTGTAGGAAACAACCCCATTGTTATCAGCTGCAGCGTCGAGCCAGACAATACACTGCCTACCCCTATTGTCTAATACAAAGCGCGTGACTCCCCTTGCCCAGTAATAACATATGGTTAAAATATATTATGTCTGTGCGAGATTCCTCTCCTCTCTCTGAGGCGAGATTTGATTCTCTCGTATCATCTATTTGTAAATATCTCTCATATATTTAAATTTTACTAAACCTAAAGATAGTAAAATAGAGTGTTTAGTATAAGTAGAATAAGTAGTGTATAAGATTTAGCATCTTAAGAGCATGTCTCAATTCAATCCAGATTTATTGTTAAAAGATGAATTACGCTATGAAGCACTTTTGCACGACTACCTTACGCGAACGTAACGGTCGCGGAACTACGCAAACCGTTACGCGAAAGCAGGCAAGATACACCCTCACAGTTAAGTCGATTAAGCGAAATAGATCTTGATAGCGAAAGAGAAACATGTTATGCGAAGTATACGGAACTGACCTCAATATCACATGAAACGATACTGTATAACTGTATCATAATTTAATACGTATGTAAATACCTATAGTAATTAAGCAAATATAAATGATAAATATAACCATATATGATAAATTAAAGTATTGAAATGTACGTAGTTTTAAGTAAAATTATAATTGAATAGTGAATCTAAAGAGGCTCGGCAGTGCGACAGACCGACGCCGGCAAAAATATGTACAATAGACCTAAGACACCCTACATGTCGTAAACGCATAAATTGTTTTGTAGTGTAAAACTAGCAAAAAACGCCTATATACCGTTAGGTTAACGGTACAGTGTCCTTGAACAGACAAAAGATGCCACGCAAGTAAATATGACGATTTTAGAAAGTCGCGTCATTTTTAAGGTGTGTAACGGACAACCGCGTAAAATTATCGGCCGCACTTTGGGAACCAATCACCAATAGCGTCAGTAGTGAGCACGAAAGAAATACGACACCAGACTGGATACATTCAAAAATACCGGCAAATATTTGAATGTAAGACCAATGAGAAATGATCATCAACAGAAGATGTAGTGAGGGTAGAATTGAAAAAACTATAAAAATAACATGCCGAGCCCACAACGGGGGAGTCTAAGTCAAAATTTCACGCAAAACACGTGAAACCTGCGTCACTCGATGTGAGCAAATTAAATTACTCTAAGTTCAAATCAATATTCTCTCGGTTTAATAGTATCAGTCATCAAGAAGTTTTATTTAGATATGTGCGCGAAAGTACGTGTGGACAAGAAGCTATTTAAATTGTGCGCGTAATTTGCAACAAAAGTATATTAGTTATTTGTGCGTGACGTATAGTAATAACGCGAGCGTGTGATGTGGTTAAAGAAAGTTAATAAAGCGTGATCAGTGAAAGTGTGGTGTAATGGTTAACGCAAGAATACAATTCGTCATTCGCCTGTCAGGAATCCTGCCACAAGTAACAATATCTCACTTATAAATTACAATACAATCAATTAACATAATTTTAATATCTCAAATAAATTCATCTCATTTTAAAAAGACCCACGATGTTCAGATACTAAACATTCAATTTATGCTAGATGACATGTTTGGGTGAATTATGATATAGTAAAGTAAGAAACCAATACTAATAATTATGGAAATGATAGATGAATTAAATAATTAAATATATATTGAATAGTATAGAAGAAGTCATAGCAGTTAAGAATTGATTTTATATATATATATGTGTGTGTGTGTGTGTGTGTGTGTGTGTGTGTGTGTGTGTTTGATTGATAGCGATGATTTAAATTTGTTAATGGAGTAAATTGAATATACTAAGAACTCCTATGAATGTTATATAAATAATATAAATTCAAAAAGAAGCGTAAATAGAATTATTAATACTATTTTGGTGTTATTATTAAATAAGGTTGATATAAATGATTATGCTTCAGATGTATTAAATGATAAAAATCTAACAATACAAATATTAGTATCTGAACAATTTGTTATTATTTCATAAACAAACCTGAGATCTCCTGCTCTGGCGCCCAAGTAATAATTAATAATATAAATTTGAGTGGAGCTCGTTCAAAATAATAATTATAATTGACGCCACAAAAACGTTGAGGTGTTAAGAATCTTTATATTTGTCGCCAACAACGTGGTGCAGTTGTCAAGAATCTTTATATTTGTCGCCATCAACGTGGTAAAGGTGCAGTTCTAAAAAATCTTTATACACAATCTCTGCACGACGAGAAGTCACCCGCTATAATCTTGCGTACCACCCAGAGAATAGAGCATTTAACCCGTCGGATAAATAATTTATTAAACTGGCCCAGAGCTACTGTAATTCCCCCAGATATGCAAAAATTTGCTGATGAAGCATTACAGCAATTACCCACAATAATAAGAGAATTACGTAGAAAGTCTGACTCATTTAAAATGGAGGAAATTGAAGAAGCTCTGACTAAATTATATATCTCCCCATTTCAATCACCTACCCTAGAACAGCGACCCACTACCGTGAGTTTCGAATCCCCCCAGGTATCGAGAATAGAACCGAGTAATGATCAGTTGCTGAATAGCAACGTGAATACCCTACCGATAGCTGAAGCATCACTTCCCAATGCCCACCACAATCTCACCAATAATTATGCGTTACCACCCTCAGCGATGACAAATCAAGTATCGGGACATCCTAGAATAACATCTCACGTAAACTTTAGTACGGACCTCTACGGAAAGATAACTCACCCCGTAGAAAAAATTTTATCAGAAAGCCCATACACCGATGGATTGAGTATCACCAAACTATTAGCTTTCATAAAATATCTGTTATAAATAAAAGACTTACAGCAACAATGCGATTGCCAAATATTACAAGTCCTTCTGCCCAAATGTAGACCACCATTAAAGGACCGTGTACAGGAGTCATTAAGTTCTCAACATCCAGCAGAAGAACTCCATACAACTCTGATAAGACATTTTATTCCAACGGGAATTTACGAAGAACTGAAACGAAACACAGTACTTCGAGTACAAGGAGCTCACGAGAGACTCGCCCACTATATCTCTGAAATAAGAGAAGCTTCATTATTACTGAAAGTAAACTGGAGCGAACAGCAGTTAGTAGAAACAATCTTGGTAGGATTATCCCCGGAAGAGAGATCTCGGTTAGCACTTATCAATAGACCCAACACGTTCGCAGAATTAGAACAATGCTGTATCCACTCATCCAACGTTTGGTATTCGGATCAGAACCGACGTGCGTTACTTCCCCAGACACAACGTAGAAATGAAACACAACCCCTGGTATCAGATACAAGAACACACCGTGATAGGCGACTATTTCGAATTCCTGAAACTTCATACTACCAAACTAAATCGAATCATCAACTGAAACCTCAACAGAATACGAGTGATACCGTAAGTAGAGAAAAAAGATGTTATAACTGCGGGAAATTAGGACACATCAGTAGATACTGTAAACAGAAACAGCACTACCAAAAACTTTCTTATCCAAAAAACATGTAAGGCAGGCAGATCCGTAATCCTGTGTCTTCCGCAGTATCGTGAAAATAGGTAAAACCCAGGAGTACAAAAAAGAAACAAAAAAATATTTAAAAAAATTAGACCCCTACGTAGAGAGATTTATCAATAAATTCAACTTAATTACTACATGCAAGTCCAGTATGTGTCAATTACCATACATACAAGTAGACCTTGGCGTTACTACCACACTAGGATTAATTGATTCTGGATCGACACGGAGCTTAATCAGCCAACAGCTAGCCGATACATTAGCTAAACACAACCTTGTTAAACGTAGTCAACCGGTGACCATAAAATGCGCTACCGCTAACAAACAAAACTTAAATCATAAAACTCAGTGTTACGATTAAACTAAAAATTAAAAATTTAACGTGGTATTTTCCAGTGTTAGTATTGGACGAATTAGGACCAAACTTAATATTAGGAGCGGACTTTATCAGTAAAACAGGTATAATTCTTGACATGTACGATAAGCAGTATTATTTTAGATTCGACCGTACTCAAAAATATAATTTTCATTCTGAAATAAATAACAGTGGAGATATGGAAACTTCTGCAACGCACCTAGAACACCACGAGTCTGCATTAGATCATTTAGAAAGTAAAGATAGACTGAAAATACAAAAACTAATAAAAGAATTTTCAACCGTCCTCACCCCAAAGTTAGGATTAACGAATCTTATAGAGTACAAGATCAACCTGAGTGACAACAAAGTAATACGACTGCACCCATACAAATTATCTCCACCAAAAATGGAAATAATGAGAAATCAAATCAATAAATTGTTAGAACAATAAGTCATAGAACCTTCCACTTCACCGTATTCATCACCTGCGTTTTTAGTACCTAAAGGCACCGATAAACATAGATTAGTTGTGGACTATAGACAATCAAAAAAAGGATAGAATTCGAGTCCATACCACTCCCCGACATCCACAGCGCCTTCCATTACTTTACAAAAGCTAAAGTTTTCACCATTATGGACCTCAATCAGGCATTTCATCAAATACCGCTATCGGAAGAATCCAAACACCTAACCGCCTTCGCCGTCCCATTCAATCTGTACCAATTTACTAGAGTACCCTTTGGAATATCCCAAGGAAGTTCTGTATGTAGCCGATTGTTAGAGAAAATATTCCACGACGTAAAATTTAAATTTGTATATCACTACCTAGATGACATAGTAATCTACAGCGAATCTATGGATCAACATCTTCATCATTTACGTGAAGTATTATCACGATTAAAGAAAGCCGGATTAACAGTAAACCCGAGTAAAGTAAATTTTGCTGTTAAACAATTTTCATTTTTAGGTCACATAGTATCGGCCGACGGAAAAATAAGCATAGACCCAGAACGCACCCGTGCTATCAGAGAATTTTTACCACCACGGGATACGAAAGGAATAGCCCGATTTTTGGGAATGATAAATTACTTCCACAAGTATATCCCTCACCTAGCTGATATAGCAGCACCATTGAACGCGTTAAGGAAAAAAGGAGCGAAATTTGAATGGACCCCACTACAAATCTGCATTTGAAACACTGAAAGAAAGCATAATATCACCCCCAGTATTACAATTAGCTGATTTCACTAACCCATTTGTAGTACAGACTGACAGTTCAAGTGTAGCACTAGGAGCAGTAATATAACAGGAAGTAGGTAATTCTAGATTACCGATCAGTTATGCCTCGCGAACTCTAACCGATCAGGAAAAGAAATTCTCCGCATACGAATTAGAATGTTTAGCCGTAGTATTCGCATTTGAGAAATTCAAACCCTTTTTAGAACATACAGAATTTCTGTTAGAAACTGATAATCAAGCCTTATCTTGGTTATTAAATCACCCTAAACAGTTAGGTCATATCGGAAGATGGGTATTGAGATTAATTGTTACAAGTTTAACGTACAACACATTCGTGGCACCTAAAATGTAGTTGCTGATACACTGTCCCGTATGTTCCAGCTGCCTAATAAAATATCCGAAAATAAGGAAAGTGGTGAAACATCGATAATCAATACGCTAATTACTGAATTCCCACTGGCATTTACTGATATAGCTCAGTATCAACAACAAGATCCGTGTTTAAATAAAATAATAGAACAGTTAGATAAAGGAAATAATTCAGAGAAATATATATTGAGCAAGAGAGTATTATGTTATAAAGTAGCTAATAGAAAATCCTTGAGAATAATTGCCCCGGATATTATTAAACCAATGCTTATGGAATACTACCACTCATCCACCATTGGAGCACATATGAGAATAAATAAAACTATACATCGTATTCGAAAAGAATATCATTGGGAAAATATGAACAGCGAGATAGCTAAATTCGTAAAACAGTGTAAGTTGTGTGCACTGAGCAAGCCAGCGAGAAACAGCCACAAAGGTAAATTAATCTCGGAGACTCCCACGACACCCTTTTCAAAAATTTACTTAGACTTTTCTGGCCCCTACCCACTTTCAAAATCAGGTAATACCATGCTACTCAGTTGTGTACTCATTTACCAAATTCGTCTGGATGTATCCCATGCGACGATCCAAGATAGATTATTTAAAGACTTCGGTACACCAGTACATCTAGTGTCAGATAACGGACCCCAGTTTAAGTCCAAAGAATTCAAGGACATGTGTTTCAGACTAGGCATAGACCACATTACCGTTACAGAGTATCGTCCACAAGGTAATATAGCTGAAAGGTATTTGCGAAACCTAAAATCTGCTTTAATAGCCTACCATGCAAACGACCAAACATCTTGGGACCAGAACCTATCCTGGATACAATTTGCCTTCAACTCAGCATTTAATGAAGGACATAAATCGACACCCTTTGATTTGTTGTATAATTATATAAACCGAACACCCGTTATCCACAAAGTGGAAAATACATGAATTGCTACCCCGCGAAATCAGTGGTAAAAATATAAAAAAGATATGGAACGAAGCTCGCGCTAACTTAAGAGTGAACTTGAGAAAATCGCGAAAATATCACGAGCGGGATAGTAAAGAAATAAAGTATCAAGTCGGAGACTTAGTGATGTACAAAACTCACCCGACGAGTAGTGCAGTTGATAAGATCACCTCCAAACTATCTTACCGATGGTGTATCCCTTACAAAATTTACAAATACTTAACTCCCGTAACCGTAGCACTGTATGAACCCACTACGGATAATTACGTACGTAGAAGTCATGTTTCCCAGATAAAATATTATCACGGAAATAAACATGCTAGTGAGCAAGAAAAGAAACGAAGTAGAAAAGGATAGATGTATTAAGACGTATATTTGCTATATTGTAATTGAGTCACTACTTAATTACCAAATCGTATAAATAGGAATGAGGCCTGATCAACCTTAGATCCTGTTCACCGAGAAATAATAAGCAAAGTGAGAAGTCAGCTGACACAAAATATAAGTAACGTAACTTTACCAGTACTTTAATCACCTTACTGTACTTAACTGTACTTATATGTACTATACTATACCATATTCAACGAATATGGTACCCTACTAATCAAACTAATAAAAGGAATACAATACTAAAATAAAATGATTCGTCAACCACGAATCAACGAAATCCATGAAAGAGAAAAGAAAACACAGTAAGGATGTGAAACATACACTGTGAAGAGTAACTCCATGAAAAGAGTAACAAAAAGCTAAACAAAAAACCGGTAGTAGTATTAAGTAGTAGAATTAAGATGAATTTTGTGTATTCTATGTATTTTATGAATTTTGAATTTTATGTATTTTAAGTATTAGTTAATATGGTATTGTATCTCTTGCTAATAGTAAATAGTAAATTGAGAGTGATTCATGTACCTCATGAGGAAATTGCTTAAAGAGAGAGTGGAATTTCACACGGAAATTCCGAACTAACTCCCAGTGCAGTTCTGATCTATTTCCCCGTTGAAAACACATCGGTCCCTGACCCTGTGTCTTCTTTAAGTGGAGGAGTATGTGACGATTTAATATGCCTAAATCCCACAATAAAATTAAATAAAAATTATAATACTAAAATAATTTAATAAGGTACTAAAGAACCCTTTCTCTATGCCCCAAATCGGTAGTAACATGCCGATTTGCCGATGTATCAGTTAATAAAATTAGATTTAAGAAACTCAATAAATCCATAACGACCCCGCGTTACATAAAAAGAATAATAAAAGTATAGAGTGATGTAATTAAATTGTAAGCAAATTAAAGGAAAATAATTAATAATAATTAAGAACTACTTTTCGCGCTGAGAAACTACCCGCGCGCGGACAGCCCCATTACCCCTATAGTTAGTTACGCAAGTTGAATCAGAGACTCCGATGGTGATACAGCGTACAGCACGTTAAGTAGACCCTAGGAAATATTAAACATGTTGACTAAGTAAAACTTACGTAATTACCGGATGATGTGAATGACTTGAGTGTGCGGCGATGACATCTCTATAAATAAATAACATCACGTAAATGTGATGTTAAACTTCTAGAATGTAACTGTTAACCATAAGCAATATGTGCGGTACAACAATGTGAACACTAGTGAGAGTTACCACAAAGAAACAGATCACAAGAATCTACAGAAGAGACAGACTACTCATCTTTAAGAATGACACCAAACTTCACCAACACACGATAGACAAAAGATCTCCCAGACACCCTGCATGACAGATAGAAGCCCCGATTCGCCGAGGATATGTTACACACAGGTGACACGGAAGTTCTACTTCTGTGGTTCAGAACTTAACTTTAACTAATATATCAAAGACACTTAAATAACAACATAAGAGTAAAGTAAAAAACAAAAGACTGACCTAATTACCATAAAATTGTAATTTCATGATAAGTAATAAGATGTGTTAAGTTTAATGAGTTTAATGAGTATAACACGCTAAAGTTAAATAAGCCCATTCTTCAGATGGCACAACGTAAAGATTATTATTTTTAATATCATATACAGGAACTCGGATCCGAGGACAGTACAAGCTATGTTCACCCATGACTTACACTAATTACAATTGTACAAAATGCGCAAATATTTTTATCATTAGTATACACATTACTAATTTTCTTCTATGATGCTAAAACAGTATGTAATAAAAACAGATGTCATGGTCCAAAAAGGTGAGTGAATAAATCTACAAACCCCTGTCAAAAATTCCTCAATTCACGAGATCCTATTTAGTGTTTGTTTATATTTCAGATAGTTATGAGTTTGTGAATGTTATGGCAGCCTGTTTAATTGACCTGAGCCTATTAACCAGGTTCCCAATATTATAATGTCGTCCCGACGTTATAAAATGCGCCACTCTGCTTCTGCTATTGTCATTTAATATTTTGTAGAGTTATTCACTCTGCTAGTTTAACTACCCTGTTAATTTAAAATCTCTCCCTCTTGCGTGAAGTAAAATAATAAAGACTACTTGGAACTACGATAATAAATATTAAAAAAAGGGTCAGATATTAACCCCTATTAACCAGTAAAAAAATTTAGGGTTAATAGTAAGAAATAAAAATAATTTATGAGAACAAATCAGAATAAAGAACTCGTATTTAAATAAGTAAAATCATAAATTAGGATAAAGAGTTTTATTATTATTATTATAACGCAAAATAATATAGGTAAGGATATTTAAATGTAACCCCAGGTTCTTTCCTGTACAAAATGTCATTCTCCAACCTGTCGGTTTGACGACAATCGTAGACAGGAAAATAACGTGTTACAGTCTGTAGGAAACAACCCCATTGTTATCAGCTGCAGCGTCGAGCCAGACAATACACTGCCTACCCCTATTGTCTAATACAAAGCGCGTGACTCCCCTTGCCCAGTAATAACATATGGTTAAAATATATTATGTCTGTGCGAGATTCCTCTCCTCTCTCTGAGGCGAGATTTGATTCTCTCGTATCATTTATTTGTAAATATCTCTCATATATTTAAATTTTACTAAACCTAAAGATAGTAAAATAGAGTGTTTAGTATAAGTAGAATAAGTAGTGTATAAGATTTAGCATCTTAAGAGCATGTCTCAATTCAATCCAGATTTATTGTTAAAAGATGAATTATGCTATGAAGCACTTTTGCACGACTACCTTACGCGAACGTAACGGTCGCGGAACTACGCAAAACGTTACGCGAAAGCAGGCAAGATACACCCTCACAGTTAAGTCGATTAAGCGAAA
Source organism: Magicicada septendecula (assembly GCA_034769895.1). Lineage (NCBI taxonomy): Eukaryota > Metazoa > Arthropoda > Insecta > Hemiptera > Cicadidae > Magicicada > Magicicada septendecula. Next base: position 381,533,381 of record CM068369.1, read on the forward strand.
TAGATCTTGATAGCGAAAGAGAAACATGTTATGCGAAGTATACGGAACTGACCTCAATATCACATGAAACGATACTGTATAACTGTATCATAATTTAATACGTATGTAAATACCTATAATAATTAAGCAAATATAAATGATAAATATAACCATATATGATAAATTAAAGTATTGAAATGTACGTAGTTTTAAGTAAAATTATAATTGAATAGTGAATCTAAAGAGGCTCGGCAGTGCGACAGACCGACGCCGGCAAAAATATGTACAATAGACCTAAGACACCCTACATGTCGTAAACGCATAAATTGTTTTGTAGTGTAAAACTAGCAAAAAACGCCTATATACCGTTAGGTTAACGGTACAGTGTCCTTGAACAGACAAAAGATGCCACGCAAGTAAATATGACGATTTTAGAAAGTCGCGTCATTTTTAAGGTGTGTAACGGACAACCGCGTAAAATTATCGGCCGCACTTTGGGAACCAATCACCAATAGCGTCAGTAGTGAGCACGAAAGAAATACGACACCAGACTGGATACATTCAAAAATACCGGCAAATATTTGAATGTAAGACCAATGAGAAATGATCATCAACAGAAGATGTAGTGAGGGTAGAATTGAAATGCCGAGCCCACAACGGGGGAGTCTAAGTCAAAATTTCACGCAAAACACGTGAAACCTGCGTCACTCGATGTGAGCAAATTAAATTACTCTAAGTTCAAATCAATATTCTCTCGGTTTAATAGTATCAGTCATCAAGAAGTTTTATTTAGATATGTGCGCGAAAGTACGTGTGGACAAGAAGCTATTTAAATTGTGCGCGTAATTTGCAACAAAAGTATATTAGTTATTTGTGCGTGACGTATAGTAATAACGCGAGCGTGTGATGTGGTTAAAGAAAGTTAATAAAGCGTGATCAGTGAAAGTGTGGTGTAATGGTTAACGCAAGAATACAATTCGTCATTCGCCTGTCAGGAATCCTGCCACAAGTAACAATATCTCACTTATAAATTACAATACAATCAATTAACATAATTTTAATATCTCAAATAAACTCATCTCATTTTAAAAAGACCCACGATGTTCAGATACTAAACATTCAATTTATGCTAGATGACATGTTTGGGTGAATTATGATATAGTAAAGTAAGAAACCAATACTAATAATTATGGAAATGATAGATGAATTAAATAATTAAATATAAATTGAATAGTATAGAAGAAGTCATAGCAGTTAAGAATTGATTTTATATATATATGTGTGTGTGTGTGTGTGTGTGTGTGTGTGTGTGTGTGTGTGTGTGTGTGTGTGTGTGTGTGTGTGTGTGTGTGTGTGTGTGTGTGTGTGTGTGTTTGATTGATAGCGATGATTTAAATTTGTTAATGGAGTAAATTGAATATACTAAGAACTCCTATGAATGTTATATAAATAATATAAATTCAAAAAGAAGCGTAAATAGAATTATTAATACTATTTTGGTGTTATTATTAAATAAGGTTGATATAAATGATTATGCTTCAGATGTATTAAATGATAAAAATCTAACAATACAAATATTAGTATCTGAACAATTTGTTATTATTTCATAAACAAACCTGAGATCTCCTGCTCTGGCGCCCAAGTAATAATTAATAATATAAATTTGAGTGGAGCTCGTTCAAAATAATAATTATAATTGACGCCACAAAAACGTTGAGGTGTTAAGAATCTTTATATTTGTCGCCAACAACGTGGTGCAGTTGTCAAGAATCTTTATATTTGTCGCCATCAACGTGGTAAAGGTGCAGTTCTAAAAAATCTTTATACACAATCTCTGCACGACGAGAAGTCACCCGCTATAATCTTGCGTACCACCCAGAGAATAGAGCATTTAACCCGTCGGATAAATAATTTATTAAACTGGCCCAGAGCTACTGTAATTCCCCCAGATATGCAAAAATTTGCTGATGAAGCATTACAGCAATTACCCACAATAATAAGAGAATTACGTAGAAAGTCTGACTCATTTAAAATGGAGGAAATTGAAGAAGCTCTGACTAAATTATATATCTCCCCATTTCAATCACCTACCCTAGAACAGCGACCCACTACCGTGAGTTTCGAATCCCCCCAGGTATCGAGAATAGAACCGAGTAATGATCAGTTGCTGAATAGCAACGTGAATACCCTACCGATAGCTGAAGCATCACTTCCCAATGCCCACCACAATCTCACCAATAATTATGCGTTACCACCCTCAGCGATGACAAATCAAGTATCGGGACATCCTAGAATAACATCTCACGTAAACTTTAGTACGGACCTCTACGGAAAGATAACTCACCCCGTAGAAAAAATTTTATCAGAAAGCCCATACACCGATGGATTGAGTATCACCAAACTATTAGCTTTCATAAAATATCTGTTATAAATAAAAGACTTACAGCAACAATGCGATTGCCAAATATTACAAGTCCTTCTGCCCAAATGTAGACCACCATTAAAGGACCGTGTACAGGAGTCATTAAGTTCTCAACATCCAGCAGAAGAACTCCATACAACTCTGATAAGACATTTTATTCCAACGGGAATTTACGAAGAACTGAAACGAAACACAGTACTTCGAGTACAAGGAGCTCACGAGAGACTCGCCCACTATATCTCTGAAATAAGAGAAGCTTCATTATTACTGAAAGTAAACTGGAGCGAACAGCAGTTAGTAGAAACAATCTTGGTAGGATTATCCCCGGAAGAGAGATCTCGGTTAGCACTTATCAATAGACCCAACACGTTCGCAGAATTAGAACAATGCTGTATCCACTCATCCAACGTTTGGTATTCGGATCAGAACCGACGTGCGTTACTTCCCCAGACACAACGTAGAAATGAAACACAACCCCTGGTATCAGATACAAGAACACACCGTGATAGGCGACTATTTCGAATTCCTGAAACTTCATACTACCAAACTAAATCGAATCATCAACTGAAACCTCAACAGAATACGAGTGATACCGTAAGTAGAGAAAAAAGATGTTATAACTGCGGGAAATTAGGACACATCAGTAGATACTGTAAACAGAAACAGCACTACCAAAAACTTTCTTATCCAAAAAACATGTAAGGCAGGCAGATCCGTAATCCTGTGTCTTCCGCAGTATCGTGAAAATAGGTAAAACCCAGGAGTACAAAAAAGAAACAAAAAAATATTTAAAAAAATTAGACCCCTACGTAGAGAGATTTATCAATAAATTCAACTTAATTACTACATGCAAGTCCAGTATGTGTCAATTACCATACATACAAGTAGACCTTGGCGTTACTACCACACTAGGATTAATTGATTCTGGATCGACACGGAGCTTAATCAGCCAACAGCTAGCCGATACATTAGCTAAACACAACCTTGTTAAACGTAGTCAACCGGTGACCATAAAATGCGCTACCGCTAACAAACAAAACTTAAATCATAAAACTCAGTGTTACGATTAAACTAAAAATTAAAAATTTAACGTGGTATTTTCCAGTGTTAGTATTGGACGAATTAGGACCAAACTTAATATTAGGAGCGGACTTTATCAGTAAAACAGGTATAATTCTTGACATGTACGATAAGCAGTATTATTTTAGATTCGACCGTACTCAAAAATATAATTTTCATTCTGAAATAAATAACAGTGGAGATATGGAAACTTCTGCAACGCACCTAGAACACCACGAGTCTGCATTAGATCATTTAGAAAGTAAAGATAGACTGAAAATACAAAAACTAATAAAAGAATTTTCAACCGTCCTCACCCCAAAGTTAGGATTAACGAATCTTATAGAGTACAAGATCAACCTGAGTGACAACAAAGTAATACGACTGCACCCATACAAATTATCTCCACCAAAAATGGAAATAATGAGAAATCAAATCAATAAATTGTTAGAACAATAAGTCATAGAACCTTCCACTTCACCGTATTCATCACCTGCGTTTTTAGTACCTAAAGGCACCGATAAACATAGATTAGTTGTGGACTATAGACAATCAAAAAAAGGATAGAATTCGAGTCCATACCACTCCCCGACATCCACAGCGCCTTCCATTACTTTACAAAAGCTAAAGTTTTCACCATTATGGACCTCAATCAGGCATTTCATCAAATACCGCTATCGGAAGAATCCAAACACCTAACCGCCTTCGCCGTCCCATTCAATCTGTACCAATTTACTAGAGTACCCTTTGGAATATCCCAAGGAAGTTCTGTATGTAGCCGATTGTTAGAGAAAATATTCCACGACGTAAAATTTAAATTTGTATATCACTACCTAGATGACATAGTAATCTACAGCGAATCTATGGATCAACATCTTCATCATTTACGTGAAGTATTATCACGATTAAAGAAAGCCGGATTAACAGTAAACCCGAGTAAAGTAAATTTTGCTGTTAAACAATTTTCATTTTTAGGTCACATAGTATCGGCCGACGGAAAAATAAGCATAGACCCAGAACGCACCCGTGCTATCAGAGAATTTTTACCACCACGGGATACGAAAGGAATAGCCCGATTTTTGGGAATGATAAATTACTTCCACAAGTATATCCCTCACCTAGCTGATATAGCAGCACCATTGAACGCGTTAAGGAAAAAAGGAGCGAAATTTGAATGGACCCCACTACAAATCTGCATTTGAAACACTGAAAGAAAGCATAATATCACCCCCAGTATTACAATTAGCTGATTTCACTAACCCATTTGTAGTACAGACTGACAGTTCAAGTGTAGCACTAGGAGCAGTAATATAACAGGAAGTAGGTAATTCTAGATTACCGATCAGTTATGCCTCGCGAACTCTAACCGATCAGGAAAAGAAATTCTCCGCATACGAATTAGAATGTTTAGCCGTAGTATTCGCATTTGAGAAATTCAAACCCTTTTTAGAACATACAGAATTTCTGTTAGAAACTGATAATCAAGCCTTATCTTGGTTATTAAATCACCCTAAACAGTTAGGTCATATCGGAAGATGGGTATTGAGATTAATTGTTACAAGTTTAACGTACAACACATTCGTGGCACCTAAAATGTAGTTGCTGATACACTGTCCCGTATGTTCCAGCTGCCTAATAAAATATCCGAAAATAAGGAAAGTGGTGAAACATCGATAATCAATACGCTAATTACTGAATTCCCACTGGCATTTACTGATATAGCTCAGTATCAACAACAAGATCCGTGTTTAAATAAAATAATAGAACAGTTAGATAAAGGAAATAATTCAGAGAAATATATATTGAGCAAGAGAGTATTATGTTATAAAGTAGCTAATAGACAATCCTTGAGAATAATTGCCCCGGATATTATTAAACCAATGCTTATGGAATACTACCACTCATCCACCATTGGAGCACATATGGGAATAAATAAAACTATACATCGTATTCGAAAAGAATATCATTGGGAAAATATGAACAGCGAGATAGCTAAATTCGTAAAACAGTGTAAGTTGTGTGCACTGAGCAAGCCAGCGAGAAACAGCCACAAAGGTAAATTAATCTCGGAGACTCCCACGACACCCTTTTCAAAAATTTACTTAGACTTTTCTGGCCCCTACCCACTTTCAAAATCAGGTAATACCATGCTACTCAGTTGTGTACTCATTTACCAAATTCGTCTGGATGTATCCCATGCGACGATCCAAGATAGATTATTTAAAGACTTCGGTACACCAGTACATCTAGTGTCAGATAACGGACCCCAGTTTAAGTCCAAAGAATTCAAGGACATGTGTTTCAGACTAGGCATAGACCACATTACCGTTACAGAGTATCGTCCACAAGGTAATATAGCTGAAAGGTATTTGCGAAACCTAAAATCTGCTTTAATAGCCTACCATGCAAACGACCAAACATCTTGGGACCAGAACCTATCCTGGATACAATTTGCCTTCAACTCAGCATTTAATGAAGGACATAAATCGACACCCTTTGATTTGTTGTATAATTATATAAACCGAACACCCGTTATCCACAAAGTGGAAAATACATGAATTGCTACCCCGCGAAATCAGTGGTAAAAATATAAAAAAGATATGGAACGAAGCTCGCGCTAACTTAAGAGTGAACTTGAGAAAATCGCGAAAATATCACGAGCGGGATAGTAAAGAAATAAAGTATCAAGTCGGAGGCTTAGTGATGTACAAAACTCACCCGACGAGTAGTGCAGTTGATAAGATCACCTCCAAACTATCTTACCGATGGTGTATCCCTTACAAAATTTACAAATACTTAACTCCCGTAACCGTAGCACTGTATGAACCCACTACGGATAATTACGTACGTAGAAGTCATGTTTCCCAGATAAAATATTATCACGGAAATAAACATGCTAGTGAGCAAGAAAAGAAACGAAGTAGAAAAGGATAGATGTATTAAGACGTATATTTGCTATATTGTAATTGAGTCACTACTTAATTACCAAATCGTATAAATAGGAATGAGGCCTGATCAACCTTAGATCCTGTTCACCGAGAAATAATAAGCAAAGTGAGAAGTCAGCTGACACAAAATATAAGTAACGTTACTTTACCAGTACTTTAATCACCTTACTGTACTTAACTGTACTTATATGTACTATACTATACCATATTAAACGAATATGGTACCCTACTAATCAAACTAATAAAAGGAATACAGTACTAAAATAAAATGATTCGTCAACCACGAATCAACGAAATCCATGAAAGAGAAAATAAAACACAGTAAGGATGTGAAACATACTCTGTGAAGAGTAACTCCATGAAAAGAGTAACAAAAAGCTAAACAAAAAACCGGTAGTAGTATTAAGTAGTAGAATTAAGATGAATTTTGTGTATTCTATGTATTTTATGAATTTTGAATTTTATGTATTTTAAGTATTAGTTAATATGGTATTGTATCTCTTGCTAATAGTAAATAGTAAATTGAGAGTGATTCATGTACCTCATGAGGAAATTGCTTAAAGAGAGAGTGGAATTTCACACGGAAATTCCGAACTAACTCCCAGTGCAGTTCTGATCTATTTCCCCGTTGAAAACACATCGGTCCCTGACCCTGTGTCTTCTTTAAGTGGAGGAGTATGTGACGATTTAATATGCCTAAATCCCACAATAAAATTAAATAAAAATTATAATACTAAAATAATTTAATAAGGTACTAAAGAACCCTTTCTCTATGCCCCAAATCGGTAAACATGCCGATTTGCCGATGTATCAGTTAATAAAATTAGATTTAAGAAACTCAATAAATCCATAACGACCCCGCGTTACATAAAAAGAATAATAAAAGTATAGAGTGATGTAATTAAATTGTAAGCAAATTAAAGGAAAATAATTAATAATAATTAAGAACTACTTTTCGCGCTGAGAAACTACCCGCGCGCGGACAGCCCCATTACCCCTATAGTTAGTTACTCAAGTTGAATCAGAGACTCCGATGGTGATACAGCGTACAGCACGTTAAGTAGACCCTAGGAAATATTAAACATGTTGACTAAGTAAAACTTACGTAATTACCGGATGATGTGAATGACTTGAGTGTGCGGCGATGACATCTCTATAAATAAATAACATCACGTAAATGTATGTTAAACTTCTAGAATGTAACTGTTAAACATAAGCAATATGTGCGGTACAACAATGTGAACACTAGTGAGAGTTACCACAAAGAAACAGATCACAAGAATCTACAGAAGAGACAGACTACTCATCTTTAAGAATGACACCAAACTTCACCAACACACGATAGACAGAAGATCTCCCAGACACCCTGCATGACAGATAGAAGCCCCGATTCGCCGAGGATATGTTACACACAGGTGACACGGAAGTTCTACTTCTGTGGTTCAGAACTTAACTTTAACTAATATATCAAAGACACTTAAATAACAACATAAGAGTAAAGTAAAAAACAAAAGACTGGCCTAATTACCATAAAATTGTAATTTCATGATAAGTAATAAGATGTGTTAAGTTTAATGAGTTTAATGAGTATAACACGCTAAAGTTAAATAAGCCCATTCTTCAGATGGCACAAAGTAAAGATTATTATTTTTAATATCATATACAGGAACACACAACTCGGATCCGAGGACAGTACAAGCTATGTTCACCCATGACTTACACTAATTACAATTGTACAAAATGCGCAAATATTTTTATCATTAGTATACACATTACTAATTTTCTTCTATGATGCTAAAACAGTATGTAATAAAAACAGATGTCATGGTCCAAAAAGGTGAGTGAATAAATCTACAAACCCCTGTCAAAAATTCCTCAATTCACGAGATCCTATTTAGTGTTTGTTTATATTTCAGATAGTTATGAGTTTGTGAATGTTATGGCAGCCTGTTTAATTGACCTGAGCCTATTAACCAGGTTCCCAATATTATAATGTCGTCCCGACGTTATAAAATGCGCCACTCTGCTTCTGCTATTGTCATTTAATATTTTGTAGAGTTATTCACTCTGCTAGTTTAACTACCCTGTTAATTTAAAATCTCTCCCTCTTGCGTGAAGTAAAATAATAAAGACTACTTGGAACTACGATAATAAATATAAAAAAAAGGGTCAGATATTAACCCCTATTAACCAGTAAAAAAATTTAGGGTTAATAGTAATAAATAAAAATAATTTATCAGAACAAATCAGAATAAAGAACTCGTATTTAAATAAGTAAAATCATAAATTAGGATAAAGAGTTTTATTATTATTATTATAACGCAAAATAATATAGGTAAGGATATTTAAATGTAACCCCAGGTTCCTTCCTGTAGAAAATGTCATTCTCCAACCTGTCGGTTTGACGACAATCGTAGACAGGAAAATAACGTGTTACAGTCTGTAGGAAACAACCCCATTGTTATCAGCTGCAGCGTCGAGCCAGACAATACACTGCCTACCCCTATTGTCTAATACAAAGCGCGTGACTCCCCTTGCCCAGTAATAACATATGGTTAAAATATATTATGTCTGTGCGAGATTCCTCTCCTCTCTCTGAGGCGAGATTTGATTCTCTCGTATCATTTATTTGTAAATATCTCTCATATATTTAAATTTTACTAAACCTAAAGATAGTAAAATAGAGTGTTTAGTATAAGTAGAATAAGTAGTGTATAAGATTTAGCATCTTAAGAGCATGTCTCAATTCAATCCAGATTTATTGTTAAAAGATGAATTATGCTATGAAGCACTTTTGCACGACTACCTTACGCGAACGTAACGGTCGCGGAACTACGCAAAACGTTACGCGAAAGCAGGCAAGATACACCCTCACAGTTAAGTCGATTAAGCGAAATAGATCTTGATAGCGAAAGAGAAACATGTTATGCGAAGTATACGGAACTGACCTCAATATCACATGAAACGATACTGTATAACTGTATCATAATTTAATACGTATGTAAATACCTATAATAATTAAGCAAATATAAATGATAAATATAACCATATATGATAAATTAAAGTATTGAAATGTACGTAGTTTTAAGTAAAATTATAATTGAATAGTGAATCTAAAGAGGCTCGGCAGTGCGACAGACCGACGCCGGCAAAAATATGTACAATAGACCTAAGACACCCTACATGTCGTAAACGCATAAATTGTTTTGTAGTGTAAAACTAGCAAAAAACGCCTATATACCGTTAGGTTAACGGTACAGTGTCCTTGAACAGACAAAAGATGCCACGCAAGTAAATATGACGATTTTAGAAAGTCGCGTCATTTTTAAGGTGTGTAACGGACAACCGCGTAAAATTATCGGCCGCACTTTGGGAACCAATCACCAATAGCGTCAGTAGTGAGCACGAAACAAATACGACACCAGACTGGATACATTCAAAAATACCGGCAAATATTTGAATGTAAGACCAATGAGAAATGATCATCAACAGAAGATGTAGTGAGGGCAGAATTGAAAAAACTATAAAAATAACATGCCGAGCCCACAACGGGGGAGTCTAAGTCAAAATTTCACGCAAAACACGTGAAACCTGCGTCACTCGATGTGAGCAAATTAAATTACTCTAAGTTCAAATCAATATTCTCTCGGTTTAATAGTATCAGTCATCAAGAAGTTTTATTTAGATATGTGCGCGAAAGTACGTGTGGACAAGAAGCTATTTAAATTGTGCGCGTAATTTGCAACAAAAGTATATTAGTTATTTGTGCGTGACGTATAGTAATAACGCGAGCGTGTGATGTGGTTAAAGAAAGTTAATAAAGCGTGATCAGTGAAAGTGTGGTGTAATGGTTAACGCAAGAATACAATTCGTCATTCGCCTGTCAGGAATCCTGCCACAAGTAACAATATCTCACTAATAAATTACAATACAATCAATTAACATAATTTTAATATCTCAAATAAATTCATCTCATTTTAAAAAGACCCACGATGTTCAGATACTAAACATTCAATTTATGCTAGATGACATGTTTGGGTGAATTATGATATAGTAAAGTAAGAAACCAATACTAATAATTATGGAAATGATAGATGAATTAAATAATTAAATATATATTGAATAGTATAGAAGAAGTCATAGCAGTTAAGAATTGATTTTATATATATATATATGTGTGTGTGTGTGTGTTTGATTGATAGCGATGATTTAAATTTGTTAATGGAGTAAATTGAATATACTAAGAACTCCTATGAATGTTATATAAATAATATAAATTCAAAAAGAAGCGTAAATAGAATTATTAATACTATTTTGGTGTTATTATTAAATAAGGTTGATATAAGTGATTATGCTTCAGATGTATTAAATGATAAAAATCTAACAATACAAATATTAGTATCTGAACAATTTGTTATTATTTCATAAACAAACCTGAGATCTCCTGCTCTGGCGCCCAAGTAATAATTAATAATATAAATTTGAGTGGAGCTCGTTCAAAATAATAATTATAATTGACGCCACAAAAACGTTGAGGTGTTAAGAATCTTTATATTTGTCGCCAACAACGTGGTGCAGTTGTCAAGAATCTTTATATTTGTCGCCATCAACGTGGTAAAGGTGCAGTTCTAAAAAATCTTTATACACAATCTCTGCACGACGAGAAGTCACCCGCTATAATCTTGCGTACCACCCAGAGAGTAGAGCATTTAACCCGTCGGATAAATAATTTATTAAACTGGCCCAGAGCTACTGTAATTCCCCCAGATATGCAAAAATTTGCTGATGAAGCATTACAGCAATTACCCACAATAATAAGAGAATTACGTAGAAAGTCTGACTCATTTAAAATGGAGGAAATTGAAGAAGCTCTGACTAAATTATATATCTCCCCATTTCAATCACCTACCCTAGAACAGCGAACCACTACCGTGAGTTTCGAATCCCCCCAGGTATCGAGAATAGAACCGAGTAATGATCAGTTGCTGAATAGCAACGTGAATACCCTACCGATAGCTGAAGCATCACTTCCCAATGCCCACCACAATCTCACCAATAATTATGCGTTACCACCCTCAGCGATGACAAATCAAGTATCGGGACATCCTAGAATAACATCTCACGTAAACTTTAGTACGGACCTCTACGGAAAGATAACTCACCCCGTAGAAAAAATTTTATCAGAAAGCCCATACACCGATGGATTGAGTATCACCAAACTATTAGCTTTCATAAAATATCTGTTATAAATAAAAGACTTACAGCAACAATGCGATTGCCAAATATTACAAGTCCTTCTGCCCAAATGTAGACCACCATTAAAGGACCGTGTACAGGAGTCATTAAGTTCTCAACATCCAGCAGAAGAACTCCATACAACTCTGATAAGACATTTTATTCCAACGGGAATTTACGAAGAACTGAAACGAAACACAGTACTTCGAGTACAAGGAGCTCACGAGAGACTCGCCCACTATATCTCTGAAATAAGAGAAGCTTCATTATTACTGAAAGTAAACTGGAGCGAACAGCAGTTAGTAGAAACAATCTTGGTAGGATTATCCCCGGAAGAGAGATCTCGGTTAGCACTTATCAATAGACCCAACACGTTCGCAGAATTAGAACAATGCTGTATCCACTCATCCAACGTTTGGTATTCGGATCAGAACCGACGTGCGTTACTTCCCCAGACACAACGTAGAAATGAAACACAACCCCTGGTATCAGATACAAGAACACACCGTGATAGGCGACTATTTCGAATTCCTGAAACTTCATACTACCAAACTAAATCGAATCATCAACTGAAACCTCAACAGAATACGAGTGATACCGTAAGTAGAGAAAAAAGATGTTATAACTGCGGGAAATTAGGACACATCAGTAGATACTGTAAACAGAAACAGCACTACCAAAAACCTTCTTATCCAAAAAACATGTAAGGCAGGCAGATCCGTAATCCTGTGTCTTCCGCAGTATCGTGAAAATAGGTAAAACCCAGGAGTACAAAAAAGAAACCAAAAAATATTTAAAAAAATTAGACCCCTACGTAGAGAGATTTATCAATAAATTCAACTTAATTACTACATGCAAGTCCAGTATGTGTCAATTACCATACATACAAGTAGACCTTGGCGTTACTACCACACTAGGATTAATTGATTCTGGATCGACACGGAGCTTAATCAGCCAACAGCTAGCCGATACATTAGCTAAACACAACCTTGTTAAACGTAGTCAACCGGTGACCATAAAATGCGCTACCGCTAACAAACAAAACTTAAATCATAAAACTCAGTGTTACGATTAAACTAAAAATTAAAAATTTAACGTGGTATTTTCCAGTGTTAGTATTGGACGAATTAGGACCAAACTTAATATTAGGAGCGGACTTTATCAGTAAAACAGGTATAATTCTTGACATGTACGATAAGCAGTATTATTTTAGATTCGACCGTACTCAAAAATATAATTTTGATTCTGAAATAAATAACAGTGGCGATATGGAAACTTCTGCAACGCACCTAGAACACCACGAGTCTGCATTAGATCATTTAGAAAGTAAAGATAGACTGAAAATACAAAAACTAATAAAAGAATTTTCAACCGTCCTCACCCCAAAGTTAGGATTAACGAATCTTATAGAGTACAAGATCAACCTGAGTGACAACAAAGTAATACGACTGCACCCATACAAATTATCTCCACCAAAAATGGAAATAATGAGAAATCAAATCAATAAATTGTTAGAACAATAAGTCATAGAACCTTCCACTTCACCGTATTCATCACCTGCGTTTTTAGTACCTAAAGGCACCGATAAACATAGATTAGTTGTGGACTATAGACAATCAAATAAAAGGATAGAATTCGAGTCCATACCACTCCCCGACATCCACAGCGCCTTCCATTACTTTACAAATGCTAAAGTTTTCACCATAATGGACCTCAATCAGGCATTTCATCAAATACCGCTATCGGAAGAATCCAAACACCTAACCGCCTTCGCCGTCCCATTCAATCTGTACCAATTTACTAGAGTACCCTTTGGAATATCCCAAGGAAGTTCTGTATGTAGCCGATTGTTAGAGAAAATATTCCACGACGTAAAATTTAAATTTGTATATCACTACCTAGATGACATAGTAATCTACAGCGAATCTATGGATCAACATCTTCATCATTTACGTGAAGTATTATCACGATTAAAGAAAGCCGGATTAACAGTAAACCCGAGTAAAGTAAATTTTGCTGTTAAACAATTTTCATTTTTAGGTCACATAGTATCGGCCGACGGAAAAATAAGCATAGACCCAGAACGCACCCGTGCTATCAGAGAATTTTTACCACCACGGGATACGAAAGGAATAGCCCGATTTTTGGGAATGATAAATTACTTCCACAAGTATATCCCTCACCTAGCTGATATAGCAGCACCATTGAACGCGTTAAGGAAAAAAGGAGCGAAATTTGAATGGACCCCACTACACCAATCTGCATTTGAAACACTGAAAGAAAGCATAATATCACCCCCAGTATTACAATTAGCTGATTTCACTAACCCATTTGTAGTACAGACTGACAGTTCAAGTGTAGCACTAGGAGCAGTAATATATCAGGAAGTAGGTAATTCTAGATTACCGATCAGTTATGCCTCGCGAACTCTAACCGATCAGGAAAAGAAATTCTCCGCATACGAATTAGAATGTTTAGCCGTAGTATTCGCATTTGAGAAATTCAAACCCTTTTTAGAACATACAGAATTTCTGTTAGAAACTGATAATCAAGCCTTATCTTGGTTATTAAATCACCCTAAACAGTTAGGTCATATCGGAAGATGGGTATTGAGATTAATTGTTACAAGTTTAACGTACAACACATTCGTGGCACCTAAAATGTAGTTGCTGATACACTGTCCCGTATGTTCCAGCTGCCTAATAAAATATCCGAAAATAAGGAAAGTGGTGAAACATCGATAATCAATACGCTAATTACTGAATTCCCACTGGCATTTACTGATATAGCTCAGTATCAACAACAAGATCCGTGTTTAAATAAAATAATAGAACAGTTAGATAAAGGAAATAATTCAGAGAAATATATATTGAGCAAGAGAGTATTATGTTATAAAGTAGCTAATAGAAAATCCTTGAGAATAATTGCCCCGGATATTATTAAACCAATGCTTATGGAATACTACCACTCATCCACCATTGGAGCACATATGGGAATAAATAAAACTATACATCGTATTCGAAAAGAATATCATTGGGAAAATATGAACAGCGAGATAGCTAAATTCGTAAAACAGTGTAAGTTGTGTGCACTGAGCAAGCCAGCGAGAAACAGCCACAAAGGTAAATTAATCTCGGAGACTCCCACGACACCCTTTTCAAAAATTTACTTAGACTTTTCTGGCCCCTACCCACTTACAAAATCAGGTAATACCATGCTACTCAGTTGTGTACTCATTTACCAAATTCGTCTGGATGTATCCCATGCGACGATCCTAGATAGATTATTTAAAGACTTCGGTACACCAGTACATCTAGTGTCAGATAACGGACCCCAGTTTAAGTCCAAAGAATTCAAGGACATGTGTTTCAGACTAGGCATAGACCACATTACCGTTACAGAGTATCGTCCACAAGGTAATATAGCTGAAAGGTATTTGCGAAACCTAAAATCTGCTTTAATAGCCTACCATGCAAACGACCAAACATCTTGGGACCAGAACCTATCCTGGATACAATTTTCCTTCAACTCAGCATTTCATGAAGGACATAAATCGACACCCTTTGATTTGTTGTATAATTATATAAACCGAACACCCGTTATCCACAAAGTGGAAAATACATGAATTGCTACCCCGCGAAATCAGTGGTAAAAATATAAAAAAGATATGGAACGAAGCTCGCGCTAACTTAAGAGTGAACTTGAGAAAATCGCGAAAATATCACGAGCGGGATAGTAAAGAAATAAAGTATCAAGTCGGAGGCTTAGTGATGTACAAAACTCACCCGACGAGTAGTGCAGTTGATAAGATCACCTCCAAACTATCTTACCGATGGTGTATCCCTTACAAAATTTACAAATACTTAACTCCCGTAACCGTAGCACTGTATGAACCCACTACGGATAATTACGTACGTAGAAGTCATGTTTCCCAGATAAAATATTATCACGGAAATAAACATGCTAGTGAGCAAGAAAAGAAACGAAGTAGAAAACGATAGATGTATTAAGACGTATATTTGCTATATTGTAATTGAGTCACTACTTACTTACCAAATCGTATAAATAGGAATGAGGCCTGATCAACCTTAGATCCTGTTCACCGAGAAATAATAAGCAAAGTGAGAAGTCAGCTGACACAAAATATAAGTAACGTTACTTTACCAGTACTTTAATCACCTTACTGTACTTAACTGTACTTATATGTACTATACTATACCATATTCAACGAATATGGTACCCTACTAATCAAACTAATAAAAGGAATACAGTACTAAAATAAAATGATTCGTCAACCACGAATCAACGAAATCCATGAAAGAGAAAATAAAACACAGTAAGGATGTGAAACATACTCTGTGAAGAGTAACTCCATGAAAAGAGTAACAAAAAGCTAAACAAAAAACCGGTAGTAGTATTAAGTAGTAGAATTAAGATGAATTTTGTGTATTCTATGTATTTTATGAATTTTGAATTTTATGTATTTTAAGTATTAGTTAATATGGTATTGTATCTCTTGCTAATAGTAAATAGTAAATTGAGAGTGATTCATGTACCTCATGAGGAAATTGCTTAAAGAGAGAGTGGAATTTCACACGGAAATTCCGAACTAACTCCCAGTGCAGTTCTGATCTATTTCCCCGTTGAAAACACATCGGTCCCTGACCCTGTGTCTTCTTTAAGTGGAGGAGTATGTGACGATTTAATATGCCTAAATCCCACAATAAAATTAAATAAAAATTATAATACTAAAATAATTTAATAAGGTACTAAAGAACCCTTTCTCTATGCCCCAAATCGGTAGTAACATGCCGATTTGCCGATGTATCAGTTAATAAAATTAGATTTAAGAAACTCAATAAATCCATAACGACCCCGCGTTACATAAAAAGAATAATAAAAGTATAGAGTGATGTAATTAAATTGTAAGCAAATTAAAGGAAAATAATTAATAATAATTAAGAACTACTTTTCGCGCTGAGAAACTACCCGCGCGCGGACAGCCCCATTACCCCTATAGTTAGTTACGAAAGTTGAATCAGAGACTCCGCTGGTGATACAGCGTACAGCACGTTAAGTAGACCCTAGGAAATATTAAACATGTTGACTAAGTAAAACTTACGTAATTACCGGATGATGTGAATGACTTGAGTGTGCGGCGATGACATCTCTATAAATAAATAACATCACGTAAATGTATGTTAAACTTCTAGAATGTAACTGTTAACCATAAGCAATATGTGCGGTACAACAATGTGAACACTAGTGAGAGTTACCACAAAGAAACAGATCACAAGAATCTACAGAAGAGACAGACTACTCATCTTTAAGAATGACACCAAACTTCACCAACACACGATAGACAGAAGATCTCCCAGACACCCTGCATGACAGATAGAAGCGCCGATTCGCCGAGGATATGTTACACACAGGTGACACGGAAGTTCTACTTCTGTGGTTCAGAACTTAACTTTAACTAATATATCAAAGACACTTAAATAACAACATAAGAGTAAAGTAAAAAACAAAAGACTGGCCTAATTACCATAAAATTGTAATTTCATGATAAGTAATAAGATGTGTTAAGTTTAATGAGTTTAATGAGTATAACACGCTAAAGTTAAATAAGCCCATTCTTCAGATGGCACAAAGTAAAGATTATTATTTTTAATATCATATACAGGAACACACAACTCGGATCCGAGGACAGTACAAGCTATGTTCACCCATGACTTACACTAATTACAATTGTACAAAATGCGCAAATATTTTTATCATTAGTATACACATTACTAATTTTCTTCTATAATGCTAAAACAGTATGTAATAAAAACAGATGTCATGGTCCAAAAAGGTGAGTGAATAAATCTACAAACCCCTGTCAAAAATTCCTCAATTCACGAGATCCTATTTAGTGTTTGTTTATATTTCAGATAGTTATGAGTTTGTGAATGTTATGGCAGCCTGTTTAATTGACCTGAGCCTATTAACCAGGTTCCCAATATTATAATGTCGTCCCGACGTTATAAAATGCGCCACTCTGCTTCTGCTATTGTCATTTAATATTTTGTAGAGTTATTCACTCTGCTAGTTTAACTACCCTGTTAATTTAAAATCTCTCCCTCTTGCGTGAAGTAAAATAATAAAGACTACTTGGAACTACGATAATAAATATAAAAAAAAGGGTCAGATATTAACCCCTATTAACCAGTAAAAAAATTTAGGGTTAATAGTAATAAATAAAAATAATTTATCAGAACAAATCAGAATAAAGAACTCGTATTTAAATAAGTAAAATCATAAATTAGGATAAAGAGTTTTATTATTATTATTATAACGCAAAATAATATAGGTAAGGATATTTAAATGTAACCCCAGGTTCCTTCCTGTACAAAATGTCATTCTCCAACCTGTCGGTTTGACGACAATCGTAGACAGGAAAATAACGTGTTACAGTCTGTAGGAAACAACCCCATTGTTATCAGCTGCAGCGTCGAGCCAGACAATACACTGCCTACCCCTATTGTCTAATACAAAGCGCGTGACTCCCCTTGCCCAGTAATAACATATGGTTAAAATATATTATGTCTGTGCGAGATTCCTCTCCTCTCTCTGAGGCGAGATTTGATTCTCTCGTATCATCTATTTGTAAATATCTCTCATATATTTAAATTTTACTAAACCTAAAGATAGTAAAATAGAGTGTTTAGTATAAGTAGAATAAGTAGTGTATAAGATTTAGCATCTTAAGAGCATGTCTCAATTCAATCCAGATTTATTGTTAAAAGATGAATTATGCTATGAAGCACTTTTGCACGACTACCTTACGCGAACGTAACGGTCGCGGAACTACGCAAAACGTTACGCGAAAGCAGGCAAGATACACCCTCACAGTTAAGTCGATTAAGCGAAATAGATCTTGATAGCGAAAGAGAAACATGTTATGCGAAGTATACGGAACTGACCTCAATATCACATGAAACGATACTGTATAACTGTATCATAATTTAATACGTATGTAAATACCTATAATAATTAAGCAAATATAAATGATAAATATAACCATATATGATAAATTAAAGTATTGAAATGTACGTAGTTTTAAGTAAAATTATAATTGAATAGTGAATCTAAAGAGGCTCGGCAGTGCGACAGACCGACGCCGGCAAAAATATGTACAATAGACCTAAGACACCCTACATGTCGTAAACGCATAAATTGTTTTGTAGTGTAAAACTAGCAAAAAACGCCTATATACCGTTAGGTTAACGGTACAGTGTCCTTGAACAGACAAAAGATGCCACGCAAGTAAATATGACGATTTTAGAAAGTCGCGTCATTTTTAAGGTGTGTAACGGACAACCGCGTAAAATTATCGGCCGCACTTTGGGAACCAATCACCAATAGCGTCAGTAGTGAGCACGAAAGAAATACGACACCAGACTGGATACATTCAAAAATACCGGCAAATATTTGAATGTAAGACCAATGAGAAATGATCATCAACAGAAGATGTAGTGAGGGCAGAATTGAAAAAACTATAAAAATAACATGCCGAGCCCACAACGGGGGAGTCTAAGTCAAAATTTCACGCAAAACACGTGAAACCTGCGTCACTCGATGTGAGCAAATTAAATTACTCACATTAAATTAGATGTATTAAATGATAAAAATCTAACAATACAAATATTAGTATCTGAACAATTTGTTATTATTTCATAAACAAACCTGAGATCTCCTGCTCTGGCGCCCAAGTAATAATTAATAATATAAATTTGAGTGGAGCTCGTTCAAAATAATAATTATAATTGACGCCACAAAAACGTTGAGGTGTTAAGAATCTTTATATTTGTCGCCAACAACGTGGTGCAGTTGTCAAGAATCTTTATATTTGTCGCCATCAACGTGGTAAAGGTGCAGTTCTAAAAAATCTTTATACACAATCTCTGCACGACGAGAAGTCACCCGCTATAATCTTGCGTACCACCCAGAGAATAGAGCACTTAACCCGTCGGATAAATAATTTATTAAACTGGCCCAGAGGTACTGCAATTCCCCCAGATATGCAAAAATTTGCTGATGAAGCATTACAGCAATTACCCACAATAATAAGAGAATTACGTAGAAAGTCTGACTCATTTAAAATGGAGGAAATTGAAGAAGCTCTGACTAAATTATATATCTCCCCATTTCAATCACCTACCCTAGAACAGCGACCCACTACCGTGAGTTTCGAATCCCCCCAGGTATCGAGAATAGAACCGAGTAATGATCAGTTGCTGAATAGCAACGTGAATACCCTACCGATAGCTGAAGCATCACTTCCCAATGCCCACCACAATCTCACCAATAATTATGCGTTACCACCCTCAGCGATGACAAATCAAGTATCGGGACATCCTAGAATAACATCTCACGTAAATTTTAGTACGGACCTCTACGGAAAGATAACTCACCCCGTAGAAAAAATTTTATCAGAAAGCCCATACACCGATGAATTGAGTATCACCAAACTATTAGCTTTCATAAAATATCTGTTATAAATAAAAGACTTACAGCAACAATGCGATTGCCAAATATTACAAGTCCTTCTGCCCAAATGTAGACCACCATTAAAGGACCGTGTACAGGAGTCATTAGTTCTCAACATCCAGCAGAAGAACTCCATACAACTCCGATAAGACATTTTATTCCAACGGGAATTTACGAAGAACTGAAACGAAACACAGTACTTCGAGTACAAGGAGCTCACGAGAGACTCGCCCACTATATCTCTGAAATAAGAGAAGCTTCATTATTACTGAAAGTAAACTGGAGCGAACAGCAGTTAGTAGAAACAATCTTGGTAGGATTATCCCCGGAAGAGAGATCTCGGTTAGCACTTATCAATAGACCCAACACGTTCGCAGAATTAGAACAATGCTGTATCCACTCATCCAACGTTTGGTATTCGGATCAGAACCGACGTACGTTACTTCCCCAGACACAACGTAGAAATGAAACACAACCCCTGGTATCAGATACAAGAACACACCGTGATAGGCGACTATTTCGAATTCCTGAAACTTCATACTACCAAACTAAATCGAATCATCAACTGAAACCTCAACAGAATACGAGTGATACCGTAAGTAGAGAAAAAAGATGTTATAACTGCGGGAAATTAGGACACATCAGTAGATACTGTAAACAGAAACAGCACTACCAAAAACTTTCTTATCCAAAAAACATGTAAGGCAGGCAGATCCGTAATCCTGTGTCTTCCGCAGCATCGTGAAAATAGGTAAAACCCAGGAGTACAAAAAAGAAACAAAAAAAAATTTTTTAAAAATAGACCCCTACGTAGAGAGATTTATCAATAAATGCAACTTCATTACTACATGCAAGTCCAGTATGTGTCAATTACCATACATACAAGTAGACTTTGGCGTTACTACCACACTCGGATTAATTGATTCTGGATCGACACGGAGCTTAATCAGCCAACAGCTAGCCGATACATTAGCTAAACACAACCTTGTTAAACGTAGTCAACCGGTGACCATAAAATGCGCTACCGCTAACAAACAAAACTTAAATCATAAAACTCAGTGTTACGATTAAACTAAAAATTAAAAATTTAACGTGGTATTTTCCAGTGTTAGTATTGGACGAATTAGGACCAAACTTAATATTAGGAGCGGACTTTATCAGTAAAACAGGTATAATTCTTGACATGTACGATAAGCAGTATTATTTTAGATTCGACCGTACTCAAAAATATAATTTTGATTCTGAAATAAATAACAGTGGAGATATGGAAACTTCTGCAACGCACCTAGAACACCACGAGTCTGCATTAGATCATTTAGAAAGTAAAGATAGACTGAAAATACAAAAACTAATAAAAGAATTTTCAACCGTCCTCACCCCAAAGTTAGGATTAACGAATCTTATAGAGTACAAGATCAACCTGAGTGACAACAAAGTAATACGACTGCACCCATACAAATTATCTCCACCAAAAATGGAAATAATGAGAAATCAAATCAATAAATTGTTAGAACAATAAGTCATAGAACCTTCCACTTCACCGTATTCATCACCTGCGTTTTTAGTACCTAAAGGCACCGATAAACACAGATTAGTTGTGGACTATAGACAATTAAATAAAAGGATAGAATTCGAGTCCATACCACTCCCCGACATCCACAGCGCCTTCCCTTACTTTACAAAAGCTAAAGTTTTCACCATAATGGACCTCAATCAGGCATTTCATCAAATACCGCTATCGGAAGAATCAAAACACCTAACCGCCTTCGCCGTCCCATTCAATCTGTACCAATTTACTAGAGTACCCTTTGGATATTCCGATTGTTAGAGAAAATATTCCACGACGTAAAATTTAAATTTGTATATCATTACCTAGATGACATAGTAATCTACAGCGAATCTATGGATCAACATCTTCATCATTTACGTGAAGTATTATCACGATTAAAGAAAGCCGGATTAACAGTAAACCCGAGTAAAGTAAATTTTGCTGTTAAACAATTTTCATTTTTAGGTCACATAGTATCGGCCGACGGAAAAATAAGCATAGACCCAGAACGCACCCGTGCTATCAGAGAATTTTTACCACCACGGGATACGAAAGGAATAGCCCGATTTTTGGGAATGATAAATTACTTCCACAAGTATATCCCTCACCTAGCTGATATACCAGCACCATTGAACGCGTTAAGGAAAAAAGGAGCGAAATTTGAATGGACCCCACTACACCAATCTCCATTTGAAACACTGAAAGAAAGCATAATATCACCCCCAGTATTACAATTAGCTGATTTCACTAACCCATTTGTAGTACAGACTGACAGTTCAAGTGCAGCACTAGGAGCAGTAATATATCAGGAAGTAGGTAATTCTAGATTACCGATCAGTTATGCCTCGCGAACTCTAACCGATCAGGAAAAGAAATTCTCCGCATACGAATTAGAATGTTTAGCCGTAGTATTCGCATTTGAGAAATTCAAACACTTTTTAGAACATACAGAATTTCTGTTAGAAACTGATAATCAAGCCTTATCTTGGTTATTAAATCACCCTAAACAGTTAGGTCATATCGGAAGATGGGTATTGAGATTAAATTGTTACAAGTTTAAGGTACAACACATTCGTGGCACCTAAAATGTAGTTGCTGATACACTGTCCCGTATGTTCCAGCTGCCTAATAAAATATCCGAAAATAAGGAAAGTGGTGAAACATCGATAATCAATACGCTAATTACTGAATTCCCACTGGCATTTACTGATATAGCTCAGTATCAACAACAAGATCCGTGTTTAAATAAAATAATAGAACAGTTAGATAAAGGAAATAATTCAGAGAAATATATATTGAGCAAGAGAGTATTATGTTATAAAGTAGCTAATAGAAAATCCTTGAGAATAATTGCCCCGGATATTATTAAACCAATGCTTATGGAATACTACCACTCATCCACCATTGGAGCACATATGGGAATAAATAAAACTATACATCGTATTCGAAAAGAATATCATTGGGAAAATATGAACAGCGAGATAGCTAAATTCGTAAAACAGTGTAAGTTGTGTGCACTGAGCAAGCCAGCGAGAAACAGCCACATAGGTAAATTAATCTCGGAGACTCCCACGACACCCTTTTCAAAAATTTACTTAGACTTTTCTGGCCCCTACCCACGTTCGAAATCAGGTAATACCATGCTACTCAGTTGTGTACTCATTTACCAAATTCGTCTGGATGTATCCCATGCGACGTGCGTTAGCATCTACCACAGTGAAGATTTTGCAAGATAGATTATTTAAAGACTTCGGTACACCAGTACATCTAGTGTCAGATAACGGACCCCAGTTTAAGTCCAACGAATTCAAAGACATGTGTTTCAGACTAGGCATAGACCACATTACCGTTACAGAGTATCGTCCACAAGGTAATATAGCTGAAAGGTATTTGCGAAACCTAAAATCTGCTTTAATAGCCTACCATGCAAACGACCAAACATCTTGGGACCAGAACCTATCCTGGATACAATTTGCCTTCAACTCAGCATATCATGAAGGACATAAATCGACACCCTTTGATTTGTTGTATAATTATATAAACCGAACACCCGTTATCCACAAAGTGGAAAATACATGAATTGCTACCCCGCGAAATCAGTGGTAAAAATATAAAAAAGATATGGAACGAAGCTCGCGCTAACTTAAGAGTGAACTTGAGAAAATCGCGAAAATATCACGAGCGGGATAGTAAAGAAATAAAGTATCAAGTCGGAGGCTTAGTGATGTACAAAACTCACCCGACGAGTAGTGCAGTTGATAAGATCACCTCCAAACTATCTTACCGATGGTGTATCCCTTACAAAATTTACAAATACTTAACTCCCGTAACCGTAGCACTGTATGAACCCACTACGGATAATTACGTACGTAGAAGTCATGTTTCCCAGATAAAATATTATCACGGAAATAAACATGCTAGTGAGCAAGAAAAGAAACGAAGTAGAAAAGGATAGATGTATTAAGACGTATATTTGCTATATTGTAATTGAGTCACTACTTAATTACCAAATCGTATAAATAGGAATGAGGCCTGATCAACCTTAGATCCTGTTCACCGAGAAATAATAAGCAAAGTGAGAAGTCAGCTGACACAAAATATAAGTAACGTTACTTTACCAGTACTTTAATCACCTTACTGTACTTAACTGTACTTATATGTACTATACTATACCATATTAAACGAATATGGTACCCTACTAATCAAAGTACTAAAAGGAATACAGTACTAAAATAAAATGATTCGTCAACCACGAATCAACGAAATCCATGAAAGAGAAAAGAAAACACAGTAAGGATGTGAAACATACTCTGTGAAGAGTAACTCCATGAAAAGAGTAACAAAAAGCTAAACAAAAAACCGGTAGTAGTATTAAGTAGTAGAATTAAGATGAATTTTGTGTATTCTATGTATTTTATGAATTTTGAATTTTATGTATTTTAAGTATTAGTTAATATGGTATTGTATCTCTTGCTAATAGTAAATAGTAAATTGAGAGTGATTCGTGTACCTCATGAGGAAATTGCTTAAAGAGAGAGAGGAATTTCACACGGAAATTCCGAACTAACTCCCAGTGCAGTTCTGATCTATTTCCCCGTTGAAAACACATCGGTCCCTGACCCTGTGTCTTCTTTAAGTGGAGGAGTATGTGACGATTTAATATGCCTAAATCCCACAATAAAATTAAATAAAAATTATAATACTAAAATAATTTAATAAGGTACTAAAGAACCCTTTCTCTATGCCCCAAATCGGTAGTAACATGCCGATTTGCCGATGTATCAGTTAATAAAATTAGATTTAAGAAACTCAATAAATCCATAACGACCCCGCGTTACATAAAAAGAATAATAAAAGTATAGAGTGATGTAATTAAATTGTAAGCAAATTAAAGGAAAATAATTAATAATAATTAAGAACTACTTTTCGCGCTGAGAAACTACCCGCGCGCGGACAGCCCCATGACCCCTATAGTTAGTTACTCAAGTTGAATCAGAGACTCCGCTGGTGATACAGCGTACAGCACGTTATGTAGACCCTAGGAAATATTAAACATGTTGACTAAGTAAAACTTACGTAATTACCGGATGATGTGAATGACTTGAGTGTGCGGCGATGACATCTCTATAAATAAATAACATCACGTAAATGTATGTTAAACTTCTAGAATGTAACTGTTAACCATAAGCAATATGTGCGGTACAACAATGTGAACACTAGTGAGAGTTACCACAAAGAAACAGATCACAAGAATCTACAGAAGAGACAGACTACTCATCTTTAAGAATGACACCAAACTTCACCAACACACGATAGACAGAAGATCTCCCAGACACCCTGCATGACAGATAGAAGCCCCGATTCGTCGAGGATATGTTACACACAGGTGACACGGAAGTTCTACTTCTGTGGTTCAGAACTTAACTTTAACTAATATATCAAAGACACTTAAATAACAACATAAGAGTAAAGTAAAAAACAAAAGACTGGCCTAATTACCATAAAATTGTAATTTCATGATAAGTAATAAGATGTGTTAAGTTTAATGAGTTTAATGAGTATAACACGCTAAAGTTAAATAAGTCCATTCTCCAGATGGCACAAAGTAAAGATTATTATTTTTAATATCATATACAGGAACACACAACTCGGATCCGAGGACAGTACAAGCTATGTTCACCCATGACTTACACTAATTACAATTGTACAAAATGCGCAAATATTTTTATCATTAGTATACACATTACTAATTTTCTTCTATGATGCTAAAACAGTATGTAATAAAAACAGATGTCATGGTCCAAAAAGGTGAGTGAATAAATCTACAAACACCTGTCAAAAATTCCTCAATTCACGAGATCCTATTTAGTGTTTGTTTATATTTCAGATAGTTATGAGTTTGTGAATGTTATGGCAGCCTGTTTAATTGACCTGAGCCTATTAACCAGGTTCCCAATATTATAATGTCGTCCCGACGTTATAAAATGCGCCACTCTGCTTCTGCTATTGTCATTTAATATTTTGTAGAGTTATTCACTCTGCTAGTTTAACTACCCTGTTAATTTAAAATCTCTCCCTCTTGCGTGAAGTAAAATAATAAAGACTACTTGGAACTACGATAATAAATATAAAAAAAGGGTCAGATATTAACCCCTATTAACCAGTAAAAAAATTTAGGGTTAATAGTAATAAATAAAAATAATTTATCAGAACAAATCAGAATAAAGAACTCGTATTTAAATAAGTAAAATCATAAATTAGGATAAAGAGTTTTATTATTATTATTATAACGCAAAATAATATAGGTAAGGATATTTAAATGTAACCCCAGGTTCCTTCCTGTACAAAATGTCATTCTCCAACCTGTCGGTTTGACGACAATCGTAGACAGGAAAATAACGTGTTACAGTCTGTAGGAAACAACCCCATTGTTATCAGCTGCAGCGTCGAGCCAGACAATACACTGCCTACCCCTATTGTCTAATACAAAGCGCGTGACTCCCCTTGCCCAGTAATAACATATGGTTAAAATATATTATGTCTGTGCGAGATTCCTCTCCTCTCTCTGAGGCGAGATTTGATTCTCTCGTATCATCTATTTGTAAATATCTCTCATATATTTAAATTTTACTAAACCTAAAGATAGTAAAATAGAGTGTTTAGTATAAGTAGAATAAGTAGTGTATAAGATTTAGCATCTTAAGAGCATGTCTCAATTCAATCCAGATTTATTGTTAAAAGATGAATTATGCTATGAAGCACTTTTGCACGACTACCTTACGCGAACGTAACGGTCGCGGAACTACGCAAAACGTTACGCGAAAGCAGGCAAGATACACCCTCACAGTTAAGTCGATTAAGCGAAATAGATCTTGGTAGCGAAAGAGAAACATGTTATGCGAAGTATACGGAACTGACCTCAATATCACATGAAACGATACTGTATAACTGTATCATAATTTAATACGTATGTAAATACCTATAATAATTAAGCAAATATAAATGATAAATATAACCATATATGATAAATTAAAGTATTGAAATGTACGTAGTTTTAAGTAAAATTATAATTGAATAGTGAATCTAAAGAGGCTCGGCAGTGCGACAGACCGACGCCGGCAAAAATATGTACAATAGACCTAAGACACCCTACATGTCGTAAACGCATAAATTGTTTTGTAGTGTAAAACTAGCAAAAAACGCCTATATACCGTTAGGTTAACGGTACAGTGTCCTTGAACAGACAAAAGATGCCACGCAAGTAAATATGACGATTTTAGAAAGTCGCGTCATTTTTAAGGTGTGTAACGGACAACCGCGTAAAATTATCGGCCGCACTTTGGGAACCAATCACCCATAGCGTCAGTAGTGAGCACGAAACAAATACGACACCAGACTGGATACATTCAAAAATACCGGCAAATATTTGAATGTAAGACCAATGAGAAATGATCATCAACAGAAGATGTAGTGAGGGCAGAATTGAAAAAACTATAAAAATAACATGCCGAGCCCACAACGGGGGAGTCTAAGTCAAAATTTCACGCAAAACACGTGAAACCTGCGTCACTCGATGTGAGCAAATTAAATTACTCTAAGTTCAAATCAATATTCTCTCGGTTTAATAGTATCAGTCATCAAGAAGTTTTATTTAGATATGTGCGCGAAAGTACGTGTGGACAAGAAGCTATTTAAATTGTGCGCGTAATTTGCAACAAAAGTATATTAGTTATTTGTGCGTGACGTATAGTAATAACGCGAGCGTGTGATGTGGTTAAAGAAAGTTAATAAAGCGTGATCAGTGAAAGTGTGGTGTAATGGTTAACGCAAGAATACAATTCGTCATTCGCCTATCAGGAATCCTGCCACAAGTAACAATATCTCACTTATAAATTACAATACAATCAATTAACATAATTTTAATATCTCAAATAAATTCATCTCATTTTAAAAAGACCCACGATGTTCAGATACTAAACATTCAATTTATGCTAGATGACATGTTTGGGTGAATTATGATATAGTAAAGTAAGAAACCAATACTAATAATTATGGAAATGATAGATGAATTAAATAATTAAATATATATTGAATAGTATAGAAGAAGTCATAGCAGTTAAGAATTGATTTTATATATATATATATGTGTGTGTGTGTGTGTGTGTGTGTGTGTGTGTGTGTGTTTGATTGATAGCGATGATTTAAATTTGTTAATGGAGTAAATTGAATATACTAAGAACTCCTATGAATGTTATATAAATAATATAAATTCAAAAAGAAGGGTAAATAGAATTATTAATACTATTTTGGTGTTATTATTAAATAAGGTTGATATAAATGATTATGCTTCAGATGTATTAAATGATAAAAATCTAACAATACAAATATTAGTATCTGAACAATTTGTTATTATTTCATAAACAAACCTGAGATCTCCTGCTCTGGCGCCCAAGTAATAATTAATAATATAAATTTGAGTGGAGCTCGTTCAAAATAATAATTATAATTGACGCCACAAAAACGTTGAGGTGTTAAGAATCTTTATATTTGTCGCCAACAACGTGGTGCAGTTGTCAAGAATCTTTATATTTGTCGCCATCAACGTGGTAAAGGTGCAGTTCTAAAAAATCTTTATACACAATCTCTGCACGACGAGAAGTCACCCGCTATAATCTTGCGTACCACCCAGAGAATAGAGCATTTAACCCGTCGGATAAATAATTTATTAAACTGGCCCAGAGGTACTGTAATTCCCCCAGATATGCAAAAATTTGCTGATGAAGCATTACAGCAATTACCCACAATAATAAGAGAATTACGTAGAAAGTCTGACTCATTTAAAATGGAGGAAATTGAAGAAGCTCTGACTAAATTATATATCTCCCCATTTCAATCACCTACCCTAGAACAGCGACCCACTACCGTGAGTTTAGAATCCCCCCAGGTATCGAGAATAGAACCGAGTAATGATCAGTTGCTGAATAGCAACGTGAATACCCTACCGATAGCTGAAGCATCACTTCCCAATGCCCACCACAATCTCACCAATAATTATGCGTTACCACCCTCAGCGATGACAAATCAAGTACCGGGACATCCTAGAATAACATCTCACGTAAACTTTAGTACGGACCTCTACGGAAAGATAACTCACCCCGTAGAAAAAATTTTATCAGAAAGCCCATACACCGATGAATTGAGTATCACCAAACTATTAGCTTTCATAAAATATCTGTTATAAATAAAAGACTTACAGCAACAATGCGATTGCCAAATATTACAAGTCCTTCTGCCCAAATGTAGACCACCATTAAAGGACCGTGTACAGGAGTCATTAAGTTCTCAACATCCAGCAGAAGAACTCCACACAACTCGGATAAGACATTTTATTCCAACGGGAATTTACGAAGAACTGAAACGAAACACAGTACTTCGAGTACAAGGAGCTCACGAGAGACTCGCCCACTATATCTCTGAAATAAGAGAAGCTTCATTATTACTGAAAGTAAACTGGAGCGAACAGCAGTTAGTAGAAACAATCTTGGTAGGATTATCCCCGGAAGAGAGATCTCGGTTAGCACTTATCAATAGACCCAACACGTTCGCAGAATTAGAACAATGCTGTATCCACTCATCCAACGTTTGGTATTCGGATCAGAACCGACGTACGTTACTTCCCCAGACACAACGTAGAAATGAAACACAACCCCTGGTATCAGATACAAGAACACACCGTGATAGGCGACTATTTCGAATTCCTGAAACTTCATACTACCAAACTAAATCGAATCATCAACTGAAACCTCAACAGAATACGAGTGATACCGTAAGTAGAGAAAAAAGATGTTATAACTGCGGGAAATTAGGACACATCAGTAGATACTGTAAACAGAAACAGCACTACCAAAAACCTTCTTATCCAAAAAACATGTAAGGCAGGCAGATCCGTAATCCTGTGTCTTCCGCAGCATCGTGAAAATAGGTAAAACCCAGGAGTACAAAAAAGAAACAAAAAAAAATTTTTAAAAAATAGACCCCTACGTAGAGAGATTTATCAATAAATGCAACTTAATTACTACATGCAAGTCCAGTATGTGTCAATTACCATACATACAAGTAGACTTTGGCGTTACTACCACACTCGGATTAATTGATTCTGGATCGACACGGAGCTTAATCAGCCAACAGCTAGCCGATACATTAGCTAAACACAACCTTGTTAAACGTAGTCAACCGGTGACCATAAAATGCGCTACCGCTAACAAACAAAACTTAAATCATAAAACTCAGTGTTACGATTAAACTAAAAATTAAAAATTTAACGTGGTATTTTCCAGTGTTAGTATTGGACGAATTAGGACCAAACTTAATATTAGGAGCGGACTTTATCAGTAAAACAGGTATAATTCTTGACATGTACGATAAGCAGTATTATTTTAGATTCGACCGTACTCAAAAATATAATTTTGATTCTGAAATAAATAACAGTGGAGATATGGAAACTTCTGCAACGCACCTAGAACACCACGAGTCTGCATTAGATCATTTAGAAAGTAAAGATAGACTGAAAATACAAAAACTAATAAAAGAATTTTCAACCGTCCTCACCCCAAAGTTAGGATTAACGAATCTTATAGAGTACAAGATCAACCTGAGTGACAACAAAGTAATACGACTGCACCCATACAAATTATCTCCACCAAAAATGGAAATAATGAGAAATCAAATCAATAAATTGTTAGAACAATAAGTCATAGAACCTTCCACTTCACCGTATTCATCACCTGCGTTTTTAGTACCTAAAGGCACCGATAAACACAGATTAGTTGTGGACTATAGACAATTAAATAAAAGGATAGAATTCGAGTCCATACCACTCCCCGACATCCACAGCGCCTTCCCTTACTTTACAAAAGCTAAAGTTTTCACCATAATGGACCTCAATCAGGCATTTCATCAAATACCGCTATCGGAAGAATCCAAACACCTAACCGCCTTCGCCGTCCCATTCAATCTGTACCAATTTACTAGAGTACCCTTTGGAATATCCAAAGGGAGTTCTGTATGTAGCCGATTGTTAGAGAAAATATTCCACGACGTAAAATTTAAATTTGTATATCACTACCTAGATGACATAGTAATCTACAGCGAATCTATGGATCAACATCTTCATCATTTACGTGAAGTATTATCACGATTAAAGAAAGCCGGATTAACAGTAAACCCGAGTAAAGTAAATTTTGCTGTTAAACAATTTTCATTTTTAGGTCACATAGTATCGGCCGACGGAAAAATAAGCATAGACCCAGAACGCACCCGTGCTATCAGAGAATTTTTACCACCACGGGATACGAAAGGAATAGCCCGATTTTTGGGAATGATAAATTACTTCCACAAGTATATCCCTCACCTAGCTGATATAGCAGCACCATTGAACGCGTTAAGGAAAAAAGGAGCGAAATTTGAATGGACCCCACTACACCAATCTGCATTTGAAACACTGAAAGAAAGCATAATATCACCCCCAGTATTACAATTAGCTGATTTCACTAACCCATTTGTAGTACAGACTGACAGTTCAAGTGCAGCACTAGGAGCAGTAATATATCAGGAAGTAAGTAATTCTAGATTACCGATCAGTTATGCCTCGCGAACTCTAACCGATCAGGAAAAGAAATTCTCCGCATACGAATTAGAATGTTTAGCCGTAGTATTCGCATTTGAGAAATTCAAACACTTTTTAGAACATACAGAATTTCTGTTAGAAACTGATAATCAAGCCTTATCTTGGTTATTAAATCACCCTAAACAGTTAGGTCATATCGGAAGATGGGTATTGAGATTAAATTGTTACAAGTTTAAGGTACAACACATTCGTGGCACCTAAAATGTAGTTGCTGATACACTGTCCCGTATGTTCCAGCTGCCTAATAAAATATCCGAAAATAAGGAAAGTGGTGAAACATCGATAATCAATACGCTAATTACTGAATTCCCACTGGCATTTACTGATATAGCTCAGTATCAGCAACAAGATCCGTGTTTAAATAAAATAATAGAACAGTTAGATAAAGGAAATAATTCAGAGAAATATATATTGAGCAAGAGAGTATTATGTTATAAAGTAGCTAATAGAAAATCCTTGAGAATAATTGCCCCGGATATTATTAAACCAATGCTTATGGAATACTACCACTCATCCACCATTGAAGCACATATGGGAATAAATAAAACTATACATCGTATTCGAAAAGAATATCATTGGGAAAATATGAACAGCGAGATAGCTAAATTCGTAAAACAGTGTAAGTTGTGTGCACTGAGCAAGCCAGCGAGAAACAGCCACATAGGTAAATTAATCTCGGAGACTCCCACGACACCCTTTTCAAAAATTTACTTAGACTTTTCTGGCCCCTACCCACTTTCAAAATCAGGTAATACCATGCTACTCATTTGTGTACTCATTTACCAAATTCGTCTGGATGTATCCCATGCGACGATCCAAGATAGATTATTTAAAGACTTCGGTACACTTTACATCTAGTGTCAGATAACGGACCCCAGTTTAAGTCCAAAGAATTCAAGGACATGTGTTTCAGACTAGGCATAGACCACATTACCGTTACAGAGTATCGTCCACAAGGTAATATAGCTGAAAGGTATTTGCGAAACCTAAAATCTGCTTTAATAGCCTACCATGCAAACGACCAAACATCTTGGGACCAGAACCTATCCTGGATACAATTTGCCTTCAACTCAGCATATCATGAAGGACATAAATCGACACCCTTTGATTTGTTGTATAATTATATAAACCGAACACCCGTTATCCACAAAGTGGAAAATACATGAATTGCTACCCCGCGAAATCAGTGGTAAAAATATAAAAAAGATATGGAACGAAGCTCGCGCTAACTTAAGAGTGAACTTGAGAAAATCGCGAAAATATCACGAGCGGGATAGTAAAGAAATAAAGTATCAAGTCGGAGGCTTAGTGATGTACAAAACTCACCCGACGAGTAGTGCAGTTGATAAGATCACCTCCAAACTATCTTACCGATGGTGTATCCCTTACAAAATTTACAAATACTTAACTCCCGTAACCGTAGCACTGTATGAACCCACTACGGATAATTACGTACGTAGAAGTCATGTTTCCCAGATAAAATATTATCACGGAAATAAACATGCTAGTGAGCAAGAAAAGAAACGAAGTAGAAAAGGATAGATGTATTAAGACGTATATTTGCTATATTGTAATTGAGTCACTACTTAATTACCAAATCGTATAAATAGGAATGAGGCCTGATCAACCTTAGATCCTGTTCACCGAGAAATAATAAGCAAAGTGAGAAGTCAGCTGACACAAAATATAAGTAACGTTACTTTACCAGTACTTTAATCACCTTACTGTACTTAACTGTACTTATATGTACTATACTATACCATATTAAACGAATATGGTACCCTACTAATCAAAGTACTAAAAGGAATACAGTACTAAAATAAAATGATTCGTCAACCACGAATCAACGAAATCCATGAAAGAGAAAAGAAAACACAGTAAGGATGTGAAACATACTCTGTGAAGAGTAACTCCATGAAAAGAGTAACAAAAAGCTAAACAAAAAACCGGTAGTAGTATTAAGTAGTAGAATTAAGATGAATTTTGTGTATTCTATGTATTTTATGAATTTTGAATTTTATGTATTTTAAGTATTAGTTAATATGGTATTGTATCTCTTGCTAATAGTAAATAGTAAATTGAGAGTGATTCATGTACCTCATGAGGAAATTGCTTAAAGAGAGAGAGGAATTTCACACGGAAATTCCGAACTAACTCCCAGTGCAGTTCTGATCTATTTCCCCGTTGAAAACACATCGGTCCCTGACCCTGTGTCTTCTTTAAGTGGAGGAGTATGTGACGATTTAATATGCCTAAATCCCACAATAAAATTAAATAAAAATTATAATACTAAAATAATTTAATAAGGTACTAAAGAACCCTTTCTCTATGCCCCAAATCGGTAGTAACATGCCGATTTGCCGATGTATCAGTTAATAAAATTAGATTTAAGAAACTCAATAAATCCATAACGACCCCGCGTTACATAAAAAGAATAATAAAAGTATAGAGTGATGTAATTAAATTGTAAGCAAATTAAAGGAAAATAATTAATAATAATTAAGAACTACTTTTCGCGCTGAGAAACTACCCGCGCGCGGACAGCCCCATTACCCCTATAGTTAGTTACTCAAGTTGAATCAGAGACTCCGCTGGTGATACAGCGTACAGCACGTTATGTAGACCCTAGGAAATATTAAACATGTTGACTAAGTAAAACTTACGTAATTACCGGATGATGTGAATGACTTGAGTGTGCGGCGATGACATCTCTATAAATAAATAACATCACGTAAATGTATGTTAAACTTCTAGAATGTAACTGTTAACCATAAGCAATATGTGCGGTACAACAATGTGAACACTAGTGAGAGTTACCACAAAGAAACAGATCACAAGAATCTACAGAAGAGACAGACTACTCATCTTTAAGAATGACACCAAACTTCACCAACACACGATAGACAGAAGATCTCCCAGACACCCTGCATGACAGATAGAAGCCCCGATTCGCCGAGGATATGTTACACACAGGTGACACGGAAGTTCTACTTCTGTGGTTCAGAACTTAACTTTAACTAATATATCAAAGACACTTAAATAACAACATAAGAGTAAAGTAAAAAACAAAAGACTGGCCTAATTACCATAAAATTGTAATTTCATGATAAGTAATAAGATGTGTTAAGTTTAATGA
The DNA here is from genome assembly GCA_034769895.1 of Magicicada septendecula. NCBI lineage: Eukaryota > Metazoa > Arthropoda > Insecta > Hemiptera > Cicadidae > Magicicada > Magicicada septendecula. Next base: position 381,568,427 of record CM068369.1, read on the forward strand.
GTTTAATGAGTATAACACGCTAAAGTTAAATAAGCCCATTCTTCAGATGGCACAAAGTAAAGATTATTATTTTTAATATCATATACAGGAACACACAACTCGGATCCGAGGACAGTACAAGCTATGTTCACCCATGACTTACACTAATTACAATTGTACAAAATGCGCAAATATTTTTATCATTAGTATACACATTACTAATTTTCTTCTATGATGCTAAAACAGTATGTAATAAAAACAGATGTCATGGTCCAAAAAGGTGAGTGAATAAATCTACAAACCCCTGTCAAAAATTCCTCAATTCACGAGATCCTATTTAGTGTTTGTTTATATTTCAGATAGTTATGAGTTTGTGAATGTTATGGCAGCCTGTTTAATTGACCTGAGCCTATTAACCAGGTTCCCAATATTATAATGTCGTCCCGACGTTATAAAATGCGCCACTCTGCTTCTGCTATTGTCATTTAATATTTTGTAGAGTTATTCACTCTGCTAGTTTAACTACCCTGTTAATTTAAAATCTCTCCCTCTTGCGTGAAGTAAAATAATAAAGACTACTTGGAACTACGATAATAAATATAAAAAAAAGGGTCAGATATTAACCCCTATTAACCAGTAAAAAAATTTAGGGTTAATAGTAATAAATAAAAATAATTTATCAAAACAAATCAGAATAAAGAACTCGTATTTAAATAAGTAAAATCATAAATTAGGATAAAGAGTTTTATTATTATTATTATAACGCAAAATAATATAGGTAAGGATATTTAAATGTAACCCCAGGTTCCTTCCTGTACAAAATGTCATTCTCCAACCTGTCGGTTTGACGACAATCGTAGACAGGAAAATAACGTGTTACAGTCTGTAGGAAACAACCCCATTGTTATCAGCTGCAGCGTCGAGCCAGACAATACACTGCCTACCCCTATTGTCTAATACAAAGCGCGTGACTCCCCTTGCCCAGTAATAACATATGGTTAAAATATATTATGTCTGTGCGAGATTCCTCTCCTCTCTCTGAGGCGAGATTTGATTCTCTCGTATCATTTATTTGTAAATATCTCTCATATATTTAAATTTTACTAAACCTAAAGATAGTAAAATAGAGTGTTTAGTATAAGTAGAATAAGTAGTGTATAAGATTTAGCATCTTAAGAGCATGTCTCAATTCAATACAGATTTATTGTTAAAAGATGAATTATGCTATGAAGCACTTTTGCACGACTACCTTACGCGAACGTAACGGTCGCGGAACTACGCAAAACGTTACGCGAAAGCAGGCAAGATACACCCTCACAGTTAAGTCGATTAAGCGAAATAGATCTTGATAGCGAAAGAGAAACATGTTATGCGAAGTATACGGAACTGACCTCAATATCACATGAAACGATACTGTATAACTGTATCATAATTTAATACGTATGTAAATACCTATAATAATTAAGCAAATATAAATGATAAATATAACCATATATGATAAATTAAAGTATTGAAATGTACGTAGTTTTAAGTAAAATTATAATTGAATAGTGAATCTATAGAGGCTCGGCAGTGCGACAGACCGACGCCGGCAAAAATATGTACAATAGACCTAAGACACCCTACATGTCGTAAACGCATAAATTGTTTTGTAGTGTAAAACTAGCAAAAAACGCCTATATACCGTTAGGTTAACGGTACAGTGTCCTTGAACAGACAAAAGATGCCACGCAAGTAAATATGACGATTTTAGAAAGTCGCGTCATTTTTAAGGTGTGTAACGGACAACCGCGTAAAATTATCGGCCGCACTTTGGGAACCAATCACCAATAGCGTCAGTAGTGAGCACGAAAGAAATACGACACCAGACTGGATACATTCAAAAATACCGGCAAATATTTGAATGTAAGACCAATGAGAAATGATCATCAACAGAAGATGTAGTGAGGGTAGAATTGAAAAAACTATAAAAATAACATGCCGAGCCCACAACGGGGGAGTCTAAGTCAAAATTTCACGCAAAACACGTGAAACCTGCGTCACTCGATGTGAGCAAATTAAATTACTCTAAGTTCAAATCAATATTCTCTCGGTTTAATAGTATCAGTCATCAAGAAGTTTTATTTAGATATGTGCGCGAAAGTACGTGTGGACAAGAAGCTATTTAAATTGTGCGCGTAATTTGCAACAAAAGTATATTAGTTATTTGTGCGTGACGTATAGTAATAACGCGAGCGTGTGATGTGGTTAAAGAAAGTTAATAAAGCGTGATCAGTGAAAGTGTGGTGTAATGGTTAACGCAAGAATACAATTCGTCATTCGCCTGTCAGGAATCCTGCCACAAGTAACAATATCTCACTTATAAATTACAATACAATCAATTAACATAATTTTAATATCTCAAATAAATTCATCTCATTTTAAAAAGACCCACGATGTTCAGATACTAAACATTCAATTTATGCTAGATGACATGTTTGGGCGAATTATGATATAGTAAAGTAAGAAACCAATACTAATAATTATGGAAATGATAGATGAATTAAATAATTAAATATATATTGAATAGTATAGAAGAAGTCATAGCAGTTAAGAATTGATTTTATATATATATATATATGTGTGTGTGTGTGTGTGTGTGTGTGTTTGATTGATAGCGATGATTTAAATTTGTTAATGGAGTAAATTGAATATACTAAGAACTCCTATGAATGGATTATAGAAATATATAATGGATATATTTATATACTAAGAAATATTATATAAATAATATAAATTCAAAAAGAAGGGTAAATAGAATTATTAATACTATTTTGGTGTTATTATTAAATAAGGTTGATATAAATGATTATGCTTCAGATGTATTAAATGATAAAAATCTAACAATACAAATATTAGTATCTGAACAATTTGTTATTATTTCATAAACAAACCTGAGATCTCCTGCTCTGGCGCCCAAGTAATAATTAATAATATAAATTTGAGTGGAGCTCGTTCAAAATAATAATTATAATTGACGCCACAAAAACGTTGAGGTGTTAAGAATCTTTATATTTGTCGCCAACAACGTGGTGCAGTTGTCAAGAATCTTTATATTTGTCGCCATCAACGTGGTAAAGGTGCAGTTCTAAAAAATCTTTATACACAATCTCTGCACGACGAGAAGTCACCCGCTATAATCTTGCGTACCACCCAGAGAATAGAGCATTTAACCCGTCGGATAAATAATTTATTAAACTGGCCCAGAGGTACTGTAATTCCCCCAGATATGCAAAAATTTGCTGATGAAGCATTACAGCAATTACCCACAATAATAAGAGAATTACGTAGAAAGTCTGACTCATTTAAAATGGAGGAAATTGAAGAAGCTCTGACTAAATTATATATCTCCCCATTTCAATCACCTACCCTAGAACAGCGACCCACTACCGTGAGTTTCGAATCCCCCCAGGTATCGAGAATAGAACCGAGTAATGATCAGTTGCTGAATAGCAACGTGAATACCCTACCGATAGCTGAAGCATCACTTCCCAATGCCCACCACAATCTCACCAATAATTATGCGTTACCACCCTCAGCGATGACAAATCAAGTATCGGGACATCCTAGAATAACATCTCACGTAAACTTTAGTACGGACCTCTACGGAAAGATAACTCACCCCGTAGAAAAAATTTTATCAGAAAGCCCATACACCGATGAATTGAGTATCACCAAACTATTAGCTTTCATAAAATATCTGTTATAAATAAAAGACTTACAGCAACAATGCGATTGCCAAATATTACAAGTCCTTCTGCCCAAATGTAGACCACCATTAAAGGACCGTGTACAGGAGTCATTAAGTTCTCAACATCCAGCAGAAGAACTCCATACAACTCTGATAAGACATTTTATTCCAACGGGAATTTACGAAGAACTGAAACGAAACACAGTACTTCGAGTACAAGGAGCTCACGAGAGACTCGCCCACTATATCTCTGAAATAAGAGAAGCTTCATTATTACTGAAAGTAAACTGGAGCGAACAGCAGTTAGTAGAAACAATCTTGGTAGGATTATCCCCGGAAGAGAGATCTCGGTTAGCACTTATCAATAGACCCAACACGTTCGCAGAATTAGAACAATGCTGTATCCACTCATCCAACGTTTGGTATTCGGATCAGAACCGACGTACGTTACTTCCCCAGACACAACGTAGAAATGAAACACAACCCCTGGTATCAGATACAAGAACACACCGTGATAGGCGACTATTTCGAATTCCTGAAACTTCATACTACCAAACTAAATCGAATCATCAACTGAAACCTCAACAGAATGCGAGTGATACCGTAAGTAGAGAAAAAAGATGTTATAACTGCGGGAAATTAGGACACATCAGTAGATACTGTAAACAGAAACAGCACTACCAAAAACCTTCTTATCCAAAAAACATGTAAGGCAGGCAGATCCGTAATCCTGTGTCTTCCGCAGCATCGTGAAAATAGGTAAAACCCAGGAGTACAAAAAAGAAACAAAAAAAAATTTTAAAAAAATAGACCCCTACGTAGAGAGATTTATCAATAAATGCAACTTCATTACTACATGCAAGTCCAGTATGTGTCAATTACCATACATACAAGTAGACTTTGGCGTTACTACCACACTCGGATTAATTGATTCTGGATCGACACGGAGCTTAATCAGCCAACAGCTAGCCGATACATTAGCTAAACACAACCTTGTTAAACGTAGTCAACCGGTGACCATAAAATGCGCTACCGCTAACAAACAAAACTTAAATCATAAAACTCAGTGTTACGATTAAACTAAAAATTAAAAATTTAACGTGGTATTTTCCAGTGTTAGTATTGGACGAATTAGGACCAAACTTAATATTAGGAGCGGACTTTATCAGTAAAACAGGTATAATTCTTGACATGTACGATAAGCAGTATTATTTTAGATTCGACCGTACTCAAAAATATAATTTTGATTCTGAAATAAATAACAGTGGAGATATGGAAACTTCTGCAACGCACCTAGAACACCACGAGTCTGCATTAGATCATTTAGAAAGTAAAGATAGACTGAAAATACAAAAACTAATAAAAGAATTTTCAACCGTCCTCACCCCAAAGTTAGGATTAACGAATCTTATAGAGTACAAGATCAACCTGAGTGACAACAAAGTAATACGACTGCACCCATACAAATTATCTCCACCAAAAATGGAAATAATGAGAAATCAAATCAATAAATTGTTAGAACAATAAGTCATAGAACCTTCCACTTCACCGTATTCATCACCTGCGTTTTTAGTACCTAAAGGCACCGATAAACACAGATTAGTTGTGGACTATAGACAATTAAATAAAAGGATAGAATTCGAGTCCATACCACTCCCCGACATCCACAGCGCCTTCCCTTACTTTACAAAAGCTAAAGTTTTCACCATAATGGACCTCAATCAGGCATTTCATCAAATACCGCTATCGGAAGAATCCAAACACCTAACCGCCTTCGCCGTCCCATTCAATCTGTACCAATTTACTAGAGTACCCTTTGGAATATCCAAAGGGAGTTCTGTATGTAGCCGATTGTTAGAGAAAATATTCCACGACGTAAAATTTAAATTTGTATATCATTACCTAGATGACATAGTAATCTACAGCGAATCTATGGATCAACATCTTCATCATTTACGTGAAGTATTATCACGATTAAAGAAAGCCGGATTAACAGTAAACCCGAGTAAAGTAAATTTTGCTGTTAAACAATTTTCATTTTTAGGTCACATAGTATCGGCCGACGGAAAAATAAGCATAGACCCAGAACGCACCCGTGCTATCAGAGAATTTTTACCACCACGGGATACGAAAGGAATAGCCCGATTTTTGGGAATGATAAATTACTTCCACAAGTATATCCCTCACCTAGCTGATATAGCAGCACCATTGAACGCGTTAAGGAAAAAAGGAGCGAAATTTGAATGGACCCCACTACACCAATCTCCATTTGAAACACTGAAAGAAAGCATAATATCACCCCCAGTATTACAATTAGCTGATTTCACTAACCCATTTGTAGTACAGACTGACAGTTCAAGTGCAGCACTAGGAGCAGTAATATATCAGGAAGTAGGTAATTCTAGATTACCGATCAGTTATGCCTCGCGAACTCTAACCGATCAGGAAAAGAAATTCTCCGCATACGAATTAGAATGTTTAGCCGTAGTATTCGCATTTGAGAAATTCAAACACTTTTTAGAACATACAGAATTTCTGTTAGAAACTGATAATCAAGCCTTATCTTGGTTATTAAATCACCCTAAACAGTTAGGTCATATCGGAAGATGGGTATTGAGATTAAATTGTTACAAGTTTAAGGTACAACACATTCGTGGCACCTAAAATGTAGTTGCTGATACACTGTCCCGTATGTTCCAGCTGCCTCATAAAATATCCGAAAATAAGGAAAGTGGTGAAACATCGATAATCAATACGCTAATTACTGAATTCCCACTGGCATTTACTGATATAGCTCAGTATCAACAACAAGATCCGTGTTTAAATAAAATAATAGAACAGTTAGATAAAGGAAATAATTCAGAGAAATATATATTGAGCAAGAGAGTATTATGTTATAAAGTAGCTAATAGAAAATCCTTGAGAACAATTGCCCCGGATATTATTAAACCAATGCTTATGGAATACTACCACTCATCCACCATTGGAGCACATATGGGAATAAATAAAACTATACATCGTATTCGAAAAGAATATCATTGGGAAAATATGAACAGCGAGATAGCTAAATTCGTAAAACAGTGTAAGTTGTGTGCACTGAGCAAGCCAGCGAGAAACAGCCACATAGGTAAATTAATCTCGGAGACTCCCACGACACCCTTTTCAAAAATTTACTTAGACTTTTCTGGCCCCTACCCACGTTCGAAATCAGGTAATACCATGCTACTCAGGTGTGTACTCATTTACCAAATTCGTCTGGATGTATCCCATGCGACGTGCGTTAGCATCTACCACAGTGAAGATTTTGCAAGATAGATTATTTAAAGACTTCGGTACACCAGTACATCTAGTGTCAGATAACGGACCCCAGTTTAAGTCCAACGAATTCAAAGACATGTGTTTCAGACTAGGCATAGACCACATTACCGTTACAGAGTATCGTCCACAAGGTAATATAGCTGAAAGGTATTTGCGAAACCTAAAATCTGCTTTAATAGCCTACCATGCAAACGACCAAACATCTTGGGACCAGAACCTATCCTGGATACAATTTGCCTTCAACTCAGCATATCATGAAGGACATAAATCGACACCCTTTGATTTGTTGTATAATTATATAAACCGAACACCCGTTATCCACAAAGTGGAAAATACATGAATTGCTACCCCGCGAAATCAGTGGTAAAAATATAAAAAAGATATGGAACGAAGCTCGCGCTAACTTAAGAGTGAACTTGAGAAAATCGCGAAAATATCACGAGCGGGATAGTAAAGAAATAAAGTATCAAGTCGGAGGCTTAGTGATGTACAAAACTCACCCGACGAGTAGTGCAGTTGATAAGATCACCTCCAAACTATCTTACCGATGGTGTATCCCTTACAAAATTTACAAATACTTAACTCCCGTAACCGTAGCACTGTATGAACCCACTACGGATAATTACGTACGTAGAAGTCATGTTTCCCAGATAAAATATTATCACGGAAATAAACATGCTAGTGAGCAAGAAAAGAAACGAAGTAGAAAAGGATAGATGTATTAAGACGTATATTTGCTATATTGTAATTGAGTCACTACTTAATTACCAAATCGTATAAATAGGAATGAGGCCTGATCAACCTTAGATCCTGTTCACCGAGAAATAATAAGCAAAGTGAGAAGTCAGCTGACACAAAATATAAGTAACGTTACTTTACCAGTACTTTAATCACCTTACTGTACTTAACTGTACTTATATGTACTATACTATACCATATTAAACGAATATGGTACCCTACTAATCAAAGTACTAAAAGGAATACAGTACTAAAATAAAATGATTCGTCAACCACGAATCAACGAAATCCATGAAAGAGAAAAGAAAACACAGTAAGGATGTGAAACATACTCTGTGAAGAGTAACTCCATGAAAAGAGTAACAAAAAGCTAAACAAAAAACCGGTAGTAGTATTAAGTAGTAGAATTAAGATGAATTTTGTGTATTCTATGTATTTTATGAATTTTGAATTTTATGTATTTTAAGTATTAGTTAATATGGTATTGTATCTCTTGCTAATAGTAAATAGTAAATTGAGAGTGATTCATGTACCTCATGAGGAAATTGCTTAAAGAGAGAGAGGAATTTCACACGGAAATTCCGAACTAACTCCCAGTGCAGTTCTGATCTATTTCCCCGTTGAAAACACATCGGTCCCTGACCCTGTGTCTTCTTTAAGTGGAGGAGTATGTGACGATTTAATATGCCTAAATCCCACAATAAAATTAAATAAAAATTATAATACTAAAATAATTTAATAAGGTACTAAAGAACCCTTTCTGTATGCCCCAAATCGGTAGTAACATGCCGATTTGCCGATGTATCAGTTAATAAAATTAGATTTAAGAAACTCAATAAATCCATAACGACCCCGCGTTACATAAAAAGAATAATAAAAGTATAGAGTGATGTAATTAAATTGTAAGCAAATTAAAGGAAAATAATTAATAATAATTAAGAACTACTTTTCGCGCTGAGAAACTACCCGCGCGCGGACAGCCCCATTACCCCTATAGTTAGTTACTCAAGTTGAATCAGAGACTCCGCTGGTGATACAGCGTACAGCACGTTATGTAGACCCTAGGAAATATTAAACATGTTGACTAAGTAAAACTTACGTAATTACCGGATGATGTGAATGACTTGAGTGTGCGGCGATGACATCTCTATAAATAAATAACATCACGTAAATGTATGTTAAACTTCTAGAATGTAACTGTTAACCATAAGCAATATGTGCGGTACAACAATGTGAACACTAGTGAGAGTTACCACAAAGAAACAGATCACAAGAATCTACAGAAGAGACAGACTACTCATCTTTAAGAATGACACCAAACTTCACCAACACACGATAGACAGAAGATCTCCCAGACACCCTGCATGACAGATAGAAGCCCCGATTCGCCGAGGATATGTTACACACAGGTGACACGGAAGTTCTACTTCTGTGGTTCAGAACTTAACTTTAACTAATATATCAAAGACACTTAAATAACAACATAAGAGTAAAGTAAAAAACAAAAGACTGGCCTAATTACCATAAAATTGTAATTTCATGATAAGTAATAAGATGTGTTAAGTTTAATGAGTTTAATGAGTATAACACGCTAAAGTTAAATAAGCCCATTCTTCAGATGGCACAAAGTAAAGATTATTATTTTTAATATCATATACAGGAACACACAACTCGGATCCGAGGACAGTACAAGCTATGTTCACCCATGACTTACACTAATTACAATTGTACAAAATGCGCAAATATTTTTATCATTAGTATACACATTACTAATTTTCTTCTATGATGCTAAAACAGTATGTAATAAAAACAGATGTCATGGTCCAAAAAGGTGAGTGAATAAATCTACAAACCCTTGTCAAAAATTCCTCAATTCACGAGATCCTATTTAGTGTTTGTTTATATTTCAGATAGTTATGAGTTTGTGAATGTTATGGCAGCCTGTTTAATTGACCTGAGCCTATTAACCAGGTTCCCAATATTATAATGTCGTCCCGACGTTATAAAATGCGCCACTCTGCTTCTGCTATTGTCATTTAATATTTTGTAGAGTTATTCACTCTGCTAGTTTAACTACCCTGTTAATTTAAAATCTCTCCCTCTTGCGTGAAGTAAAATAATAAAGACTACTTGGAACTACGATAATAAATATAAAAAAAAGGGTCAGATATTAACCCCTATTAACCAGTAAAAAAATTTAGGGTTAATAGTAATAAATAAAAATAATTTATCAGAACAAATCAGAATAAAGAACTCGTATTTAAATAAGTAAAATCATAAATTAGGATAAAGAGTTTTATTATTATTATTATAACGCAAAATAATATAGGTAAGGATATTTAAATGTAACCCCAGGTTCCTTCCTGTACAAAATGTCATTCTCCAACCTGTCGGTTTGACGACAATCGTAGACAGGAAAATAACGTGTTACAGTCTGTAGGAAACAACCCCATTGTTATCAGCTGCAGCGTCGAGCCAGACAATACACTGCCTACCCCTATTGTCTAATACAAAGCGCGTGACTCCCCTTGCCCAGTAATAACATATGGTTAAAATATATTATGTCTGTGCGAGATTCCTCTCCTCTCTCTGAGGCGAGATTTGATTCTCTCGTATCATCTATTTGTAAATATCTCTCATATATTTAAATTTTACTAAACCTAAAGATAGTAAAATAGAGTGTTTAGTATAAGTAGAATAAGTAGTGTATAAGATTTAGCATCTTAAGAGCATGTCTCAATTCAATCCAGATTTATTGTTAAAAGATGAATTATGCTATGAAGCACTTTTGCACGACTACCTTACGCGAACGTAACGGTCGCGGAACTACGCAAAACGTTACGCGAAAGCAGGCAAGATACACCCTCACAGTTAAGTCGATTAAGCGAAATAGATCTTGATAGCGAAAGAGAAACATGTTATGCGAAGTATACGGAACTGACCTCAATATCACATGAAACGATACTGTATAACTGTATCATAATTTAATACGTATGTAAATACCTATAATAATTAAGCAAATATAAATGATAAATATAACCATATATGATAAATTAAAGTATTGAAATGTACGTAGTTTTAAGTAAAATTATAATTGAATAGTGAATCTAAAGAGGCTCGGCAGTGCGACAGACCGACGCCGGCAAAAATATGTACAATAGACCTAAGACACCCTACATGTCGTAAACGCATAAATTGTTTTGTAGTGTAAAACTAGCAAAAAACGCCTATATACCGTTAGGTTAACGGTACAGTGTCCTTGAACAGACAAAAGATGCCACGCAAGTAAATATGACGATTTTAGAAAGTCGCGTCATTTTTAAGGTGTGTAACGGACAACCGCGTAAAATTATTGGCCGCACTTTGGGAACCAATCACCAATAGCGTCAGTAGTGAGCACGAAAGAAATACGACACCAGACTGGATACATTCAAAAATACCGGCAAATATTTGAATGTAAGACCAATGAGAAATGATCATCAACAGAAGATGTAGTGAGGGTAGAATTGAAAAAACTATAAAAATAACATGCCGAGCCCACAACGGGGGAGTCTAAGTCAAAATTTCACGCAAAACACGTGAAACCTGCGTCACTCGATGTGAGCAAATTAAATTACTCTAAGTTCAAATCAATATTCTCTCGGTTTAATAGTATCAGTCATCAAGAAGTTTTATTTAGATATGTGCGCGAAAGTACGTGTGGACAAGAAGCTATTTAAATTGTGCGCGTAATTTGCAACAAAAGTATATTAGTTATTTGTGCGTGACGTATAGTAATAACGCGAGCGTGTGATGTGGTTAAAGAAAGTTAATAAAGCGTGATCAGTGAAAGTGTGGTGTAATGGTTAACGCAAGAATACAATTCGTCATTCGCCTGTCAGGAATCATGCCACAAGTAACAATATCTCACTTATAAATTACAATACAATCAATTAACATAATTTTAATATCTCAAATAAATTCATCTCATTTTAAAAAGACCCACGATGTTCAGATACTAAACATTCAATTTATGCTAGATGACATGTTTGGGTGAATTATGATATAGTAAAGTAAGAAACCAATACTAATAATTATGGAAATGATAGATGAATTAAATAATTAAATATATATTGAATAGTATAGAAGAAGTCATAGCAGTTAAGAATTGATTTTATATATATATGTGTGTGTGTGTGTGTGTGTGTGTGTGTGTGTGTGTGTGTGTGTGTGTGTGTGTGTGTGTGTGTGTGTGTGTTTGATTGATAGCGATGATTTAAATTTGTTAATGGAGAAAATTGAATATACTAAGAACTCCTATGAATGTTATATAAATAATATAAATTCAAAAAGAAGGGTAAATAGAATTATTAATACTATTTTGGTGTTATTATTAAATAAGGTTGATATAAATGATTATGCTTCAGATGTATTAAATGATAAAAATCTAACAATACAAATATTAGTATCTGAACAATTTGTTATTATTTCATAAACAAACCTGAGATCTCCTGCTCTGGCGCCCAAGTAATAATTAATAATATAAATTTGAGTGGAGCTCGTTCAAAATAATAATTATAATTGACGCCACAAAAACGTTGAGGTGTTAAGAATCTTTATATTTGTCGCCAACAACGTGGTGCAGTTGTCAAGAATCTTTATATTTGTCGCCATCAACGTGGTAAAGGTGCAGTTCTAAAAAATCTTTATACACACAAAAATCTTTATACACAATCTCTGCACGACGAGAAGTCACCCGCTATAATCTTGCGTACCACCCAGAGAATAGAGCATTTAACCCGTCGGATAAATAATTTATTAAACTGGCCCAGAGCTACTGTAATTCCCCCAGATATGCAAAAATTTGCTGATGAAGCATTACAGCAATTACCCACAATAATAAGAGAATTACGTAGAAAGTCTGACTCATTTAAAATGGAGGAAATTGAAGAAGCTCTGACTAAATTATATATCTCCCCATTTCAATCACCTACCCTAGAACAGCGACCCACTACCGTGAGTTTCGAATCCCCCCAGGTATCGAGAATAGAACCGAGTAATGATCAGTTGCTGAATAGCAACGTGAATACCCTACCGATAGCTGAAGCATCACTTCCCAATGCCCACCACAATCTCACCAATAATTATGCGTTACCACCCTCAGCGATGACAAATCAAGTATCGGGACATCCTAGAATAACATCTCACGTAAACTTTAGTACGGACCTCTACGGAAAGATAACTCACCCCGTAGAAAAAATTTTATCAGAAAGCCCATACACCGTTGAATTGAGTATCACCAAACTATTAGCTTTCATAAAATATCTGTTATAAATAAAAGACTTACAGCAACAATGCGATTGCCAAATATTACAAGTCCTTCTGCCCAAATGTAGACCACCATTAAAGGACCGTGTACAGGAGTCATTAAGTTCTCAACATCCAGCAGAAGAACTCCATACAACTCTGATAAGACATTTTATTCCAACGGGAATTTACGAAGAACTGAAACGAAACACAGTACTTCGAGTACAAGGAGCTCACGAGAGACTCGCCCACTATATCTCTGAAATAAGAGAAGCTTCATTATTACTGAAAGTAAACTGGAGCGAACAGCAGTTAGTAGAAACAATCTTGGTAGGATTATCCCCGGAAGAGAGATCTCGGTTAGCACTTATCAATAGACCCAACACGTTCGCAGAATTAGAACAATGCTGTATCCACTCATCCAACGTTTGGTATTCGGATCAGAACCGACGTACGTTACTTCCCCAGACACAACGTAGAAATGAAACACAACCCCTGGTATCAGATACAAGAACACACCGTGATAGGCGACTATTTCGAATTCCTGAAACTTCATACTACCAAACTAAATCGAATCATCAACTGAAACCTCAACAGAATACGAGTGATACCGTAAGTAGAGAAAAAAGATGTTATAACTGCGGGAAATTAGGACACATCAGTAGATACTGTAAACAGAAACAGCACTACCAAAAACCTTCTTATCCAAAAAACATGTAAGGCAGGCAGATCCGTAATCCTGTGTCTTCCGCAGCATCGTGAAAATAGGTAAAACCCAGGAGTACAAAAAAGAAACAAAAAAAAATTTAAAAAAATAGACCCCTACGTAGAGAGGTTTATCAATAAATGCAACTTAATTACTACATGCAAGTCCAGTATGTGTCAATTACCATACATACAAGTAGACTTTGGCGTTACTACCACACTCGGATTAATTGATTCTGGATCGACACGGAGCTTAATCAGCTAACAGCTAGCCGATACATTAGCTAAACACAACCTTGTTAAACGTAGTCAACCGGTGACCATAAAATGCGCTACCGCTAACAAACAAAACTTAAATCATAAAACTCAGTGTTACGATTAAACTAAAAATTAAAAATTTAACGTGGTATTTTCCAGTGTTAGTATTGGACGAATTAGGACCAAACTTAATATTAGGAGCGGACTTTATCAGTAAAACAGGTATAATTCTTGACATGTACGATAAGCAGTATTATTTTAGATTCGACCGTACTCAAAAATATAATTTTGATTCTGAAATAAATAACAGTGGAGATATGGAAATTTCTGCAACGCACCTAGAACACCACGAGTCTGCATTAGATCATTTAGAAAGTAAAGATAGACTGAAAATACAAAAACTAATAAAAGAATTTTCAACCGTCCTCACCCCAAAGTTAGGATTAACGAATCTTATAGAGTACAAGATCAACCTGAGTGACAACAAAGTAATACGACTGCATCCATACAAATTATCTCCACCAAAAATGGAAATAATGAGAAATCAAATCAATAAATTGTTAGAACAATAAGTCATAGAACCTTCCACTTCACCGTATTCATCACCTGCGTTTTTAGTACCTAAAGGCACCGATAAACACAGATTAGTTGTGGACTATAGAAAATTAAATAAAAGGATAGAATTCGAGTCCATACCACTCCCCGACATCCACAGCGCCTTCCCTTACTTTACAAAAGCTAAAGTTTTCACCATAATGGACCTCAATCAGGCATTTCATCAAATACCGCTATCGGAAGAATCCAAACACCTAACCGCCTTCGCCGTCCCATTCAATCTGTACCAATTTACTAGAGTACCCTTTGGAATATCCAAAGGGAGTTCTGTATGTAGCCGATTGTTAGAGAAAATATTCCACGACGTAAAATTTAAATTTGTATATCACTACCTAGATGACATAGTAATCTACAGCGAATCTATGGATCAACATCTTCATCATTTACGTGAAGTATTATCACGATTAAAGAAAGCCGGATTAACAGTAAACCCGAGTAAAGTAAATTTTGCTGTTAAACAATTTTCATTTTTAGGTCACATAGTATCGGCCGACGGAAAAATAAGCATAGACCCAGAACGCACCCGTGCTATCAGAGAATTTTTACCACCACGGGATACGAAAGGAATAGCCCGATTTTTGGGAATGATAAATTACTTCCACAAGTATATCCCTCACCTAGCTGATATAGCAGCACCATTGAACGCGTTAAGGAAAAAAGGAGCGAAATTTGAATGGACCCCACTACACCAATCTGCATTTGAAACACTGAAAGAAAGCATAATATCACCCCCAGTATTACAATTAGCTGATTTCACTAACCCATTTGTAGTACAGACTGACAGTTCAAGTGCAGCACTAGGAGCAGTAATATATCAGGAAGTAGGTAATTCTAGATTACCGATCAGTTATGCCTCGCGAACTCTAACCGATCAGGAAAAGAAATTCTCCGCATACGAATTAGAATGTTTAGCCGTAGTATTCGCATTTGAGAAATTCAAACACTTTTTAGAACATACAGAATTTCTGTTAGAAACTGATAATCAAGCCTTATCTTGGTTATTAAATCACCCTAAACAGTTAGGTCATATCGGAAGATGGGTATTGAGATTAAATTGTTACAAGTTTAAGGTACAACACATTCGTGGCACCTAAAATGTAGTTGCTGATACACTGTCCCGTATGTTCCAGCTGCCTAATAAAATATCCGAAAATAAGGAAAGTGGTGAAACATCGATAATCAATACGCTAATTACTGAATTCCCACTGGCATTTACTGATATAGCTCAGTATCAACAACAAGATCCGTGTTTAAATAAAATAATAGAACAGTTAGATAAAGGAAATAATTCAGAGAAATATATATTGAGCAAGAGAGTATTATGTTATAAAGTAGCTAATAGAAAATCCTTGAGAATAATTGCCCCGGATATTATTAAACCAATGCTTATGGAATACTACCACTCATCCACCATTGGAGCACATATGGGAATAAATAAAACTATACATCGTATTCGAAAAGAATATCATTGGGAAAATATGAACAGCGAGATAGCTAAATTCGTAAAACAGTGTAAGTTGTGTGCACTGAGCAAGCCAGCGAGAAACAGCCACATAGGTAAATTAATCTCGGAGACTCCCACGACACCCTTTTCAAAAATTTACTTAGACTTTTCTGGCCCCTACCCACGTTCGAAATCAGGTAATACCATGCTACTCAGTTGTGTACTCATTTACCAAATTCGTCTGGATGTATCCCATGCGACGTGCGTTAGCATCTACCACAGTGAAGATTTTGCAAGATAGATTATTTAAAGACTTCGGTACACCAGTACATCTAGTGTCAGATAACGGACCCCAGTTTAAGTCCAACGAATTCAAAGACATGTGTTTCAGACTAGGCATAGACCACATTACCGTTACAGAGTATCGTCCACAAGGTAATATAGCTGAAAGGTATTTGCGAAACCTAAAATCTGCTTTAATAGCCTACCATGCAAACGACCAAACATCTTGGGACCAGAACCTATCCTGGATACAATTTGCCTTCAACTCAGCATATCATGAAGGACATAAATCGACACCCTTTGATTTGTTGTATAATTATATAAACCGAACACCCGTTATCCACAAAGTGGAAAATACATGAATTGCTACCCCGCGAAATCAGTGGTAAAAATATAAAAAAGATATGGAACGAAGCTCGCGCTAACTTAAGAGTGAACTTGAGAAAATCGCGAAAATATCACGAGCGGGATAGTAAAGAAATAAAGTATCAAGTCGGAGGCTTAGTGATGTACAAAACTCACCCGACGAGTAGTGCAGTTGATAAGATCACCTCCAAACTATCTTACCGATGGTGTATCCCTTACAAAATTTACAAATACTTAACTCCCGTAACCGTAGCACTGTATGAACCCACTACGGATAATTACGTACGTAGAAGTCATGTTTCCCAGATAAAATATTATCACGGAAATAAACATGCTAGTGAGCAAGAAAAGAAACGAAGTAGAAAAGGATAGATGTATTAAGACGTATATTTGCTATATTGTAATTGAGTCACTACTTAATTACCAAATCGTATAAATAGGAATGAGGCCTGATCAACCTTAGATCCTGTTCACCGAGAAATAATAAGCAAAGTGAGAAGTCAGCTGACACAAAATATAAGTAACGTTACTTTACCAGTACTTTAATCACCTTACTGTACTTAACTGTACTTATATGTACTATACTATACCATATTAAACGAATATGGTACCCTACTAATCAAAGTACTAAAAGGAATACAGTACTAAAATAAAATGATTCGTCAACCACGAATCAACGAAATCCATGAAAGAGAAAAGAAAACACAGTAAGGATGTGAAACATACTCTGTGAAGAGTAACTCCATGAAAAGAGTAACAAAAAGCTAAACAAAAAACCGGTAGTAGTATTAAGTAGTAGAATTAAGATGAATTTTGTGTATTCTATGTATTTTATGAATTTTGAATTTTATGTATTTTAAGTATTAGTTAATATGGTATTGTATCTCTTGCTAATAGTAAATAGTAAATTGAGAGTGATTCATGTACCTCATGAGGAAATTGCTTAAAGAGAGAGAGGAATTTCACACGGAAATTCCGAACTAACTCCCAGTGCAGTTCTGATCTATTTCCCCGTTGAAAACACATCGGTCCCTGACCCTGTGTCTTCTTTAAGTGGAGGAGTATGTACGATTTAATATGCCTAAATCCCACAATAAAATTAAATAAAAATTATAATACTAAAATAATTTAATAAGGTACTAAAGAACCCTTTCTCTATGCCCCAAATGGGTAGTAACATGCCGATTTGCCGATGTATCATTTAATAAAATTAGATTTAAGAAACTCAATAAATCCATAACGACCCCGCGTTACATAAAAAGAATAATAAAAGTATAGAGTGATGTAATTAAATTGTAAGCAAATTAAAGGAAAATAATTAATAATAATTAAGAACTACTTTTCGCGCTGAGAAACTACCCGCGCGCGGACAGCCCCATACCCCTATAGTTAGTTACTCAAGTTGAATCAGAGACTCCGCTGGTGATACAGCGTACAGCACGTTATGTAGACCCTAGGAAATATTAAACATGTTGACTAAGTAAAACTTACGTAATTACCGGATGATGTGAATGACTTGAGTGTGCGGCGATGACATCTCTATAAATAAATAACATCACGTAAATGTATGTTAAACTTCTAGAATGTAACTGTTAACCATAAGCAATATGTGCGGTACAACAATGTGAACACTAGTGAGAGTTACCACAAAGAAACAGATCACAAGAATCTACAGAAGAGACAGACTACTCATCTTTAAGAATGACACCAAACTTCACCAACACACGATAGACAGAAGATCTCCCAGACACCCTGCATGACAGATAGAAGCCCCGATTCGCCGAGGATATGTTACACACAGGTGACACGGAAGTTCTACTTCTGTGGTTCAGAACTTAACTTTAACTAATATATCAAAGACACTTAAATAACAACATAAGAGTAAAGTAAAAAACAAAAGACTGGCCTAATTACCATAAAATTGTAATTTCATGATAAGTAATAAGATGTGTTAAGTTTAATGAGTTTAATGAGTATAACACGCTAAAGTTAAATAAGCCCATTCTTCAGATGGCACAAAGTAAAGATTATTATTTTTAATATCATATACAGGAACACACAACTCGGATCCGAGGACAGTACAAGCTATGTTCACCCATGACTTACACTAATTACAATTGTACAAAATGCGCAAATATTTTTATCATTAGTATACACATTACTAATTTTCTTCTATGATGCTAAAACAGTATGTAATAAAAACAGATGTCATGGTCCAAAAAGGTGAGTGAATAAATCTACAAACCCCTGTCAAAAATTCCTCAATTCACGAGATCCTATTTAGTGTTTGTTTATATTTCAGATAGTTATGAGTTTGTGAATGTTATGGCAGCCTGTTTAATTGACCTGAGCCTATTAACCAGGTTCCCAATATTATAATGTCGTCCCGACGTTATAAAATGCGCCACTCTGCTTCTGCTATTGTCATTTAATATTTTGTAGAGTTATTCACTCTGCTAGTTTAACTACCCTGTTAATTTAAAATCTCTCCCTCTTGCGTGAAGTAAAATAATAAAGACTACTTGGAACTACGATAATAAATATAAAAAAAAGGGTCAGATATTAACCCCTATTAACCAGTAAAAAAATTTAGGGTTAATAGTAATAAATAAAAATAATTTATCAGAACAAATCAGAATAAAGAACTCGTATTTAAATAAGTAAAATCATAAATTAGGATAAAGAGTTTTATTATTATTATTATAACGCAAAATAATATAGGTAAGGATATTTAAATGTAACCCCAGGTTCCTTCCTGTACAAAATGTCATTCTCCAACCTGTCGGTTTGACGACAATCGTAGACAGGAAAATAACGTGTTACAGTCTGTAGGAAACAACCCCATTGTTATCAGCTGCAGCGTCGAGCCAGACAATACACTGCCTACCCCTATTGTCTAATACAAAGCGCGTGACTCCCCTTGCCCAGTAATAACATATGGTTAAAATATATTATGTCTGTGCGAGATTCCTCTCCTCTCTCTGAGGCGAGATTTGATTCTCTCGTATCATCTATTTGTAAATATCTCTCATATATTTAAATTTTACTAAACCTAAAGATAGTAAAATAGAGTGTTTAGTATAAGTAGAATAAGTAGTGTATAAGATTTAGCATCTTAAGAGCATGTCTCAATTCAATCCAGATTTATTGTTAAAAGATGAATTATGCTATGAAGCACTTTTGCACGACTACCTTACGCGAACGTAACGGTCGCGGAACTACGCAAAACGTTACGCGAAAGCAGGCAAGATACACCCTCACAGTTAAGTCGATTAAGCGAAATAGATCTTGATAGCGAAAGAGAAACATGTTATGCGAAGTATACGGAACTGACCTCAATATCACATGAAACGATACTGTATAACTGTATCATAATTTAATACGTATGTAAATACCTATAATAATTAAGCAAATATAAATGATAAATATAACCATATATGATAAATTAAAGTATTGAAATGTACGTAGTTTTAAGTAAAATTATAATTGAATAGTGAATCTAAAGAGGCTCGGCAGTGCGACAGACCGACGCCGGCAAAAATATGTACAATAGACCTAAGACACCCTACATGTCGTAAACGCATAAATTGTTTTGTAGTGTAAAACTAGCAAAAAACGCCTATATACCGTTAGGTTAACGGTACAGTGTCCTTGAACAGACAAAAGATGCCACGCAAGTAAATATGACGATTTTAGAAAGTCGCGTCATTTTTAAGGTGTGTAACGGACAACCGCGTAAAATTATTGGCCGCACTTTGCGAACCAATCACCAATAGCGTCAGTAGTGAGCACGAAAGAAATACGACACCAGACTGGATACATTCAAAAATACCGGCAAATATTTGAATGTAAGACCAATGAGAAATGATCATCAACAGAAGATGTAGTGAGGGTAGAATTGAAAAAACTATAAAAATAACATGCCGAGCCCACAACGGGGGAGTCTAAGTCAAAATTTCACGCAAAACACGTGAAACCTGCGTCACTCGATGTGAGCAAATTAAATTACTCTAAGTTCAAATCAATATTCTCTCGGTTTAATAGTATCAGTCATCAAGAAGTTTTATTTAGATATGTGCGCGAAAGTACGTGTGGACAAGAAGCTATTTAAATTGTGCGCGTAATTTGCAACAAAAGTATATTAGTTATTTGTGCGTGACGTATAGTAATAACGCGAGCGTGTGATGTGGTTAAAGAAAGTTAATAAAGCGTGATCAGTGAAAGTGTGGTGTAATGGTTAACGCAAGAATACAATTCGTCATTCGCCTGTCAGGAATCCTGCCACAAGTAACAATATCTCACTTATAAATTACAATACAATCAATTAACATAATTTTAATATCTCAAATAAATTCATCTCATTTTAAAAAGACCCACGATGTTCAGATACTAAACATTCAATTTATGCTAGATGACATGTTTGGGTGAATTATGATATAGTAAAGTAAGAAACCAATACTAATAATTATGGAAATGATAGATGAATTAAATAATTAAATATATATTGAATAGTATAGAAGAAGTCATAGCAGTTAAGAATTGATTTTATATATATATGTGTGTGTGTGTGTGTGTGTGTGTGTGTGTGTTTGATTGATAGCGATGATTTAAATTTGTTAATGGAGTAAATTGAATATACTAAGAACTCCTATGAATGTTATATAAATAATATAAATTCAAAAAGAAGGGTAAATAGAATTATTAATACTATTTTGGTGTTATTATTAAATAAGGTTGATATAAATGATTATGCTTCAGATGTATTAAATGATAAAAATCTAACAATACAAATATTAGTATCTGAACAATTTGTTATTATTTCATAAACAAACCTGAGATCTCCTGCTCTGGCGCCCAAGTAATAATTAATAATATAAATTTGAGTGGAGCTCGTTCAAAATAATAATTATAATTGACGCCACAAAAACGTTGAGGTGTTAAGAATCTTTATATTTGTCGCCAACAACGTGGTGCAGTTGTCAAGAATCTTTATATTTGTCGCCATCAACGTGGTAAAGGTGCAGTTCTAAAAAATCTTTATACACAATCTCTGCACGACGAGAAGTCACCCGCTATAATCTTGCGTACCACCCAGAGAATAGAGCATTTAACCCGTCGGATAAATAATTTATTAAACTGGCCCAGAGCTACTGTAATTCCCCCAGATATGCAAAAATTTGCTGATGAAGCATTACAGCAATTACCCACAATAATAAGAGAATTACGTAGAAAGTCTGACTCATTTAAAATGGAGGAAATTGAAGAAGCTCTGACTAAATTATATATCTCCCCATTTCAATCACCTACCCTAGAACAGCGACCCACTACCGTGAGTTTCGAATCCCCCCAGGTATCGAGAATAGAACCGAGTAATGATCAGTTGCTGAATAGCAACGTGAATACCCTACCGATAGCTGAAGCATCACTTCCCAATGCCCACCACAATCTCACCAATAATTATGCGTTACCACCCTCAGCGATGACAAATCAAGTATCGGGACATCCTAGAATAACATCTCACGTAAACTTTAGTACGGACCTCTACGGAAAGATAACTCACCCCGTAGAAAAAATTTTATATAGAAAGCCCATACACCGTTGAATTGAGTATCACCAAACTATTAGCTTTCATAAAATATCTGTTATAAATAAAAGACTTACAGCAACAATGCGATTGCCAAATATTACAAGTCCTTCTGCCCAAATGTAGACCACCATTAAAGGACCGTGTACAGGAGTCATTAAGTTCTCAACATCCAGCAGAAGAACTCCATACAACTCTGATAAGACATTTTATTCCAACGGGAATTTACGAAGAACTGAAACGAAACACAGTACTTCGAGTACAAGGAGCTCACGAGAGACTCGCCCACTATATCTCTGAAATAAGAGAAGCTTCATTATTACTGAAAGTAAACTGGAGCGAACAGCAGTTAGTAGAAACAATCTTGGTAGGATTATCCCCGGAAGAGAGATCTCGGTTAGCACTTATCAATAGACCCAACACGTTCGCAGAATTAGAACAATGCTGTATCCACTCATCCAACGTTTGGTATTCGGATCAGAACCGACGTACGTTACTTCCCCAGACACAACGTAGAAATGAAACACAACCCCTGGTATCAGATACAAGAACACACCGTGATAGGCGACTATTTCGAATTCCTGAAACTTCATACTACCAAACTAAATCGAATCATCAACTGAAACCTCAACAGAATACGAGTGATACCGTAAGTAGAGAAAAAAGATGTTATAACTGCGGGAAATTAGGACACATCAGTAGATACTGTAAACAGAATCAGCACTACCACAAACCTTCTTATCCAAAAAACATGTAAGGCAGGCAGATCCGTAATCCTGTGTCTTCCGCAGCATCGTGAAAATAGGTAAAACCCAGGAGTACAAAAAAGAAACAAAAAAAATTTAAAAAAATAGACCCCTACGTAGAGAGGTTTATCAATAAATGCAACTTAATTACTACATGCAAGTCCAGTATGTGTCAATTACCATACATACAAGTAGACTTTGGCGTTACTACCACACTCGGATTAATTGATTCTGGATCGACACGGAGCTTAATCAGCTAACAGCTAGCCGATACATTAGCTAAACACAACCTTGTTAAACGTAGTCAACCGGTGACCATAAAATGCGCTACCGCTAACAAACAAAACTTAAATCATAAAACTCAGTGTTACGATTAAACTAAAAATTAAAAATTTAACGTGGTATTTTCCAGTGTTAGTATTGGACGAATTAGGATCAAACTTAATATTAGGAGCGGACTTTATCAGTAAAACAGGTATAATTCTTGACATGTACGATAAGCAGTATTATTTTAGATTCGACCGTACTCAAAAATATAATTTTGATTCTGAAATAAATAACAGTGGAGATATGGAAATTTCTGCAACGCACCTAGAACACCACGAGTCTGCATTAGATCATTTAGAAAGTAAAGATAGACTGAAAATACAAAAACTAATAAAAGAATTTTCAACCGTCCTCACCCCAAAGTTAGGATTAACGAATCTTATAGAGTACAAGATCAACCTGAGTGACAACAAAGTAATACGACTGCACCCATACAAATTATCTCCACCAAAAATGGAAATAATGAGAAATCAAATCAATAAATTGTTAGAACAATAAGTCATAGAACCTTCCACTTCACCGTATTCATCACCTGCGTTTTTAGTACCTAAAGGCACCGATAAACACAGATTAGTTGTGGACTATAGAAAATTAAATAAAAGGATAGAATTCGAGTCCATACCACTCCCCGACATCCACAGCGCCTTCCCTTACTTTACAAAAGCTAAAGTTTTCACCATAATGGACCTCAATCAGGCATTTCATCAAATACCGCTATCGGAAGAATCCAAACACCTAACCGCCTTCGCCGTCCCATTCAATCTGTACCAATTTACTAGAGTACCCTTTGGAATATCCAAAGGGAGTTCTGTATGTAGCCGATTGTTAGAGAAAATATTCCACGACGTAAAATTTAAATTTGTATATCACTACCTAGATGACATAGTAATCTACAGCGAATCTATGGATCAACATCTTCATCATTTACGTGAAGTATTATCACGATTAAAGAAAGCCGGATTAACAGTAAACCCGAGTAAAGTAAATTTTGCTGTTAAACAATTTTCATTTTTAGGTCACATAGTATCGGCCGACGGAAAAATAAGCATAGACCCAGAACGCACCCGTGCTATCAGAGAATTTTTACCACCACGGGATACGAAAGGAATAGCCCGATTTTTGGGAATGATAAATTACTTCCACAAGTATATCCCTCACCTAGCTGATATAGCAGCACCATTGAACGCGTTAAGGAAAAAAGGAGCGAAATTTGAATGGACCCCACTACACCAATCTGCATTTGAAACACTGAAAGAAAGCATAATATCACCCCCAGTATTACAATTAGCTGATTTCACTAACCCATTTGTAGTACAGACTGACAGTTCAAGTGCAGCACTAGGAGCAGTAATATATCAGGAAGTAGGTAATTCTAGATTACCGATCAGTTATGCCTCGCGAACTCTAACCGATCAGGAAAAGAAATTCTCCGCATACGAATTAGAATGTTTAGCCGTAGTATTCGCATTTGAGAAATTCAAACACTTTTTAGAACATACAGAATTTCTGTTAGAAACTGATAATCAAGCCTTATCTTGGTTATTAAATCACCCTAAACAGTTAGGTCATATCGGAAGATGGGTATTGAGATTAAATTGTTACAAGTTTAAGGTACAACACATTCGTGGCACCTAAAATGTAGTTGCTGATACACTGTCCCGTATGTTCCAGCTGCCTAATAAAATATCCGAAAATAAGGAAAGTGGTGAAACATCGATAATCAATACGCTAATTACTGAATTCCCACTGGCATTTACTGATATAGCTCAGTATCAACAACAAGATCCGTGTTTAAATAAAATAATAGAACAGTTAGATAAAGGAAATAATTCAGAGAAATATATATTGAGCAAGAGAGTATTATGTTATAAAGTAGCTAATAGAAAATCCTTGAGAATAATTGCCCCGGATATTATTAAACCAATGCTTATGGAATACTACCACTCATCCACCATTGGAGCACATATGGGAATAAATAAAACTATACATCGTATTCGAAAAGAATATCATTGGGAAAATATGAACAGCGAGATAGCTAAATTCGTAAAACAGTGTAAGTTGTGTGCACTGAGCAAGCCAGCGAGAAACAGCCACATAGGTAAATTAATCTCGGAGACTCCCACGACACCCTTTTCAAAAATTTACTTAGACTTTTCTGGCCCCTACCCACGTTCGAAATCAGGTAATACCATGCTACTCAGTTGTGTACTCATTTACCAAATTCGTCTGGATGTATCCCATGCGACGTGCGTTAGCATCTACCACAGTGAAGATTTTGCAAGATAGATTATTTAAAGACTTCGGTACACCAGTACATCTAGTGTCAGATAACGGACCCCAGTTTAAGTCCAACGAATTCAAAGACATGTGTTTCAGACTAGGCATAGACCACATTACCGTTACAGAGTATCGTCCACAAGGTAATATAGCTGAAAGGTATTTGCGAAACCTAAAATCTGCTTTAATAGCCTACCATGCAAACGACCAAACATCTTGGGACCAGAACCTATCCTGGATACAATTTGCCTTCAACTCAGCATATCATGAAGGACATAAATCGACACCCTTTGATTTGTTGTATAATTATATAAACCGAACACCCGTTATCCACAAAGTGGAAAATACATGAATTGCTACCCCGCGAAATCAGTGGTAAAAATATAAAAAAGATATGGAACGAAGCTCGCGCTAACTTAAGAGTGAACTTGAGAAAATCGCGAAAATATCACGAGCGGGATAGTAAAGAAATAAAGTATCAAGTCGGAGGCTTAGTGATGTACAAAACTCACCCGACGAGTAGTGCAGTTGATAAGATCACCTCCAAACTATCTTACCGATGGTGTATCCCTTACAAAATTTACAAATACTTAACTCCCGTAACCGTAGCACTGTATGAACCCACTACGGATAATTACGTACGTAGAAGTCATGTTTCCCAGATAAAATATTATCACGGAAATAAACATGCTAGTGAGCAAGAAAAGAAACGAAGTAGAAAAGGATAGATGTATTAAGACGTATATTTGCTATATTGTAATTGAGTCACTACTTAATTACCAAATCGTATAAATAGGAATGAGGCCTGATCAACCTTAGATCCTGTTCACCGAGAAATAATAAGCAAAGTGAGAAGTCAGCTGACACAAAATATAAGTAACGTTACTTTACCAGTACTTTAATCACCTTACTGTACTTAACTGTACTTATATGTACTATACTATACCATATTAAACGAATATGGTACCCTACTAATCAAAGTACTAAAAGGAATACAGTACTAAAATAAAATGATTCGTCAACCACGAATCAACGAAATCCATGAAAGAGAAAAGAAAACACAGTAAGGATGTGAAACATACTCTGTGAAGAGTAACTCCATGAAAAGAGTAACAAAAAGCTAAACAAAAAACCGGTAGTAGTATTAAGTAGTAGAATTAAGATGAATTTTGTGTATTCTATGTATTTTATGAATTTTGAATTTTATGTATTTTAAGTATTAGTTAATATGGTATTGTATCTCTTGCTAATAGTAAATAGTAAATTGAGAGTGATTCATGTACCTCATGAGGAAATTGCTTAAAGAGAGAGAGGAATTTCACACGGAAATTCCGAACTAACTCCCAGTGCAGTTCTGATCTATTTCCCCGTTGAAAACACATCGGTCCCTGACCCTGTGTCTTCTTTAAGTGGAGGAGTATGTACGATTTAATATGCCTAAATCCCACAATAAAATTAAATAAAAATTATAATACTAAAATAATTTAATAAGGTACTAAAGAACCCTTTCTCTATGCCCCAAATCGGTAGTAACATGCCGATTTGCCGATGTATCATTTAATAAAATTAGATTTAAGAAACTCAATAAATCCATAACGACCCCGCGTTACATAAAAAGAATAATAAAAGTATAGAGTGATGTAATTAAATTGTAAGCAAATTAAAGGAAAATAATTAATAATAATTAAGAACTACTTTTCGCGCTGAGAAACTACCCGCGCGCGGACAGCCCCATACCCCTATAGTTAGTTACTCAAGTTGAATCAGAGACTCCGCTGGTGATACAGCGTACAGCACGTTATGTAGACCCTAGGAAATATTAAACATGTTGACTAAGTAAAACTTACGTAATTACCGGATGATGTGAATGACTTGAGTGTGCGGCGATGACATCTCTATAAATAAATAACATCACGTAAATGTATGTTAAACTTCTAGAATGTAACTGTTAACCATAAGCAATATGTGCGGTACAACAATGTGAACACTAGTGAGAGTTACCACAAAGAAACAGATCACAAGAATCTACAGAAGAGACAGACTACTCATCTTTAAGAATGACACCAAACTTCACCAACACACGATAGACAGAAGATCTCCCAGACACCCTGCATGACAGATAGAAGCCCCGATTCGCCGAGGATATGTTACACACAGGTGACACGGAAGTTCTACTTCTGTGGTTCAGAACTTAACTTTAACTAATATATCAAAGACACTTAAATAACAACATAAGAGTAAAGTAAAAAACAAAAGACTGGCCTAATTACCATAAAATTGTAATTTCATGATAAGTAATAAGATGTGTTAAGTTTAATGAGTTTAATGAGTATAACACGCTAAAGTTAAATAAGCCCATTCTTCAGATGGCACAAAGTAAAGATTATTATTTTTAATATCATATACAGGAACACACAACTCGGATCCGAGGACAGTACAAGCTATGTTCACCCATGACTTACACTAATTACAATTGTACAAAATGCGCAAATATTTTTATCATTAGTATACACATTACTAATTTTCTTCTATGATGCTAAAACAGTATGTAATAAAAACAGATGTCATGGTCCAAAAAGGTGAGTGAATAAATCTACAAACCCCTGTCAAAAATTCCTCAATTCACGAGATCCTATTTAGTGTTTGTTTATATTTCAGATAGTTATGAGTTTGTGAATGTTATGGCAGCCTGTTTAATTGACCTGAGCCTATTAACCAGGTTCCCAATATTATAATGTCGTCCCGACGTTATAAAATGCGCCACTCTGCTTCTGCTATTGTCATTTAATATTTTGTAGAGTTATTCACTCTGCTAGTTTAACTACCCTGTTAATTTAAAATCTCTCCCTCTTGCGTGAAGTAAAATAATAAAGACTACTTGGAACTACGATAATAAATATAAAAAAAAGGGTCAGATATTAACCCCTATTAACCAGTAAAAAAATTTAGGGTTAATAGTAATAAATAAAAATAATTTATCAGAACAAATCAGAATAAAGAACTCGTATTTAAATAAGTAAAATCATAAATTAGGATAAAGAGTTTTATTATTATTATTATAACGCAAAATAATATAGGTAAGGATATTTAAATGTAACCCCAGGTTCCTTCCTGTACAAAATGTCATTCTCCAACCTGTCGGTTTGACGACAATCGTAGACAGGAAAATAACGTGTTACAGTCTGTAGGAAACAACCCCATTGTTATCAGCTGCAGCGTCGAGCCAGACAATACACTGCCTACCCCTATTGTCTAATACAAAGCGCGTGACTCCCCTTGCCCAGTAATAACATATGGTTAAAATATATTATGTCTGTGCGAGATTCCTCTCCTCTCTCTGAGGCGAGATTTGATTCTCTCGTATCATCTATTTGTAAATATCTCTCATATATTTAAATTTTACTAAACCTAAAGATAGTAAAATAGAGTGTTTAGTATAAGTAGAATAAGTAGTGTATAAGATTTAGCATCTTAAGAGCATGTCTCAATTCAATCCAGATTTATTGTTAAAAGATGAATTATGCTATGAAGCACTTTTGCACGACTACCTTACGCGAACGTAACGGTCGCGGAACTACGCAAAACGTTACGCGAAAGCAGGCAAGATACACCCTCACAGTTAAGTCGATTAAGCGAAATAGATCTTGATAGCGAAAGAGAAACATGTTATGCGAAGTATACGGAACTGACCTCAATATCACATGAAACGATACTGTATAACTGTATCATAATTTAATACGTATGTAAATACCTATAATAATTAAGCAAATATAAATGATAAATATAACCATATATGATAAATTAAAGTATTGAAATGTACGTAGTTTTAAGTAAAATTATAATTGAATAGTGAATCTAAAGAGGCTCGGCAGTGCGACAGACCGACGCCGGCAAAAATATGTACAATAGACCTAAGACACCCTACATGTCGTAAACGCATAAATTGTTTTGTAGTGTAAAACTAGCAAAAAACGCCTATATACCGTTAGGTTAACGGTACAGTGTCCTTGAACAGACAAAAGATGCCACGCAAGTAAATATGACGATTTTAGAAAGTCGCGTCATTTTTAAGGTGTGTAACGGACAACCGCGTAAAATTATTGGCCGCACTTTGCGAACCAATCACCAATAGCGTCAGTAGTGAGCACGAAAGAAATACGACACCAGACTGGATACATTCAAAAATACCGGCAAATATTTGAATGTAAGACCAATGAGAAATGATCATCAACAGAAGATGTAGTGAGGGTAGAATTGAAAAAACTATAAAAATAACATGCCGAGCCCACAACGGGGGAGTCTAAGTCAAAATTTCACGCAAAACACGTGAAACCTGCGTCACTCGATGTGAGCAAATTAAATTACTCTAAGTTCAAATCAATATTCTCTCGGTTTAATAGTATCAGTCATCAAGAAGTTTTATTTAGATATGTGCGCGAAAGTACGTGTGGACAAGAAGCTATTTAAATTGTGCGCGTAATTTGCAACAAAAGTATATTAGTTATTTGTGCGTGACGTATAGTAATAACGCGAGCGTGTGATGTGGTTAAAGAAAGTTAATAAAGCGTGATCAGTGAAAGTGTGGTGTAATGGTTAACGCAAGAATACAATTCGTCATTCGCCTGTCAGGAATCCTGCCACAAGTAACAATATCTCACTTATAAATTACAATACAATCAATTAACATAATTTTAATATCTCAAATAAATTCATCTCATTTTAAAAAGACCCACGATGTTCAGATACTAAACATTCAATTTATGCTAGATGACATGTTTGGGTGAATTATGATATAGTAAAGTAAGAAACCAATACTAATAATTATGGAAATGATAGATGAATTAAATAATTAAATATATATTGAATAGTATAGAAGAAGTCATAGCAGTTAAGAATTGATTTTATATATATATGTGTGTGTGTGTGTGTGTGTGTGTGTGTGTGTGTTTGATTGATAGCGATGATTTAAATTTGTTAATGGAGTAAATTGAATATACTAAGAACTCCTATGAATGTTATATAAATAATATAAATTCAAAAAGAAGGGTAAATAGAATTATTAATACTATTTTGGTGTTATTATTAAATAAGGTTGATATAAATGATTATGCTTCAGATGTATTAAATGATAAAAATCTAACAATACAAATATTAGTATCTGAACAATTTGTTATTATTTCATAAACAAACCTGAGATCTCCTGCTCTGGCGCCCAAGTAATAATTAATAATATAAATTTGAGTGGAGCTCGTTCAAAATAATAATTATAATTGACGCCACAAAAACGTTGAGGTGTTAAGAATCTTTATATTTGTCGCCAACAACGTGGTGCAGTTGTCAAGAATCTTTATATTTGTCGCCATCAACGTGGTAAAGGTGCAGTTCTAAAAAATCTTTATACACAATCTCTGCACGACGAGAAGTCACCCGCTATAATCTTGCGTACCACCCAGAGAATAGAGCATTTAACCCGTCGGATAAATAATTTATTAAACTGGCCCAGAGCTACTGTAATTCCCCCAGATATGCAAAAATTTGCTGATGAAGCATTACAGCAATTACCCACAATAATAAGAGAATTACGTAGAAAGTCTGACTCATTTAAAATGGAGGAAATTGAAGAAGCTCTGACTAAATTATATATCTCCCCATTTCAATCACCTACCCTAGAACAGCGACCCACTACCGTGAGTTTCGAATCCCCCCAGGTATCGAGAATAGAACCGAGTAATGATCAGTTGCTGAATAGCAACGTGAATACCCTACCGATAGCTGAAGCATCACTTCCCAATGCCCACCACAATCTCACCAATAATTATGCGTTACCACCCTCAGCGATGACAAATCAAGTATCGGGACATCCTAGAATAACATCTCACGTAAACTTTAGTACGGACCTCTACGGAAAGATAACTCACCCCGTAGAAAAAATTTTATATAGAAAGCCCATACACCGTTGAATTGAGTATCACCAAACTATTAGCTTTCATAAAATATCTGTTATAAATAAAAGACTTACAGCAACAATGCGATTGCCAAATATTACAAGTCCTTCTGCCCAAATGTAGACCACCATTAAAGGACCGTGTACAGGAGTCATTAAGTTCTCAACATCCAGCAGAAGAACTCCATACAACTCTGATAAGACATTTTATTCCAACGGGAATTTACGAAGAACTGAAACGAAACACAGTACTTCGAGTACAAGGAGCTCACGAGAGACTCGCCCACTATATCTCTGAAATAAGAGAAGCTTCATTATTACTGAAAGTAAACTGGAGCGAACAGCAGTTAGTAGAAACAATCTTGGTAGGATTATCCCCGGAAGAGAGATCTCGGTTAGCACTTATCAATAGACCCAACACGTTCGCAGAATTAGAACAATGCTGTATCCACTCATCCAACGTTTGGTATTCGGATCAGAACCGACGTACGTTACTTCCCCAGACACAACGTAGAAATGAAACACAACCCCTGGTATCAGATACAAGAACACACCGTGATAGGCGACTATTTCGAATTCCTGAAACTTCATACTACCAAACTAAATCGAATCATCAACTGAAACCTCAACAGAATACGAGTGATACCGTAAGTAGAGAAAAAAGATGTTATAACTGCGGGAAATTAGGACACATCAGTAGATACTGTAAACAGAAACAGCACTACCAAAAACCTTCTTATCCAAAAAACATGTAAGGCAGGCAGATCCGTAATCCTGTGTCTTCCGCAGCATCGTGAAAATAGGTAAAACCCAGGAGTACAAAAAAGAAACAAAAAAAATTTAAAAAAATAGACCCCTACGTAGAGAGGTTTATCAATAAATGCAACTTAATTACTACATGCAAGTCCAGTATGTGTCAATTACCATACATACAAGTAGACTTTGGCGTTACTACCACACTCGGATTAATTGATTCTGGATCGACACGGAGCTTAATCAGCTAACAGCTAGCCGATACATTAGCTAAACACAACCTTGTTAAACGTAGTCAACCGGTGACCATAAAATGCGCTACCGCTAACAAACAAAACTTAAATCATAAAACTCAGTGTTACGATTAAACTAAAAATTAAAAATTTAACGTGGTATTTTCCAGTGTTAGTATTGGACGAATTAGGATCAAACTTAATATTAGGAGCGGACTTTATCAGTAAAACAGGTATAATTCTTGACATGTACGATAAGCAGTATTATTTTAGATTCGACCGTACTCAAAAATATAATTTTGATTCTGAAATAAATAACAGTGGAGATATGGAAATTTCTGCAACGCACCTAGAACACCACGAGTCTGCATTAGATCATTTAGAAAGTAAAGATAGACTGAAAATACAAAAACTAATAAAAGAATTTTCAACCGTCCTCACCCCAAAGTTAGGATTAACGAATCTTATAGAGTACAAGATCAACCTGAGTGACAACAAAGTAATACGACTGCACCCATACAAATTATCTCCACCAAAAATGGAAATAATGAGAAATCAAATCAATAAATTGTTAGAACAATAAGTCATAGAACCTTCCACTTCACCGTATTCATCACCTGCGTTTTTAGTACCTAAAGGCACCGATAAACACAGATTAGTTGTGGACTATAGAAAATTAAATAAAAGGATAGAATTCGAGTCCATACCACTCCCCGACATCCACAGCGCCTTCCCTTACTTTACAAAAGCTAAAGTTTTCACCATAATGGACCTCAATCAGGCATTTCATCAAATACCGCTATCGGAAGAATCCAAACACCTAACCGCCTTCGCCGTCCCATTCAATCTGTACCAATTTACTAGAGTACCCTTTGGAATATCCAAAGGGAGTTCTGTATGTAGCCGATTGTTAGAGAAAATATTCCACGACGTAAAATTTAAATTTGTATATCACTACCTAGATGACATAGTAATCTACAGCGAATCTATGGATCAACATCTTCATCATTTACGTGAAGTATTATCACGATTAAAGAAAGCCGGATTAACAGTAAACCCGAGTAAAGTAAATTTTGCTGTTAAACAATTTTCATTTTTAGGTCACATAGTATCGGCCGACGGAAAAATAAGCATAGACCCAGAACGCACCCGTGCTATCAGAGAATTTTTACCACCACGGGATACGAAAGGAATAGCCCGATTTTTGGGAATGATAAATTACTTCCACAAGTATATCCCTCACCTAGCTGATATAGCAGCACCATTGAACGCGTTAAGGAAAAAAGGAGCGAAATTTGAATGGACCCCACTACACCAATCTGCATTTGAAACACTGAAAGAAAGCATAATATCACCCCCAGTATTACAATTAGCTGATTTCACTAACCCATTTGTAGTACAGACTGACAGTTCAAGTGCAGCACTAGGAGCAGTAATATATCAGGAAGTAGGTAATTCTAGATTACCGATCAGTTATGCCTCGCGAACTCTAACCGATCAGGAAAAGAAATTCTCCGCATACGAATTAGAATGTTTAGCCGTAGTATTCGCATTTGAGAAATTCAAACACTTTTTAGAACATACAGAATTTCTGTTAGAAACTGATAATCAAGCCTTATCTTGGTTATTAAATCACCCTAAACAGTTAGGTCATATCGGAAGATGGGTATTGAGATTAAATTGTTACAAGTTTAAGGTACAACACATTCGTGGCACCTAAAATGTAGTTGCTGATACACTGTCCCGTATGTTCCAGCTGCCTAATAAAATATCCGAAAATAAGGAAAGTGGTGAAACATCGATAATCAATACGCTAATTACTGAATTCCCACTGGCATTTACTGATATAGCTCAGTATCAACAACAAGATCCGTGTTTAAATAAAATAATAGAACAGTTAGATAAAGGAAATAATTCAGAGAAATATATATTGAGCAAGAGAGTATTATGTTATAAAGTAGCTAATAGAAAATCCTTGAGAATAATTGCCCCGGATATTATTAAACCAATGCTTATGGAATACTACCACTCATCCACCATTGGAGCACATATGGGAATAAATAAAACTATACATCGTATTCGAAAAGAATATCATTGGGAAAATATGAACAGCGAGATAGCTAAATTCGTAAAACAGTGTAAGTTGTGTGCACTGAGCAAGCCAGCGAGAAACAGCCACATAGGTAAATTAATCTCGGAGACTCCCACGACACCCTTTTCAAAAATTTACTTAGACTTTTCTGGCCCCTACCCACGTTCGAAATCAGGTAATACCATGCTACTCAGTTGTGTACTCATTTACCAAATTCGTCTGGATGTATCCCATGCGACGTGCGTTAGCATCTACCACAGTGAAGATTTTGCAAGATAGATTATTTAAAGACTTCGGTACACCAGTACATCTAGTGTCAGATAACGGACCCCAGTTTAAGTCCAACGAATTCAAAGACATGTGTTTCAGACTAGGCATAGACCACATTACCGTTACAGAGTATCGTCCACAAGGTAATATAGCTGAAAGGTATTTGCGAAACCTAAAATCTGCTTTA
This sequence comes from Magicicada septendecula, assembly GCA_034769895.1. Taxonomy (NCBI): domain Eukaryota; kingdom Metazoa; phylum Arthropoda; class Insecta; order Hemiptera; family Cicadidae; genus Magicicada; species Magicicada septendecula. The sequence continues at coordinate 381,603,561 of CM068369.1, forward strand.
ATAGCCTACCATGCAAACGACCAAACATCTTGGGACCAGAACCTATCCTGGATACAATTTGCCTTCAACTCAGCATATCATGAAGGACATAAATCGACACCCTTTGATTTGTTGTATAATTATATAAACCGAACACCCGTTATCCACAAAGTGGAAAATACATGAATTGCTACCCCGCGAAATCAGTGGTAAAAATATAAAAAAGATATGGAACGAAGCTCGCGCTAACTTAAGAGTGAACTTGAGAAAATCGCGAAAATATCACGAGCGGGATAGTAAAGAAATAAAGTATCAAGTCGGAGGCTTAGTGATGTACAAAACTCACCCGACGAGTAGTGCAGTTGATAAGATCACCTCCAAACTATCTTACCGATGGTGTATCCCTTACAAAATTTACAAATACTTAACTCCCGTAACCGTAGCACTGTATGAACCCACTACGGATAATTACGTACGTAGAAGTCATGTTTCCCAGATAAAATATTATCACGGAAATAAACATGCTAGTGAGCAAGAAAAGAAACGAAGTAGAAAAGGATAGATGTATTAAGACGTATATTTGCTATATTGTAATTGAGTCACTACTTAATTACCAAATCGTATAAATAGGAATGAGGCCTGATCAACCTTAGATCCTGTTCACCGAGAAATAATAAGCAAAGTGAGAAGTCAGCTGACACAAAATATAAGTAACGTTACTTTACCAGTACTTTAATCACCTTACTGTACTTAACTGTACTTATATGTACTATACTATACCATATTAAACGAATATGGTACCCTACTAATCAAAGTACTAAAAGGAATACAGTACTAAAATAAAATGATTCGTCAACCACGAATCAACGAAATCCATGAAAGAGAAAAGAAAACACAGTAAGGATGTGAAACATACTCTGTGAAGAGTAACTCCATGAAAAGAGTAACAAAAAGCTAAACAAAAAACCGGTAGTAGTATTAAGTAGTAGAATTAAGATGAATTTTGTGTATTCTATGTATTTTATGAATTTTGAATTTTATGTATTTTAAGTATTAGTTAATATGGTATTGTATCTCTTGCTAATAGTAAATAGTAAATTGAGAGTGATTCATGTACCTCATGAGGAAATTGCTTAAAGAGAGAGAGGAATTTCACACGGAAATTCCGAACTAACTCCCAGTGCAGTTCTGATCTATTTCCCCGTTGAAAACACATCGGTCCCTGACCCTGTGTCTTCTTTAAGTGGAGGAGTATGTACGATTTAATATGCCTAAATCCCACAATAAAATTAAATAAAAATTATAATACTAAAATAATTTAATAAGGTACTAAAGAACCCTTTCTCTATGCCCCAAATCGGTAGTAACATGCCGATTTGCCGATGTATCAGTTAATAAAATTAGATTTAAGAAACTCAATAAATCCATAACGACCCCGCGTTACATAAAAAGAATAATAAAAGTATAGAGTGATGTAATTAAATTGTAAGCAAATTAAAGGAAAATAATTAATAATAATTAAGAACTACTTTTCGCGCTGAGAAACTACCCGCGCGCGGACAGCCCCATTACCCCTATAGTTAGTTACTCAAGTTGAATCAGAGACTCCGCTGGTGATACAGCGTACAGCACGTTATGTAGACCCTAGGAAATATTAAACATGTTGACTAAGTAAAACTTACGTAATTACCGGATGATGTGAATGACTTGAGTGTGCGGCGATGACATCTCTATAAATAAATAACATCACGTAAATGTATGTTAAACTTCTAGAATGTAACTGTTAACCATAAGCAATATGTGCGGTACAACAATGTGAACACTAGTGAGAGTTACCACAAAGAAACAGATCACAAGAATCTACAGAAGAGACAGACTACTCATCTTTAAGAATGACACCAAACTTCACCAACACACGATAGACAGAAGATCTCCCAGACACCCTGCATGACAGATAGAAGCCCCGATTCGCCGAGGATATGTTACACACAGGTGACACGGAAGTTCTACTTCTGTGGTTCAGAACTTAACTTTAACTAATATATCAAAGACACTTAAATAACAACATAAGAGTAAAGTAAAAAACAAAAGACTGGCCTAATTACCATAAAATTGTAATTTCATGATAAGTAATAAGATGTGTTAAGTTTAATGAGTTTAATGAGTATAACACGCTAAAGTTAAATAAGCCCATTCTTCAGATGGCACAAAGTAAAGATTATTATTTTTAATATCATATACAGGAACACACAACTCGGATCCGAGGACAGTACAAGCTATGTTCACCCATGACTTACACTAATTACAATTGTACAAAATGCGCAAATATTTTTATCATTAGTATACACATTACTAATTTTCTTCTATGATGCTAAAACAGTATGTAATAAAAACAGATGTCATGGTCCAAAAAGGTGAGTGAATAAATCTACAAACCCCTGTCAAAAATTCCTCAATTCACGAGATCCTATTTAGTGTTTGTTTATATTTCAGATAGTTATGAGTTTGTGAATGTTATGGCAGCCTGTTTAATTGACCTGAGCCTATTAACCAGGTTCCCAATATTATAATGTCGTCCCGACGTTATAAAATGCGCCACTCTGCTTCTGCTATTGTCATTTAATATTTTGTAGAGTTATTCACTCTGCTAGTTTAACTACCCTGTTAATTTAAAATCTCTCCCTCTTGCGTGAAGTAAAATAATAAAGACTACTTGGAACTACGATAATAAATATAAAAAAAAGGGTCAGATATTAACCCCTATTAACCAGTAAAAAAATTTAGGGTTAATAGTAATAAATAAAAATAATTTATCAGAACAAATCAGAATAAAGAACTCGTATTTAAATAAGTAAAATCATAAATTAGGATAAAGAGTTTTATTATTATTATTATAACGCAAAATAATATAGGTAAGGATATTTAAATGTAACCCCAGGTTCCTTCCTGTACAAAATGTCATTCTCCAACCTGTCGGTTTGACGACAATCGTAGACAGGAAAATAACGTGTTACAGTCTGTAGGAAACAACCCCATTGTTATCAGCTGCAGCGTCGAGCCAGACAATACACTGCCTACCCCTATTGTCTAATACAAAGCGCGTGACTCCCCTTGCCCAGTAATAACATATGGTTAAAATATATTATGTCTGTGCGAGATTCCTCTCCTCTCTCTGAGGCGAGATTTGATTCTCTCGTATCATCTATTTGTAAATATCTCTCATATATTTAAATTTTACTAAACCTAAAGATAGTAAAATAGAGTGTTTAGTATAAGTAGAATAAGTAGTGTATAAGATTTAGCATCTTAAGAGCATGTCTCAATTCAATCCAGATTTATTGTTAAAAGATGAATTACGCTATGAAGCACTTTTGCACGACTACCTTACGCGAACGTAACGGTCGCGGAACTACGCAAAACGTTACGCGAAAGCAGGCAAGATACACCCTCACAGTTAAGTCGATTAAGCGAAATAGATCTTGATAGCGAAAGAGAAACATGTTATGCGAAGTATACGGAACTGACCTCAATATCACATGAAACGATACTGTATAACTGTATCATAATTTAATACGTATGTAAATACCTATAATAATTAAGCAAATATAAATGATAAATATAACCATATATGATAAATTAAAGTATTGAAATGTACGTAGTTTTAAGTAAAATTATAATTGAATAGTGAATCTAAAGAGGCTCGGCAGTGCGACAGACCGACGCCGGCAAAAATATGTACAATAGACCTAAGACACCCTACATGTCGTAAACGCATAAATTGTTTTGTAGTGTAAAACTAGCAAAAAACGCCTATATACCGTTAGGTTAACGGTACAGTGTCCTTGAACAGACAAAAGATGCCACGCAAGTAAATATGACGATTTTAGAAAGTCGCGTCATTTTTAAGGTGTGTAACGGACAACCGCGTAAAATTATCGGCCGCACTTTGGGAACCAATCACCAATAGCGTCAGTAGTGAGCACGAAAGAAATACGACACCAGACTGGATACATTCAAAAATACCGGCAAATATTTGAATGTAAGACCAATGAGAAATGATCATCAACAGAAGATGTAGTGAGGGTAGAATTGAAAAAACTATAAAAATAACATGCCGAGCCCACAACGGGGGAGTCTAAGTCAAAATTTCACGCAAAACACGTGAAACCTGCGTCACTCGATGTGAGCAAATTAAATTACTCTAAGTTCAAATCAATATTCTCTCGGTTTAATAGTATCAGTCATCAAGAAGTTTTATTTAGATATGTACGCGAAAGTACGTGTGGACAAGAAGCTATTTAAATTGTGCGCGTAATTTGCAACAAAAGTATATTAGTTATTTGTGCGTGACGTATAGTAATAACGCGAGCGTGTGATGTGGTTAAAGAAAGTTAATAAAGCGTGATCAGTGAAAGTGTGGTGTAATGGTTAACGCAAGAATACAATTCGTCATTCGCCTGTCAGGAATCCTGCCACAAGTAACAATATCTCACTTATAAATTACAATACAATCAATTAACATAATTTTAATATCTCAAATAAATTCATCTCATTTTAAAAAGACCCACGATGTTCAGATACTAAACATTCAATTTATGCTAGATGACATGTTTGGGTGCATTATGATATAGTAAAGTAAGAAACCAATACTAATAATTATGGAAATGATAGATGAATTAAATAATTAAATATATATTGAATAGTATAGAAGAAGTCATAGCAGTTAAGAATTGATTTTATATATATATGTGTGTGTGTGTGTGTGTGTGTGTGTGTGTGTGTGTGTGTGTGTGTGTGTGTGTGTGTGTGTGTGTGTGTGTGTGTGTGTGTGTGTGTGTGTGTGTGTGTGTGTGTGTGTGTGTGTGTGTGTGTGTGTGTGTGTGTGTGTGTGTGTGTGTGTGTGTGTGTTTGATTGATAGCGATGATTTAAATTTGTTAATGGAGTAAATTGAATATACTAAGAACTCCTATGAATGTTATATAAATAATATAAATTCAAAAAGAAGGGTAAATAGAATTATTAATACTATTTTGGTGTTATTATTAAATAAGGTTGATATAAATGATTATGCTTCAGATGTATTAAATGATAAAAATCTAACAATACAAATATTAGTATCTGAACAATTTGTTATTATTTCATAAACAAACCTGAGATCTCCTGCTCTGGCGCCCAAGTAATAATTAATAATATAAATTTGAGTGGAGCTCGTTCAAAATAATAATTATAATTGACGCCACAAAAACGTTGAGGTGTTAAGAATCTTTATATTTGTCGCCAACAACGTGGTGCAGTTGTCAAGAATCTTTATATTTGTCGCCATCAACGTGGTAAAGGTGCAGTTCTAAAAAATCTTTATACACAATCTCTGCACGACGAGAAGTCACCCGCTATAATCTTGCGTACCACCCAGAGAATAGAGCATTTAACCCGTCGGATAAATAATTTATTAAACTGGCCCAGAGGTACTGTAATTCCTCCAGATATGCAAAAATTTGCTGATGAAGCATTACAGCAATTACCCACAATAATAAGAGAATTACGTAGAAAGTCTGACTCATTTAAAATGGAGGAAATTGAAGAAGCTCTGACTAAATTATATATCTCCCCATTTCAATCACCTACCCTAGAACAGCGACCCACTACCGTGAGTTTCGAATCCCCCCAGGTATCGAGAATAGAACCGAGTAATGATCAGTTGCTGAATAGCAACGTGAATACCCTACCGATAGCTGAAGCATCACTTCCCAATGCCCACCACAATCTCACCAATAATTATGCGTTACCACCCTCAGCGATGACAAATCAAGTATCGGGACATCCTAGAATAACATCTCACGTAAACTTTAGTACGGACCTCTACGGAAAGATAACTCACCCCGTAGAAAAAATTTTATCAGAAAGCCCATACACCGTTGAATTGAGTATCACCAAACTATTAGCTTTCATAAAATATCTGTTATAAATAAAAGACTTACAGCAACAATGCGATTGCCAAATATTACAAGTCCTTCTGCCCAAATGTAGACCACCATTAAAGGACCGTGTACAGGAGTCATTAAGTTCTCAACATCCAGCAGAAGAACTCCATACAACTCTGATAAGACATTTTATTCCAACGGGAATTTACGAAGAACTGAAACGAAACACAGTACTTCGAGTACAAGGAGCTCACGAGAGACTCGCCCACTATATCTCTGAAATAAGAGAAGCTTCATTATTACTGAAAGTAAACTGGAGCGAACAGCAGTTAGTAGAAACAATCTTGGTAGGATTATCCCCGGAAGAGAGATCTCGGTTAGCACTTATCAATAGACACAACACGTTCGCAGAATTAGAACAATGCTGTATCCACTCATCCAACGTTTGGTATTCGGATCAGAACCGACGTACGTTACTTCCCCAGACACAACGTAGAAATGAAACACAACCCCTGGTATCAGATACAAGAACACACCGTGATAGGCGACTATTTCGAATTCCTGAAACTTCATACTACCAAACTAAATCGAATCATCAACTGAAACCTCAACAGAATACGAGTGATACCGTAAGTAGAGAAAAAAGATGTTATAACTGCGGGAAATTAGGACACATCAGTAGATACTGTAAACAGAAACAGCACTACCAAAAACCTTCTTATCCAAAAAACATGTAAGGCAGGCAGATCCGTAATCCTGTGTCTTCCGCAGCATCGTGAAAATAGGTAAAACCCAGGAGTACAAAAAAGAAACAAAAAAAAATTTAAAAAAATAGACCCCTACGTAGAGAGGTTTATCAATAAATGCAACTTAATTACTACATGCAAGTCCAGTATGTGTCAATTACCATACATACAAGTAGACTTTGGCGTTACTACCACACTCGGATTAATTGATTCTGGATCGACACGGAGCTTAATCAGCTAACAGCTAGCCGATACATTAGCTAAACACAACCTTGTTAAACGTAGTCAACCGGTGACCATAAAATGCGCTACCGCTAACAAACAAAACTTAAATCATAAAACTCAGTGTTACGATTAAACTAAAAATTAAAAATTTAACGTGGTATTTTCCAGTGTTAGTATTGGACGAATTAGGACCAAACTTAATATTAGGAGCGGACTTTATCAGTAAAACAGGTATAATTCTTGACATGTACGATAAGCAGTATTATTTTAGATTCGACCGTACTCAAAAATATAATTTTGATTCTGAAATAAATAACAGTGGAGATATGGAAATTTCTGCAACGCACCTAGAACACCACGAGTCTGCATTAGATCATTTAGAAAGTAAAGATAGACTGAAAATACAAAAACTAATAAAAGAATTTTCAACCGTCCTCACCCCAAAGTTAGGATTAACGAATCTTATAGAGTACAAGATCAACCTGAGTGACAACAAAGTAATACGACTGCACCCATACAAATTATCTCCACCAAAAATGGAAATAATGAGAAATCAAATCAATAAATTGTTAGAACAATAAGTCATAGAACCTTCCACTTCACCGTATTCATCACCTGCGTTTTTAGTACCTAAAGGCACCGATAAACACAGATTAGTTGTGGACTATAGAAAATTAAATAAAAGGATAGAATTCGAGTCCATACCACTCCCCGACATCCACAGCGCCTTCCCTTACTTTACAAAAGCTAAAGTTTTCACCATAATGGACCTCAATCAGGCATTTCATCAAATACCGCTATCGGAAGAATCCAAACACCTAACCGCCTTCGCCGTCCCATTCAATCTGTACCAATTTACTAGAGTACCCTTTGGAATATCCAAAGGGAGTTCTGTATGTAGCCGATTGTTAGAGAAAATATTCCACGACGTAAAATTTAAATTTGTATATCACTACCTAGATGACATAGTAATCTACAGCGAATCTATGGATCAACATCTTCATCATTTACGTGAAGTATTATCACGATTAAAGAAAGCCGGATTAACAGTAAACCCGAGTAAAGTAAATTTTGCTGTTAAACAATTTTCATTTTTAGGTCACATAGTATCGGCCGACGGAAAAATAAGCATAGACCCAGAACGCACCCGTGCTATCAGAGAATTTTTACCACCACGGGATACGAAAGGAATAGCCCGATTTTTGGGAATGATAAATTACTTCCACAAGTATATCCCTCACCTAGCTGATATAGCAGCACCATTGAACGCGTTAAGGAAAAAAGGAGCGAAATTTGAATGGACCCCACTACACCAATCTGCATTTGAAACACTGAAAGAAAGCATAATATCACCCCCAGTATTACAATTAGCTGATTTCACTAACCCATTTGTAGTACAGACTGACAGTTCAAGTGCAGCACTAGGAGCAGTAATATATCAGGAAGTAGGTAATTCTAGATTACCGATCAGTTATGCCTCGCGAACTCTAACCGATCAGGAAAAGAAATTCTCCGCATACGAATTAGAATGTTTAGCCGTAGTATTCGCATTTGAGAAATTCAAACACTTTTTAGAACATACAGAATTTCTGTTAGAAACTGATAATCAAGCCTTATCTTGGTTATTAAATCACCCTAAACAGTTAGGTCATATCGGAAGATGGGTATTGAGATTAAATTGTTACAAGTTTAAGGTACAACACATTCGTGGCACCTAAAATGTAGTTGCTGATACACTGTCCCGTATGTTCCAGCTGCCTAATAAAATATCCGAAAATAAGGAAAGTGGTGAAACATCGATAATCAATACGCTAATTACTGAATTCCCACTGGCATTTACTGATATAGCTCAGTATCAACAACAAGATCCGTGTTTAAATAAAATAATAGAACAGTTAGATAAAGGAAATAATTCAGAGAAATATATATTGAGCAAGAGAGTATTATGTTATAAAGTAGCTAATAGAAAATCCTTGAGAATAATTGCCCCGGATATTATTAAACCAATGCTTATGGAATACTACCACTCATCCACCATTGGAGCACATATGGGAATAAATAAAACTATACATCGTATTCGAAAAGAATATCATTGGGAAAATATGAACAGCGAGATAGCTAAATTCGTAAAACAGTGTAAGTTGTGTGCACTGAGCAAGCCAGCGAGAAACAGCCACATAGGTAAATTAATCTCGGAGACTCCCACGACACCCTTTTCAAAAATTTACTTAGACTTTTCTGGCCCCTACCCACTTTCAAAATCAGGTAATACCATGCTACTCATTTGTGTACTCATTTACCAAATTCGTCTGGATGTATCCCATGCGACGATCCAAGATAGATTATTTAAAGACTTCGGTACACCAGTACATCTAGTGTCAGATAACGGACCCCAGTTTAAGTCCAAAGAATTCAAGGACATGTGTTTCAGACTAGGCATAGACCACATTACCGTTACAGAGTATCGTCCACAAGGTAATATAACTGAAAGGTATTTGCGAAACCTAAAATCTGCTTTAATAGCCTACCATGCAAACGACCAAACATCTTGGGACCAGAACCTATCCTGGATACAATTTGCCTTCAACTCAGCATATCATGAAGGACATAAATCGACACCCTTTCATTTGTTGTATAATTATATAAACCGAACACCCGTTATCCGCAAAGTGGAAAATACATGAATTGCTACCCCGCGAAATCAGTGGTAAAAATATAAAAAAGATATGGAACGAAGCTCGCGCTAACTTAAGAGTGAACTTGAGAAAATCGCGAAAATATCACGAGCGGGATAGTAAAGAAATAAAGTATCAAGTCGGAGGCTTAGTGATGTACAAAACTCACCCGACGAGTAGTGCAGTTGATAAGATCACCTCCAAACTATCTTACCGATGGTGTATCCCTTAAGTAGAGGGAAAGTGAGCGTATGAGAACACTTCCGGGTTCCAGTTGAAAACACTACCGGGTTCCAGTTCATGACGTCATAGAGGCACTGGCAGCTGGTGTCCGAGCTGTCCATGTGACGTCACTGTTTTGTGTGTGTGTGTGTGTGTGTGTGTGTGTGTGTGTGTGTGTGTGTGTGTGTGTGTGTGTGTGTGTGTGTGTGTGTGTGTGTGTGTGTGTGTGTGTGTGTGTGTGTGTGTGTGTGTGTGTGTGTGTGTGTGTGTGTGTGTGTGTGTGTGTGTGTGTGTGTGTGTGTGTGTGTGTGTGTGTGTGTGTGACTGAAACACTTCCGTGTTCCAGTTCATGACATCACACAGAGGCTCAAGTCGCTGGCGTCCGGATGGCTAAAACCTGTTTCAAGACGTCACGGAGGCCGCGGTTTCTGCATGTCCAAAATTTGGTAGCCGAAAACAATGTGTAGCGGATGGGGGTACCCGGAATTCGGCGGTTGCCCGGACGCGCAGAGGCGATGTCATCGGGTACCGTTACTCGAAATTTTGGGGGTATCGGGTACCGTTACCCGAAATGTTTAAATCAACGGATGGGGGTACCCGAAATTTGTGGGTACGCCCTAACCGGGTTCCAGTTCATGACAGAGGCCCTGGCAGCTGGTGTCCGAATGTTAAAACACTTCCGAGTTCTGGTTTATTTTGATGTAACAAAATAATCGTTCTCTCTCGAAATTTTTTTAATGTCAGAATTTTGGTACCCTAAATGATTAAAACAACTGATGGGGGTACCCGAAATTTGTGGGTACGCCCACATGACGACGACGTAGAGGGCGTGATGTCTGAAATGTTTAAATCAACGGATGGGGGTACCCGAAATTTTCGGTGTCTGAAATTTAGTACCCGAAATGTTTAAATCAACGGATGGGGTTACCCGAAATTTTTGGTGTCCGAAATTTTAACACCGGAATGTACGACCACATGACGCATGTGTTCAACTGTAACAATGGTATGTCATTGGATATTAATTTTTACATAAAAATAAATTACGGCTCCTCCGGGATTTGAACCTGGGACCTCCGGTACACCAAACCGGCGTGCATCCACTACACCAAGGGGCCGTTATCGCTTAACTGTAATTATTTCTGTACTTATACTTCTCATCTCTTACTTGTAACCATGAGGTGGACGAGTGATATCTACTGTCGTCCTATGTGTAAAATCATAAAAGCACAATATAAGTTTATTTATTATTAAATAAATAAACATTTCGTTATACTTTTATTTTTTTACCTCTCATCCTCTTCCTAGCAGCCTGAGGGAGGCGAATGAGAGCCTGCTACGCTTTTTTTAACGTGGTTTCCCCAACTTTACAGATTCGTAAAGCAGGCCTACTCCACGTTATCTATCGCTGTACTATTGACTAGTACAGTGGTAGATAATAATAAAGATACATTATGCAATGCTAAGCCAATGTGTAAAAGCAGTATATATTTTTTTATTTACTTTTTTATTTATTTTTTTTATTTTTTTAATCGGGTGAATATGTTGTTCATACATGATGCGTATTCACATTTGCTGTACCGTAATGAGTAATTTTCACACCCATACTGGTTCTTGACGAGTTTACAGGTATATCTACCGTGCCAGTGACCCGTCTCGAACTACCAGGACTACGTTTATGAGTATTTCTACCGCGACAGTGACGTAGTCAAGGTTAACACTCACGCACACACTACGGTACCTAATTCTACGTTTATGGACATTTCTGTCACGTAGCATTCACACTAACACCATGATGAAAACATGTTCACAACCGACTATATTTTATTTCGTTGCCGCAACCATTCTGCATAAAACAAAGCTTTGCGTAATGCACAGTGTAAGGGGGGAGTGGTAACGGGTTGACGATGAGGAACAGGACATTGTATGATGGGTACAAAGGATCTAGGAACTACAGGTGCTTGAATATCGTTTAAGTCAATCACCTCACCATGGTGATACAACTGTCGTAAGAAATTTGCCTTCTCAAACCCTTTTGTATAGACAACAGTCTAATCTGAAAAAATGTCTGCAACGATGCGTACCATATTCTTGTACGGTACATTACCATCGTTCCATCGTATCCTGTGATAATGTGTTTCCAACCAGTCATTGATTTTTCGGAATTTCTGGTGCAGTCGTGCACTTTCGTATGGTGGAGCGAACAACACGATAACAAAACGTCCGGTTGTTATATCAACTGTAACGAACTCTTTGATTACATATTCATTTTTGTCACCGCGAAACGCTTCAAACTCGGCAATAACCGTCCTATTCAAGTTCATTTTTCCGAGTGACACATGTCCGCATCGAGTACGTTAATTTTTTCAAATTCCCCCTCTACTTTTCCTTCCAATACCAGTTCATCGTAAAGACGATCAAATGTTAGCTGTTGGTCGTGACGACTGCTTTCCAATCGAAAAAACGAGGGGAAAAAGAAGGATGGTGGTACATAACACCCCTTGGCTACTACCTGATTAATGTACGACTTGAAGTGATCTTGATCATAAAACAAGCGAACAAGATATTTCTTTAGTACGGTTAATAAACAACCAAAACGGATCCACTCGGGTTCTGTGAAAACAAATTTTTCGGTCTTACTACCTTTAATCCGAACAAACGTTTTCCCAAAGTTACGACTGATCATCACACTCTTCTTCTTTTCACGGTTTTCACCTTCTTCGTACAATAACATACTGGATAGTAACTGTTCACGAAAGATCAACAAGTAATTCCACTCAGAAAAGTCAAGTAATATACGTTTCTTTTTTCCGTTTGTAAACAAAACACCCGGTTCATAGTTGAGTTCTTTATACAGTCCGACGGTAACGAACTTAGAGTACGAGTTGATTGGATATGCAAGAGACAAGTAAACGTTATACTCACAATGGCTGCTGCTGCTGCTGTCACAGTCACCTTCCATCGTTGAAAAGGACTGAGGTTGTTGTTATGTAGAGATCGCTAATACCTATCTTTATAAACTAGTAGAGGGGAGAACAAGTTTTTTTTTATGACAAACGATGAACAGTATTCGACAACGCTGTGTACTGTACTATCCTATCGTGTATAATGTATCGTGTATAACCGTAAGCGGTGGTTTTATCTGGAAAATTGTTACTGGATTCAAATTCTAAACGCACATCAACGGCAGACGACTTGATTGGTTCTTCTTGTCTGGAACAATCGATGACAAACAACGGTGCTTTCGTTATAAATTCATTAGGTGTCAAAAGAGGCGCTCTGTTGCGACGGTCGTAGTATGATGTTTGGAAACGTGTATACATGTCGTAGAACAGGGCGTAACGTTTTTTATCGATATCCTGGTTCAGGTTATCGTACGGATAGTATTTATCGTTCAGAAAAAGCTTGACATTCGTTAAATTGCAGTGATCAAATTCCGACGCGTTTTTCGCTATATTGTTCTTCCTATCCGTCTGAAATATTAATATTACATACCGAGGTTTTTCCAACTGTGACGATGTCTTCAAGGTCCACGAATGTCGATTTGTCGTCGGTAGAACGGGATACTCGTGCAATTCCCAACTGCGGAACGGCATCACCAGTTCATGATCCTCCTCGATGTGCTCCAATAGCGGTATTCGGTACTTGTTTGACACGCGCACATAGGGCATCTTCCAGTGTACTTTGTTTATTACGAGATTACCGTTTGCAGTTGCACCCGATTCTTTTAGCACCATATCTGATCGGTAGAGGTACGCAACAGAATCAATTCTTGCTTAACGTTCAGCATGATGCGTGTATAGTCTTCGTTGAAACCGAGTAGCATTTTCAACGGAAGACAAAACGTAAAATCACCGGTACTCTCGTGTACTGTCAACGACTCGTCGGTTGTCGTCACCCATCCTGCATTGATTAGATGCTTTCTTTCATGCTCATTGCTCGATAGTAACAATTTCACAGTGCTCGTAATTCCAACGTTTTTTGTACGATCCACTTCCACACCGCACACTTCGTAACGGATCTCCTCAAACAAGAAAGCCATTGCATTGTTGATTAATTTCACGTTCAACGCTGTGTCGGTAGCGTTAACCTTGGTCAATGTTCCTTCGATGTACAGAAAACTCTCCGCCGGTAAAGTGAAAACATCCTGTTGTTGGATGGGTATACGTATTTCATCGTTGTTACCGTATCGGGTGGAAGCATACGGTGCGTGCGTACGATATTCGAACTCAACGATTCTGTTATCGAAAGCCGCTCCTCGTTCGATAGCTAGAATTTCACCCGACATTATTTTAATCGTATAATTTGAATCCAAGTGAAAGTAAGAAACGCTTGTTCCTTGATGTCAATCGCTTCAACGTTGAACACCGACTACCATGTTTCTTTCGTACACACTCCCTTTTTACAGGTGACGTTTGTCCGAAATACAATCCCATATTTTCAGATGCAGTCGTATCGTGATAACTTCACCGCGAAAATCGACTAAATCCCCGTCCTGATCAACGAGAGACAAAATTATGTTGTCTACACGTTGTACGTTTACCGGTAAGTATATTACGTTTGTCGGTGTTTCAACTATTTTAAAACCTGGTGCCACGGTCGGATAAAACGAATGCAACGTGTGCTGGTCCTGGCCGTCCTTGTACGCACCCTGTACGATATTACTCCGTACGTGAACGGTGTTAACTTTGATTATGTCAACGGGTACGTTCGACTCGTGTGTTATATACGCTTCCAGCTGCTGATTCTCCTTGAATCCTAACATACTTGCAATGGTATTCGGTGTATGCGAAAAGTCGATGACATGCTTACAGTAAATTTCACACTTTAATGTGTTGTTGTTTGGACGTAAACTGATTGTTCTCTCGCCTAACTGTTTCTGCAGATACGTTTCGATATCACTGATTTCGTAGGTGCCGGTAGGCAACTTGATGACGGACCACTGATCCTTGGAAATTTTTACTGGAAATGCATTATTTTTTCCTTCAGTAACGTTTGGTATTGAATTATACGATGTAAAATCCAATAGTCCAACGTACCATTCACCGTATAACTCGAGAGGTGGGAAAAAGTTACACACGAGATTCGCAGCGTCGGTACCCGTCACGGTGACCGTTAGCGACGACATGCTGAAGTTTACTGATCAGAAGGCGATAAAAAGTCTAAACATAAATGACCGCAGATGACCGTGTTAGGAGGTTGCTTCCGTTCATAGTTGTAACGAACGTCGGCTGTATCACCAAAATATTGCATCAGCTCGAAAGGTGGACGTAAATTACCGAACCCGTCAAAATAGTGTACTCGATTTCCACGCTTCTTGTAACATACCCAGTGGGTTCCCGGTCCGCTCTCGTCGTCCAAATTTACGATGACGCTTTCGTTCTTCCACGGCGCTGTATCCGGTAATGCGTTACGCATGTAAACACCTCTAAAATACGGTATGTTTAGCTTTTTTGCGTATACACGTAATTCATCTTCGGACAACGGGCGGAGCGGTATGTGAATTAGTTTTTTCGGTACGGACGTAGATACAATCCGGACGCAGTTCTCTTCTTTTTCCTAGCGGTTCGGACAGTTCTCTTCCTCCTCTTCTTCATCCCACCACCAGCACCACGACCACGACTACTCACATTCTTTTTATTTTTACGACGTCGACCGCTTCCTACTGCTGATTTTGCTTTCATGGCCGCTGCAACTGCTGTCGCATAAGCTCGTTCGCTGATACCCGAATCCAAAGCCTTTACCCGTCCCCACGCTTTTTCCGCGAGTTTACGATCTGCAATACGTCTACTTTCGTTGTCTTTGTATTGAGCGTAAGCTATGTCGTGTTCGCGACAGGCTTCGTCTAGTTGATTGATTCCACGATCACCACGCGCTAATCTTTCTTCGAGTTTCGTGCCCGGTCCACAGAATCTGTAACCCGGCAGATGTAATTCGACAGGTAGTGCGTCCACCGCTCGATTGATAACTGACGAAACAACGGACGGTACAACGTTTTTAAGCACGTTTCCGACGCCCCACCCCTTTTTCCTCTTAACGTTGTTGTACATCGTAAACCGATCTCCAGTCTTTCTCTTCTGTGTTTTTATCGTATTCATCTATTAACCTTTTTATTTCCTTCGTGTCGAGTGTCCACTCATCTTCTGAACTACGTGGCTTAGACAATTTCAATAAGTAGTAATCCAGTTGATACTGAAATGTTTTAACGACTTTATACATCTCGCTCTTTACGTATCGTCTCACGTCATTTAATTGTTGTAAGTTAACAGCATCGCTCTCCGCAAAACCATCCGCTACGTCTGTTATTCTCTTTTCCGCCGCTTTGAAAACACCATCTTCGCTCAAGCTAACGGTGTTCTGCAACATGTATTTTACGTTAACCGCGTCATCTGCAAAAATCGGTGAACTCACTCCTGACAACCAGCTCTGCCCAAACAAATAGCTGTTCGATACTTTTTTAATGACGTTCGAGTCTACGTAGTTTTTGTTAACCGCATCGGTCGCTTGTTCCGGACTTCGAACGTTGATTACCCATCGATCTCGTGCATCGATGACCTCACCTCTCTCTTGACTCGAGTGTTGTATACAGTTGTCATCAACGTAATATTTGTTGACTACGTCTTTAACGTCTACAGGAGTATCAACATTTTTCAATCTACACCCTTTAACGTCCACGCTTTTACGTTCATCATCGAGTAGCAGACAATGTGTTTGCATATAAGTCAGAGATACAGCATCCTTTCCTGCATCCGGTTCGTTCAGATTGCGGATCTTTTTGTTTTCAACATCTATATGCCCATCATTCGTAATCTTAAATCCTACAGTATCGCGTAATTGTCTTTTTGTTTCTCGTCGCACGCTCACGGCGCTTTGATGTCTCCCGAACTTGTCCACAACCATTGTACGACTGCACGCTACAAATGATGTGCTAACCGTTTTAAGTAACGACACTGTGGTGACCATCGCGTGTGTAACACAATCGGATCGTCACCCTCTTTCCAACGAAAGATTTCTATACCGCAAAATGAACATCGAACCCTGTCAATTTCATTTGTGTAATGAAAGCCTGCGGCAACCATAGCGGTCGGACTGATGAAATACACAGGCCATGATGTAAAGGTTTTCAGTCTCTCGTTTTCGACTTCAAAGTCAGGTGTCAAATCTAACCCGCACATGTTGACAGTGTTGACGTCAATGAGTTGTTACACCGACGTTCATAAAATTTATACGATAATGTTGGCTTCACGTAATTCCTCCACAACGGAGATGATTTCGTTGTCGTGTCCGGTGTGACCGGTGCGTTTTGAACTTACCAGCAGTCTCAACCGTTCAACCAGTTCGTTGGGATCGTTCCAGTGTACGTAATCGATACCACGTCCGCTGCGCGGTGGGAACAATCGAGCGATTATCTCTCTGTACTTTAAACCTTTGTTTGTATTTACTTTAGCACCGGGTAAATAATAACGTTTATAAGCGTTAGTGTCCGACAATATAGACCTGTACGCTGCTAAATCGTTTTCATCGTAGACGCTCTTGTCGGGTTCTTTCATAAACATAAGTTCGTAGAGGCCCGGTGTGCCTCTGTATCGTTTTCCAGCTATGTAGAAGCTATCGTCTTGATTGATCTCTAACACCGAATTGCCTACCATCCATTTATCTTCAACGTTACGAACACCGTACGTATGATCCATCTTCTTATCTCGATCATCAGACAACGCGAGCAGTAAGTATTTCCTCGCGAGCGGACCTTCGACAGACTGTTCAACGTATTCTTGTGCTTCGTGTCGACCTTCGGGTGTTGCTAAAAACTCTTCAAGAGTCACGTTCGGTGTTTCGACATCAGGATTTTGTGCCAACACTTCCGTTCTAAGGAATCGAGGTTGTGATGGTGGTGGTGTCATCTCGACAGCTGTCTTCGTATCTTCATCTTCAACATTTATTTTTTTAATTTTATCACCGGAGAAATTCAACTTTTCCGAAATCTGGGTTAACGGTTCCAAAAGAGGTTTGTACTTTCTCGTTAACGCTTCATCGCTCTCTCTGATGTCATGTTTCAACGCGCGATACTTTTGTCTTATGTTATCGCTAATTGCATCGATTTCATGTGTCAATTGCTTGTCATCCATCTTGACACTGATGACTTTCTCGCACAAACTATTCTATTTATGTATAAAACGATCGAAACCCACTCTGTATCTACCCGCGTTTATCGGTGAGTCCTTGTTGATGACTATGAATCCGTAACGATCCTTCCACGCTTCGGCGCACATCGCTTTGAACTCTTCGTATTTCATATCTGTGTTAACGTGATCGTTGTAAACGTGACGTAAATTGAGATCATCTTGTCTGAACAATACTAAGAAATTGGTATTATCACGCACCAGTTGCTTTGGCACCAGACTGTACGTCTGACAAAGGTACAAAGTGTCCACACCGCTATGCCGTCCCATAGCGAAATATTTTCGTATGTTATTCTGCCGTTCACATACCACATCATCGAACAACATGATTGAATTAGGTACAATTTCGTGCGGAGGTGGTACTTCATCGTTTTCACTGTATGTGAAGTACGTCATTCCTTCGTCAGCGAGAGCATTAAAAACGTCTTCCAACATACGATATTTTGGTTGAAATAACGATTTGGAGAACACGTACAGGTTCTGAAATCGCAGTCCGTTTGAATCGAATAACATGTTAAAGGCAACGTTTGACTTCCCGCTGCATGACCCGCCGCACACGATACATCGAACTGTGTTTGGAAACAGTGGACTGTGTTTATTATATGCAACTTCACCGTTGTACTTAGCAGAGTCTACGTTCTTAACATTTAACTTTAACGATTGTTGTTCAATCTTCATCTTAACTCGTTTACGTTCGGTTAAATACTGTGGTAATGTTATTATATCAGATCTTTTTTATGTATCCACGAATCGTGTTTACCGTCAAAGCCGAGCCAGCGCACTCGCACGCAATCACCTTTACGTTGTAATATTTTCTCAACGAGATACACATCACCAACGCTGGTTTTACTCAATTCTTGTTCATAAAACCCACCTTCCACAACGTCACCCGTGTGATCTTTCAACAAGTACGTAACCGGTACGGTTGGCTGAACTCCGTGCACTGTATATATCTCGTTCGTCCAGTTTGGTGTATAACCTTTAGCGAATGTGATTTTGTATTTACTAATACGCACTCGATCGCCTATTTTAAAATTATGTTTCTTGCTCACTTTCCGCGGTACGGTATTTTTTCTTATTCGTTCCAACACAATTTGCTCGTTGCTCTTGTCGACTTGTCGCGGCTTCATCTCTATAGTTCTATGCACTCTGTCGTTGTATTCCATCACCAGTTTAGGCAAAAGCGACAACCACCGATAATGGCCTTGCTCGCTGAACGCGCGGTACATGTTCGTTTTCAACGTACGGTTAAATCGCTCTACGATGGACGCTTTCTTCTCGCTATACGTTGAATAGTGTTTGACGTTGAATCTCTTTAGTAAAGCTTGTACGGTAGTGTTAAAGTACTCTTTCCCCTTATCCGTTTGCAGGTATTTCATTTTATTTTTTACAATTATTGGTTCGAGAGCATGTGCTACTTCAACACCCGATTTAGTTTTTAAGGGAATCGCATATGCATACTTGCTAAATGCGTTTATTACCGTCATTAGATATTTGTACCCCTTGTTCAACTTGGCATGCGGTATCATTTCCACCAAATCCGCTTGGTACAGATCGTGTAACCCCTTCACCTCCACCGCACGTCTGGGAAAGTTCCTTCTCACCGGTCTGTGCAATTCCTTTGCAATAGTTTTGCGTACGTTTTCCATATCGCCACCCGAAACGCGAATCGCAAAATTTTGGTACGAGATATACCGTTACGTTTTCACTGAACCTCACCGACTTCATCGTCGTTACTGACAGTGTGTTGCTCCTGCAAGCGAGTCTTATATCAACGTATATCGAACGCATAATTTATAACGGATTTTCTCGCTTGCTGAATTATCTCGCGTCTGGGTTGACAGAGTTTATAATGACCGTACGCCAGTGTTGTTTCACCGTCATCCAAGACATATCGTTTGTCATCGTATGGTGACAGCGATAATTTTATAAGCTTTCTTGTGTATATGTTATGTTTTTCGCTTTGGATAGTCTGCGCCGTAGTATAAGTTTGAGAAGTGGTCTTTACACATTGTTTATAAAGTTGATGTTTCAACTGTGTAGCTATCGCAGAACGTGGCACACCTTTCGCTACCTTTTTCTCTTTATCGTTTGCCGTAACGAATGAATAACATTTTGCGCGCAACCCGACAAATTCAAGTATCGGTATTCCATTTGTTTCGTCTTTAAAATTACCCAACTTTTTCTTGTTTGTTTCACTATAGCACGGATGTGCCTTAGGGTACTCCGACGTGTCAAAGAGTTCGAGATGCTCCTCCATGTCTTTGTACACATCGTCGGTGCGAATGTCGTACAACAGAGAGTCAGTGTCCGTCATACATAGACGTGCACGTGACCCGTACGTATTCATCGTGAATCCGTAATGGAACCGATACATAATCAGCTTACTAATATCCAATACACTGAACCCAACGTACAAAGGTCGGTTCAGTGTAATGGATATTTTTTTCATCGTGAGACCTACCAGGTCCTCGTTATAGATGAAAAAATGTTGTAGCCTGGGGTTAGCGGTTAGTTTGTGAAGTTTCTTCTCGTTTGGAACTAACTTGAAATCGATTCGCTTCCGTACGTTTTCCAACGATTTTCCGTACGGTGCGTTATTCATTAACTTAAAAAAGTCTTTTTCAAAGGTGTTTCTGGCTTCCTTTCGTCGCTCCGTATTAAAATCGATGAAAGGTTTCAACCATAGGCACTGTGTGAATGCTAACACACGATGAATCGCTTTCAACTCCATTCCTAGTTCGAGGTAGAGTTTCAATGTTCTGTAATGAACAATGTATTTTGTCTTGTCCTCGAGGGACGTTATCAGTTTCTCTACCTTACCGTTACTACACACAAAGTCTTTTAACAGCTTCATGCGATAGCAGTACGGTGAAAGCATACTGTCCGTAATAGTACACTTTTCGGGTGCTAAAGGGTAGTCACTGTGTAAGTCGTGTAGGTAATGTGGATACCCCAGATCGACTTCCAGGATATAACCGGTGTCATCATCGTCACGTAACGTGTGCACGTTCAACGTATCGATCTCTGTACGTTCCAACCATCGAAAACCTGACAGTGGTAAAGGCTGTGTCATAGCCGTTCCGTACAGGTTGGTACAATCGAGGTAAAGTAAATAGTTATGCGGCTTGCTTGCGTCATAATCGGGAATGTACGGGTTGTTGGCCTTGGAGTACCGATTAGAAATTGCTGCTAAGCCGCCACGGATACCTCTTTCGATGTACAGGTGTACGTCTATATCGCGGAGTAACTCTAACCTAACTCCTGTCATTTTCAGCATCGCGTTCCACGCTAAACCGGCGGTGGTAAAAACGTTACACGGATCGAGTTCGTAGTACTGTAGGCTCATGTTTCGAAAGTTTTCAAATACATCAGCAAGCAGTAGTACATCCGTTTTTAAATAAAGGGCATGATAATCACCGAACGTTTGCATGTCGAAAGCCGACCAAACCGCTCGAGCGTGCGCGTAATCTTCTTCGTTTATATCCGACTCTGTCAACCCGTTGTAAAAATGTTCGCGGTCCGGTAACTGCCTCTCGTCAAATTTTGAACCGTCCGTAACGTATTCGTAAGGGTACACGCCTTTACGCAACAGTAAATTAACATTACGCGTGTAAAATTGATTAAGGATTTTAAATTTATCCGCGGATAAGTTGGAGACGAGTTTTTCAAGTGACGCGTTCATGAACCGCAGAGAATCGAGAAACCGGAGCTGACCGAGTGTAACGGAGATGTAACGTTCGCTTGTAGTAGCGATACACGTTATTTCATCTTCCTTGTACTTTCCGAAACCTTGCATCAAATGATGCGAGTCATAGCCACTTAAATTATGGAAAAAAACCGGAACGTGTGTTGGTATTTTGTAATTTATATTACACGCATTGTGAGCAGCGCCTAAATAGTTTCCCGTTATGTGGCAATGGTTTCGAACCGTGTCGTCCGTTAACGGCTGCTTGCACAGATGACAGTGCGTAGCGTTTCGGAATGACCGTTCATCGGCCGCTGTCATTTGGATCGGTTTATTAAACTTTCTATCGAGTCGTTGAACGTCGACTAAAAGCACACGAAGGAACGTGTCCACCACGTCTTTACCGCGGTATATTACAGGTTCCTTGACGGCGTTTCCCATCCAGTCAACTATCACATAGCAGAAACTGGCTGGTATATGATGTGCCACGTTTTTACCGGTGGTCGGAACAATAAACGATTCGAAGTCAGCGTATACCGTATAAGGTACGCGGTGACAAAGTGAAAAGTTTTTAAAATACATCCACTTTTCGTTCTCGTCAGAAAGTTTTACTTTCTGTACTCCGTGCTGAGAACAGTTACGTTCGTGTTCTTCAACTCGTTTTCGCGCCGCGTTAGTATCTTTATTGTCCGAAAATCGGTGTAGACAGTAGTTGCAGTAAAACGAAGCGCCGTTTCGTTTTGACAACGACGAAAGCATACGCGAAAGGTTCCGTATGAGGCAGTAGTGAGTAGTGTTCGCGTCGGACAGTAGCAGTAGGTTTACGTGGTACTTTCGACCGCGGTGTTCAGTAATACGTAAAGGATATACCTCGCCTTCGTAGCCAAAAACGTTAACGGATATGTTTTCGTTTAATTTTTCAAAACGTTTTATCTTATTGACTGCGACGGGATAAGGTATGTCCTTCATGTTTATTTCTTCTTCGTACGGAAGGTAATGGCTAACGCGATGCGGGTTACACGCGATCGGGTGTATACAGGCGAGCACAGACCACAAGAAACACTTTTCATCTTCTAAATTTTTCACATTAATAATTCCTTTCCTACTGTGTGACAATTTCGATTGTGTAGGTAGAAAGCTCGACCCCACAAGAGGATTGTATTTTGTAATATTTATTTCCACCGACTCGACACCATTTTCGACCCACCCGCTTCCGTCACGCGTGAATTTGTCAACGGATTCCATTATTTTCTCGCTAGCTATCGAATACTGTTCATCGATATCGTCATACTGTGACTTAAGTTCTGTACGTGATCTAAATACCGCATTACAATAAATATTTTCGGTGTTTATTAATTTTTTAAAAGATACACGAACTGCTAAATACCACTTTATATAATTATTTAATGCAACGGCTTCGCTACAAATCTTATCAATAACCGTGTGTTTGTAATCTAATAACACTGTTTGTGTGTTTAGTGTATTGTCAAGTATCATAAATTTTATAGTAATTACATTACCATTGATAGCACGGTGTTCGCTGTTGCTGCCGCTGTTGCTGCTGCTGTCGGTCATTGTGAAAGGAGTGAGGCCGGCTTCGCGTAGTCGGTTCCCTATATAGACAGTCCGGTGACCGGTAACGCTGTCGCCGCGCTCCGCTCGCGAGGAGCAGCTGCGCGGGGTGGGGTGCGGGGTTGTCGTGACCGATGCGGTGTGTGCTGGAGGTGCGGGGTGGGGGTGCGGGCTAGGATGTCATCGTCCGGTCGTGACCGATGACGCGCGTTGCGGAGGGCTGGGTGGGGTGGGGAGTGCGGTGTAGGAAGCCGACGTCCGTGACCGATGCGGTGCGGGGTAAAGGTGTAGGATGGTGGTGCGGGGTAGGGAGCTAGGTTGCAGCCGGTGTCCGTGACCGAGAGGTAGGCGAGGTGCGGGGTACAGGATGCCGGCGACCTTGACCGAAGCGCGCTCGTTGAGTCGCCTCGCGCGGGATGTAGGGTGCGGGGTACGGGGGGCTGGGTTGTACGACCGGTCGTGACCGAAAGCAGATGGTGGCCCGAGACGACGCGGGGTGGGGTGCGGGGTGACCGTGACCGACGGACTCGAGTGGTGTGCGGGGGTGGGGTGGGGGGGTAAACCCGGTCGTTGCGGAGCGACAGACAAAGTAATTGAACAAAATATGTAGGCGAGGTGCGGGGTGGTGGTGAGGCTTTGGGTGCGGTGTGGGGGTGCGGGGTAGGATGTCGTCGTCCGGTCGTGACCGAAAGCAGATGGTGGTCCGTGACGACGCGGGGTGGGGTAGGAAGCAAAATTATAGCCGTTACCGTTGCGGTGGAGGTGCGGGGTAGGGTGTCGTGACCGAAGGAGATGACGCTTTAGAAGGAAGGAACGTGGTCGGGGGAAACAGAATAAATACGCCAGTGTTTCCCTGTGCAGTCATCAGTACTCACCATGGAAGGAATCGTTCCGAACGCGAAGACAGTTGAAAATTTTTTACCAAAAAGAGACTTGTCAAGTCTTCCTTTAGGAGTAAAGTATCATATAATTCACATGAAATTTGTGAAAACGAAATTCGGGGAGTCAGTTGTGGTAGGTTTGGAAGATACCGGAGCCTGTCCTCAGCCGGAGGATAAACTTTTTTATGTATACCTACCTAAAAGATGGTGTGACGTATTTACAGAGGAGCAATTGAAAGCTGTGAAGCCTTGTGTCCTATCACTATGCGTAACCTCACACACTCCGCTGGCGAACGAGAAAGTGAGCGTGCAGTTGGATATTGATTATGTGAGTATGATATTTCAGTACCACTAATAATTACTTATACAGAAGTGGTTATGTATTAATTTTTTTCTCTTTTTTTCCAGACCAAATAAACGAGAACAGGATTGATTTATTATAATAATAATAGTAATAATAACATTAATAGTAAAATGTTTTTAAATGATGAAGTAGACTTCTCTATTTTTTTTGTCGTTTTTTAATGTTAACTATTCATTTTCAGAGAAAGAAAAAGGTGTTGCTTGGATCTAATATTGTAGAAAAACTTTTAAACAGAGAAATAAATGGTAATAATAGATTATATTGTCAATGCAACATGATTAAATTCGATTATAATTTTAGAAATAATCGTAAGACACTGAGTAGATGGATATCAATACGAAACGAAAAGAATATTTACAAAATGAAAGTATTTATTCGTAATGAGTTTTTCAAACTCTTCAAAACATCAATTAGTTATTGTAACAACCATAATATTGAATATCTTCAAATAAAAGATTTGCTAATTGCTAAAACAAAGCTGGTTAATCAGATATACTATATGATGTATAATTTTACTGGTACAGCGTATACCTCGCTAGTAAAAAAATATGAGTGGTCAAGGCATGACTCTAGCGGATGTCCGCTTCGTAACCGTTGTCGCGTCTGTTGTTATCTAAGATATCAAAATGACTTTAATTCAGAATACATGTTTTTTTTTAATACCACACTAACTATCATTTGATGTGTCTACATTCTTTTGTATTTGATCAAGTATTATTAATTGTAGGAAATTATATTCTGTTTTTAATTATTAAAAAACGTATGTGGTTTATAACATAAAAAGTTGAGATAAACAATCATTAAAGTGTTAATTAAATTTTTATGTGTAATTAAATTTTTTAAAAGATTTCTCTCATAGTTACAGAAACCTTGTTTCGATGTTATGTGTTTGTGCGAATGCGAGGGAGATGTATGTCGTTCACCACCATATGGTGACCACTGTAACATTCTGAGTGCTTGTGAGTGGAGAGAATTTACACTCTGAAGAACAATTGTTTTAAAAAATTATTTTGACGAAAAAATGTAATTGGTTAAGGCATAATTCCACTGGATGTGCGCTTTATAAGCGTTGTTACCACTGTTATTATCTAAAATACTAAAAAGAGTTGAATTCAAGGTTTTGGTGTACCATTTTACACATGTAGTTAACACCATATTAATTATCATTTGATGTGTGTCTACATTCAGTATGTTATTATTAATATATTACACATCAACATTGTAATATTGTATGTTATTAATTATTATTATTATTGTTAGACATATAAGGCTTGTTTTGGTTGTAGTAAATGTAATTATTACTTTGTTAATTATATGTGTGTGTGTGTGTATGTGTGTATATATACATATATATATATATATATAGAGAGAGAGAGAGAGAGAGAGAGAGAGAACCTTCAAGACTGCAAAAGAGAGAGAAAGCGAGAGAGAAAAAAGATTATTTTGTATAATTATGTAAATATATATATATATATATAGATAAAGTGTCTATTTTGTTTAGTTATGTATATAGAGAGAGGGCGTATGTTTTGCTCAATTATAATTGTCTTGTGAATATAGAACATGTGTGTGTAGAGAGAGAAAAAACTTATAGCTTATGATTTGATTGTAAAAGCTTTTGATTTATTAAAAATTATATATACATATAAACCATAACCTATGTTATTTTTATTATTATACCCCTTATACAAAACAATTATTCCTATCATACTTGAATTATCGCAAAAGCAGTAGAGATGTAAGTCTCTCATATGGAATGTAACAGCAAAGAAACCGGTTTTTATAGTAGAGAAAGAGCGCTGCAAGTTACAACAGCTTGCCTGAGCCATCTCTACGTCAACCTCACACACACACACACACACACACACACACACACACACACACACACACACACACACACACAGAGCTTTATAAAACACGGACGCCAGCTATCAGTTCCTCTTTGAATACATTAACGGAACGTGGTAGTGTTTCACACACACACCGCTTGTACCAGCTTAGATGCTGTTTGACTGGTTTACAGGAGAATCGTCACAGGAGTAAATATATTTATTCAGTTAACAATTTTAGTAACGCATAATAAGAATATATGTTTTCTAAACAGTATTCAAATCGATGCATCTGTTTTATATTAACACAATATAAACATTATAATAATACAATATCCGGTTTTGAGTACCGTAGGAACCGCGTCGGGATGTCATTAATCACCAAATTTCGGAACCCGTCAGGTACCTATTGTCCCAAATTTTAACCGATCAATTTCGCGTAACGGTTTCTCCTCCCCGTCCAGAGTTTAGACATACAGGACTTGTTTTAGGGTGTACCCCCCATCCGTTGATTTAAACATTTCGGGTGTCAAAATTCGGACACCAAAAATTTCGGGTAACCCCATCCGTTGATTTAAACATTTCGGGTACTAAATTTCAGACACCGAAAATTTCGGGTACCCCCATCCGTTGATTTAAACATTTCAGACATCACGCCCTCTACGTCGTCGTCATGTGGGCGTACCCACAAATTTCGGGTACCCCCATCCGTTGTTTTAATCATTTAGGGTACCAAAATTCTGACATTAAAAAAATTTCGAGAGAGAACGATTATTTTGTTACATCAAAATAAACCAGAACGCGGAAGTGTTTTAACATTCGGACACAAGCTGCCAGGGCCTCTGTCATGAACTGGAACCCGGTTAGGGCGTACCCACAAATTTCGGGTACCCCCATCCGTTGATTTAAACATTTCGGGTAACGGTACCCGATACCCCCAAAATTTCGAGTAACGGTACCCGATGACATCGCCTCTGCGCGTCCGGGCAACCGCCGAATTCCGGGTACCCCCATCCGCTACACATTGTTTTCGGCTACCAAATTTTGGACATGCAGAAACCGCGGCCTCCGTGACGTCTTGAAACAGGTTTTAGCCATCCGGACGCCAGCGACTTGAGCCTCTGTGTGATGTCATGAACTGGAACACGGAAGTGTTTCAGTCACACATACACACACATACACACACACACACACACACACACACAAAACAGTGACGTCACATGGACAGCTCGGACACCAGCTGCCAGTGCCTCTATGACGTCATGAACTGGAACCCGGTAGTGTTTTCAACTGGAACCCGGAAGTGTTCTCATACGCTCACTTTCCCTCTACTCCCTTACAAAATTTACAAATACTTAACTCCCGTAACCGTAGCACTGTATGAACCCACTACGGATAATTACGTACGTAGAAGTCATGTTTCCCAGATAAAATATTATCACGGAAATAAACATGCTAGTGAGCAAGAAAAGAAACGAAGTAGAAAAGGATAGATGTATTAAGACGTATATTTGCTATATTGTAATTGAGTCACTACTTAATTACCAAATCGTATAAATAGGAATGAGGCCTGATCAACCTTAGATCCTGTTCACCGAGAAATAATAAGCAAAGTGAGAAGTCAGCTGACACAAAATATAAGTAACGTTACTTTACCAGTACTTTAATCACCTTACTGTACTTAACTGTACTTATATGTACTATACTATACCATATTAAACGAATATGGTACCCTACTAATCAAAGTACTAAAAGGAATACAGTACTAAAATAAAATGATTCGTCAACCACGAATCAACGAAATCCATGAAAGAGAAAAGAAAACACAGTAAGGATGTGAAACATACTCTGTGAAGAGTAACTCCATGAAAAGAGTAACAAAAAGCTAAACAAAAAACCGGTAGTAGTATTAAGTAGTAGAATTAAGATGAATTTTGTGTATTCTATGTATTTTATGAATTTTGAATTTTATGTATTTTAAGTATTAGTTAATATGGTATTGTATCTCTTGCTAATAGTAAATAGTAAATTGAGAGTGATTCATGTACCTCATGAGGAAATTGCTTAAAGAGAGAGAGGAATTTCACACGGAAATTCCGAACTAACTCCCAGTGCAGTTCTGATCTATTTCCCCGTTGAAAACACATCGGTCCCTGACCCTGTGTCTTCTTTAAGTGGAGGAGTATGTGACGATTTAATATGCCTAAATCCCACAATAAAATTAAATAAAAATTATAATACTAAAATAATTTAATAAGGTACTAAAGAACCCTTTCTCTATGCCCCAAATCGGTAGTAACATGCCGATTTGCCGATGTATCAGTTAATAAAATTAGATTTAAGAAACTCAATAAATCCATAACGACCCCGCGTTACATAAAAAGAATAATAAAAGTATAGAGTGATGTAATTAAATTGTAAGCAAATTAAAGGAAAATAATTAATAATAATTAAGAACTACTTTTCGCGCTGAGAAACTACCCGCGCGCGGACAGCCCCATTACCCCTATAGTTAGTTACTCAAGTTGAATCAGAGACTCCGCTGGTGATACAGCGTACAGCACGTTATGTAGACCCTAGGAAATATTAAACATGTTGACTAAGTAAAACTTACGTAATTACCGGATGATGTGAATGACTTGAGTGTGCGGCGATGACATCTCTATAAATAAATAACATCACGTAAATGTATGTTAAACTTCTAGAATGTAACTGTTAACCATAAGCAATATGTGCGGTACAACAATGTGAACACTAGTGAGAGTTACCACAAAGAAACAGATCACAAGAATCTACAGAAGAGACAGACTACTCATCTTTAAGAATGACACCAAACTTCACCAACACACGATAGACAGAAGATCTCCCAGACACCCTGCACGACAGATAGAAGCCCCGATTCGCCGAGGATATGTTACACACAGGTGACACGGAAGTTCTACTTCTGTGGTTCAGAACTTAACTTTAACTAATATATCAAAGACACTTAAATAACAACATAAGAGTAAAGTAAAAAACAAAAGACTGGCCTAATTACCATAAAATTGTAATTTCATGATAAGTAATAAGATGTGTTAAGTTTAATGAGTTTAATGAGTATAACACGCTAAAGTTAAATAAGCCCATTCTTCAGATGGCACAAAGTAAAGATTATTATTTTTAATATCATATACAGGAACACACAACTCGGATCCGAGGACAGTACAAGCTATGTTCACCCATGACTTACACTAATTACAATTGTACAAAATGCGCAAATATTTTTATCATTAGTATACACATTACTAATTTTCTCCTATGATGCTAAAACAGTATGTAATAAAAACAGATGTCATGGTCCAAAAAGGTGAGTGAATAAATCTACAAACCCCTGTCAAAAATTCCTCAATTCACGAGATCCTATTTAGTGTTTGTTTATATTTCAGATAGTTATGAGTTTGTGAATGTTATGGCAGCCTGTTTAATTGACCTGAGCCTATTAACCAGGTTCCCAATATTATAATGTCGTCCCGACGTTATAAAATGCGCCACTCTGCTTCTGCTATTGTCATTTAATATTTTGTAGAGTTATTCACTCTGCTAGTTTAACTACCCTGTTAATTTAAAATCTCTCCCTCTTGCGTGAAGTAAAATAATAAAGACTACTTGGAACTACGATAATAAATATAAAAAAAAGGGTCAGATATTAACCCCTATTAACCAGTAAAAAAATTTAGGGTTAATAGTAATAAATAAAAATAATTTATCAGAACAAATCAGAATAAAGAACTCGTATTTAAATAAGTAAAATCATAAATTAGGATAAAGAGTTTTATTATTATTATTGTAACGCAAAATAATATAGGTAAGGATATTTAAATGTAACCCCAGGTTCCTTCCTGTACAAAATGTCATTCTCCAACCTGTCGGTTTGACGACAATCGTAGACAGGAAAATAACGTGTTACAGTCTGTAGGAAACAACCCCATTGTTATCAGCTGCAGCGTCGAGCCAGACAATACACTGCCTACCCCTATTGTCTAATACAAAGCGCGTGACTCCCCTTGCCCAGTAATAACATATGGTTAAAATATATTATGTCTGTGCGAGATTCCTCTCCTCTCTCTGAGGCGAGATTTGATTCTCTCGTATCATCTATTTGTAAATATCTCTCACATATTTAAATTTTACTAAACCTAAAGATAGTAAAATAGAGTGTTTAGTATAAGTAGAATAAGTAGTGTATAAGATTTAGCATCTTAAGAGCATGTCTCAATTCAATCCAGATTTATTGTTAAAAGATGAATTATGCTATGAAGCACTTTTGCACGACTACCTTACGCGAACGTAACGGTCGCGGAACTACGCAAAACGTTACGCGAAAGCAGGCAAGATACACCCTCACAGTTAAGTCGATTAAGCGAAATAGATCTTGATAGCGAAAGAGAAACATGTTATGCGAAGTATACGGAACTGACCTCAATATCACATGAAACGATACTGTATAACTGTATCATAATTTAATACGTATGTAAATACCTATAATAATTAAGCAAATATAAATGATAAATATAACCATATATGATAAATTAAAGTATTGAAATGTACGTAGTTTTAAGTAAAATTATAATTGAATAGTGAATCTAAAGAGGCTCGGCAGTGCGACAGACCGACGCCGGCAAAAATATGTACAATAGACCTAAGACACCCTACATGTCGTAAACGCATAAATTGTTTTGTAGTGTAAAACTAGCAAAAAACGCCTATATACCGTTAGGTTAACGGTACAGTGTCCTTGAACAGACAAAAGATGCCACGCAAGTAAATATGACGATTTTAGAAAGTCGCGTCATTTTTAAGGTGTGTAACGGACAACCGCGTAAAATTATCGGCCGCACTTTGGGAACCAATCACCAATAGCGTCAGTAGTGAGCACGAAAGAAATACGACACCAGACTGGATACATTCAAAAATACCGGCAAATATTTGAATGTAAGACCAATGAGAAATGATCATCAACAGAAGATGTAGTGAGGGTAGAATTGAAAAAACTATAAAAATAACATGCCGAGCCCACAACGGGGGAGTCTAAGTCAAAATTTCACGCAAAACACGTGAAACCTGCGTCACTCGATGTGAGCAAATTAAATTACTCTAAGTTCAAATCAATATTCTCTCGGTTTAATAGTATCAGTCATCAAGAAGTTTTATTTAGATATGTGCGCGAAAGTACGTGTGGACAAGAAGCTATTTAAATTGTGCGCGTAATTTGCAACAAAAGTATATTAGTTATTTGTGCGTGACGTATAGTAATAACGCGAGCGTGTGATGTGGTTAAAGAAAGTTAATAAAGCGTGATCAGTGAAAGTGTGGTGTAATGGTTAACGCAAGAATACAATTCGTCATTCGCCTGTCAGGAATCCTGCCACAAGTAACAATATCTCACTTATAAATTACAATACAATCAATTAACATAATTTTAATATCTCAAATAAATTCATCTCATTTTAAAAAGACCCACGATGTTCAGATACTAAACATTCAATTTATGTTAGATGACATGTTTGGGTGAATTATGATATAGTAAAGTAAGAAACCAATACTAATAATTATGGAAATGATAGATGAATTAAATAATTAAATATATATTGAATAGTATAGAAGAAGTCATAGCAGTTAAGAATTGATTTTATATATATATATGTGTGTGTGTGTGTGTGTGTGTGTTTGATTGATAGCGATGATTTAAATTTGTTAATGGAGTAAATTGAATATACTAAGAACTCCTATGAATGTTATATAAATAATATAAATTCAAAAAGAAGCGTAAATAGAATTATTAATACTATTTTGGTGTTATTATTAAATAAGGTTGATATAAATGATTATGCTTCAGATGTATTAAATGATAAAAATCTAACAATACAAATATTAGTATCTGAACAATTTGTTATTATTTCATAAACAAACCTGAGATCTCCTGCTCTGGCGCCCAAGTAATAATTAATAATATAAATTTGAGTGGAGCTCGTTCAAAATAATAATTATAATTGACGCCACAAAAACGTTGAGGTGTTAAGAATCTTTATATTTGTCGCCAACAACGTGGTGCAGTTGTCAAGAATCTTTATATTTGTCGCCATCAACGTGGTAAAGGTGCAGTTCTAAAAAATCTTTATACACAATCTCTGCACGACGAGAAGTCACCCGCTATAATCTTGCGTACCACCCAGAGAATAGAGCATTTAACCCGTCGGATAAATAATTTATTAAACTGGCCCAGAGCTACTGTAATTCCCCCAGATATGCAAAAATTTGCTGATGAAGCATTACAGCAATTACCCACAATAATAAGAGAATTACGTAGAAAGTCTGACTCATTTAAAATGGAGGAAATTGAAGAAGCTCTGACTAAATTATATATCTCCCCATTTCAATCACCTACCCTAGAACAGCGACCCACTACCGTGAGTTTCGAATCCCCCCAGGTATCGAGAATAGAACCGAGTAATGATCAGTTGCTGAATAGCAACGTGAATACCCTACCGATAGCTGAAGCATCACTTCCCAATGCCCACCACAATCTCACCAATAATTATGCGTTACCACCCTCAGCGATGACAAATCAAGTATCGGGACATCCTAGAATAACATCTCACGTAAACTTTAGTACGGACCTCTACGGAAAGATAACTCACCCCGTAGAAAAAATTTTATAAGAAAGCCCATACACCGATGAATTGAGTATCACCAAACTATTAGCTTTCATAAAATATCTGTTATAAATAAAAGACTTACAGCAACAATGCGATTGCCAAATATTACAAGTCCTTCTGCCCAAATGTAGACCACCATTAAAGGACCGTGTACAGGAGTCATTAAGTTCTCAACATCCAGCAGAAGAACTCCATACAACTCTGATAAGACATTTTATTCCAACGGGAATTTACGAAGAACTGAAACGAAACACAGTACTTCGAGTACAAGGAGCTCACGAGAGACTCGCCCACTATATCTCTGAAATAAGAGAAGCTTCATTATTACTGAAAGTAAACTGGAGCGAACAGCAGTTAGTAGAAACAATCTTGGTAGGATTATCCCCGGAAGAGAGATCTCGGTTAGCACTTATCAATAGACACAACACGTTCGCAGAATTAGAACAATGCTGTATCCACTCATCCAACGTTTGGTATTCGGATCAGAACCGACGTGCGTTACTTCCCCAGACACAACGTAGAAATGAAACACAACCCCTGGTATCAGATACAAGAACACACCGTGATAGGCGACTATTTCGAATTCCTGAAACTTCATACTACCAAACTAAATCGAATCATCAACTGAAACCTCAACAGAATACGAGTGATACCGTAAGTAGAGAAAAAAGATGTTATAACTGCGGGAAATTAGGACACATCAGTAGATACTGTAAACAGAAACAGCACTACCAAAAACCTTCTTATCCAAAAAACATGTAAGGCAGGCAGATCCGTAATCCTGCGTCTTCCGCAGCATCGTGAAAATAGGTAAAACCCAGGAGTACAAAAAAGAAACAAAAAAAAATTAAAAAAAAATAGACCCCTACGTAGAGAGATTTATCAATAAATGCAACTTAATTACTACATGCAAGTCCAGTATGTGTCAATTACCATACATACAAGTAGACCTTGGCGTTACTACCACACTAGGATTAATTGATTCTGGATCGACACGGAGCTTAATCAGCCAACAGCTAGCCGATACATTAGCTAAACACAACCTTGTTAAACGTAGTCAACCGGTGACCATAAAATGCGCTACCGCTAACAAACAAAACTTAAATCATAAAACTCAGTGTTACGATTAAACTAAAAATTAAAAATTTAACGTGGTATTTTCCAGTGTTAGTATTGGACGAATTAGGACCAAACTTAATATTAGGAGCGGACTTTATCAGTAAAACAGGTATAATTCTTGACATGTACGATAAGCAGTATTATTTTAGATTCGACCGTACTCAAAAATATAATTTTGATTCTGAAATAAATAACAGTGGAGATATGGAAACTTCTGCAACGCACCTAGAACACCACGAGTCTGCAGTAGATCATTTAGAAAGTAAAGATAGACTGAAAATACAAAAACTAATAAAAGAATTTTCAACAGTCCTCACCCCAAAGTTAGGATTAACGAATCTTATAGAGTACAAGATCAACCTGAGTGACAACAAAGTAATACGACTGCACCCATACAAATTATCTCCACCAAAAATGGAAATAATGAGAAATCAAATCAATAAATTGTTAGAACAATAAGTCATAGAACCTTCCACTTCACCGTATTCATCACCTGCGTTTTTAGTACCTAAAGGCACCGATAAACATAGATTAGTTGTAGACTATAGACAATTAAATAAAAGGATAGAATTCGAGTCCATACCACTCCCCGACATCCACAGCGCCTTCCATTACTTTACAAAAGCTAAAGTTTTCACCATAATGGACCTCAATCAGGCATTTCATCAAATACCGCTATCGGAAGAATCCAAACACCTAACCGCCTTCGCCGTCCCATTCAATCTGTACCAATTTACTAGAGTACCCTTTGGAATATCCCAAGGAAGTTCTGTATGTAGCCGATTGTTAGAGAAAATATTCCACGACGTAAAATTTAAATTTGTATATCACTACCTAGATGACATAGTAATCTACAGCGAATCTATGGATCAACATCTTCATCATTTACGTGAAGTATTATCACGATTAAAGAAAGCCGGATTAACAGTAAACCCGAGTAAAGTAAATTTTGCTGTTAAACAATTTTCATTTTTAGGTCACATAGTATCGGCCGACGGAAAAGTAAGCATAGACCCAGAACGCACCCGTGCTATCAGAGAATTTTTACCACCACGGGATACGAAAGGAATAGCCCGATTTTTGGGAATGATAAATTACTTCCACAAGTATATCCCTCACCTAGCTGATATAGCAGCACCATTGAACGCGTTAAGGAAAAAAGGAGCGAAATTTGAATGGACCCCACTACACCAATCTGCATTTGAAACACTGAAAGAAAGCATAATATCACCCCCAGTATTACAATTAGCTGATTTCACTAACCCATTTGTAGTACAGACTGACAGTTCAAGTGTAGCACTAGGATCAGTAATATATCAGGAAGTAGGTAATTCTAGATTACCGATCAGTTATGCCTCGCGAACTCTAACCGATCAGGAAAAGAAATTCTCCGCATACGAATTAGAATGTTTAGCCGTAGTATTCGCATTTGAGAAATTCAAACCCTTTTTAGAACATACAGAATTTCTGTTAGAAACTGATAATCAAGCCTTATCTTGGTTATTAAATCACCCTAAACAGTTAGGTCATATCGGAAGATGGGTATTGAGATTAAATTGTTACAAGTTTAAGGTACAACACATTCGTGGCACCTAAAATGTAGTTGCTGATACACTGTCCCGTATGTTCCAGCTGCCTAATAAAATATCCGAAAATAAGGAAAGTGGTGAAACATCGATAATCAATACGCTAATTACTGAATTCCCACTGGCATTTACTGATATAGCTCAGTATCAACAACAAGATCCGTGTTTAAATAAAATAATAGAACAGTTAGATAAAGGAAATAATTCAGAGAAATATATATTGAGCAAGAGAGTATTATGTTATAAAGTAGCTAATAGAAAATCCTTGAGAATAATTGCCCCGGATATTATTAAACCAATGCTTATGGAATACTACCACTCATCCACCATTGGAGCACATATGGGAATAAATAAAACTATACATCGTATTCGAAAAGAATATCATTGGGAAAATATGAACAGCGAGATAGCTAAATTCGTAAAACAGTGTAAGTTGTGTGCACTGAGCAAGCCAGCGAGAAACAGCCACATAGGTAAATTAATCTCGGAGACTCCCACGACACCCTTTTCAAAAATTTACTTAGACTTTTCTGGCCCCTACCCACTTTCGAAATCAGGTAATACCATGCTACTCATTTGTGTACTCATTTACCAAATTCGTCTGGATGTATCCCATGCGACGATCCAAGATAGATTATTTAAAGACTTCGGTACACCAGTACATCTAGTGTCAGATAACGGACCCCAGTTTAAGTCCAAAGAATTCAAGGACATGTGTTTCAGACTAGGCATAGACCACATTACCGTTACAGAGTATCGTCCACAAGGTAATATAGCTGAAAGGTATTTGCGAAACCTAAAATCTGCTTCAATAGCCTACCATGCAAACGACCAAACATCTTGGGACCAGAACCTATCCTGGATACAATTTGCCTTCAACTCAGCATATCATGAAGGACATAAATCGACACCCTTTGATTTGTTGTATAATTATATAAACCGAACACCCGTTATCCACAAAGTGGAAAATACATGAATTGCTACCCCGCGAAATCAGTGGTAAAAATATAAAAAAGATATGGAACGAAGCTCGCGCTAACTTAAGAGTGAACTTGAGAAAATCGCGAAAATATCACGAGCGGGATAGTAAAGAAATAAAGTATCAAGTCGGAGACTTAGTGATGTACAAAACTCACCCGACGAGTAGTGCAGTTGATAAGATCACCTCCAAACTATCTTACCGATGGTGTATCCCTTACAAAATTTACAAATACTTAACTCCCGTAACCGTAGCACTGTATGAACCCACTACGGATAATTACGTACGTAGAAGTCATGTTTCCCAGATAAAATATTATCACGGAAATAAACATGCTAGTGAGCAAGAAAAGAAACGAAGTAGAAAAGGATAGATGTATTAAGACGTATATTTGCTATATTGTAATTGAGTCACTACTTAATTACCAAATCGTATAAATAGGAATGAGGCCTGATCAACCTTAGATCCTGTTCACCGAGAAATAATAAGCAAAGTGAGAAGTCAGCTGACACAAAATATAAGTAACGTTACTTTACCAGTACTTTAATCACCTTACTGTACTTAACTGTACTTATATGTACTATACTATACCATATTAAACGAATATGGTACCCTACTAATCAAAGTACTAAAAGGAATACAGTACTAAAATAAAATGATTCGTCAACCACGAATCAACGAAATCCATGAAAGAGAAAAGAAAACACAGTAAGGATGTGAAACATACTCTGTGAAGAGTAACTCCATGAAAAGAGTAACAAAAAGCTAAACAAAAAACCGGTAGTAGTATTAAGTAGTAGAATTAAGATGAATTTTGTGTATTCTATGTATTTTATGAATTTTGAATTTTATGTATTTTAAGTATTAGTTAATATGGTATTGTATCTCTTGCTAATAGTAAATAGTAAATTGAGAGTGATTCATGTACCTCATGAGGAAATTGCTTAAAGAGAGAGAGGAATTTCACACGGAAATTCCGAACTAACTCCCAGTGCAGTTCTGATCTATTTCCCCGTTGAAAACACATCGGTTCCTGACCCTGTGTCTTCTTTAAGTGGAGGAGTATGTGACGATTTAATATGCCTAAATCCCACAATAAAATTAAATAAAAATTATAATACTAAAATAATTTAATAAGGTACTAAAGAACCCTTTCTCTATGCCCCAAATCGGTAGTAACATGCCGATTTGCCGATGTATCAGTTAATAAAATTAGATTTAAGAAACTCAATAAATCCATAACGACCCCGCGTTACATAAAAAGAATAATAAAAGTATAGAGTGATGTAATTAAATTGTAAGCAAATTAAAGGAAAATAATTAATAATAATTAAGAACTACTTTTCGCGCTGAGAAACTACCCGCGCGCGGACAGCCCCATTACCCCTATAGTTAGTTACTCAAGTTGAATCAGAGACTCCGCTGGTGATACAGCGTACAGCACGTTATGTAGACCCTAGGAAATATTAAAAATGTTGACTAAGTAAAACTTACGTAATTACCGGATGATGTGAATGACTTGAGTGTGCGGCGATGACATCTCTATAAATAAATAACATCACGTAAATGTGATGTTAAACTTCTAGAATGTAACTGTTAACCATAAGCAATATGTGCGGTACAAGAATGTGAACACTAGTGAGAGTTACCACAAAGAAACAGATCACAAGAATCTACAGAAGAGACAGACTACTCATCTTTAAGAATGACACCAAACTTCACCAACACACGATAGACAGAACATCTCCCAGACACCCTGCACGACAGATAGAAGCCCCGATTCGCCGAGGATATGTTACACACAGGTGACACGGAAGTTCTACTTCTGTGGTTCAGAACTTAACTTTAACTAATATATCAAAGACACTTAAATAACAACATAAGAGTAAAGTAAAAAATAAAAGACTGACCTAATTACCATAAAATTGTAATTTCATTATAAGTAATAAGATGTGTTAAGTTTAATGAGTTTAATGAGTATAACACGCTAAAGTTAAATAAGCCCATTCTTCAGATGGCACAAAGTAAAGATTATTATTTTTAATATCATATACAGGAACACACAACTCGGATCCGAGGACAGTACAAGCTATGTTCACCCATGACTTACACTAATTACAATTGTACAAAATGCGCAAATATTTTTATCATTAGTATACACATTACCAATTTTCTTCTATGATGCTAAAACAGTATGTAATAAAAACAGATGTCATGGTCCAAAAAGGTGAGTGAATAAATCTACAAACCCCTGTCAAAAATTCCTCAATTCACGAGATCCTATTTAGTGTTTGTTTATATTTCAGATAGTTATGAGTTTGTGAATGTTATGGCAGCCTGTTTAATTGACCTGAGCCTATTAACCAGGTTCCCAATATTATAATGTCGTCCCGACGTTATAAAATGCGCCACTCTGCTTCTGCTATTGTCATTTAATATTTTGTAGAGTTATTCACTCTGCTAGTTTAACTACCCTGTTAATTTAAAATCTCTCCCTCTTGCGTGAAGTAAAATAATAAAGACTACTTGGAACTACGATAATAAATATAAAAAAAAGGGTCAGATATTAACCCCTATTAACCAGAAAAAAAATTTAGGGTTAATAGTAAGAAATAAAAATAATTTATGAGAACAAATCAGAATAAAGAACTCGTATTTAAATAAGTAAAATCATAAATTAGGATAAAGAGTTTTATTATTATTATTATAACGCAAAATAATATAGGTAAGGATATTTAAATATTGTAACCCCAGGTTCATTCCTGTACAAAATGTCATTCTCCAACCTGTCGGTTTGACGACAATCGTAGACAGGAAAATAACGTGTTACAGTCTGTAGGAAACAACCCGATTGTTATCAGCTGCAGCGTCGAGCCAGACAATACACTGCCTACCCCTATTGTCTAATACAAAGCGCGTGACTCCCCTTGCCCAGTAATAACATATGGTTAAAATATATTATGTCTGTGCGAGATTCCTCTCCTCTCTCTGAGGCGAGATTTGATTCTCTCGTATCATCTATTTGTAAATATCTCTCATATATTTAAATTTTACTAAACCTAAAGATAGTAAAATAGAGTGTTTAGTATAAGTAGAATAAGTAGTGTATAAGATTTAGCATCTTAAGAGCATGTCTCAATTCAATCCAGATTTATTGTTAAAAGATGAATTATGCTATGAAGCACTTTTGCACGACTACCTTACGCGAACGTAACGGTCGCGGAACTACGCAAACCGTTACGCGAAAGCAGGCAAGATACACCCTCACAGTTAAGTCGATTAAGCGAAATAGATCTTGATAGCGAAAGAGAAACATGTTATGCGAAGTATACGGAACTGACCTCAATATCACATGAAACGATACTGTATAACTGTATCATAATTTAATACGTATGTAAATACCTATAATAATTAAGCAAATATAAATGATAAATATAACCATATATGATAAATTAAAGTATTGAAATGTACGTAGTTTTAAGTAAAATTATAATTGAATAGTGAATCTAAAGAGGCTCGGCAGTGCGACAGACCGACGCCGGCAAAAATATGTACAATAGACCTAAGACACCCTACATGTCGTAAACGCATAAATTGTTTTGTAGTGTAAAACTAGCAAAAAACGCCTATATACCGTTAGGTTAACGGTACAGTGTCCTTGAACAGACAAAAGATGCCACGCAAGTAAATATGACGATTTTAGAAAGTCGCGTCATTTTTAAGGTGTGTAACGGACAACCGCGTAAAATTATCGGCCGCACTTTGGGAACCAATCACCAATAGCGTCAGTAGTGAGCACGAAAGAAATACGACACCAGACTGAATACATTCAAAAATACCGGCAAATATTTGAATGTAAGACCAATGAGAAATGATCATCAACAGAAGATGTAGTGAGGGTAGAATTGAAAAAACTATAAAAATAACATGCCGAGCCCACAACGGGGGAGTCTAAGTCAAAATTTCACGCAAAACACGTGAAACCTGCGTCACTCGATGTGAGCAAATTAAATTACTCTAAGTTCAAATCAATATTCTCTCGGTTTAATAGTATCAGTCATCAAGAAGTTTTATTTAGATATGTGCGCGAAAGTACGTGTGGACAAGAAGCTATTTAAATTGTGCGCGTAATTTGCAACAAAAGTATATTAGTTATTTGTGCGTGACGTATAGTAATAACGCGAGCGTGTGATGTGGTTAAAGAAAGTTAATAAAGCGTGATCAGTGAAAGTGTGGTGTAATGGTTAACGCAAGAATACAATTCGTCATTCGCCTGTCAGGAATCCTGCCACAAGTAACAATATCTCACTTATAAATTACAATACAATCAATTAACATAATTTTAATATCTCAAATAAACTCATCTCATTTTAAAAAGACCCACGATGTTCAGATACTAAACATTCAATTTATGTTAGATGACATGTTTGGGTGAATTATGATATACTAAAGTAAGAAACCAATACTAATAATTATGGAAATGATAGATGAATTAAATAATTAAATATATATTGAATAGTATAGAAGAAGTCATAGCAGTTAAGAATTGATTTTATATATATATATGTGTGTGTGTGTGTGTGTGTGATAGCGATGATTTAAATTTGTTAATGGAGTAAATTGAATATACTAAGAACTCCTATGAATGTTATATAAATAATATAAATTCAAAAAGAAGCGTAAATAGAATTATTAATACTATTTTGGTGTTATTATTAAATAAGGTTGATATAAATGATTATGCTTCAGATGTATTAAATGATAAAAATCTAACAATACAAATATTAGTATCTGAACAATTTGTTATTATTTCATAAACAAACCTGAGATCTCCTGCTCTGGCGCCCAAGTAATAATTAATAATATAAATTTGAGTGGAGCTCGTTCAAAATAATAATTATAATTGACGCCACAAAAACG
Organism: Magicicada septendecula; assembly: GCA_034769895.1. Taxonomy (NCBI): domain Eukaryota; kingdom Metazoa; phylum Arthropoda; class Insecta; order Hemiptera; family Cicadidae; genus Magicicada; species Magicicada septendecula. The sequence goes on from CM068369.1 coordinate 381,645,140, forward strand.
TTGAGGTGTTAAGAATCTTTATATTTGTCGCCAACAACGTGGTGCAGTTGTCAAGAATCTTTATATTTGTCGCCATCAACGTGGTAAAGGTGCAGTTCTAAAAAATCTTTATACACAATCTCTGCACGACGAGAAGTCACCCGCTATAATCTTGCGTACCACCCAGAGAATAGAGCATTTAACCCGTCGGATAAATAATTTATTAAACTGGCCCAGAGCTACTGTAATTCCCCCAGATATGCAAAAATTTGCTGATGAAGCATTACAGCAATTACCCACAATAATAAGAGAATTACGTAGAAAGTCTGACTCATTTAAAATGGAGGAAATTGAAGAAGCTCTGACTAAATTATATATCTCCCCATTTCAATCACCTACCCTAGAACAGCGACCCACTACCGTGAGTTTCGAATCCCCCCAGGTATCGAGAATAGAACCGAGTAATGATCAGTTGCTGAATAGCAACGTGAATACCCTACCGATAGCTGAAGCATCACTTCCCAATGCCCACCACAATCTCACCAATAATTATGCGTTACCACCCTCAGCGATGACAAATCAAGTATCGGGACATCCTAGAATAACATCTCACGTAAACTTTAGTACGGACCTCTACGGAAAGATAACTCACCCCGTAGAAAAAATTTTATCAGAAACCCATACACCAATGGATTGAGTATCACCAAACTATTAGCTTTCATAAAATATCTGTTATAAATAAAAGACTTACAGCAACAATGCGATTGCCAAATATTACAAGTCCTTCTCCCCAAATGTAGACCACCATTAAAGGACCGTGTACAGGAGTCATTAAGTTCTCAACATCCAGCAGAAGAACTCCATACAACTCTGATAAGACATTTTATTCCAACGGGAATTTACGAAGAACTGAAACGAAACACAGTACTTCGAGTACAAGGAGCTCACGAGAGACTCGCCCACTATATCTCTGAAATAAGAGAAGCTTCATTATTACTGAAAGTAAACTGGAGCGAACAGCAGTTAGTAGAAACAATCTTGGTAGGATTATCCCCGGAAGAGAGATCTCGGTTAGCACTTATCAATAGACCCAACACGTTCGCAGAATTAGAACAATGCTGTATCCACTCATCCAACGTTTGGTATTCGGATCAGAACCGACGTGCGTTACTTCCCCAGACACAACGTAGAAATGAAACACAACCCCTGGTATCAGATACAAGAACACACCGTGATAGGCGACTATTTCGAATTCCTGAAACTTCATACTACCAAACTAAATCGAATCATCAACTGAAACCTCAACAGAATACGAGTGATACCGTAAGTAGAGAAAAAAGATGTTATAACTGCGGGAAATTAGGACACATCAGTAGATACTGTAAACAGAAACAGCACTACCAAAAACCTTCTTATCCAAAGAACATGTAAGGCAGGCAGATCCGTAATCCTGTGTCTTCCGCAGCATCGTGAAAATAGGTAAAACCCAGGAGTACAAAAAAGAAACAAAAAAAAATTTTAAAAAAATAGACCCCTACGTAGAGAGATTTATCAATAAATGCAACTTAATTACTACATGCAAGTCCAGTATGTGTCAATTACCATACATACAAGTAGACCTTGGCGTTACTACCACACTAGGATTAATTGATTCTGGATCGACACGGAGCTTAATCAGCCAACAGCTAGCCGATACATTAGCTAAACACAACCTTGTTAAACGTAGTCAACCGGTGACCATAAAATGCGCTACCGCTAACAAACAAAACTTAAATCATAAAACTCAGTGTTACGATTAAACTAAAAATTAAAAATTTAACGTGGTATTTTCCAGTGTTAGTATTGGACGAATTAGGACCAAACTTAATATTAGGAGCGGACTTTATCAGTAAAACAGGTATAATTCTTGACATGTACGATAAGCAGTATTATTTTAGATTCGACCGTACTCAAAAATATAATTTTGATTCTGAAATAAATAACAGTGGAGATATGGAAACTTCTGCAACGCACCTAGAACACCACGAGTCTGCATTAGATCATTTAGAAAGTAAAGATAGACTGAAAATACAAAAACTAATAAAAGAATTTTCAACCGTCCTCACCCCAAAGTTAGGATTAACGAATCTTATAGAGTACAAGATCAACCTGAGTGACAACAAAGTAATACGACTGCACCCATACAAATTATCTCCACCAAAAATGGAAATAATGAGAAATCAAATCAATAAATTGTTAGAACAATAAGTCATAGAACCTTCCACTTCACCGTATTCATCACCTGCGTTTTTAGTACCTAAAGGCACCGATAAACATAGATTAGTTGTGGACTATAGACAATTAAATAAAAGGATAGAATTCGAGTCCATACCACTCCCCGACATCCACAGCGCCTTCCATTACTTTACAAAAGCTAAAGTTTTCACCATAATGGACCTCAATCAGGCATTTCATCAAATACCGCTATCGGAAGAATCCAAACACCTAACCGCCTTCGCCGTCCCATTCAATCTGTACCAATTTACTAGAGTACCCTTTGGAATATCCCAAGGAAGTTCTGTATGTAGGCGATTGTTAGAGAAAATATTCCACGACGTAAAATTTAAATTTGTATATCACTACCTACATGACATAGTAATCTACAGCGAATCTATGGATCAACATCTTCATCATTTACGTGAAGTATTATCACGATTAAAGAAAGCCGGATTAACAGTAAACCCGAGTAAAGTAAATTTTGCTGTTAAACAATTTTCATTTTTAGGTCACATAGTATCGGCCGACGGAAAAGTAAGCATAGACCCAGAACGCACCCGTGCTATCAGAGAATTTTTACCACCACGGGATACGAAAGGAATAGCCCGATTTTTGGGAATGATAAATTACTTCCACAAGTATATCCCTCACCTAGCTGATATAGCAGCACCATTGAACGCGTTAAGGAAAAAAGGAGCGAAATTTGAATGGACCCCACTACACCAATCTGCATTTGAAACACTGAAAGAAAGCATAATATCACCCCCAGTATTACAATTAGCTGATTTCACTAACCCATTTGTAGTACAGACTGACAGTTCAAGTGTAGCACTAGGAGCAGTAATATATCAGGAAGTAGGTAATTCTAGATTACCGATCAGTTATGCCTCGCGAACTCTAACCGATCAGGAAAAGAAATTCTCCGCATACGAATTAGAATGTTTAGCCGTAGTATTCGCATTTGAGAAATTCAAACCCTTTTTAGAACATACAGAATTTCTGTTAGAAACTGATAATCAAGCCTTATCTTGGTTATTAAATCACCCTAAACAGTTAGGTCATATCGGAAGATGGGTATTGAGATTAAATTGTTACAAGTTTAAGGTACAACACATTCGTGGCACCTAAAATGTAGTTGCTGATACACTGTCCCGTATGTTCCAGCTGCCTAATAAAATATCCGAAAATAAGGAAAGTGGTGAAACATCGATAATCAATACGCTAATTACTGAATTCCCACTGGCATTTACTGATATAGCTCAGTATCAACAACAAGATCCGTGTTTAAATAAAATAATAGAACAGTTAGATAAAGGAAATAATTCAGAGAAATATATATTGAGCAAGAGAGTATTATGTTATAAAGTAGCTAATAGAAAATCCTTGAGAATAATTGCCCCGGATATTATTAAACCAATGCTTATGGAATACTACCACTCATCCACCATTGGAGCACATATGGGAATAAATAAAACTATACATCGTATTCGAAAAGAATATCATTGGGAAAATATGAACAGCGAGATAGCTAAATTCGTAAAACAGTGTAAGTTGTGTGCACTGAGCAAGCCAGCGAGAAACAGCCACATAGGTAAATTAATCTCGGAGACTCCCACGACACCCTTTTCAAAAATTTACTTAGACTTTTCTGGCCCCTACCCACTTTCAAAATCAGGTAATATCATGCTACTCAGTTGTGTACTCATTTACCAAATTCGTCTGGATGTATCCCATGCGACGATCCAAGATAGATTATTTAAAGACTTCGGTACACCAGTACATCTAGTGTCAGATAACGGACCCCAGTTTAAGTCCAAAGAATTCAAGGACATGTGTTTCAGACTAGGCATAGACCACATTACCGTTACAGAGTATCGTCCACAAGGTAATATAGCTGAAAGGTATTTGCGAAACCTAAAATCTGCTTTAATAGCCTACCATGCAAACGACCAAACATCTTGGGACCAGAACCTATCCTGGATACAATTTGCCTTCAACTCAGCATATCATGAAGGACATAAATCGACACCCTTTGATTTGTTGTATAATTATATAAACCGAACACCCGTTATCCACAAAGTGGAAAATACATGAATTGCTACCCCGCGAAATCAGTGGTAAAAATATAAAAAAGATATGGAACGAAGCTCGCGCTAACTTAAGAGTGAACTTGAGAAAATCGCGAAAATATCACGAGCGGGATAGTAAAGAAATAAAGTATCAAGTCGGAGACTTAGTGATGTACAAAACTCACCCGACGAGTAGTGCAGTTGATAAGATCACCTCCAAACTATCTTACCGATGGTGTATCCCTTACAAAATTTACAAATACTTAACTCCCGTAACCGTAGCACTGTATGAACCCACTACGGATAATTACGTACGTAGAAGTCATGTTTCCCAGATAAAATATTATCACGGAAATAAACATGCTAGTGAGCAAGAAAAGAAACGAAGTAGAAAAGGATAGATGTATTAAGACGTATATTTGCTATATTGTAATTGAGTCACTACTTAATTACCAAATCGTATAAATAGCAATGAGGCCTGATCAACCTTAGATCCTGTTCACCGAGAAATAATAAGCAAAGTGAGAAGTCAGCTGACACAAAATATAAGTAACGTTACTTTACCAGTACTTTAATCACCTTACTGTACTTAACTGTACTTATATGTACTATACTATACCATATTAAACGAATATGGTACCCTACTAATCAAAGTACTAAAAGGAATACAGTACTAAAATAAAATGATTCGTCAACCACGAATCAACGAAATCCATGAAAGAGAAAAGAAAACACAGTAAGGATGTGAAACATACTCTGTGAAGAGTAACTCCATGAAAAGAGTAACAAAAAGCTAAACAAAAAACCGGTAGTAGTATTAAGTAGTAGAATTAAGATGAATTTTGTGTATTCTATGTATTTTATGAATTTTGAATTTTATGTATTTTAAGTATTAGTTAATATGGTATTGTATCTCTTGCTAATAGTAAATAGTAAATTGAGAGTGATTCATGTACCTCATGAGGAAATTGCTTAAAGAGAGAGAGGAATTTCACACGGAAATTCCGAACTAACTCCCAGTGCAGTTCTGATCTATTTCCCCGTTGAAAACACATCGGTTCCTGACCCTGTGTCTTCTTTAAGTGGAGGAGTATGTGACGATTTAATATGCCTAAATCCCACAATAAAATTAAATAAAAATTATAATACTAAAATAATTTAATAAGGTACTAAAGAACCCTTTCTCTATGCCCCAAATCGGTAGTAACATGCCGATTTGCCGATGTATCAGTTAATAAAATTAGATTTAAGAAACTCAATAAATCCATAACGACCCCGCGTTACATAAAAAGAATAATAAAAGTATAGAGTGATGTAATTAAATTGTAAGCAAATTAAAGGAAAATAATTAATAATAATTAAGAACTACTTTTCGCGCTGAGAAACTACCCGCGCGCGGACAGCCCCATTACCCCTATAGTTAGTTACTCAAGTTGAATCAGAGACTCCGCTGGTGATACAGCGTACAGCACGTTATGTAGACCCTAGGAAATATTAAAAATGTTGACTAAGTAAAACTTACGTAATTACCGGATGATGTGAATGACTTGAGTGTGCGGCGATGACATCTCTATAAATAAATAACATCACGTAAATGTGATGTTAAACTTCTAGAATGTAACTGTTAACCATAAGCAATATGTGCGGTACAAGAATGTGAACACTAGTGAGCGTTACCACAAAGAAACAGATCACAAGAATCTACAGAAGAGACAGACTACTCATCTTTAAGAATGACACCAAACTTCACCAACACACGATAGACAGAACATCTCCCAGACACCCTGCACGACAGATAGAAGCCCCGATTCGCCGAGGATATGTTACACACAGGTGACACGGAAGTTCTACTTCTGTGGTTCAGAACTTAACTTTAACTAATATATCAAAGACACTTAAATAACAACATAAGAGTAAAGTAAAAAACAAAAGACTGACCTAATTACCATAAAATTGTAATTTCATGATAAGTAATAAGATGTGTTAAGTTTAATGAGTTTAATGAGTTTAATGAGTATAACACGCTAAAGTTAAATAAGCCCATTCTTCAGATGGCACAAAGTAAAGATTATTATTTTTAATATCATATACAGGAACACACAACTCGGATCCGAGGACAGTACAAGCTATGTTCACCCATGACTTACACTAATTACAATTGTACAAAATGCGCAAATATTTTTATCATTAGTATACACATTACTAATTTTCTTCTATGATGCTAAAACAGTATGTAAGAAAAACAGATGTCATGGTCCAAAAAGGTGAGTGAATAAATCTACAAACCCCTGTCAAAAATTCCTCAATTCACGAGATCCTATTTAGTGTTTGTTTATATTTCAGATAGTTATGAGTTTGTGAATGTTATGGCAGCCTGTTTAATTGACCTGAGCCTATTAACCAGGTTCCCAATATTATAATGTCGTCCCGACGTTATAAAATGCGCCACTCTGCTTCTGCTATTGTCATTTAATATTTTGTAGAGTTATTCACTCTGCTAGTTTAACTACCCTGTTAATTTAAAATCTCTCCCTCTTGCGTGAAGTAAAATAATAAAGACTACTTGGAACTACGATAATAAATATAAAAAAAAAGGGTCAGATATTAACCCCTATTAACCAGAAAAAAAATTTAGGGTTAATAGTAAGAAATAAAAATAATTTATGAGAACAAATCAGAATAAAGAACTCGTATTTAAATAAGTAAAATCATAAATTAGGATAAAGAGTTTTATTATTATTATTATAACGCAAAATAATATAGGTAAGGATATTTAAATGTTGTAACCCCAGGTTCATTCCTGTACAAAATGTCATTCTCCAACCTGTCGGTTTGACGACAATCGTAGACAGGAAAATAACGTGTTACAGTCTGTAGGAAACAACCCGATTGTTATCAGCTGCAGCGTCGAGCCAGACAATACACTGCCTACCCCTATTGTCTAATACAAAGCGCGTGACTCCCCTTGCCCAGTAATAACATATGGTTAAAATATATTATGTCTGTGCGAGATTCCTCTCCTCTCTCTGAGGCGAGATTTGATTCTCTCGTATCTTCTATTTGTAAATATCTCTCATATATTTAAATTTTACTAAACCTAAAGATAGTAAAATAGAGTGTTTAGTATAAGTAGAATAAGTAGTGTATAAGATTTAGCATCTTAAGAGCATGTCTCAATTCAATCCAGATTTATTGTTAAAAGATGAATTATGCTATGAAGCACTTTTGCACGACTACCTTACGCGAACGTAACGGTCGCGGAACTACGCAAAACGTTACGCGAAAGCAGGCAAGATACACCCTCACAGTTAAGTCGATTAAGCGAAATAGATCTTGATAGCGAAAGAGAAACATGTTATGCGAAGTATACGGAACTGACCTCAATATCACATGAAACGATACTGTATAACTGTATCATAATTTAATACGTATGTAAATACCTATAATAATTAAGCAAATATAAATGATAAATATAACCATATATGATAAATTAAAGTATTGAAATGTACGTAGTTTTAAGTAAAATTATAATTGAATAGTGAATCTAAAGAGGCTCGGCAGTGCGACAGACCGACGCCGGCAAAAATATGTACAATAGACCTAAGACACCCTACATGTCGTAAACGCATAAATTGTTTTGTAGTGTAAAACTAGCAAAAAACGCCTATATACCGTTAGGTTAACGGTACAGTGTCCTTGAACAGACAAAAGATGCCACGCAAGTAAATATGACGATTTTAGAAAGTCGCGTCATTTTTAAGGTGTGTAACGGACAACCGCGTAAAATTATCGGCCGCACTTTGGGAACCAATCACCAATAGCGTCAGTAGTGAGCACGAAAGAGATACGACACCAGACTGGATACATTCAAAAATACCGGCAAATATTTGAATGTAAGACCCATGAGAAATGATCAACAGAAGATGTAGTGAGGGTAGAATTGAAAAAAACTATAAAAATAACATGCCGAGCCCACAACGGGGGAGTCTAAGTCAAAATTTCACGCAAAACACGTGAAACCTGCGTCACTCGATGTGAGCAAATTAAATTACTCTAAGTTCAAATCAATATTCTCTCGGTTTAATAGTATCAGTCATCAAGAAGTTTTATTTAGATATGTGCGCGAAAGTACGTGTGGACAAGAAGCTATTTAAATTGTGCGCGTAATTTGCAACAAAAGTATATTAGTTATTTGTGCGTGACGTATAGTAATAACGCGAGCGTGTGATGTGGTTAAAGAAAGTTAATAAAGCGTGATCAGTGAAAGTGTGGTGTAATGGTTAACGCAAGAATACAATTCGTCATTCGCCTGTCAGGAATCCTGCCACAAGTAACAATATCTCACTTATAAATTACAATACAATCAATTAACATAATTTTAATATCTCAAATAAACTCATCTCATTTTAAAAAGACCCACGATGTTCAGATACTAAACATTCAATTTATGTTAGATGACATGTTTGGGTGAATTATGATATACTAAAGTAAGAAACCAATACTAATAATTATGGAAATGATAGATGAATTAAATAATTAAATATATATTGAATAGTATAGAAGAAGTCATAGCAGTTAAGAATTGATTTTATATATATATATGTGTGTGTGTGTGTGTGTGTGATAGCGATGATTTAAATTTGTTAATGGAGTAAATTGAATATACTAAGAACTCCTATGAATGTTATATAAATAATATAAATTCAAAAAGAAGCGTAAATAGAATTATTAATACTATTTTGGTGTTATTATTAAATAAGGTTGATATAAATGATTATGCTTCAGATGTATTAAATGATAAAAATCTAACAATACAAATATTAGTATCTGAACAATTTGTTATTATTTCATAAACAAACCTGAGATCTCCTGCTCTGGCGCCCAAGTAATAATTAATAATATAAATTTGAGTGGAGCTCGTTCAAAATAATAATTATAATTGACGCCACAAAAACGTTGAGGTGTTAAGAATCTTTATATTTGTCGCCAACAACGTGGTGCAGTTGTCAAGAATCTTTATATTTGTCGCCATCAACGTGGTAAAGGTGCAGTTCTAAAAAATCTTTATACACAATCTCTGCACGACGAGAAGTCACCCGCTATAATCTTGCGTACCACCCAGAGAATAGAGCATTTAACCCGTCGGATAAATAATTTATTAAACTGGCCCAGAGCTACTGTAATTCCCCCAGATATGCAAAAATTTGCTGATGAAGCATTACAGCAATTACCCACAATAATAAGAGAATTACGTAGAAAGTCTGACTCATTTAAAATGGAGGAAATTGAAGAAGCTCTGACTAAATTATATATCTCCCCATTTCAATCACCTACCCTAGAACAGCGACCCACTACCGTGAGTTTCGAATCCCCCCAGGTATCGAGAATAGAACCGAGTAATGATCAGTTGCTGAATAGCAACGTGAATACCCTACCGATAGCTGAAGCATCACTTCCCAATGCCCACCACAATCTCACCAATAATTATGCGTTACCACCCTCAGCGATGACAAATCAAGTATCGGGACATCCTAGAATAACATCTCACGTAAACTTTAGTACGGACCTCTACGGAAAGATAACTCACCCCGTAGAAAAAATTTTATCAGAAAGCCCATACACCAATGGATTGAGTATCACCAAACTATTAGCTTTCATAAAATATCTGTTATAAATAAAAGACTTACAGCAACAATGCGATTGCCAAATATTACAAGTCCTTCTCCCCAAATGTAGACCACCATTAAAGGACCGTGTACAGGAGTCATTAAGTTCTCAACATCCAGCAGAAGAACTCCATACAACTCTGATAAGACATTTTATTCCAACGGGAATTTACGAAGAACTGAAACGAAACACAGTACTTCGAGTACAAGGAGCTCACGAGAGACTCGCCCACTATATCTCTGAAATAAGAGAAGCTTCATTATTACTGAAAGTAAACTGGAGCGAACAGCAGTTAGTAGAAACAATCTTGGTAGGATTATCCCCGGAAGAGAGATCTCGGTTAGCACTTATCAATAGACCCAACACGTTCGCAGAATTAGAACAATGCTGTATCCACTCATCCAACGTTTGGTATTCGGATCAGAACCGACGTGCGTTACTTCCCCAGACACAACGTAGAAATGAAACACAACCCCTGGTATCAGATACAAGAACACACCGTGATAGGCGACTATTTCGAATTCCTGAAACTTCATACTACCAAACTAAATCGAATCATCAACTGAAACCTCAACAGAATACGAGTGATACCGTAAGTAGAGAAAAAAGATGTTATAACTGCGGGAAATTAGGACACATCAGTAGATACTGTAAACAGAAACAGCACTACCAAAAACCTTCTTATCCAAAAAACATGTAAGGCAGGCAGATCCGTAATCCTGTGTCTTCCGCAGCATCGTGAAAATAGGTAAAACCCAGGAGTACAAAAAAGAAACAAAAAAAAATTTTAAAAAAATAGACCCCTACGTAGAGAGATTTATCAATAAATGCAACTTAATTACTACATGCAAGTCCAGTATGTGTCAATTACCATACATACAAGTAGACCTTGGCGTTACTACCACACTAGGATTAATTGATTCTGGATCGACACGGAGCTTAATCAGCCAACAGCTAGCTGATACATTAGCTAAACACAACCTTGTTAAACGTAGTCAACCGGTGACCATAAAATGCGCTACCGCTAACAAACAAAACTTAAATCATAAAACTCAGTGTTACGATTAAACTAAAAATTAAAAATTTAACGTGGTATTTTCCAGTGTTAGTATTGGACGAATTAGGACCAAACTTAATATTAGGAGCGGACTTTATCAGTAAAACAGGTATAATTCTTGACATGTACGATAAGCAGTATTATTTTAGATTCGACCGTACTCAAAAATATAATTTTGATTCTGAAATAAATAACAGTGGAGATATGGAAACTTCTGCAACGCACCTAGAACACCACGAGTCTGCATTAGATCATTTAGAAAGTAAAGATAGACTGAAAATACAAAAACTAATAAAAGAATTTTCAACCGTCATCACCCCAAAGTTAGGATTAACGAATCTTATAGAGTACAAGATCAACCTGAGTGACAACAAAGTAATACGACTGCACCCATACAAATTATCTCCACCAAAAATGGAAATAATGAGAAATCAAATCAATAAATTGTTAGAACAATAAGTCATAGAACCTTCCACTTCACCGTATTCATCACCTGCGTTTTTAGTACCTAAAGGCACCGATAAACATAGATTAGTTGTGGACTATAGACAATTAAATAAAAGGATAGAATTCGAGTCCATACCACTCCCCGACATCCACAGCGCCTTCCATTACTTTACAAAAGCTAAAGTTTTCACCATAATGGACCTCAATCAGGCATTTCATCAAATACCGCTATCGGAAGAATCCAAACACCTAACCGCCTTCGCCGTCCCATTCAATCTGTACCAATTTACTAGAGTACCCTTTGGAATATCCCAAGGAAGTTCTGTATGTAGGCGATTGTTAGAGAAAATATTCCACGACGTAAAATTTAAATTTGTTTATCACTACCTACATGACATAGTAATCTACAGCGAATCTATGGATCAACATCTTCATCATTTACGTGAAGTATTATCACGATTAAAGAAAGCCGGATTAACAGTAAACCCGAGTAAAGTAAATTTTGCTGTTAAACAATTTTCATTTTTAGGTCACATAGTATCGGCCGACGGAAAAGTAAGCATAGACCCAGAACGCACCCGTGCTATCAGAGAATTTTTACCACCACGGGATACGAAAGGAATAGCCCGATTTTTGGGAATGATAAATTACTTCCACAAGTATATCCCTCACCTAGCTGATATAGCAGCACCATTGAACGCGTTAAGGAAAAAAGGAGCGAAATTTGAATGGACCCCACTACACCAATCTGCATTTGAAACACTGAAAGAAAGCATAATATCACCCCCAGTATTACAATTAGCTGATTTCACTAACCCATTTGTAGTACAGACTGACAGTTCAAGTGTAGCACTAGGAGCAGTAATATATCAGGAAGTAGGTAATTCTAGATTACCGATCAGTTATGCCTCGCGAACTCTAACCGATCAGGAAAAGAAATTCTCCGCATACGAATTAGAATGTTTAGCCGTAGTATTCGCATTTGAGAAATTCAAACCCTTTTTAGAACATACAGAATTTCTGTTAGAAACTGATAATCAAGCCTTATCTTGGTTATTAAATCACCCTAAACAGTTAGGTCATATCGGAAGATGGGTATTGAGATTAAATTGTTACAAGTTTAAGGTACAACACATTCGTGGCACCTAAAATGTAGTTGCTGATACACTGTCCCGTATGTTCCAGCTGCCTAATAAAATATCCGAAAATAAGGAAAGTGGTGAAACATCGATAATCAATACGCTAATTACTGAATTCCCACTGGCATTTACTGATATAGCTCAGTATCAACAACAAGATCCGTGTTTAAATAAAATAATAGAACAGTTAGATAAAGGAAATAATTCAGAGAAATATATATTGAGCAAGAGAGTATTATGTTATAAAGTAGCTAATAGAAAATCCTTGAGAATAATTGCCCCGGATATTATTAAACCAATGCTTATGGAATACTACCACTCATCCACCATTGGAGCACATATGGGAATAAATAAAACTATACATCGTATTCGAAAAGAATATCATTGGGAAAATATGAACAGCGAGATAGCTAAATTCGTAAAACTGTAAGTTGTGTGCACTGAGCAAGCCAGCGAGAAACAGCCACATAGGTAAATTAATCTCGGAGACTCCCACGACACCCTTTTCAAAAATTTACTTAGACTTTTCTGGCCCCTACCCACTTTCGAAATCAGGTAATACCATGCTACTCATTTGTGTACTCATTTACCAAATTCGTCTGGATGTATCCCATGCGACGATCCAAGATAGATTATTTAAAGACTTCGGTGCACCAGTACATCTAGTGTCAGATAACGGACCCCAGTTTAAGTCCAAAGAATTCAAGGACATGTGTTTCAGACTAGGCATAGACCACATTACCGTTACAGAGTATCGTCCACAAGGTAATATAGCTGAAAGGTATTTGCGAAACCTAAAATCTGCTTTAATAGCCTACCATGCAAACGACCAAACATCTTGGGACCAGAACCTATCCTGGATACAATTTGCCTTCAACTCAGCATATCATGAAGGACATAAATCGACACCCTTTGATTTGTTGTATAATTATATAAACCGAACACCCGTTATCCACAAAGTGGAAAATACATGAATTGCTACCCCGCGAAATCAGTGGTAAAAATATAAAAAAGATATGGAACGAAGCTCGCGCTAACTTAAGAGTGAACTTGAGAAAATCGCGAAAATATCACGAGCGGGATAGTAAAGAAATAAAGTATCAAGTCGGAGACTTAGTGATGTACAAAACTCACCCGACGATTAGTGCAGTTGATAAGATCACCTCCAAACTATCTTACCGATGGTGTATCCCTTACAAAATTTACAAATACTTAACTCCCGTAACCGTAGCACTGTATGAACCCACTACGGATAATTACGTACGTAGAAGTCATGTTTCCCAGATAAAATATTATCACGGAAATAAACATGCTAGTGAGCAAGAAAAGAAACGAAGTAGAAAAGGATAGATGTATTAAGACGTATATTTGCTATATTGTAATTGAGTCACTACTTAATTACCAAATCGTATAAATAGCAATGAGGCCTGATCAACCTTAGATCCTGTTCACCGAGAAATAATAAGCAAAGTGAGAAGTCAGCTGACACAAAATATAAGTAACGTTACTTTACCAGTACTTTAATCACCTTACTGTACTTAACTGTACTTATATGTACTATACTATACCATATTAAACGAATATGGTACCCAGGGCCGTAACAAGGTACTCCTGCGCCCTTGGCAATTTTGACAAAGCTGCGCCCCCAACAGTGGTGCCGATTGCCGATCCCCCCCAAGCCCTATGTCGCTTCCCCCCCCAACTCCAGGCTCGATTACTAAAAAAAAAAAAAAAAAAAAAAAAAAAAAGCTCTTTTTATATTGTACTGTGATTCGTGGATGTCTCATCACGTGATACACCATGCAGCCCCCTTAAGCAAGCTTTGACGCAAATTGCGACCAGGAAATACGTTCTCACATTGTATTCGGTATTTTTGTAATAGTAAATTTCATACAACAGCAAAAAAAATTCATAACTTTAGTCGGTGCTTTAGTTCTATAATTTATCTCGATTTTTTTTACACAGGACTTCAGGACTTGCACTTACAACACTCTGTTGTTGTAACTGCAGGTACCATTTTTTTGGCTCTGGGGGCTGGTAAATAACAAATTGAAACTCTTCAGTAAACAAATATATTGCTTTTACAAATTGTTACATACAGTATACAGCAGAAAAGCCATGGAACTAAAACTTTACCTTTCTTGCTTTCAGCAAGGCAAACTCACTAATTATTTCACTAAAATCAAGTTTTGAAGCAATCTCATATTCTATGGACAGGATAGCTAAGTTTGTCAATCTGTTTTCACACATACTTGACCGTAAGTAGTTTTTGATTATCTTCAGCTTGCTGAAAGTACGCTCGCAAGACGCCACACTGACGGGCATTGTCAAAAATATCCTCAATGCTATTTCGATGTTTGGATAAGCATCTCTTAATCCATAGTTTGAAATAACTTTCAGAATATCCAAATGGGAAGCCTTGTAAATGTTCTTCACCAGCTCTTTTGCATGAAACTTGAAAGCAGCTACTTCGTTAACTAGCTCAACTCTATCAATGTCTCTGCTATATATCGCACCAAGATCAGCTGCACACTTTTCAAGAAAAGAAACAGAGCATTCACTTAAGGACTTTCCTGACAAAAAACTGAAGTCTGATGAAACTGTGTGGTAAATGTGTGCCCTTTTTTCCATTTCACTTACAATTCTATCAAATACAGTGTAACATTCTGTCTCAAATGATTTATCAGAACTCAACAAGTGTGCTTCATCTTCAGCCGTCTCCCCAGCCATCCTCTTGACTTTCCTCAGCCTCTTAACAGCAAAACTGCTTTGGATGGCCATGGAATCACAAATAGCTTTGGCTTTTTCTGTGTATTTTTTAATTCCTTCTTTACGTAGGTCTTCAACTTTTTTTGCCAAACCTGAGAGCAAACTTGATGCTACGTCAAGAGTTGTGCCCTTTCCTTGCAGTGACTTGTTGGTGCAGTCCAAACTTATCAAAATATCAGACCACATCTCTAAAAGGCACACAAATTCGTAATCAATTTGTCTAAGAAGTTTCACAGCACCAGACAGTGTGTCAGTGTTCCAGTCGTTGTCTTTATCAGCCATGTTTTGTAAAACTTTGTGTACAGATGATAAGTTCTTCTTAAGAGCTGTCACAGCTTGACGCCTGGAAGACCATCTTGTATCACAATGTCTCTTAAGGGTAGTTTTGAGACAACCAATCAAAGCCTCCCACCTTAAGGTAGAGCTACTAAAGAAGTTGAAAAACTCCAACACATTTCCAAAAAAACTTGTCATCATAATTGACACTTCCGCGGCGTGCACGCCAACGAGGTTAAGACTGTGTGCTGCACAAGGCACAAATTTAGCAAGGTCGTTTAGTTGGGATATGTGCGCTTGAACGCCTTCATATTTTCCTGCCATGTTTGAGCCGTTGTCAAAGCCTTGACCACGACAGTTCTGAATATCCAAGCCGTCATTGTTTAGCTTTTGCAATATTTCTTGTGATAACCCTCTTCCTTTTTTCTGGTGACTTATGATGAAGTCCACAAAACTTTCTTCAACTGAGCATTTCCCATCCTTAATGTTAACATACCTTATTATTTCACTCATTTGTTCTAAATGTGCTGTGTCCGGGGTGCAGTCAAACATAATAGAGAAATACTTAGAACTTTTTACATTCTTCAGTATTTCAGATCGAACCTTATTTCCCAAAATGTCTATGACCTCATTTTGAATTAGAGGTGAAAAATAGCTTGTGACATGTTTTCCACTTTTAATATTTTCTATGTGCTTAGATAGTTGAGGATTGTAGTGACTAATAAGTTCTAATGTACTCAGAAATACACCACAGTTGCTATCACTGATCGAATCGGAACCTCTTCTTAAAGGTAAGTTATTCCTGGCACAATGGAGAATTACATCCACAATACATTTGAGAACATTGCACCACTTTTCTGCTTCAGCTTGTATCAATGTTTGATGTTCTGCATCAACAGATCTACTAGTTTTCAGTCCAATTTCTAATTCTTTCCAATCGACATAAGAATGTCGGTGAGGTATCGACCTTTCGTGATTGACAATAAATGGGTTCAAGTGTCTCCAATCATTGAATCCCTCATCAATATTAGAGAAAGCAGATTTGTCCTTTTTGTCATCTTTTGAAAAGAGAAGGCAAGGGAAACAAAACAGTGCGTCCTTAGACTGGCTGTACAACAACCATTGCCTTTTTACTTTTTCCCCGTTTGGTAGAAGTTTATAAACCCATTTCTGAGAAAAGTGTTTTCCATCATCTGCACAGGGGAATTTGTAGCTATCTAAGTCAATTGTTTGTGGGCCTCGTTCAACAAGTTTACAACGAACTGTGTCTGATCGAAAATTTGCTGGCCATTTTTTGGGATCCTCGTAGATAATTTCTATTCCCACATCAGTAGTATTTAATGCATCATTTTCATTATAATTAGATGTGCAAGATGTGCTGGGTTTTTCAAGATCAGTAGATTGCCTGCCCATTGTGGAATGACTTAGCTCAGGATCACTTCCTTCTTCAAAATCAATGACGTTTGTGACGAACTCCATTGGAGTGATCTGGCTGTGGTTGTCTTCTGAAACAGTCTCAGTCTTGCTATCTTCTTTTTCATTTTCTCCTTCCTTTTCTTCTTGGTCGTCTTCTTTTTCTTCTTCTTCTTCTTCTTCTTCTTCTTCTTCTTCTTGAAGTGCATTACTATTACTGGCACTATCACTTTCACCTACTTCTTTCTCTTCATTTCGCAGTCAATTTCCAAGCGCCGATGCTAATTTTTCGTCGTCTTCTTCTTTTCGTTTTTTGATTTTTTTAAATTCACTTCCAGAAGGTTTTTTTGGCCCCATTTCTGAAACAAACCATTCCCATTTAATTTACATTGTATTACAGTTGTAAATGGCTGCCATTTAAAAACTACTTTTGTTTATGTTCAGTGCCGACAGTTGCGTTCACCGAAAAATTCGGCGATAGCGTTAAAACGTAGCAGACATCGTTTCTTTTTTCTTACCGCGAGAGGCTCACTTGTATTTACAGTGCTTCGGGTTTTCCGTGTACGCGATCGCTCATCCAATTATAAAAATAAAATTGATACCATATTCATGAAACTTGTGATTGAAATATTTACGTAAACTAATTTTGAAATCGGGACTATTTTAGTCAGCAGACTTGCGCAACAAAATCAGCTGACACTTGCTGAAAATTGGACATTTACAACCACGACCATTTCCGCTAAAAATGAACCAATAGGAATATAAGTTATACCAATGGAACGGGCCCGTTCTTCTTCTTTCTTCCGGTATTTTTTTTATTTTCTGTAGGTCTAGAAAATTAAACGGCGAACACAGTGATATTAGTTAGGCCTATTTGGCTTTGTCAGTCTGGCAGTAAAGACAGAACGAATGTTGGGAAATTATTTCTGACAGCTGGAGTCAAGTTTCGCACGGTAACCTCCATTGATTGTTTGATTCACTGACGTTTTCGTGATGTTGAAGAGTAAATAGTATAATTAATGTATTGTTTTGCAATAATACCGTGTTATAATAATAATAATAATAATAATAATAATATGTAGTGTTTTCAAAAACTGTACAAAAAGGGAAAAAATAGGCCACCACGGGGAATAACATGCGCCAATTCTAGGGTTAATGTAGACTAAGCTATGGTACATTTTATTGAAATCATTCTTACCCGTACAACAGAAGCAACGCCAACATCAACAAGTAACAACACAAACACTATAAGTGTCGTCTAATCGCTGAGTGTGAAAATCACTTAGTTCACAAATTACAATAGAAAATAATACCAGCGGCTGTAATTACACTGAGTCTCAACAAAACCAGCAGAACAAACTAGAATAGAGCAATAGATTGACGTGGCCGTGGCAGGCGTGGGGGGAGGGGTATGAGTATGAGTAATATTCAAGTTATGACAAGCTTGCTAAAACCAACGAATATAGACGTTACTAGAAGCACACTTCTGGGTTATTAAAAGCGTAGTTGAAACAATGCTACTACTTTTTGTATAAAAGAGTGGTAGATGAAAAACATGTTTGTAATAGGCCTAATAAGACGCATGTTCTTGTATATTTTAAAATTCTTTTGCGCACTGCATAATAAATGAATGCATCAAAAGTGTATTTTTTGAGTAGGCTGCATTTATTTGATTCATTCCTTCGTACCCAGTGTGTCAAACAAATGTGAAAAAATTTTGGAGGTTGTGTCTAGTCTAACCCCTACAAACATTTTTTCATCTACCACTTTTTATCTGATAAGTTGTAGCTTTTTCCAATTATATATTAACGAAAATGTTTGAAATTTACTAAATTTCGCGGTATAATACAAAAAATTACTTGGAAACGCCAGCGCCATCTAGTTGTCGGGGTGTTGAATTTACGGTTTATCACCCCAGAAAGCTGACCCCACTCGCTCCATAAGAAGTGTTCTTCTAGTTACGTCTATATTCGTTGCTAAAACCAAGAAGGCGCAGGTGCAGTGCAGTGACCCAGTGACTGACACATCAAGGGATGGGCGGAGGGGAAGGGATTTTCGCTTTGCGCCTGGCCCGACTCCGCGCCCATCAGTAGGGCAAGGTCCAGTGCAGTTACTAAATTTACGTAGCTGCTTTTTGTTTATTGTATAATAGACACAAATATAGACAGTTCACGTACAGTAACTTTTAACAATCTGAAACTGAAAGATTTTTTCCAATAACGTGGAGTTTTTATTTGCTTGACAAATTGTACCAATCTAACTCTAAAAAAAGATATTTTTCATGGTCAATTTTGCGCCCTCTTTGTACCTGCGCACTTGGCGGGGGCACATCTCGCCAACGCCTAGTTACGGCCCTGATGGTACCCTACTAATCAAAGTACTAAAAGGAATACAGTACTAAAATAAAATGATTCGTCAACCACGAATCAACGAAATCCATGAAAGAGAAAAGAAAACACAGTAAGGATGTGAAACATACTCTGTGAAGAGTAACTCCATGAAAAGAGTAACAAAAAGCTAAACAAAAAACCGGTAGTAGTATTAAGTAGTAGAATTAAGATGAATTTTGTGTATTCTATGTATTTTATGAATTTTGAATTTTATGTATTTTAAGTATTAGTTAATATGGTATTGTATCTCTTGCTAATAGTAAATAGTAAATTGAGAGTGATTCATGTACCTCATGAGGAAATTGCTTAAAGAGAGAGAGGAATTTCACACGGAAATTCCGAACTAACTCCCAGTGCAGTTCTGATCTATTTCCCCGTTGAAAACACATCGGTTCCTGACCCTGTGTCTTCTTTAAGTGGAGGAGTATGTGACGATTTAATATGCCTAAATCCCACAATAAAATTAAATAAAAATTATAATACTAAAATAATTTAATAAGGTACTAAAGAACCCTTTCTCTATGCCCCAAATCGGTAGTAACATGCCGATTTGCCGATGTATCAGTTAATAAAATTAGATTTAAGAAACTCAATAAATCCATAACGACCCCGCGTTACATAAAAAGAATAATAAAAGTATAGAGTGATGTAATTAAATTGTAAGCAAATTAAAGGAAAATAATTAATAATAATTAAGAACTACTTTTCGCGCTGAGAAACTACCCGCGCGCGGACAGCCCCATTACCCCTATAGTTAGTTACTCAAGTTGAATCAGAGACTCCGCTGGTGATACAGCGTACAGCACGTTATGTAGACCCTAGGAAATATTAAAAATGTTGACTAAGTAAAACTTACGTAATTACCGGATGATGTGAATGACTTGAGTGTGCGGCGATGACATCTCTATAAATAAATAACATCACGTAAATGTGATGTTAAACTTCTAGAATGTAACTGTTAACCATAAGCAATATGTGCGGTACAAGAATGTGAACACTAGTGAGAGTTACCACAAAGAAACAGATCACAAGAATCTACAGAAGAGACAGACTACTCATCTTTAAGAATGACACCAAACTTCACCAACACACGATAGACAGAACATCTCCCAGACACCCTGCACGACAGATAGAAGCCCCGATTCGCCGAGGATATGTTACACACAGGTGACACGGAAGTTCTACTTCTGTGGTTCAGAACTTAACTTTAACTAATATATCAAAGACACTTAAATAACAACATAAGAGTAAAGTAAAAAACAAAAGACTGACCTAATTACCATAAAATTGTAATTTCATGATAAGTAATAAGATGTGTTAAGTTTAATGAGTTTAATGAGTATAACACGCTAAAGTTAAATAAGCCCATTCTTCAGATGGCACAAAGTAAAGATTATTATTTTTAATATTATATACAGGAACACACAACTCGGATCCGAGGACAGTACAAGCTATGTTCACCCATGACTTACACTAATTACAATTGTACAAAATGCGCAAATATTTTTATCATTAGTATACACATTACTAATTTTCTTCTATGATGCTAAAACAGTATGTAATAAAAACAGATGTCATGGTCCAAAAAGGTGAGTGAATAAATCTACAAACCCCTGTCAAAAATTCCTCAATTCACGAGATCCTATTTAGTGTTTGTTTATATTTCAGATAGTTATGAGTTTGTGAATGTTATGGCAGCCTGTTTAATTGACCTGAGCCTATTAACCAGGTTCCCAATATTATAATGTCGTCCCGACGTTATAAAATGCGCCACTCTGCTTCTGCTATTGTCATTTAATATTTTGTAGAGTTATTCACTCTGCTAGTTTAACTACCCTGTTAATTTAAAATCTCTCCCTCTTGCGTGAAGTAAAATAATAAAGACTACTTGGAACTACGATAATAAATATAAAAAAAAAGGGTCAGATATTAACCCCTATTAACCAGAAAAAAAATTTAGGGTTAATAGTAAGAAATAAAAATAATTTATGAGAACAAATCAGAATAAAGAACTCGTATTTAAATAAGTAAAATCATAAATTAGGATAAAGAGTTTTATTATTATTATTATAACGCAAAATAATATAGGTAAGGATATTTAAATATTGTAACCCCAGGTTCATTCCTGTACAAAATGTCATTCTCCAACCTGTCGGTTTGACGACAATCGTAGACAGGAAAATAACGTGTTACAGTCTGTAGGAAACAACCCGATTGTTATCAGCTGCAGCGTCGAGCCAGACAATACACTGCCTACCCCTATTGTCTAATACAAAGCGCGTGACTCCCCTTGCCCAGTAATAACATATGGTTAAAATATATTATGTCTGTGCGAGATTCCTCTCCTCTCTCTGAGGCGAGATTTGATTCTCTCGTATCTTCTATTTGTAAATATCTCTCATATATTTAAATTTTACTAAACCTAAAGATAGTAAAATAGAGTGTTTAGTATAAGTAGAATAAGTAGTGTATAAGATTTAGCATCTTAAGAGCATGTCTCAATTCAATCCAGATTTATTGTTAAAAGATGAATTATGCTATGAAGCACTTTTGCACGACTACCTTACGCGAACGTAACGGTCGCGGAACTACGCAAAACGTTACGCGAAAGCAGGCAAGATACACCCTCACAGTTAAGTCGATTAAGCGAAATAGATCTTGATAGCGAAAGAGAAACATGTTATGCGAAGTATACGGAACTGACCTCAATATCACATGAAACGATACTGTATAACTGTATCATAATTTAATACGTATGTAAATACCTATAATAATTAAGCAAATATAAATGATAAATATAACCATATATGATAAATTAAAGTATTGAAATGTACGTAGTTTTAAGTAAAATTATAATTGAATAGTGAATCTAAAGAGGCTCGGCAGTGCGACAGACCGACGCCGGCAAAAATATGTACAATAGACCTAAGACACCCTACATGTCGTAAACGCATAAATTGTTTTGTAGTGTAAAACTAGCAAAAAACGCCTATATACCGTTAGGTTAACGGTACAGTGTCCTTGAACAGACAAAAGATGCCACGCAAGTAAATATGACGATTTTAGAAAGTCGCGTCATTTTTAAGGTGTGTAACGGACAACCGCGTAAAATTATCGGCCGCACTTTGGGAACCAATCACCAATAGCGTCAGTAGTGAGCACGAAAGAGATACGACACCAGACTGGATACATTCAAAAATACCGGCAAATATTTGAATGTAAGACCAATGATAAATGATCAACAGAAGATGTAGTGAGGGTAGAATTGAAAAAAACTATAAAAATAACATGCCGAGCCCACAACGGGGGAGTCTAAGTCAAAATTTCACGCAAAACACGTGAAACCTGCGTCACTCGATGTGAGCAAATTAAATTACTCTAAGTTCAAATCAATATTCTCTCGGTTTAATAGTATCAGTCATCAAGAAGTTTTATTTAGATATGTGCGCGAAAGTACGTGTGGACAAGAAGCTATTTAAATTGTGCGCGTAATTTGCAACAAAAGTATATTAGTTATTTGTGCGTGACGTATAGTAATAACGCGAGCGTGTGATGTGGTTAAAGAAAGTTAATAAAGCGTGATCAGTGAAAGTGTGGTGTAATGGTTAACGCAAGAATACAATTCGTCATTCGCCTGTCAGGAATCCTGCCACAAGTAACAATATCTCACTTATAAATTACAATACAATCAATTAACATAATTTTAATATCTCAAATAAACTCATCTCATTTTAAAAAGACCCACGATGTTCAGATACTAAACATTCAATTTATGCTAGATGACATGTTTGGGTGAATTATGATATAGTAAAGTAAGAAACCAATACTAATAATTATGGAAATGATAGATGAATTAAATAATTAAATATATATTGAATAGTATAGAAGAAGTCATAGCAGTTAAGAATTGATTTTATATATATATGTGTGTGTGTGTGTGTGTGTGTGTGTGTGTGTGTGTGTGTGTGTGTGTGTGTGTGTGTGTGTGATTGATAGCGATGATTTAAATTTGTTAATGGAGTAAATTGAATATACTAAGAACTCCTATGAATGTTATATAAATAATATAAATTCAAAAAGAAGCGTAAATAGAATTATTAATACTATTTTGGTGTTATTATTAAATAAGGTTGATATAAATGATTATGCTTCAGATGTATTAAATGATAAAAATCTAACAATACAAATATTAGTATCTGAACAATTTGTTATTATTTCATAAACAAACCTGAGATCTCCTGCTCTGGCACCCAAGTAATAATTAATAATATAAATTTGAGTGGAGCTCGTTCAAAATAATAATTATAATTGACGCCACAAAAACGTTGAGGTGTTAAGAATCTTTATATTTGTCGCCAACAACGTGGTGCAGTTGTCAAGAATCTTTATATTTGTCGCCATCAACGTGGTAAAGGTGCAGTTCTAAAAAATCTTTATACACAATCTCTGCACGACGAGAAGTCACCCGCTATAATCTTGCGTACCACCCAGAGAATAGAGCATTTAACCCGTCGGATAAATAATTTATTAAACTGGCCCAGAGCTACTGTAATTCCCCCAGATATGCAAAAATTTGCTGATGAAGCATTACAGCAATTACCCACAATAATAAGAGAATTACGTAGAAAGTCTGACTCATTTAAAATGGAGGAAATTGAAGAAGCTCTGACTAAATTATATATCTCCCCATTTCAATCACCTACCCTAGAACAGCGACCCACTACCGTGAGTTTCGAATCCCCCCAGGTATCGAGAATAGAACCGAGTAATGATCAGTTGCTGAATAGCAACGTGAATACCCTACCGATAGCTGAAGCATCACTTCCCAATGCCCACCACAATCTCACCAATAATTATGCGTTACCACCCTCAGCGATGACAAATCAAGTATCGGGACATCCTAGAATAACATCTCACGTAAACTTTAGTACGGACCTCTACGGAAAGATAACTCACCCCGTAGAAAAAATTTTATCAGAAAGCCCATACACCGATGAATTGAGTATCACCAAACTATTAGCTTTCATAAAATATCTGTTATAAATAAAAGACTTACAGCAACAATGCGATTGTTAAATATTACAAGTCCTTCTGCCCAAATGTAGACCACCATTAAAGGACCGTGTACAGGAGTCATTAAGTTCTCAACATCCAGCAGAAGAACTCCATACAACTCTGATAAGACATTTTATTCCAACGGGAATTTACGAAGAACTGAAACGAAACACAGTACTTCGAGTACAAGGAGCTCACGAGAGACTCGCCCACTATATCTCTGAAATAAGAGAAGCTTCATTATTACTGAAAGTAAACTGGAGCGAACAGCAGTTAGTAGAAACAATCTTGGTAGGATTATCCCCGGAAGAGAGATCTCGGTTAGCACTTATCAATAGACCCAACACGTTCGCAGAATTAGAACAATGCTGT
The DNA here is from genome assembly GCA_034769895.1 of Magicicada septendecula. Taxonomy (NCBI): domain Eukaryota; kingdom Metazoa; phylum Arthropoda; class Insecta; order Hemiptera; family Cicadidae; genus Magicicada; species Magicicada septendecula. The sequence continues at coordinate 381,670,029 of CM068369.1, forward strand.
ATCCACTCATCCAAAGTTTGGTATTCGGATCAGAACCGACGTGCGTTACTTCCCCAGACACAACGTAGAAATGAAACACAACCCCTGGTATCAGATACAAGAACACACCGTGATAGGCGACTATTTCGAATTCCTGAAACTTCATACTACCAAACTAAATCGAATCATCAACTGAAACCTCAACAGAATACGAGTGATACCGTAAGTAGAGAAAAAAGATGTTATAACTGCGGGAAATTAGGACACATCAGTAGATACTGTAAACAGAAACAGCACTACCAAAAACCTTCTTATCCAAAAAACATGTAAGGCAGGCAGATCCGTAATCCTGTGTCTTCCGCAGCATCGTGAAAATAGGAAAAAACCCAGGAGTACAAAAAAGAAACAAAAAAAAAATTTTAAAAAATAGACCCCTACGTAGAGAGATTTATCAATAAATGCAACTTAATTACTACATGCAAGTCCAGTATGTGTCAATTACCATACATACAAGTAGACCTTGGCGTTACTACCACACTAGGATTAATTGATTCTGGATCGACACGGAGCTTAATCAGCCAACAGCTAGCTGATACATTAGCTAAACACAACCTTGTTAAACGTAGTCAACCGGTGACCATAAAATGCGCTACCGCTAACAAACAAAACTTAAATCATAAAACTCAGTGTTACGATTAAACTAAAAATTAAAAATTTAACGTGGTATTTTCCAGTGTTAGTATTGGACGAATTAGGACCAAACTTAATATTAGGAGCGGACTTTATCAGTAAAACAGGTATAATTCTTGACATGTACGATAAGCAGTATTATTTTAGATTCGACCGTACTCAAAAACATAATTTTGATTCTGAAATAAATAACAGTGGAGATATGGAAACTTCTGCAACGCACCTAGAACACCACGAGTCTGCAGTAGATCATTTAGAAAGTAAAGATAGACTGAAAATACAAAAACAAATAAAAGAATTTTCAACCGTCCTCACCCCAAAGTTAGGATTAACGAATCTTATAGAGTACAAGATCAACCTGAGTGACAACAAAGTAATACGACTGCACCCATACAAATTATCTCCACCAAAAATGGAAATAATGAGAAATCAAATCAATAAATTGTTAGAACAATAAGTCATAGAACCTTCCACTTCACCGTATTCATCACCTGCGTTTTTAGTACCTAAAGGCACCGATAAACATAGATTAGTTGTAGACTATAGACAATTAAATAAAAGGATAGAATTCGAGTCCATACCACTCCCCGACATCCACAGCGCCTTCCATTACTTTACAAAAGCTAAAGTTTTCACCATAATGGACCTCAATCAGGCATTTCATCAAATACCGCTATCGGAAGAATCCAAACACCTAACCGCCTTCGCCGTCCCATTCAATCTGTACCAATTTACTAGAGTACCCTTTGGAATATCCCAAGGAAGTTCTGTATGTAGCCGATTGTTAGAGAAAATATTCCACGACGTAAAATTTAAATTTGTATATCACTACCTAGATGACATAGTAATCTACAGCGAATCTATGGATCAACATCTTCATCATTTACGTGAAGTACTATCACGATTAAAGAAAGCCGGATTAACAGTAAACCCGAGTGAAGTAAATTTTGCTGTTAAACAATTTTCAGTTTTAGGTCACATAGTATCGGCCGACGGAAAAGTAAGCATAGACCCAGAACGCATCCGTGCTATCAGAGAATTTTTACCACCACGGGATACGAAAGGAATAGCCCGATTTTTGGGAATGATAAATTACTTCCACAAGTATATCCCTCACCTAGCTGATATAGCAGCACCATTGAACGCGTTAAGGAAAAAAGGAGCGAAATTTGAATGGACCCCACTACACCAATCTGCATTTGAAACACTGAAAGAAAGCATAATATCACCCCCAGTATTACAATTAGCTGATTTCACTAACCCATTTGTAGTACAGACTGACAGTTCAAGTGTAGCACTAGGAGCAGTAATATATCAGGAAGTAGGTAATTCTAGATTACCGATCAGTTATGCCTCGCGAACTCTAACCGATCAGGAAAAGAAATTCTCCGCATACGAATTAGAATGTTTAGCCGTAGTATTCGCATTTGAGAAATTCAAACCCTTTTTAGAACATACAGAATTTCTGTTAGAAACTGATAATCAAGCCTTATCTTGGTTATTAAATCACCCTAAACAGTTAGGTCATATCGGAAGATGGGTATTGAGATTAAATTGTTACAAGTTTAAGGTACAACACATTCGTGGCACCTAAAATGTAGTTGCTGATACACTGTCCCGTATGTTCCAGCTGCCTAATAAAATATCCGAAAATAAGGAAAGTGGTGAAACATCGATAATCAATACGCTAATTACTGAATTCCCACTGGCATTTACTGATATAGCTCAGTATCAACAACAAGATCCGTGTTTAAATAAAATAATAGAACAGTTAGATAAAGGAAATAATTCAGAGAAATATATATTGAGCAAGAGAGTATTATATTATAAAGTAGCTAATAGAAAATCCTTGAGAATAATTGCCCCGGATATTATTAAACCAATGCTTATGGAATACTACCACTCATCCACCATTGGAGCACATATGGGAATAAATAAAACTATACATCGTATTCGAAAAGAATATCATTGGGAAAATATGAACAGCGAGATAGCTAAATTCGTAAAACAGTGTAAGTTGTGTGCACTGAGCAAGCCAGCGAGAAACAGCCACATAGGTAAATTAATCTCGGAGACTCCCACGACACCCTTTTCAAAAATTTACTTAGACTTTTCTGGCCCCTACCCACTTTCAAAATCAGGTAATATCATGCTACTCAGTTGTGTACTCATTTACCAAATTCGTCTGGATGTATCCCATGCGACGATCCAAGATAGATTATTTAAAGACTTCGGTACACCAGTACATCTAGTGTCAGATAACGGACCCCAGTTTAAGTCCAAAGAATTCAAGGACATGTGTTTCAGACTAGGCATAGACCACATTACCGTTACAGAGTATCGTCCACAAGGTAATATAGCTGAAAGGTATTTGCGAAACCTAAAATCTGCTTTAATAGCCTACCATGCAAATGACCAAACATCTTGGGACCAGAACCTATCCTGGATACAATTTGCCTTCAACTCAGCATATCATGAAGGACATAAATCGACACCCTTTGATTTGTTGTATAATTATATAAACCGAACACCCGTTATCCACAAAGTGGAAAATACATGAATTGCTACCCCGCGAAATCAGTGGTAAAAATATAAAAAAGATATGGAACGAAGCTCGCGCTAACTTAAGAGTGAACTTGAGAAAATCGCGAAAATATCACGAGCGGGATAGTAAAGAAATAAAGTATCAAGTCGGAGACTTAGTGATGTACAAAACTCACCCGACGAGTAGTGCAGTTGATAAGATCACCTCCAAACTATCTTACCGATGGTGTATCCCTTACAAAATTTACAAATACTTAACTCCCGTAACCGTAGCACTGTATGAACCCACTACGGATAATTACGTACGTAGAAGTCATGTTTCCCAGATAAAATATTATCACGGAAATAAACATGCTAGTGAGCAAGAAAAGAAACGAAGTAGAAAAGGATAGATGTATTAAGACGTATATTTGCTATATTGTAATTGAGTCACTACTTAATTACCAAATCGTATAAATAGCAATGAGGCCTGATCAACCTTAGATCCTGTTCACCGAGAAATAATAAGCAAAGTGAGAAGTCAGCTGACACAAAATATAAGTAACGTTACTTTACCAGTACTTTAATCACCTTACTGTACTTAACTGTACTTATATGTACTATACTATACCATATTAAACGAATATGGTACCCTACTAATCAAAGTACTAAAAGGAATACAGTACTAAAATAAAATGATTCGTCAACCACGAATCAACGAAATCCATGAAAGAGAAAAGAAAACACAGTAAGGATGTGAAACATACTCTGTGAAGAGTAACTCCATGAAAAGAGTAACAAAAAGCTAAACAAAAAACCGGTAGTAGTATTAAGTAGTAGAATTAAGATGAATTTTGTGTATTCTATGTATTTTATGAATTTTGAATTTTATGTATTTTAAGTATTAGTTAATATGGTATTGTATCTCTTGCTAATAGTAAATAGTAAATTGAGAGTGATTCATGTACCTCATGAGGAAATTGCTTAAAGAGAGAGAGGAATTTCACACGGAAATTCCGAACTAACTCCCAGTGCAGTTCTGATCTATTTCCCCGTTGAAAACACATCGGTTCCTGACCCTGTGTCTTCTTTAAGTGGAGGAGTATGTGACGATTTAATATGCCTAAATCCCACAATAAAATTAAATAAAAATTATAATACTAAAATAATTTAATAAGGTACTAAAGAACCCTTTCTCTATGCCCCAAATCGGTAGTAACATGCCGATTTGCCGATGTATCAGTTAATAAAATTAGATTTAAGAAACTCAATAAATCCATAACGACCCCGCGTTACATAAAAAGAATAATAAAAGTATAGAGTGATGTAATTAAATTGTAAGCAAATTAAAGGAAAATAATTAATAATAATTAAGAACTACTTTTCGCGCTGAGAAACTACCCGCGCGCGGACAGCCCCATTACCCCTATAGTTAGTTACTCAAGTTGAATCAGAGACTCCGCTGGTGATACAGCGTACAGCACGTTATGTAGACCCTAGGAAATATTAAAAATGTTGACTAAGTAAAACTTACGTAATTACCGGATGATGTGAATGACTTGAGTGTGCGGCGATGACATCTCTATAAATAAATAACATCACGTAAATGTGATGTTAAACTTCTAGAATGTAACTGTTAACCATAAGCAATATGTGCGGTACAAGAATGTGAACACTAGTGAGAGTTACCACAAAGAAACAGATCACAAGAATCTACAGAAGAGACAGACTACTCATCTTTAAGAATGACACCAAACTTCACCAACACACGATAGACAGAACATCTCCCAGACACCCTGCACGACAGATAGAAGCCCCGATTCGCCGAGGATATGTTACACACAGGTGACACGGAAGTTCTACTTCTGTGGTTCAGAACTTAACTTTAACTAATATATCAAAGACACTTAAATAACAACATAAGAGTAAAGTAAAAAACAAAAGACTGACCTAATTACCATAAAATTGTAATTTCATGATAAGTAATAAGATGTGTTAAGTTTAATGAGTTTAATGAGTTTAATGAGTATAACACGCTAAAGTTAAATAAGCCCATTCTTCAGATGGCACAAAGTAAAGATTATTATTTTTAATATCATATACAGGAACACACAACTCGGATCCGAGGACAGTACAAGCTATGTTCACCCATGACTTACACTAATTACAATTGTACAAAATGCGCAAATATTTTTATCATTAGTATACACATTACTAATTTTCTTCTATGATGCTAAAACAGTATGTAATAAAAACAGATGTCATGGTCCAAAAAGGTGAGTGAATAAATCTACAAACCCCTGTCAAAAATTCCTCAATTCACGAGATCCTATTTAGTGTTTGTTTATATTTCAGATAGTTATGAGTTTGTGAATGTTATGGCAGCCTGTTTAATTGACCTGAGCCTATTAACCAGGTTCCCAATATTATAATGTCGTCCCGACGTTATAAAATGCGCCACTCTGCTTCTGCTATTATCATTTAATATTTTGTAGAGTTATTCACTCTGCTAGTTTAACTACCCTGTTAATTTAAAATCTCTCCCTCTTGCGTGAAGTAAAATAATAAAGACTACTTGGAACTACGATAATAAATATAAAAAAAAGGGTCAGATATTAACCCCTATTAACCAGAAAAAAAATTTAGGGTTAATAGTAAGAAATAAAAATAATTTATGAGAACAAATCAGAATAAAGAACTCGTATTTAAATAAGTAAAATCATAAATTAGGATAAAGAGTTTTATTATTATTATTATAACGCAAAATAATATAGGTAAGGATATTTAAATGTTGTAACCCCAGGTTCATTCCTGTACAAAATGTCATTCTCCAACCTGTCGGTTTGACGACAATCGTAGACAGGAAAATAACGTGTTACAGTCTGTAGGAAACAACCCGATTGTTATCAGCTGCAGCGTCGAGCCAGACAATACACTGCCTACCCCTATTGTCTAATACAAAGCGCGTGACTCCCCTTGCCCAGTAATAACATATGGTTAAAATATATTATGTCTGTGCGAGATTCCTCTCCTCTCTCTGAGGCGAGATTTGATTCTCTCGTATCATCTATTTGTAAATATCTCTCATATATTTAAATTTTACTAAACCTAAAGATAGTAAAATAGAGTGTTTAGTATAAGTAGAATAAGTAGTGTATAAGATTTAGCATCTTAAGAGCATGTCTCAATTCAATCCAGATTTATTGTTAAAAGATGAATTATGCTATGAAGCACTTTTGCACGACTACCTTACGCGAACGTAACGGTCGCGGAACTACGCAAAACGTTACGCGAAAGCAGGCAAGATACACCCTCACAGTTAAGTCGATTAAGCGAAATAGATCTTGATAGCGAAAGAGAAACATGTTATGCGAAGTATACGGAACTGACCTCAATATCACATGAAACGATACTGTATAACTGTATCATAATTTAATACGTATGTAAATACCTATAATAATTAAGCAAATATAAATGATAAATATAACCATATATGATAAATTAAAGTATTGAAATGTACGTAGTTTTAAGTAAAATTATAATTGAATAGTGAATCTAAAGAGGCTCGGCAGTGCGACAGACCGACGCCGGCAAAAATATGTACAATAGACCTAAGACACCCTACATGTCGTAAACGCATAAATTGTTTTGTAGTGTAAAACTAGCAAAAAACGCCTATATACCGTTAGGTTAACGGTACAGTGTCCTTGAACAGACAAACGATGCCACGCAAGTAAATATGACGATTTTAGAAAGTCGCGTCATTTTTAAGGTGTGTAACGGACAACCGCGTAAAATTATCGGCCGCACTTTGGGAACCAGTCACCAATAGCGTCAGTAGTGAGCACGAAAGAGATACGACACCAGACTGGATACATTCAAAAATACCGGCAAATATTTGAATGTAAGACCAATGAGAAATGATCAACAGAAGAAGTAGTGAGGGTAGAATTGAAAAAACTATAAAAATAACATGCCGAGCCCACAACGGGGGAGTCTAAGTCAAAATTTCACGCAAAACACGTGAAACCTGCGTCACTCGATGTGAGCAAATTAAATTACTCTAAGTTCAAATCAATATTCTCTCGGTTTAATAGTATCAGTCATCAAGAAGTTTTATTTAGATATGTGCGCGAAAGTACGTGTGGACAAGAAGCTATTTAAATTGTGCGCGTAATTTGCAACAAAAGTATATTAGTTATTTGTGCGTGACGTATAGTAATAACGCGAGCGTGTGATGTGGTTAAAGAAAGTTAATAAAGCGTGATCAGTGAAAGTGTGGTGTAATGGTTAACGCAAGAATACAATTCGTCATTCGCCTGTCAGGAATCCTGCCACAAGTAACAATATCTCACTTATAAATTACAATACAATCAATTAACATAATTTTAAATCTCAAATAAACTCATCTCATTTTAAAAAGACCCACGATGTTCAGATACTAAACATTCAATTTATGCTAGATGACATGTTTGGGTGAATTATGATATAGTAAAGTAAGAAACCAATACTAATAATTATGGAAATGATAGATGAATTAAATAATTAAATATATATTGAATAGTATAGAAGAAGTCATAGCAGTTAAGAATTGATTTTATGTGTGTGTGTGTGTGTGTGTGTGTGTGTGTGTGTGTGTGTGTGTGTGTGTGTGTGTGTGTGTGTGTGTGTGTGTGTGTGTGTGTGTGTGTGATAGCGATGATTTAAATTTGTTAATGGAGTAAATTGAATATACTAAGAACTCCTATGAATGTTATATAAATAATATAAATTCAAAAAGAAGCGTAAATAGAATTATTAATACTATTTTGGTGTTATTATTAAATAAGGTTGATATAAATGATTATGCTTCAGATGTATTAAATGATAAAAATCTAACAATACAAATATTAGTATCTGAACAATTTGTTATTATTTCATAAACAAACCTGAGATCTCCTGCTCTGGCGCCCAAGTAATAATTAATAATATAAATTTGAGTGGAGCTCGTTCAAAATAATAATTATAATTGACGCCACAAAAACGTTGAGGTGTTAAGAATCTTTATATTTGTCGCCAACAACGTGGTGCAGTTGTCAAGAATCTTTATATTTGTCGCCATCAACGTGGTAAAGGTGCAGTTCTAAAAAATCTTTATACACAATCTCTGCACGACGAGAAGTCACCCGCTATAATCTTGCGTACCACCCAGAGAATAGAGCATTTAACCCGTCGGATAAATAATTTATTAAACTGGCCCAGAGCTACTGTAATTCCCCCAGATATGCAAAAATTTGCTGATGAAGCATTACAGCAATTACCCACAATAATAAGAGAATTACGTAGAAAGTCTGACTCATTTAAAATGGAGGAAATTGAAGAAGCTCTGACTAAATTATATATCTCCCCATCTCAATCACCTACCCTAGAACAGCGACCCACTACCGTGAGTTTCGAATCCCCCCAGGTATCGAGAATAGAACCGAGTAATGATCAGTTGCTGAATAGCAACGTGAATACCCTACCGATAGCTGAAGCATCACTTCCCAATGCCCACCACAATCTCACCAATAATTATGCGTTACCACCCTCAGCGATGACAAATCAAGTATCGGGACATCCTAGAATAACATCTCACGTAAACTTTAGTACGGACCTCTACGAAAAGATAACTCACCCCGTAGAAAAAATTTTATCAGAAAGCCCATACACCAATTGATTGAGTATCACCAAACTATTAGCTTTCATAAAATATCTGTTATAAATAAAAGACTTACAGCAACAATGCGATTGCCAAATATTACAAGTCCTTCTCCCCAAATGTAGACCACCATTAAAGGACCGTGTACAGGAGTCATTAAGTTCTCAACATCCAGCAGAAGAACTCCATACAACTCTGATAAGACATATTATTCCAACGGGAATTTACGAAGAACTGAAACGAAACACAGTACTTCGAGTACAAGGAGCTCACGAGAGACTCGCCCACTATATCTCTGAAATAAGAGAAGCTTCATTATTACTGAAAGTAAACTGGAGCGAACAGCAGTTAGTAGAAACAATCTTGGTAGGATTATCCCCGGAAGAGAGATCTCGGTTAGCACTTGTCAATAGACCCAACACGTTCGCAGAATTAGAACAATGCTGTATCCACTCATCCAACGTTTGGTATTCGGATCAGAACCGACGTGCGTTACTTCCCCAGACACAACGTAGAAATGAAACACAACCCCTGGTATCAGATACAACAACACACCGTGATAGGCGACTATTTCGAATTCCTGAAACTTCATACTACCAAACTACATCGAATCATCAACTGAAACCTCAACAGAATACGAGTGATACCGTAAGTAGAGAAAATAGATGTTATAACTGCGGGAAATTAGGACACATCAGTAGATACTGTAAACAGAAACAGCACTACCAAAAACCTTCTTATCCAAAAAACATGTAAGGCAGGCAGATCCGTAATCCTGTGTCTTCTGCAGCATCGTGAAAATAGGTAAAACCCAGGAGTACAAAAAAGAAACAAAAAAAAATATAAAAAAATTAGACCCCTACGTAGAGAGATTTATCAATAAATGCAACTTAATTAATACATGCAAGTCCAGTATGTGTCAATTACCATACATACAAGTAGACCTTGGCGTTACTACCACACTAGGATTAATTGATTCTGGATCGACACGGAGCTTAATCAGCCAACAGCTAGCCGATACATTAGCTAAACACAACCTTGTTAAACGTAGTCAACCGGTGACCATAAAATGCGCTACCGCTAACAAACAAAACTTAAATCATAAAACTCAGTGTTACGATTAAACTAAAAATTAAAAATTTAACGTGGTATTTTCCAGTGTTAGTATTGGACGAATTAGGACCAAACTTAATATTAGGAGCGGACTTTATCAGTAAAACAGGTATAATTCATGACATGTACGATAAGCAGTATTATTTTAGATTCGACCGTACTCAAAAATATAATTTTGATTCTGAAATAAATAACAGTGGAGATATGGAAACTTCTGCAACGCACCTAGAACACCACGAGTCTGCAGTAGATCATTTAGAAAGTAAAGATAGACTGAAAATACAAAAACTAATAAAAGAATTTTCAACCGTCCTCACCCCAAAGTTAGGATTAACGAATCTTATAGAGTACAAGATCAACCTGACTGACAACAAAATAATACGACTGCACCCATACAAATTACCTCCACCAAAAATGGAAATAATGAGAAATCAAATCAATAAATTGTTAGAACAATAAGTCATAGAACCTTCCACTTCACCGTATTCATCACCTGCGTTTTTAGTACCTAAAGGCACCGATAAACATAGATTAGTTGTGGACTATACACAATTAAAAAAAAGGATAGAATTCGAGTCCATAGTACTCCCCGACATCCACAGCGCCTTCCATTACTTTACAAAAGCTAAAGTTTTCACCATAATGGACCTCAATCAGGCATTTCATCAAATACCGCTATCGGAAGAATCCAAACACCTAACCGCCTTTGCCGTCCCATTCAATCTGTACCAATTTACAAGAGTACCATTTGGAATATCCCAAGGAAGTTCTGGATGTAGCCGATTGTTAGAGACTGTATTCCACGACGTAAAATTTAAATTTGTATATCACTACCTAGATGACATAGTAATCTACAGCGAATCTATGGATCAACATCTTCATCATTTACGTGAATTATTATCACGATTAAAGAAAGCCGGATTAACAGTAAACCCGAGTAAAGTAAATTTTGCTGTTAAACAATTTTCATTTTTAGGTCACATAGTATCGGCCGACGGAAAAATAAGCATAGACCCAGAACGCACCCGTGCTATCAGAGAATTTTTACCACCACGGGATACGAAAGGAATAGCCCGATTTTTGGGAATGATAAATTACTTCCACAAGTATATCCCTCACCTAGCTGATATAGCAGCACCATTGAACGCGTTAAGGAAAAAAGGAGCGAAATTTGAATGGACCCCACTACACCAATCTGCATTTGAAACACTGAAAGAAAGCATAATATCACCCCCAGTATTACAATTAGCTGATTTCACTAACCCATTTGTAGTACAGACTGACAGTTCAAGTGTAGCACTAGGAGCAGTAATATATCAGAAAGTAGATAATTCTAGATTACCGATCAGTTATGCCTCGCGAACTCTAACCGATCAGGAAAAGAAATTCTCCGCATACGAATTAGAATGTTTAGCCGTAGTATTCGCATTTGAGAAATTCAAACCCTTTTTAGAACATGCAGAATTTCTGTTAGAAACTGATATTCAAGCCTTATCTTGGTTATTAAATCACCCTAAACAGTTAGGTCATATCGGAAGATGGGTATTGAGATTAAATTGTTACAAGTTTAAGGTACAACACATTCGTGGCACCCAAAATGTAGTTGCTGATACACTGTCCTGTATGTTCCAGCCGCCTAATAAAATATCCGAAAATAAGGAAAGTGGTGAAACATCGATAATCAATACGCTAATTACTGAATTCCCACTGGCATTTACTGATATAGCTCAGTATCAACAACAAGATCCGTGTTTAAATAAAATAATAGAACAGTTAGATAAAGGAAATAATTCAGAGAAATATATATTGAGCAAGAGAGTATTATGTTATAAAGTAGCTAATAGAAAATCCTTGAGAATAATTGCCCCGGATATTATTAAACCAATGCTTATGGAATACTACCACTCATCCACCATTGGAGCACATATGGGATTAAATAAAACTATACATCGTATTCGAAAAGAATATCATTGGGAAAATATGAACAGCGAGATAGCTAAATTCGTAAAACAGTGTAAGTTGTGTGCACTGAGCAAGCCAGCGAGAAACAGCCACATAGGTAAATTAATCTCGGAGACTCCCACGACACCCTTTTCAAAAATTTACTTAGACTTTTCTGGCCCCTACCCACGTTCAAAATCAGGTAATACCATGCTACTCAGTTGTGTACTCATTTACCAAATTCGTCTGGATGTATCCCATGCGACGTGCGTTAGCATCTACCACAGTGAAGATTTTGCAAGATAGATTATTTAAAGACTTCGGTACACCAGTACATCTAGTGTCAGATAACGGACCCCAGTTTAAGTCCAACGAATTCAAAGACATGTGTTTCAGACTAGGCATAGACCACATTACCGTTACAGAGTATCGTCCACAAGGTAATATAGCTGAAAGGTATTTGCGAAACCTAAAATCTGCTTTAATAGCCTACCATGCAAACGACCAAACATCTTGGGACCAGAACCTATCCTGGATACAATTTGCCTTCAACTCAGCATATCATGAAGGACATAAATCGACACCCTTTGATTTGTTGTATAAATATAAACCGAATCACCCGTTATCCACAAAGTGGAAAATACATGAATTGCTACCCCTCGAAATCAGTGGTAAAAATATAAAAAAGATATGGAACGAAGCTCGCGCTAACTTAAGAGTGAACTTGAGAAAATCACGAAAATATCACGAGCGGGATAGTAAAGAAATAAAGTATCAAGTCGGAGACTTAGTGATGTACAAAACTCACCCGACGAGTAGTGCAGTTGATAAGATCACCTCCAAACTATCTTACCGATGGTGTGGCCCTTACAAAATTTACAAATACTTAACTCCCGTAACCGTAGCGCTGTATGAACCCACTACGGATAATTACGTACGTAGAAGTCATGTTTCCCAGATAAAATATTATCACGGAAATAAACATGCTAGTGAGCAAGAAAAGAAACGAAGTAGACAAGAATAGATGTATTAAGACGTATATTTGCTATATTGTAATTGAGTCACTACTTAATTACCAAATCGTATAAATAGGAATGAGGCCTGATCAACCTTAGATCCTGTTCACCGAGAAATAATAAGCAAAGTGAGAAGTCAGCTGACACAAAATATAAGTAACGTTACTTTACCAGAGTACTTTAATCACCTTACTGTACTTAACTGTACTTATATGTACTATACTATACCATACTATACGACACACACAAGCCCTACTAATCAAAGTACTAAAAGGAATACAGTACTAAAATAAAATGATTCGTCAACCACGATTCAACGAAATCCATGAAAGAGAAAAGGAAGCACAGTAAGGATGTGAAACATACTCTGTGAAGAGTAACTCCATGAAAAGAGTAACAAAAAGCTAAACAAAAAACCGGTAGTAGTATTAAGTAGTAGAATTAAGATGAATTTTGTGTATTCTATGTATTTTATGAATTTTGAATTTTATGTATTTTAAGTATTAGTTAATATGGTATTGTATCTCTTGCTAATAGTAAATAGTAAATTGAGAGTGATTCATGTACCTCATGAGGAAATTGCTTAAAGAGAGAGAGGAATTTCACACGGAAATTCCGAGCGGAAATTCCGAGCTAACTCCCAGTGCAATTCTGATCTATTTCCCGTTGAAAACACATCGGTCCCTGACCCTGTGTCTTCTTTAAGTGGAGGAGTATGTGACGATTTAATATGCCTAAATCCCACAATAAAATTAAATAAAAATTATAATACTAAAATAATTTAATAAGGTACTAAAGAACCCTTTCTCTATGCCCCAAACCGGTAGTAACATGCCGATTTGCCGATGTATCAGTTGTAAGAAGACCGCTGTATGCCGGTCGTTACAAAAGATAAAAAGTTGATGGAAAATTTTATAAAAAATAAAATTTTCAAATAATAAAAAATTTTCTTTATGTTTTTTAATGTGTGTATATAAGAAATAAATCTGTTTTAAAAGTTCTTGTAAAAAATTTGATAATCAGGCAGGTATTTATTGACTATCGAGCACTTCTTGAAGATTTGAACCAAGTCTGGAGTTAAATAGATTAACTCCAGTTAGCAATCGATTGGTGATTTTTCTTGCTGGTCCAATATCTCACTCAAATAAAATATTTTCTTCTTCTTTAAGTCCCTCAGTCTTAATAAATACTCTTAAATTAACCTGTGAAATAAATAACAGATAAGAAATAATGGAAATATAAAGATTTATTGAACAATTTAAATAAATAATCGATTTTTTATCGATGGAGAGCAATTATCGACTCCGTCCGGGAATTATCGATTGTGCATACAGAACAAAATTTATGATATGTATTATATAAAAGACAGGTTCTTCGAGCGATTAAAATTAATAGTCAGAGAAGGGTGACGAGAAAGTATAACATTAACAATTAAACATAAATACAATAATTATTATTCAAAAGTATTTAAATAATTCCAATATATAAGGTGTAAGAAAGTTGTCGAACCATATGCAGGCTATGACGTCACTGCTGGATGATGAAGGCCGGCTCTGTTGAATTAAAAGATGGCCGCTACTATTTCTGGCGTAGTTACTGCGAAATCGACATGTCCAAAAATCACGACAAAATTACCTTTGTGAATGTCTGAAATCTTCCCGCACTGGTGTAATATGTCTGTTAAGTTATTTGGTGTATTCTGAAGAAGTATTCCGTGTAAACTTGTGTTAATTAGTTTATTTTGTATGTGTTCACTCCTGTGGGTTAAGTTTCTGTAAATGTGGTTATGCGTTGTAGAGTGAATTGTGTCAAATATACTGTTTTACTGTTTTATATCACTCGTATCATGAAGTTAGGTGTTATTTCTCACTATTGCCGTTAAAGGTTAGGTAAATTTTGCTATGAAAGTGTTCAATTCATCTACCTCTCGTTGCACTGACATTAATAGTAATTAGACGTACCATTTTCTACTCGATTTAAAGAACGTTTTGTCACACAACTATTCAGCTTGATATTCAACAAAAGACTAATTAACTTGGTCAAAATTTGGCCCAGTTAATCCTTGAAAAAGTATTGTTAACATATTTCGATTACCCATACACATGATAAAATATTACATTATATATGGAATTTATTTATTTTATTCATCACTTTTATGAATTATGAACCTTATCATTGGTTTAATCATCTCATTCCTTTTAAATTGATGTATTATAGTCCGTATCTGTAGACATTTTGTGGAAATTAACAAATTTCTTTACTTTTTGGAAATATAGGCTCAAAATTGGATTTCCGTCTTTATACAGATTTCCTCCATTTTAAATATCATTAATACTATTATAATAAATTTTAATTAGTCATTTAATTAGAACCTTTGAACTGGTTTTTTGTGTTAATCTCTGAATTTGACATTGCTCTTTAAAATTAATTAACTTATATATTTTGAAAATTTACAATATTTTAAGGTATATTTCCTTATTATCATTTTAACTCCTAGGATCATTCCCAGTAGTGGTTAACTGATTTACTTTATCTAAATCTGGCTAGTTTACAGGATTTATAAGTGAATTATTCTGGTTTATATCGTTTCTGTGAATTCACCAAATGGCCTAGATTTTAGAATTTTATATTTGTTTTTCTCAAATAAATTTAATCCTACTTCCTCCTCTGACTTTACATAGTTACTATTACATGAAAATAAAATGGTTTATAACTTATTGTGAGGTGTAGTATTTAATTAACACTACTGTTATTAAAATAAATAATTATGAACATTATTTAGCAATCTGCACAATTGAACATATTGCTGATATAGTTTGAACATATACTTTTAACTATTTTTGAGTTAACATAGCATACCTATTGAAACATTATTAATGGTATGTAGGCTATTATTTAGCAAACATAATTCATTTTAAAACACATAATATAAATCTTATTTTCTAATAACTCTTACAAATACATTTTACTAACACATTGATTTTATGGCTGTGAATAAACAGTCTATTTAAACATTTTAAACTTATGAATACTAAATTAATGCCAGTCCCTTCTGGTCTAAACCATTATTATTTATGATACCCTCATCAGTAAACATGACCACCCATACTCTAGTTATTAGCATTTTTTACAAATGTCTTGTAAATAAAGAGTTACATTAAAATAATAAAATACTGGAAATCTTCCATTTTATTATTTTATTATGCTGTTTATTATTGGATATTTTAGTTGTTATATAGCATACTGATAAGTCATAGTATCACTAACTTTAAGTTTATTGCATTTCCAAAAAACACACAAATTCACTTTCACTGTTGGTTCTGATATTTTGAGTCTTATTATCTCAGACCAGACCTTTAGTAATCATGGACTGTTAAGACTTGTTTATTTTCTTATCACACAATAGCTTTAGTCGGTTCACTTCTTATAATACTATACAGCACTTTAGTTTTCTAAATAATTACATTTTTATAGGATTTTGGGTATGTTATACTTTCTTTTGAATCGTTTTTGTGGGTTTGGGGTTGATGGCAGTTAATAATAATAATAGATTTTACAACGGTGTTTCTTTCATACTATTTCTTCCTCTCCTCCTGTCTTCTTTCTTGTCCTTCTTCTTATCTTCTTTCTTGTCTTCCATCTTGTCCTTCTTCTGGTCTTCATTCTTGTCCTTCTTCTAGTCTTCATTCTTCTGGTCTTCTTGTCTTCCTTCTTCATTCTTGGGTAAACCAAGGTACTTGGTGTATCTCGACTGATGTTTAGTTTGGAGCATCTAATTTATTCACTGATACTGACCTTGTTCTTCTCTAAAGGTTTCAGGGTATTGTTTTCTTCCTGATCACAAACTGTATTCTTCCCTCTTCTTGTTTTTGGGGTATTTTGGTATTCACCACTCTTAAACTGAGTCTCTTTCTTCTTGATCTGGTGTTATTTATTTTGTTTACTGCTCCTAGCTTCCTGGGTAAATTACTGATATTATAATATGCGTTGCTTTCAATACTTTCTTTGATATTTAAACAGTGGTTTCTGTATAATGTAATGAGGATTTTTATTTTATCGTGGTTCATTCCTTTGATTTCCTTAAATCTCATTCAATATTATTTTAACATATTTGATGTAATTAAACTTTATGATTTTATATGACTTAATAAGTAGTGGATTTTCTGTCACGCTACAGAATGCCCTTCTCCAAAAGTAATTTTTTCAGACTATACTTGCTTTGGTTGAAACAATTGCTTATGATAATTATTCTAGGTTTGTTATTATTCTGGACTTCCTTCCATTTTAAAAATTTTCTTATTTATATTTAAGTTTATATCATTCTCACTTGATCTCCCTTGATAGTAATAGTCATCTGAGTTCATATTTATTATTTCATTTTCATATTTCTTCTTAGTATTTTCTCCTTGGGATATTTCCTCCCTATCGTTCCCTACTTTGTGAGCTGGTTCAGTTCAGAGAGGCACTGTACGCTACTTTCCTCTGCTGTCCAATACTTCACACATATTTGAGTACAGAGGCAAATCATCTCTGCTCAAAAAACATATTAATACTGCTGGAATTATCTACAGACAGATTAAAAATTATTCAGAATAGTACACATTTGTTACTATTTAAAAAAAATATCTTTGGGATACTTCACTTATTACTTATTATATTTCTCAGAGATTTTAATATTCCTATCTCAGTTGTTCTTCTGACTCGTTAACTGGATGTTTCTTTCATTTGATATTATGGTAGGAAGCTCTTCTATTATTACATTTTTCAACTTTTCTTATCATATAAATCTTTTGGTTATAAATTCTTTATTACCTTCTGTTTTTTTTTATTATAATCTGCATTGTTTATAGTAGCATATCTTTATGACATTTTTAGACTGTTTCTTTGTTCTTAAATTTCCACTTGTTCTATTTTCTAGAACTTTTTATAACTGTCATTATCGTAATTGACATTTAATTCATAAATCATTTTATATTAATTCGTTTAACTACATAAATCTTTGATATTATTCTCACATTATTCCTGTCATGGTTATTATACCTTCGAATGAATGTTTTTCATTAATTTCATAGTGTGGTCATAATTTCTCCTCATACCACTTCAAAGTTTTATTATCTCATAATTCCAAATAAGTTTTTGTACTTTATTATATTCAATCACTCAAATCGTATCAACTCAAATCGTATTAAAGAAATTTTTTTTTTTATTTCCTTTGGCATCATTTTATGGAAAGGTTTTTTTCTCTTCATATTGAAATTAGACATGATCACACTGTCCAGAATTATTTGTTTTAATTCTAAAGTCTGGTTCCTTTATTCATCCCATTATGATCCTTTATTAACATGGTAATTATTTTTATGCTTACCATAAATATGGTATTAAATCTCTTCTGTTTATCTCACCAAAGTGTTTCATTAATAATTGGTTGGTAAGTTGTACTTATTCTTGGTTTGGAAACTTGATTTATACACAATTCAAAATTCACTCTTTTATATTATTCCATAAAGTTTTCTCTAAATTTTTTGTTAGTAAGGTGATCTTACCCTTGTTTGGAATTTTGATGGTTTATTCTAATTTTCTTCTTATATTACTGCCACATAGATTTTTCATAAATAACTGGTATGTAAGGTGGGCTTACATGTGTTTTAGAATTTTGATTATTTTAAATTCTAATTATATATATCTTCTAAATGGTTTCATTAATAATCTTGTAGTAAGATGTACTTACTTTGTCTTTGGAATTTTGATGGTTTTATTTTAATTCCTGTTTTATATTCTCTTCCAAAATGTTTATTTCAAATTCCTGGTTAGTAAGATGGTCTTACATTGTTTTAAAATTTGGATGATTAAGTCCAAACTCTTCTTCTTATATTATAGCCATAAAATTTTCTTAAATAACTGGTATGTAAGGTGGGCTTACATTTGTTTTAGAATTTTGAGGATTTTAAATTCTAACTTTTCTTATATTATTGCCACATAGATTTTTCATAAATAATTGGTATGTAAGGTGGTCTTACATGTGTTTTAGAATTTTGAGGATTAAGTCCAAACTCTTCTTCTTATATCTTTCCAAATAGTTTTCCTTTAAATGATCTTTATGTAAGGTTGGCTTACATGTGTTTTAGAATTTTGATGGTTTTAAATTCTAACTTCTTCTTTTTTTATATATCTTCTAAATGGTTTCATTAATAATGGTGTAGTAAGATGTACTTACTTTGTCTTTGGAATTTTGATGATTTATTCATAAAATTTCTTCATGGATGCCTGGTTAAAGACACCCTTGACTTTATTTGAATTCATTTCCTTGATTTCGTATGTGTTGTTGTTATTGTCCCTTGAGATAATATAGGGACCAGTGTACAGAAGCAATAATTTTTTTGTTATCCCCTCTAAGGAACTGGACAATTCCCTATTCTTCAACAACACCTTCTCTCCAACGGTATAATGAATAACCTTACCCATGCTTTTATTGTATTTATTCCGCCATTTCTCCTGATCTTCGGCCACCTTATTGTGAAATTGAATTCTATCAAATATATATTTATGCTCTCTGGGGAACTCCAAGATATCTTCAATCTCTCTAGGGGGTTGTATCTCGTACATTGCGGAGTATGGGGTTATTCCTATGGCTGGATGGTATGCCACGTTGAGGAATTCTTCAGTGGCCTCCAAGTATTCTTGCCACCTTCTCTGCTGATCATGGCAATACGTTCTTAATAGGCGCCCCACCTCTCGCAAGACTCTTTCGGCCGGGTTACTGCTCGGGTGGTATACAGATGTCTTGTATGTATGAACCCCCATTGACAGCAGTGTATCCCGCCATTTCCTCCCCTTGAATTGTGTCCCATGGTCGGTTATGATCGATACCGGTTTTCCGACGGTTGGGAAGTACTGGTTGATCAGGATATCAAGAACTTTATTCGTAGTCGCCCGATTCGCTGGGTATAGCTTCACGAACTTGGTATAATGGTCCATTATGATGACGAGATATTTGTATCGGTGGCGGCCTCCACTGCGGGGAAATGGCCCACAGATATCCAGGAATACCTTCTCAAGTTTCGACTGCGAGGTTATCGGAATCATCTGCCCCTCTCTTTTCTCGTTGTTAGTTTTTACGAGTTGGCAAATGCGACAGTTTCTAATGTACCTCCGTACCTTCCGATTTATATCTTTGATATGGCAGCTCTCTTCCAGGGCCTTTACCACCTTTAAGGCGCCCATATGCCCATATCGAACATGATAATTGAACACTATCTCCTTCTCGATATGGGTCGGAATTATTACCTTCCATTCCTCCTTATATAATGATGGTTTGGAAAACAGGATTCCATTATGTATGGTATAATATTGGGAGATTGTCTCATCCCCTGCTTCCAATCTTGAGATAATAGAGATTAACTTCAGGTCAGCTTGTTGGTGTGTGCTTAGGTGTTCCAAAATTGATTGTTGACCGGCGCTGCTGCTGAGAATATGGTATACTTTCAGAATACTCTCCTTCTCCCCCTCGAACGTCTGTTCGTCAATGTCTACTCTAGACAATACATCCGCGACGACATTCTTCCTTCCGGGGATATACTCCCACTTAAGGTCGTATTCTTGCAGCAATAGTATCCACCGCATTAACCTTCCATGGCTTAACTTACATCTCTTCAGGAACGAGATAGATTTATGGTCTGTCCGGACGGTAACGGAATAACCAAGAATATAAATGCGGAACTTTCCGCACGCGAACACAACACTCAATAATTCCTTTTCTGTAACGTGATAGTTTCTCTCACACTGGTTCAAAGCTCTGCTGGCAAAGCAGATTACAAGATGTTCGCCCTCCTCATCCTCTTGATATAAGGTAGTGCCGAGGCTGATGTCACTGGCATCACAATTAAGAAAGAAAGGCTTGTTAAAATCTGGATGGCAGAGTATAATTGGTTCAAGGAATTTTTGTTTTATAAGAGTTAATATATTTTGTTGTTCATTACCCCAGATCCATTTATTTTTAGATGACAGTTGCGGCTGAAATCTGGCAGTCAGTTCGGAGTACTTTTCCTGGAACTTGCGGTAATAATTACAGAGTCCCAGGAACGACTGTAACTGCCTTCGATTCTTAGGTGTAGGAAAGTTCTGAATCGCTTCGACTTTTTCAGCCAACGGTGAGATTCCCTTATCATTTAATATGAAGCCTAAGAATTGTATTTCTTTAGCAATAAATTGAGATTTTGCTAATTTCAGCGTAATATTGTTTGCTGCTAGCTTCTGTAATACGTGTTCCACACGGTAGCAGTGTTCCTCCCAAGTTTCTGAGGACACTAGCAAGTCATCGACGTATACGGTGGTGAATTGTAGTGCTTCTTGGCCAAGTATCTGGTCCATGCAGTGCACAAAGACTGCGACTGAGTTTACCAGTCCGAAGGGCAACCTCTTAAACTGGTAGTTCCACCCTTCGAATATAAAGGCCAGATACTGGCGACTCTGTGGATGTAATTCCACCTGCCAGTACCCGCACACCGTATCCCAGGTAGTGAAGTATTTGGTACCGTGGAACCGTTTTAAGATCTCCTCAATCTCACCGGGCGAAGTCCTGTCATTAATGATCATTTTATTTATTTCGCGCGCATCTAAACACAAACGGACTTGTCCATTTTTCTTAGGAATAGCCACGATAGGACTTGTATATGGGGAATGGCTACTCTCTATAATGTCACGGTTAATCATTTGCTCTATTTCAGCTCTTACTGCTTGCTTTCGTGATTGCGCAATGGGGTAAGACTTCCGGTTAAAGTCCACTGTGTCTCGGAACTGTAGAGTACACTGGAAGTTTTTCACTTTACCGGGCTCATCAGAAAAGACTGATTTATATTTGTTGTATATGTTTATTAATTTGTTCGCTTGGTTTGTTGTTAAACCTTCGCCAGTTATACCGCTCCGGAAATCCCTGATCTCCTGGATTTTTTGTGACCATAAATCTTCATTGGAGGTGTCGTCTATCCTTTGTTCAATTACAGATGTTGGATGGATGTAATTATTTTGCGGATTTGCTGATGGCTACTATCGGGAACGACTTGGTCACTACCCACCAAGTTCGCCGTCCAAGTATGTCCGTTAGAAAACAGCGACAATGTTTCATCAGTTCTCAGATCAATGATGGCGGAATTCCTCCTAAGCACATCACACCCGACCAGTATATTAAATGGCAGACCGCTCGCCACCAAGAATTCCATGTCAATCGCTATACCACAGCTCATCACACTGGCGGAGACTTGCCTACGTAGTTTTGTTTTGTTGGCCGGTTGCACCCAACAAAACAATATTATTCAACGGCAATGTTGGTAAAGTTCTCCCGCATTCTTGCTGTATCCTCTCCAGTTCCGTCGTACTTATGATTGACACGTTCGAACCAGTATCGATCATTAACTTGGCTGGGATGCCTTCTACCTTGGCGTCGACATGTATTATTTCATTATTGAAGTTATTGGTGGGATTCCTGTTATCCTCTTCCAATAACTCCTGTCTGATGTCCTTTAGGTAGTTGCACCCTATGATGGTGATACGATTATTATTCACGTGATTGTACTCATTATTATTATTATACCCAGTATTTAGGAGCAGTAACGGGTTCTGGCGATTTATTACTGCCTGTGCCCGTTTAAAGGCTCGGCATCATTGTTCCTTTGAGCCATACTAGTTGATGCCTCATTTGGGATGCTCAGAGTGGTTACCTGTCGATCTGTCGTATGGTCTTCCGGTCGTTCGTGGTTCGACCTTCGTTCAGCGTCGTCTAAACTATTGCTCCTCCTTGCCGGATAGTACCTTGGTTGGTCCCGTTCTAGGCTCCTCCGCCTTTCTTCATATCCGCGGTAGCTATTTCGTCGATTGTGATCGAATCTCCGCTGTCGTCCATCTGTGGCTCGTATGAAGTTCACTCTAGGGCGAGGAAACCTATTATTATTAAAATTACCATTATTGGGACCCGTACAATTGGTATTATTAGGGTAATGACTATTACCATAATTGGGGCTTCTCAGACTATTTGCGTTATTAGGGTAGGGATTGCGGTTACCCTGATAACCATTAGAGGGTCGATTCGGGTTTTGATGGTTTGGACCCGTATTATTATTATCATTGTAACTAGGATTGTTCACATTATTACTATTATTAGAACCGTTATTTCGCGGGTATGCCCGGCCTCCTTGGTACCCAGTATTTATGTGGTTCGTACCCTGGTTATTGTTCTGATACGTCCTTGGTTCGGGCCCATCACTTCTTCTACGACTTTGTCGGTAGTAGTCTTCATTTTCATAATTTTCTAGGAGTTCTGTCATTGCCTGGATGGTTTTTATCTGGCTGCCCCTCCTCGCACGAATTACCTCTTCATCATAATGATAGGACAACTTATTTATTAGGCATTCCTCCGGTATGGCTGGTTCTAAGTGCTTGGCCATACACACCTTGCCGAGGAAATAAGCTGTCATTGAACTACCGATTTGTGGTTTGTAGCGGCCGTGGCATATATTATCTCTTATTAGATTTTGCGTGGTCTCTGACCAGTACTTGGCCTTAAATAGGCTCTTGAATTGTTCATAATTGTCGATGTCGCTCCGGTTGGCCATCCACCAATGGTCATTCACCTCCCGAAACGACTCGTCAAGGATTTCTCTGTTCTGGACCCATCGGTTCCCTCGGTGTTTCTCTAAGTATTCCTCTATACGTGCCAAGAACTCCATAGGCTTCCGTTTATATTGTCGGAAATTGAGCCATTCTCTGTTCTCTGACATGGGGAAATTGTGATATCCAGATGGTCTGTTCTTTATCATCTCTATCTCCTCCTGGCTCTGACGCACCTGTCCGGTTATGTTCGACATAGCGGCTTCCACGCCGTCGCATCTTTCGGTTACCTGTGTCCGCACTTTATTCACTTCTTCCAAAGCAAATTTCTTGGTCTCCTCCATTTTTGTTTTCTGTTGTTCTTGGACCTGAGTAATCTCCTTAGTTATTACTTCCCGGACTTCCAGCACTTCGTTTTCTGTTTGACAACATCTTTCGTCTACTTCTCTGATTTGCTGGTTAACAACCACAACTTCCTGTTCTAACTTCTTTACGATGGATTTCTTCGTATCGGTTATCTTTTTATTTATCTCCTCCTTGGCTAACTCAATCCTCTCGTCTAACTTATTCATGTTCTCTTGGTTAACCTCCCTTAACTCTTCTCTCAGCAGTTGATTGTCCCCTCTCAATTCTTCCAATCTTTCCCCCATCGTCTCTTCCATTTTCCTGTTATTTTCCCTTAATTCGTCCTTTAGTTGTTGGTTGTCACTTTCTATTTTCTTACTGGTTTCTTCCATCTTCTCTTCCAAATTCTTATTATTTTCTTCCATTTTCCTTTCCATCTTTTTACTCAAGGATTGGTTGTCCCTTTTCAAGTCTTCCATTTTCTTATTCAAAGATTGGTTGTTTTCCTCCATCTTCTCTTCTAAATTCTTACTGGTTTCTTCAATCCTCTTGTTAGTGTTTTCTATTTTACGGCCCAATTCTTCCTTTGTGGATCGGTTGTCTTCCTTCAAATCTTCTTTCAATTCCTGATTCATTTTCTTACTACTTTCTTCCATTCTTTCTTCACTGGATTTGAATTCCCGGAGGATCACTTCCATCATTTTGTCCCACTTTGTATCTTCAGTGGTCACCGACTTCTCTACTTCCTTGTCTGGGACTTTGATCTCCCCTGTCTGCGTTGTTACTTCAGGTTGTTCCTCTGGTGGTGCTGGTTGTTTCGGTTCCACTTGGATTAGTAACACTTCCGGATCCTCCACAGGTGTTGCCTCCTTATCCCCCATGTCAACCTCTTTTTCGGCCTCTGCCGCCCTCTTTTTCGAAGTAGCTCGTCTTTGCATTTTTCTGGTATCTATTAATTAATCGCTGCCAGGCTTATCTTATCAAGCCCTCTAAGTTGGACGCCACTTTGTAAGAAGACCGCTGTATGCCGGTCGTTACAAAAGATAAAAAGTTGATGGAAAATTTTATAAAAAATAAAATTTTCAAATAATAAAAAATTTTCTTTATGTTTTTTAATGTGTGTATATAAGAAATAAATCTGTTTTAAAAGTTCTTGTAAAAAATTTGATAATCAGGCAGGTATTTATTGACTATCGAGCACTTCTTGAAGATTTGAACCAAGTCTGGAGTTAAATAGATTAACTCTAGTTAGCAATCGATTCGTGATTTTTCTTGCTGGTCCAATATCTCACTCAAATAAAATATTTTCTTCTTCTTTAAGTCCCTCAGTCTTAATAAATACTCTTAAATTAACCTGTGAAATAAATAACAGATAAGAAATAATGGAAATATACAGATTTATTGAACAATTTAAATAAATAATCGATTTTTTTATCGATGGAGAGCAATTATCGACTCCGTCTCGGGAATTATCGATTGTGCATACAGAACAAAATTTATGATATGTATTATATAAAAGACAGGTTCTTTGAGCGATTAAAATTAATAGTCAGAGAAGGGTGACGAGAAAGTATAACATTAACAATTAAACATAAATACAATAATTATTATTCAAAAGTATTTAAATAATTCCAATATATAAGGTGTAAGAAAGTTGTCGAACCATATGCAGGCTATGACGTCACTGCTGGATGATGAAGGCCAGCTCTGTTGAATTAAAAGATGGCCGCTACTATTTCTGGTGTAGTTACTGCGAAATCGACATGTCCAAAAATCACGACAAAATTACCTTTGTGAATGTCTGAAATCTTCCCGCACTAGTGTAATATGTCTGTTAAGTTATTTGGTGTATTCTGAAGAAGTATTCCGTGTAAACTTGTGTTAATTAGTTTATTTTGTATGTGTTCACTCCTGTGGGTTAAGTTTCTGTAAATGTGGTTATGCGTTGTAGAGTGAATTGTGTCAAATATACTGTTTTACTGTTTTATATCACTCGTATCATGAAGTTAGGTGTTATTTCTCACTATTGCCGTTAAAGGTTAGGTAAATTTTGCTATGAAAGTGTTCAATTCATCTACCTCTCGTTGCACTGACATTAATAGTAATTAGACGTACCATTTTCTACTCGATTTAAAGAACGTTTTGTCACACAACTATTCAGCTTGATATTCAACAAAAGACTAATTAACTTGGTCAAAATTTGGCCCAGTTAATCCTTGAAAAAGTATTGTTAACATATTTCGATTACCCATACACATGATAAAATATTACATTATATATGGAATTTATTTATTTTATTCATCACTTTTATGAATTATGAACCTTATCATTGGTTTAATCATCTCATTCCTTTTAAATTGATGTATTATAGTCCATATCTGTAGACATTTTGTGGAAATTAACAAATTTCTTTACTTTTTGGAAATATAGGCTCAAAATTGGATTTCCGTCTTTATACAGATTTCCTCCATTTTAAATATCATTAATACTATTATAACAAATTTTAATTAGTCATATTCCTCTTCCTTTCCTTAAATACATATAAATTAAACCTTTAAACTGGTTTTTTGTGTTAATCTCTGAATTTGACACTGCTCTTTAAAATTAATTAATTTATATATTTTGAAAATTTACAATATTTTAAGGTATATTTCCTTATTATCATTTTAACTCCTAGGATCATTCCCAGTAGTGGTTAACTGATTTACTTTATCTAAATCTGGCTAGTTTACAGGATTTATAAGTGAATTATTCTGGTTTATATCGTTTCTGTGAATTCACCAAATGGCCTAGATTTTAGAATTTTATATTTCTGTTTTTCTCAAATAAATTTAATCCTACTTCCTCCTCTGACTTTACATAGTTACTATTACATGAAAATAAAATGGTTTATAACTTATTGTGATGTGTAGTATTTAATTAACACTACTGTTATTAAAATAAATAATTATGAACATTATTTAGCAATCTGCACAATTGAACATATTGCTGATATGGTTTGAACATATACTTTTAACTATTTTTGAGTTAACATAGCATACCTATTGAAACATTATTAATGGTATGTAGGCTATTATTTAGCAAACATAATTCATTTTAAAACACATAATATAAATCTTATTTTCTAATAACTCTTACAAATACATTTTACTAACACATTGATTTTATGGCTGTGAATAAACAGTCTATTTAAACATTTTAAACTTACGAATACTAAATTAATGCCAGTCCCTTCTGGTCTAAACCATTATTATTTATGATACCCTCATCAGTAAACATGACCACCCATACTCTAGTTATTAGCATTTTTTACAAATGTCTTGTAAATAAAGAGTTACATTAAAATAATAAAATACTGGAAATCTTCCATTTTATTATTTTATTATGCTGTTTATTATTGGATATTAAAGTTGTTATATAGCATACTGATAAGTCATAGTATCACTAACTTTAAGTTTATTGCATTTCCAAAAAACACACAAATTCACTTTCACTGTTGGTTCTGATTTTGAGTCTTATTATCTCAGACCAGACCTTTAGTAATCATGGACTGTTAAGACTTGTTTATTTTCTTATCACACAATAGCTTTAGTCGGTTCACTTCTTATAATACTATACAGCACTTTAGTTTTCTAAATAATTACATTTTTATAGAATTTTGGATATGTTATACTTTCTTTTGAATCGTTTTTGTGGGTTTGGGGTTGATGGCAGTTAATAATAATAATAGATTTTACAACGGTGTTTCTTTCATACTATTTCTTCCTCTCCTCCTGTCTTCTTTCTTGTCCTTCTTCTTATCTTCTTTCTTGTCTTCCATCTTGTCCTTCTTCTGGTCTTCATTCTTGTCCTTCTTCTAGTCTTCATTCTTCTGGTCTTCTTGTCTTCCTTCTTCATTCTTGGGTAAACCAAGGTACTTGGTGTATCTCGACTGATGTTTAGTTTGGAGCATCTAATTTATTCACTGATACTGACCTTGTTCTTCTCTAAAGGTTTCAGGGTATTGTTTTCTTCCTGATCACAAACTGTATTCTTCCCTCTTCTTGTTTTTGGGGTATTTTGGTATTCACCACTCTTAAACTGAGTCTCTTTCTTCTTGATCTGGTGTTATTTATTTTGTTTGCTGCTCCTAGCTTCCTGGGTAAATTACTGATATTATAATATGCGTTGCTTTCAATACTTTCTTTGATATTTAAACAGTGGTTTCTGTATAATGTAATGAGGATTTTTATTTTATCGTGGTTCATTCCTTTGATTTCCTTAAATCTCATTCAATATTATTTTAACATATTTGATGTAATTAAACTTTATGATTTTATATGACTTAATGAGTAGTGGATTTTCTGTCACGCTACACAGTTAATAAAATTAGATTTAAGAATCTCAATAAATCCATAACAACCCCGCGTTACATAAAAAGAATAATAAAAGTATAGAGTGATGTAATTAAGTTGTAAGCAAATTAAAGGAAAATAATTAATAATAATTAAGAACTACTTTTCGCGCTGAGAAACTACCCGCGCGCGGACAGCCCCATTACCCCTACAGTTAGTTAGTCAAGTTGAATCAGAGACTCCGCTGGTGATACAGCGTACAGCACGTTATGTAGACCCTAGGAAATATTAAACATGTTGACTAAGTAAAACTTACGTAATTACCGGATGGTGTGAATGACTTGAGTGTGCGGCGATGACATCTCTATAAATAAATAATATCACGTAAATGTGATGTTAAACTTCTAGAATGTAACTGTTAACCATGTGCAATATGTGCGGTACAACAATGTGAACACTAGTGAAAGTTACCACAAAGAAACAGACCACAAGAATGTACAGAAGAGACAGACTACTCATCTTTAAGAATGACACCAAACTTCACCAACACACGATAGACAGAAGATCTCCCAGACACCCTGCACGACAGATAGAAGCCCCGATTCGCCGAGGATATGTTACACACAGGTGACACGGAAGTTCTACTTCTGTGGTTCAGAACTTAACTTTAACTAATATATGAAAGACACTTAAATAACAACACAAAAGTAAAGTAAAACACAAAAGACTGACCTAATTACCATA
Source organism: Magicicada septendecula (assembly GCA_034769895.1). Classification (NCBI taxonomy): domain Eukaryota; kingdom Metazoa; phylum Arthropoda; class Insecta; order Hemiptera; family Cicadidae; genus Magicicada; species Magicicada septendecula. The sequence goes on from CM068369.1 coordinate 381,698,993, forward strand.
AAATTGTAATTTCATGATAAGTAATAAGATGTGTCAAGTTTAATGAGTTTAATGAGTATAACACGCTAAAGTTAAATAAGCCCATTCTTCAGATGGCACAAAGTAAAGATTATTATTTTTAATATCATATACAGGAACACACAACTCGGATCCGAAGACAGTACAAGCTATGTTCACCCATGACTTACACAAATTACAATTGTACAAAATGCGCAAATATTTTTATCATTAGTATACACATTACTAATTTTCTTCTATGATGCTAAAACAGTATGTAATAAAGAGATGTCATGGTCCAAAAAGGTGAGTGAATAAATCTACAAACCCCTGTCAAAAATTCCTCAATTCACGGGATCCTATTTAGTGTTTGTTTATATTTCAGATAGTTATGAGTTTGTGAATATTATGGCAGCCTGTTTAATTGACCTGAGCCAATTAACCAGGTTCCCGATATTATAATGTCGTCCCGACGTTATACCGTGCCCTTGAGATCTCATTTTTACTGATTTAGAGTATTTTAGTAATTTTCATAAAATTTGATTTCAAATACTGTATATGGTAGTACTCCGTAGATTATTTAGCTGTTCGAAAAGTTGATCTGGAATCGTCCCTTCTTTATTGTCATCTTGCACCTTTCGTTTTCCACGGTTCTTATTGCCGAACAGTTACTATATTTTTTGTCTATTTATATTGTTTGTATGGAAATAATTTCTACGCCCAGCCGGCGGACTGCTTGCGTCTGTATTTATTGGATGTTCATAGCCGACTGCCTTGTTCTCCAAGCATTTAACGAACTGCTAGCGTTGACACACCTACATTCCAGCGTGACGTATTGGACTGATGTAACATCGTATGATTGCTGAATTACATAACTTGCTTGTCATGTATCTAAAAATAACTGTTCTGCATGCATCTGGAGCTGACCTTGACACAAATCCACTCGCTCGCTTATTACGTTGTATAATTCATGAACTAAAATTTGTTTACTTTTCCCATAATTATTATTTATATTTTTATGTTTCCCAAAATTACCCCAGGTAGGCCTAAATGTCCCGTTACAGTGTTGGTGTAGTTTGTTAATTAAATTAGGATTGTAGCCATTTTGTATTGCTATATATTTGATTGTGTTGAGTGCTTCGTTATAATCCTGTTTACTTAATGGTATTTTTGTTAGTCTATGGAGCATATGGTTGAATGCCGCATGTTTGTGTTGCGTTGGATGGTTTGATGTGTTGTGTATGACCATGTCAGTTGTGGTTGGTTTTCTGTATATTTTATACGTGTGTGTGTGTGTATTGTTTGTTTTGTTAATTGTTAGGTCCAGAAAATTTATACTATTGTTTTGTCCTATTTCCAGTGTAAATTTTAGTTTTTGGTGTATTGTGTTTATGTATTTGTGGAAGTTTTCAACTTGTCTTGTATTGCCATTGAATAAAAGTAATATATCATCCACATACCTGTGCCAATAAATGATTTTGTTGGTGTATTTGTTGTTGTTTATTATATGGTTTTGTTCTATGTTGTGTATGAATATTTCGGCCAGTATTCCTGATATGGGGGATCCCATAGGGAGGCCATCTGTTTGTGTGTATATCTTGTTATTGTATGTGAAGTAATTTTGTTCTGTAATTATTTTGGTGAGTGTGATGATCTCATGTATGTGTGTTTCGGGCGTGTTGTTTTGTCTGAGTAAATGTTCAAGTGTTTGTAGGGTGTCTTTAATGTACAAACACTTGAAATATAGTTTAGTATATAGTGGAAATATAGTTTAGTACAATAAATACAAAACAGATACACAATTTTACTTACATTTTTTATTATTGAGCAGGTTGTAATTTTATTTACTATTTACTGATTTTTTATTATGGTATTATTTACTTTTATTTACCATAACAACTTTCCCTTTACACTTGAATAGCTGTGCACCAGTACATTTACTGGCCGCCATTTGCAAATTCCCATCAGCGATTTTCAAAATGGCTGACCCAGAGTTCGTGTGAAGCGAGTTTTATATGGAAGACAGAATTAGGTTATTCAACGTAAATAAATATTCGCTATTCGCTTCAAAAAACTTAATTTTACTAGATATTTTATATGAACTCATTTCTCCCTTCCTTTCTCTACATAGACAACTTGTGGTACGAATTTTAACATAGACATCTTGTGGTACGAATTATAACATAGACAAATATAATATAATAATAATATGAAAACTTTAATTTTACCCCCACAAACCAGCATTTCTTAATGAGTCACATACCTTTACACAAACACACACACACTCATGTATTACATATTTTATTTGTGTGATCTCATTTGTTTTATAAACCCCGTTTCCTTTGAAAATGTTGATGTTTATTTATTTTGCCGTTTTAAAAAACTCATTAAAATTTTAAGTTTGCCCCGTTTTTGTACTTCTCTTTCGCAGTTCAGCAGTAGCCAACTTCGTCACGCACTTTCACTGTTCTTTACATTTCTGTTTCCCAAATCTTTTGTGGTTCCCTGATTTATTGCCGAAATCGTTAATTCATAGTTTCATAATTTTAACACTTAATTTATATCCAAACTGCTACATTTTTGACTGGGCACGTCCTTAAAATCATCCGCGGACTTTATCGCACAACAGGTTGAATTCAACTGGGGAGAACAAAATTGGTCAAAATCTTAGCTGGAGGGGCGATCACATGGTCTCGTTCTTTTGTTTGAATTCTGTTACGTAGCCAGATTTTAAGGCATTGCTGACCCCGACACACATTCCAGAGTGAAATCATCGGGTGCGGCTCATGACGTCATGTAGCCTGACTCAAAATGCACATAGTTCAAAGTTCGTGTTGCTAAAAATAACTGCCTTCAGCTGCTAGATCGACGACCTTGATGCTAATGTGTATACTGCTTTTTCTCCAATAAAATTTACAAATACAATCATTAATATTCACAATATGTCTCGGGACGGTAGTATTTGTACCGTTACAAGGTTAGCATTAAAATCATAATTTGTGATATTCGTCTATGTCTGATTCAGTTTACTAAAAGTTTATATATAAACATTTATGCACAAAACAATCACTTGAACTTTTTATCTCCTTTAGGGATATTACTTTATACCAGAAAAATACTTCAAAATAAAATCATATCATTAAGTTTATAAAATTAAATAAAGTATGATTTGTTTGTAAAATAAAATATATACGCGTAGCTAGTATCTTCAAAAGAAAATGAATACACAACGCATGTGTATAAATTATGTCACACAAGTTTAGAAAATGTTGTTCTTTTTATTGTTAATATTTTATTATGTAAATGCTAAGGTTCACTGATTCTAAGCTTTGTCAGGCTACACTGATTCTAAACTATTATCACTGACAATTATAGCACTTAATTCCAAATTAAGTACAGTACTTAATACTCACATGACACTTTAACAGAGAATTTAAAATTAGTACACACACAACTGAGTTGACAAATAAATTTGAACACTGCTATGGACTGTTTACCAACACCATCAATGTGCTGTAACAACTTACTACTACACACATATAGACACAATGTCAAATGTTCATACATTATAGACTATTTTTCCTACAGCCATTCTTGCAATATTTATAATGCCACTATAAACACTTAATACTGTTTAATAATTTCCATACGATCATATGTACTTACCAGAATAATACACTTATTATTTTATTATGGTCCCTTATGATGGAGGCAGAGTCAGTAAAACTGGTAGCTAGGAACTCTTGCTAATACTTCCACATATAAACTGTTGTACATTTCTTTTTTTCACACAAATATGCATCTTGTAGAATTTTAATGTTCCTTGCCCATTAGCTGGCAACACTTTCTGGCATTTAGCAATACTACTATTCTACCCAGTGCTGGCCACATAATTCTTTGCTAATGAAATGGTATTGCATTATATAGCCAAAAGAATGTTGTTAGCAACAGTTTGGGGAAGTACACAAGCACACAGGAAGATATATAATGCACTTACACATACATATACAAAAAATTTACACATAAATGATTATTACTTGAATACATTTACAAATATTCAATGTGTTTATAATAACCCATTAAAATTTATTTTATAGGAAACAAAAAAAAAAATATTTTTAATACATACTTTATTTTATTGATACACCATAATTTTGTAATGTCTTCATTTTACTGAGGTATACCGAATAATAGGTCACAGCCTCTTCATGTGAAGGTATCAACTCATTTTTTTAAAGTATTAATTAAAAGGCTATGATAATAATTATACAAAATTATCAACAATATTAGAATTATCATCAACATAAATCATAAATACTAGAATATCTTATTGTGTGTTCTTATGAATTTTTCATTTTTATGTAATTTGCATAACAATATGACTAAAGAATGTAAACAAATAATATACATATAACAAGTATAATTCTAAAAGTAAAAAAATACATGAAAATAGTACTACAAAATTTTTACCAATACTATAAAAGACAATACATTTTAAAAAGGTAATTTCAAAAACATTTCAATAAAGTAAATCATATAAGATCATGACATATTATGAAAGGATGGCCAATATTATAACAACAAATGCCTTTACTAATGAGTACAGCATGTTATAAATTCAACAGTATATCTTTAGAGAATATAGTGTAAATCAAAACTTATTCTAGTTCATTTAAGGCCATCATTGTTAGACATTCATCTAAGTGTTGGTTAATTTCACTTTCTTTAAATAACTTTGAACAACATGGGCATGGGACAGTATCAGTGTTCACCTGATTTGCACTACCATCAGTCTCTTCATTTTCATCATCACTCAATTCAATATTGTCACTATCATTAAAAACATTCTGAAGTCCAGAACAGTTCTCTAAATGTAATGTCATCTCACTTCTAGATATACAAATGTTACATACTGGACAATTACACTGGTTACCATTCTGTCCGTCTTCATTATCTAAATCCTCAACAGGCACAGTTTCTTCTTCTATTTTTATTTTCTTAGGAGCACTTTGAATAAGTAAACGACTTTTAAATCTATCATTTTCTGTGTTACTTCCACCACCCAAAGCAAAACCACTTCCTTGAAATGGCTTGAAACTATCAATCCTTAAATTATTTACTGTATTATCACTGTGATTTACACTAGTTTCACCATTTTTAATCTGTTTACGTCTATCTGTTACAACAAGAGTACCACCACCTCTGTTTGCAAGCATTCCACCTCTCTGGAAACCTCCATTGCTGCCAGCTTTCCTTTCATAGTTATTTCCAAGGTCCTTAAAACCAAGAATATTTCCACCTGTTCCATGGGTCACTGGTGATTTGAGGACACTTTCTCTACCTTTGTTTGAAATACTTCCACCTCTACTTGTTTTCCCTTTAGTATTGTTTGTGCTTACAGGATTCTTAAACCCTGCATTCTTTCCAGTCACCTGAAGTTTTGGGTTTGTTGTACTTGCAGAATTTAAATCATTAAAACCAACAACATTATTTACCTTGTTTGAAGGATTTTTGGAAGTACTAGGTACATTTTCATTACATTTAGGTTTATTTAAATCACTTAAACTCATCACATTACTTATTGGCATGTTTTTCTTCACATTTGAACAAGATGAATCACTGCGATTGGGTGAAGTAAAAAAGCTTCTTATGTCAGATCCAGGTGACTTTTGTTTTTTACCTGGAATAAAACAATTTAAACTATTTAATATCTGTTTTACTACACACACACACACACACACACACACACACACACACACACACACACACACAAGACTGAGTGTGTACTGAACCCACGTAATTTTAATGTCCGTTTTATTATATACAAATTAAATGTGAATTCCTAACATTTTTGATGTTATATTGTATTAGCACAATAATAAAATTTTTCTGCAAATACATTTTATTTTATTAATACGTAATACATGTTTTGCAGAAATAATCTGCATCACCATAGGTTTATAAGACATATTAATGAATAATTGATTTCTGATAATACACTGACAATATAATTTTTATATAATATACTGAGTGACTTACATGCTTACAGTCTGTTAATGTTTTGTTTACCTAATCTTCTATACGATATGTGTACCATTTATAATACATCTTCTCCCTTAAAGCATTAAACCTATAGTCTGTTCCGCCTCCTGGCAGTGATACAACTCACATTCCACTACCACCACAGAAAAATCAGCCATCTAGTAAGCACATGCAGTGGCGAGCTGTAGAGGTGTACGGTGGAGAGGGAGTGTGTGTGTATGTGTGTGTGTGTGTGTGTGTGTGTGTGTGTGTGTGTGTGTATGTGTGTGTGTGTGTGTGTGTGTGTGTGTGTGTGTGTGCGTGTGTGTGTGTGTGTGTGTGTGCATGTGTGCGTGTTGCTTATCTAGTCACTACATGCCAAATAAGACTTCCGATAGCGATAGGAGTGAGCAGGAAGACCAAGTTCTGACCTTTACTCGATCTCACAGCACAGCCATTGAGACTGTAAGTGTCAAACATTCCTACTGTGCCGGTTCATGCCACTTTTGTAATATATTCTGAATTAAATTGTTTTTACAACAACTTAATTTTATTCTAATTACTCAACAATGTGCAACCACTCTTAGCAAAAGTACAAACTAACTCTATTATTTCTTAAACGTTTTATTCAGTTTTATTTCTTATAAGCGCACTATAGTTATATGTACATCTCAATGAAAATGATAATTATATTGTATTCACTTTCCAAAAATTATTACTGTTAGTATCCAGACATTGAAATTGGACTATGCCAACAACTGTATTACTCAATGATGCTGTTATATGTTCATGTATGGCACACTATGAAGGGGAAAGACTGAGGCTAAAAGTTATTTTAAAAGTCACACTATTCCTTGGATGGGATTTTGATGGAAACATGCTGAATATAATTTAAAAAATGCAGCACAATAAATGTAAACACAAGATCAGACACTTATGAATTTATAAATAAGAAAAATGCAGCAATATGGAAGAACTGTGTCCTACAGTATAGACAGATAAAACTTTTTTCATAGTTTAACTTTGTTACGAACACGTGGCGAAACAACAATAGTGGCCTTATAACCCCCAATTAATACAAAGGACAGCAAGTACTTGTAGAACATGCTGGTGTAAAAACAGGTTTGCTCCCAATGTGTTCTTAATGTTTAAAATCATGCTCCAAGCAAAATGACTATCTCTAAGAGTTGAACTATGAAAATTATGAATAGTGGCTTACTGAAATACTTATTCCAAACTAGAATAAAAAGTTTAATAGTAATAGACAATGTCTGCTACAAATAAATTACAAATGAATGTTTGCTACAATGAATGTACAAATAAATTCATTTCCAAAGTTTCAACAAAACAGGCATACACAATTTCCTTGAGTAGAAATCATGTGTTTGCAACTCTGGCAAAGTTTGACTCCAGCATACAGTGTTGCCAAATGTTACTTAGCATTGAGTTACAAGCCATCATACAACAAGAATGCCAGCACTGAAATGTTTCAAGGTCATAGACAAATTGCAGGCCAGCACCACTAATAGTCCAGGAGGCGATGACACAGTTTTGTGACTGATTTTTGCAAACTTCATATTTATTATTTTTAATGTTCACGATGGATATATCATATTAGTGAAAGTCTGGCAACGCACTATAACGTCTTACCTACGTTATAACATCGGGAACCTGTGCTTAATTGCCTCGGATCAATTGCATACGCTGCCATAATAGTAACAAACTTCTAATTATTAATTTTACAAGCTGTAGTTAGAATTAAAGGAAATTTTACAGGGGTGTCTGATGATTTATTCACTCAGTATTAAGTGTTATGTAATGACATCTCTTTATTAAATGATTTCTTTAACAGTACTACATGAGTTTTTCTTTACCATAAGGTTTTCTTAATAAATAGTTTACAAAATATTTTCTGAAAGGGGCCCACCACAAAACGATTGTTATGTGCTAGCTTTTTCCACGGATCCGGGATATTAAATTGGTTTGTAAGTTAAGCTCACTTACTCATATACTATCATACTATTTGGGGGCCATTTAATGAATGGACTTAATTTAACTTTTAGTATCTGTGAAGCTTTATAATATAAGCACTACTTGCTACTACAAATATTTTTAGTCGAATGACATACTACATTTTACAAAGTGACTAATATTAAAGTCTTTTATATTGTTATTTAAACTGTCTTTTACAAATCAACCTTTTTGAATGGTAATTAAGCACGGAAGACAAGTCTCCGTGTCACCTGTGATATCCTGAAGTTTACTCCATGTCCTGGTCCTTGGTGCTTGGGGTGTCCACAGATGGTTGATCTTTATTGTAGTTTACTTTCCTGCTGAAGTTCCTGAAGTGATTCGGTAATTATGAAGCTGGTATGCTGTTCTCAGAAGTCTGGTAGCTAAGCATCTTTAGTAGTATAACTCGAGTAAATGTTTTTGTTTGCCACAGAAATGCACGTCACATTGTTATTTATAAAAGGTTCTCACTTTTTGGTACCTCGTACCTTTTTAATTTAAACAAACATTGAGATCTTACACTTAGTCAATAGAGATGTCATCCCTCGCACTTATTTATTCCTTTTTTGTTTTAAATGATTACATGTTTACTTTATAACACACTAATTTACCGCTACATTCCTCTGCACATTATTAAATCTGCACACTAAAATAAACAGATATTGTCGTACTTTGGGGCATGGTTCAGGTCTGTAGTGTTTACTATGAGAACGCTCCATCTCGACTGATTTACTATGTTAGGACAGGTAAGTTAACTGCACGGAGTTTACGCATCACCATAAAATAGTTCCACCTTTATTTGATATTTACAGTATTAATGTTTGACCTTTTAATTATCCAAAGATATGCCTTACTTCAGAATTAATTACAGTATACTACTGTGTTGTTGTTTATTTATTTATTTAATTCAAATTTACAAGTATTATTAGTTTAGTTTATGGGTCGGTATGCAAGTTGGTCCCGGTTATCGCATGTCGATGCATGGTAAATTATTAAGGGTTTCTTTACTTTTACACTCGCATTCCTTTTTGTCTTTTTAAATCTCTTTATTAAATATTATTTTGAGTTATTTAAGGGATTTAAAATTAGTTTAAATATGCGATTACAAAAATTAAATTTCTCTCCTTTTTACATTTCCTATTTTAAAATCATCACAGCACCGGTACAACAGTGAGTGACAAATAAATTACAAAACCCGCTAAATTTTTTATTTTTTGACTGATTTTCCCAAGGATGAAACTTTGTTGAAACATTATTTATAACATATGAAATGCAATATTAACAGTCTGGTAGCCGATATGTACAACATAATGCGTCTGCCACCCCCATGAAGTCCACAAGGTAACTGAAAAAATGAACTCAATTCCGCAAAGCTGAAATTTTGAAATGTTGTAGTTTTTTTAATGTAAAAATGTATAATAGCAGTCTGCTAAGAGTTTTTTACAACAAAAGCCGTCTGCCAAGCCGGTAAAGGTGCGACGCGTCTACCACATGCGTGCACCCGTGCGACAATGCGCGGGTACTTTCCTGGAAGACACTTTCGTCGTATCGGATTGTTGTCAGACTTGAATTCTGGGAAGTCTGACAAGAAATTCAGTTGAAAATAAATAAAAAGCAGGTACAGGGATCAGCAAACATCTTGAAAAGACCTTGACTGCGCAATAGTCGATTTTGTACGAAAGTGTACATGCGCCAACTTTCCCCCACTACGCCGCTTTTTGTTCAAGATGTTTGTCGGTCTCTGTAAACCGCTCTTACCAAGCAGTTAGATCTACGCAGTGTACTTGTAAAGACTCGCTTATTTGATTTAGATTGAAAATGTCAAAGCCGTTATGCGTATTTTGTGAAAAAAAAAAGTGGGTGTTGGTAAATTTTCGTACTGAAACGTTAAAGAAATCACATTTTATTCTTTTGGTGCGGAAACACAACAATTTTCAGTTTAGCAATGTTATATTGCCAAACGAATTGAATGATGTTCAAAAATATCACGTTCAATGCTACCGACGGTTTACTGCTGTGCAAAAGAAATACACAGAGTCTTTCGTGGATCCATCTTCAGCTTCTTCACCATCAATGTCTTCAGCAGAGTAAGTTTATAATAAAATAAATATTTACATAAAGAAATCGAAAAGGTGGCTATAATCTAATAAAGCATTATAATATAAGTGGCTGAAAATTTGATATCATATACCTTAAACGTTCCCAAATCTATTGCCGTGAACGTAATTAGTCCATGTAATTTTTGAGAAATAAGCAATTGACACCATTTTATTTTAACATGTGGCTTGTGGGAAATTGGCACTTACAAACGATTTGTGAAAAATATACGCGTAATAAGTTTGTCTCTACCTGTCTGTCTGTCTGCCTATCTGTTTGTCTGTCTGTCTCTATCTCCCTCTTCTGAAGCTATACACGCCTGTCATTTTTAATTTAATTTTTTGAAATCAGGCTACAAAATTTCTTTTCTAATTTTGTAGAATTCCTACTCTCTATATTATATTCCTACTCTCGATATTCCTAACTCTCTATACAATTTCTACAATATTGTATTGAGTGGTCCAAATCATCGCAGAAAAAATAGTAAAAAACAAAACGATTATCTAAATCATTCTCTGCAGATCTTATACACACAGTTACAAATGGTAATATTAAACCATCTAAACAAATTACTTCTGGTTTGGCATTAAAAAGTTTGACAAATAGCAAAAAGATTGTAAATATTTGTAATAGATACGGCCATTGTTGTAGTTATACAGTATTAGAAGAGTTAGAAACAGAAGCCACATTTGCATCAAGCTGTCAATCAAATATCTGCCCCAAAGATATCATTCGAACGTCGTACTTATGCTCTGGCTTGGCATATAACAATTTTGATAGATTTGTGGACACACCGACAGGAAAGGACACTCTACACGATACAGTTGGGATAATTTTTCAGAACGTTATTGATTCCGTAGTCACGAATACTGAAACTGATGATACTAATGAAACCAATGAAACCCCCGAGCCGGACTCTTTATCTGAAAGTAATACGAGAAGAAGGAGAACTTTTGACGCTGTGATGCCTGAATTGGAGCCTTACGCGAAAAAACCGAAGCTTATTGAAACTGTGTATCCTACTAATCACCCGTTTCATGTTATAACATCACGCAATTTGCAATCCATGCAGCAAGTAAATTTCTCATGGCTTATTTCCCATCTTTTGAAATTGCCTCATACACCAATGTGGGTGGGGTATAACAGTTTAGTTTATTATGATACATCCGATAAGCAGAAGGTATTGTATTTAACAGCGATTAACGAATCACCAACAAATACAGCAGTTGTTATGGAAACAATGAAACAAGCTCTGAAGTTTGCAGAAGAATGTGGGCAAGAGTATATGCACGTTACCTACGATTTAGCAATTGCAAAAGTAGCGCTTCAAATACAGTGTACCGAAAAGCCACGATTCAAAAATCTATTTATACACGTAGGAACATTCCATGTGATGCTGGTATATTTTAAAGCAATTGGTAAATTTATTAATAATTGTGGATTAAGCACCATAATGATCAATTCCGATTTACTCGCTAGTGGGTCCATGAACAGTTTTATTGAAGGTAAACATTTCAATAGGTGCAAGAGACTGTACCCAATTGTATACCTAGCCATTAAAATTTTGCATTTTGAAAGCTTTGCTAGCAAAAACAATGTTGAAATTCCAAACGCAATTAGAACTTACTTACAACAATTTATGAGACAGCTCCAAAAATCCAAAAATAGATAATAGGCAACTAGAAAATTTATTCAATGAATATCAGATATTTACACAAAAAACACTCAAAGGCGAGTATGGAAAAACTCCGCAATTCTACATGATATATAGTCACCTTATTGAATATTATTGGTCTTGAACTGGTCAATCCGGACGCGTGATTTGGAATTATTCATCTATGTATTGCTTAAAATGACCAACTTATTTTTCATTTTTAATCAGCAAAATTACGCTAGATATTTAGTCAAATACTACGACAATCTCATAAAAATTGATGAAAGTCATCCTGGCTTAAGAATTGATTTGGAAAAAGCATCATTTGGCATCAAAAGAACAGACAAAGGTTTCTCTGCGCAACCGATCGATTTAACATTGGAACAAACGATAAATGCCGATGCTGCTAATAAACTGACTGGTATCATCCATTCAACTAATTCAATTTCAGCTAGACAGCGTTGGTGTAAGAGCCACAGCCTTCGAACTTCAATCATCAGTCACATTTTAGATGAAGTAGGTTTGAAATCTCGACAAGATATCACAGAAAGAAAGATCTACAGAAAGAAAGAATAAGAGTCAGTCAGTTGCAACTTGAAAGACTCTTAAATAATATTCGTCAGAATATTAACACTTTCGCACTAGATTTGAATGAAAATTATTTATATAATATTTCTACTGGGCAAGCGGCGACTGAAGATATAGCAAATTTCCTTCTTAATGTTGAGAAAAAGGGAAATGAGCAAAGAGAAATCTTCACTGATGATTGCTCTCAAAACGAAGGAAGATTTGAACAGCCACTCAAGAAAAATAAAATTTTGAATTTCGCTAGTTCTGTCCTCAAAGAGAAGCTTTCTGTTACGGGAAAAGTAGTTGAAATTCGTATGCAACGTGATTTATTTGGACAGTTATTGAGAATATCATTAGAAAAATCATTAGACATTGAAAAGATTCTATCATTTCCATTAACACCAGTACCTTTCCCGTTATGCCACGCTGATGGATCAATCTGTAAGACCGACAAATCCATTGTGTTAAAAATATTAGAAAAACGAATGACTAATGATAAACCACGTAATATTGATATATGCATATATGATGGATTCTTTATGCTTCATTTGATGAGAGATATTCCGATACATTTTGTAGGAGTTTCACAAAAATTCTTGAAGATGTGTACTTAGATTAATGCTCATACAATAATAATCAACTTTGATCAATATTTTTCGCCATCTATCAAAGATAATGAGCATTCATTAAGAGGTTCAAGAGAAGATCACGTTTTTCACATCAACAGACCCGAGCAGAGAGTACCAATAAATTTTCATGCAGAGCTCAAAAATATCAATTTTAAAAAAGCTTTAGTAAAATTTTTCATAAGCGATTAGGAAAATAATTATATCGTGCCTTTCCTAGGCATCAAAACCATTTATATCAATAATGACCAATGTTATAAATATCAAGTAATGAATGAGAATATCGTTAAGTCGTTCTGTGAAGAGTACACTTGTTCAATGCATGAAGAAGCGGATACGAAAATTGTACACAATGTATGCGCAATCAATTTCGATGCTAATGTTTACGGTGTTCTGATACGGATATTTTGGTAATTTTATTAGGTAATATGAATTTCCTCAAAAATAATTTGAAAATCTGGATGCATATGGGAATTGGTAATTCACAGAAATACATCAACATTTCTAAATTATATGAAAAGTTAGGAGAAAAATTGTGTCAAGCTTTTCTCGCATTCCACGCGCTCACTGGCTGTGATTTTAATCCTTCATTTTACAGGAAAGGAAAAAAGCGGCCACTCACAATCTTAGAAAGCTGTGAGAGATATATTGATGCTTTTATAAAAATAAGCGATTTACATAATAACATTGAAGATTTTTTTCCGACTCTCCAAGAATTTGTATGTCACATTTACGGATACAAAAAACTCCAAGATGTCAACATAGCACGAGTAGCTGTATTCAATAAAACCTACCGATTTGATAGCAAGACCGGGGAATTTTCGACTGCAATTAAGAATACTGATGGATCAATGCTGCCACCTTGTCAATCTGAACTGACTGAACATCTAAAGAGAACTGCACATATTTCTCATCTTTGGAGGCACGCTTACCTTCCTCAGCCTATAGCATTCTCTCCGCTTGAATATGGTTGGGAAGAAGCTGATCAGAAATACGTTTTCATATGGTTCCAAGGAGATGAAATTCCTCAATCAGTAGATGAGATAAGCATACAGTCTGAGACGGACAAAAATCAAGGTAATAAATTGAAATTCATACATAATTAGAATATTAATTTATATGCATTATTTATCTGAAAAATGGAATTAGAATATCCTTGGAGTTGCAAATATTAAACTTTTATTCTAATTATAAATTTCATTAAAATTGTATTACAAAATTTATTAAATAATATTTAATTTATTACTTTGATAAAAAGTCGAATTACGATCATTTATTATTTAATTACAGATGAAGAGGCAAACACTGCAATTCAATCTTCAGATGATCAGGTGATGGAGTTTGTATTGAAGAGGATGATGATATTTGCAATACTTCGGAATACGATACAGACTGCTCATCAATTTTTGCAGCAGAGGATTCTCTAGATTCCATTATAGATTGAATTTCTTTCTTATTTTTCTAAATAAATTTTGGGTTTTCAAATGAAATCTATTTAATGATTATTTAATCATACTAATACCCTACTGTTCCTGAACTCTTTTAGGTTATTTTATAAAATACAACATTCTTTACACAGAAATTAATGTATATCTAAAATAATGTTGTTCAAATTTCTAAAATATCTAAGCAAACACAATAATTGAAAGTTGTACCACTAGTGAGAGTCACAGATTTTTATACTTGTCAGTCTTCTATGTATAAAACGTTAAGGATTTCAGAAGTAAAGATGCAGCGCACCGTCGCACGGTGGTTGACGCGTCGCACCTTTACCGGCTTGGCAGATGGCTTTTGTTGTAAAAAAACTCTTAGCAGACTGCTATTATACATTTTTACATTAAAAAAACTACATTTCAAAATTTCAGCTTTGCGGAATTGAGTTCATTTTTTCAGTTACCTTGCGGATTTCATGGGGGTGGCAGATGCATTACGTTGTACATATCGGCTACCAGACTGTTAATATTGCATTTCGTACGTTATAAATAATGTTTCAACAAAGTTTCGTCCTTGGGAAAATCAGTCAAAAAATAAAAAATTTAGCGGATTTTGTAATGTTCCTGTCATTCACTGTTGTAATTTTGAGATGCCAGACTGTTGTTTTCTTCAAATATATTGTTAATTAAAAAAATATGGTTTGAATCTTGCTGGAAATCAGTCATGAAAACTGTCACTACCTCCCGGACTATAATGTTGCCTAGTCAGATTTTTTCAGAGTACATCCATCGCGTTGATTTGTGTTAACAAAGAGTTTTTTTTTTTGGCTTGCAGTTTACACTTTTTAATAAATACTAAACAGACTCTAATCATTATTAATTATATACTTTGGGTATGCTTGAGGTCTGTGCTGGTTTTTTTTTCTGTAGTTATTGAATTTTTTGAGTAATTAGTGCGTAGATTATAAAGAGCTAGGATTGTGTTATAAATGTAGACATAACTAAGCCTGGACTTTAAAAAAAAAAAGTCCCTGACATTTGAAAACAGAGTAAAAGAATAATTTGCATTTAGCTTTTTTTTTAATTGAGATCTCAAGCAACATCAGTTGATCCTAGTGTGTTTCTAATAAAGAAAGACATGAATAAGTATCAATAACTAAGGAGTGAAGCTTGTGGTTACAGTACAACAGCAGTACAAAAGACATGTGCAGAAGCAAAAACATGATGTACATATTCCCATTCTCTTTCAAAAAAATGAATAAATAAAAAGGAATGTGAATTTATGCAGCAGTTGTCTGACTTTAATGTAGATGTAATACAATGTTTAGTTACAAACTACTGAAATTTTTCAATAAGGTGAATATCCAACAGCAGAATAAATTCGACAGAAAATAGCAGAGAACTTTTTTCTAGCAGTGTTACATCAGTTAAGCGTATTTAAAAAAAAATATATAGGTTTTCGTTTTGAAAAAGTGAATGATACAGGAACACATTACCTTGAAAGATCTGATATAGCTCAAGCAAGAGTAATGTTTTTACGTAAAGTGCACAGAATTAGAAATGAGAATGGTGAGACCAATTTTTTATTTGGATGAAAGTTGAATTTCTGAAAATTGTTTTCTGAATTTTATTTGGCATCATTTTACAGCACAACTGAACAGGACTGGGAAAGATGTGTCCATCATGTTGAGAAAATAATGCTGGATGATTTCAACAGAGAAGTGGCTAGGGATGAAGTAACTGAAGACTAAAATTCAGTTGTTGGTGATAAATAAAATTCAAATGACACCACAACCTTCACATTATTGGTTACTTTTTTCAAGAATAGGACACCATACTTTATAGGCGTATATGGTAAGTAAAATAAAAATAATATAAGTTGTAGCATACCATCATCATCATCATCGACCGTGGTCAGTTGCGATGCAATCGTATAAAACCCAGTCAGTTGCAGCCGAGGTGGAAATTTCAACCCAGTCAGTTGCGAGCAATTGTAATTTCATGTTGTTATAATAATACAGAAATGACCATTATAATTCTATTGATTCCTAGTCTAACCTAACCTAACCTAACAAAAATATTGGAAGAAAGAGGTTACTCATACAAATGCAAAGTTGCAGAATTTAAATTTCATCGAAGTTCAGAAAAGAAACATTTCTAAATGACAGATCTGGTCAGTAAGTGAGTGTGGGGCGCAAATGACCACATAAGAACAAGTAATACGTTTCATTGCAACTGACCGAGACCATCATCATCATACATAATATGTATATTTTTATTTTTTAAAGATTATATTACTGTTGGTTGATATTACGTACTTTATCCTAATTGGTGGGTTCATTTATGAAACTGGCCGACCTGAGTTCAGTGAAAACAACAACTTTCCTTGACAGACTCAATATGGTATGGTTTTGTGGCACTGGCCAAAACTGACTTGTCTATTTGTAAAATGTTGTTATTTATACCGAATTACTTTCTTTTAAAATTTGAAGTTTTTTAACACAACAAATTCATTCACAGCTTAACAGATGCCTTTCCACACATATTCAAAATTAATACAAAATCAACTGATTGTTAAATAACTATTAGGAAGAATCCATGGGTAGGGAAAGGGTAAACAAAATACTGGTCAATAAATGTCATATTAAGGAAGTAATCAAAAGTTGAATGAAATGATTGAGTTTTATTAAAAATAGATACATAAACAAACGTTATGGGTTCTGAATATACACATTAGAGACTTCAAAGTTACACAATAATATGTAGAAAGGTACGTAGACTAAAACACAAGTATGTATGCAGAAAGTATGTGCACCTGAGTTTAAAAGAAAATAACTTAATAACGGTTATTCAAATTTTAATGCAATAAACTGTGACGGCAGCGGTATGCGAACATCTGCTCTCCGGTACCTGCGGCAGACACAGTGAGCCAATCAGGGATCAGCAGCAGAGACGTGACCAACTACGTGCTCGGAGCGAGCCAATCTACGATCCCGGTTAGTGCATAAACCAGCCCCGGTAGACATTTTCGAAGCACTCTTCATCGCCATGCCATCGGACGCACGTCATCTCCTCTCCTCTCTCGTATGACATCGGCGCAGAGTCAGCCGGAAGGAATGGCCGAAGAATAGAACCAGTGTTCTTGCGTCTTCGCCCTCCAGTTCCGCGCCAGCGATGGACGTCACTGTGCCGGCAGCCGACTCTACACCCGATGCCGAAAGAAGAGGAGGACTGCAGTACGCCATGAACAGCAGGCACTGCCGCTGAACATCTCACCGCGGCACGACCAACATCAGCTTTCTCGCCACCCGGTCCTTTTTAGGGCAACCAAAAACACTAGAGTGTGCGATTGGCGCCATTTGTCATGCGGCAAGCCTTTTGTCCAGTGACAAAACATAAAGGAAGAGGTCCAAAGGGGGTGTGACGCGAACATATGCTTTCATAGAAGAGAAATGCACCAGCCTCTCCACCCCAACTCCACTCTCACCTACACGTCAGTGGGCACTGTTATGCCGAGCAATCCACTCCCAGGTTGTGGTAACCAATCCCTTCGCTGGAGTGGATCAGCAAGCAAATGAGAGATGGGGGTTCTGTCAAGGCAGTCTGGGGGTATCCTAGGTCTTGACCTAGCAGGGTAGTGCACATCGGCAGCAGGATGTGCATCTAGTGTGGAGACGGAGGAGGCTATAGTAGCCCAACGGCTGCACATATGGGCTGAGTCAGTTAGCCTACTGTGACCGGGCAGAGAGAGATTGTCAGCTGAGGTGAAAGCAACTCTCTAGGGGAAGAGCATCCCGAAATAAAAGATTCTGGTCCTCCAGGTTGGGAGTTGGATTGGAGAATTCACATATCCCATCTGTCAAACTCTTTTATGTGCAGAAACCTATCAGTTTCTCAGCCACTCAGTTATACAAATATGAATGTGATGGCTAATAATTTATTTCCCGTAGGGGCCCAATTAGATCCAGGGGGGGGGGAGGCAGTCCTCACAATTTCATGTTACTGCCAAACAAAGAACATGCAGAAATCACCAGATTAATTTTAACATCGGACTGTGGAATACACTCAACTTATACCGACCCGGAGTTCTCACAGTGCTCTTAGACCAACTTGACGCTTTTGCAATAGATATAGCTGTGATACAAGAAATCCTGTGCACAGCCCAAGGAATTCTTGAGAAGCGGAGCCACACTGTTGTAGCGTGTCGATTTTGGGCGTTTTTATTTTTTACCGTATGGGGTAATTATATTTTTTATTTGTTTCATTTTGGGCGGGCTTTTCATAAAATTTTTGGTCAACGTTATTTCCATTGTGAAAGAACCAGTGTTGAGAAACAGTGGTGTAACAAAGCGAAACGCAGTTTGCTGTTGAGTAATGCAGCCAGGAATTTACATCTCCACGAATTTCCAAGAACTATGCGAGAGTGTGGCAGAGCGCACCTACGCGTCCACCACGCATGGGCGCCGACCCACGCGCTTGTAAAACTCAAAATGGCTAAAAGCAAGCAACTCCACGAGCACATGGTCGTGGAACGGCAGGAAAGAATGTCTTAAGACCGCCCATTTTAATGACGTCAGTAGAGCCGATACAAATATCGTCACCACGCAGTACTAGAACACTAGGAAAAACCACACTATGTTCCACGCACAGAACTCCTAACTCACAGCTAATTAAGCATGAACGACGACGCAAAGCAGGTGGCCGTGAATACGCTGTTCCGCCCGTTTAGAGAAGCACATGGCCCAGTTCGTCACTGACTGTGTCGGCGCCGACACGAGAGTTAAATATGCTCTAGTAAATTTCATCCGTTTTTGATAGAAAAGTGACGTAAACTCTTTAAACAAATGACAGTAATAATGGAGGAATAGTGGCGGAAACATTCAAATCGGAATTTGTGCTTCAGTTTTTATTTTCCGGGACGTTTACGACTTACCGCGGTAAGGCCACGAGGTCACTGAAGAACGCGTTGCCGGCGGGAACTTCATATCATGCAGTAAATCGGGTAATCGGGGTAATGGGGGCTTTAAAATAGAATGTGAGTAGTGAGTGAAAGGCAGGCTGGGCTATCTTGCGTAAGTAATTAGTATAAGTGGTATATGTAAAAGTAATATGTAGGGAACAAAGTTGCACAACATTTGACGACATAAAAATGTATTTGATAAACCATAAGTTCAATACCTGATTATTAAAATTAATTATTTCTCTTCCTAAAGATGTGTAGCGTTAGTTATTTCGATAATCCATGAAACACATGTTTGTATCTAGCATTCGCACGAAAGAATCCTGGCCCTAAACAAAACGAACTTTCGAGGTAGGTGGGAGTTATTATATTATTATATTAATATATTTAATCATTATAAACGTCTCAATGGCGCCCGAACAGGGACAGTTTATTAATTAAAATATTAAAGACCGTACCTACAGTAAAGATACAAACATGTTTTTGGGGTTAGCGGAATAAAACAAAAGTGCGCTATTAACGCAAAATTGGTTATGTAATACATTATATTGATTATATTATATTTATATACAAGTATAGAGTATAAAATAAGAAATGGCAGATAACAATGAATTATCTGACAGTCAGACCGAGAGTCAAGTAAATGCTGACTCCGGTATTCAAACAGAATTAACGCCAATAAATGAGTATAATGTAGAAGCATCTGTTCTTGATACACCGGGAGCGATATCAACTCCTGTAACAAGTAAAGCGAAAGGGTTGTCGTTGGACGATCTATTTAATTTCATGAGAACTATGTCTAGTGATATTAACGTAAAATTTGATATACAGAATGATAAGTTTGATGCAATTAAAAAAAAATTTGAGAGCCTTTTTAACTCTAGTGACGAAAAATTTGATAAAATAGACCGTCGTTTTGACGTTCAGAATAGCAATTTTAATTCAAAATTCGAACAACAGAATATGCAGTTACAGCAGAATATTAATGTACAGTTTGATAATTTGAGTCGGGTAATAGACAAACATATTGATGAACGTTGTGAAAGTATGAAATCACAATTGTCTGAGTCCATAAATGAGCAATTAGAGTGCCGTGTTTCTGATATTACCAATAATATAACCAATAAAGTAGAGAAACAGATCACGGAACAATATAGCATAATAAATACAATTGTAGAGAAACAAATTAGTGAGTGTAACACCAATACTGAATGTAAGGTTAGTTATGCTATGAGTCAGATGGAAAATAATAATAGTAAAATAAGTGAAATAGAAAACAATTGTAAGATCGAATTTAAGACAATACATAATACAATAAGTGACCTTGAATCTGACAGTAACCTTAAATTAATGAACGTTGAGCAAAATATCATGAATGTTAAAAATGAATTGAGCATGGCCATCAGCCAACAAGTAAACACTGTTACCGAGCGAGTAATTATGACTCGTGACGTACGCAGTGAAGTCGAGTTAGAGACATTCAGTTGTGATAACAAAAGAGTACATCCTATGCAGTTCATAAGTAGAGTGAGAGAGTTCAATAAGTTCAGTACTAATAACTGGGAAGTCCAATTATTAAAAATTTTTAAATGCTTTAAAGGTAATTCGGAGATATGGGCCGAGGTACACAAAACGGAATGGGGATGTTTTGAAAGTTTTGAGTCCGCATTTAGAAATAAATATTGGTCTGAAGAAGACCAAGAAGTGTTACGAAGTAGAATCATGGGAACCGGGAATTTTGGGGGGCCCAATAATAATATAACAGGGTATGTGATGAGAATATTTAATGAGGCGAAATACTTAGAACCGCCATTGCCATTTAGATCCTTTGTGAGGCATATCAGCAAGCATTTGCCAAGGGAAGTACAGATAACACTTATGACAAGGGAGGTAGCTAATATTAGCGAATTAGAAAATATTTTAGATGTGTTTCAGAATATCCGGGACCAAGAATTGAGTCGCCGTCAGAACCAGCAGAATGGAAATAATGGAGGTAATCAGGGACCGCCGAGGGGACCTACAAATGGACCGGCATATACCAGACGAGAACAAAATAATCGAGGACCCATGTGGACTTGTCCAGCGTGTTCACAGGAGAATTACGCTTCACAGAATGTTTGTTTTAGATGCAGGAGAGAGAGACCGGGTCAGCGACAGGGACCACAACCTGCACAGAACCAGCAGGCATACCAACGAAGGGGAGAGGGCCAAGGAGGAGCGCCGAGAGGCCACGCTCACGAACAGCGAGGAAACCAGCATGAACGAGGATACAACCCGGCAGTGGCGAGCACGTCTGTGGGAAACTAAGAGGGACAAGGGAACACCGGACCCGACCGTTGTCGCCGGAAGTTTCTGGGGTCCAAATGGATGATAGATACCGAAACAACGTGGTTATTACAGATTTATCTGAGGAATTACTGGAGGAGGAAGACTTCGGAGCACGGAGACGGGAGAATGGACTGACCGAGGTGAAAATCAACATAGAAGGTAAGGAGATTAAAACTTTAATCGATACAGGTAGCGAAATCTCTGTTATTTCTGAACATGTACTAGATGAATTAAGAGAAATAAATAAAAATATTCCATCTTTACCAGTAGCGGGGGTGACAATTGTAGGTGTTACGGGAGTTAGAAGTAAAAGAGTCACGAAACAAGTACATTTAAACATGATAATTAACGGGGTAGGGTACGACAATACATTTCTAGTTGTACGGGGATTAAATCTTGAGGTTATATTGGGAAATGATTTTCTAATTAAACATAAGGCGGTGATTTATTTTCATAAACGGGTGTTAGAATTAAATAGTGCAGGGGAACCAGTCCGTATTAATTTTGAGAGGGTTTAGATGCGGTAAGAATTTCTGGGGTAAGGGTGATACATAATCGGAATAATAAACAAGAAATGGAAGTTAGTATGAATGTATGTAGTGAGAGTAAGATAGAGTGTGAGGAGAATGTAGATTATTTATGGAAGGAGAGAGCACTTAAATTTTGTAGTGAGGGTGGCGTGATAGGGAGTTCTCAACGTGAATCGTTGTGGCGGGTAGTAGAAAATTTTATAGAAGTGTTTGCCGATATACCAGGGAGGGCAAGAAACTATGAATGTGAGTTGAGGGTAAGGGAACACGCACCCTATGTGCAAAGAAGTTATCCGGTGCTATATGCGAAGAGAAGAGCGGTTCAGCTTGAGTTAGAGAAAATGTTAGAGGGAGATACAATTGAGCGATCTATATCACCATATTCTAACCCCTTAGTAGTAGTGATTAAAAAGGATGGTAGAGTTAGGTTATGTTTAGATGCCCGCAAAATCAATCAAATAATTATTCCAGACAGGGAGTCACCCGAAGCTATTGAAGAAATATTTCAGAAATTCAGTGGTGTAAAATATATGACCTCTTTAGACCTAACCGCCGGGTACTGGCAAGTCCCGTTGGCAGCCAATAATAGAAAATATACAGCCTTTTTATTCAATGGAAAGAATTATCAATTTAAGAGACTACCGTTTGGTTTGAACACAAGTGTAGCTAGCTTTATTAAGTGTCTTGACGAAATTTTGCAACCCCATAACTTAGATTTTTTAACCATATATGTGGACGACATACTAATCGCTTCTAGAACGTTTGAGGAGCATGTTGAACATTTAGAGTATGTATTGGAGAAGTTACACCAGGGAGGTTTGACGGTGAATTGGGACAAATCAAAATTTTTGCAAACTGAGATACATTTTTTAGGTTTCATAATAACACCTACGGGGATACGTGCCAATCCGGATAAAGTAGAATCCATCCTGACATTCCCGGAGCCTAAAAATATAAAACAACTGCAAAGTTTTCTTGGTCTCTGTAATTTTTACAGGAAGTTCCAGCGGAACTACGCCCAGACGACGGCCCGACTCAGCGCAGTGCTGCAAAAGAATAAACAATGGAGGTGGGGCGATAACGAAAGAGCAGCATTCAACGACATAAAAAATAAGTTCGCTGATATGATATTAATGAATCATCCGAATTTTAATGACAAATTTTATTTACAGACAGATGCTAGTAATATAGCACTGGGAGCGGAACTTTACCAAGAGGACGAGGCGAAGAGCATAAAACCATTGCCTTCGCCAGCCGGACGTTGCTAGCCGCAAACGTAACTACACTACCACCGAGAAGGAGCTCCTCAGTATAGTGTTCGCAGTGAAGAAGTTCCGCACGTACCTGCTGGGTAATAGAACCATCATCAGGACGGACCATAAAGCGCTGTCGTTCCTGAATACTTGCAAACTCACACACAGCCGGATAACCAGGTGGGTGTTAGCTCTTCAAGAGTATAATTTTTCTTGGGAATACATTAAGGGTGCAGAGAACAGGGTGCCAGACACACTATCACAAGTAGACATAGACAGAAATAGAACGGGTAGAGATATTAAAGAAATAGAGATTTATAGATTGTCGAGGGAAGATAAACTTTTTGGGGAAGAATTAAAGGATATAAATGTAATGCAAGCGTAGAATCAGATGTAGATGAGTTTGGGTATAAACAATATTTTCAAGTGTTTAAAGGTAGCTTGTTTAAAAAAGTAGAGGGTAGAGAGAGAGATTGGAGGTTAGTTATACCTGAAGGGTTGATAGAGAAAATAGTGTGGGACTGTCACCTTAGATATGGGCATTTCGGGGCACGGAAGTGTGTGAATGTGTTAAAGGAATCTTGTCTATTTAAGAATATGGAGAAACGCGTCCGAAGAATACTTAGAGTTTGCGAGTTATGTCAGAAGTCTAAGGTTGTAAATTATAGGTTAGAAGGAGAACTAAATTATATTAAAGTAGAAAAGCCATTCGATTTAGTAGCTGTAGATTTGTACGGCCCATTGCCGAAAGGTAGGGGTGGAGTGATGCATATTTTTGTTGTACTTGACACTTTTTCCAAGTATGTAAGATTGTATAGCGTGAAGCGAGCAACAAG
Source organism: Magicicada septendecula (assembly GCA_034769895.1). Classification (NCBI taxonomy): domain Eukaryota; kingdom Metazoa; phylum Arthropoda; class Insecta; order Hemiptera; family Cicadidae; genus Magicicada; species Magicicada septendecula. The sequence goes on from CM068369.1 coordinate 381,723,311, forward strand.
TAAGGTGCTGAGCGAGAAGATCACACGCGACTACATGATCAACGTGGGAAAGCCGAAGGTGATATTATCTGACCATGGGCCGCAGTTCATCAGCGGAAGATGGTGCCAGACTCTTGGATGGGAAGGTATCATCCCAAAGCACACCGCAGTGTATCATCCACAGTCCAATCAGGCGGAGAGAGTCATGAGGGAGTTGGGCAGAATTTTTCGAACATACTGCCACGCCAAACACAGCGAGTGGCCACTCTATGTCCAGAAGATTGAAAATTGGCTTAACTGCACCACCCACGAGTCGACGGGGTTCACACCTTATGAGCTAGTCAGAGGGAAGCGTCCACAGAGGATTTTGGAACAATTAATTGAGTATCCACCGGAGAACAACAATATTGGCCACGATATTAAACTTAGGTTAGCGAATGAAAGCTTATTGACGAAGGGGGAGAAGAGAAAACAGAGACATGATATGAAAGGTAAGTGGACGCAGTACGAGGTCGGACAGCTGGTATTGGTACGACGACATGATTTATCGAGCGCTCAAGATAAGGAGATCAAGAAATTTTTCTTATTGTACGAGGGGCCGTACGAGATAGTAGAAATAAAAATGAAAAATTCATATGTGTTACAGAATAGAGAGACTAGGGAGATAGTGGGTACGCACAACGCTACAAATTTGAAATTATTTTGGTCAGCATAAGGATTTTATTAAATAGTAAATGTATGAATGTCGTTTAATTGTTTTTCTATATGTTTTTAGCAGGGATCCTCCCCCATTTTCGGGCGGTCACGATCTTACCAGTCCTGGCCGTGGAATTTGGAACTCGGAGGCGGGCCATGGTTGGCGGATCTTCCTTAGGGCAGTGAAAACAACGATGGTCCGGCTCCACCAAAATTGGTACAAATTAGAAATTTAACCACACATATTTGAACGGGGAGGGGGACCCCAAAAAGGTACGTGACGAATTAAATTTGTATACACTCTAGGTGCAACAAGTTTGATGTACCTGTCACGTGCCTGCACTGCCTTAGAGTGTTATATATAAAGGAGGCTACACCTAAATGCAGGGCAGTGCATACAAATTTAAATATTTTTAGTGTCTATGGCTACGAAATTTCAGTTGAGCCATTGGCAATAGTTTGCTTAAGCCCGAAATGAAGAGTTTTGCGGAGAAAGATGGGAAGTTTCAACTCAGACGACGGGGTAGAAGAAACGAGAAGATTTGGTAGTACAGCTTGCATAGAGGGGGAAGTAACTGCACAAAGTAGATCTGAGTTGAAATTTCTGTATCTTTCATCGCAAAAAACCCCGTTTCAGGCGGGGATACTGACCACTAGAATATAAGTTATAAACTTAAAATGTAAATAAATTTTAGAATTAAGTGACCAAATATAATTGTCAAGTTTTGGTATCAGTGAGTATGGGAACGCTTTGAAAAGATGTGTAACAAAATAAAAAACTTGTTGTCAATACAAGCAGTGGGGATATTTTGGGGGGCAAATTGGTGCTTAAAGAAGTGATAGAACAATGGAGTGTGGAACTGCAATGGTAGAAAAGTTTAGTTTTCAATTGTTAATTAAGTAGTTAGCTATTAAGTGGCTATTGCGGGGGTGGCCTGTGCTCCCATAGATAGCGAAATGGGTTGGGGGTAACAGAGAGTGTTACCTCCATCGGAGGCCAAAATGGCGAAAATGTGCGGCACACCTTTTTTCGTGTAAATTAGAATTTACACACTGCTAAACGACCGTGTCGCACATAACTAAAATGATGTGTAACAGGCAGTGAAATGCAAGTTTAGATTTCCCCGACTTTTCGGGCGATTACTGCCTTACCAGCACTAATCGTGGATTTGGCTAGCGGCCAGCTATGGTCATATCAAGTCCCTTGACCATAGCTGACTTGAAATTATAGTAAAAAATAAAACCATAAAATAGTTTTTGTGATTTCCACTCGTCAATTTATTAAAATTATAAAACCATGACAGCTGTTTCGGCAACACAGTGCCTTCATCAGATAGTATAAGCTGACTAATTTTCGTACAAACGATACAGAATATAAAATATAATACAAGTGCTGTTGTATAGAGAGCGATAGTAATCTCGTGTCAATAAGATTTATACACATTACACAAACATATAACATAACATATACCAAGTCTATTTATACAAATTAAGCAGAGGCGAGCTATTTAGATCTAACTGATCATTTAATAATACATTTAAATATTTGTGTTTATTAATTTCAAGGGTTTCTAATAAATCAAGCTTTGGACCTTTAACAGATAAATGTAAAATTTCAAAATTGTCATTATAACTATGGTCTTTTTCTAACAAGTGATTTGCATAATTTGATTTGCCATCATTATATCTAAAACTATAATTGTGACCGTACATTCTTTTTTCGAAAGATCTACCTGTCTGTCCGATATACACTTTATTACAAGCCCCACAGGATAATTTGTATACACCAGACTTTTGCAGTTTATCTGTTTTACTCTTATTATTTTTAATATATTTTCCCAAAGAAGACTGCGTCTTAAAAGCTATATTTACATTCCTTTGTGTGAAATATTTACCAATATTATCAGAAGCAGAACCTATGTAAGTGAGAGTGTGATATCTTTTAATCTGTGTTGAGAGAGGGTAAACTAGTTTTAAAGCTTGTGAATAAAATTTTTTGTTTAACAAGTGATCTATGAGGCTAGGTTGGTAACCATTGTTGACAGCTATTTGTTTAATAATGTTAAGTTCTGATTGGAAATTTGAGTCTGATAACGGAATACTAACTAGTCTGTGGATAAAACTGTGAAAAGCAGCCAATTTATGTGAGTATGGATGTGTGGAAGTAATGTGTATTGTCATATCTGTATGTGTAGGCTTATGAAAAATACCGAAGTCTAATTTATTATTGCATTTTGTTATTGTAAGGTCTAAAAAATTGATACTATTGTTATCTTCTAATTCTAAGGTAAAGCTAATATTTTTGTGTGAATTGTTAATAAAATTAAGAAAGATCTGCAATTGTCTACGTGTACCTAGAAAAATTGCTAAAATATCGTCCACATATCTATACCAAAAAATAAACAATTTGAAATAAGGGTGTGCTCTAATTTTAGTTTCTATGTAGTCCATAAAGATTTCAGCTGCCAAAGGGCTAAGTGGATTTCCCATTGCAAGCCCTTCTTTGCCAATATAGATCTTTCCATTAAATTCAAAGTAGTTTTGATTAAGGCAAACCTTCAGTAAATTCAAGATATCCTCTCTCTACGAATTATTACGTAGATTGCATAATATAGAATTTGACTTGCTAGACCGTAAAGTGCGAAATGATGTTCAAAGAATTATTCATAATAAATACTTAAATCAGTTACGTAAGTTAAACAAGTTGAAAATGTTTAAGGTTAGTAATAGCGGTAATTATTATAATAGACAATGCGGGCATAATAACAAATTTTCTAACCATATATTTTATCAACGTTTTATGAATTTGACCAACATAACTTTTAATAGTTTTGAAACTAAACTGATCGAAAAGGGTTTCAAATATAATATACAACCGTCAAATTATAAAAAGGAGTTCGAAATTTTAGGTGTGGATTGTGAGTTAGCTTGTAATAAGTACAATAAATTTCATGAAAATTCCGAATCTATACCATTGAACAAATACATTGTAGCGGATAAATTAACTTCTCTTTATGCTAAACAAATTAAGACTCTACCATTTAACAATAAAAATAGACTAACTATTAATTCAATTAAGAGAAAATCTGTAGTTAATAATATAATATTTAACCGCGCTGACAAGGGCAATACTGTTATTGCTATCGACAAAGGCGAATATGTAAACAAGACACTTGAATGTTTGAACTCTTTTGAACCCATTGATATTAACCCGACTTTTAAATTTCAAATAGATGTTAAACAGGCTATAAAGAATTGTTCTTTCTTTGATAATCGAGATTTGGATTTTTTATCGGTAATGAATCCTCAGCCACCAAAGCTTTACTCTTTAATTAAATTGCATAAGGATAACCATCCAATTAGACCAGTGGTATCATATGTAACTGCTCCTTCTGTTAAATTATCTAAAAGACTAATTAAGATTATACAAACACAATGCAAATTTCAATCAACACATAGTATTAAAAATTCACTAGACTTAATTAACAAAATTAAAGATTCACATATCCCAGACAAAGCTGTTTTATTATCATTTGATGTGAAAAATTTGTTTCCGAGTATTCCACCGACTGATGTAATAGATATTGTAGAAAAATTATTAATTGAAAATTGTAATAACCCCTTTATGAGAGAGGATATCTTGAATTTACTGAAGGTTTGCCTTAATCAAAACTACTTTGAATTTAATGGAAAGATCTATATTGGCAAAGAAGGACTTGCAATGGGAATTCCACTTAGCCCTTTGGCAGCTGAAATCTTTATGCACTACATAGAAACTAAAATTAGAGCACACCCTTATTTCAAATTGTTTATTTTTTGGTATAGATATGTGGACGATATTTTAGCAATTTTTCTAGGTACACGTAGACAATTACAGATCTTTCTTAATTTTATTAACAATTTACACAAAAATATTAGCTTTACCTTAGAATTAGAAGATAACAATAGTATCAATTTTTTAGACCTTACAATAACAAAATGCAATAATAAATTAGACTTCGGTATTTTTCATAAGCCTACACATACAGATATGACAATACACATTACTTCCACACATCCATACTCACATAAATTGGCTGCTTTTCACAGTTTTATCCACAGACTAGTTAGTATTCCGTTATCAGACTCAAATTTCCAATCAGAACTTAACATTATTAAACAAATAGCTGTCAACAATGGTTACCAACCTAGCCTCATAGATCACTTGTTAAACAAAAAATTTTATTCACAAGCTTTAAAACTAGTTTACCCTCCCTCAACACAGATTAAAAGATATCACACTCTCACTTACATAGGTTCTGCTTCTGATAATATTGGTAAATATTTCACACAAAGGAATGTAAATATAGCTTTTAAGACGCAGTCTTCTTTGGGAAAATATATTAAAAATAATAAGAGTAAAACAGATAAACTGCAAAAGTCTGGTGTATACAAATTATCCTGTGGGTCTTGTAATAAAGTGTATATCGGACAGACAGGTAGATCTTTCGAAAAAAGAATGTATGGTCACAATTATAGTTTTAGATATAATGATGGCAAATCAAATTATGCAAATCACTTGTTAGAAAAAGACCATAGTTATAATGACAATTTTGAAATTTTACATTTATCTGTTAAAGGTCCAAAGCTTGATTTATTAGAAACCCTTGAAATTAATAAACACAAATACTTAAATGTATTATTAAATGATCAGTTAGATCTAAATAGCTCGCCTCTGCTTAATTTGTATAAATAGACTTGGTATATGTTATGTTATATGTTTGTGTAATGTGTATAAATCTTATTGACACGAGATTACTATCGCTCTCTATACAACAGCAATTGTATTATATTTTATATTCTGTATCGTTTGTACGAAAATTAGTCAGCTTATACTATCTGATGAAGGCACTGTGTTGCCGAAACAGCTGTCATGGTTTTATAATTTTAATAAATTGACGAGTGGAAATCACAAAAACTATTTTATGGTTTTATTTTTTACTATAATTTACAATGGATTTTCACCAAGTAAAGGCATCAAGCATTAATGACTTGAAATTGGTATATATTAGAAATTCAATGGGGGGTGACAACTAGGGGAAATCTCCGGAAACTAGGAAACAGCGGCTGCCACTCTGCCCGCTTGGGGGTAGCAAGACAGGTGGTAGACCCGCATTAAGGGTGTGTAATTATAACGAGAATATGTTGATGTTCAATACTTTCAAATGTAATAGCGGAAGCAAAGACACGGAGAGGTAAAACCTGCTCCAAAATATACAGTCTTTGTCGAAGCGCCAGGGCGACACAGTCCTCCATAATTTGAAATAGTGTGTGTGGCTGGGAGGTGGCTCCGAGGAGCCACGAATTTAAAATTTTATGACATAAAAAGTTTTTGCTAATTTGAATTTTGATCCAATAAAACTGCTTGTGCTCTGCTAATTAACTAGCTGCTCAGACACAACATATAAGGTGTTCATACTATAATTTTAAATGTATTATTTTATTGTTGTACGTTAGATATAGTTGTTGAAAAAAATGTTTTCATTATGTGTATATTTTTTTCTAAGCCAATAATTAAATCGTCTGGCAGGCAGTCAATATGAATTATCAGAATCAGAGAAATGGGAAACAAGAAGGTGAGGAGTAATGATAAATAAATATGTATATTCCATGTAGTTTGTTCAATTTTGAGATGTGTTTTCATTATGTTAGGATATCAGCTGATCAGCAATAACATGTGACTGGTATATTAGTTGAAACTTTACGAATTAATTTATATTATAATTATCTCTTACCTTCAGGTTTTTTATTCCAAGGGTCGTTCAGACGAAACCGCTGCAAAAAGGATTATTTGGATTTGATATAGGCAAAGATCAAATACACCGTTTGTGCTAAAACAAATTGCCTCTGATTTATTATTCAAAATAATTACTTCGTCTCTCTTTCATGACATTTAGAGCAAATACTTGTAGAATGAGCAACAATTTGTGAAATCAAACATAGTAATAAAATATTTCTTAATTAACTAGCTTATGACAACTATTGTATACCCCAACTATTTACTATTTGCAATGAACCAATACGTGCTTTAGCTACACACTCACACACATTCGTTCTTTGATTTTATCGTTCTATTAAACCCCACTTTGAGATCTCTGATGTACATTTTAGATTTACAATTTATTTATGTTGACTTATACTCTGTGGAAAAGGGGAAAATAATCTTGTTTAAAACTCAGTTAATACTTAACGTCTGAAGAACTCCGCTGTTTTACACCTCTGCTGTGAATGCACTGTTTAACACACCATGATTTAGTTTTTTCACTGTTTAACCGCGGTACTGTTATTGCTTATTTCAAATTAAGTTGATGCGCCACTATTACTTTAGTTCACTTTAAAATAGCATTTAGTTCTGTTTTGTCGGCCGACATAAATTTTCGAACACTTAGCTCGCTTAGGCTGGCCGCGCAGCCCTGTGTCACAACTGGCACTGGCGTTAGTTCGCTAAATTGCATACAGTGTTTTTTGGTCACGTGATCGTGCATATGTGCTCCCATTGGTGCTATTGAAAGGGCGCCTTAGCATAGGCGGGAAGATGAGCAATGTTTTTGCCGCCTGGCGCAATGTGCAGTTACATTACTTTCTTTCGTGATTCACGGCTGAGGCGCAGGTTGATGTTATTTCACAATCGGTCTGCGTTGCATGAGTACGGAGACAAAACATAGACGTTTTTCTGCAATAAACACGGCCTATCTGGTTGACTAACTCGGGGTTCTACAAGGGTGAACAATGACTGCATAGAGAATGTAATTTTAAAATGTTATCTTGGCCCTACAATCTCGTACCGTTACAATACCCCCCCCAATAAGAGATTGAAGGCCGGAGCGTTCAAACTCTTATTGCCTAACCTAAAAGGATCAGTGAGGATATGGCGCCGCAACCCCCCTGAACACTCTACTAAATCATGGGTTCTTACTCCCCTAGTCTGGTGACTGTGACAGCACCCATCCGATCTTACTGGACTTCTCTGTTCGAGATCCCAACACCGAAAAATCGAACAGATACCCGACCCAGTATCGCCTGACTTTAGAACATTCAATTAAAAAATCGACAGGCGGCCTTCCATCACTCCATATCCCACAACTGATTTGTTTCCTCTTAGCCGTACTGGTTCATTGACAACGTACTGGCTCATTTTATATTATAGACCCTAAACAATAGTATTAATAAAACAATATTGGTTTACAATGGTACACATAAATTCCAGTTGAATGGAATAATATTCCCCGTACAATATTGCCCAACCAAAATGACACATTAATTATACAAAATAACATTAACTCACAGTAAATACAACTCACAGTAAATACAAATTATATCCTTACTTGCCTACTCATATTTATAAAGAATAAACAAAAATTTTGTTTAATGATATTAAATAATGAAAGGACATATTTCATTTATTTTACAATTACATTTAAAGTTTGAATCAGAATAAATTTAAATTTGTTATTAAAATCCTCTTTCCAATTATTTAATTATCAAATTAATTTGATTATATTTAATTTCTCCAACTCTAAGTTACAACAATTACCTCATTATTATTTTGTAAAAAAAAATTTACTTTAATTCTTTTATGTCACAATAGGGTTTTGCTCAAGATACTGATTCAGCAGACTACCACATTTTTTGTTATTGTCCCCAAGCATGACTACAAACATTAGTCTCAACATACCACACCTGTTTATATAAACGGTTATGTGCCATGTTTGTTTTCATAAACAACAGTTATCAACATTCTCAGTTTCAGCATTCATAGTCTAAACACTCTGGTTACATCATATACTGCCATATCTGCTTACTACACTTTTCGAATTTTATAAATCTTTTAGATGACATATTTATCAATGGCTATTTCTTACAATTTAACCAAATGTTATTTTAATTCACCTTTCAGTTATTATTACCTTTTAATTACAGTTTCTATTTAATACTATTATCTCAATACCATTATTATTATTATTATTGTTACACTCTTTTCACACCTGTAAGCGTTTTATTCTATCTGATTAGTATTATGAACTTTATACTTACAATACATTGTCCACTTATTGACATGAATACAAAATACACACCACACACACACCAATATCTCCGTGTAACCTCTGAAACACTTAGCAACAATGTTATTTCATACAAACAATTCAACATTTTATAATACATACAATTAATTTCACTACACATGTATTTACAACTCTTCAGCAATAATTATTCAGTTATATCACACTTCAATATCAAAAATCAGCTAGGTCATTACCATATATTAACATATTTAAAATTGTTCTTTTATGATTTTCAACCTCCATCGTCAAAAATTAGTCGGGGTTTCACATAACAATTTTCAATTTTATTTACATTCCGTATATGGTTATCTTGTGTATGGTAACCATAAAATTTCTGTTTATTCATTTTACCATAATAATCATATACCAGGTCAACATCAGTATTCTTTGTAAAGTCTCCGTCAGTGTTTTTTGTTATTACTATTACATTATCATATTCATAAAAATAATTATCCAACTCTATGTTAACAGGTAAATCAATTTGCTCCTCTCTCTCCATGCATAAATTCTGTACTAACTCTTCATAATCTCTCTTGACTTTAAATATTTCTACCATTCTCTCTCTCTCATAATCACTTTCATTACAATACTTCTCACAATATTTTACATTCTCATTCCACACAGAGGGCAGCACAACATTATTACAACGTCTGGCTTTACCAGATACACAAAAATAATTGAAAGACCTTTTGTATTTTACAACAACTAAGGAGGAACCTTTGTCCTCCAACAATACTAGTGAAGCATTTTCTTCACCCATCTCACAAGAAAAATTTGCCCTCTTTTCACCCTCTACACTTAAACTGTCTTCACACTCTCTCTCATTCTCATTGACATTCGTTAGCAACACTTCATTACTAAACTCTACTTCAACAAAATCTTCATCACTCCCAACATTAATCTCCTTATTCTCAACTACCACGTTTTTACACATATCATTATAATTATCATCTGTTTTATACTCAAAATTTTCAGTTACCTTTTGTATTTGTTTCTCAATTTGTTCTACCACTTGTTCTTTAAATGTATTGAAACATTCATTCGTCTCATTTAAACGTTTATTAATATTGTCTTTCATATCATGTAAACGCTTATCAAATTTTTGGTCAATATTATTTATATCGCCCTTTAACTCATGGAACTTAGCATCACTTACATCAAAACGACTATTTATAATATCAAATTTACTATTCTGTACATTGACTTTCATATCTAATTCATTATTCTGATTTTTTAATACATTGAATTTAGCGTCCGAGTCACTCTTCTGTTCATCAAATTTCGCGTTAAAACTACTCAAGTTATCAGATATTGTTTTCATGAAATTACACATATCTTCCATTGACAACTGTTTAATTCGTGTCGTCGTTGGGGTAGATTGTGCTACTACATTTTTGTCAGTGAAGCTGACTTCATTATTAATTTTATTTTCCCTATTCAATTTTGGGGTTATTTGGATCCCCGAATCATCTGTATTATTTATTTCATTTGTAATATCTGGTTTTATTTTATTGTCCTGACTCCCATCTGGAGTCGAGTGGACCTCAATATTATGCATAATAGCCGATTCATCAAAATTGTCAACATTAGTTACTTCATTGACATCGTCATTATTCGCTGCCATTTTATACAAGTTTATATAATGTTACACAAGAATATTAATCTTATCCACTATTGACTTAGCCCTTTTTATATTTAATTTACCAAAGCGTCCTCCCTCTCAAATAACCCTTTCTGCAGCTTAATTAGGTCTGGCGAATATAGGTTGTAACCTATACTCGCGTCCCTAGTTCGGGGCCAATGAAACTTTACGAATTAATTTATATTATAATTATCTCTTACCTTCAGGTTTTTTATTCCAAGGGTCGTTCAGACGAAACCGCTGCAAAAAGGATTATTTGGATTTGATATAGGCAAAGATCAAATACACCGTTTGTGCTAAAACAAATTGCCTCTGATTTATTATTCAAAATAATTACTTCGTCTCTCTTTCATGACATTTAGAGCAAATACTTGTAGAATGAGCAACAATTTGTGAAATCAAACATAGTAATAAAATATTTCTTAATTAACTAGCTTATGACAACTATTGTATACCCCAACTATTTACTATTTGCAATGAACCAATACGTGCTTTAGCTACACACTCACACACATTCGTTCTTTGATTTTATCGTTCTATTAAACCCCACTTTGAGATCTCTGATGTACATTTTAGATTTACAATTTATTTATGTTGACTTATACTCTGTGGAAAAGGGGAAAATAATCTTGTTTAAAACTCAGTTAATACTTAACGTCTGAAGAACTCCGCTGTTTTACACCTCTGCTGTGAATGCACTGTTTAACACACCATGATTTAGTTTTTCCACTGTTTAACCGCGGTACTGTTATTGCTTATTTCAAATTAAGTTGATGCGCCACTATTACTTTAGTTCACTTTAAAATAGCATTTAGTTTTGTTTTGTCGGCCGACATAAATTTTCGAACACTTAATTCGCTTAGGCCCTGTGTCACAACTGGCACTGGCGTTAGTTCGCTAAATTGCATACAGTGTTTTTTGGTCACGTGATCGTGCATATGTGCTCCCATTGGTGCTATTGAAAGGGCGCCTTAGCATAGGCGGGAAGGTGAGCAATGTTTTTGCCGCCTGGCGCAATGTGCAGTTACATTACTTTCTTTCGTGATTCACGGCTGAGGCGCAGGTTGATGTTATTTCACAATCGGTCTGCGTTGCATGAGTACGGAGACAAAACATAGACGTTTTTCTGCAATAAACACGGCCTATCTGGTTGACTAACTCGGGGTTCTACAAGGGTGAACAATGACTGCATAGAGAATGTAGTTTTAAAATGTTATCTTGGCCCTACAATCTCGTACCGTTACATAGTTATAAATGTTTTAAGTAATTGATGTTCAATGTAATGTTTGATGTATTACAGATGTTTTAAAGTAATGGAAAAAATAACTTGATAAAGTGAGAAGTACAGTAATAATTTATGCAAGTTAACAAAAGATAGTTTTTGGGTGATGAATATTTTGAGACACATAGATCTGTCCAAATTGAAGTTAAAGAAATAGTAGAGATGGAGATAATGTAATGTTGTTTTTGAGTTAATATATGTTATGGAATTTTGAGAAGTATTGATGGTGACACAGTGGTAATGGAGACTTTATGTAGATTTTGAGTGATATATTTATGTTTATAATTAATGATGTTATTTTGTTGTATTTGTAGTAAGGTAATGAGATTGAGATTTTTGGGGATGGCAATTTTGTATTAGGGGGTAGTGTCATGTAGGAGTTCGCAACAAAATGTTGGGACAGGAATTGGTATAGATTTTAGTGAGGAGGGGCCGCCTTAGGTAGAATCCAGGCCGCCAGATAAGGGAAATTGAGTTTTTTGGGGGCGGGGAAACACATATCCTATGTACAAAGGGTTAGAGAGTATTTTTTTATTGAGAGAAGGTGGCGAATTGAGTTTCATGATAAGTTGGGGTTTAGAGTGTTTTGGGATAGATATTTTAAATAGAGATGGGTGTCATGGTAGTTGAAGTTGATTAATATTAGAGCCATAGGGAGAAAGATTATATATGTATACAGATCTAGTAGTACAGTCAATGAGAATAAATAATTTTCATCACCCACAGTAAGGGAGAGTAAGATTGTTGAATAAAGAGAGAGATTTATGATAAAGAATATAAAAATTTTATTTGCGAAACCAGTGACAGAATTTGGAAATCATGTAAAATTAAGAATTGTTTATTTTAAATAATTTAAATGTCAATTTGATTATTATGTTAATATTTTGTTTATTTTAAATGTGCTATTGTATTGTTTTGTGTTTCAAATTAGGTTATTACAGATGTTTAATGTAGGTGCAGAAAGTATACATAACATATGTAGGTCAAGGGTTCTGGAACTTGACCTAGTTTCGATCAGCTGATGAGGTCATATACCCACTAAGCTTGTATAGTAGAAAGTCAATTTGATTTGTTTATTTAATTAATTTGATAAATTTAATAATTTTACATATAAAGGAAACATTGTAATAAATTAAATTTTTTTGAATTTTAAAATTTTTGAAAAAAAAAAAATCTTGATTTTTCGCCTGCCAGCGAATGAATATTTTAGGTAAGTATTATTTTATTATGTGTGTACGTAACATGTTCTTTTTTTTTATTGTATTGCATTGTACTGTTAGACTATAAGTGATTACCTGTTAGGTTAAGGATGTGTTTTGAAAGGTTTAATTTAAATCGTTTTAAAGAAAACAGAAAACCAGGAAGAGAATGTTTTGAGTATATTATTTTGAATTTTGAAATTTTTTAAATTTTTCATAAATTTTAAAAGAATTTTTTTTTAATTTTACAATGCGTTATGTTAATATGTAATGTGAGTGTGAGTGAGCCCAGTATCTGCTAAAGGCAGCCCAGCTTGCATAAAAGGGGAACCATATCAGTGGAGGATCCGGCATAATCTGAGCCAGGGATTGAGGATTTTTGGGGGTAGCATGTTAGAAGGTAAGGTGCGCCGTGGTACGAGTCTGTTCGATTTCTCGGTGTTGGGATCTCTTACGGAGAAGTCCAGTGATCCCGTTCAGATGAGTCCATGGTCGCTGAGCCAGGGGGGTCATGTACCCATGTAGATTAAGAACAAGGGGGTTGTTGGCACCAGTTCCTCACCGGTCCTCTTCGGGGTTTATCGATGAGATTTCTTCTGTCGTGAACAGCAGAATTCTCATCGAGGGGGTATTGTAGCGTGTCAATTTTGGGCGTTTTTATTTTTTACCGTATGGGGTAATTATATTTTTTATTTGTTTCATTTTGGGCGGGCTTTTCATAAAATTTTTGGTCAACGTTATTTCCATTGTGAAAGAACCAGTGTTGAGAAACAGTGGTGTAACAAAGCGAAACGCAGTTTGCTGTTGAGTAATGCAGCCAGGAATTTACATCTCCACGAATTTCCAAGAACTATGCGAGAGTGTGGCAGAGTGCACCTACGCGTCCACCACGCATGGGCGCCGACCCATGCGCTTGTAAAACTCAAAATGGCTAAAAGCAAGCAACTCCACGAGCACATGGTCGTGGAACGGCAGGAAAGAATGTCTTAAGACCGCCCATTTTAATGACGTCAGTAGAGCCGATACAAATATCGTCACCACGCAGTACTAGAACACTAGGAAAAACCACACTATGTTCCACGCACACAACTCCTAACTCACAGCTAATTAAGCATGAACGACGACGCAAAGCAGGTGGCCGTGAATACGCTGTTCCGCCCGTTTAGAGAAGCACATGGCCCAGTTCGTCACTGACTGTGTCGGCGCCGACACGAGAGTTAAATATGCTCTAGTAAGTTTCATCCGTTTTTGATAGAAAAGTGACGTAAACTCTTTAAACAAATGACAGTAATAATGGAGGAATAGTGGCGGAAACATTCAAATCGGAATTTGTGCTTCAGTTTTTATTTTCCGGGACGTTTACAACTTACCGCGGTAAGGCCACGAGGTCACTGAAGAACGCGTTGCCGGCGGGAACTTCATATCATGCAGTAAATCGGGTAATCGGGGTAATGGGGGCTTTAAAATAGAATGTGAGTAGTGAGTGAAAGGCAGGCTGGGCTATCTTGCGTAAGTAATTAGTATAAGTGGTATATGTAAAAGTAAATGTAGGGAACAAAGTTGCACAACATTTGACGACATAAAAATGTATTTGATAAACCATAAGTTCAATAGCTGATTATTAAAATTAATTATTTCTCTTCCTAAAGATGTGTAGCGTTAGTTATTTCGATAACCCATGAAACACATGTTTGTATCTAGCGTTCGCACGAAAGAATCCTGGCCCAAAACAAAACGAACTTTCGAGGTAGGTGGGAGTTATTATATTATTATATTAATATATTTAATCATTATAAACGTCTCACTGTCTATTAAAGCTGTCATGATAGGCTGCATCAATATGGAAAAGGATTTATCATCCACAAGTGTTTCAGACAAAGGGTAATTGACTTTAAACCTGTGAGTCCACGAATCTGTTTCCTAAGAATAAAGGGAAAATTCAAGAATTACTCCCTCAGTGCTGACTGAAGCATCCCCGGAAATGGAGAAAGAAGAGTTTTATGAGCTCCTTGATGAGACGTTTGATCAATGCCCTAGTTATGACATCAAAGTGATTGCTGGAGACATGAATGCGAAAGTGGATAGAAAAACAATCTTACTCTCCAACAATTGGATGGCATAGCCTGCACGAATCAACCAATGATAACAGGCCGAAGCTGATTAATTTTGCCGCATCAAGGAACCTGGTCATTGGTGGCACACTCTACCCTCACAAAGATATCCATAAGGGAACATGGACTTCACCCAATGGCACCACCATCAACCAAATAGACCACTTCCTTACTAGCTCACGAAATAGATCTAATCGACTGGATGTGAGGACATGAAGAAGAGCCAATATTGACTCAGATCATTACCTCGTGGTCGCATGACTGAAAGACTGCATGTCAACGATTAAGACACAACATGCTCGACGAAGGAAACAGTACATCTTCAAACTTAAGGAAGAGGACAACCGCTTGAGATTCACTGCACTAGTTGGAAATAAAATCAACAAAACCTCTACAGGAAGTAAAAGTATACACATCGTTTGGGAAAAAACTCTTCAGCACTTGCCAGTGCTGCACAGGAAACTCTTGGCCTCAAAGAAAGCGAACCTTCAAACCCTTGGTTTGATGAAGAATGCAGAGCAGCTACATATCTAAAAAATGAAGCCTATATATCAATGATACAGAGGCACTCAAGAAGAAGTGCAGATGAGTACAGGAAGTGGAGAAGAGCAGAGAAGCGGGTGCATCAACAGAAGAAGCATCATTGGAAGAATCAACAGCTGGTAGAGATCCAAGATCTTAAGGATACCAATGAAATCAGAAAATTTTATAATAAGGTAAACCAAGGTAGGAAACCCTTCACGCCCAGGACAATGGCCTGTGACACTGACGGCACCCTACTTACAGAAAAGGGGAAGATCCTCAAAAGCTGGTGCAAGCACATTGAAGCCCTTTATTCTAAGAATGTCGAAGTGGACAACTGTGTACCACTTGAGCTAGAGGAACATGAACACATTGAGCCTCTTGATGAAGATGATGTGATAGCGCTAATTAAAAGACTTAAAAACAACAAAGCTCCCGGTTCTGATGCAGCCTGATAGAAGACAGTTATATATATCCAGTTTATAAAAAGGGGGATCAACTACACCAACAGAGGCATTTCTCTTCTCCCCGTGGTGTATAAAATAATGTCCCACACATTTTGCCAAAAACTGCTTCCACATGCTGATCAGGTGACTGGTCGATATCAGTGCGGATTTAGAAGAGAGAAATCTACAACAGACCAAGTTTTCACACTCCGACAAATTCTGGAGAAAGGTAGGGAACATAAGGTACAAACCCATCACCTCTTCATACATCTCAGAACTGCATATGATAGCACTGATCGGCAAGAACATTACACAGCTCTTGAAGAACTAAGCATACAAAAGAAATTAATAAGATTGTGTAGAATGACAATGCTGATAGTGAAGGGCATGGTGAGGATCCAGAATAACTTTATCAGGAGAGTTTGACTATGGAAAGGGAGTCCTCAAAGGTGATGCTCCTGCTTGCCTCCTTTCCATTCTTGCCTTAGAAAAAGCTATGAGAGATGCTGGAATAGATTCCTCCGGGACCGTATTCAACAGGTTGGTACAGGTCCTAGGATACGCCAACGACCTAGATACAATTGGGAGCCTTTCGAGCAGTCACTGAAGCCTTTCTTGCTCTTGAAGGTCCCGCAAGGACATTGGATCTCATAAAAAACGAAACAAGACAAAATACATGGTCACAGGACAGGAAGTTAGAGGAGAGCACGTCCAAATTGACATCTAATCCTTCGAAAAACTGAACAACTTTGTTTATTTAGGATGCCAAGTTAACTCCGATGGAGAAATCGCAAACAGGTGCTTCTTTGGTCTCAGGCCCCTGTTCCAGAGCAGAAAAGTTGCCAGGAACATCAAGCTGCTTCTGTATGAAACACTGATCTACCCAGTTCTCACCTATGGTTCTGAGACCTGGACCATTTCTAGAAAGTCTGAGTCAAGCCTCCTCGTTCATGAACGCAAAATCCTCTGCAGTATTTTTGGTCCAACAGGTGTGGGAAGTGAATAGAGGAAATGGATCATCCAAGAACTGAACACTCTTCTGAATGAAAAAGATATTGTGAACGTTATAAAACTTGGTAGACTCAGGTGGGCTGGACATGTGATCAGGATGGGGGAAAGAAAGGCACTCACAGAACAGATCTACGGCACCAGGAGAGTTGGTAGACCCAAACTACGTTGGAAAGACAGTGTGAATTACAATGTGCGCCATATCCTTGGAGAGCAGCAGCACTTGACCAGGACAACTGGCGGAGGCTGTTAAAGGAGGCCTTGACTCAGTAATGGGTTGTCACGCCACTGAAGAAGAAGAAATGTAAAATAAAATGAGGTTTAATTCTACATTGCAGGAGTGTAGACAAATACTTTCAACAGTCATGTTATTTATTAACAGATAAACCAATAACAGAAAAAGAAACTATTTTTAAGTATTTGGGAGGCAAGTGCTTGTTTGAAGAACTATTTTACAAACACAGTTAAGTTGAAGCGCCACCAAATTTTAATAGAATGGAGTTTAAACATTCCTAAATATGCTACCTTTGTTTTAAAATGTTATTTGATTTTTTTAGAAGCTGTTGTACATTTTATGAACCTTCTTTATCTCAATTGTTAGGCATCCTAAAGGCACAATTTGTACAGTGTTAGATTTGTTGTGTATATTTGTGGTAATGTTTCTGTCATTCTCTAAAACATTAAATTTGAAGAGTATTTTATACTGACTTTTATTTGTACACACTTTTACAATTCATATTTGATGTGTTCTGTTCAACGCATCAGAACAGTTGGGAGGTCTGGCAACACTGTACACTCAGACAAAATTCGCCAGGTACACAAAGTTACGATGTCTACTCTAGTTAGTAATCCATGGTGTTCTTAGTAGACATGTATGTTAGAACTTGAGAACTTTGTACTAATTGTACAAAGCAAACCCACAAATAAATTAGGAATAACAACATTCAAATTCTAATCTTCCTACAGTTAAATTTAAATAATGATATCAACCGTCACTGCTTTGCAGCAAGCAAAAGATGTTGACAAAAATGTACAAGTGACTGGACTCAAAAAAACTGGCCTAAAATAAGTGAGGATTACGGGGAAACCAACACCTTTAATGCTGATGTGTTTCATCAGCACTTTTAAAATGTTTCCAGATGAGACTTTTAAATTTAAAAGTAACAAATGAATCAGTGGAAAATTAGCAAAACAACAAGTGACTGTTTTTGTTTGTGCTAATATGGCATGAACAGGAAAATAGCAGTTAATAGTCATACGGAAATACAAAAACCCAGATATTTAAAAATATTAAACTTTACCTGTGAAATATCGAAAAAATTAATCTGCATGGATGACTGCTACAATATTCGAAGAAGAAAATGGATATGGGATGATGAATTAACAAAAAATAGTACAAAGATTCTTTTATTATTCAATAACTGTACAGTACACAAAGATACCAAAGCACTAAAACAAATTAAAATTGTTTTTTACCTGTGAATACAACTAATTTCCTCCAACCAATGGACCAGAGCCTGAAAGGCCACTACAAAAAGAAAATGGTGCTTCAACTCATTGAAGAGAGAGAAAATAATAAAATTTAATTTAATTTATATGATATAGTGTGCCTTCTTGTCAAAGCATGGGACTTGGTTACACCTTCTACTGTAAAACACGTGTTCAGGCATACCAGACTTGTACTACAAAGGAATTTTTCTGATGACGAAGATTATGATGAAAAAGACGACCTATCTCTAAGAAAATGATAAAGATAGTTCAATATTCTACTGTCTCTTCAGTCTGTACTATCTAATATCGATGAGTACCAAATGGCTGATGCAAATACCACCACAGAAGCACTTAGTGATGATGTCTGATGATGTCGTTGTTGATCATATTTTTTACCTGTAATAACAAAGAGAGTAAAGTGGACGAAGAAATGGAACAAGAAATCTTACTACTACTTCAAAAGAGGCTGTGGATGCAATGAGCTGGTATGAACCTAGTTTACATGCCATGACATAGACACTTTGTTGCAGCAATGAAACAATATAGAAAATAAGACTGCTGATGATTATTACAAAACAAGATGCAAACAATTAAAAAAATCACACATTATTTTAAAAGCGAGTAAGATTTTTATTGAATTCAACTGACAACTTTATGAAAAAACTATAAAACAACTGCTTGTAAATATTATTGTAAATTGTTTTAGTGCTGTATAAGTAAGAAGTGTTTTTAAAAATCTTAAAAAAGTAAGTGGAATTACATAGTAGCATACTTAGTTCATGTTTGTTCTCTACAAAAGACCTTCTGGACAGAAAGGGGTCAGTCTATTTACTTCTATTTTATTATTACCATTTTTCTATTATATAAAAAATAAAAAAGTTTTAAGAATGCTCGAATTTTGCTTTCTCTATTTGAAGTATTTTCACCATACAGCAGATACAGAATGAAAAAATGGTCATTTTACTAACTTTCCCAGTAACATTATAATTTCTCTATAATTAACATGTATAGTGGGCAGAATAGTGATGCAATGCACTTTTAACTTCATAATCACCTTGTTATTGTGAAAAAATGAGCATCCATATCAAAAAGATTTTGAAAAAATATAAAATGTAATGTTTTATCTGAAACTTTCTCACTGATACCGAGTTTGTACCAGGTCAAAAATTAAAAAATCTGTACATATAATTTTCTCTTCACATTTTAATTTGTGAAGAACGTCAGTTTATACAAAACTCAAAAAATTTTTTTTTTGTCTTGATCTGTACACCATGAAATGTTTTTTTTTGAAACCATATATGTTGCATGTAACTTACTGTTGCCTTCTAACAAAACCAATCCATCAATGGTTTGGTATTTTATTGAACCCTGCTGACAAAGGAAAAGATATCTTTCAAATATATACTCAAAATATCTTAAAAGATCTCTGAACATCAAACTTTAAGCTACTATTCATGAACACAAGAGCTACAGCCAGCTTCTGTTATCTTCAATACGATAATGCACATGGTTTGTTCATTCAGAATACTGTTAAAAAGCAGGAAATTATTACAAGGCCAATCTGAGTGCTAGAACACTCAGTGCACTGTACATTCTACAAAAAAGTGGAAATACATAACTGTAAAATAGATAAAAGTTTTCCTTTTTAAAAACTATGAATTTTTTACAATCTGCAAGCAATACTTTGTGCCTCGCAATCTTATTCATTTCTTAAAAGACCTCAAAAACATATTCAAAATATAAGACACAAAAATAATTTAAGAGGGGTAACCCAAAAATAAGGTCTCCAAAGCACTAGAGCAGCAGGGTAATTTTTTTGGACAGCAGTTGGCACCACTGCTGTATTCGGCCATCGCTCCTCTTTCAAACAAGCAGTCCCCGAGCTCGCTAGGTCAATTAGTCTTGGCTTGGCAGCCGTTACAATGGAGCTCCCGATCACCATTCCTGCCAAGTGCGGACTTCATGAAGTCATTCGATTTCTCAACGCAAAAGGTGTTCAACCTATTGAAATTCATAGACAGTTGATTGAAGTGTATGGGGCGGGATATATGGATGTCAAAAATGTCCGCAAGTGGTGTAGAGAGTTTAAAGCTGGTCATACAGAAATTCATGGTGAAGAAAGAAGTGGGAGGCCATCAGTGGCAGACGACATGATCAGGAAAGTTGAAAAAGTCGTGCATGAAGATTGGAGGATCACTATCCACGACCTCTCTTGTTTGTTTCCTGAAGTTTTAAAATCCACCATTCAGAGTATTTTGCCTGAAAAGTTGGGATATCGGAAGGTGTGCGCAAGGTGGGTCCCGCGATTGTTCACAGAAGACCACAAACGGCAACGCGTCGAAGCTGTCTGCGAATTTCTTGAGCGGATGAAAGAGACAACTTTTTGAATTCCATTGTCACAGGTGACGAAACTTGGGTTCACCACTTCACACCTGAATCCAAACGACAATCACTTGAGTGGCAGCATTCAACTTCACCACGGCCGCAAAAATTCAAACAAACACAGTCTGCTGGCAAGATCATGGCGACTATGTTTTGGGATCAGAAGGGGGTATTGTTGATCGATTTCATGCCTACTGGGACCACAATAAACGCAGACGCATACTGTAAGACACTCACAAAACTCAAACGGACGATTCAGAATCGGAGAAGAGGAATGCTCACCAAGGGTGTGTCCATTCTTCAAGACAATGCATCCCCTCATGTTGCCTGCGCAACCGTCAATTCTGAACCAATTTGGATGGGACATTATCACCCCCCCCCTAGTCCGGACTTGGCACCCAGTAACTATCATTTGTTTACACATTTCAAAGAACATATGGGTGGAATGATTCGACGACAATGACAAGGTGAAAGTAGAGATCAAATGCTGTCTCAATGAATGGGCAGCAAGCTTCTATGACACATACAGCTGCTCGAAAAATGCATCGAACGTAACGGCGATTATGTTGAAAAATAGTGTGTTGTTATGCTTCACAACCATGTAAAAAGTTTTGAAAATAAATGTTTTTTTCTATTTTCAAAAAATATGGAGACCTTATTTTTGGGTTACCCCTCTTAAATAACTGTTCTCGTTCTCACTTCTTCCTAACAACACAGTTTTGACAGATGATGGACAGGTAGATTGAATTACAAACACTGCATTCTCCGATTTGTGTTTTTTTGTTTGTTTTTTTTTTTACAAAATTTGCTGTGACAAGGTTTTTAGCATAGCGAAATGTGAAGTGGTGAGGGAATTAAATATTACGTGAATCACCATTATGTATCTTTCAATTATATTCAATGAATATGCTTAGTTACAATCATCTCAACAAACAAAATAAATATTTTACTTACTTTCTTGACTGACTTTATTATCCCTCCTCTTGCCATCCTCAGGTTCCTTTACTTTAATAAATTTTCCACCACAAGTAGCCTGATGATCTGCATACCAGAAGTCACTTGGACCTGGTGCTCTGTTCATAGCCCGTTTGACAAACCCGTAATATGGTTTACGATATCTGCAGGGACCATCACATCGCCACCAATGTTGCTGATATAATTTCACCTCATCATGAAAACTATGATATACCTTAAAAAGAAATTACAAAAACTCTTAAACACTGTTTCTTAATACCTTGCTGTATTCTGTGCCTAATATATTATCTGTGTCTTGGAAGCCTTTATTACATCATTTTTACATATATAATGCATTATATTGTGCATAATGTTTAAGTAACCTTAAAGAGTTACACGAGAAGCTACATTAGTATTACTGTATTAGTAATACTAATACTATATACTATTAAATAGTATCTATATACTATTATATATCTATAGATATTTATAGTATAGATATATATATCTATAGTAGATATATATATATATATATACATTTCAATCACTTTCTGCTACAGTCCGTTTCTTGATGTATATAATACATTTAATATTTATACATAAATTTACCTCAAGATGTTATTTTTCTATTTGGAACATGTTTCGGGTACTATCTTGTTCCCATCCTCAGCCTTCCGATTTTTTTGTCTGGTGAAGTACATATGTGTTGTTGGTTGATAACTGTGGCTTCCTGTTGGCTTCTGGTATTTCAAGTTGGTTTTATTGTGTGTGATTGCGGTGTATGTGTTAGTTTTTTGTGTATTTTCAATGTTGAGTGCTTTGAATATTGTGTCATGTTTTGTATTGATTTGTATTTGTTCAGGTATTAGTTTGTTTTCTGTTTTATGTTTGTATATTTGTAAGTTTTCCCATATGTTCATTATGGTGCCTTTGTGTGGTATATGTTTTATTAGTGTTACATTGGTTATGTCTGGGAATTCATGTCCTGTGTTTATTGCATGTGTGGCTAAATTGGATTTATATATTTCTGGTTTTTTGTATGCATTTAGGTGTTCAAAATAACGTTTTTTCAGCTGTTTTTTTGTTTGTCCTATATAACATTTATTGCAATCTTGGCATTCAATTTTATATATACCGTTAGTTGTTGTATTATCTTTGTTGTGTGAGCTATTTAGATTTTGTAATTTATTTTTATTAGTTTTGTATGCTATTTTTATATCTGTGTTTTTAAATAGTTTTGTTAGTTTTGTCATTTTATTATTTATATATGTGAATGTGGCCCATTTTCTGTTGTTGTTATTATTTATGTGTTGTTCAGTTTGATTAATTCTTAATTGTTCAGTTTTTATTTTGTATTTGATTTTATTTTCTATTTTGATCATAGTATTTTTATTGTATCCATTTTCATAACCAATTTGGTATATTATATTTCTTTCTTTGTCAGTTTCTTGTTTGTTTAGGGGTATTTTGTACATTCTGTTAAATAACGAATAAACTGCTGCCATTTTATGTTGTGGTGGGTGGTCAGAATGGTTAGGTATAATGATGTTAGTGGAAGTTGATTTTCTATATATTGCATATTGTATGTGTTTGTTGTATCTTGTGATGGTTATGTCTAAATAGTTGATTTTGTTATGTTTTTCTTTTTCTTCTGTGAATTGTATTTTGGGATGTATGTTATTGATTTGTTTCAGTATGTTCTCTGCATTTGTGTTTTTGTTATTTGATACATATAGTCCATCATCTACATATCTTATCCATATACCATTTGGGTCATGTGTTTTTATGATATTTTGTATTTTGGTGTCTATGTGTTGTAGGAATATTTCTGCTATTATGCTTGATAATGGTGATCCCATTGCTAAACCTTCTTTCTGTTGATAAATTTTGCTATTAAATTCAAAGTAATTTTGTTTTAGTATTAGTTGGAGACTATTTTTTATTTCGGTTATATATTGTTTGTTTTCATTTTGTTCTTTAAGTTTGTTTATTATTATGTCAATTGTTTCTTCTACTGGGATATTGGTGTACATGTTTGTTATGTCATATGATGTGAAAAATGTATTTTCATTTATATTTATTATTTTTAGTTTGTCTATTAATTCGTATGTATTTTTTATGTTATGATATGTAAAAAGTAACAAGAAACTAAAAAGTAACCATCTAACAAATAACCATTATACCATAAAAAATACATGCGAATTAATAGACAAACTAAAAATAATAAATATAAATGAAAATACATTTTTCACATCATATGACATAACAAACATGTACACCAATATCCCAGTAGAAGAAACAATTGACATAATAATAAACAAACTTAAAGAACAAAATGAAAACAAACAATATATAACCGAAATAAAAAATAGTCTCCAACTAATACTAAAACAAAATTACTTTGAATTTAATAGCAAAATTTATCAACAGAAAGAAGGTTTAGCAATGGGATCACCATTATCAAGCATAATAGCAGAAATATTCCTACAACACAGACACCAAAATACAAAATATCATAAAAACACATGACCCAAATGGTATATGGATAAGATATGTAGATGATGGACTATATGTATCAAATAACAAAAACACAAATGCAGAGAACATACTGAAACAAATCAATAACATACATCCCAAAATACAATTCACAGAAGAAAAAGAAAAACATAACAAAATCAACTATTTAGACATAACCATCACAAGATACAACAAACACATACAATATGCAATATATAGAAAACCAACTTCCACTAACATCATTATACCTAACCATTCTGACCACCCACCACAACATAAAATGGCAGCATTTTATTCGTTATTTAACAGAATGTACAAAATACCCCTAAACAAACAAGAAACTGACAAAGAAAGAAATATAATATACCAAATTGGTTATGAAAATGGATACAATAAAAATACTATGATCAAAATAGAAAATAAAATCAAATACAAAATAAAAACTGAACAATTAAGAATTAATCAAACTGAACAACACATAAATAATAACAACAACAAAAAATGGGCCACATTCACATATATAAATAATAAAATGACAAAACTAACAAAACTATTTAAAAACACAGATATAAAAATAGCATACAAAACTAATAAAAATAAAATACAAAATCTAAATAGCTCACACAACAAAGATAATACAACAACTAACGGTATATACAAAATTGAATGCCAAGATTGCAATAAATGTTATATAGGACAAACAAAAAAACAGCTGAAAAAACGTTATTTTGAACACCTAAATGCATACAAAAAACCAGAAATATATAAATCCAATTTAGCCACACATGCAATAAACACAGGACATGAATTCCCAGACATAACCAATGTAACACTAATAAAACATATACCACACAAAGGCACCATAATGAACATATGGGAAAACTTACAAATATACAAACATAAAACAGAAAACAAACTAATACCTGAACAAAT
Organism: Magicicada septendecula; assembly: GCA_034769895.1. Classification (NCBI taxonomy): domain Eukaryota; kingdom Metazoa; phylum Arthropoda; class Insecta; order Hemiptera; family Cicadidae; genus Magicicada; species Magicicada septendecula. Next base: position 381,748,575 of record CM068369.1, read on the forward strand.
ACAAATCAATACAAAACATGACACAATATTCAAAGCACTCAACATTGAAAATACACAAAAAACTAACACATACACCGCAATCACACACAATAAAACCAACTTGAAATACCAGAAGCCAACAGGAAGCCACAATTATCAACCAACAACACATATGTACTTCACCAGACAAAAAAACCGGAAGGCTGAGGATGGGAACAAGATAGTACCCGAAACATGTTCCAAATAGAAAAATAACATCTTGAGGTAAATTTATGTATAAATATTAAATGTAATATATATATATATATATATATATATTGCAACGATACGTTTAGCATAAGTATATGTATCGACCCCTGACTGAGGTATGATAGCATACGAAAGCATGTATGAGATATATAAAATGTAAATAATAAAGATAATGTAATAAATATACGTTAGATATAATAGATAATATAAGAAACAAACATAGTATTTAATTTTAAATAAATCAAATATTGTAAGTAAGCCTGCATATGGAATCAAATAGCTTAGTTGGTTTTTAAACGTAGCGAAGGGGAGAAATTGACACGCGATGACGGCAGAGGTGACTTCAGAGCGACCTGCTGCCGCTTGTGTATCAGTCTGCGTGTGTGTGTATGTGTACATGTGTAAACGACAGACAGGTTGAATTATGCAAACGAGGGTGGAAGATTTTACAGTTTTTTAAGTACTGAACGGTAACCAGAAGTCACACGAATCAGCGACATATGTAAAAACATAGCTGACACCTGGCGCTTCAGTTTGGCGTTAAGTGGTCATTAATCGTGGGAACCGTTCAGCCACCGTGTGAAATTTTGCCATAACTGCCATAATTTACACACCTTAACATTCATAATTTGCATAAACAAAGTTTAATATTATACCGAATGATTGGTGAAATAATATTTATAAAAAAGTGTGCGCTTCATAGAAAGCGCGTAGGTTGAAAGTAACAATTAAATCGACGCGCCGACCTGTTCAATGTTGTCAAAACAGTTTCAAACAGGAATTTCAACGACGGCAGCAGTATAAAACCCCAGCGAGCGACACACTCTTTCTCAGATGAACTCACTTCGACACGTAAGATCCACGCATCTCGCAACCGCGAATTTTACAAAATCATGTAAGGTTTTTTAAACAGTATTCAATAACGTGAAGTGCGATGAAACCGGCATTACGTCGGTGCAAGTATTAATGAACACGAGTGATTTTAAAAAGACTATACTAACGAATCTACGAGAGCTGTAACTACGATGAAATTCGAGAAGTCTGCATAGAACTTCTAGACATCTAAGAGGGACAAGATAAGAAGAGGAGAGGAACTAGAGAAGAAGACGAGAGGACGCAGGGACAGCCACATGCAGCTACATCCAGCCGTACATCATCACGACTAGAGGTCCACGTCAGAACTCAGCATCCAGGAGACGGAGCGAAGAATTTCAACGACGCAAAGACAGAGAAGGTGATACCGAAGAGGATCAACAAACTCGATAGTCCAGATGACGGTAACGACAAAGTTAAATGGTTGCAGAAAAATGCAGGTGAAGTCAGACATTTATTTAATATTATAAATGACCCTGAGGTCTACCGAAAAACCCTCTAGTTTCCATATACAAGTTTACAAAGAAATTAGTATATTTTTAAATTTGCATAATGAATAAATAAATGTTCAAAGTATAATTGATAATAGAGAATATAACTGTAGTAATCTCATAAATAAATGGTCAAGGACGAACCATATTTTTATTATATTTTTGTATTTGATTAAATAATTAAATTCAAATATGAGAGTTATGTAATTAGAAGATTGGTAATTAATTGAGACATTAAATAATAGAATCAATTAAAGTAATAAATGTTCTCTATTAATATTTTAATAAATATTTAATTAATTAAAAGTTTTTATTAAGTGGTATACATTGAAAACCACACTTGCAAAGACAAGATGAATATTAAATTTTATACGTATTAATCACGTTTTATAATAATTATATGTGTATGTATTATATGTCTGTGTAATATTTCAGGTCATATATGATTTATGTATGTGTATACTATGTCTTAGAAATATAAGAAATAAGATTTAAACACGTTATAATTGCATTATATTCAGACTGAATATAAGGGTTCAAATAATAATTAACCCACACAAAACAATTAATAAGATGGTAATTTGAATTTTTAAAGAATAAATCAAATGAATATGATTTTATTAAAAGTCGTACTAATTTCACAACCAGTACTAAATCCTCTGTACTCTTTACTTGTATTAAACTTATATAACGATATTCACGTGCTTATCCACACTCAATCAACGACCAAAGCCTGCGACCCAGCCAGGGAACATCAAGGTAAATACTGCAGAAGAAGAGTATACCTCCGAGACGTGGGTAAGTGCGCACAAATGAGTAAGAGCATATGTGTAAAAGTAAGTGTCTAAAAATAATGTTGTAATATACAGTATTCCCTCACCAACCGCGGGGATTAGGTTCCTACAAAACATCGCGGTTAGTGAATCCGCGGTTGGTGAAGTTAACTTTATATGGGAAAAGTAAGGTTAGGGGAATCTGAAACAAAGCCAGAAATATAAAATACTGTACGACTCTTTATTATACAGTATACACTACATTGTTCGATTGTATAAAACCAGTCCAATGATTTCAAATAGCTGACAGTTACTTAAATTATAAAAATTTTCAAAATGTTTAAAATACATACTGTACTGTATTGCATTACGTATAACGAAAAAGCCGCTAAGACAAGGAAAAAATAGCGGCCAGTTTTTAGTGCTAAGTAAGTCCAGTTTTATAGCTTACTACAATTTTCAACTTAAAATTTTAAAATAAAACCAATTTTTAACACACAAACAATTTAAACGCAAAATTTTAATCAAAACAATTTTAAATCGAGGCATGGGAATCGGCACTTGTGGAAGAGTGAGGGACGTCAGTTGACTTGCCACCAGATGATTTAAAATAGCATAAAAGAGAAGTCTGCTTCATTTTATTTTGAAACTCCTTCTGAAGCTGCTTGTATGGAGATAATAAATCCTCCAAACCCCGTTTGAATTTTATACTCCGCTCCATGATGGGATCAATGTCAAGAAAAAATTCAGCGAGATTGTTAGCCAATAGTATTCCTTTGCTTAGGCTAGAAGACGTCATTTCTCTCTGTTCTTCTTTGTCCTCCTCGTCATCATCCCCATCCTCACTCGATCGTATTATTTCTTCCAATTCATCTTCACTCAACTCCTCCTTGTGTGACTGAAGAAGTTCTTCGACGTCGTCATCTTTCATGTCTGCCAATCCTTCACCTCCCAGACGTCTTGCAACATCTACAATATCCTTAACGGCTGGGAGTTTGTGTTGCAAACGTTGATTAACACACTCCTTCCACAGCTTGGACCAACAGGCATTCAAAGTTGACTGTTTTACTTCATCAAGAGAGTCTTTAATAATGGTGATGGAGTCAGTGATGTTGAACAGTTTACAGCAATCAGTGACTGTCAGACTTGGGTCATTCTCCATAGCTTCCAGTATCCTGTTGAATGTGCGTCGTGTATAGTATCGCTTGAATGTTTCGATAATTCCTTGGTCCATCGGTTGTATGAGTGAAAGTAGTATTTGGGGGCAGAAATACAACTTCAACATTTGGATGGGTGAACTGGAGAGCCTCGGGGTGTCCTGGAGCGTTATCTAAGATCAGGAGAACCTTGAAGGTTAAGTTTTTCTTGGATAGATACCGTTCAACATCAGGAACGAAGCAGTTATTCAGCCAGTCCATTGACAATGCACCTGTCACCCATGCTTTCTTGTTTGCACGCCAAAACACTGGAAGATGACATTTGTTTTTTCCTTTCAAGGCACGTGGGTTCAGCGATTGATACACTAACATTGGTTTCACCATACAGTCACCAGAAGCATTAGCACACAAGAGCAGGGTGATACGGTCTTTCGAGACCTTAAAACCTGGTGCAGAGCGTTCAGCTTTAGAGATGTATGTCCTATTGGGCATGCGCTTCCAATACAGACCTGTTTCGTCTGCGTTAAATACCTGTTCCGGCAAATATCCTTTATCTTCAATTAATTTTTTTAATTGTTCAGGATAACTCTCAGCAGCCCTATGGTCAGCTGAGGCTGTTTCTCCCACTATTTTCAAATTGTGAAGGCTATGGCGGTGGATGAAGCGAGCAAGCCATCCCTTACTAGCTTGAAATTTAGATTGGCCAACACCTTGCTCTAAATGTTTGTATATTCTCAGTGCCTTTTCACGTATAACTAAGCTACTTAAAGGAACTTTCTTTTGTGTTTGGTCTTCGATCCAAACATTAAGTGCCTTTTCCATCTTTTCAATAATGGGATCACGAGGCATAAAGGTAACTTTAGCACTAGAAGCAGTTCCACTAGCAACACTAGCTTTTATTGTTTCTTCACTTTTTTTTATTGTTCTTATAGTTGACTCGTTGACAGCCATTAACCTGGCCACAGACGCAGCACTCTCGCCGCGCCCTAACCTGTTCAAAACATCGAGATTTTTCTCCAGCGGTAGTACATTCCTAGCCCTTTTGGCTAGCTTATCACCGCCAATTATGTTTTCCGAACGTTTGGAACACATTATGACAAAAGGATAGTTTATAAAAGAGTACATTAACACTATATAATAAGAACAACGAACACTAAAAACTAAAGAACACGCAATACGTCACTGCAGAAGAGCAACGCGCGACTGACCGACTTCAATCCGATTTGAAGGGATATGTGTGCACGAAGAGCTGCCTAGCGGATGCTACTACAAACCGCGTATAAGCGAATTCCAGCCCCGCGGTTGGAAACTACTGCGCATTTATAAAACCGCGTATAAATGAATTCCGCGGTTGGAGAACCCGCGGGTGACGAGGGATTACTGTATATATATATATGTATATATATATATATATTTACATTCCAACGTTGAAGTTGCGTCCATACATTGACGAGTTACATTCAGTGTGAAGCCCATGTGCATATGAGTCCCGTATATGGACTCCAGCATACAAACCTTAATAAAATCGTGGCTGACCGGCTCTTAGTGACAATAACTTTGTTCTGAAGACTCCATTTTATTTACTAATATGTAGGGATTGCCAACCCAAGAGAAAAAAAATATTTGACTCTTATTACGGATTTGTTTAGCAATTTTATCAAATTTTGACGGACGTCAAAAGTATGGGAAATTAAATGACTATATACATCATTAGTTCGAGTTTTGGCCACCACGTAGCGCTTGTCCATTTCTAGCCCTCCTCCCGCTTCCCTTCTGAAGCGTATACTTATCTTTCAAACCACAGCTAATCTGAAATCCTTGTTTTGGCAACACTGGCTAAAGATAGTAGAACTTATCATGTTTCAGTTCATATGCCTTCTCACTGACTCAGTTTTACGCTACTAATTATCCTTGAATAACGTGGTTGTAAATGCACACACACTACTTTGACTGTCATTGTAGAATCGAAGGCCCTTTATGCAGCGTGCACAGCTGTGCTCTAATAAGCACATCTAGTAAATTATTTCTCTCAAAAAAAGTACAAATTATGTGTCTGCGGGTACATGAAAAGTACGATTTCAGAATTTTCCAGTTTAGCAAAACCAATTTTCTGGCAAAACCAATTTAAAAAGTTAGTTTAAAACTGCGGAAAGCATTAACGCATACCTTACATTATTTAAAATATCGGTATGGAGAACCATACATGACTTCCATGTTCTAAGATTCATATTCGAAATGAAATATTTCCATAGAAACTACGTCTTTCTACTTATTGCTTCAGCATTAACCACAGTACTGTGGTCACTAACGTATACCACCTCACGTTTTCGCACTCGATTTTCACTGTGATGGCAGTCGATGGCACTGCAGAAAAGTCTGGTTTTACAGACAACATTGGACTACGGCTAAACAGCCCGGGAAGCAATTTTAACAAAAAACTACTTCTTTGTTGCCGATAACATAGTACACATACAAAATTCTCCCCTCCACCTTCAACTATAATTTTTAATAATAGAAAATTACCCCCACCCCGTTCACCTAACCTCTTCATTTATAGATATTTCATCTACGTTTCTACAGTGGATTATTATGAGCTTCTTATCAGGATACTTTATTTATAAAAATTAAGTACTTTACTCTTGTTAAATCATAAAATGTTTCAGGTAAACTACCCCTTTCTCTTAACCGATCTTCTCCAAAATCAATAGACCTTCAGTCTTCTACAATTCAGGGATGCATGCAAAAAAATATTTGATTCTGTTTGAATGTGCGGCAGTTATCGTTCGTCATGGAAACATTTCTCTTGTTACAACTTAAAATGTTGCAGGTAAACTACCCCTTTCCCTTAACCGATCTTCACCAAAATCAACAGACCTTGAGTTCTCTACAACTCAGGAAAGTGTGCACAAAATTATTTGATTCTCTTTGAATTTTTGGCAGTTACCGTTCGTCATAAAAAAATTACCCTTTTTAAAACATAAAATGTTGCTGATAAACTATCCTTTTCCCTTAACCGATCTTCAACAAAATCAACAGACCTTGAGTTCTCTTTAGTTCAAAAAGGTATGCAAAAACGTAGTTGATTCTGTTTGAATTTACGGCAGTTATCGTTCGTCATATAAAAAATTACCCTTGTTAAAACATAAAACGTTGCAGGTAAACTACCCTTTTCCCTTAACCGATCTTCAACAAAATCAACAGACCTTGAGTTCTGTATAATTCAAAAAGGTATGCAGAAGAGTAGTTGATTCTGTTTTAATGTACGGCAGTTATCGTTCGTCATAAAAAAAATTACGCTTGTTAAAACATAAAATGTTGCAGGTAAACTACCCTATTCCCTTAACCGATCTTCACCTTGATTTAATATTGTTACTTCTTTATAGTTCTTCTCTGGTATTGGGGCTGCTTTTGGTGTCGTAACAGTGTGAAGTTGTATTAACAAACCTTTTACGTATTTTACATGCTGAAAGAGTCCGATACTTCTCTGACATGACTGTGTAATATGTTTTAAGGTATTTTACTGTCCACTGCGTTCTTCATGGTGGTAAATCGTAATTAATAATACACGAAGCTTTATTTTTGTATGTATTTAACGAAGTTGTGACATTTGCTCGGAGATACAATGGTTCTAGGAAATTCATAATGATTCCAAGAAATGTAGTGTGGTATTAACCAGTTAAATTTTCACACAAGCCAATAATGAGTTTCAAAAATTGTCACGTGGGCAACCTATCTACATAAGCTCAACAGTAAGTCCTTTATTTCACTAACAGTTAATTAAAAAATAAGAACGTTCATATTGACGATATTCAACTAATCATTTGGAAACAATTTATGTTTGTAGTTCTTTTAGCTAGACTGACCAAATTCTCTGCGCCTAATTCCCAGATATTTTATATTTTTATTGACATTATTAATTATATTAATTACAATTAAATGTAACTAATTATAATTATTATATCATGTTGCATTATAATTGTATAATTTAGTTAATTATATGAATTATTTTATTAGAATTATTAGTATCAACATTAAACGCATCATTATTATTTGTTACTATTATTTTTATGATTCATTTGCTGCTTTATTTGTTGTTATTATGCATATTATGACCACACGCCTACACAAACACATACACACAAATATTAGTCTAATTTTGATGCCTCTGATATTGTAGCTTCACACATCAATATTTTTCACGTGCACCAGTGATGTTTAGAATTTTCTTCTTTTCAGTAACATTCCTATAAAATACTACCAATCGATTTGAAAATTGGAAACATGAAGAATCCTAACTTATATACTAATTTCTAGTCTGCTTCTGCCATAAAACCGTTTAATTTTAAAAAAATTCTTTCCATGTTGTGATATCGTGAAACTGTTGCTTATTGATGTACCTTTTACCATTTTGCATTAATTCTCTTTCACTTTATTTGCTGATCAACCCACTCCGAAAGGGCGATGAGTACTACGGACATTTTCTGACATTTAACAGAATATCCCTCAACCTTCAAGAAAAGAAGAAAAAACCCTTTTTTTCGTGAACATAACTCACTTACAAAGCTTTTAAAAAACTTGAAGGTTTTGGAAAACTTCCAAATTTAGCTTTCATCCACAAATTGCAGTAAAAAATAGCATGTATGAAAAATTCATATAAATTGTTAAGTATTGTGCAGTAAACAAATTGTAAATATTACAAAATGACTTTTGGCTTTGTATATCAAACTATTAAAAAAACAGAATTAAAAAAACGCAAAAAAGGTTTCTGGGAACTATAAAAGACTACACTTGCAAGATGTTTTCTCGAAACGGTACATTGTGGCTATATATTTCCTTAAAAATGATAACACAATTTTAAATAATTAAAATAACAATCTAGCACACACTTTTGTAAACTGTTGTTACTTCCATGTTCCGACAGGAAATGGACGTATGGTGATCGCAAAAAAATCGTGTTCGAGATAAGGGCTGATTCTGATTGTACTACCCTCAAAACATGAAGAAAAGTCATTTTCCAAAAAATTTCTGTGTGTCTGTATGTAAATTTTTTCTATGGCGAACGATAACTGCCGCAAATTCAAACAGAATAAAATAATTTTTTGCGTATGTACACGAGCTGTAGAGAACTCAAGGCCTATTGATTTTGGTGAAGATCGGTTAAGGCGGAGGGGTAGTTTACCAGTAACGTTTTACGTTTTAACAGGAGTAAAGTACTGTTACGGCATCACAGAACAATCTACGTGTTTGTCGAATGTGCCAGAACAATCTCGATGTAACGCGTGTGGCATACGTGTATTGTCGACGCATTTTCGAGAGGTTTCTCGAAGACGCCAACCACGCGGACTGTGTCAAGGCCGCAGTTAATTACGTAGTTCACACGACAGCTAAGACGCAATTAGGAAGGTCCTCGTCTGTGAGCGTGGGTATAAATACATGGTGGCAGCGGCCTTAAAGTCAGTATAACAGCGATATATTTACAGTTCGGTTCAAGAGTTAGAGTAGCGATATTACTGTGTGCGTTCAAGTGGTTATTAGTTAAGAGTGGTGTTTTATAATCGGACTGTATAATTTTAATACAATTGTGTTTAATTTTAGTGAACATTTTTTTGCGTGAGAACAATTTTTACTTGATTTGTTGTAAAAGACAGTGTTGTTAATTACGAACTGTTTAACTGTAAAAATTAAAGGTGTGATTAGTGACTTAATTGGTGTCTTGTATTTATTTTGTTTCCACTGTACCTACGACGATCGAGTAGACCGTCATAACGGTGGTGTCACAACTGGGATAAAACGGTTAACAGTGGAAACAGTGGACACTTTGTACAAGACGAGTGTGATTCGTAATTAATCGGTAAACATGGATCCCAGTCAGATGATGGAAGCTTTACAAACACTGCTGCGGCAGACACAGGAAGAAGCAGAAAGACGACAAAAGAAAAGAACGAATACAAGAAAGAGAAGAAGCAGAAAGACGACAAAAAAAAGAACGAAGTCAAGAAAGGGAAGAAGCAGAAAAATACGACAGGATGAGAATTGCAGACAGGAGGCGGAAGAAGCAGAAAAACGACAAGACGAGAAAGCGGAAGCGAGACAGAAAACCCTCCTGCTAGAGACAGAGGAACGACGATGACACGAGGCAGAGGAACGGAATCGTGAAACAGAAAACATCAAAGCATTAATACAGGAGCAGAAACAGATCCAAGAACACAGTACCGCAGAATTGGGTCTCCTACGAGGTGAGCTTAATAAACAAGTTACTAAGATATCAGAGGTACAAGAATCAATGAGATTAAAAATAGCTGAAGTAGAAAAATCTGTCTCGAGTGTTGAAGAATCGATATCTAATAAAATAGCTGAAGTAGAAAAATCAGTCACGAGTGTGGAAAAAGCTATGTCAACAAAAATAGAAGACTCGATTACAAATATAAAAGAGCAGATTAAAATTAAGTCGAGCAGTGCCTGAAGTTACAACCAAAACAACTTTGTGAATAGACTGTACCAATGATAAAGACAGAAAAAGACGCAGAAAATAAGTTATAGAGAAAGTCACTTTGCCTGCAGTAGGTACAGTTCATGTCAAAGCACCAACAACGGAAGCAGTTCATGACGGAAGCAGTCACTGGGCAACGTACCTCCGCCAATTTGAAGCTGCTGCATGCGCAAATAATTGGACAGAGAAAGACAAGGCAGTCTCGCTTGTTCTCGCATTAAAAGGACCCACGGCAGAACTACTACAGAAAGTGCCACCTGACAACCAGAACATCTATGCCGAGTTGATAAAAGCTCTGGAATTACGGTAAAGTGATAAACATTTGCGAGAGGTGTACTACGCTCAGTTGAGAACAAGACGACAACGTTCCGGGGAGAGTCTTCAAGAGTTTGAAGCAAGTATCGACAGATTGATTAGATTGGCCTATCCTGAAGCACCAGAAGACTTTCGAAAAAGGTTTGCGGTGCAGACATTTATTGATGGCATCGGAGATTGTGAACTTCAGCAAGTGTTATGAATGGCAAGACACCGAAATAGCTCAGAAGATCTTGTTCACGCCCTAAAGTTTGAAGCTGCCAAGTCACTGTCCCACTACATTAATGGGTTTGTGCCATCACATTGCCATTACGATGGATGCAGAAAAACAATGTTGTGGGACAAACAATTCAAAAGCTCAAGAGAGTCGCAACGATTTGAAAAAGACAGAAGACCGAAATGTTACAACTGTGGAAAACGTGGTCATCTACTGGTAGACTGTTGGGAGAAGAAGATACCGAGAGAAGAGAGTGATCGCACCAATTGGAGAAGTAAAGCCCAGAACAGCACACAGTTTCCACGCTACATAAGAACAGTGGAAACTTGATTGTTAATGGATTTGCGGAAGGTAAACCAACATCATTTACCGTTGACACGGGCACAACAGTGTCCATTGTGCGCCCTGACTTAGTCAGCAACCGCCAGCCTCTAATTAGCTCTTGTACAATACAGACTGTGACTGGGAGCCCCGTCAAGGTGCTAGGAAAGGTAGACGTACGTGTACGCCTGGGTCTTCTCGAGTTTAGCCACCAAATGCTCATTGCAGACATTGTCAATTAAGTGATTCTTGGCACGGACATTATGAATGCCTACGGATTCGTTGTGGACTTAAGAGAGAATGTCTTGAAGGTTGGCCAAGAGAAGATAAAGCTTTGCATAGCTAAAATGACAGGGTCTACTAACCATTCGATTAAGCAAGTGGCATTAGTCGAAGAAAAAGTCAACAGGCCTGGTCAAGAGGAAATGGAGGAAAAACTAGCAGAGGAAATACAAACAAGTGTAACAACAAAAGAAGTGATTGGAAAACCAATTATGGGTGTCGAGACAAAACTCTTGCTTGTTCCTGAGCTGATAGAAGTGCCCGAGGGAAAAATGGCTGAAGATGAGGTTACGCAAGAGGTTGTTGACAAGACCCAAAAAAACTTGGATCAGCCAGTAGTGTTTACGGAAGATTCGCATTCCTGGGAACGTGATGTTCGGATCACACGAGACTGAATTAAAAGAACAGGAGAATTATCTTTCGCAAGGACGTCCACCTAGATCGCGTAGTCGAGTATTACTTCGGAGACGGTTTCCCAGTTCGGGACGAACAGGCTTAAAGAGGGCATAGTGTTACGGCATCACAGAATAATCTACGTGTCTGTCGAATGTGCCAGAAGAATCTCGATGTAACGCGTGTAGCATACGTGCTTGTTGACGCATTTTCGAGAGGTTTCTCGAAGGCGCCAGCCGCGCGGACTGTGTCAAGGCCGCAGTTAATTACGTAGTTCACATGAGCACTAAGACGCAATTAGGAACATTCTCGTCTGTGAGCATGGGTATAAATACATGGTGGCAGCGGCCTTAAAGTCAGTATAACAGCAATGTATTTACAGTTCGGTTCGAGAGTTATAGTAATGATATTACTGTGCGCGTTCAAGTGGTTATTAGTTAAGAGTGGTGTTTTATAATCGGACGTGTTTAATTTTAGTGAACATTTTATTGCGTGTGAACAATTTTCATTTGATTTGTTGTAAAAGACAGTGTTGTTAATTACGAACTGTTTAACTGTAAAAATTAAAGGTGTGATTAGTGACTTAATTGGTGTCTTGTACTTATTTTGTTTCCACTGTACCTACGACGATCGAGTAGACCGCCATAACAGTACTTAACTTTGATAATACGTGCTCCGAAAATAAAGTCATTTTAATCTACTGTAAAATGGTAAATGAAACATCTACAAATTGAGAGGGTAGTTGAAGCGGGAGGGATGATTTTTTTAATATTACTTTGCTGATATCAAGTAAAGTAGAGTATTTAATTTTGAGGATAAGGTACCTTAGCAATTACATATGATAAAACTATTACTGTATAAAAGTGTAAATATCAGTTGAGGAGGAGGGACGATTATCATTGTAGTTCACTTTCTTTACAAGAATAAAGTACCTAGTTTTTATAGATAAAGTGACACGAAAGTAACATTCTATTAAACGACATAATAACAAAAATATCTATACATAGGAAAAATAGTTTGAGGGCGAGGGATGTTTATTTTTTTAGAAATTATTGAGATGAATTCAAGTAAATTATGTTCAATATAAATCTTAGAACATGGAAGTCATGTATGGATTTCATACCGATTTTTCTTATAGTCTTCGTGTCAATAAAATTTGAACTACCATAATTTAAACTGATAATACAGGCCATAACACTAAAATATCGCAAATAAAGATGTATGCACACCTAGAATAGAATTAAGCATTATATAGACCTATACATATGTGGAAAATGAGAATCCCCCTTGTTCGGCCAGTAAGATTCGAACTTTCCCTATACATTTGTGAAATAGGACTGAAATAATGAAGTAGACAAGTTGCTTGTCTACCTGTATCTGTATCTGTAGCCTGTACTACCTGTAGCCTGTATTTGTGTCGTGTGTGTGTGTGTGTGTGTGTTCGCGCGGGTATGTTTTATCAACTTGTTGATAAGACATGTACATTCCGAGCAAGTGTTCCAACCTCGTATTTAACAGAGCTGCCAGTTCAGTCCCCCTAGTTTAGTAAGTATTTTAAGATCCTTGTATTTTATCAAGCTTCGTTGTAAAAGATAAAGTAATTTTTATCGTATTATTGTATATTTTCGTAATAAATACTTATTTAAATTCAACAGCAGCAGTATTAACTAATTAATTAAAGCATTATTTTAATTACTTAATTATGTACTATATTATTATAGCTATTGTGTTAGCTACTTTACTTTTTAGTTATTTAGTTATGTGATAATTTTTAAGACCACAAGGTCTAAAAAAATTATTGAAACCGCGAACATGAGTATAATCTGACACCACTTTCAATATATCATTCTTTTTTTTCTGATGATGTAACTGTCGGTAGCGTATTTATTGCCGTAATTTTATCTCGTGCTTCCCTGTTTTGTAAATGCAGTTTCCATTCTTGAATTTGACCAGTGTCACGTAGGTAATTGTACAAAACAGCAATTCCTGAAATGCCAGTCAGTTATCACAACGCAACATAGCAGCGTGTTGTCTTTTGGGCTATCTCGTCAAGGTCATTCAGACAACCGTATGATTTACATTGTGAGGACAGATCTCACACTCTTAGTGTAGGGTATATAAGATATAGTTTATTACCAATACTTAATATTTTTTTACTCTTTTCAAGCTAACTGGTGGAAAATCCTTTTCTTATTATTCTTCTTCTATCATATGTAGACATGAAAAACAGTTTCAACTTTGGACGTACTATTACGACAACGTTTAGTAATAGCTAATGAAAACTACGTAACAATGAAGAATTATGTTTTTGAACTGAGTTTTATTTAGCCCTACAAAATTTAATTTTACACGGACCTTGAGTACCTGAGAACGTTTTGGATGCAACTTACTAAACGGAGGACGTCATCAGTGTTTACTATCATTTAATATAAGGAATCGGTGTGTACAATAATAATAATAATAATCATCAGAGTTACTGTCTGAGTCAGTATTCAAATCATGCTTAGAACTTACCTATTAGGCCTAAACATGTACGTAGCAGTCAAACATTGTTTAATAACTTTTTTATTTTACATTTCCAACACGTATTTTTGATAAAACATTGCCATTAGTAAATTACAAGCAACATCTGTTTGAAACTTTTGTTCAAAAACTTGCTAAATCTGCAAATTTGTAGATCGGCTTTGCAAGAAATGGTGCTCTGTATTTAATGTTTTCATTACAGAAAGAAGAAAGGTTAGATTGTTTTGGGAATTAATTTTTAAAAATTACAGATTTTCTTTGCAAAAAAGACTCTGCAAAACGATACCTAAATTAAAAATTATAATCGGAGTTTTTTGTTTCTACTACTAATTTATAAATGTGTACCTGTCATATACGTAGAATCATTAAAAACACGTTTTTTTACCTTTGTGAAATGTAGGACACATGTAGTATCACTATAATACTACTATTACTTATGTGCCAAAAAGTAAATTTACAGTAGAACCAAAATACACATAGGAATGTTGAATCAAATTTAGAATAGCTGCTGTTGGAGTTTTGTTTATGAATACAGGAGTTTTAAAACAAAACAGCAGTAGACTTTAAAGGGTAAATACAAAACTTGTCATGTTTCCGTACAGCTAAACTGTCAGTAATACATAAAATAAAAGAGTAGGCCTAAATGTAATACTACCAGGTAAGAAAAATTAATACCTAAATCATCACTGTTGATACCTTTTACTTTCAATTTCTATAAAAGTGAAAATAAAATCCTACTAAGGAAAAGGTAAACGCTTTTATCAGCGTTTTCATTTAATGTTAATAAATTTAGTCTTCCAACTTAACAGAATAAAAATAAAGTTAATACAAGACAGTTACGTATTAAACAAAGGACTTTTTGTAATAATCATCATATTTAACTTTCATTTCGAGCATAATTATATATTATTCAATACTAGAAGAAACCTAAACACTAGAAGAGGAGATGTGCATATTGTGAAGGAGAAAAGAAATGTGTAAAAAACCATGAAGAATATTTAACAAGGACAAGACAATAACATTCCCAGTGTAAGGAATGCACTACGACCAGGAAGATAATAAGGCATGTGCAAGGAATGCCAGACTAGTGAATTATAATACCCTCCAACAAGGAAGAATATAATAAAGAAGAGATAACCAAGAATCAAGTGTTGACAACTTAATAAGTAGCCACGAACAGTGATAGTGAATATCTTATATGAGTGCATCGATTTATAGTAAAATAACACAACCCTAAGTAAACACCACAGACAATAAAAGTGTAATGTTTATATAAAAGGAAGATAAAAAGTGTTAACAAGTAAAAATAGTGAACCCCAAATGAACGACACAAACATTTAGTGTATGTTTTATGAACCAAGATTATGACAAAATACAAACACAGTAAGACCACAAATATACTGAGATTAAAGGGAGAAATAATTGCTCAATAACAAGTGAAACTGAATATAAAATCCTTAATAATATATGTGTTTAAGTATCAAAAGAATAGAGAGTAAAAAACCAATGTGTAATGTAATAATTAATGTATTGTAAATGAGACAATCTGCTATAGAGAGACAAGACAAGTTACCCAAGCCAAAATGTAAGCACGTAACATGTACAATTATAACAAGTAAGAATTATGTAATAATGTATGAACAAATAGTATAAAATGTGTATAAATTAGTGAGAATATTGTAATATATAATAGTAATAACATTTCATAACAAAGTTATAATAATTAAGCAGAATGCTGAACAGATTAGGATGTGTATTGTTGTCAAATCAGTAAGAGACAAATAACCTCAACTGAGCAGGATCTACAACATAAAACCACATGTAATAATTAGAAAAATGCAATCATAAGTAACTGTTCAAATCAACAACCAAAATAGGATAAATGAGTAACCTAATGAACCCAATATGAATAGAGAAATACATCTATATAATCTATATTATTTAAACAAACAATAGCCAGATTAACAAATCACAAGATGACCATCAAAGTAGACAAATTACTCACTTAAACTTGATAAAAGAAAGGAAAGTAGGTTGACAGTAACAACTAGAGTATTCAATACCTCTATGAAAACCCCTAGCAAATACTAAATACACAAGTACATATGTAAACAATAATAAACAAGTATACATAACCCAGGAGGCTAGATGTAAAAAGCCATCTTACTGTAATTTAATGAATGTTGGACACAACAAAAAGGTGTTATACACTATAGACAAACTATGTACAAGGTCTACGTACACATTAATGGATTAAAACACATCCATTAACTACAATTAATGATAAACTATGTATATAAAAATAACAAAATGATGACATGGTGTATTAAAGCCATCTAATATAAGCATATGAAAAGCAATAAGTGGAAACAAAGCTGCACTAAAGGTGTAAAAATAGTTGAGGTACAAACTAAACACCTAAGAAATGTGTTAATATGAAAAAATGTACTAGAAATAAGAGATACAAATGCAAGGACATGTAGGGTTTATACGCCCAAAGAGCATTTGACAAAAGTGTAAATATTTTAATATTTAGAAATAATTATAAAGAGAAATGGTCTCTTAAACAGTTTAGAATAAGCATTAGAATTATGATATAGCATAATAATGTGGAAAAGACTTAATTGTGATTAAGAACCACGAAAAGTGAATTATCAAAAGTGACATAGGTTAATTTTGAACGGATTTATAGCTTGTTTGAACTCTAAATAATGAGCCAAGCGTCCGAAAGACAATGAGACCATTCACGTCTTAATTCGTAAAATATTAAGAAAGATATAAACAATTGAAGGTTTTCTGTCAATTCCAGAAAGAGTTGAACCCATCATAGCTTACTCTCGAACCCAAAGACTGACGCTAAGAAATTAAATTTTTAACTTTATTAAGGTTGTCAAGATTATCAATTTCTCAACCAATAGGAAGAGCTGATTTCGGGAGACGCCGACAGCAGCTTCGGAAGGAAGGATTAATTGTTCTTGGACCATCAGAGCGGACGGAACGTATGTTAGTCGGTGACCAGATTTTAAATTAGTGCGCGTTCCCCCCAGTATAAACAAGTAGTCTAACCTAACCAGAGTGCATAACCATTACGTGTGAAAGTGCAACGAGTGATGTGATAAAATAATAACCATCGCCAGTGTATAATAAAGGCGGTGATGAGTGGGAAACTAAGGTAGTACTTATTATTATTAACAATTTTTCTAATGCAAATTTAATGTTTACCAACAAAGTTTTCTTGTTGGTACTACTTTAACCAAGTACAACCATACATGGTTAAAATAGTTTATAAAAAGTTAATTAACCAGTATTGAAATAAAAGTTCTCAATCGTTTTAATTTAAATAATATATTATGAATTTTTAAAAGGAAATGATGAATAAAGATAACATTACAATTAATAACGATGTAAACAATATAGAATATAGATGCTAACTTGACTACTATTAATACGAAAACAGATCATTTATTGAAAATTAACAGAGAACAGTCAGTACAGTTAATGAACAAAATACTTGTCAATAATAAATATTATGTATAGTTTTAAGAGTTTAAATGCAAGAAAATGAATATTTTATTAAATCACTTTGAATAATAGGTAGTCTAACCTATATGGTACGAAGGTTGACTAACCATACTTAATCATGTTTTAACTCTATAATCGCTTGAATATACTCAGTTAATAAGAATTCTTGAATTAATTATAATGCTTTTCATTATTAATACTTATCCAAATAATATTATTTTGACACACAACATTTGTAACAGTGTCAGACACATAACTATTTAACTGATAATTTGATACCAGTGGTACCATAATACGATAGTTTCCAATATCGTAATTAAACTTGTTTTCTTGAATTTTGAATGCTCTTATTAAGTAATATTGTTATATTTCAGCATTTTTGTACCTTGTATCATGTTCACTAAAAGAACACACGAATTTTGGTAACTGTAAACCAAACTAGATTAACACTTATATGATATACGATAATCAGTATTACCAGCCCTGAGCAGTAAGATTCTCAGTACCTATTTCAATCGTTTTTGATGATCATTAATTGTTTAAAAGGATAATAATTTCAAATTAACTTATTGTCAATAAAATAATAATTTTCTTACCTTGAATCTGTTTCTTTATTTCAAAGTAGGCGAAAGAAAAATTTATTTACAGAGCAATTATTTTCAAAGTGGCAGCCCGACATTAGAGCGGCCAATATTCGAATTTTAAAGCAGTATCGAATATACAGAATCAGATTGTTACACTATTAAACCTGTGACATATCATAAACTGTGTTGTGACTTTTCAGTGTATTACAGGGCCTATTTTGGAAGACTGACAACATTCACCACTGGTAAGTGAAACGGTAAATATACCCAGTGCTTCAAGAGAGTTTTAACAGTCCTTTTTAAACAAACATTTTGAGCTTTACTCCGAACAAATCTTAAACATAATTAAACACAAATTAAACATTTTTTTAAATCACTACAAAGAAATGTTACAACGTGACGGACCCAATGCGGGACTGAAGAATCTTGGACATAATAGAACTAACAAATTTTAATTGTTTTATTACAACGTGGTGCTCCATCGCGGGGCATGATTGATTGAAGAACCAACAATAAAACCAACACAACATTTAATTGTTTTATTACAACGTGGCGCCCAACGTCTGAGTAGCAAATTAGGCCGATAATACCTAATAATATAAATAAATATCGAATATATTTTAAACCTAATTCGACAGCAGTGACATTACAAGGCTACGAAGATGCACAAGAGAGCTACTTCCAAGAGGCGAGCGGCGGAAGCCGAAAAAGAAACTAGGATGGAAGAAAGGGAAGCGACATCAGCTGAAGATGTGGAAGAAATTTTAACCACAGGGGAAGATAAACAACCCGAACAGGTGGAAGAACTCCAGCAACCAGAAAGTCAACCGGAAGTGAGCCAACCTGAGAAACCAACACAAACAGGAGACACAGATATCATGCAAGAGATGTTCAGACTGATGAAGAAGACGGAAGAATCAATCGAATCAATAAACAAGAAAATAGAAGACGGCCAGAAAAAGATGGAAGATACTTTAGACCAGACTAATAAGAAGATAGAAGAAGGCCAGAAAGAAAGCCAGAAGGACATAGAAACTTTGAAGGAAGATTTAAATAATAAAATAGATGAAACCAATAAGAAGACGAAAGAATTATTGACTAAAAATATAGAATTAATCAAAGAAAATTTATCTGAAGAATTGGGAAATAAGATCGGAGAAACCAACAAGAAAATAGACGAATTGAACGAACAAATCGATAAGAAAATTGAAGCAATACAATTCGATAACCAAAAAATATGGCAGCAAATGGCCGATAATAACAGCAAGACAGATGAGATTATTAAGACAACCATCGAGACGATAAACAAGAAGGTGGAAGAAAATCAGGAAGCAACGGAGGAAAAGATGGAGGCGACAGTGACGGAAATCCGAAGGGAGATATCTGAAATACACCATGAATGCGAATTAAATAAACAAGAGATCACGCAGAATAAAACAGACATCAACGATAGAATAAATATTATTGAAGAAACCCGAACGAGGCAGCTAGAAGCAATTGAACTTAGACAAGCGGACCTGGCACTAACACACACTACATTAGGAGAGAAGTGTGAAGAAATAAAACCAACAGTAAATGCAGTAAAGAACCAGGTGAACAGTGACAAGGAGCGGCTGACAGAACAACAGCAACGGGAGTTCAACAACCTACGAGAGGAGATAAATAATATCAGGACATATCCAGTTACGATGACAGGAGTACCGCACATTGACGGCCGAGAGAGCATTGATTTCAGGACATACAAGCGGAACCCCATAGAATTCTTGGAACGGGTCGATGAAACTTTAACAAGGAATAGAGAAAACAGATGAACGGTCATCAAAGGAATGCTGGACAAATATTTCAAAAATGTCTACGATAACTGGTGGACGGTGACCAGGCACGAGGTGCAGAGCTACACAGCATTCAAGACAGCGTTTAAAACAAAGTATTGGTCCGAGTCAACACAGAATATTATCCGGGACAACATAAGCAATGGAAAATATGATTATGGCACTGGACAATCGATGACGGCGTACTTTTTATAGAAAATATGCCTGGCCAGAAACCTGGAACCAGTAATACCACAAGAATGTTTAGTGACCAAGTTGGCGTATCATTTCCACGAAGGAGTGTCACAAGGGAGATTAAATGGCCAAATAAAAACCATCCAAGCAATGTCCGCCCTCCTGGAGAACCATGAACAGGAACGATATTACCAAAGAAATCGACAGAGGCCAGGACCGTATTATGACCGGAGTGGACCCGGAAATAGTAATCAAAATAATAACAATGACAGACCCAACTACAGGGGAAACTTTAACCAACCAAACCGGTTTAATGATCCAAATCCGCGACCAAATAACAGTAATGGTAATACTAATAATAATGGGCGTGAAAATAATAACCCAAGGCCAAATAACTACAATGGCAGTAACAATAATTACCGGCCAAATAATAGTAACAATAATTACAGACCTAACAATAATTATTACAGGCCGTATAACAATAATGGTGGCAATTACCGGCCGAATACTGGAACCAACGGTAGTAACAATTACCGAAGAGTGCATTATGCCAATACTAGTCGTGACAATAATGATAGATCATATTACCAGGTTCGTCGAAGTTACCAGGGACATAATAGCAGAAGTAGCAGCGACAGTGAGAGACCTGAGTCAGGATACAATTCCAACCGGAGCCAGAGCGGTGAAGATATTCAACGAGGACCAAGCCATGGAAACGAATACCACGCTGGAAACAGACCAGAACCACGGGGGGAACAAAACGCACCCAACATTACAGACAGGCACACTGAAGATGGTGACCTGCCTTTAAATGGACAACGGCAGTGAAAACCGTAAGATCACCCTCACTGAACCGATCTATTGGGTCTAACGTAATAAACAACGACGAGAAACCGATAATAATCATTCACAATAATTATCTAAAGAATATTAGAAAGGCTTTATTAGAAGAAAGGGACAATAATGTCGACAATACCATTAATAGTGAAATAGCTTATGTAACAGTACACGTCAATGGAATAAAGGCGACTGCGATGACTGACACGGGATCAAATGTCTCATTGATAGATAAACTCGAACTAAATCGTACACAGGCTGAAAATAAGACCGTGATACCGACATTACCAATCAACAACATCGTATTAATTGGAGCAACCGGCCGACAAAACAAGACTATACGAAACCAAGTACAACTAGAGATCTCCAGCAATGGTGTAACCATCTCCATGATCTTTTTGGTAGCAAATGGGCTACCGTTTAATTTATTGATTGGCTGCGACATATTGAGAAGATATGCGGCCGTAATTGACATGAGCAGAGCCAAAGTATCTCTAAGCTCAGGGGACATTAGATGGATGGCAGAATTAATTGGAAACCAAAAAGCCCATTCCGACCATTTAATATATTATATTAGAGAAGATCATGACCAGAGGGAACGAATATCAACCAGTGAAAGAAGTCACCGAGACAAGGGAGACACCTTATGGATAGAAAAATTAAACGAAATCAAAAGGTTCCAATCAGCCAGGGTCGACATAGACTTGACAGATGACCAGATTGCAAAATGCCGACGTATTATCCAGGGTGAACGTACAAGATCAAACGTTTGATGGAGAGGAGACCATCACCAAAGTATATCACATTTTAAAAAACAAAGCAGAGTTAGCACATGTAATAACAGACCTTAAATTACATCAACAAAATGACCCTAAAGTCAAAAATATATTACAAAGATTGGCAGAACAAGACGATAAAATTACTCCATATTATTGCATACATGACAATATACTGTTCGTAAAAATAAGACAGTCAAACAACCAGTGGAAAATATTAATACCAAAAAACACAGAAAAGGAAATTGCAATAGACACAAGGTATGGACACATGGGAGCCATAAAGGTGGTTAAAGCACTAGAAGAGCATGTATATTTTAAAGACATGAATCGTAGAGTACGGAAATATATAAAAAACTGCCATCTATGCCAACTAGTAAAGTGCAATAATGAGAAAAAAGAGGGAGTCATGATACCTATTACCTCTGCTAAGAAACTAGAGAAAGTGTTTGTGGATATTTGTGGACCATTCCCGCGTAGTGGCGGAAGGCATCAGTACAAATACATAATAATAATTTTTGACCACTACACCAAGTTTACCAAGCTCTACGCTATAAATAGAGCCACTACAAACAAACTGTTGGAAATAATTATTCTAAAATACATCCCAGAAATTGGAAAGCCTCAATCCATAATCACGGACCACGGAACACAGTTCAAAGGCAGAAAATGGAAGGATACCTTACTTGAACATGGTGTAAAAACATACAAGACCTCTGTATACCACCCTAACAGCAATCCTGCTGAAAGAGTCCTAAGAGAGGTGGGAAGAATATTGTGGACATACTGCTATAAACAACAACGGAGATGGGAAGACTATTTATCCCCAGCAGAAGATTTTATAAATTTAGCATGTCACCAAGCGACAAACGAAACACCCTACACAGCTATGTTTGAAAAGAGACCACCCAGAGAAATAACAGAAATGATTAATTTTCCGCAAGAAAATGAATATGAATTTAATCAATTGAAATTTTATAATAATGCAGTGGAGCGAGCAGAAAAGCTCAGAGTGAAATACAAAAAATTGCAACCTAAAATAATCACATACAAAGTGGGAGATAAAGTATTATTAAGAAACAAAGAACTCCCAAGCGCTATTGAAGGAATTGCCAAGAAATTATTACTGCTTTACACAGGCCCATATACTGTAACCAAAAATAACATGAATAATACCTATGAAATACAAGACCCTATGACAAAAAGAATCAAGGGTAATTACAATCAAACATCACTGAAGAGATATATTGAAGATTAACTAATGTGAAAAACCAGAATATTATGGTGAAAAAATACTAAGTGATGATATTAATTGTGAGACCGACAATTATAAATGTAAAAATGAGTGTTGACAAGCTACTAATATAATAATATAATAATGCGCAACCCAAAGAAATAATGTATAATCTGATGAATAATGTAATCTAAACAAAATACCCGTACTAAGTAAAGAAAAGAAAAATACGAGGCCGACACATTCCATCTATGGCACAATATATAAAATTTTTCAAGAGCCAGTCCACTAGTAATTAACATCTTACCCGTACTAACTAACTAAAGAAAAATACGAGACCGACAAATTACACCTATGGCACATGAACTATAATTTTCAAGAGCCAGTCAACTAGTAATTAACACCTTACCCGTACTAACTAAATAAAGAAAAATACGAGACGGACACCCAACATCGATGGCATATATAATATAAAATATAGAAATTCCTAGAGCCAGTCAACAAGTAAATACCATCTTACCCGTACTACATAAAAAAAAAAAAATGATCTACAATGGAATTAACAAGAGAAGTTGGAAGACAAAAGCAAATGAATATTATTGTTATAAAATGGATATGCAATACACAAGGCATGAAGCAAAACCAAACGCAAGCATATTAAATGAAATATGACAAAGATATGTGGGTAAAGAAGATATAGAAGATTATAAAATGATATTAAAAGAACTACCAAAGAAGGATTAATTGATGCCGAAGAATAATGAAAATAAAATACTAAAGAAGAGAATCATGAGAAAGTACCAATGAAGAACTGTAAAACAATTATCCTAGAAAAATATATGAAGATTAAGTTAAGATGAATCAAGAATAGAAGAATAAAATTATTTGTAAACCGCAAATGCATGAAGTAATCCCAAGAATGTTTATTATTAGTCGGAAGATTGACTACTTATATTTTGTAAGATGAATTGACTGAAGAATTATTCCAGCAATCATTTATATTTGAACAGAGATGATGTATGTCTGAAATTTTTTTGATGTTAGTATGGCCAGCAGAGATGTATGCCACAGCGAGCCACTCTGAACTGCCCCAGCTAAATATGTTAGGGAATTAGGGAATTAAATAGTCGAGGGAAGACGATTACAAGGAAAGAAAACAAGATATGATTCATAAAAGAAAATGGAAGGATATGAGAAGAACAGAATATTCAATATGGAAGAGAATACAACAATTGATAAATTCCTCATGAAAATAGTATAAGGATTCACAATTAATCAATTCTTATAGGAAGGCATATGTAACGTAACAAAATTGTAGTTACATATAAATAATATCCAATACGTTGAATAAGAATATACCACGAACATGTCTGAGACAAAATGAGAAAAAATACCTAAAGTATTAAAGCCAAGTGTATATCCACATCCAAGTAATGTCGAAGCAAACCAACGCAGGAGATGGAAGAACTATGATGATAGCAGCATCAATGTGATAAGAAGAGGAGAGTATATAAAAAGCCAAACAAATACGTTAGCAACAAAGACCCAATAGATCATACAAGTGAGGGAACAACACAATATGAATACGACAAATAGATCATACAAGTGAGGGACAACACATAATATCAATACGACGAATAGATCATACAAGTGAGGGAACAATATGATATCAATACGACGAATAGATCACACAAGTGAGGGAACAACACAATATGAATACAATGAATAGCTTGTGAAGCTACTAATTAAGTCCCTAGTTCTGGGCGTCAAATGTGAAGCTACTTACCTTCACATAAAATTAACTAACATACATTGTTAACATACATTGTATATTTGTCGGGCGCCATCTTGCCAACTGCAAGAAAACCATTTATGAGGGTTCTTTTCAGCGGACTAGGAGAGCAGAATGTGGTTGCTGAAATAATTAATTTAATTCATATTGGCAATGAACCTAAGGTTTATTTATTCTTTAATACACACAACAACAAAAAATAAAACTTCTTTTCCTACACTTACATACTATTGCCAACTTAACTATGAACTCGTGAAATGAATGTCATAAAAATTATTTTTCTTACATAAAATTTGGTCTTATTTATTAATTATATTTCTTTGATTATATTTCACCAATAATTACATTTAATGATTATATATCTTCACAAACCAGCCTTCTTTGTTTAAATTTATCTATTCTCACATACTCACGCACACACACACACACACATAATTTATACCCCGTGAGATCTCATATTAGATTTTATTTTATTTCCTTCTATTAAAAAATTGAAATGTTTAAAATTTTTGTCTAAAGTGATGTTTTCTCATGTTTACTTATCTGTTCATTTGTGTCCGGGCGATGTTACACGCACAACGTAACTAGCGGATCTATTGAGTTTATTATATTGATTTCACATTTTGATCACTGTAATAATCGTGCATTGTTTAATTAGACATTGTTCACATTTGTTGGTGTGTTGCGGGCCCGCACTTACTGTGAAACTTTTTATAGAGACCACTCGCGAGTGGTGATGGCGTTATACTGGGCTGAGAAATAGGCGCTATATTTTGAAGCGACTGTTGTGGTGTGATCAAGTCCTATTGTTTTTTAGTTTGTATCCTTCCGCCAGCTGCATGTCACCGTTATGTAACGGAATTACTCATCAAGGATAGGCTCTGACGTAACGCTCGCCTGATGTTTCATTGCATAATTTGTTTACCGTTACATAATGTGTTTACTGGTTTTGTGTTCGTCATTGTCTGACCTTGACACAGCTTGTCGACTATCAAATACGTTCAAACATTGTTAAACAATTCTGCACAGTCAATGTTGCCACGGTTGTTTTCATTTCAAACAAATTTACCTCTCGGTTACAAAATTTATAATTTCTGTCCCTATCACTCAACAAGTTATTTATTATTAAAAAATACAAATCCTGTTATTACCCCAGGTATGCCCAAAAATGCCCCGCTACAATACCCCCTCAATGAGATATTTTATGCCGAAGCATAAAAAATCTCATTGACACATTCATACTTGCTAAAGGGATCAGCCAGGATATGTCGCCACAACCCCCTGTATGGTTTACAAAAAAGAATAATCAACTCACCCTTGGTCTGGTGACTGTGACCGCATCTGCATGACAATACTGGACTTCTCTCTCGAGATCCCAACACCGTAGAGTCAGACAGATACTCAACGCCCCTGCCCTGACGCGCAGGCCAGCTCAGGTCCGCCGCCACAGCATCACCAAACACTGAAACAACAAATCAAAATATTAAATAGTGGCCTTATACAACACCATATCCCCAACTGATCTGTTCCCCCCTAGCGGTGCTGGTTTGCGCTAAGAAGCACTGGTTTTGTTTTTACTCACTTATTACTAACATGTATATATCAGAATACCTAACATAACTTAACATAAGAAAACACAGTACATTAATAATTCCTTTTAAAATAAACAACTTACAATTAAAATGTTACACTCTTTACATCATTAAATTGACATATAAAATCAAAAAATTACTTTTAAACTTGATTTACTCTTATCAATTCGTTTCTCAAAATTACAAAAATTATTTATTTATTTTATTTTTTTTTTTTTTTTTTTTTCAATTATGGCCATCATTATTCCATTTCATTACTTTGGGTGATTCTACGTTATTCATTATTTCATTATAATTTACTTCATCCATTTGGCATTTACTCATAATCTTACCCCTTTTATTACTCTAATGCTCCCTTACAAAATCTCTAACTAGTATGACACCCCACTATCAAAATTTTACTAACCCTTCTCTACCTCTAACTACTTACTACTTTAACTCCAATCGCCACCTTCTACTCTTATATAAAAAAAAAAATACTCTCTAACCCTTTGTACATAGGATACGTGTTTCCTTCCCAAAACTCATTCCCTTATGTTGGTCCCTGGACTCACCCTAGGTAACCCTTTCCGGCGCCAATCGGTCCCTATCCCGTCCCAACCCTTGTGTTGCGGACTCCCCAAATACACTACCACTACTACAAAATTACCATCCCCAAAAAATCTCAATCTCATAACCTCACTACAATTACAACAAATTAACATCAACAAATAAACAATATATCGCTCCAAACTCTACATAAAATCTCCATTTCTATTGTGTCTCCACTTATACTTCTCAAATTCTATAACATTACATTAACTCAAAACAACATTGCATTATTTTCATTTCCCATTCTCTTTAACTTTTACTTCGATTTGAACAGATCTATATGTCCCACAAAATTCAACTTGAATTGACTCAAACATTTTATTCAACTAATTACTATCACCCATTTCTATCTTTTACAACCTATTGAAAATTTTACTTATTACAACTATTTTTCATTTTATTTTTAAATCTATAAACACATTGAAAACATATTATTATATTTTTATAATACTTATTCCTAACATACTAAATGCAAACAACACAATAAGACACAATAACACAATATAAGAAGTATTTAGTGCATCCAATTTTTAAATTCAAACAAAATTATTGAGTAGCAAATCATCATTATTAATTAAAATATATCACATTTTTAATACGTTATCCCCTTGGATAACCTCCCAGCCACACACACTATTATAATACATTACATAACATAATACACAAATAGCAATACACCTGGATTATTAGCATACATCAAACAAACAATTCTCTTTTAAATAATTTATATAAAATTTATAAACATTATTATTTAAAATTTTTCATTAACTGTTTTTATTTATCATCATTATGAATTTATCCTGTGTTGTAATCAGATTTTCAAAATTGCTTAAAATTTATTATTAACACATATTTTTAATCATTATGTTCCACAAAATTCCACAAAATAAACCATTTAACATTTATTTATTTATTCATGATTATTAAATTAAAATCTCATCACACAATTTACATTCACAAACAAAAAATTCAAGCATATAACATTCAATCACAATATCTAAACATCTCCACTTATTTAATTCAATTGATTATTAAAATTGAATATTCATTTGATTATTAAAATAACATATTTCAATTATTATCAATATTCTATAAATCATTAATCATTGTCTTCATTATTATTTTATTATTTAACTAGAGTGCTAAAATATTAATAATATTATTATTATTAATACAACATTTTCTAAAACATATACACATTACTTTTCTAACATTTCACAATACACACAAATTAATTCAATATTATTTACAAAATATGCGTCAAAACTGTTCAAGTGTATCTCACTTCATGTCCACATCTGCCATGTCAAACAACCATAAAACAAAATGTTTAATTGTCTTTTATTGTCTTACAGTCTACCCTCCATCGTCCCAAATCAACCTTGGTTTTATATAACACTGTTGCTTTTTATTTACAAACAAATGGTTACTTTGTGTGTCATAACCAGAACAACCAAATTCACTCATTTTACCAGAATACTCATTAAACCAGTCTACGTTAGGTATTTTTGTTAAGTCTCCGTCATTACATTCATTCACTATCGGTCTAATTATTTTTATCAAATCATTGGAATCATTATTATTCAAATATATTTCTAAGCCTTCTTTCCATTCATCATACTTTCTATTCAAATTATACAATTCTGTTACATACCATTCTCTATTTACCTCTCTCTCTTCATAACACCACATCACATTCTCACAATTATTCCGGACAGAGGGTACACAATTACTCCACAAAAATAAACACCTCAATTCATCTACCAATACGGGACTCTTGCCCTTCAACCACAACACTTGTGGACTCAATAAAGCATCATAAACATCACAAATAATAAAGGGAAAATTTGCCCTCTGTCCCCACTCTACCACAACATTATTTTTTCTCTCTCTCTCTAACTCACTGACACACATTAACATTTCATAATCACTACCTTCCACCAACTCATCAGTACTCTCATTCTTTATTTTTACCGTATCAGTCTCCGATACTAATTCTTCAAATACATTACTATTATTCTCATTATTTTCAACATTTATTAACTCTTTCTCTGGTATCTTATTTTTACATTTGTCATTACAATTTTCATTTGTTTTATTTTTCTCTGTCCTCATCACATGCACTCCCATTCGCTCCACACTCTGCTCTAATTTATTCAAACTGGATCTTATCGTTTCATTAGTACTTTCTACACATTTATTCATTTCTTGTATTTCATGTTTCAACTCTTTATTCTGATTTTTTAATAACTCCTCAAAACTATTCTGTTGAATATCGAACTTCTTATTTATACTACTTTTGAACTCTTGCATCTCGTTTTTGTGTTCATCTAATTTATGGTTTTGAACGTCAAACTTCCCGTTGAAACTACTATTCATTTTATTGATATCACTACTTAAATTCTCAGACATTGTTTTCATTAAATTGAATATATCTGCCATCGACAACTCTGCAACTCGTGTTGTCGACGGGGTAGATTGAGCCGATACATTGTCAATTACCATCGACTCCGTAAGAGTGTTTTCTAAATTTAAATCTGGATTCTCCATTTTATAATACTACAATTCTCACTGTAAATAAAATACTAACATATCATATCTACTTTCACACCACAATGGATCTACTTGTATAACGCTTTGCGCTACTTTACGTAACTCTCTATGCACTTTTTTTTATACTTCAATCATTCCAAAATTTACTTATATAATACCCTTCACCTTACTTAATAATTATCATACATATTAATTATTATGCATATTGCTTCACAATACCAGCTATAAAATATCAACATCAACATTTCACACTTATCACAACATAACCCCTATCTACGTCTATTTTACGTATGAAAAAAAAAAATTATTTTACCTTAAACAACCATTCTGCTTTCCCAGTGGGCCTATATTTATATAATATTATTATATAAATCGTCCCTAAGTTCGGAAGCCAAATGTGAAGCTACTAATTAAGTCCCTAGTTCTGGGCGTCAAATGTGAAGCTACTTACCTTCACATAAAATTAACTAACATACATTGTTAACATACATTGTATATTTGTCGGGCGCCATCTTGCCAACTGCAAGAAAACCATTTATGAGGGTTCTTTTCAGCGGACTAGGAGAGCAGAATGTGGTTGCTGAAATAATTAATTTAATTCATATTGGCAATGAACCTAAGGTTTATTTATTCTTTAATACACACAACAACAAAAAATAAAACTTCTTTTCCTACACTTACATACTATTGCCAACTTAACTATGAACTCGTGAAATGAATGTCATAAAAATTATTTTTCTTACATAAAATTTGGTCTTATTTATTAATTATATTTCTTTGATTATATTTCACCAATAATTACATTTAATGATTATATATCTTCACAAACCAGCCTTCTTTGTTTAAATTTATCTATTCTCACATACTCACGCACACACACACACACACATAATTTATACCCCGTGAGATCTCATATTAGATTTTATTTTATTTCCTTCTATTAAAAAATTGAAATGTTTAAAATTTTTGTCTAAAGTGATGTTTTCTCATGTTTACTTATCTGTTCATTTGTGTCCGGGCGATGTTACACGCACAACGTAACTAGCGGATCTATTGAGTTTATTATATTGATTTCACATTTTGATCACTGTAATAATCGTGCATTGTTTAATTAGACATTGTTCACATTTGTTGGTGTGTTGCGGGCCCGCACTTACTGCCGAAACTTTTTATAGAGACCACTCGCGAGTGGTGATGGCGTTATACTGGGCTGAGAAATAGGCGCTATATTTTGAAGCGACTGTTGTGGTGTGATCAAGTCCTATTGTTTTTTAGTTTGTATCCTTCCGCCAGCTGCATGTCACCGTTATGTAACGGAATTACTCATCAAGGATAGGCTCTGACGTAACGCTCGCCTGATGTTTCATTGCATAATTTGTTTACCGTTACATAATGTGTTTACTGGTTTTGTGTTCGTCATTGTCTGACCTTGACACAGCTTGTCGACTATCAAATACGTTCAAACATTGTTAAACAATTCTGCACAGTCAATGTTGCCACGGTTGTTTTCATTTCAAACAAATTTACCTCTCGGTTACAAAATTTATAATTTCTGTCCCTATCACTCAACAAGTTATTTATTATTAAAAAATACAAATCCTGTTATTACCCCAGGTATGCCCAAAAATGCCCCGCTACAAGCTCATACAAGTGAGGAAACAACAAATACCCCATAAGTGAAGAACCATATATATATATATATATATATATGAAGAAGAAGATACCTGAACACTAGAAGAGGAGATGTGCATATTGTGAAGGAGAACAGAAATGTGTAAAAAACCATGAAGAATATTTAAAAAGGACAAGACAATAACATTCCCAGTGTAAGGAATGCACTACGACCAGGAAGATAATAAGGCATGTGCAAGGAATGCCAGACTAGTGAATTATAATACCCTCCAACAAGGAAGAATATAATAAAGAAGAGATAACCAAGAATCAAGTGTTGACAACTTAATAAGTAG
Source organism: Magicicada septendecula (assembly GCA_034769895.1). Taxonomy (NCBI): domain Eukaryota; kingdom Metazoa; phylum Arthropoda; class Insecta; order Hemiptera; family Cicadidae; genus Magicicada; species Magicicada septendecula. The sequence continues at coordinate 381,780,092 of CM068369.1, forward strand.
CCACAAACAATGATAGTGAATATCTTATATAGTGCACATCGATTTATAGTAAAATAACACAACCCTAAGTAAACACCACAGACAATAAAAGTGTAATGTTTATATAAAAGGAAGATAAAAAGTGTTAACAAGTAAAAATAGTGAACCCCAAATGAACGACACAAACATTTAGTGTATGTTTTATGAACCAAGATTATGACAAAATACAAACACAGTAAGACCACAAATATACTGAGATTAAAGGGAGAAATAATTGCTCAATAACAAGTGAAACTGAATATAAAATCCTTAATAATATATGTGTTTAAGTACAAAAGAATAGAGAGTAAAAAACCAATGTGTAATATAATAATTAATGTATTGTAAATGAGACAATCTGCTATAGAGAGACAAGACAAGTTACCCAAGCGAAAATGTAAGCACGTAACATGTACAATTATAACAAGTAAGAATTATGTAATAATGTATGAACAAATAGTATAAAATGTATATAAATTAGTGAGAATATTGTAATATATAATAGTAATAACATTTCATAACAAAGTTATAATAATTAAGCAGAATGATGAACAGATTAGGATGTGTATTGTTGTCAAATCAGTAAGACACACATAACCTCAACTGAGCAGGATCTACAACATAAAACCACATGTAATAATTAGAAAAATGCAATCATAAGTAACTGTTCAAAACAACAACCAAAATAGGATAAATGAGTAACCTAATGAACCCAATATGAATAGAGAAATACATCTATATAATCTATATTATTTAAACAAACAATAGCCAGATTAACAAATCACAAGATGACCATCAAAGTTAGACAAATTACTCACTTAAACTTGATAAAAGAAAGGAAAGTAGGTTGACAGTAGCAACTAGAGTATTCAATACCTCTATGAGAACCCCTAGCAAATACTAAATACACAAGTACATATGTAAACAATAATAAACAAGTATACATGACCCAGGAGGCTAGATGTAAAAAGCCATCTTACTGTAATTTAATGAATGTTGGACACAACAAAAAGGTGTTATACACTATAGACAAACTATGTACAAGGTCTACGTACACATTAATGGATTAAAACACATCCATTAACTACAATTAATGATAAACTATGTATATAAAAATAACAAAATGATGACATGGTGTATTAAAGCCATCTAATATAAGCATATGAAAAGCAATAAGTGGAAACAAAGCTGCACTAAAGGTGTAAAAATAGTTGAGGTACAAACTAAACACCTAAGAAATGTGTTAATATGAAAAAATGTACTAGAAATAAGAGATACAAATGCAAGGACATGTAGGGTTTATACGCCCAAAGAGCATTTGACAAAAGTGTAAATATTTTAATATTTAGAAATAATTATAAAGAGAAATGGTCTCTTAAACAGTTTAGAATAAGCATTAGAATTATGATATAGCATAATAATGTGGAAAAGACTTAATTGTGATTAAGAACCACGAAAAGTGAATTATCAAAAGTGACATAGGTTAATTTTGAACGGATTTATAGCTTGTTTGAACTCTAAATAATGAGCCAAGCGTCCGAAAGACAATGAGACCATTCACGTCTTAATTCGTAAAATATTAAGAAAGATATAAACAATTGAAGGTTTTCTGTCAATTCCAGAAAGAGTTGAACGCGTCATAGCTTACTCTCGAACCCAAAGACTGACGCTAAGAAATTAAATTTTTAACTTTATTAAGGTTGTCAAGATTATCAATTTCTCAACCAATAGGAAGAGCTGATTTCGGGAGACGCCGACAGCAGCTTCGGAAGGAAGGATTAATTGTTCTTGGACCATCAGAGCGGACGGAACGTATGTTAGTCGGTGACCAGATTTTAAATTAGTGCGCGTTCCCCCCAGTATAAACAAGTAGTCTAACCTAACCAGAGTGCATAACCATTACGTGTGAAAGTGCAACGAGTGATGTGCTAAAATAATAACCATCGCCAGTGTATAATAAAGGCGATGATGAGTGGGAAACTAAGGGAGTACTTATTATTATTAACAATTTTTCTAATGCAAATTTAATGTTTACCAACAAAGTTTTCTCATTGGTACTACTTTAACCAAGTACAACCATACATGGTTAAAATAGTTTATAAAAAGTTAATTAACCAGTATTGAAATAAAAGTTCTCAATCGTTTTAATTTAAATAATATATTATGAATTTTTAAAAAGAAATGATGAATAAAGATAACATTACAATTAATAACGATGTAAACAATATAGAATATAGATGCTAACTTGAGTACTATTAATACGAAAACAGATCATTTATTGAAAATTAACAGAGAACAGTCAGTACAGTTAATGAACAAAATACTTGTCAATAATAAATATTGTGTATAGTTTTAAGAGTTTAAATGCAAGAAAATGAATATTTTATTAAATCACTTTGAATAATAGGTAGTCTAACCTATATGGTACGAAGGTTGACTAACCATACTTAATCATGTTTTAACTCTATAATCACTTGAATATACTCAGTTAATAAGAATTCTTGAATTAATTATAATGCTTTTCATTATTAATACTTATCCAAATAATATTATTTTGACACACAACATTTGTAACCGTGTCAGACACATAACTATTTAACTGATAATTTGATACCAGTGGTACCATAATACGATAGTTTCCAATATCGTAATTAAACTTGTTTTCTTGAATTTTGAATGCTCTCTATTAAGTAATATTGTTATATTTCAGCATTTTTGTACCTTGTATCATGTTCACTAAAAGAACACACGAATTTTGGTAACTGTAAACCAAACTAGATTAACATTTATATGATATACGATAATCAGTATTACCCGCCCTGAGCAGTACGATTCTCAGTACCTATTTCAATCGTTTTTGATGATCATTAATTGTTTAAAAGGATAATAATTTCAAATTAACTTATTGTCAATAAAATAATAATTTTCTTACCTTGAATCAGTTTCTTTATTTCAAAGTAGGCGAAAGAAAAATTTATTTACAGAGCAATTATTTTCAAAGTGGCAGCCCGACATTAGAGCGGCCAATATTCGAATTTTAAAGCAGTATCGAATATACAGAATCAGATTGTTACACTATTAAACCTGTGACATATCATAAACTGTGTTGTGACTTTTCAGTGTATTACAGGGCCTATTTTGGAAGACTGACAACATTCACCACTGGTAAGTGAAACGGTAAATATACCCAGTGCTTCAAGAGAGTTTTAACAGTCCTTTTTAAACAAACATTTTGAGCTTTACTCCGAACAAATCTTAAACATAATTAAACACAAATTAAACATTTTTTAAAATCACTACAAAGAAATATTACAATGTGACGGACCCAATGCGGGACTGAAGAATCTTGGACATAATAGAATAACAAATTTTAATTGTTTTATTACAACGTGGCACTCCATCGCGGGGCATGATTGATTGAAGAACCAACAATAAAACCAACACAACATTTAATTGTTTTATTACAATATATATATACACTACTTCTTTAAATCCCCATTTAATTAATAGCTTTTTTCTTTGTTTTATCAGAATTTAAACAGCTGTATACTATGTTAAAATTTGTTCAAAATATAGGAAAAGTTCAAAAGTTACTCATCCTCGTTGCTAATCCTTTCGCCACCAATTCGAATTTCTTATTTGCTACTCCGATATAATTTTAAACTGTTAACATTGTTATTACCGAATGTCCACTTGTTTCTCACTCCGTTATTATTTTAAACTGTTAACATTGTTATTACTGAATGTCCACTTGTTTCTCACTCCGTTATTATTGGAAATACTTTTAAAACCACATTTTATATTAGTCGGCCGACTGGATATTTTGCTCGCGAGCACTGTTTTTTGACCGCGCGGTCTGAGGGATTTTGTCGACTGTCGATTTTCAACATGGCCACAGATCCTCAGTGTGTGGCAATTTGTGTCGGGATTGCTGGAACGCATCTCGAGGAGCTTACGTCATCTAGCACCTGGTGGGAAGGAATTCTTCAGGCGTGCTTTTTATCGTGTGACCATTGGCCGACTCGCACGCGCCTACGCACAATTCGCACCCCTTTTGACCATTTACGTTCCCAGACCTTTTAATTGCTTTTGTGCGACACGTATTGCTTGGTACGAGGGGGACTGCAAGGTGTTCAACAATGTCATGCGTTTGTGATCAAAACGTCCAGCCTGAGTAGCTACTACTTTTTACAATTATTAAAGAATAAAATAAATCCCAACAGTTTGTCCCGTTGTTACAATACCCTCCCAATGAGAGATTTTCTGTCGAAACAGAAAAACTCTCATTGCCTAAAAACCTAAGAGGATCAGCCAGGATATGGCGCCAACAACCCCCCCCTTTAATCCTCATTATAATCATAGGTAACTTACCCCTCTAGTCCGGTGACTATGGCTGTGCCTGAATGACATTACTGGACTTCTCTGGTCGAGATCCCAACACCGCAAAGTCAGACAGGCACCCGCCACAGTATCAACAAACTCTGTAACATTCAATCACAAATATCAATTACGAGCTTTTCAACATACCACATCCATAACTGACTTGTTTCCTCTTAGTCGTACTGGTTTGCGTTAAGAAACAATGGTTGCATATATTCGTATATTCTTACCATACATATATTACATTTGTATATTCAAATAAACATTCTTATTTTACAAAAACCTAACCTCAAAATAAGCAATACCATTTAGGTTAATTTCTGATTACAATTTTTTAGCAGTAAACAACTTTTATTTCCATTTCCATTAATTAAATATTTTACCTGTTGTTTGGTATTATTATTTCAAATCAAAACTAGATTATTCAATCCCCATCACTGCATTTCTATCAGTTATCATTTATTTTATAATTCAAAATAAATTCAAATAAATAAATTCAAAAGAAATCCAAGTTCATTACCAAAATTAACATTTTAATTTAATTAGATCATCTCCTTCCACTAATTACTTTAATTACATTACTTAAAACTTTTTACATTAATTAAATCCCTTCACCTAAAATTTAATTACCTCATATTCAAACACTGTAAATTACTTCAAAACAATTTTAATTTATTTAACTTCATCTGGTATTTATTTACTTCATAATAAAAAGTCCTCTATCATCTTCATAACCTGCCCATCAAAACTTTCAAATTTACTACCAAATTCCTATCTTTTAATTGAATTTAATTTTCATTCTACACACATTCCTAATTATACACTGTCAATTATTCAAAAATAAAAACTTATTACTACCCTAAAATCGATTGCCACCACAAATTGATTACAACAATATAATATACACAAATATACACAAGATACTATGAATCAGCTGATATCTTGATATCTTATCAAAGTAGCATAACCTCATATACAGAACATAAAAGCATAATACAAAATTAATTTTTTTTTTTTTTACCTCTTCTATTTCCATTAAGATTCATAGTTATTATCTACATGATAAAGCATACTACTTCGGTTATTTTTTATACAATACAAAATATGATTATATACTACACAGAAAGTTATGCAATACAAGAGATACATAAATCATCACAACAACCTCCTCCAGTACTTCAGTACGATTAACACAATTACAATAATCCAATAAACAACAATTTTTAATCAACTTAATTTTCTCTTTATTTAGTCAGAGCTTACTTATTAACAAATTAACCTTCTTCCACACACACTATGGCCCCCTGGACTGTAGCGCCCAGTTGCCTTCACAAGAACTGAAATTTTTTGGGTGTAGACGCTGCCTACCCCGTTCTTGCTTCAGCGTTACAAAACATTCGGTATTACTGATGTCCGAGGACACCAATAATCCTACTAAAACTTAGGTATATGCCCTTAAACGGTCTACCATCCCATTCGATGGATAGCCGCTGTTCCATAGTTCTGGTGATTCCCCTGATTTACCCCCCGGTTAATTTCTAAATTCACCTCTTTCGACGATAACAAGCTATGGCCAGACTTAAGGCAGAACGAGACGCAATGTGCCCAGACCATAGCCAAAGCTGAGCCAATTCCACGGTCAGAGTTCGGTGAGGCCGTGACCGCCCGAAAATGGGGAATCACAAAGATTATACTTTTTTTAATATATATATATATATATTCCCCCTTTTTCATTTAATTATACAATAATCTGTATTTATGTATCCAAATTTTAATGATATATATTATCAACGATTTTAAAAGAATAACTAACATTACTCAGGTAGATAATACTTTTTTAATTGGGTCACATTATACGTTCCTTTTATTTCTCGGGTTTGCAGATCTACCAAAACATAAGCATTCTCCATTTTCACTTCACTAACTTCATAGGGACCGTCGTATAATAGGAAGAATTTTTTAATCTCTTTGTCCAAAGCTGATGATTGATCGTGGTTTTTTATTAATACCAGTTACCCTACCTCATATTGGATTGGTGTCAAATTCCTGTCATGTCTTCTTTTACGCTGTTCAGCTTTACTCAAAAGCCGCTCATTTGCAATCACCAGTTTCCTCCAATGTGGTACCTCAGTCCGGGTTAGAAAATTTTATCAGTTCCTCTAATATGCGTGATGGCCTTCTCTGAAACATTAACTCATGCGGGCTGTAGCTAGTGGACTCATGCAAACTACTATTAATGTACCCTTCTATTTTGTACACAAATGTGGCCCACAATGAATGTTTTTTGTGGCAGAAAGTTCTAAACATTCGCCCTAATTCCCGCATGACACGCTCACTAGGATTTGATTGTGGATGATACACCGAGGTATGTTTAACTAAAATGTTTTCCCAACTTAATGTTTCCCTCCAGATGTTGCTGGTAAACTGAGAAGCATGATCTGATAATATTATTTTGGGTATACCTACTTCAGTAATGTACTCATTTACTATCTTCCTAGCTAATACCAAGGAGGTAGCTTTTTTAATCGGGTACAATTTTACAAATTTGGTAAAAACAACTAGTACAACAAACAAATAATTCACCCCTCCTCGACCTTTGGGTAGAGGGCCATATAAATCGACGGCAACTATTGCTAAAGGACTGTCTGGTATTATATGTTGCATTAAACCCTCCTGTTTACGATTATTTACTTTGGTTTCTGACAAATTTCGCATGTTTTTAATATTTTACGCACGGTTCTTTCCATATTATTAAATTTACATGACTCTTTCAATGTCACTGCATTTCTTGGGGCCTATATGACCATACCGCAAATGACAATCTTTCACTACTTCAGGTATTATAACTTTAGGGATGCATACTTTCCAATCATCACCTTGTTCATTTGTACGGTGAAATAAATGTTTATTATACAAACTAAAATGCTTTTCCCATTTGTTAGGTATGTTGGGTATCTGATTTAAGGCTATCATAATTCTATCAAGTTCGGTATCTCCTTCTTGTTCTGTTGCCAGGTTATTTATTAATTTTTTCATATCTACTTCCCCCGCTTCTTTTATTATAAACATCTTATAAGTATTTGCCATATCTACCTCAGTATTACTGTCAAAATCGGTTCTAGATAGGACATCAGCTACTATGTTTTCTTTACCCCTACAATACTCGATGGTTAAGTCATACTCTTGTAGTATCAACATCCAACGCACTAACCTACCATGCGTTAGTTTACAGTTTTTCAAAAATGTTAAAGCTTGATGGTCTGATATTATTATTACTTTATTTCCTAACAAGTATGTTCTGAATTTTCTACAGGCGAAAACTATTGATAGCGCCTCCTTTTCCATTGTTGTATAGTTCTTCTCACTAGTTACTAAGGATCTACTAGCAAAAGCTACCACTTTATGGTTATCATTCACATCTAACTGAAACAATTCTACCCCCAAAGCTATGTCCGATGCGTCTGTATGTATATAAAATGGTTCTATAAAATTAGGATGAGCTAATACAACCATGTTTAAAAATTTATTTTGTATTAGCTCAAATACAGTTTGTTCTTCTAAATTCCACTGCCATCGATTATCTTTATTTAACAAATGCCCCAATTATACCGTTAAGTAAGAATATTTGTCTACAAATTGCCTATAATAATTACACAAGCCTAAAAAACTTTGTAACTGTTTCACATTTTTTGGTACTGGAAAATTCTGTATTATTTCTACTTTCTTAGGGTCTGTACTGATACCCTTGGCTGAAATTATGTGGCCTAAAAAATTAACATGTTCTTTTAAAAATTCTGACTTCTTAAACTTAACCGTAATGCCATACTCATACAATCTACTTAACATTCTATCTAACCTTTCACAATGTGTATTAATGTCTGGTGACATTATTACTATATCGTCCACATAAACAGCTGTAAATTCTAAAATCTCTCTCCCTAGTACGTACTCAAAACATTTAATAAAAATTGAAACACTTACGTTTAGTCTAAAAGGTAACCTACGAAATTGATAGTTCCTGCCGTTGTATAGGAATGCCACATACTGACGAGATTCTGTAACGGGACATTTTGGGCCTAATTTTGGGGTAATAAAGTTTGTATTTTTTTTAATAAAACAAATAACATTTTTTTACTATGATAGGGACAAACGTAAACAAAGGTAAATTCAGTGGTAGCAACGGTAGCGACAGTGGTAGCACTGCTGGTAACAAAATTATTGAAGCGACAGAATCAACAAGCTGGAATTGTGCCAAGGTCAACCAATGACACACAAAACAGCGTCAACAAGTTATGTAATTGAGCATCAGGCGATGTTACGTCAGAGCCTAGCCTAACGGTGGAATGCAGTTGGCGTAGTAATACAAACTTAAAAACAATGAGAATTGGTCATACAACAGCGACTTTAAAAAATAGTGCCATTGGCCTAGTGGCAGTCTAACTTCACCACTCGCGAGTGGCATACGTAAAAGTTCCGGAACGTAAATTGCGGGCCCGCAGTACAGAAAAATGTGATATAAAATCGAAATCATGAGTAAATAATGTAAATGAACAGTTTTCTTGATACAGTGACAGTTTCGGAGGTGTAAAACAAATTATTCATTAACGTAAAATGTGTGTGTGGAGAAATGCGACGTCGTCTGGACTCAAACTCAGCTAAGTTGTCTACAAGAATGAAATCAAAATTTTCAATTATGATTTAAATAATATTCACATAAACAATATACTATTAAGTAATATTCACATTTAAAGATTTTCACGATTAATAGAGAGCTCTTAGAATCCTGGGGTAGATATGTATGTGTGTGTGAGTGAAAGCGCTGGTTTCCGTTGTGTTAGTTAAGTTAAGTATTAAGCGAATTATTGTGTATTTATATTTCCTGTTTTATTTTGACTATTGCTGAACAAATTATATTCAACTTAATAATGATCCATTTTATGTCTATATTTTACTTGGAGAAAAGAATAATTTGTTTGATAAAATTGAAATACCAATAAATTTTAAAGCATGGGAAACAATATAAAGTTTTCTTTATTTTGAACAACCAATTCTGATCTCCTGTTCGCCGAAAAGAACCCGAGAAAAAATAGTAAGTACAAATTTTTTTTTTGTTCTGTTTCTTGTAATTAATAAATACAAGATGGCGCCCGAAGAAACTCTAGACAGTAAACAGTGAACAGTAACCTTAAAATAAGTTCAATTAATTATCAAGAAAAAGATATAGTACAATTCTTCCTCCAGTTCTATTTGCCAATATCCGGCCATCAAATCTAATGTAATATATTTGGTCCCATTGAAGCGCTGTAAGATTTCACTCACCGGTTCTGGCGATTCTCTGTCTGGAACAATTATTCTGTTTACCTGTCTCGCGTCTAAGCAGTCTTATCGATAAATCTTTCTTGGTAACCACTACTAAAGGGTTGGAATATGGTGAGGTGGATTTTTCTATTATACCTTCTCTCAACATCTTGTTTATTTCCTCTTGTACTAATCCCTTCTTAGAGTATGGTACCGGATAGGCTTTAGGCGCAAAAGGTGTTTTTTCTTTAACAATTAGTTTACCCTTAAAATCTTTTACTAAACCTGGTTCGTCTGAAAAAACTAATTTATTTTTATTTATTACTTGTACCATTTTCTCCCTATCTTGATAACTAAATTCCCCATCTTGATATAAGATTTTATTCATTTTTTCACCCCAACTATCTTCAGTTTCAAATAATTCATGACTATTTTACCCTTAAATTACAATAATTAATCATCAAGGGCCTACATTCATTTATGTCATTATCAGAAATTAACATTCCCTTACTATTTTTAATGTTTTTATTTCTACAATTCTCTTTCGTATAAATGGTATTTCAATTATATTATTTTCATTGTTTAATTTCATAGTCTGCGTATAATAGTTTAACTCAACCTTAAAATTATTCAAAAAATCATTACCCATTATTGCTCTCATATTCAAACCTGGAATGACTAAGAAAGGTACATTTATTGTGTGCTTATTTATTTTTAGCTGTAACATTATTTGCTTAGTTACTTTTTTACTGCGAACACCTGTTACCCCTACAACACTAATTCCCAATACTGGTAGTTGTGGAATTGTCCCTGTGGTTTGATTTTTTATTTTTTCAAAAACTTTATCATCTATAGTGGTCAGCTCACTCCCTGAATCTACTAGAAAAGTGTATTTGGAATTAAACACTTTGGCTTCAAATTCTGCCATGCCAAAATTATTGCTACTCTCCCCCACTTCTTTATCGGATAAATCATTATGTATATTGGTAATAAGTGACCCTATTGTCATGTGATTTCTAGACGGCTGGGGGCTTTCCTTTTCAACCGCCCTGATTAGTTTAACTGTACTGGAGGTGGTGGTTCGCTGTAAACCTCCCTATGATCCCCTCTACTGTTTTGATTATTAGAAGGTGCTTCAACACCCCTAGTTTCGTTTGGGTTACCAACATATCCTCCTCTACCTCTGTGGTTAAAATTTCCCGGCATTCCCAGATTACTGGTGAAACCACTCCCCCTATTACTTCCTCTAAACTCACTATGATCAAAACCTCTATTATAATGCTCTACTCTCCCTTGAGCACTACCCCTAGGACCCCGACACCTATAACACTGATTTCGCGAACTATTATAGTTACTAGCTCTATAACCATGCCCCCTCCTTCGATCTACTCATATTATTAACAAAACGGTCTGGTTGTCTTACTTCGGTATTCATTTGCCTTGATTCATTATCTCTAAACTGATACTTATTATCTTCTTCCTCTTTCATACTCTGGTACGCTTCTAGTATTTTTTCTAACTCGGCTATATTAACAAACTCCCGGGTTCTGATTGTGGACCGTATGTCCTTAGGTAAATGCTTACTAATGTATCTTATAAAAGATGAAAGAGGCATTGGTGGTTCTAAATACTTGACCTGGCTATATAGTCATGTCACATACGACGTAATACTCATATGTTTAATACTGAAATTACCCCATCCCATTATTATACTGTGTAAGCCTTGTTTTTCCTCTGACCAGTATTTATTTTTAAATGCTTGTTCAAACTCATTAAAATCTGCCCAGTTATCGTTATGAGCATCCGCCCATATTTTAGCATCCCCTTTAAAATATTTTAAAATGCGTACTAATTTTATTTCCCAACTTTCTTGGTTATATTTATTGAAACTTTTTATTGAGTTTAAAAATTGTATGGGGTTCACCCCCCTACTTTCATTACTGAAATAACCTAACTCAACTTCCATGTTCACTCTCTCACTCACATTAATTTTTTGTTAATTGCTACACTTAAATCTTCTCTGACTTTAATTATTTCTTGTTCGTGTTCTGTTTGTTTACTTTTCAAATTAGTTACATTAGTTTTGATTGCATCAATTTGCTCAAAGTTACTTCTGAATTCATCATTTATATTCTCTTGTATTTTATTTGCTTTTTTAATTTGCTCACACTCATCAATTACACCTTGAACTTGAACATTACTGTCAGTTTTGTCATTTTCTTTTTTAATTTTATCAATAAATTTATTTAACGTGTCAAATTTTTTGTTTGTCTCTATTTGTTTCTCGTTTTGTTTTTCGTTAATTGTTTTTATATCATTCTTCATCTCGGTTCATATTTTGTCTACATTTATAGTCATCTCACTATTCACTCCAGCAATAGTCTCATTCATGCTTTCCAATCGACTGTTCATATTTATATCACTCATTCTCAGTTCGCTTCTTATGTTCGCGAACTCGTTATTTATGTCTATAAGTTTATTATTTGCTACATTTATCTCTGATTTGACTTCCGTTCTAAATTCATTCAAATTATCATTATTATTTTTCATTACTTCCATCATCAACGCTAATTGGATAAATATATTTACATTATCGCTTTTGCTATTCTTAGCGTCTACTATTTTAGTTTCGTCTGTTGTATCGTCTACGCTCTGCCATTTCGACTAGGTTGTAAACTATTAAATTTAATTTACAACGTCCCTGTTCGGGCGCCAATTGAAGTAGTACTCGTGAATTAAATGACTGAAATATTTAAATTGTGTCACCTACCTGTATTTGGACGTCAATTGTAAGTCTTGACGTTCATGTGAAAATTAAACAAGGTGTCGTCTAGTGTACTCGGCAGAGAAAAACAGGTCAATGCAAATAAACAAGTACATATTTATAAGATCATATAAAACATTATTTTATTTCTTTAACATGACATTCATTTCTTTTTCTACGTATTTTTATATAATTATATTACGACATACTGTCATAGCCCATTATAGGATGTTATCACTAAACATTAAAGAAAACCAAATATTGAAAATACACATTATAATCGGTATACCTTAAATAATTAACACAACCCAGTGTTTTTGTTCATTACGTAATTTTCACACTCCCATACATACACACATATATATATATACTACTTCTTTAAATCCCCATTTAATTAATAGCTCTTTTCTTTGTTTTATCAGAATTTAAACAGCTGTATACTATGTTAAAATTTGTTCAAAATATAGGAAAAGTTCAAAAGTTACTCATCCTCGTTGCTAATCCTTTCGCCACCAACTCGAATTTGTTATTCGCCACTCCGATATAATTTTAAACTGTTAACATTGTTATTACCAAATGTCCACTTGTTTCTCACTCCGTTATTATTTTAAACTAACACTGTTATTGCTGAATGTCCACTTGTTTCTCACTCCGTTATTATTGGAAATACTTTTAAAACCACATTTTATATTAGTCGGCCGACTGGATATTTTGCTTGCTAGCACTGTTTTTTGACCGCACGGTCTGAGGGATTTTGTCGACTGTTGATTTTCAACATGGCCACAGATCCTCAGTGTGTGGTAACTTGCGTTGGTGGAACACATCTCAAAGAGCTTACGTCATCTAGCACCTGGTGGGAAGGAATTCTTCAAGCGTGCTTTTTATCGTGTGACCGTTGGCCGACTCACGCGCGCCTACGCACAATTCGCACCCCTTTTGACCATTTACATTCCCAGACCTTTTAATTGCTTTTGTGGAACACGTACTGCTTGGTACGAGGGGGACTGCAAGGTGTTCAACAATGTCATGCGTTTGTGATCAAAACGTTGTTCAGCCTGAGTGGCTACTACTTTTTACAATTATTAAAGAATAAAATAAATCCCAACAGTTTGTCCCGTTACAGTACCAAGTGCTGGTTGTGCAAGTAGTAGTAGAAGTAATGGTAGTAGTAATAGCAGTAGTAGTAGTAGTAGTAGTAGTAGTAGTAGTAGTAGTAGTAGTAGTAGTAGTAGTAGTAGTAGTAGTAGTAGTAGTAGCAGTAGCAGTGCTGGTTTATGCTGTGAAGCCCTCGTCTGGAGTGAAGACACAACACATTACTTCTGCACAGCAAGTCTTATATTTCAATGACACCAACAAGTGAAAACCGGCAACGTTGTCTTGTCGGAAGTCAGATTAGCGATTTTCCGAACAACAACATACGCACAAAGCGCGAGTTTAACGAAAAAATGTAAAATTTATACATGCGGTTGTACAGTTACAGGGGGAGGCAGTGTGAAAAAAATTATTCTTGAAAAAATGTGCATTTTTTCTTAATAATTTCTAAAATCAAAGTATGAAAGTCAGGGTACAAGCCACACATTTGTATATATACTCTTTTGAAAATTAAGTATACTCCACGATTTCAAGGAGATGCCAAAATGGAGGCATTTTGAAAGGATGTCTAAGTGATAGCGGGATATATATATATATATATTCAACAGAAGAATATATAGTTAATAATAATTGCATAACATTAAATAAAGATCCCACAAATAAATATCAAACACAAATAACAAATATACTAAAAAATAGTACCCAAATCATAAATCCTAGACAAAATCATAAATCATATATCCTAAATATAAAATCCATAATCCTTGTGCACCAAAATTAAATTCTTTAATAAAATTACACAAAATCAATAAACCTATCAGACCTTTAATAAACGCTAGAACCGCACCAAATCATAAAATATCAAAATTACTAACACAAATCTTGTAACTAAACGGTTACGGTGTGTTTACTTTAGTTAACGGGTATGCGTGTTCAATTCCCGCTATTGAATGTCACTCTGTTCAATAATTATGTTACTGTTTAAAAATTTTTAATGGGGTCTCTTGTATGTAGTGATTATTTTTATAATTGATAAAGTATAATTTATTTGTAGTGATATGGTTTACTATGAATGAAATATTAACTTGTTGATCCGCTGATGAATGTAACGGTTGCGTCGAACTTGAAGTCGAAATCCTCTTCTATATAAAAATGTCGTCTGTGTATGTGTAAGTCAAGTGTTGTCTGGACAAAATATATTAATACAATTAACACTTCACGTACCTGGTTGACGTACTTGAGGTTCAGACGTTCACAGCTAATGAATAAACTGTCAAGTTCCTTTTTGACCAGTATAATATTTCATAACCAAGGTTTTACAACACCTTGAATGTTATTTGGGCGCCATATGGGTTTTCTTAAAGAAATGTCCCATAAAAAAAAAACTTCTTTCAATAATTATGTGTATTGACTTTTTACTGTTTCTATCCTTTAAATGTTAATTGGATTGAAAATAATTTAAATAGTATACTTAAAAATTTATGTTTTGATGTACCTCAGTGTCTGCAATACTGAGGGTTGATTATCTAATTTAAAATAATTAAAACAAAGGTTAATGCTGTATAATATTATTGGTTTATTATAACCTCTAGAATTGATTTGAAAAATACATTTAACAATAATATAATTCGGATCACAAGTTATCTGTTTAATGACTGGTCTAGCTCAGTTTACGCACAATAAAAAACTCTTATTTTTACTAACAAAATATTTATCTTAATGGACTAAGTACCTCAAGGGTAAGTTCTTTGAAATACAGAACAGAACGATATTAATTTCTTTTAAAAATGCTACTATAACGTTATAATTCAGTTTCAGCCTCTTTAATAAATTTCAATTAAATAATTGATTAACGAGAATTTCGTTTGCTTATATTCTAATTGATATTAGTTATAAAAAATTATAATACATATATTCTTACGTTAGGATATATTAATCCCTCTAAATAAATTAATACAGTGTTCTCTACGAATAGTTTGATTGTTTTTTGCGTCAGTACAAGTATGTTAATTCCTACAATCAATGGATGGTATATAAACAATAAATTTGGTCACAGTACTACCTGGATTTTTAATCGTATTGATTAAAAATGAACACTTTAGCGATCGGATTATATTGATCGCTAATACACTTCACTTTAATCGCACTTGGAAACGAGAAATAACCTTCTTCTGACTAACAATAGGTTACAGCCTTTACAGGTTATGTTAACTTTACTCGTTCCGGTACACGCACTGTTTATATAAACTCACAATTAACTTTCGATGCACTCAGAGGCGATGACTCGTCTTTCCAATGGTTAATTTGACAAAATTCAATGTATTTACTACAATTGTACTGTTGTTGGTTATTAAAATATGAACACAATTCAGAGACGCAACTGATTAGCTTGTGGGTAAAAATGCGAATGCGAATTTCTTAGCGTCCTTTTGATTATATACCCCTCTCTCGATCGCCGCTAGAAGTAATTTTCGCTAAGTAAACTCGTTTGTGATTGGTACAAAATTCGGTCATGATGACGTAATGTTATTAATAAACTACGCAGATACGTATTTCTGTACTCAGTCGTTGTTGATAGTATTTACTTGCACTTTCTTAAATCTTGTTAAAAAATGATGCTAACACCAATTATTCAACTATTACAATTCCATTCTTTATGCTATTATTACCAAATTAAAGCTTAGTTTCTGATCTTTACTTTGATGTGGCTTGAGGCCGGTTTGAATCTAGTTTTCATTGACAATACTTTGAAATACCGTCCTAAAACATGGTTTCTTAGTGTCGTCTGCTAATAATGCAAATGCGACTATTTTCCTTTCTTTGATATTTGATTATTTACATCTGGTTTCTCTTTTGAATGTTATTAAATGAATAAAAGTACATACATTATTAAAACTAAATGCTGCCTACAGCTGAACAATATTAAATCTTAGTATAATTATGTCAATACATTATTCTGAAAATTCCTTATTCTCTAATTACATTTTTACATGGCCTATTCATTTTTAAGGCATATAATATTAATTAAGTGGTGGTACTTCACACCTTATTCGTTATATTTACTATTCTGTAAGTTTATGTTAATTAGGGGTCCTGGTTCCCTATTATTTCACCGACATAAACTCGTTCATACAGGGTCTGGATATAGTTTTAGTACAGGGTTTATTCCCTGCTTATTATTATCTCTACTTACATTTCATTTATTTAGGAAGTTGCTTATTTACACGTAAGGCTTCCGTTTATAATTACCCTTAATCTATACTGTTACATCTTTGTTGGTAATTCTATTTTTTATAGCTTTGTGGCTACAGCTAGCATAGTATATAGTCTTTGTTATTTCTGTATCATTGTTCTATTTCTTTCAGCCAATATGCTGTTATTTGTTATTATCTAGTTAAAGTCATTGGTTATTTTGTTTATACTATATGACTCTACACATCAATGTCTTGAACTGGCTCACTTGACAGCTTATTTCTGAACTTTGCTTGTCCATTAGTCATAGTCAGTCATTGTATTTAAGTTGTAGTGTCACGCAGTGTATTCATCACTGCTTCTTGGGATCCCTCCTCTTCTTTCTTCTTTGCTGGTCCCTTCTCTTCTTTGTTACATTCGTTATAATTATTCATTCACAACTCTAGTGTTATATTTCACCCTTCTGGTGTGCATTATGGTTATGGAACATTTTGTGATGTTGCAATCTTAAAACATAAAATTGAACTTCCAGCAAAATGCAATATAAAAAATAGTATTGAACTCACGGAACAACTAAAAAACGTAGAAGTCAACAGAAATACAAAATTATATTCATTCGACATATCAAACATGTATACAAACATTCCCTTTGTAGAAACTATAAATATTATAATAAATAATCTGAAAACAAATAAATAACGAAAGTGACACATACATTAAACAGTTAAATCAAAATTATTTTCAATACAACAACAAATTGTACTATCAAACAGATGGCCTTGCTATAGGAGCCCCAACCTCCGCTACACTATCACATCAGAAATCTTCCTACAAAAACTCGATGAACAAATAATTAAACGACCCATTAGGATGTTATTTTAGATACGATGGTGACACTCTGTACATTTCCCAAAACGATGGTATAAATATAAATAAAATATTCTACTCCATAAATAATTTACATTCCAAAATAAAATTCACGTTAGAATAAGAATATAATAATAAATTAAATTATTTAGACTTAACAATAAACAAAAATGAAACAAATTTTGAATACTCAATATACAGGAAACCTCAAACTGATTTAGTAACACCAAATAATTCTAACCATCCTCCCCAACATGAAATGGCAGTATTTAATTCCATGATTTACCGAACGCTTAGGATCCCATTAAATAACAAAGAAAGAAATATTATCCAACAACTAGCAGTTACAAATGGATACAAAATAAAAACTATTAATAAATTAGAAAATAAAATTAAACATAAAATCACTAATAAAATTCCCAAGAACACTACCTTTAAAAATTCACCTATCAATAATAATATAAAATATACAACCTTCACTTATTACGGAAATATAACTCAAAAACTAAATAAAATATTTAAAGATACTAACTTAAAAATATCTTATAATACAGATATAATTTTTAATAAAATAAAACCTAAAACTAAATACAATACTCGCAACAAAAATGGAATATATAAAATAGAATGTCCAGATTGCAATAAATTTTATGTGGGCCAGACAAAGAAAAAACTACTAGATAGATTCCTTCAACACCGCAATGCATATTTAAAACCAAATACTTATAAATCTAATTTAGCCACACATTGTCTAAATAATAACCACCAATTTCCAAACATTGAAAATATAAAATTAATTAAAAACATACAAAAAGGTCAAAAAATGAATATTTGGGAAAATCTTAACATTTACAAACACAATAACTATAATTTATTAATTAAAGAACAAACCCAAATAAAAATAGAACAAGATCTATTTAAAATTATAAATTTACCAAAAAATAAAAATGAATAAAATATAAACAACAAATTTTCAAATATAACCGAGAAAACAGGTGCTGAAGAAAATAAACATTAAAACAATTGTTAACTAATCGACCTAAATCGATTATCAGTTATTTTACATTAAAATCGATACAAATTCGATTATTCGTTAATTTTTATATTAATAGAATTATTGCGATTGTTACTAATTTACTTACAAACCTCTGATGATACTAATATTTTTCAGTGAAACGTGCGTCAGGTGTTAAAAATAATTTACAAAATTATACTACTTGCAGAAGAAACAAATTGAATAACATCACAAATTATATATATTACCTCAAGACCTCAAATTACCTCAAATTATAAAGAAATTACCTCAAGATATTTTTTTCCTTATTAGGAACATGTTTCGAGAACCATTGTGTTCTCATCCTCAGCCTTCATGATTTTGCGTCTGATGAAGTACTTGTGTGTTGACTTGTCGTTATTGTGATTTCTTGTTGGTCTCTGGTACCCTAAAGTGGTATTATTGTGTGTGATTGTGGTGTATGTATTAGTATTTTGTGTATTTTCGATGTTGAGTGCTTTGAAAATTGTGTCATGTTTTGTATTGATTTGTATTTGTTCAGGTATTAGGTTTGTTTTGTATATACCATTGGTTATTGTATTATCTTTGTTGTGTGGGTTATTTAGTTTTTGTAGATAATTTTTGTTAGTTTTGTATGCTATTTTAATGTCTGTGTTTTTAAACAGTTTTGTTAACTTTGTCATTTTATTATTTATGTATGTGAAAGTGGCCCATTTTTTATTGTTGTTATTATTTTTGTTTTGTTCATTTTGATTAACTCTTAATTGTTAGTTTTTATTTTATATTTGATTTTATTTTCTATTTTGTTTACAGTATTTTTATTATATCCATTTTCATAAGCAATTTGGTAAATTATATTTCTTTCTTTGTTTGTTTCTTGTTTGTTTAGGGGTATTTTGTACATTCTGTTAAATAGTGAATAGAATGCTGCCATTTTATGTTGTGGTGGGTGGTCAGAATGGTTAGGTATAATGATGTTAGTGGAAGTTGGTTTTCTGTATATTGCATATTGTAGGTGGTTATTATATCTTGTGATGGATATGTCTAAATAGTTGATTTTGTTACAATTTTCTTTTTCTTCTGTGAATTGCATTTTTGGATGTATGTTATCGATTTATTTTAATATATGTTATCTGCATATTTTGTGTTTTTGTTACTTGATACATATACCCCATCATCTACATATCTTATCCAAATGCCATTTGGATCAAAGGAATTTATAATATTTTGTATTTTGGTGTCTATATGTTGTAAGAATATTTCTGCTATTATGCTAGATAATGGAGATCCCATTGCCAATCCTTCTTGTTGTTGATAAATTTTGCTATTGAGTCAAAGTAATGTTGTTTTAGTATTAGTTGGAGGCTATTTATAATTTCAGTTATATATTTCACTTTTTATATTATATATATATATATATATATATATATATATATAATATTAGTATGAAAAAATTCTGTACTGTATTAGACTGGAAATTATGTACCTCCTATTATTTTAATGTTTACTAATAAGGACTGGAATTAGATACATAATTCAAATTACACCTTAAACATACTTCCCTTATTAGTACAGTCACTGAAGGAAAAAAAAATCAAATTAAGTGGCTTCTACAAGATTTTTTGCATAAGGCTAGCTAAAATGGTGAGAAACAATTTTTAAAAAAGTTTATATAAATTCCGTTGCGGTTTTTCGGAAAAAAAAAAAAAAAAAAAAAAAAAAAAAAAAAAAAGGAAGTTTTTTCCAATTATCTTGAAAAATAAGAAATTTACAAAAAAGACAAATTACAAAAGTTAAAGAACATTAAATTCTCTACAAAAAAGCTATTTATCATTTTTTGTCAGGCCAATACTTTGTGAGAAAAATGGAATTGAAATATCCGAAAAAAATTGATTGTCGGAGTCCGCCCCGATGAGCAGGAAGGCTAATTTTTTCTGACATTGCAACATACAAATTTTAATACAATCCGTTATAATAGTCGTAGAGACAAAAATCAAAAAGCATTTTAAAGCTAAATGTTTGCACTTTTACATAAAATGAAAACAAAATAATTAAATTATTAATAAATACTTAAAATAAAGTAATAACTTTTTTGTCTTTTATTTCTTTCAACTAATGCATAAACATATTAACAATTTATTACAAATGTATTTACATAAAAAAAAAGCTTCACATTATGAACTTTACATATATAGGTTTTTGAAAAAAATAATAGAAATTAGTATTGATTTATTAGCATAAAATGAGAGAGTTTTAAAATTTATCATTTTTTTGAGTTCGCAAGTATACATCATTTCTTAACTTAAAATTTCTACAGATATTTTCAAAATAAATATTTCTTAACAAAATTATGAACACGTATTGGTCAAAGTGTCTTCTATACGACTGCGATGTAAAGAAATGTTAAAATTTAGTTAAATTTAAATAAATGTAACTTTTATTAATAAATGCAGAAGTATGTCCATTGCGCGTATTAATATTAATAGTTAAAAACTAAAAAAAAAAATATTAATATGTAACTATTGAAACAAGACCCTATGGCTGCAATCAAATCCCACTGTTTGGGCTAGCCACTTGGTCACCAGACCGCTGTATGCCGGTCGTTACAAAAGAATAAAATGTATATGGAAAATTCAATAAAAATAGAATTTTCAAATAATAAAATAATTTTGTTATGTTAATAAATGTGTTTAAATGAGAAATACATCTGTTTTAAAAAGGTTCTGTAAAATTTTAATAAGAGGTAGGTATTTATTGACCGTCGAGCACTTCTTGAAGATTTGAACCAAGTCTGGAGTTAAATAGATTAACTCCAGGTAATAATCGATTGGTGACTTTTCTGACTGGTCCAATATCTCGTTCAGATAGACTATATTCTTCTTACTTAAGTCCTTCAGCCTTATAAATACCCTTAAATTACCCTGTGAAATAAGTAACAGATACAAAATAATGGAAATATAAGATTTATTGACAATTTTAAATAAATAATCGATATTTTATCGATGGAGAGCAATTATCGACTCTGTCTCGGGAATTATCGATTGTGTCATACAGAACAAAATTTTATGTTATATTATATTAAAAGACAGGTTCTTTGAGCGATTAGAATTAATAGTCAGAGAAGGGTGACGAGAAAGTATAACATTAACAATTAAAAATAAATACAATAATTACTATTCAATAGTATTTAAATAATTTCAGTATATAATATTTGAATATAAATGTTTTGTCAAACCAATGAAGACTGACGTCACTGCGATATGGTTAGCAGACTCCGTTTTCAAGATGGCCGCTACTCGAGTTGGACTAAGTTACAGCATATGCGTCGTGTCAGAAAATCACAATAAAATTCCCTTTATTAAGGTTTAAAATGTCCCCGCACTGGTGTAATATGTCTGTTAATCTATTTGGTGTATTCTGGTGAAGTGTTCTGTGTAAACTTGTGTTAGTTAGTTTATTTTCTATGTGTTCAACTTCTGCGGTTAAGTTTTCAAGTTATTGGTTAGGAATTGCAGAATAAATCAGTTGAGATATAGTGTTTTACTTGTTTCTATCACTCGTATTATGGAGTTAAGTGTTTGTTTTCACTATTGTCGTGAATGTATTAACAGCTTTAGCTTTAAAAAGTGTCTAAACCGTCTAACTCTCGTTCACTTATTTCAATGGCTAAACGCTAGTACCATTTTTCTCGATTTAAAGAAACGTTCTTTACACAACTGTCCAGCTTGATATTCAACAAAAGACTAATTAACTTGGTCATAATTCTGGCCCAGTTAATCTTTGAAAAACTATTGTTAATAAATTTCGACTTCCCATACACATGATAAAATATTACATTATATATGGAATTTAACTATTTTATTCCTCACTTTTATGAATTATTAACCTTATTAATGGTTTAATCATCTCATTCCCTTTAAATTGATGTATTATAGTCCATATCTGTAGACATTTTGTGGAAATTAACAAATTTTGTTCACACTTTGGAAATATAGGCTCAAAATTGGATTTCCGTCTTTATACAAAATTCCTCCATTTTAAATATTATTAATATTATTATAATAAATTTTAATTATTCACATTCCTCTTCCTTTCCTTGAATACATATAAATTACACCTTTGAATTGGTTTTTTGTGTTAATCTGTAAATTTGACATTGCTCTTTAAAATTAATTGATTTATATATTTTGAAAATTTACAAAATGTTAAGGTATATTTCCTTATTATCATTTTAATTCATAGGATCATTTCCAGTAGTGGTTAATGGAGTTATCTAATATAAATCTTGGTAGTTTACAGGATTTATAAGTGAATTATACTAGTTTATATTGGTTCTGTGATTTCACCAAATGGCCTAGATTTTAGAATTTTATATTTCTTTCTTCCTCAAATAATTTAAACTTAATTCCTCCTCTGACTTTACATAATTACAATTATATGAAAATAACATGGTTTATAACTTATTGTGTGCTGTAGTAGTTAATCAACACTACAGTTATTAAAATAATTAATTATGAACATTGTTTAGCAATCTGCACAATTGAACATATTGCAGATATGGTTTGAACACATATCCTTTAACTATTCTTGAGCTAACATAGCATACCTATTAGAACATTATTACTGGTATGTAGGTTATTATTTATCAAACATAATTCTTTTTAAAACACATAACATAAATCTTATTTTCTAAAAAAACCTTACAAATACATTTATTAACACATTGATTTTAGGACTGTGAATAAACAGTCTATCTAAACATTTTACACCTATTAATACTATATTAATACCAGTCCTTTCTGGTTTAAACCATTATTATTATGATCCCCTACATCATTAAACATTAACTCCCATACTCTATTTATTATCATTTTTTACAAATGTCTTGTAAATAAAGATTTACATTAAAATAATAAAATATTGGAAATCTTCCATTTTATTACTTTATTATGCTGTTTATTATTAGATATCAAAGTTGTGATATAGCATACTGATAAGTTATAGTATCACCAACTTTAAGTTTATTGCTTTTTTTAAAAAACACTTACACAAATTCACTTTCACTGTTGGTTCTGATATTTTGAGTCTTATTATCTCAGACCAGACCTTTAGTAATCATGGACTGCTAAGACTAGTTTATTTTCTTTATTACACAATAGCTTTAGTCGGTTCACTTCTTATAACGCTATACAGCACTTTACTTTTCTCAATAATTACATTTTTATAGGATTTTGGGTATGTTATACTTTCTTTTGCATAGTTTTTGTGGGTTTGGGGTTGATAGTAGTTTATATAATAATAGGTTTTACTACGGTGTTTCTTTCATACTATTTCTTCTTCTCCTCCTGTCTTCTTTCTTGTCCTTCTTCATATCTTCCTTCTGGTCTTCATTCTTGTCCCTCTTCTAGTCTTCATTCTTGTCCCTCGTCTAGTCTTCACTCTTCTGGTCTTCCTTCCTCATTCTTGGGTAAACCAAGGTACTTGGTGTCATCTCGACTGAGGTTTAGTTTGGAACATTTAATTTATTCACTGAACTGACCTTATTCTTCTATACAGGTTTCAGGGTATTGTTTTCTTCCTGATCACAAACTTTATTCTTCCCTCTTATTGTTTTTGGGGTATTTTGGTATTCACCACTCTTTAATTGAGTCTCTTTTTTCTAGATATGGTCTTATATAACTGGTTTACTGCTCTGAGCTTCCTGGGTAACTTACTGATATTATACTATGAGTTGATGAGTTGCTTCGATACTTTCTTTGGTTTTTAAAACGGTGGTTTTTATATATAATGTAGTGAGGATTTTTATTTTATTGTGGTTCAGTCCTCTGATTTATTTAAATGTCATTCAATATTATTATAACATTTGTTGGTGTAATTAAACTTTATGATTTCACATGACTTAAACTGTAGTGGATTTTCTGTCACGCTACACTATTGTACGTAAAACTACAACATTTGAGGTTTCTCTTCTACATAGTGAGAACTTATATCTGTGCATGGGCATAAAAAGAACAGACCCTGAAAGTTGAAGAATCTTAGGGAGAGCGAGGTCAGCTGGTACATGCGCCATACAGATATTGAATTAACGCAGTTCGATATTGAATGTTCTGTGAGTTCGATACTATTTTTTATATTGTATTTTGCTGGAAGTTCAATTTTATGTTTTAAGATTTGTGTTAGTAATTTTGATATTTTATAATTTGGTGCGGTTCTAGCGTTTATTAAAGGTCTGATAGGTTTATTGATTTTGTGTAATTTTTTGAAAAATTTAATTTTGGTGCACAAATTTTTCAAATATTGTGTAAGATGAGGGAGAAATATGAGAAGAAATCGATTTTTAAATATATTTATCATTATAAAAATAATTGTTATAATTAAATTTTATAAATAAATAATAAATGTATTAAAAAGTTAATTTCCACCTTGATAATTGTGAAAAATTCCGCAATCTATCCTTCATCCAATTTCAGAGGAGTCTATTCCCGAAATGAAACCAAATGTTCTTAATCTTATGATGACCACAAAAGAAGTACCAACATTTGGATTTCTTACAAGTTTTCTTCTTGGAAGACTCTTCTTCATGTAATGGCTTATGTCCTTCGCTTTATAACCCGTTTGAAATTTAAAACCACCATAAGTGGATCATTTACAGTAACTGAATTAAATAACGCCTGTAACCGCATTTGCTGGCTCATTCAGAAACTTCACTTTGCAGAAGACATAGATCTACTCTCCAAGAAAAGGACATGCTCAAACCACATCCAATGTCTAGCACCCTTTATTGATGATGCAGGAATAGTCCGTGTCGGAGGTCGACTGAAGAACTCTGCGCTTACTTACAATGCCAAACATCCTATTCTTCTGCCAAAAAATCATGTCACTATTCGTTTACTCATCGATTACTATCATGGCATGTACCTGCACGCTGGTCCCCAGTTCCTCCAAGCAACACTATCTCAACGCTTTTGGATCCTCTCCGCCCGCAGTGTTATACGCTCAAGAATATTTAAATGCGTACAATGTTTTCGTACAAAATCAACAAACACGTCTCCGCTCATGGGTGATCTACCAGCCAGTCGTGTTACCCCTACTCGTTGTTTCAACGCTTCTGGAGTTGATTATGCTGGCCCTTACACAGTCAAGTTTTTTACACTTCGCAGGATACAGCCTATAAAGGTGTACCTCTGCCTGTTCCTCTGTTTTGCAACAAAAGCTGTACACTTGGAAGTGGTTACTGATTTAACTACAGACGCCTTCATTGCAGCCCTTACGAGATTCATCTCTAGGAGAGGTCTTGTATCAGACCTGTACTCTGATTGTGGGACTAATTTCATAGGAGCTGCTTCTTCGCTCAAATGTTTTCAAGATCTCATGAAGCAACCAGAGATGCAAGATTTTGCTACCCAACAGTATCACATTCCATTTCATTCCTCCGCATGCACCTCAACAAGGTGGACTTTGGGAACGTGCCATTAAAGGTGCAAAATATCATCTCACCAGAGTCATAGGTGAACACATTTTAACGTACGAAGAATTTACCACCTTAGTTGTGCGTGTTGAAGCTATCCTTAATTCGAGGCCGATAGCTCCTCTCTCGAATTACCCTTCAGATCTTCAACCTCTTACACCAGGACATTTTCTAACTGGAGGACCTCTTAATGCCCTGATCGAACCTCAACTAACTAATGCACCACTTAATCACATAAAACGCTGGAAATTGGTTCAAGCCTTCACACAACATCTCTGGAAAAGATGGCAAATGGAGTACCTCCACACACTTCAAGAACGGTCCAAATGGATCAGACCTCAAGAAAATCTCAAAATAGGAGATTTAGTCATTATTCATGAAACGAACCTGCCACCCCTCAAGTGGAAGCTCGGGAGAGTCATCTCAGTATCTCCAGGGAATGATGGAGTGGTACGTGTCGTCAACATGAAGACTGCCGGTGGAACCTTGACCCGTCCTTCTGTTAAGGTTTCCCGTCTTCCCATTTACTAAAATCCTTGATCAGTCAACTGGCTACTGCCCCTTATAATTTAGTTTTATTATACTCTTCCAAAGGATCAAATTTGTTCTTATGTTCTTTTAATGTTTCTTGTTGATCCAGTTGGTTCAAAGGGGCCGGTATGTCAGATATTTTGTTTTCATAACAACAATTAAACTCACCCTATCTCTACTTCATTATCTCTAATAGAGTGAACTCCCATTACCTGTTTCAAAGTACAATTCACATAGTAATCAGCAATCATAATTAGATCGTTTTCTTTCCTATAGTGTAAGGCATATCGTGCAGTTCAGTTCCTTTTGGTTTATACACGCATACCGCAAGAATAGAAAGTCTATTCACCGCTATTGTTATTTTACTTTACGCTTATTTCATGTGTTTATTTTATGTGTTTAACGTTTATTAGAATATTACTGTTAAGTTTAGGACTGCCTAAAAAATCAGCGAAGTGTTGCTTAGAACGGGACATTTACAACGCACAAGGACAAGGTCAGTGAACACTTAATATTTATGCATTGTTGATTACATGAGAATAAATCCTTTTAACTATTTTTAGTTTTCCAATATACAGTCCACTGCTAATAAAAAGAACCCCACAATGAGTTTTTAAACTTATATTCCTGAAAAAATTGCACTCTATTAAATAAACATGTATTTTATGTGAAAATCCACCTTGTGAAAAATTTGGCCAAATTTGAATTAATTTTTCTACTAAAAGTATCGCCCTGACAAAAAAAATGTTAATAGCCTTTTTTATGCAGAATTGTATGGTCTTTCTTTTTGGTATTTTGTATTTTTCTCATGAATTTAATATTTTTTAAGATAATCACGAAAAATGAATTTTTTGTATCTTCCCCCTCCCTTTTTTCGAAAACCCGTGACTGAATTTTTGTAAACTTTTTTTTAATTCTTTCATACTGTAATGGGTCTAAATTTACATAAATACTATTTTTGAACTTTATAAATTTTATAACATGTGAAGATGAGGCCCCCTTAAGGTGAGGCGATAGCCAGTGAGAGTTTCATAACCATATATGGTTATGCAGCAAATCTCGAGTTTATTTGTAGTCAGTGACTAACAACGAAGGAATGTTGTTGACAAAAATCTGTTCGTGTCAAGTTGAAAAGGTGATACTAAGCCCAACGGAACTTTCCAATACTGAGGACGAGACGTATGGCGGGGAGTGGGATGAACTGGTTTCCGAGACGCCACCGAACGAAAATTGTAACACTGAACAAATAACATCTAAATATAGCGGACGCGAGCAGTTCGCTCGGCCGCCGGCTGAATAGTTTTCGTCTCGCCCGCATAAACCGCAAATCATAAAATGTGAAAGTTTAACTAATATTGGAACGTAAAAAATATAAATCGTGTAAATAATCAGTGATCAGTAAAAAATTTGGAGTGACAGTTTCGGCCGTAAAAACGTAAAAGTGAAAACAATAAAACAGTGCACGCCACGAGAAGACGTCCCATGTGGCGGACTTCTACGCATCATAATCAAGGGAAGTAATAATTAAATACTGGCATTTTTTAAATTGAGCTCAATAAAAAGAAATGTAGAAGTGTGAAAGTGTGCGTGATTGGGTGAATGAAAAATATGAAAATAAGAAGTGTTGAGTTTGCGTAATTTTTAATATACGTAATCTATATTGAGGTAATAGTTATTGTTGATCAGTTTTACGCCTTCAGGCGGAATAAATTGAGAGGTTACTTCTCTTCTGAATTATAAATTTGTCCCTAGTTCGGAAGCGCCATTGTTAAGTTACAGCTTTATAATAAAATAATATTTAATAAACATACACAAAATCCCTTACCTTTATCGGGTCCATGAGTCTTCATGTGAACTTGTACCTATAAGTGATTTAGGGTTACTTAATAATAATTACCCTCTCATAGCCTGTTTAAATATCTCAGTTTTATTTAACATTTTTTCATTCTCTTTTAAAATTATTGATTGTTCAAATATTACTGTTTCTTTTAATTAATATTTTTTCTTTTAAAAATACTAAAACAACCATCTAGGTTCCTTTAACATGATATAACTATTCTAACAACTAGTTACAAACCTTAACAAAAATTAATTCAATTACGGTAAGACAGCCCAGTTTGCTCACTCATACAATGATCCAATTTACAACAATTTACAAACCTATTTAACTTAGAGAGCTCTTTATATTAAAATTTATATAACTGATTTGATGGGATACATTTACATTTTTAACGGCGTCATTGCTGCCCACGAGCTGCACCACTATTTGTCCGAAAATCGTTGCACTGTTTTAATTTTGTAAGATATCTCTTGATTAACTCTGTTCACCACATCAACCGTTACATTCTGCACTGTTTATTTTATACTGAAAGACACATATTTTATGTTGTGTAAATTTTTTCGGCTCGCGAGCCTATTGTATTCAACCGGCCGCAGCCGCCTCCTCTTAACAACAGACACTGTTTATTTCACATTTTTATATGCGGGTGAGA
Source organism: Magicicada septendecula (assembly GCA_034769895.1). Taxonomy (NCBI): domain Eukaryota; kingdom Metazoa; phylum Arthropoda; class Insecta; order Hemiptera; family Cicadidae; genus Magicicada; species Magicicada septendecula. The sequence continues at coordinate 381,809,209 of CM068369.1, forward strand.
TGGAAACTGTGTCCAGCCGGTGGACGTACACAATTACTCGCGTCCGTCGTATTGAGATGTTATTTGCCGACTGTCTTTGTTCTCCGCACACCGGGCAAGAAAGAATTTATTCATACGTGCCACTTTTGTGGGAACGTTGGCCGACTGTGCGCGCTCTTGTGGGTGAATACGCACCCTAGTTGCTAACTTCACATTCCTGTGCCGAGCCGTATCAGTCTCAATTTTATAGTCCATTCACAACATTTATTTGGTTGAATAAAAACTGAAAATATTAAAATTACAAATCCCCATAGGTTTGTACCGTTACAATACCCCCCCAATAAGAGGTTTTCTGCCGAAACAGAAAAACTCTCATTGCTAAACCCTAAGAGGATCAGTGAGGATATGGCGCCAACAACCCCCCTTTAATTTCTTAACACATCATGGGTAACCTACCCCCCTAGCTCGCAACTATGGCTGCATCTGAACGACATTACTGGACTTCTCTGTCCGAGATCCCAACACCGCAAAGTCGGACAGTTACTCACCACAGTACTACCTAACCTTGTAACATTCTAAACCAAATCAACAACTAGCCTTATACTATACCAGATCCTCAACCGATATATCCCCTTACATACATACTGGGGGTCCTTTAGCAAGTACTGGGTGCGTACACATACTCATTATTACATTAAACACAACATCTCCATATTAATTCTTGATCTAAAATTCACAGAAATATTTCATATCTTAAATCCAATTCCATTTTCTCAACTTTTAATCGTTTGCCTTACGTTATTATTTCAAATCAAATTAAAGTGTTTAAATTTTGTTCAAATAATGCAATAAACCCAAGTCCCTTATCAAAGATTCCCTTTTAAGATAATTCATATTATCTACTTCAATTAATTAATTTAATCATAATTCTTAAAACTCCAAAATCCTTCAAATGAATTTATTTTATATCTCCTCTTATCTAGATACTAACAATCATAATAAACAAAACGAAACAAACAACTTCTTTCTATTATAAATGCCTCTATCACTACATCTGTTTACAAAACATATAATATGAACAATATAAATCAGTTAATACATTGTCAATACACACAATTATCAATATATCTTGAACATGAAAACACAACAGACTGAACCTCAAAACCTCAAAACAATTATTTTTTTTTAAATAATGTTTAAATAATAATGTAATAAAATGTAATAATATTTTATTAAACATATATTCTGACAATTAATAGAAAGAAAATTATAAAATAAAATTACATTGATTATTAAAAGAACCTACGACTTGATTACATTGGCCAGTATACAGTTCACCCAGTTCACACCAGTCATCAGCTGATGTCTCACTAACAGGTGAATGACCTTTCTATCGGCACACTACATACAAATAATACAATATAAAATACATAACACATGTTTATAATCCCTACACTCCAACATAATAACATAATAGACATTAACCTTGAACATTAACATTGCTACATTAAACTAAACAATTCACCTTTAAATGGTTTGTATAGAAAATTATAATCATTACAACTTGAACTTTCTATTAACTCTTTTTATATCAACCTTTTATTATTTATCATTTATTGTGCCATTAAATTCTCCAAAACTCCAAATTTATTATCAACATTCATTTTACATCACATTTCATTTATTATTACACGTCCACTATGAATTTCTGTTTAACATTTTCATCCCTAATTAGTTTGGGTGATCTCAGTTATCCACAATGATCTAATTTATTGAATGGGCACTAAGATATAACCTTACCCCCTTCTTCCTCCTAACAACCGCTAACAGATTTACATAGGGTGACACCAATCTCTCAAAAAAAAAATTTACCTCAATTAATTCTCTAACTTCACTTAAATCATTCTCAAATTATATACCCTCTTTGTACCTAGGATGTGTGTTCCCTTCCCGTATACTCATTCCCTTATTAGTTCCTGGCCCTTTCCCAGGTAACCCTGCCAAACCTCATTTAAAACTATTCACCTCCCGCCACAACGCCTGTCGTTGAGGACTCCTTACCACACCACCCTCTATTTATTCCCCAATTACATCACTCTCACTACTTTACATACAATCACTCTCACCACTGTGTCCCTACTACTGACCCGTTTCTGTATTAGTTTTATTCCAGAAATTCTTATTTTTTCTAACACCCACTTAAATTTCCTTTGACTGACTCAAAGCCTTATTGAAATAATTATCATCACCCAAATTCCAACTTTTACAACACTTTACGTTAACTTAACCATTGAAAACTATACTAGAAAACTCATAACTACCTCAAATTAATTTCATCATTTAATTTAAACCTTTTAAATTCATTTAACAATTATTATTGAAACATTAAACATTTTACTTTCTTTCAATTGCATTATAAACTTCATAACATCACTCAATTGAATAAACACATGATTCCTGTCATTAATTCCAAATATAAACAATTCATCACCACAAATATCACGTACAACCAATATGTACCTTCTGAAACATTATAACAATCATATGATTCCACAACTAAACACATTTTACCTTTATTTACTATTTATTTGCAAGTTCAAATCTCAGAAACATCATTTAAATTCATTAGCAAAATTTATTTCTACCACATTTAAATCAATTAATTCATCCACAATTTGTTTTAATTCAATCGGTTATTGAAAACACAAATTATTTAATTACCTTCTTCCAAAACAATTACAATTCATTTATTACAAACTCTTATTATTTATTTAGTCTGATAAAATATTATTATTTTCATTAAATCAATTTCTACTACCTACACACAAGTTTACACCAAATACATTTTACAATACAAACACAATTAATTTCACTATAAATTTATTTACAATTTTTTGTCATTATTTTTCTGTTTACCACACCTCATTTCATAAGTTAGCCAGGTTATCACCATAAACTAAAATAATAAAATGTTCATTCACTGTTTCTAACCCCCATCATCGTGTCTTACTTTTATATAACAACTAGCAAAATACCCGTGCTTCGCTACGGAGTTTCACGTTGTACGTAATGAAAATCTTATTTAATTAATAAAGTTCAATTAAAGTAGGTTTCTTATAAATAAATAATTAAAACCTCTTATGTATTTTATTTAAAATAAACATTATACATTTTTGTTATATGAAGTTGTGTTGAGTATGAAAACATTTCAGATTTTTCTTCAATTTATGAACTTGTAATGAAGAACTAATCATCGGATCATTAAAGAACTTCTTTGTACACAAAGTTTTTAGTTTTTCCTTCTGGCTGAAGAATAACCAGACTGTCAGGAGTGCTAACTCTTGAACAGCCAACGTACAACTGCCCATGAGAGAAACAGTCTTCCCTCAGATCTACGCCAGCCATTTTCAAAGACTGTCCTTGAGCTTTGTTGATTGTCATTGCAAAACAGACTTTGATGGGAAATTGTAGTCTTTTAAACTGAAAATGGTAGTCTGACGGGATCAAAGGAATGCGAGGTATGAAAACTGTTTCTCCATAACCACAGCCAGTGAATATAGTTGTCTCAACAACGTTCTTATGTAATGATTTTACCTGCAGTCTGGTACCGTTGCAAAGTTTCGGTGGTATTAAGTTCCGCAGCAGCATAATGGGAGCCCCAACTTTTAGGTGAAAGTTATGTGGGGGTATTCCTGGAGGGTTGAGCGTGTGGAGGAACTCTACCGGATAATGCACAGCGTCTTCTACCTCTACTACGGAATCTACCGACTGATATTTTACATCATCGGCTGGAAGTTTTTCTAACAATAAGTTGTTAATGATTGCTGCTGTCTCATTTCTTGGGGTTAGAATAGCTCTTTCTTTGAGCCAAGATGAGTCACTTATATTCATTAAGTCTGGGTATATTTTATCTGTCAAAGTCTTAAGGTCTTTTACAACTTCACATACGTTGTTTGGAATGTTAACTTTTCCATCTTCCTCTTTTAACTTTCCATCGCCAATCTGTAACAGTAAGCTTGAAAACTCTTCCGCTTTAAAATCACCTTTAAGATGCACCCACATGTTTACTCTTAAGGAACGAACTTGAACTTTGGGCCAGAGGTAAGACGACTTCAGGCAGGCTTTAACTTCATCTGCTCGTGTTCCCCGAGGCACAACAGGTAAAGTCTGTCTAAAGTCTCCGGCCAGTAGTACTGTTATTCCACCCATCAGGTTTTCACTGCTACGAATGTCCTGTAAAGTTCTGTCTAGGGCTTCTATCCCTCGTTTGTGAGCCATGGTGCATTCATCCCAAACTATCAACTTGCACTCTTTCAAGACCTTGGCTGTGTCACGAAATGTTGCAGAGTGGAGTCTGGGAGATGTTTAAATTCAGAGGCAGAGTGAGCTGTTTTACCTCCATCCAGCAATGTAGCTGCTATACCTGAAGAAGCCACAGAGATGGCAATCTTTCTCTTTCCTAACGCTGGCAAGAAGTAGGTTTAGTAGGAACGTTTTTCCAGTGCCACCAGGTGCGTCGAGAAAAAACAGCTGACAGAGTCCATCATTAATGTTGGCAATGAGCTCATTGTAAGCGTTCTTCTGATCCGCATTAAGTTTAGGAAAGTTCTCAGCAACCATATCAGAAAGCTGAACTGTATTGTAGGAGAGCTCTTTCAGGTACTCGCGATTGACTGTAATAATGTTTGTGTCTTGAGTTGGTGGAGGTAAACCGAAGTCTTGGAGAGATTGGTTTGACATAGAAAAGATCATATTTTCAAGACACAGTAAGCATTTATTATAAACTGTGTCCTTGCAAAATTCAATCTCTAAACCATGACTTTCAATCTCAATCTGCCTTCTTATGTCCTCTGATAGATTTTCTTTGTGTTTTGCCGTACTTGCGTACATATGTCATGGCGTCCTGAGTCCGCTTGTGCATGTAACGGGGTCCACCTGTAAAGCTGGAAGGTAAAACAACCATTTTGCCTATATTATTGGCTTGCCCATCATTTTTGCACATTGAGTCCCGCAGATGCACATAGTTTTCGGTCCGCAGCTTACTCTGATTGTTCCTTACGAAGTTGAGTCTTTCTGTCTCAATTTTGGCGTACATGTCAACCAAAAATTGATTCAGGAGACTGCGATAAAGTAACAAATAATTTTGCTGGCCATCTCTCTCCATTATGCGGAAATGCGGAATGAGTAAAATTCTGAAGCTGAAACGGTTTTTTTTAAAGGGGCTTTAGTGTTTGGGTTGCACTGTGGAATGTCAATGGAGTAACCATCTTCCCCACGACAGAACATAAGTGGATACTGCAAAGCGTCATAAGATCGATGAGTTTCACTTATGCGCTGTAACTTAGAGTCTCTGCTGTGGAGAATGATGTCCCTCTTTGCAAACTCCTGGCCTACGATTACTAAAGCCACCTCGTTTGTTGTGGGTGCATTGAACTGACCCCTATGTCCATCTACGGGCTTTCTGTCTGCATGGATTACTACTTTGAACTCCTGGCCTTCTGGAACACTTTCCAATGCTGTTTTGAAATCGTTTATGTAAGAATTGTGATTGTAAAGCACTTTTTGAAGTTTGACAACTAACCAAGGCTTTACGTTTGGAAAATTGTTACATCTAGTGTTTGTCTCCTTTTCGTCGTCTCCAAGGAAATATATTTGTAAAAATGAGGGATTGTTTGGAGGTGAAGACAACAAACTCCCTAACCTGTGGTGGACTTGACCTTGTACTTTAAAAGTTGGCGTGAAGTTCCCTTCTTTTATTTCTTTGGCTCCGAAAGATCTCATTTGGAAACAACCATTATATTTTATTATGTTTACCAAAAAGTGTTCAGACTCTGGCTGTTCACTTGTGAGAAGGCTGTGGAGAGGTTCTGGTAGTTCTTTAATGATAGGAAGGTGGACTTTTCCATTGCTACAACATAACCCAGGACTTTCCTCTTTCCACTTTTTAGCATTACACCATTTACACTGTATAAAATCACTAATAGATAAAATCTTGTCATTGTTGTAGTCAGTATTACAGTCATATTTAAAGCCCGACAAAGATTTTATCTTCCAGGCAATAAGTGACCTCTTTTCATGGTATTTTCTCACCGCTTCTCTGTTTATTTGTGGATGTTTTTCTGTGTATTTGGAAACAGATGCTCGGTGTACTTCAGGATTTATTTTATTATAGTTTTTAACTGCTGTGATATGAACTTTAGGGTTTTTTCGTTGTACTTTCTAACTGCCTTTCTATTTACTTCAGGATTATTCTCTGAATACTTTTTGACAGCTTCTCTGTGCCTTTTTCTTTTGCTGGAGTCACTGAACCTGGCACGACGTTTCGTTCCTCGTCGCTTCGTACAAGGGGGAGCTACTTCACTTTCATGAGAGTGGTCCTGGGTTTCTGGTTCTGTTACTTCGTCAGGCACTGGAGGAGGGCTGTGAGAAGCAGTTGTTGGTAACAGTACCTCTACCGGAAGTAATGTAGGCGGCGTCTGCATTAGGGACGATTGTTGGTCATAAGGTGTTGGCATTTCATCTACTGGAATGATTGCCTCAAAGTGTGCCGACATCATGGGGCCTGAACACTTCATTCTTATAACTGGCTTCCCTTCGTCAGGCCCCCCAAATCTCATGATCAACGTGCCATCTCGATATACTTGAATATCATATGGGTAAAGTTCACCAGCAGCCATGATTTCACTGCAAGTAGCGTATGTGGTGCGAAGAGACATATGAGATTGGTATTGTGTCTTAGTTCTGTAATTTATGGTCCCACACGGCATCATAGTAAAGGGCTTGAACCGTCGCCAGTTGTTGGAAATGTGTTGCACGACAGTGGCCCGCAAATCATTAGCTTGTGAGTCAGTATCGTACATGAGCCATGATAATGAGTAAAAGAAACATGATCCATCACCTGTCATGGGAACTATTCGATGAGGCACCACTACACCATCGATGGATATGTGTTCCATTGTAATTTAAGAAAAACAATAACCGAATATAACAATATTATTAATTAATTGCCTTTCTATTAATTTATTATTACACTTTGTGAAATTTTTATACATTCGGCTAGTGCAGCAGCCATATTGTCTAGTACCAACTTATACTCACCATGTCCAGGATCTCGTTAGACGTATTGAAAAACCATATGGTTGTTTGAAATAACTACTAATTCACATTAAATGTTCTAATCAATATTACTTTATTAAATTCAAAAAGAAAGAAAAAAATCATCATCAAATTATATTGTTTCTGTTAAAATACAAAATTTCCTTTCTCCCTCATACTTTTTAATTTTAGTGATATTCAAAAAGACGTATTCGTAAAATAGATCATTCGTTTAAAATAGTCTGTAAAATAAGAAAATAATATAATTACAAATTATCTGCTACAAATATAACCTATAACGAAAACCAGCGCTTTCACACACACACACATCTTCCCCATATTTTAAGAGCTCATATTTAGTTTAATTTCACCCCTCTGTTCTTGTTTTACGAAAATAATAAAATTTGATAATTTGTATATTTCCTCGTATGTACTTAGCTGAATCTGAGTCCGATTGTTAGTCCAGAAGACGTCACATTGTTTTACGTGCGCACTTTCACTTAAATCATTATTTCCGAACTGTGTTAGTCTAAATCAAACTGTTAATCACATTTTTGTATGAATTTCTATTGTTACATCATATTTTAAATATATTCTTCACATTTTAGAAGGTGCGGGCGATACAAAGAACTTCGCACACAACCCGGCGAGTCGGGGACACACAATACAGCTCGCGTCCATCATTTATAGATGGTAGTAGCCGACTGACTTTGTTCTGTGTGTGTCACACAGCTGCTGGCGCTGACACACCCTGCATAGCAGCGTTATGTAAGTTGCTGACGTAACATGGTCTGATCGTCTCGTTGCATAATTTGTTGACAATTTTGTTGTGTCATTTATTGACCTTGGCACAGTTTGTCGTTTGTTGAATCTGTTCATATAAAATATTATTGACGAACCTTCACAGTCAGTGCTGCCACTGTTGTTTTCATCGCAACCACGGAATTTACCTTTCGGTTATAAATTTTGTCCCTATTATTTGAAGAATGTTATTTGTTTAAAAAAATATACAAATTGCTTTCTTACCCCAAAATAGGCCCGTTACAATACCCCCTCAATGAGATATTTTATGCCGAAGCATAAAAAATCTCATTGACACATTCATACTTGCTAAAGGGATCAGCCAGGATATGTCGCCACAACCTCCTTTACGGTTTACACAAAAAAATATAATCAACTCACCCTTGGTCCGGTGACTGTGACCGCATCTGCATGACAATACTGGACTTCTCTCTCGAGATCCCAACACCGTAGAGTCAGACAGATACTCAACGCCCCTGCTCTGACGCGCAGGCCAGCTCAGGTCCGCCGCCACAGCATCACCCAACACTGAAACAACAAATCAAAATATCAAATAGTGGCCTTATACAACACCATATCCCCAACTGATCTGTTTCCCCCTAGCGGTGCTGGTTTGCGCTAAGAAGCACTGGTTTTGTTTTTTACTTATTACTAACATATATATCAGAATACCTAACAACATAACATAACATAAGAAAGCATAGTACATTAATAATTCACATTGTTATCATTATCTTAAAATAAACAACTTGTATTTAAAATTTACACACTTTACATAAAATCAGGAAATTAACTTTTTAATCTCAATTTAACTTTTATTAATTCGTTTCTCAAAATTTTTTTTTTTTTCAATCTTCGTTTTACACATCATTTCATTTATTATTCCCTTTCATTAATTTGGGTGATTCTACGTTATTCATTATAATTCACTTTATCAACTTGGCATTTACTCATAATCTTACCCCTTTTTTTTACTCTAACGCTCCCTTACAAGATCTTTAACTAGTATGACACCCCTCTCTCAAAAAATCTATTAACCCTTCTCTACCTCTAACTACTTACTACTTTAACTCAATTCGCCACCTTCTCTCAATATAAAAAAAAAAATACTCTCTAACCCTTTGTACATAGGATACGTGTTTCCCCCCCCCAAAAAACTCAATTCCCGTTCTCTGGTTCTTGGATTCTACCTAAGGCAACCCCTTCCCACTAAATCTATACCAAATCCCGTCCCAACCCTTATGTTGCGGACTCCCACATTACACTACCCCCTACTACAAAATTGCCATCCCCAAAATCTCAATCTCATTACCTTACTACAACTACAACAAATTAACATCAACAAAATAAACAACAATATATCACTCAAAATTCTACATAAATTCTCCATAACTACTGTGTCAACATCAATACTTCTCAAAATTCTATAACATACATTAACTCGAAACAACCTTACATTATTTTCATCTCTACTATTCCTTTAACTTTGACTTCAATTTGGACAGATCTATATGTCCCACAAATATTCAACTTGGACTGATTCAAACATTTTATTCAAAAAATTACTATCACCCGTTTCTATCTTTTGCAACCCATTGAAAATTTTAGCTATCACAACTTTATTTCATTTTATTTTAAAATCTATAAACACATTGAAAACATATTATTATATTTCATAATCCTTATTCCTAACATATTACATGCAATTAACATAATAAGACATAATAAACACAATATAGGAAGTATTTAGTGCATCTATTTTTCAAATCAAAACAAAATTATTGAGTAGCAAATCATCATTATTAATTAAAATATAGCAAATTCCTAATACGTTATCCCCCTGGATAACCGCCCAGCCACACACACATACATCTTGTATAATACATTACATAACATAACACACAAATAGACATTAACCTTGATTATTAGCATACATTAAACAAACAATTCTCTTTTATATAATTTATATAAAACTTATAAACATTCTTGTTTGAAATTTTTTTCATTAACTTATTTTTTATTTATCATCATTATTTATTTATCCTATGTTGCAATTAGATTACTCAAAATTTCAAATTTATTATTAACATATTTTTAACCATTATGTTATTCCACAAACCAAACCATTTAACATTCATTTATTTATTAATTATTATTAAATTGAAATCTCATCAAACAATTTAATTACCTTATAAAAATTCAACCATATAACATTCAATCACAATATCTAAAAATCTCAGATTATTTACTTCAACTGATTATTAAAACACAACATATTTCAATTATTATCAAAAATTTACAAATCATTAATTATTTTCTTCATAATTATTTTGAATATTCATTTAGATTGCAAAACATTAATACTATTATTATTATTATCACAACATTTTCTAATACATATACACATTACTTACCTAACATTTCATAATACACACAAATGAATTCACTACATTATATTTACAAAGTATACGTCAATAACTGTTCAATTGTTTCACACTTCATATGTCCAAATCTGCAAGGTCGTTACCAAAATTTACAATATTTAACAATGTTTATTCACTGATTTTTTATTTCAACCTCCATCGTCATATAAATATCTAATATATTTGTAACATGCATCATTGTTATCAACATACAATTTATTATTATTATAATCCACTAACCTTATTCCAATCATCATACCATTATAATTTATAGGGTTATTCCCTATTAATATTTCATAAACCTTGTCAACATCAGTTATTAATGTCCAGTCTCCATCAGTGTTATTTGTTAATGTCCGGTAAGTTGTTTTCTCATTTTTATATTCCTCTACTATCACGTCAGATAAGTCATTATTATTTATACAAATATTACCCAAATAATTCTCTATCTCTCTTTCAACAGGTAATCTTTTTCTCAATTCATCATAATTTCTTTTCAACTTATATAATTCTATCTCTCTCTCCATACACAACTCTCTCTCTTCATAACACCACATTCCACTCTCACAATTATTACAGACAGAGGGTACAACATTATACAACATCAATATACACTTCAATTCATCTACTAATATGGGTCTCTCGCCCTTCAAAAACAACAACATTTGTGAACACTCAGGTTCAGAAAAATTAATGGGAAAATTTACCCTCTGCCCACATTCAACTACTATATTATTCTTCCACTCTTTCTCTACTTCATCAATACATCTCAACATCTCATAATTACATTCTAAAACTTCATCAGTACTCTCTATATTTACTCCATTATTTTTTAACATCATATTTTCACTTATATTATCATAATTATCACTCCTACTTACCTCAGAATTGAAATTACCCTTATTATCATCACTAGTCAACACTATTTCTCCCACTATTTGGTCACTGTTATTTATTAACTCATTATTTGAATTGTCACTCACCTGGTTAATTATTTCGTCACTATTATCAAAGACATTATTCCCACTTACCTGTGTTAACTCAACTTCTGTATTCTTTTTTACCTGATATCTATCTCCTTCCCACTTCTCGTCTGGTTTATCAAAAGCCTTTTTTATTGTATCACAACCCTTACTCATTATTTCCTTTGTTTTGTTTAATTCTATATGTAACTCATCAAAACCCTTGTTCATATTATCAAAATGTTTACTCATCATTTCCCCCCTCTCATCAAGCCATTTATTCATCATATCAAAATTCTTATCCATTTTTGCATTTAACTCATTTAGTAGGTTAAATAGGTCATATACTGTATACTCTTTTTCTTCCACCCCTACACTATCATTATCATTAGGCCTATGTTCCGTCTTATTCTCTACCACTATCGCTTCAACGATCTTACCTTTATTACTTGTCACCTCACTATCAATATCATCACTGTGCTTCTTAATTTCTGTGAATATTCCCTCTTCCTTTTCTTCCATTCGTGTTAAACTATCGTCTAACCTACCCCATTCCTCGTCTGTCATTTCACCTATAACCCCTTTAAATTCGCTTTCCCACTCCTTCCATACGAAACCACTATCATTTTCTTGTATCTTAGCCATATTTAAAAAAAAAATTTTTTTATTATAATACCCTTTATATAATATAATTCACCTCATACACACTAGTTACCCATGTTAGCTCACAATACTCATAAACAAATAATGCACTACATACATAACACTATCAAAACCTAACCCCATATTTGCGTCTAGTTTACGTACTTTTATCTTCAACTCAAACAACCATATCATTTCTGCAACAGGTCCACATTTGCACAATTAATTTATGCAAACGGTCCAGCTGGTCGGGCGCCATTGTTATATTATTAATTAATTGCCTTTCTATTAATTTATTATTACACTTTGTGAAATTTTTATACATTCGGCTAGTGCAGCAGCCATATTGTCTAGTACCAACTTATACTCACCATGTCCAGGATCTCGTTAGACGTATTGAAAAACCATATGGTTGTTTGAAATAACTACTAATTCACATTAAATGTTCTAATCAATATTACTTTATTAAATTCAAAAAGAAAGAAAAAAATCATCATCAAATTATATTGTTTCTGTTAAAATACAAAATTTCCTTTCTCCCTCATACTTTTTAATTTTAGTGATATTCAAAAAGACGTATTCGTAAAATAGATCATTCGTTTAAAATAGTCTGTAAAATAAGAAAATAATATAATTACAAATTATCTGCTACAAATATAACCTATAACGAAAACCAGCGCTTTCACACACACACACATCTTCCCCATATTTTAAGAGCTCATATTTAGTTTAATTTCACCCCTCTGTTCTTGTTTTACGAAAATAATAAAATTTGATAATTTGTATATTTCCTCGTATGTACTTAGCTGAATCTGAGTCCGATTGTTAGTCCAGAAGACGTCACATTGTTTTACGTGCGCACTTTCACTTAAATCATTATTTCCGAACTGTGTTAGTCTAAATCAAACTGTTAATCACATTTTTGTATGAATTTCTATTGTTACATCATATTTTAAATATATTCTTCACATTTTAGAAGGTGCGGGCGATACAAAGAACTTCGCACAAAACCCGGCGAGTCGGGGACGCACAATACAGCTCGCGTCCGTCATTTATAGATGGTAGTAGCCGACTGACTTTGTTCTGTGTGTGTCACACAGCTGCTGGCTCTGACACACCCTGCATAGCAGCGTTATGTAAGTTGCTGACGTAACATGGTCTGATCGTCTCGTTGCATAATTTGTTGACAATTTTGTTGTGTCATTTATTGACCTTGGCACAGTTTGTCGTTTGTTGAATCTGTTGTTGTTTTCATCGTAACCACGGAATTTACCTTCCGGTTATAAATTTTGTCCCTATCATAAAAAAAATGTTATTTGTTTATAAAAAAATAAAAAATTACAAATTTCCTTATTACCCTGAAATAGGCCCGTTACAGAATAATTGCATATTTATGCAATGTTAATTGCATAATTAACAAGTAAAAATATTAACACTCACCTTGGTATGAATATAACTGCCTGTAGAAAATAAAATAGGCATTCATTGAGGACTGCCGACAGAAGTGAAAACTTAAAACTATGAAATAACAGTGGTTTTTTTGGATATTCAAATTAATTGTAGTATCAAAAATTAAATTGTTTTGTAAACTAAAATCTTCAACATCAGTCTGGTTTTCACATCTATCGACACTCCGAGCAACAATTATATACATTTTACGCTAGTAAGATAACTCCTAAGCCACTATGAAATACTCATTGCATGATGTATGGCAGAGGTCAAATATCAAAAATAAAAAATAAGTAATATCAAATTTTTAAACGGAAATATTGATACGAATATTGGAAATATTTGAAAATACATGCTTTGTTTATGTTATTCATTTTTCTATATAAAAATATTAACATATTTAGTACTCACTTTTGTACTGCACAGTGATCCTACATTTGAACATTTAAAATAATGATCAAACTAAAACACAGTTTAAACAATGCACAGTATACACACATTAAACTTTCCACGTAGTCAATTTAACTTTACTTATATACATATACACAACACTAATGTTACAATAGATCATAAGTACTGCGTTAATTGTTAATACGGAAAGCCAAAATCGCGCTAGGGATCAAACACGCGATAGCAAATTCAGCAGTGTAAGAAACTCCAAAATAAAGTACGTAAACGATAAAAGTGTGTTAAATAGTATAAATAATAGTATTACACACAAGTATAATCTATACTTTCACTGCTGGCCACGTGCAACACATCATACTTATAGCTACAGTCATACTGTTAACATTAGCATGTCGGTGACGCGAACTCATAAGATTTTACCCATCCAAAAAATCGCCCAACGTGCCTATAGAAGTTTTCACTTCAAAAATACACTAAAAAATACACTGGGAAGTATACTTCCCATAGCCCATTAAAGGGTTAAACGAATTTTGCGGAAAATGTGACCAGAGTCCAATCGATTTCTGGCATCAAAATACCCTTAAGTACCAACTTTTGAGAAAATCGTTCAATACAATTATTGCTCGCTTAATAGTATAGGATTAGATAGATTGTACAAGTTCTCAACTCTTATTTTGTTTATTTACATTCATAGCAACAGCTATTTATTATTTATTTCGAGAAAATCGTTAGAGCCGTTTCCGAGAAAAAAAGGACATACATTTATTAATTAATTGAACTTCGAAATTTTCTCGACTATAAGAACCTGCAAACAACGAAGTTTTTTTCAATTTAAAACAATGATTAAAAACTCAGGACTAAATGTATTCAGGGTTTCCAGTAAACTGAGATGTCAACCACTTCATTTACCAAGTATGCAATTCCCGCGATAAATTTCAGTATTTGGTTTTTTGCCCCTTAGGAGTGAAAGTTTTTAAAACCGTTTCTTAGTGAGCACCTAAGACCTATGATGAAGCTATGTTCAAAGTTTCATTGATATCCATTCAGTGGTTTCAGAGATATCGTGATCAGTGAGTCAGTCAGTGGTATTTGGCTTATACGTTGTACGTAATGAAAATCTTATTTAATTAATAAAGTTCAATTAAAGTAGGTTTCTTATAAATAAATAATTAAAACCTCTTATATATTTTATTTAAAATAAACATTAAACATTTTTGTTATATGAAGTTGTGTTCAGTATGACAACATTTCATATTTTTCTTCAATTTATGAACTTGTAATGAAGAACTAATCATCGGATCATTAAAGAACTTCTTTGTACACAAAGTTTTTAGTTTTTCCTTCTGAGTGAAGAATAACCAGACTGTCAGGAGTGCTAACTCTTGAACAGGCAACGTACAACTGGCCATGAGAGAAACAGTCTTCCCTCAGAAGGCTGTGGAGAGGTTCTGGTAGTTCTTTAATGAGAGGAAGGTGGACTTTTCCGTTGCTACAACATAACCCAGGACTTTCCTCTTTCCACTTTTTAGCATTACACCATTTACACTGTATAAAATCACCAATAGATAAAATCTTGTCATTGTTGTAGTCAGTATTACAGTCATATTTAAAGCCCGACAAAGATTTTATCTTCCAGGGAATAAGTGACCTCTTTTCATTGTATTTTCTCACCGCTTTGCATACACCACCTTTGATATCATACTATATCTTTATTTATAAGAACCGTGGACTCTGGCCCCGTCTTTCGTGGGATCCGACCTAAGACTCCCCGGGTTCCGTGGATGGACTCCGGGGAAGGCCCGTCGGACGACTCCCACGCTACTTCCTACACGGGAGACTTCCACCGATGCTATGGTAACCAGAATCTATTCTATTGGGTTGCCATAGTAACCAGATCTAATAGATTTTTAAGACCCAAAGGACCCCCCAGAGGATCGTATCAAAAAAACACCTGTCCTATGTTGGTTCTCCCGTTGGGTAAAATATTTTGCCAAGTTTGGTTGAAATCGGTCCAGTGGTTTAGGAGGAGATGTGGAAGACCCCAAAGGACCCCCCAAAGGATCGTATCGAAAAAACACTTGTCCTATGTTGGTTCTCCCGTTGCATAAAATATTTGTGCCAAGTTTGGTTGAAATTGGTCCAGTGGTTTAGGAGGAGATGTGGACGACCCCAAAGGACCCCCGAAGGATCGTATCGAAAAAACACCTACCCTATGTTGGTTCTCCCGTTGCGTAAAATATTTGTGCCAAGTTTGGTTGAAATCGGTCCAGTGGTTTAGGAGGAGATGCGGAAGACCCCAAAGAACCCCCCAAAGGACCCCATCGAAGAAAACACCTATCCTATGTTGGTTCTCCCGTTGCGTAAAATATTTGTGCCAAGTTTGGTTGAAATCGGTCCAGTGGTTTAGGAGGAGATGTGAAAGACCCCAAAGAACCCCCCAAAGGACCCCATCGAAAAAAACACCTATCCTATGTTGGTTCTCCCGTTGCGTAAAATATTTGTGCCAAATTTGGTTGAAATTGGTCCAGTGGTTTAGGAGGAGATGTAGAAAACCCCAAAGAACCCCATCGAAAAAACACCTATCCTATGTTGGTTCTCCCGTCGCGAAATATATTTGTGCCAAGTTTGGTTGAAATCGGTCCAGTGGTTTAGGAGGAGATGTGGAACATACATACATAGATACATACATACACTGGGGGGGGGGGGTTGCCCCTTAGGAGTGAAAGTTTTTAAAACCGTTTCTTAGTGAGCACCTAAGACCTATGATGAAGCTATGTTCAAAGTTTCATTGATATCCATTCAGTGGTTTCAGAGATATCGTGATCAGTGAGTCAGTCAGTGGTATTTGGCTTATATAGATTGTCACCGGACAAAAGGCTTTCCGCATGACAAATGGCGCCAATCGTACACTCTAGTGTTTTTGGTGGACCTAAAAAGGACCTTGTGGCGAGAAGGCTGATGTTGGTTGTGCCGCGCTAAGATGTTCGGCGGCTGCGCCTGCTGTTCGTGGCGTACTACAGTCCTCCTCTTCTTTCGGCACCGGTTGTAGAGTCGGCTGCCGGCCCAGCGAAATCCATCGCTGGCACAGAACGGGAGTGTGAAGACGCAAGAACGGCGGCGGTCCTATTCTTCAGCTGTTCCTTCCGGCTGACCCCGCCTCAATGTCGTCCGAGATAGAAGAGGAGATGAAGTGCGTCCGATTGCGTGGCGATGAAGTGTGCCCAAAATTTTCTGCCGGCCCGGGTTTTATTAACCAACCGAGATCGCTGATTGGCTAGCTCCGAACACGTATTTGGTCACGTCTCGGCGGCTGCTGATGCTGGATTGGCTCGCTGTGTCCACCGCTGGTACCGGAGAGCAGATGTTCGCATACTGCTGCTGTCACAAGATATAGATTATCGTCTTTAATTACACTCTTTACATTATAATTATTATTGTAATGACCATTATCATTAATTATATCAGTATAGTATTTGACATTATTGTCTCCCATTAACCCATAAAACCCGTCTACCTTGGTAATTTTCGTTCCGTCTCTGTCAGTATTTTTGGTTAACATAAGGCAAGTTATTTTATCATCAACTACTGCTGCTACACCAGTTTCAACACAAGGTAAGTACTCAATATAATTACCAGCTCTCTCTACATATAACCTTTCTACTAATTCTTTATATCTTCTACCAACCTTAAACAACTTTATCTCCCTATCTACACACAACTCTCTCTCTAAATATCTCTCACCATAACGCCATATCACACTTTCTTTACAATCCCATGCAGCGGGCACTAACTCATAAAAATTCAGGGAACAACTCAAAGACCTCATGTCTTCCAATAATAAGGGACTCTTGCCCTTCAACAACAACATTTGTAAACACCTTGGTTCACAATAAACCTGGGGAAAATTTACCCTCTGCAACCCCTCTACCTGTAAACTCTCTTCATACTCTCTCTCTCTCTAATGTATAAACACTTGTTTCTACCCCTTTACAACCCCATACTCCCATTGTTCTCTTACTCTCACTAACTATCTCTACATCATCACTATCTATTTTCATTATATGATCTTTAAATAGCTTTTTTTCCACTATTTTATCACTATTACTTATTAATTCATTGTTAGAATTATCATTATTACTCACCTTGTCTACCGCCACCTGTTTTGCATTTAAATTAACACCATTACTATTAACACTTATATCTCCGTTATTTTCATTTATTTTGCACTTACCTATATCTGTTCTCCACTCTTTCATTCTCTCAAAATTTCATTCTAATTCGTATTTTAATTCGTTAAAATTACTCTCACATTTATTCTTTACCTCCTTGATATCAATTTTAAGTTCGTTAAACTTTCTACTCTGTTCATCAAATTTAACACACAACATTGCATTCATGCCACACAAATATCTCATCACATCACTATTGTCAGATTGAATATTTTTGTTAGTCGATATTGGGGTTATTTGAATCCCCGAATCATCTGTGACGTTTAATTCGTCTGCAATACTTAATTCTTTTATTTTATTTTCTTGACCCACATTCGGAGTTGAATGAACTCCCAGGTCACTCATGACAGCTGATTCATTAAAATTAATTATTTCATTTATATCTTTTTCGTTATTTCCTGCCATTTTTAAATTATGAAATTATCATCTATTTTAACAATCCTTATTTTATTTATTCATTAAGTATTATTCACTCGTATAGGTATTACTTCCGTATAACCGACTCTAACATGACATCATTTTTCGTAATTTTTGACGCACTCTGCCTTAACCACTAAATCACTTATTCACGAGTATACATGGTCTGTACAAACTACGAATTTGTACAAACTGTCCCTAGTTCGGTCGCGCCATTGAGAGGTTACTTCTCTTTTGAATTATAAATTTGTCCCTAGTTTGGAAGCGCCACTGAGAAGTTACAGCTTTATAATAAAATAATATTTAATAAACATGCACAAAATCGCTTACCTTTATCGGATCCATAAGTCTTCATGAGAACTCGTACCTATAAGTGATTTAGGGTTACTTAATAATAATTACCCTCTCATAGCCTGTTTAAATATCTCAGTTTTATTTAACATTTTTTCATTCTCTTTTAAAATTATTGATTGTTCAAATATTACTGTTTCTTTTAATTAATATTTTTTCTTTTAAAAATACTAAAACAACCATTTAGGTTCCTTTAACATGATAACTATTCTAACTAGTTACAAACCTTAACAAAAATTAATTCAATTACGGTAAAACAACCCAGTTTGCTCACTCACATAATGATCCAATTTACAACAATTTACAAACCCATTTAATTTAGAGAGCTCTTTATATTAAAATTTATATAACTGATTTCATGGGATACATTTACGTTTTTAACGGCGTCACTGCTGCCCACGAGCTGCACCACTATTTGTCCGAAAATCGTTGCACTGTTTTAATTTTGTAAGATTTCTCTTGATTAACTCTGTTCACCACATCAACCGTTACATTCCGCACTGTTTATTTTATACTGAAAGACACATATTTTATGTTGTGTAAATTTTTTCGGCTCGCGAGCCTATTGTATTGCAGCCGCCTCCTCTTAACAGACACTGTTTATTTCACATTTTTATATGCGGGCGAGATGGAAACTGTGCCCAGCTGGCGGACGTACACAATTACTCGCGTCCTTCGTATAGAGATGTTATCTGCCGACTGTCTTTGTTCTCCGCACACCGGGCGAGAAATAATTTATTCATACGTGCCACTTTTATGGGAACGTTGGCCGACTGTGCGCACTCTTGTGGGTGAATATGCACCCTAGTTGCTAACTTCAGATTCCTGTGCCGAGCCGTACCAGTCTCAACATTTATTTGGTT
Source organism: Magicicada septendecula (assembly GCA_034769895.1). Lineage (NCBI taxonomy): Eukaryota > Metazoa > Arthropoda > Insecta > Hemiptera > Cicadidae > Magicicada > Magicicada septendecula. The sequence goes on from CM068369.1 coordinate 381,828,828, forward strand.
GAATAAAAATTGAAAATATTAAAATTACAAATCCCCATATGTTTGTACCGTTACAAAATGTTTTCATGACCTGTTTCATGTTATCAAAAGAAAATAAATAATGTTATATTTTTCTGGATATACGCATTTTGTTATTTGTATTTGCCAATTGTTCTCTGCCAAAGTACACTAAATGAAGTCCTGGATCAACCTTTACACTTAAAATCAATATTCAATTAATAATTAATCACTGAACATATTGCAGTTGACGTCCGAACAGGGACAAATTTAATTATTAATTAATGAACATACTTCAATACCTTTTTATCTAGCCTTATGCAAAAAATCTCGTAGAAGCCACATAATTTACAATTTCTGTTTTTGTTTTGGCTTCAGTGACTGTACTATATGTACCCATCACATAAATTAGGTTAAATAAATTCAATTTTTGCTTAAAAATACATTTTTTTTTCGATTAATTACACGCTGATAGTGAGTCCCAAACTGAATCATCCATTCTGCTGGCTACAAATTCAATAAATAATGTACCTTCCAACAGTATGCAAGGTATAGCCAAAAATAACTCAAAAAAGATTCTAATACAAGGTTTGATCAATAAATATGCAGAATATTTGTTTTTCTCAAAAATCTTTATTTATTCATCAATATTAATTTTGTACCCTTCAAAGTAGGGACCATCAGATATAATGCACTTGTGCCAGCGCTTTTTCCAATCTTCGAAACACTTTTGGAAAGCAATTTTCAGTATGGCATTTAGCTCCTTCAGTGAATCCATCTTTATCTCCTCAATGTTGGCAAAACATTGTCCTTTCATTTTTTTTTCATCTTCAGAAATAGGAAGAAGTCGCAGGGGGCCATGTCTGGCAAACACGGAGGTTGAGGCATCATAATGGTGTTGTTTTGGGCCAAAAATTCACGAACAAGCAGTGAATTGTGAGTAGGTGCATTATCGTGGTGCAATTGCCATGCGTTGTTTCGCCACAAATCTGGGCGTTTACTTCAAATTGCTTCACGCAAATGGCGCAGAACATCCAGGTAGAACTCCTTATTGACTGTGACCTGGTGGCAAGAACTCATGGTACACTATGCTGCTGAAATCAAAGAAAACAGTGAGCAGGACCTTCACATTCGATTGAACTTGACGGGATTTTTTTGGTCTTGGCTTTTCAGGAAGCATCCATTGGGATGATGGGCCTTAGTTTCAACGTCATATCCGTACACCCATGTTTCATTGGCAGTTATGACCCACTTGAGCAGTTCTGGATTGTCGTTGACTTCATTCAGCAACTCCTGAGTAATGTTCTTTCAGCACTGTTTTTGGTTGAAATTCAATAATTTCAGGACAAATTTTGCTGCCACGCGTCTCATGCCCAAAACATCCGAAAAAATTGCTTGGCATGAGCCAAATAATATGCCAACATCATCAGCAACCTCTTTGATAGTGATTCAGTGATTGTCCATAAACATTTTCTTCACTTTTTCAACGTTCTCATCAATTGCTGATGTGCTGGGGCATCCAGGGTGCTCATCATCTTCAACATCTTCACGGCCCTCTTGGAAACGTTTGTAGCACTTGTAAACACTTGTTTTAATGATAGAAGACTCGCCAAAAGCAACATTCAACATTTCAATATGGTGCTGCACTTTATTCCATTCTTGAAGCAAAATTTAATGCAAATTCTTTGTTCCATTTTTCCACAAGTAAAATATCGCCGAGCACACTAAAACACGTGTATAACCTTTTTGACAGCCAACAATGAACTGAGCATCCAATACAGCTACCACTGTTAAGAAACGTCAGGAAGAAGGGTACCAAAACAACAACAAAAAATTATGGCAGTTGGACTTATACAGCCCGCGAAATTCAAAAATTCTGTGTATTTATTGATCAAAGCTCATATATTGATAAGAGTGTATTTTCAAAATTCAAAAGTGAAAAACATTCCTCATGTATGAGGAATTAACACACACTACGCTCACAATATTCTGGGCTATTAAGGCTGATGGCCAGACCACATTTGGAAAATGTTGGAATACAGCGAGGTCAATGCACCTATAATGTACTGCACTATTTTGTCCCCATTCATAATTAATCGCCTACTGTAATGCACAATTAATCACCTACTGTAACATTATTTTAAGTACATTATATTTCCTACAATGTTATATTTCATTACTCTATATGTTTTAAATTAAAAATTGACTGACATATACATTTATACTATAATACATTTGTATTAGAACAAAGGGTTTGAAACAAATAAAAAAACACTGAGCATGTAAATAATATAAATACAATAAAAACACCTTTTATTCCCCAAAAAAAATTAATATATAAAGTACAATAATGTTTTCTAAAATGTATTAAAAACATTTAAAGGTACTTCATAAATTCTAATAATGAATTTTATTTTATAATTGTTACAATATGTTATCACTGATTCAATTGGATTACAATAAATCAAAGAAATCCTAAAAAACAGAAGACATTTAATAGCACATTACAAATCATCTAAACCAAGACAATCAAAATATCTTACATAATATTAGACATCATTTTATTCACAATCACTTTTTTCTATCATGATTAGAAGTTTTGTTTTAGGCAATGTGGTCTCTTCTTTGCTGCTGTATCAACCCATCTTCTGAAGCAGATGATTTTACTTGCCATCACTTCATCTTTTTGGCTGACGTATTCCAATGCCATCTCTATTGCCTTAAACCCCTCACTGTGTGCTATTTTATTTATCTGATCCCAGTCACCCTCATTCTCATTGTTATTCTTATTGGTATACTGCAATTGTAACCACTTAAACAATATCATCTTCAGTAAATTCTTCTTCACTATAATTTCCCGTCCATTCTTGAATATCTTCCTGGTTGCCAGACTCACGTCCAGGCATTTGTTTTACCAAGGAAATCAGTTGGGTCTTTAATTATCAGTTTCTTTTGGTGGCTCCTTCCACTGGCTGGCTTCATTGTTCCAGCAATATTTTCTATGACTGCACCAGTGACAATAATGAAATCTCGTTCCACCCTTCTGACAACCAGCCTACGACATCAACAAAATCCGTTTTCATAAGCCTCCTATACAGTCTTCATCATTGTCAACTGATTTAATCGAAGTTGTAAGGAGTCAGCACCAATACTTTTTCAATGCTTTTGGTATAGGCTGGCACAAAAACATAATACTTGCAGGAAGAAACAGTGCTTTTATGTCACCATCCTGTAGTTCTTCACTGGCTGGGTGAGGAAGGGCAGTGTCAAGAATTAGAACTGCCTTTCTAGGTAAGTTGTTTCCAGCAAGATATTTTTTGACAGTGGGTACATACTCCTGTTTGGATCACTGAAGAAAAATGTCACCATTCATCCATGCTTTTTCTATGTGTTTACCACAAAGGGAGTGTAGTTAAATCTTTTCAAAGGCCCTAGGTTTTTTTTACTTCTGATAAGGATCAGCATAATTGTGATTATCCATTGCATTACTGCCAGGTAAAACAATAAATCTTCTTTGCTTTTTTTTATACCCAGGTGCTGAAGCTTCTCTTTTTGATGCTAAAGTTTTCAGCAGTAATTTAACCCAGTCTCGGCACAATTTATATCTGGTCTCCAATAATTCCTTCTTTGTCCAACAATGCAAACAGTTCTGACTTAAAATGCTCAACTGCACTTTCATCTTCTGATAGAGACTCCCTGCACACAGTTAACTGTCACACTCCAAACCATTTTTCCACTGGTGCAACCAACCAACACTGCTACTGGCTGTAAACTGAACAGTTTCCTCTTTATTTTTTTATAAAAATCCAGATAATGGTAAAATATTTCCCCTTTGCAAAAATAGTGTTTCTTCAACTTTCAAGTGTTCATCTTTTTTCATGGTTTTATGGGCCTTAATACCACTTCCAGATACTGATTACTACACCATTATTTGATTTAACTTCGGTATTTTTCCAATCCCTCACAGTGCTTTTACCTACACTTAATTATAAAGTCATTTGCATGGCTGATTAACCTCAATCTAATCTTCAAAGTGCATTAACTTTATCTTAGACCATGATCCAAGCTTTCCTTTGTTTTCACTCATTTTTATACCACACACTCACAAACACAGAAACCCCTAAAACACAACACAAAAACAACCACACATTATAGACATTATGTCATTATGTTACAAGAATGTTAAACACTGTGGAAAAATGCATGTGAATGTAACCACAGACTATTGACTACCAAGCAAAAATAACTTTGATCCATAGCATGCTAAGTTATTTTTATCTGAGATTTCTTCTTGTCAACCTGAGATAGTTTGTACATTCACTTAATTTTCTAAATGATTCTAAATATGAAGAGTTTCTGTTTCTACAAACACAAAACACTGTGTTGCAGACAATGTGCCCAGCCGTATTTTGTCTCTTCACTTTTCGGTAGTGACTCGTTTTTACTATAAAATTTTCACTGTTTTTTCCAAATCAAACATAGTTCTTTAATTCGCCTGTGCATTCACCCAAAAATTTTGAATTTCTAAATATTAGTAGATGGTTTCAATTCCCACGCACATGGTGGAGTTGTTATTCTTCAGCAATGACTTGGCGAGTGACTCAGCCAGAACTACATTCAAGGGATCACATCACTCGGTCTCAACACTGGCTTTTGGTATCAGTTACGCTCGCATAAAACTTCACTTTCACAATCTTCTCCTAATATGTTGCCAAACTAATTATTACTTATCCTTTGGTGACTTCTTGCTTACATAGAAATGGAACAAAATGTTTTCTGTAATACTTTAATAATTATATGACTACTTCCAATCACGTACTACCTTTCGATATCCCAACAGCACTTGGGATGCTATACATGTTTCGTATATATCATTGTTCCACGTAGTTTCCATTAGCAACCACACTTTTTCCAGTGGATTAGCAGTTTTTTAACCCATTTTCATAAAACATTTTGGACGTATCAGAAGCTAATTGTGTACAAATTCTTCCACCTCTTTATTACTGGAAAATCGCTGTCTCCCTAACACTTCTTTCAGAGGTCCAAACAAATGGTAGTCGCTTGGTGATAAATCACGGCTGTCAGTAGGATGTTCAACAGTGGCCCCACTGGGCTGGAATTTCTCTTGAGTTATGGTGGCAGTGTGGAGCATAGTATTATCATGTAAAAGCAACACACTGTGGATCATGGCATTACATCTTTTGAACCAACATGTTGCTTTCACTTTGTTCAGCAGTTTGCAGCGGTATGCTGCATTAATTGTTCTTTGATCGAGTAAATCTGTATAAACAACTCCACTGTAGCCCCCCCCCAAAAAAAAACTGGCAAGACCCTTGCCTGCTCACAATCTTATTTTTGCCTTTATGGGCGAGGTTTCGTTTTGCGAATCATTCCATACTTGACCACTTCGTTTCATGGGTATAGTGGTGCACCCGTGTCTCATCACAAGTAAGAATGCGCTTCAAAAATGCATCATATTCAGTTTCATATCGAGTCAAAAGTCTCTGACAAATTTCAGCTCAATCATGTTTTTTGAACGGCATTCAAAATGCAGGGAACCCATTGCGCACACATTTTCTGATACTTCAACTCATTTTTAATAATGAATTCTATGCTGCCACAGCTTATTTCGCACGTTCTGCTGTTGCAAAGAATTTCTCGTTTATATTTGACTGACCCTTGTATTAAGTGACCATTAAGTAATGGACCACCCCTTGTATTAAGTGACCATTAAGTAATGGACCACACAGCAACACACTTTTGCTGAGAAATGATTTTTCAAAAACACCAACAGTTTTATGATCACTCAGTACAAATTTTGAAGGCAGTTTAGTATTTATCACAACCATTCTGTTCCAACATTCCATGCTATAAAAATATGGGCTCAAAATTTTAAAAAAATGTAGCTATACATTTTTTAAAAAAGAAGTCTCCACAGTCCTGTCACTCGGGCTGTTTAAAGTTACCATTCAGGATATTCATATTCTTCTACATAACCATCTTTATTTTGTAATTCATGCCTAGTAGCTCTAAAATTCTGAACCCAAATTTTTGATACCATGAACTGATCAAACAGGATAACTGTAATTCATACCAATCTACTTTCAAAATTCATACAATCATGGAACTGTGACCATTTTTTAACAAGAATTTCACAGCAAGAATTTTCCATTGCGCCACGGACCACAATTCTACTGCAAGTAAATCCTTTGTAGTGAGCTGCTGGGTGGCAGTAACCAAATCTCCACCACTTAAGGCACCCCAGCTAAAGATGTCAGACAGTTTCATGTAAATCACAAGAAAATTCCATTAGTGTCTTGTACAAAGTGTATAAGTAACTAAAAGTGAATTATATCTTTTCTTATATTCAAATTAAATTATACAAATCTAATTATACTCACAGTTATATTTGTCCCTGCCTCCTTGTTGATACGATACATGTGTTCATGGAATCGAGGTCCATGACCATCCCTATCTCTGTCGTTATTTGTCACAAATAGATATGCATGTATCATTTCATGCTGGAAACAAAGATAATTCATAATAATTAAACGCAAAATAGTGCTATCAAGCAGTAACATTCAAATAAGGGCTGGCAAACATTTTGAATTTTATAAAATTATATAACATTGTGTCTAAAATTACCAATAATGTCTCAACTAAATCACTGCGAGACCTCAGTTTCAAAAGTGGACCACTCAGGCGAACAGAACACAACCCATGCCTTCCTTCATACACGCAAACACCAGCACACCTAAGATACAAAAAGAATACTACAATTAATTATCATCAATACCTATAAGAATAACACTTGAGATATTTTAATCATACACACACATACACACACGTGTATTTTTAACACATATTATTTACTTGTTTAAAGGAAGCATGATCAATAATACAATAATAGTTAATTTTCTTGAGGACTATGACACTTATAATCTAATGAAATCCTTTGATGTACAAATAATATGAGCATATCAAATATCTTTTATATTATACATAAAACGACACTTTAAGTTTCCAAAATTACATGACATAGAAGTGGTAGAATTATGTTTGTAACAAATCCTGAATACACTATAATTAATGAGAAAGAATAAAAAAGAAAAAACATTAACATCTGATTAAACACAGAACTTTCCATTCATCTATTGAAGTTTACTCTAAATATGTTGCCAACTATTACTGTAATTCATGATAACATGAAAATGTAACCGATTTTGTAAAAATATTTCACAGCAAAAGCCCAATGCATCATCACCTGAAATTCTATTGTAACTAAATGCTTTACAGTGAGCCACTAGGTGGCAGTAATCCAATCTTCACCACTCAAGGCATAACCAGCCTTGTCACAAATGCCCAACTCACAGACTTCCTATGTAACAGTACTTGTAACGTTTGAGGCTTTCTTTCATAAAAACAAGAATCTGTGCTAGTGTGCTTTTTATATAAGTATAAATAAAAATGGTTTCTATAGATTTCTCTAGCACTTGGTAACATACGATTATGATTGTTTAACAAAAACACGTTTGATCTGCGCAGCCATGACTTCGTCACCATGGCAACAGAATTCATTTGTTTATATTGTCTGTTTAAGTACTAGTGATGCGCCTGTCTAAAATATTTGCAGTTTGCTCTTTTCTAAGCATTATGACGGGTTGAAAATGACATCTATGATAGAAAATCCGTCTAAAGATAATCTGCGTGCCGTTATTCAGTTTTTGGCCGCTGAGGGGCATCAGCCAATGCAAATTTATACGAGAATGAAAGATGTATATGGTGACTATAGTCATTCTCATATGGCAGTGGTTGAATGGTGCAATAAATTTCGACAAGGAAGAGAATCTACTAAAGATTTGGCCTATCCCAGACCTGCACGTGTTGCAGCATCAACTGAAAATGTGAGACAGCTGGAAATTGATTTATGCCCAAATAGGCGCATCAAAGTTAGAGAACTTTCTCAAATGTTAACCACCAGCATGGGAACTGTTCATTTCATCATTCATAGTCTTGCCTATCACAAAGGTGCTGCTCAGTGGATTCCATGACTGCTTACTGATGAGCAGGAAAATTTGGGTTCGGACTTATCATTACAGCATTTGATGCGCTATCAACAAGATAATGCCTTTCTACACCAAATTGTTGCTGGTGATGAGTCTTGCTTGGTGTTATCACTACAAACCAGAATCCAAATGTCAGAGTATGCAGTGGAAGCATGCACAATCTCCAAAGGTGAAAAAATGTCGGTCCCAACCTTTGGCAGGAAAAGTAATGGTGACCGTATTTTTTTATTATCAGGATGTGCTGCTCTTAGATTTTAAAGAACCTGGTGTCAACATCAATGCTGAGCGATATGCAGACAGCTTAAAACACTTATGGGTCAGCATCAAGAATAAACATCCTGGGAACCTTACAAATGGTGTCATTCTTCTGCATGATAATGCTCGACCCCATGTAGCCCAGACGATTCAAGATCTGCTTGGTCGTATGAAGTGTGGAAGTCCCACAACATCCACCTTACAGTCCCAACTTGTCCCCGTACGATTATCATGTTTTTGGCGCATTAAAGAAATTACTAAAAGGACGGCAGTTCAAATCGGATGCTGAGGTAGAGTTTCCTGTTAGCGAATGGTTCTGTAAACAGCTGCAAGAATTTTACCAGCAGGGAATCCACAGATTAGTGTAACAGTGGAACTCATGCCTTAATGTTAATGGAGACTTCTTTTAAAATTGTTGAATAAAAAATGCTTTACAGCCTCTAAACGTGTTTCTATTGAACAATCCTCGTAACATCTAAAAATCCAAAAAATCCCTTATGTTTTACCCAAAACCATGAATCTGTATCGGCTGTAGGTGTTACTGGGTTCATACTTAAATTTGAATTGTTTACAAAACAGTATTATTTTCCAATGTACAAGAAAAGATAATGGTGTCACTGAAGACTCACTTGAGATTGTAATCATTTGGTCCCAGTCTGATTTGAGCAGAAATGTTTATGTTTAAGAAATTATGTTCATTCTTACAGAGGCTGTTCGTTCTTAGGGTGCTAAGGCGCCCCCCCCTGATTAAAGCATATCATTAAACAACCAATTATCACTACTTGTGGAAAGTCATTACATATTTCTTTAATGCATCGGACAAGAAAATGTTTTTGTATTAGGTAATAGCAGAAATGTCTTCGGAACAGCATGCATGGCGCTCTGACAATCGCACCCATTTCTCAATTCCCCCACTCTATCCAAAGATGAACGAAGTTGTAAACTTAAATACGGCGTTTACACTGTCACTCGGCGCGCCGGCTCCCGCGCCACGTTTAGCAGAACGTAATTCACTCAGTACAACTAATCGCAGACTGTTGATAATAATATGAGATTTGCTCTTTTTAGTGTTTATAGTTTCTCTGGTGTGGCTAATTCAGTGCGGGCATTTGTTTAGGTTTAGGTTTTGAGTTTGTGTTTTTTTTTTTAATAGCTTCACGAATAATTTAGGGAAATATTATAGTGTCGAATTATTAGGTTTTGTTTTAACATTTAATCCAACATGGATAATTCAGTGCAGGCGCTTGCCAAACTCCTGAAATCTGCATGATGCAAACAGAAAATAAGAAAAGTGGGAATCGTGTTTTCAGATGGCAACTGCTTTCGAAAGATGCATACCAAAAAAATGACTGGATCTGGGTGGCTGCAAAGTTAAGAAATCGTTGTTCTGTTTTCCATGTACTTTATTGTCTCCCAGAGACAATGGTGATCCAATATGTTGGATGCAGCACTAGAATAGGGGATGCAAAAGAAGTGTGTGACATCATTATAACTTACGTAAAAGATAGATTTACTTACACGGGTCACCTAGAAGCAGCTTCATTGATGTCCAATTACTTTTTCCACTTTTTTCTATAAACTTTCCGGAAGAAAAATTCAAGCTAGTGATTCGGCATTAACCTTTCTTACAAGAAAACAAACTCCGGAGTGAATTGGAACTATTTTACAGACGGCATGATTATAATATTAAAGACGCAATAAAACTTCTTAACTTTATAGAAGAAAACAATCTTACGTCAGTTTTCAAAGAAGTGTTGACACTTCAGAAAACTGTCATAACTACCCCCATGACAACTGCTGAACCTGAGCACTGCTTTTCGACTCTGAAAAGACTAAAGACTTTCTTGAGAAATACAATGAAAAACGATAGAGTGAATGCCCTTGCGATGTTATCTATCAACTCAACAAGGAACTTGTTAAAGAAATGAAGGACTTTGATACTAGAAAAGTTCGTAAATTTAAAGGAAAGGCGAATTGTATGTAAATAAATGGTCTGTTTAAAGTGTAGGTATCATAAAAATAATATAATATAAATATAATACATTTAATATTTATAAATAAATTTACTTCAAGATATACCTTTTTTTCCTTATTAGGAACATGTTTCGGGTACTATCTTGTACCCATCCTCAGCCTTCCGGTTTTTTTTTGTAAAAAAAACAAAAAACCAAAAAAAAGAAAAAACCGGAAGGCTGAGAATGGGTACAAGATAGTACCCGAAACATGTTCCTAATAAGGAAAAAAAGGTATATCTTGAAGTAAATTTATTTATAAATATTAAATGTATTATATACATCAAGAAACGGACTGTAGCAGAAAGTGATTGAATTAATATAAATATAGTATATTACTTTTTTTGTGGAAACAGCATAGACATTTTTGTGGACACTTTCGACAGTTTGTGGTTATATTTATTAATAAAGCTGCTGACTCTCTACAACAGCTCACAATATTTGAGGTGAGATCAAATTTTTAAATAATCGTTGCATGCTGCACGTGTTACTATTCTTATTTTATTAATGAATTATGTGATCAAATATTGCCGACATTTCCATTGTGCGTTAACTTCAATATTGATAAATAATTAAGAAGCCTAAAGGCCGCGCCCTCCACCCTCTTAAGTCACGAGCCGCCACTGCATTCTTATGTTATGAACCCACACTTTGTGTCCTCTGTTTAAATTCAAAATAAAGTTGTGCAGTATTGTTAGTAATCTTTCATGTAAAATTATTATAAACATCATTTTCTTCTTGTGCATCTAAAGCAAACATTTTACTTACTTAAGTGAGTAAGGAATTTGGACAGTGGACAGTCTGTACTGAGTTCACATATGATACAATAGAAATGCTAATGACAGTAAAAAACTACTCTTAAAAGCTGAAAAATGATAAATGTGTTTTCAAATATAGCAACAAAATATGTTTTAATACAACAACATTTTGTTGACAATATTGGTAAACTTCTATTTCCACCAACTGTAGTAATGTTTCCCACTCAATAGGAACACTTAGTTCACTATACAGCTGCACAACATGTCACATCATTTGCAAAAACCGTACATATCAGGAATCTACTGTCTCATTGTCTGTGGACAAAGAGGTACTGAAATTCATCTCTGGTTGAGGGAAGTATATATGGTGACGCACAATTTTCACACACCACCCAGGTCATCACGAAATGGAGTGAACTGTTCGAGAATGGTTGTGCAGATATTGAGGATGATTACTGGCAGTAACGGCATCAACTTCGATAATAGACGACAACATTGAACAAGTTCATCAATTACTGCTTGCAAGCATACAAATTACAGTAGACAAAATTACAACTACAATCGGTATTTCGCATGGAAATGTGCACTACTATCTTATCTGCAATGTCACGAAATGTTTGCTCGATAGGTGCCTCATTTATTGATAGAAGAACACAAGTTTCCCCTCGTGTTTTCAGTTAACATTCACATTTTTTGATCATTATGAAAAAGAATATAATGACACAGCTGTAACCAAAGAGACAGATGCTGGATTTATCATTTCCAACCAGAAACAAAGTGGAGTTCATGTGACTAGAAACATTCTTACTCTCCACTTCCAAAAAAGTGTCAAAAGATTTCATGTAAAGTGCCCGAAAGGTGATGTTGGCCCCTTTACTTTGATAGCCAAGGTGTTGTGCATACTGAATCTTTGGTAAGAGGTCTATAATTAATTCAGATTCATACTGTGAAACTTTGAAAAGGTAATTAATGATCAACAGTCCAGAAAACTGGCAAGACATAGTGCCTCTCCATGAAAATAAAACACCTCATTTGGCATAAGACATGAAAGAACTCCTTGAAACATTTGAGTGGTAGGAGTGGGATCGCCCTCCTTACAGTCCTCACCTTTTGCTGTGTGTTTTGCACATATTTGGTCCTTATCATTGTAGAACCGTTTTACCATATTAGAACGGGGAAGGATTCACCCCACTTTCATTTGGAACAGCGTGTGGTAGTGTTTTGTCATTGTTACGTCACACGTGCCACTCCACAGCCTGCACCATCAATTGTTTTATGTAGCACAAGATGAATGACATTAGACAAGTAAGCAAAGAGTTCCTTACAGAATTCATCGAAATTTATCATGTGCATCCAGCTTTGTGGAAAGTAATATCAAAAGAATATATTAACATAAATTACAAAAATATAGGAAACCATGGACTTGTCCAGTTTTACCGCAGCATATACCCAAATGCTGATCGGGATTTCGTGCCAAAAAATCCAGTCCATGAGAGGCTCATTTAGGGAAGAGCTGAAGAAATATTTATAGTTTAAAAAAGTAATGCATCTGCGGATGACCAGTATGTATGTTTTTGCATCCACAAATGGGTTGATTGTTACATCTTTCTTTAATAATACTTGCCTATTACCCAAGTACTTTCAAGATAAGGTACCTGTCTGTTAGCCCGAAGACCTTGTATTTCGCAGTTAACAAATCAACCATAATCTAAGATACAACTGAAATTGCATTCTAGCACACATAACATGTGAAAAATGTCATTCATACTCCAACAAAGTTTTATTTTTAATAAAATAAAGAAACGTTACATACACTACTGCCAGAATCAATATAATGCTTGAAAATGAGCAGGAGAAGTGTGTTTGCTTGATGGAGGCTATATTGCACAAACAGATTCTTTAAATGAGTTAATATTAATTAACAAAATCGTAATGGTTCCTAATGGATCATAACGGGAGAACTGCTCACCAACTCGCCAAGTAGGTTACTCACAATTGTAGAGGACAGCCAAGGGATAAACCATGGAACGCTGAAAATTTGTAGTTGACAACACACCACGACAAATTTCATGCACAATGACAGATTCTTACCATACACACATGTTCTTTCCTTTGGAAACCAAATGCCCCACACTATCATCTACTGAACATTTCACGTCTATTTACCATGTGTGGGCAATGGTGGTTTTTTCCACACGCCGTTCTTTCCTCCATGTCAGGCATGCCGTTCCTAATGCCACGATTTTACAGGGGAAAGAATGTGTGTGTATGGGCTGCTAATGTATCAATACATGAGGTGTCATATTTTTTTTTTTTTAATTTGGATTATCACAATGTAACTATAAAGTATAATGTAACTGTAAAGTATAATAATGACATTTAATGCAAAAATAGAAATTATTTGTATAATATAAACAATTACTATTTCCATATTCTTTGTTATTATACACTAGACTTTCTGATATGTTGAAAGTGAATAAAGCTGCTATTCACAATGTCAATGAATTTACTCTGACATTGTGAATGGTTCCACACATTTTAAACAGATTCATATATAAAATAACAATCAATTATTACATGTTCATTGCCATAAACTTATTCTGGATTAGGCATTTGGTTTTTAAAATACAGGATTACCTTAATAGTTACAGTTACAAAACATCTGATGTTCTGAGTATTGTATACCAGTTCTCCAATCAAACCATTCTGTGCTGACCCACTTCCACTTCGTGTTTGAAACTAGCACTGCTAAATGTTTACTGAGTATGTTGTAGTTTTATTGCTGATTATACACAACTGGTGTCAATTCAAGTGGAGGCACTACTCAATATGAAGAACTTAAAAATAATCACTAAAGATATTAAACATTTATCCGCCACTAGTAAAAGCTGAACAACAATTGGGCCTAGATTATTTTTTAACTCACATCATCATTCTTTAACTCGGTTATTCACATTTAATACAAAAATCATAAAGTAAGTATAACATTTGGTTGCCTATTGTAATATATTATTCCACAGGTCTTCACTTAAGCTTTAATTTCCTTTTATCTTAACACTCATGAACTCTGGGAAGGTAAGGCAGTAACCAGCTCCTACAATGTCTCTGTACTTAATGCAGAACAAATAAAAATACATATGCTAATTTATATGACATGCCAGCTTGTAACGGGGCTAAAAGGAAGGCTTTTTATTTTATTATAAAATCATAAATTTGTTTTCATCTGTGTGGCCAGCCACGTGGTGAATAAAAGCGTTGTTCAAAGGGACAGTACGGTGTAGCTGTACGATGGAATGTGTCAAGGTGCAACAACGCAATACAATTCTCAGAATTGTAGTGTTGAGTGACCCGCGCAAACACCAGCATGCGCGCAACCGACGCTAAAACAGAAGTCGCGCAAAATGGCTTTGGGCGAATTTTTCAACATGTGCTCTCGACATGACGGAAACATAATTGTACGCCACACCCATTTATGTGACGTAATTACCGGCAGTGAGATTTTGTCGACGTCCAACACACGGGAATCGCACTTGTTAAATGTGCGGTGACAAAGACTTTAACGCATAAGGCATTGCTTTCCGTCCTGTCAAAAGAACCTGGGTAGTGGGGTACTTGATAGACGCTACTCGCAGTTCCTCACCGACGCTAGCCTGCGCAGGCAGCCCGCCAAATGGGGCTCAACAATAAAATTTCAGTATCAAGTAAAAGTGAGTGCAGTTTTCAAAATGCGGAAGTGAATACAGTTTTCGGAAGAAGAAAATGAAATCATAAACTGTTTCGAACCTAGGACTAATTTTGTGAATGAAGTACCACGAGGTCGGGGAGACGGCCGGGGTATTGAGTAAAGTATCCCAAAAATATATGTGCAATTTGGAATAAAATGGGCCTATCTAAGTAAAGGGGTAAAATTTTTTAATGGTGTGAATGCGTGAATGAGCAGGCTGGGCGGCCTTCTGTAAGGTAAGATAGTTAATAGAATTTTAGTAATATCCAATCATGTTATAAATATTACAAGGATGTTTTGTTTATCTTAAATTTTGGCCAGACGTAAAAATTCGAAGTTTGAAGGTTTAAAGAGTAAAATAAAGTTTCAATTATTTATCTTCATAAATGCGAGTTGTGTACGTTATTAATACAACCTTGCAATCATACTTGTGTTTCAACGTTCGTGTGACGAACTCTGGGCGGAGAAGAAAATTTAAAGGTAGGTGGAAATTAAATAATTTTATTATTTTAATGTATTAGAATGTAAAATAACTTCACAAGCTTACTTACGATGTCATTCGGGGACTCCAACGGACTTCAACACCATTCAGACGGCCCCAAAAAAAACGGTCATTAAATGCCACAAAAAGTCCATATATGTCAGGAGTAGGATCAGTCAGTTCCCATTCAGGATCTACTAATGATGCTGAAGATGCTGTCTTCCTTCCACTGTATGGAATAACAGATACATTTTCCTAAATATAAAGAGCAATAAAATTAATTTGATTTCAAAAGCAAACAGGAATAGAGCATTTAAATTTCACATTATTTTCCAATCATTTAGAGTTAGAAATGATTAATGAAAGAATTAACTAGAGAATGAAGGAAGACATATTTGGTAAGAAGAAATAGACTAGTTCCAACTTTTAAAAAATTAAATACAGTAGAACCTCGTTAACCTGGACCTCTTTAACCCCGACGTCCGGATAACCCGGACCAGTTTTGGAAAAAAAAATTATGTTGTTTAGCGTAGTAAATGAAGACTTGTTTTACAGACGATAAATTGCTATTCTCAGTAGGTACATTACTCGAATTCACTTGCCAGCGGGTGAGTTCATTGCACTCACCCCACCTGCCAACCCTCTCCTTCCCCTCCCCACGCCTCGCACTTGACATTGACCTAGAAACAACATTCCTCAGTTGCGCTGCAATCTCGGTAGTGTTCGCGTGTTGTCCTAGTGTCACTGTCGAGGTACAGTATCGTTGTGCTGTTTCATTAGCGCGTTGTTCGCGATGGCGACGAAACGTAAAAACATTGTTGTGACTATGAAAAAAAGGATGGAAGCATTGACAAGAATTGATAAGGGAGAATCGTTAAAGAACATTGCTGCTGAGTTTAGAGTAGGAACATCGACCGTATCTGATTGGAAAAAGAACAGAAAACGCATTGAAGACTTTTGTTTCAAAATGATTTCTAAGGACAGTTTGGATAATCGGTGTAAAGCAAAAACTGCTAAACTAGAAACTCTGGATGAAGCATTGTTTGTCTGGTTTTGTGCTGAAAGAGAATGTGGTTTGCTGATTTCTGGACCCATCATCCAACAGAAAGCATTGAGTTTGAACAAACAGTTGCCCCATGGAGACCCGAGTTTTACAGCTAGCCAGGGGTGGTTGGACAGATGGAAAAAACGGCATGGAGTGCGTCAACTTACAATCACTGGAGAAAGCTTGTCAGGTGATGTTGAAGCGGCAGAAAAATTTAAAAAAGAATTTGAAGACTTTATTAAAAAGGAAGAACTGACAGCAGATCAAGTTTACAATGCCGATGAATCCGGTTTATTTTACCGGACGTTGCCGAGTAAAACGCTAGCCTCAAAATTAGGAGATTCAGTGAAAGGGTATAAAAAAGGGAAAGACCGCCTCACCATAATGGCTTGCAGTAATGCGTCAGGAAAGCACAAAATTCCCCTCCTTATAATAGGGAAGTCTAAAAACCCCCGTGCATTGAAAAATGTGAAAAGAGGCTCAGTGCCTGTCGTTTACAGCTCACAAAAAAGTGCTTGGATGGTTAGTGACATTTTCAAACAATGGTTTTTCGAGAATTTTGTGCCGTCAGTAAAAAAAATATTTGAAGAACTGTGGCCTTCCCAACAAGGCGGTTTTGCTGATTGACAATGCGCCTTCGCATCCGTCTGTCAATGAACTAGTCAAAGATGACATTTCAGTGAAGTTTTTACCACCTAATGTAACTTCTCTCGTTCAACCTGTATAAAAACCAACTATTTATACATTTATTTCGATTTATTTTACTTGTTCGTACTTACCCATATTTCGATCTTTCTCGGGTCCCAAGGTTCTTTATAAGCGAGATCAGAAACAGTGTGAGGTTACGAAATAATTATTCTGACACATTTTGAATGAAGAGAATTTACATTTTAATTTTATTTTAAATCATTTAAGAAAACGGTTTATAACTTGACCTTTGAAATAAATTAGTTAGAAAATATATTGGTTGTTCCATGATCATCCTTAAACTAACTTAAGCTACTCTTACCTTACTTTTCAAACACACACACTCACAAAACTGCCCAGCCTGCATATTTTGTACACACCCGTACACACACAAAATTTATTTCTCCCTTAATACATTTTTTCTAATAATCCCCCTACGTCGACCACGCGGTCATCGCGCCTGCACCAAGTCCTCGTTCACGTGTCCAAAAAACAAACGAAACTGTTAGTTCATCTTCTTCATTTCGGCTTACTCACAACGATTGCTATTTCACTCGTGCACTTTTGACTATTATTCCATATTTTAACGGTGAGGTCGGCCGACCTTGGAAAGAAAACTGTTAACAAAAATTTAGATGGACCGCATGCGGTCTGTTGGTAAGAGGCACTGGGCAGAAGTTTTTTCTTGGTTCCCTCTCCACAGTTTGCAATACGGGAACTCACTGCCTTGGGCGTCGTCGCCGTTCATGCTTAGTTGTTGTGCGGTAACCACTTTACGCATGGAATAGAGCTGGTATATGTGTGTGACCAGAGGCTAATATTGACTTCGGCTCTGCTGATGTCATTAATAGTAGGCGGGGCTTTAGCAGTATTTCCGGATGACCGATGAAGAGATGCTGAATAATTCTTCGCTCTAGCCATCTTGGTTTTAGTCAAGAGCGTCACTTGGAGCGCTTGCGTGAGTGGTGGCGTGTGTGCACTGCCACACATGTACAGAGTTCTGCGAATTTTGTGGAGGTGCAAATTCCTTTGCCGCATTACACAATTGAAAGTGCGTATCGCCTTTGTTCCAAACGCTGTTTCTCAACACTGGTCTGTTACACGGAAAATAACGTTGTCGCATAATACAATTATTTCACAATATTTTATAAGGCTCCCGACCGAAAACGAAATAAATAAAATTTAATACCCCATACTGTAGAAAATAAAAACTCCCAAAATTGACACGCTACAATACCCCCTCGATGAGAATTCTGCTGTTCACAACAGAAGAAATCTCATCGATAAACCCCGAAGAGGACCGGTGAGGAACTGGCGCCAATAACCCCCTGGTTCTTGATCTCATGGGTACACGACCCCCCTGGCTCAGCGACCATGGACTCATCTGAACGAGATCACTGGACTTCTCCGTAAGAGATCCCAACACCGAGAAATCGAGCAGACTCGTACCACAGCCCACCTCACCTTCTAACATGCTACCCCCGAAATCCTCAATCCCTGGCTTAAATTATTCCAGATCCTCTACCGACATGTTTCCCCTTGTATGCAAGCTGGGCTGCCTTTAGCAGGTACTGGGCTCACACACACTCACATTACATGTTGCCATGACACATTGGAAAATAAAAAAGTTCTTTTAAAATTTATTAAAAGTAAAAAAAATTCAAAATTCAAAAAAAATAATATTTTATCAAAAAATTTCTCTTCTTCTTTTTTCTTTTCTGTTTTTTTTTTTAGTTAAAATACATTAATTTACACCTTTCTCCTAATTAAAACATATACTTACTCTAACATGTAAATACTTAGATTCTAACAATACAATGCAATACAATCAAACAATAAAAATAAACATGTTGGGTACACACATAAGAAAATAATCATTACCTAAAATATTCAGACGCTGGCAGGCGAAAAATCAAGATTTTTCTCTTTTTTTTTTCAACAACTTAAAATTTCCAAAAATTTTAAAATTCAAAAAAAAATTTTAATTTATTTAAATGTGTTCTTCCTATTTAGACATTATTTTAAAATTGGTTTAAATTGATTAAACAAACAAATAAATTTGCCTTCCTACTATACAGGCGTAGTAGATGTATGAACTCATCAGCTGATCGAAACTAGGTCAAGTCCAAGATCCTTGACCTACATGTGTTATGCACAATTTCTATCTGAAATACATTTGACCTCTGTAACAATCTACCTTGAAATACGAAACATAATAAAATACAACATTTAAAACAAACAAAATATTAATATAATAATCAAGTTGACATTTAAATTATTTAAAATAAACAATTCTTACTTGTACCTTATTTTCAAATTTTATCAAATTTCTGTCACCGGTTTCGAAAAATAAAAAATGTTATATTCTTTATCATAAATCTCTCTCTTTATTTAACAATTTCAATCTACATTACTTTGGGTGATGTAAATTATTTATCTCATTTAATGTACTACTTGATCTGGATACCTATATAATCTTTCTCCCTCTGACTCTACTATTAACTTTTACTACATGACACCCCTCTCTATCCAAATATCTATCAAAACACTCTAAACTCAATTTACCTCTGGCACCGCTCATCTTTGTACTAGGATGGGTGTTCCCTACCTGGCTATACCCATACGAGCCAATGCCCCTCCAAAATATCGGCAAACACTCACCCAAACTACTCTATTCCCGCCGCAACGCCGCACGCTGGTCTCTCGCCACGCCGCACGTTGCTCACACCTTACCACCTCACCCTTACTACAAAATATCATCAACAAATATGTTTAAATCTCATTCACATTACTCATCTCTACATATACTCACTACTACTGTGTCAACATCAATACTTCTCAAAATTCTATAACATACATTGATTCAAAACAACATTACATTATATTTTAACTTGACTTTCAACTTGGACAGATCTATATGCCTCATAAAATACTCATCACCCCAAAAACTATCCTTTTATTAACTTTCACAAATTATTACTTTATTTCTCACTTTTTCAAGTTACTTTTCTCATTACTTTAAAACGTCTGTACTACATTAAAACATTACGTTAAACATTAATTACTTAGAACATTTATAACTAATATACCAGTGACATCTTATTGCTGATCAGCTGATCTCCTAACGTAATGAAAACACATCTCAAACTTGAACAAATTACATGGAATATACATATTTATTTTTATTTATTCTCACTTCTCACCTCATTGTTTCCCATTTCTCTGATTCTGATCATTTAGGTTGGCCGCCTGCCAGACGTTTAATTATTAACTTAGTTTGAAATATACACATATAATGAAAACACATATTTTTATCAATGCTTATCTCTAGCTTACAACAATAAAATAGTACACTTAAAATTATGCAATGAACACCTTATATTAAATATCTGAGCAGCTAGTTAATTGAACAGAGCACAAGCAGTTTTATTTGATCAAAATTTGAATAAAAAAAAATGTTATGTTATAAAATTTACATTCGTGACTCAACTGAGCCACCTCCCAGCCACACACACTATTTCAAGTTATGGAGGACTGTGGCGCCCTGGCGCTTCGACAAAGACTGTATATTTTGGAGCAGGTTTTACCTCTCCGCGTCTTTGCTTCCGCTATTACATTTGAACATTTTTGAATATCAACATATTCTCGTTATAATTATATGCCCTTAACGCGGGTCTACCACCGGTCTCTGCTACCCCCAAGCGGGCAGAGTGGCAGCCGCTGTTTCATAGTTCCGGAGATTTCCCCTAGTTGTCTCCCCCCATTGAATTTCTAATATGTACCAATTTCAAGTCAGCTATGGTCAAGGGACTTGATATGACCATAGCTAACCGCTAGCCAAATCCACGATTAGTGCTGGTAAGGCAGTAATCGCCCGAAAAGTCGGGGAAATCTAACTTTCATTTCACTGCCTGTTATATCCATTACTAATATGTGCGACACGGTCGTTTAGATGTGTGTAAATTTTATTTTACACGAATAAGGTGTGCCGCACATTTTCGCCACCGATGGAGGTAACACTCTCTGTTACCCCCAACCTATTCCGCTATCTACGAGAGCACAGGCCACCCCCGCAATAGCAACTTACTAACTAATTATTAACATTGATAATTAAACTTTCTACATTGGCCGTTCCACACTCCATTGTTCTATCACTTCATTGAGCACCAATCAACCCCCTAAAATTACCCTTTAATCTTGTATAATAACAAGTTCTTTTATTTACTTTTAAAAATTTTCACATAGACACTTCTGCAAGTCCAATCTTTCACTTTTCACTAACATTTTCTTTCTGACAAAATAATAAGTACCACAATGAATCATATTATACAGCTACATAGAAACAAAGTACATTTGTGTTGTTTTCTGAGGGAAAACAATTCCTTGAAAATTTAAGTATTCAAATTCCATATTTTTGGTTGTTTCATTTTACAATTTCTAAAATAAAACTAAAATAGTTCGTGAAGAGAGAAAAAAAATATATATATACTACCTTTCCACGAAACTATGGGTCCCCCTCCCCGTTCAAATATGTGGTTGAATTTCTAATTTGTACCAATTTTGGTGGAGCCGGACCATCGTTGCTTTCACCGCCCGAAGGAAGATTTGCCAACCATGGCCCGCCTCCGAGTTCCGAATTCCACGGCCAGGACTGGTAAGATTGTGACCGCCCGAAAATGGGGGAGACTCCCTTCTGTAAACATATAAAATCAGATTAAATTTCATTCAAACAATAATAATTAATAACAATCATGGTAAAATTCCTATGATGACCAATACAATTTCAAATTTGTAGCATTGTGTGTCCCTACTATCTCCATTGTCTCTCTGTTCTGTAATACATACGAATTCTTCATCTTAACTTCTATTACCTCATACGGTCCTTCATAGAGTAAGAAAAATTTCTTGATCTCCTTGTCCTGAGCGCTCGACAAATCATGTCTCCTCACCAATACCAATTGTCCTACTTCGTACTTCATCCACTTACCTTTTGCGTCGTGCCTACGTTTTCTTTGTTCTCCTTTACTTAATAAACTCTCATTTGCCAACCTGATTTTTATACTCACATCTGCTTTCTCACTCTCAGGTGGGTAATCAAACAACTGTTCCAAAATTCTCGGGGGGCGTGTTCCTTTGATCAACTCGTGAGGTGTATAGCCGGTGGACTCGTGGGTGGTACTGTTCAGCCAAGTCTCTACTCTTCGGACGTACAACGGCCACTCGCTGTGTTTAGCGTGACAATAGGCTCTAAAGATCCTGCCTATCTCTCTCATTACACGCTCAGCCTGGTTGGACTGGGGATGGTACACAGCCGTATGTTTCGTGATGATTCCTTCCCATCCTAGAGTCTGACGCCATTTCCCACTGATGAACTGTGGACCATGATCTGATAGAATCACCTTCGGCTTACCCACGTGAATCATGTAGTCCTTTGTCACCTTCTCACTCAATACCTGACTGGTAGCTCTTTTAACGCTATACAATCTCACATATTTAGAAAAAGTGTCAAGCATCACAAAAACGTACATCACTCCGCCTCTACCCTTTGGCAATGGCCCAAACAAATCTACCGCAACTAAATCGAAAGGTCTATTCACTTTTATAAAATTCATCTCCCCTTCTACCCTATAATTTACTACCTTTGATTTCTGACATAAATCACAGCCCCTTAACAATTTTCTAACCCTTCTTTCCATATTTTTAAAAACACGACTCTTTCAAAACATTAACACACTTCTTCGCCCCAAAATGACCATATCTTAAATGACAATCCCAAATAATCTTATCAACTAACCCCTCTGGCACAACTAGTTTCCAATCACGCTCACCCCCTACTATTTTCTTAAATAATAACCCCTGATAAATCTGAAAATGCTGATTATACTCTGACTCTGCTAATTCTGTTTCTAAACTATCCATAATCTTACCTGACTTACCATCTGCTCTTTGCATGGTTCTGATGTCCTTCAACTCTTCACCAAAAATTCTGTCTTCTCGGCTAATCTGAAAAATTTCAATTTCCTTTAAATCCCTACCTGTCTTATTGTCTAACATGTCTACCCGTGAAAGAGTGTCAGGTATCGTTGTCTGTTCCCTTGATGTACTCCCATTCAAAATTATATTCCTGTAAAACAAGTACCCACCTGGTTAAACGGCTGTGAGCGAGTTTACATGTATTTAAGAAGGATAGTGCCTTGTGATCGGTGCGGATCACCGTCCTATTTCCCAAGATGTAAGTGCGAAATTTGCTGACGGCGAACACAATACTTAATAGTTCCTTTTCGGTAGTGGTATAGTTCTTCTCAGCCATTAACAAGGATCTACTCGCAAATGCGATGGTTAGGTGTTCTTTCTCTTCGTCTTCTTGGTATAGTTCCGCACCTACGGCCACGTTACTAGCATCTGTCTGTAAGAAAAATATTTTATTAAAATCAGGGTGGTTCATCATTATCATTTTGCTAAATTTTTGTTTAATTTCGTTGAACGCCTCTCGTTCCACTAATCCCCATCTCCATTGTTTATTTTTCTGGAGTACCGCACTCAATCTTGCTGTCACATGGGCGTAGTTCTTCTGAAATTTCCGATAAAAATTACACAATCCCAGAAACTCTGTAGCTGCTTGATGTTCTTCGGCTCAGGGAAGCGCATGATGGAGTCCACTTTATCCGGATTTGCGGAGATTCCTTCTGGTGTGATTATAAATCCTAAAAAATTTATTTGTGTTTGTAGAAATTTTGACTTGTCCCAATTTACAGTAAGTCCGCCTTCCTTTAATTTGGCTAGCACATATCCTAAATGATCTAAATGGTCCTCAAAAGTTCTTGATGCAATTAAAATATCATCTACATATACCGTTAAAAAATCTAAATCTTTAGGTTTTAAAATTTGGTCTAAACACTTTATAAAACTGGCTACGCTGGTATTTAATCCAAACGGCAATCTTTGAAATTGATAGTTCTTACCGTTAAATAGGAAAGCTGTATATTTCCTACTCACCTCCGCCAATGGTACCTGCCAATATCCTGCTGTTAAATCCAATGACGTCATATATCTCACCCCGCTGAATTTCTGAAATATTTCATTGATTGACTCTGGTGATTCACGGTCTGGTATTATTATCTGGTTGATTCTCCTGGCATCTAAACATAACCTAACTCTGCCATTTTTTTTAATTACTACAACTAATGGGTTCGAATAGTGTGATACTGACCTTTCTATTATCCCTCCTTCCAACATCCTGTCCAGCTCCTCTTGCACTGCTCGTCTCTTGGAATAAGGCACGGGATAACTTCGCTGCATGAAAGGTGTGTGTTCCCGTATCTGCAATGTACATACATAATCCTTTGCCCTTCCTGGAATATCGGCAAACACTCCCTTAAACTCCTCGATCACTTGCCACAGCGCCGCACGCTGATCATTCCTTACCACCTCACCTCCACTACAAAATTCATCCGCCCTTATCTCCCATACTGCATTATTAATATTACTCATTTCATTCTCACAATCATCAATATACTCACTCTCTCTACATAAATTTACTCTAGTATCTGCATCACTTTCACCTACCCTCTTTTGTAATATTTTTACCCCCGTTGTTTTAACTTTATCTATTATTTGTTCAAAATTAACCTTTACAGACCGATCACCCCTGTCTAACTCTGTTATTTTCTCTTTAAAGTTTACAACAGCTTTATTTCTTTGCAGGAAATCATTACCCAATATAATGTCTAAACTTAACCCTTTAACTACCAAAAATGTGTTCTCAAATTCTATGTCATTTATCAAAAAACTTAAGTGTATCTGTTTTGTTATTCTCTTACTGCGTACGCCTGTAACTCCTACTACTGTAACCCCAGCTACTGGTAAAATTGGAATATTCTTTATACTTTCTTTTAACTCTCCTAAAATGTTTTCAGCAATAACAGAAATCTCACTACCTGTATCTACAAGTGTTCTATAATATTTATTAGCTACATTTACCTGTATTTCTGTTAGTCCCGCTCTCACCTCGATTGCCTTGTTTTCTTCCTCCAGTAGATCTGCAACTATATCTGTTCTAATTACATTACTCTTGACATCTTCTAGCGGTTGGACCTCACTTGCTTCCCTGTACAGTGGTCTGGTCCGTGCTACCACTGTATGCTCTAGTTTTCCGGTTGTTGTCTATGGTTGCTTGTTGTGGGTATCTGGTGATCCCGCGGCGGTCCCTGGTGGTAGTTATTTGTCCCTCTGTACTGCCTGGTTTCGTTTCTCCTCCTCTGCTCTTCTCTTGATTACATTTATAACACCGTTGTCTGCTGGCGAAATTCCCCCATTTGCACCTGGAACAACTCCACTCACCTGGTTTGTTTACATTATCTCTATGCACATTATTATGATACCCACGATAATTATTATTCTTATTTTGATTATATTCAGCATGATGATGGTTATTATTCTGTTGTGTTCGCCTACCCCCTTCTCGATCTCTAATACTCTGTAATATATCTAGTATTCTCTCCAACTCATTCATATCTTCAATTTCTTTTGTCATTAAAGTGGTTTGTACATCTTTCGGTAAGTGTTTACTTACATGTCTAACAAAAGATTTAAATGGTATCTGCGGTTCTAAATACTTCGCTTCGTTATATAACTTGGTAACGTATATTGTTAAATTATTATTATTAGGGTGTCCTAAAAAATCGCCCGTTCCCATTATATGGCTTCTTAGTATCTCTTGTTCATCTTCGGTCCAATATTTCCCTTTAAATGCTCTTTCAAATGTTTCATAACAGTCCCATTCTGATCGATGTGCTTCCGCCCACACTACTGAACTACCCCTAAAACATTTAATTATTTTGGTTAATTGTACCTCCCAATTACTGTTATTGAAACGGTTGTATTCCCGGGTTTGGTTTATGAATCTCATTGGATGTATTGTCCGGTTTTCATAGCTAAATGTTTCTAATTGAATTTCATTATGTAAATCTCTAGTTATGATAACCCTTTCAGTAACCCCGGTAAATTTTTTGTTAATTTCCCCCCGTAATTCATTTTTCACACTCATTAAATTGTTCTCAATTACAGTACATTTGTCATATATATTATTACTAGTTTGTAAACTGAATTCATCTATTTCTCTAAGTTTACTTTGTATGGTACTTATTTTACAGTTGGTATTATCTGCATGCTCTGAAATAGCTTTACTTACTGTTTCTATATTCTCTGCTATACTTATTACATTTGACTCAAAATTTTCTAACTGATCTTGTAAAACAGTTGTTTTAATGTCTATTTGTTTATTTATTTCAAATTTAGTTTTCATCTCTATCTGCTTATCTACTGTAGCTAAACATTTATTTTCTATCTCTTTACTTTGAGTCTCAATTTGGTTTTGAACTGTGCTAATTACTGTTTCATTGATTGTATTGATTTTGTCATCTAAATCATTTATTTTAGCATCGAACTTCTCATTTACTATTTCTACTACTTGTTCTTGCATGTTTGTACAACGTACATCTATTTCATTGATTCGTCTGTCAAAACTAATATTCTGCTTTCTGATTTCATTTTTAACTTCTTCAAATTTTACATTAAAATTTAATTGAACTTCTCTAATCTCACTTTTCTGTTCGCTAAACAGTGCTTGCATCATTTTTACTATTTGATTTTTGTCAGCCCTGTTAGTCGGGACTGGCGTTGAGTGAATAATTTCTCCACTCATAATTTGTGATTCAGTTGTGCTTGTCTGGCTTTCATTGGTATTATCAGCTACACTGACGTTCTCGTTATCTGCCATTTTAACTTTTGTTTAAATATTTCTATTTCTTTCAAAAATGTTTTCGTATATTAAATATTACATATTCATATTATATTTAAAATTATTGTAAAATTTTTCTACCACGTATAGTTACAACATAACCTTATTTTACGTATTTTCTACTCTTTCGATACCCACTCTGTTTCTGAATTCTGGCTTATTTATATAATTATTTTATATAATGTCGTTGTTCGGGCCGCCATTTGTATAAAAACCAACTATTTATACATTTATTTCGATTTATTTTACTTGTTCGTACTTACCCATATTTCGATCTTTCTCGGGTCCCAAGGTTCTTTATAAGCGAGATCAGAAACAGTGTGAGGTTACGAAATAATTATTCTGACACATTTTGAATGAAGAGAATTTACATTTTAATTTTATTTTAAATCATTTAAGAAAACGGTTTATAACTTGACCTTTGAAATAAATTAGTTAGAAAATATATTGGTTGTTCCATGATCATCCTTAAACTAACTTAAGCTACTCTTACCTTACTTTTCAAACACACACACTCACAAAACTGCCCAGCCTGCATATTTTGTACACACCCGTACACACACAAAATTTATTTCTCCCTTAATACATTTTTTCTAATAATCCCCCTACGTCGACCACGCGGTCATCGCGCCCGCACCAAGTCCTCGTTCACGTGTCCAAAAAACAAACGAAACTGTTAGTTCATCTTCTTCATTTCGGCTTACTCACAACGATTGCTATTTCACTCGTGCACTTTTGACTATTATTCCATATTTTAACGGTGAGGTCGGCCGACCTTGGAAAGAAAACTGTTAACAAAAATTTAGATGGACCGCATGCGGTCTGTTGGTAAGAGGCACTGGGCAGAAGTTTTTTCTTGGTTCCCTCTCCACAGTTTGCAATACGGGAACTCACTGCCTTGGGCGTCGTCGCCGTTCATGCTTAGTTGTTGTGCGGTAACCACTTTACGCATGGAATAGAGCTGGTATATGTGTGTGACCAGAGGCTAATATTGACTTCGGCTCTGCTGATGTCATTAATAGTAGGCGGGGCTTTAGCAGTATTTCCGGATGACCGATGAAGAGATGCTGAATAATTCTTCGCTCTAGCCATCTTGGTTTTAGTCAAGAGTGTCACTTGGAGCGCTTGCGTGAGTGGTGGCGTGTGTGCACTGCCACACATGTACAGAGTTCTGCGAATTTTGTGGAGGTGCAAATTCCATTGCCGCATTACACAATTGAAAGTGCGTATCGCCTTTGTTCCAAATGCTGTTTCTCAACACTGGTCTGTTACACGGAAAATAACGTTGTCGCATAATACAATTATTTCACAATATTTTATAAGGCTCCCGACCGAAAACGAAATAAATAAAATTTAATACCCCATACTGTAGAAAATAAAAACTCCCAAAATTGACACGCTACAAACCAATGGACCAAGGAGTTCTAGAAAAAATAAAAAAAGTGTACAAAAGGCAAATGCTAAGTCAACTGGTAGAGGACGAAGGAGAGCACGGTGTGGTAGGGGTGCTGAAATCTTTTAACGTAAAGACTGTTATTTATATGATTGCGGAAGCTTGGGACCAGGTTGGAAGAGAAACTTTGATAAAGTCATGGAAAAAGTTGTGGCCTGGTGTGTGTGACTTGCCAGAAAACAATACAATTAAAGAAGAAGAAAAAACAAGTGTAGAAGAAGATTTTATAGACATTTTTAAAAATATCGATGGCTGTTCCAATGTTGATGAAGAAGACATTGACAATTGGTTGCAAATTGACAATGACGGAGGTTATAAAGCGATCACAGAGGAAGAAATTATTGCATCATGCAGTGTTACAGAAAATGAAAATGAAGAGGATTCAGACAGTGTTGATGAACCAGCTGTGGTTATGACCCACGCAGAAGCAGTAGCAAGCATAGATAAATTGATGGTTTATTTCGAGAGTCAAGCCAAAACATCGCCAAACGAGCTTCTAATGCTAAAGCGGATGCGAGATCGCGCTGCTCGTAAGCGATACACAAAACTGAGGCAGCAAAAGCTCACTGCCTTTTTTACTACCGACTAGTTTGTACCTATATTGTGTACAGTGTAAATACATATTATGTGTTTTTAGGTGAAAGTGTGCCGATAATAATTTTTAAACTCCATTAAAAATATTTTTGGTAAGTACATGTTCTTTTTTATCGTTTTTCCCTCATTCTCTGGATAACCCGGATTTTCGTTAACTCGGATCGGCCCCGGCCCCAATTGATCTGGGTTAACGAGGTTCTACTGTACAATTATATTATACAAAGGAGACCAGTTAGGCCAATTGTTTTGTTTATTAACACTCCACAATGTAAGTTATCTAAAGAAGTAAGCAGAATATTAAAACAAAGATACAAGTTTGAGATAAAGCGATGTAAAAAAGAATGCAAGCTCACAGAAAAATAGACAAAACTGAAATCAATTAAAATATGAACTGGTACTGCTTATTATTAAGGATATATTACTAGTATTACAGTAGATAAAGATATTCAGCTGGTAGAGGATAAAAAAAGAGAAAATTACAAGTCTAACACTTCAACACAGTAAGAAAAAATTTTACTTCCAACCCTCTCAGATTTTCATGAAAATTTTTTTTAAAGCATCTATGGACAAATATAACAACCCGTATTTTTCAGTTTTGTCAAATGCGCTTCATTTTTTTTTATATGATTTTTTGAAAAAAAGGTCCATTTTTAGCCAATTTGTTAGTCGCGGCGTACGGTCAAAAGGGCATTTTTCAATAAAAACTCTAGTTGTATGGTTATTATTTAATACTAAGTTCTGAAACTCACAATATTTACTTGAAATTTCACAAAGATTCCTAATATAAGGTCAAAAATAACATTTAGAATCATATAAAACCTTGTTTCCCACTTCAAAGTTGGCAATTCTTAATTTTTTCTCGTAAAAAATGTAAATGTTTATAACTTTTTTCTTTCTGGCCCTATGAGCCCTTTCACACGAGGCAGACATCTGTTAGGGACAGAAATCCCATTGATACAATGCATAGCTTTTCACACGAGGGTGCGAGTGAGCCCACGAGAGGCATACGTCTGCCGGCTCGTTCTCTCCCCAACAGTTGAATTCAACTTGTCGGGCAGGCCAGTTGCTAGTTAACAAGTGTAAATCCTTAGAACCTTTTCACATGTGGCAGATGTCTGCCTCTTCCGAATGGAAAAAGTCATTCATACTTTCAATGTCGAATCCTTTGTTGAAGAAATGCGCAATCGTCTAGCTATATGGGACTGTTCTTGTAAAGATAATAGTAATAAAATACGAAAACAACAGAAGAAATGTCAAGAAAAAACAAAATTGCATTAGATAAGTAAATAGTCACTGCAGTTTTGTCTTATTAATTGTACTTAAAAATTAAACTAATAAAAATACAAACTGAATAAAAAACAATGTATATTGTAAATTTAAAGTGTACACATTTTTTTCATGTAACCGCAAACTTTTCAACTGTTGCAATGGAATTCCTCATGTTGGTGTTCTGTTTTTGAATGTTATTCTCCAACAAACTATGCAATTCATCGAAAGAAGAAATCGACATATGAAAATAATTAAAAAACTTTTCATTGTCATTTCTCAGTTCGTTATATAACAGTGCAAAACTACTAGTGGTAAGTCTGTCATTTATTAGTGGGTCAATCAACATTTTCCTGTTCCTTCATTTCTTCTTTTTCTATTTTCAATTAGTGCTAGAGCCAATATTATAACTACTTCTTCCTGTTCATTCATAATTTTTAAATACTGTATAAAAAAGCAATTTAAAAAAATATGCTGAATTAGAGTGTTTACTCTTCACTGACTAAATTGAGGCTGGACCGTTTGGTGCGAGGCACACAGGCACACTGTGACGAGAGCAAGGCCGTGTGAGCCTACTACGGCAGACTGGTTTACCCGTATGAAAGAGCCCTATGAGGCTGAAAAAGGTCTCATCTGAAAGAAGGTGAAATGTGCCATAATAGCATAAAATAAAAGTCATGGGAATTTAATGTCATCATTTTATAATTTAAGTACAAAGTTTGATATTTCATTGAGATATTTTGCACGAGTGACTCACAGCACCAGGGCTACAGTTACAACATAAATACTACATGTCTGTACAGGCAGCCAGTCAGAGGTACACTGAGCCAGCAGGAGCTCTGTAACACTGTTGTGACAGTGTAACAGTACAGGATGAGGGAGTCTGTGATCTGGAGTTTTTCCTAAACCAAGTATATGTTGTGAACAAACTACAGCTATGGGACTGTCGCGGTGAGGCACTGGAATGCAGGTTATCAACAAGGGTGCGCATTCACGCATACGCGCACACACGTCGGCCAACGGTCACATGAAAGTGTCACGTTCGAATAACTTCCTTCTCGCCTAAGTGTGCAGAGAACAGTTCTGTTGTTCTACAGCTGCGGCTCCGGCCGGTTCAGCATACAGGCTCACGAGCCGAAAATTTATTAAAATATCAAAAATGTGATTTAAATTACAAGGAAGTGATCCAAAACTGTGAAACGACAATTAATCTTCAGTGATCAAAATTTAGTGACGACTTAATTTGAACGAACCAGTGAGCAAAAAATGAAATAAGTGCAACATGTGGTCGGCAGGGATATCCACAGCAAAGTAACAGTATAATATAAAATAACCATCATGAAAATCATCAAAAGCACTGAATCTAAATTAAAGAGAGTAAAAGTGCAAAAGTGTGTGTGAGTAAATATTGGGTTGCTTTTCTTTAATTAATTAATAAATAATTTAATTTTAATTATAAGAAGTATGAGATACTTATGGTTTTTGTGTTTCAATGTGTTTATGATTTTGGTCAGATGGGGTCAATACCTCAGTATTTAATTTTGTTCATTTGAAATGTAGAGAATAGAGAAGGAGGAAGCATGTTTTAATTGATTCATAAAAGGAGAATGATAAAAGAATAATAAATGAAGTTGAAATAGTTAACCTTAAATGAGCGTAGTTATTACAATACATAACCCTAAATCACGCTTATAGATACGAGTTCATGTGCAGGACCCTGGCAGACAAAGGTAAGAAGAGAAGTTTTATTAATTATTATGTGGTAGAGAGAGTGTTTGTATAAGTACAACAGGAGCAGTAGCACACAAACAGTGCATAATTAGTTCACTGTAAAAAAGTCTATACACTGTTTAAAGTGATTTTGTGTAAAATAGTTTTTTATAATCTATAAATTTATACAGTGTAACAGGGGACAGTAGTGTGAGTGTTTGGACCAAAAATACCAACTACAGTGAGTAGTCTGATTCATCTGATTCTGATTCAACAATCATTTTGTCTGATTTTAATGCTATTAAGTTTCATTGATAACCGTTAATGTGCAATTTAAAACAAAGATTGACATTTTTATTTTGTTATTACTGTACTATCTATGTATAATCATGAGTTCAGACGAAGAGTAGTTAGTACCTAAAGAACAGTGTAATGTGGGGTTGATCACTCATTCTGTTTGTCATAACACAAATTTTACAGATAAGAAAGAAATACTGTTGGTTTTAAAATTTCAAATTTATGATGACGACAATGAGCAAATAAGTGATCACAGTCAATCATGTGAGGATGAAATGAGTGACAACAATCCACATGAAAGTAGTGTGCTGACTCCAGTAAAAAAGGAAATCGACACATCAACAAATCTTTACAAAAGCACGATTTAGACTTGAGTATGGCAACAATAGGCGTTTCACCAATCAAACTGAAATCACTTCCGACTGGATCTACATATGCAAAATGAAAAGTTAATGAAATTAAATGTAGAATTAAATCAAAGGTTGCACATGTTTTGAGGTTACCAGAGAAAGACTTAGAATCTGATTCTTCAGATTCATCAGCTGAATCTGTATCTACAATGGCACAAAAGGCTCAGGATTTGGATCACTTTGTTAACGCAATGAAAGAGAAGCTTAAAATCACCCAAAGTAAGAGAGAAAAAATTCAAATTTTAACACTAAACCCAAATCTTGGTCACAGCAGAAAACTGCATCAGAATTTTTACTGACTGAATACATGGTTAGAAAGACACATCAGTTACTTCAAACAAAAGGAATATTGTCTACATCTGAGCGAAAAGAAGAAAACAAAATTCTACCACATGTAATTGAAAAAGTTCAAGCTTTCTATGAGGATGACGAATTTAGTAGGCTCGTGCCAGGAACAAAAGATAAAGTTAGTAATGCAAGAAACGCTCACATGCAAAAATGTTGGTTGCTCTGCAATCTTGAGGAACTTTACTCCGCTTTCAAAGAAAAGTATCCCAATGCCAAAATTAGAATTTCTAAATTTTGTGACCTTAGGCCTGACTGGTGTGTAACAGTTAATCAAAGAGGAGTCCATTCAGTATGTGTTTGTTCCATACATCAAAACCCTACACTACGTATTAGTCCAATGACCTTGGTCAAAAAATAAACTGAAAGAATTAACTGCAATGTTAATGTGTGAAGACAGAAAAGTGAATGCGTGCTAAGAATGTGTGATAAATGTCTTAGTTCTGACAAACTCAAGGATTTCGTACAAACAACACTTGAAGACTATGGAGATTAAGACCAAATAATATTCAAGCAATGGACAAACACTGACCATAGTGATCTACAAACAATGATCCTTCCACTCCCTGAGTACATTACGCTTTTAAATGAAAAGCTTGAAACACTGACACCTCATTCTTTTATTTCAAAGAAACAATCTGAATACACAAAAAAGAGAAAAGAAAATGTATCTGAAAACAAAGTGCTTTACTTCATGGATTTTTCTGAGAACTATAGATTCATTCTGCAAGATGAGATTCAAAGTTATGATTGGTCTCATTCATCTTGCACAGTTAATCCAGTAGTAGTTTATTACAAAGAGAATGACAGCCCTTCTGTTTCACAGCAATCATTTTCTTTTTTACCAGATTACATGAAACATGATGTAAATTTTGTTTATGAAGGCCAAAGCAGAATTTGACATTACATGAAAGAGAAACAGCCAAAAGCAACAGCGATACAATACATCACAGATGGTTCTGCAGCTCAGTACAAAAATTTTAAAGAGTTTAATAAATCTTTGTTTTCATGAAGAGGATTTTGGTCTAGAAGCTGCCTGAGCTTTCCATGCCACAAGCCATGGAAAATGTGCTTGCGATAGTATAGGGGGCTCAGTAAAATGATCGGTTATAAGGCCTAATCTCCAAAGGCCGTATAAATGTTCAAGTTTTCTGACCAGCACTTTTCAAAAATAATATTTCAATTCATCAATACAGACAATTTAAAAAACGTACAATCAATGTTAACTCTGCGTTTTAGTGATCATAAAACTGTTCCTGGCACAAGATTCTTCCATTATTTCCAACCACTATCCAAAACCGAAATAGCAGCGAAACATATCAGCAGTGACAAAGATTTTTCATTAAGATATAGCTTTTCGCAAGAACTGCAACTTCCAAATCTCCAACCAAATACCTATGTAGGTTGTGTCTATGAAGAAAAGTATTATATTGGACTAATTTTGGAGCTGGATGATGACAACCAAGATGCTTACATCAATTTTATGCATCCTCACTGGCCATCAAAAACATTTTTTGTCCAGAACACTGAAATGTTGAGAGAAACGATAAGTGCTGGGTCCCTTTTACAAACATAATTTTCTGCATACATGTATCTGAATTAAGTGCTCAGGTGGGCCGAATGCTTTTCATACTATCCAAAAAAAGTATGCGAAATATTAATGCTACCTGGCCAAGGAAAAATTAAGTTTCATACAATCAAGAAGCAGCTGTATATATTATAAATATCCTGTAATACCATTTAAGACTAAAAAGGTAAGCTAACTCAACAAATAAATTCCTAAGCAAGTTATTATTTTATTATTTTTAAAATACAGTCAAATCTTTAAAATCTATATTTTTTAGTTTTGACAGGTAGTTAGGCCTTGTTATATTGATAAGCCTAATTTTAACTGAACGTTTTAGTATACAAAAATATAAGTATACTTTAAGTAAAAAAATCCTCATTGGCCACACAAAATAGGCTACTATGCAAAATATTTCAATGAAATATCAAATGTAAACTTTGTACTTAAATTATAAAATGATGACATTAAATACCCATGACTTTTATTTTATGCTATTGTAGTACATTTCATCCTCTTTCAAATGAAACCTTTTTCAGCCTTATAGAGCCAGACAGTAAAAAGTTATAAACACTTACACAAAAGCCTGCACGGAGAAAACAAATTTAGAAATGCCAACTTTGAAAGTGGAAAAACAAGGTTTTATATGAGTCTAAATGTTATTTTTGACCTTATATTTGGAATCCTTGTGAAATTTCAAGTAAGTATTGTGAGTTTCATAAGTTAATATTAAATAATAAGTATACAACTAGTTTTTATTGAAAAGTGCCCTTTTGACCACACACCGTGACTAACGAATCGGCTAAAAATGGACTTTTTCAAAAAAAATCATATAAAAATAAATAAAGCGAATTTAGCAAAAATGAAAAATACAGGTTGTTATACTTGTCCATAGACGCTGTAAAAATATTTCATGAAAATCTGAGAGGGTGGGGTGTACACCCCTGGATGATTTGACATGGACTGACCCATTATATAAAGTGATGGAAATATTAAGAAGGACAAAGACACAGAAGATAAAAACGATAAGAACTGGCAACAGCCACATACAAGGACAAGGAAAACAGTACAATATTTTAAGAAATATGGACGAGCCATAGCAATAAAAAATCTAAGTGACTTGCCATCTTATCACTAAACAGATTATGTACTACAGAATATAAATGTATGGGAAGATGTATGCAGAGATACAGAAAAATGAGACTAAGCTGACTAATATCTGAAAACTCTGAAGACAGAAGAGGATTCAGTCTTTAGAAGGTCCAGAAGAAGAGAAGATGCATGAGCTACTCCGTAATGGATCTGAGCCAATATCAGTCCACTGTTGTTTCTAGTGAGCTATCCACTACACAATACAGATCAATGAAAAAGTATATAGCCAACATTCAAAATGAGTGACCAATTCCCCCAAAACAAGCCTCTCATCAACAAAAATGATAATTAACGCTTTCAATACCATTCTTTTCCCACGTCATTCCCTGGTGAACCATAATTTTTAGCTATAATTCAAGAAGTAGTAACAAATTTATCTTTTAACTAAACAATACTTATATCAACATGTCCCTTTCATGAAAACTTTACATGTATATAAGTCTTAACAAATTAGTCTTAAACATACTCTTTCATTACAAAAAAATGTTTTTTAACCTTCGTTACTTGAACTTATGGCAATTATGTTTACACTTTATAGCTAATTTAATTAGTCTATATCAGCAAATAATGAAAGACAGTCAAATTATGAACATTTTTTTCCAATTGGCATTATTATAACAGATTCTCAATCAAACACAGGGCGAGCTGATTGAATATCATTATCAGTCCAATCAGTATCAATGTCACTGTTTCGAATTCTCAAGAACTGGTTTTTCTTGTGATGCAACTGCACAAAGAAAAACCAATACAATTATAACAGAATGAATGAATAAAAATAAAATATGTATGACAATATGTATAATCCGTTTAGGTTGTGTATAAGAAATAAAGGTGGCTACTCTTTACACTTTACACAGTATACATTCACATGTTACCTCAATATGCACCTCTATATGCTAAAAACGTGTTGTCACTCATTCGATCACACACACGCACGCACACGAATTCTTTATCTATAACATGTGTATCACTTCTCATGGTTGGAGTATGCGGTTTCTTTTGACATTTGCCTGAACCAACTTATTTGTTTCCTGTTGTATACTTGACTTTTATCAACACAGTGTTGTATACACCACATGACTCAGTACACATATTTATTACAAAATTCTAAAAAGTCTGTCTTGTAAACTGCAGTAACCATAACCATCCTACTGCAGTTTTCTATGTGTATTTAACCACTTCTCATCTAAACCCTTAAAAAGCACTCCAAGCATATATACCAGATAAATGCAATCGCTATGAGAATTGAAATAAGTAGTTAACGGACATCCTTTTTCTTTGAAATTATCTTTTTACTGTTTCCTCAAGCTTAATATCTATTCCCCACTCATTTGTCAACCTCTCCCCCCACCCTACCACTGCCATTCCTGCCTACTACTACCTCCACTAAACGCGGTCACCTGACGACCAACAGTCTACTATTCCTGGCAGTTTTACAATGTCCATGAGAAATAAATATGTACACTTCGTCAGTTTGAACAGGATGTCATTTTAGTCTGTACACTTTTATAGGCTTATACCTGATGTCCTCAAAATACTTGTTGGCTCTTTCATTAGTCTAATTAGTCTACTGGCACAAATAAGGGATATTTTCAAATATTTCAAAACACTCAACTGCAGATTTAACATCAAAAATCAAAAGGGCAGGACGAGTATCAAACTGTTTATGATATTCCTTCAGAGATGTTTCATGATACTCAGTAAATGGATCAGTAACAAAACCCCAACCATCTACTGTTTTTGCACCCACGTCATCTTCTCAAATATCTGAAAAATCATTGTCACTGGATCCCATTTCACCCTCTTCCAGCACATAGCTTTCATCTTCACTCTGGCCACTTTCATACTCCATTATAAGGTAAAAAATAAAACTTATATTACAAAGAAAATTGAAAATATCACTATAAACACACAATGTAAGAAAACTCTCATAGTGTAACAAACAATGCACTAAATAAGGGCAGTAGTACGCAATGCTTGGAAGGCAGAATGCGGCACGCTGTGATTATGCATCCCCCCCACCGTGACCACTCCCACCAACGAAACAAAACGAATGAAGGTCAAACCTTACCAACATCACACCTGTCGACTGGAGATATGTACC
Source organism: Magicicada septendecula (assembly GCA_034769895.1). Classification (NCBI taxonomy): domain Eukaryota; kingdom Metazoa; phylum Arthropoda; class Insecta; order Hemiptera; family Cicadidae; genus Magicicada; species Magicicada septendecula. The sequence goes on from CM068369.1 coordinate 381,866,547, forward strand.
AGTTAAATAGGAAAGCAATCGCACTAATCCAGTTATATGATGTACTATGCACTCTATGTTTGGTAATAGGCTATGCAAAATCGATGACGTACGTAGTGTATGGGGTTAGTGCAATGGGGTTAATAACTTGTCTAAAAATGCTACAGTTACACTATTATTTTATAATAAAATACACTGTGGACCCATTCCACATCAAATCAACACAGGGTATAAACCTGACCATCTCAGAATTTGATGAAATTTGGTATGTAGGTAGTCCTCATGGAGATTAATAAAAATACAAAATGTTTTTCAAATATCTCAAATGGTTTAGAAATTACGGCTATGTAAAGTTTTCAAAAAACGGCCAAAATCGCACGTCCGACATATTTTGAAATCACCACAGCTGCTCTCCTAATTGAGCTAGAGAGATGGGAGTGGTGTTATTTTACTCAGTGTTTCATGCAGTTTTCAATGATATACAGCACAACATACCTTTTCATAAAAAGTTTTTTTGTAAACACAAAATCAAAATTTTAAATTTAATTTTCTCAAAAAGTGCATTTTTGAAAATTTTTTAAAAATTCCTACAAATAGTTTAGACCTTTGGTAAGTGATTCTCGAAATTTCAAAGTGGGAGGCTAATGGGTTCATAGTTAAATAATAATTTTAAAAAAGAGCGTTTTATAAAACTGATAGTAGGCCTAGATATTAAAACATATTTCATTACTATATTAAATTATTTATACACTTTACATTAAATCGTTAAAACACTTACATCTTTAGCAAAATTTTATGTAGAACTTGATGATAGAGCTTGTGAAGTTGTTGTGGCTTCTTCAGGTGTTATTACATAAATCCTTCCAGTAGGAGTTGTAGGATCAACTTTGCAAAGCACGTCTGTCAGTGATATCCACAATACGTCCAGCTTCCTTAGATATGAAAATGATGATGAAGGGCCAGCAGGATGTAGAAATGTCACTTTTAGTTCATCCTCTTCTTCATTCTTCTCCAACACATATGCCAGCCACCACTTTTGGTCATATACGGCTGTTATATAACCGCTTACTTCTGACATTTGTAGTTTTTCTGAGCATTTTTGGATGATCACTGTTCCTTCTGTTGTATCTTCAGAGAATATTTTTACACAAATCTTTGATACGCTTGAATGAACAGGTATATAAGCATGATACTGTTGAGTTCCCTTAATAGTTACTGCTTGGCTGAAACGGTCATTCAGAAATGAACAGGTATATAAGCATGATACTGTTGAGTTCCCTTAATAGTTACTGCTTGGCTGAAACGGTCATTCAGAAATGTTTCGGACTCAACATACTCATCTTGTGTGGAGAAGGTGAAATTAATTCCAGATAAATTTTCAACTGCCCATTCATAAAGTTGGATAGGTGTTAAAATTTGGTTGTCATATGGACGTTGCAGGCTTGCTCTTGCAGCAAATCTCTTGACTGAGCCCCCAACCCCATCACATGGTCCCTTCCCATGTGCAGTTGCGGAAAAATGCCATTCAGCCTCTACACCAAAGTCTTGCTTGTGATAACATAATTGATAAAATTTTTCTTATTTTGGCACAGTTTGAAACTTTGTTGTCATGAACTCGACAAGTTTTTTTTTTTGAATGTATACACAGAAACAGTGTTATGCTCTAAACAAGGTGAAATTACAACAAAACTTGAGTGTTTAATTTTATCATCTTCTCTGTAATAAATCACAAAAGGGTGTACTGTCACATGTTCGCTTGCCCAGTGATAACTTTGAGCTTCGTCCTGAACGACAATGTTATAGTTTTCAGAGAAATCTAAGTTTACTACAAACTCTGAATCTTTTAAATTTTCTTTTTGTCATTAATGAATGAAGACTGCTGCTTTTCAATAAAATCATGTTTGATTAAGAGTGTCAGTTTGTCACAAAAAACATTTATAAAATCTTCATTAGATTTCTGTAAAGTTTCAAGGTTGCAACGATCAACAGACACCCACTGACGATAGGTGACATTTTCTATAAGATTTTCTTCAAAACCCTCTTCAATGATTTTGCGAATTGGGGCAACACCAGGGCATTCTCTACATTCACTCATATAGCAATTAATGTTTGGTGGATTACACAGCATTTTTGCCAAACAGTGTTTATATGTATTTAGTTGTCTATTTGTCAAAGCTCCTAATTTTGTATTTTCTATCATTAACTTTACGTTCTGGTGAATTGTGCATACACAAACTGCATGTGTGCCACTTTGGCCTGCCAATGTGCAATGCTTTGGTCGAAGTTCGGCAAATTTTGAAAAACCTATTGTAATATCTGAGAATTTTTCCTTAAACAATGAGTAAGCCTCCTTAAGATTACACAAAATTAGTCATTTTGACATTTTTGTTTTAATTCCATTCGAGTCAACTACAGTCATACAGTCCTTAATACCGGGCATTATTCTGCTGATTTCATCATTTTCATAAAATGACTTAACAGTATCAACAATAGCTTTTGAAAGGGCCCTTCCAGGCTTTGGGTTAGGGCTTTCTAAAATACCCTTTCCTTTCAACACTTTTTTTGCCTGTCTCACCATATAATCTGGTGGATTAAATTCCCGCATTATTTTTCTAATACCCCATTTTTCTGGGAGACAGGTAAGTATCATTAACTTCTTAACTCTATTTGTTGAATTAGACAAATTTTCTTTAAGGTTTTGTAAAATTGACTCATCTAGATTCTCATCATCACTAGATGAATCTTCAGTTGCTAAAAAGAGTTACGCTTCAATGCAGAGTTAATCTTTTTTACTTTCTTTGTAGCATACTGCTTAGATTGAATTTTTTTAACGTTAATAGGAGACTCTTCTAGTTCCACAATATAAGTATTCAATTGTTCAATTACAATTTTTGATTCTAAAGAAAAGGTTAGGTCTTCTGGCTCAGAACTGCATTCCTCGCTAATGTCGATTGAAGAACAAGGCAGGCCAGAGGGACCAGGTTGATTTGTATTGTCTAACTTTAACTTTCCGATATCTTTTCTACAAAGATCACAAATTTTAGCTTCTTTAGGTATTTCAGGAAATAAACTAAACATCCATGATGTTACATTTCTCAGTCTCTTTTTATCCCTAATTGTGTGATTAATTTTGTTTAATGGGTTAAAACATTGTAATCTAATGAATTTTAATTCGCTTTCCATTATCTTTAATTTATTGCTTTAAATACTTTTTTAAGTTGTATAAACAGATCATCTCACAAAAATCATAGTTTTTAAATTATATTTTTCATTGTGTATTTCAAAGAGCTTCAATAAATATTTAATTTATCATGTAGTACTTACAACATAATCTTTTTTGAAACATCAGCAAATAAATATTTTTAAAAACTTACTACAAATTTATTACTTTATAGATAAACACTCTAATATAACTTAGACAAAATACTTTGTCACAACATGATGAATAATCTACAACAGACCACTGCTGATTGTTATTTTAGTGACTTTATCCTTTGCATCCTGACACAAAATGCATAAAGTAAATTATAAAAACTATTTCTCATTTAATTTTGAAAAACTTCCTGAGTAAATAATAAGACTAAAATGACTAAATTGTGGACATAATTTGTCTTAAAGACAGCCCCCCTTGGCACAGAATTATGGTAATAATCACCATTGTAATACATTATGTAAAGGTACATAGTATTAAAATTACGCATCAGTTTTATAAAACGCTCTTCTTTTAAATTATTATTTAACTATGAACCCATTAGCCTCCCACTTTGAAATTTCGAGAATCACTTACCAAAGGTCTAAACTATTTGTAGGAATTTTTAAAAAATTTTCAAAAATGCACTTTGAGAAAATTAAATTTAAAATTTTGATTTTGTGTTTACAAAAAAACTTTTTATGAAAAGGTATGTTGTGCTGTATATCATTGAAAACTGCATGAAAAACTGAGTAAAATAACACCACTCCCATCTCTCTAGCTCAATTAGGAGAGCAGCTGTGGTGATTTCAAAATATGTCGGACGTGCGATTTTGGCCGTTTTTTGAAAACTTTACATAGCCGTAATTTCTAAACCGTTTGAGATATTTGAAAAAAAATTTGTATTTTTATTAATCTCCATGAGGACTACCTACATACCAAATTTCATCAAATTCTGAGATGGTCAGGTAAAATTTTTAATTTTAGTGTGTTGATTTGATACGGAATGACCCTGTGAAAATAATAACCTATGCTGTTAAATTTAAACAAAATATGTTCTTTAAAATTTACAGTGTCCAAAACACAGTGTCACATTCACTACAAACTTCACATTGTGCAAGGTGCAATGTGCTTGATAACCTATGTATAATGGACATACAGTCACTGTAGTCACTTATTTTTATCATGCTTGTTCTATGCGAACTATACTAAATTTTCTAAACATTTGCCCATATATAAAACTTCATCAGACGACACAATACACACATGAAGAAATTGTTTTAAAAATACACATAAAGTGTAAAATGTGTACTTTCATTCTGTTAGTGTCTGCAATTACTGTGAGTACTGACAAAAACAGTCCAAAAACTAGTTGAAATGTTTATTACTACACTAAAGAGTTCTATAACAATGGTTCATAACTTTGCTACCATACCTTCCCTTTCCTTTTTTCTTGGTCTTTTTTAATTATTTCTTTATTTTTTTTGGTTTCTTCTTTAGCTTCTTTATTATACTTTGCTTGCAGAATAACTGCAAGGGCATAATCTGGATCAAAGGCTGCCATTGTTTATACACTACCTGTAATGTAACAATACATTAATTATAAAATACTAGCACTGATTATACAGAACAAATATTATACCCAATTAACTAATAATTAACCACATATTTATATCAAATTAAGATATCCATTTCTAGAAAACTTAATGGTTTTAAATCTTTTAGTAAAAACATTCAATGCACTGAACCTGCTGTGTTTTTTTTTATGTCCGTATGCATTTTGAAAATAGTGAAGTTGGAAAGTGTGCTGACTTTCCCTACAATAATTTAATGTATAATGAAACTGGGTGTCCTCTTAAATATCAACAAAACAAAAAACACACGGATGGATATTCGTGGGGACGTTTGGTTAGGAGAAGTCAGCCCCTTTCTCAGACTCGTGGCATAAAGTGCCCCATACACCTTCGTGCACTGCATTGAATGGTACATGGTGAGCCCACACACTGGAAAAGTAGTCAGTTTTGTGGCGTGCCAAATACGATCCCAATGTGTACGGTTTCTTGTTAATAGTGTGTAATTAAATTTATAGCTGAATTTATACAGGAATGTTGCAAAGAGTGCGGACAGTAGTACAGTCTGATATCTGAGAAGGGTAAACCGTGAAGTTACGAACATTTGACATGTGATGAGTGCGGACACCAGGACACAAAACGTATATGTTTTATTGGCGTAACATAAAAACAAGTTAATCGTGAGTGATTACACACACACACACACACACACACACACACACACACACACACAGATGTGCGCGTACTTGAAACGTTTTACCTAGCTCCAAATTACATACAACGCCTGTAGTTACATATACACACAAGACTAAATTCAGTACACATGTGTTATAAGACGAAATAAGCTTTAGACACAACAGGAAGGGAACAATATGAACATTTCACCGAGTTATAAAATGTTGAGTATGCCTATGTTATTATTTTGTAAATGGTGACTTAGCAATGTTGTGTCTATAACAAGGAAGTGGGTACCTGTCGGTGCTTTGTAAAAGTAATATGTTTCCACTTAGCTAAATTCAAATATCAACAAACTTGTGTGTTTTGGAGTATGCAATGCTTCGTGTATATGTGTAAAACACATAGTAATGTCCCACTAAATCTGATGAGTAAGTAAAAACGATACCCGGCTCGGATGTGAATGATCATGTGTGGGTGTGTGGGTGCGCCCGCAAGCGTAGAAATAGGCTATTCGTCCAGAACAGAAGACAAAATCATAATACAACAATTGGAGTAAAACTCTCTAAGTAATATACGATTCACTTAATTACATAATTACAAATATTTAGCTGTTGTTCCACCCACTTAGGCAATGTTTTCTTTACTGCTATTAACTAAAATAGTTGAGAATCCCTGGTAACACATTCTTTGTATTTCGGTATTCTACCATCTCTTTGAGAATAGCCTAATCAGCTGAAACACTTGTCAGAATTTAACAATAAATTTTGTGAAACTACCAAGTGTAGTTGTTTATATTTGTTTATTAAATTTTTAAACAAGTTTTTAAATTTGTTTATTAAGGTAAGTCAACACTCTTTACAATGAATACGCAGTTTTTCGTTTTTAACTGAAAATTCTTATTGCTAGTATTTTTTATAGGTAGCTGAAACAATTTTTTCAGGTACTAGTATTTTTATATTAGTACTGAAAAACTAGAAATTATAGACAATCTGGTTAAAGGATACACGGTTTATTGTTACTACATGGGTTATTGTTAATGCTTTCATTACAATATGACAAAAAGTGAATATTTATGTAGACCGTTATCCTTCTCAAACATTAGCATGGATAATCGAGAGTTGTTAGTATTTTAATAAATGCTGTCAATAAAATGGCACTTCAGTCAGGTTTGTTATGGCTTATAAATAGACATTTTAATTATCCTTTTTTATTTTGTGTCAAAATATTCTGGAAATTATGAGCAATAGAAAACAGCTACAGATTTTTGCGAAAATTTAAAATCTTTAGGCTATCTGAACCTAAACAGTTCTTTGTGTCTTTACTTTTTACCCACCCCACCATAAACAATCGTGGTTTCTGTAGGCTTCAACGTCGGGAGAAAGTGAACAGACAGAAAAGATGCCGAGTCACTCATGATTACACTACTACAGTCCACACAGATCACAGCTTACGACTAACTGAACATAACCTAAAAGCGCTTCACTCCAGCACATGGTGCGTGGCGAGCCCACACACTTTCGTGCTTTGCACGCCGTGCCAAAAAAATCAAGCTCATCTTGATCGCCTTCGTGCCATGCAATGCACGCCGTGCAAAGCACGATGGAGCCCACACACTGGTATTTTTCCTTCGTGCATTGCACGTTCATGCATTGCTGGTGTGCAATGCACGAAGATGTATGGGCACCTTAAGGCTCACATCTCAACAGTAGCACAATGACTGAGCAAGGGGTACATTCATCTGTTGTGCAATGCATCATAATCAAATTTCTCACCACAGAAGGCATTAAACCTGCTGAAATTATGAAGAGATTCTGTGCACAATACGGTGAACAAACTCTTTCAACGACTCAAGTGTTACATTGGCACAAAACATTTTTACCGGACAGAAAACTGTGGAAAATCAACTCCACCAATGAGAACCACAAACAAGTGTCACAGAAGAAAACATTTGTGCTGTTCATTTCTTGATTCAGGTAGCACATAAAGATTTTAGATATCGCTTCTGCAGTGGGAATCAGCTAAGGAAGCGTTCAACCAAGCATAAAAAATAACTTAAAATATCGAAAAGTATCTACCACATGGGTTCCTCGTCCACGGCCTCGTCGCTGTTTTCCAAAACAGCAGACACACAGGGAAACTTCTGCAGGTATTCCCAAAAATGATTTATATCAGATAGCCACTAAGTATCTGATAGTGGCTCAGGCTGTATACAGGTGACTCACTAACAAGTACCAACAATGGAGCTGAAGCAATTATTTTCTGTGAACTGATCTCTTATTTATTATATGGCAATTGGCCCAACTTCAACAAACTTTGATGTTAAGACCACAGCAACAGCAATAGCCCTAAAACAAGCCTGCAGTAAACAAAAAAACAGTAATATTAGTTGGCTTCACATCAGCTATTGATGCAATAAATATCCGTATAATACAATCAGACAAATAGATGAAATTAGATGCATACAAAATTGCTAACAGCTCACAATAAAACAGTCATCCTGCAATAGATACCATCTCACACTGGTCTGCATGAAAATGAACAAGCTGACCTCTTGGCTAAAAAAAAACAAACAGCACCACAGTACAGAAAGCAGCATATAAGATGACAATAAATGATGTCAAATACTGTAAAAGAAACACTTGCAAAAGACTTGTATTATGAATTATGTCAGATATTTTGTTTTCATAACAATAATAAACTCACCCTATCTCTACTTCATTAGTTCTCTAATAGAGTGCACTCCCATTAACTGTTTCAAAGTACAATTTACATAGTAATCAACGGTCATAATTAGAGCATTTTCTTTCCAGTAGCGTAAGGCATATCGTGCAGTTCAGTTTGTTTTTGGTTTATACACGCATACCGCAAGAATAGAAAGTCTATTCACCGCTATTGTTATTTTACTTCACTTATAATTTAAAACTCCGCTTATTTCATGTGTTTATTTTATGTGTTTAACGTTTATTAGAATATTATTGTTAAGTTTAGGACTGCCTAAAAAATCAGTGAAGTGTTGCTTACAACGGGGCATTTACAACGCACAAGGACAAGGTCAGTGAACGCTTAATATTTATCCATTGTTGATTACATGAGAATAAATCCTTTTAACTATTTTAGTTTTACAATATACAGTCCACTGCTAATAAAAAAGAATCCCACATTTTTGGTCCGTCCAGCCTGGATAACATCTTTCACTCTGAATCCAGCACGTTGGAAAGCAAGATTTTTATTAATTATTACGCTCTTTATTATTACGTTTATTGAATTATTGTAACGCTTAAATATAAAAAAAAAAAAAAAATTATTTACTACTGGCAAGTATTGCCAATACTCAGTGCTCTTTTCATTTTGTTATGATTATTTCATTCTTGGATTTCGTTGTCCATGACGTGTCCGTTACTTAACTAAATATCACTGTAGTATTGACGATTCGGAACACTAAGTTTTTTATAAGTAAAAACGTATAGTTTTACCTTACAGCCTAAACCGGCTTTCACCTTTAGAAGGCTTCATCAGAGGTTGCCATAGGTAGCGTTGTCCGTCTTGTTGTTGGCGACGGGGTAGTTTTTCGAAAGATCGAAGCTGTGGTGAGATGTGTTCGAATAATGCGTGCGATTTGAATTGTGTCTGTTCGTTTAGGATGTCGTTTTTATTTGTTTTTGTGTGTTTGTATATTTCTAATTGTTCTAGAGTGTCTAGTTTTCGGCCTTTTGTGTGTACGTGTAGAATGTTCATGTTATTGTCGATGTTTTTATATGTGTGGTTTGCTTCAATGAGGTGGTTTGCAAAGGTAGATTCTGTAGTGGTGTGGAGTGCTTTTGTGTGTTCAATGTATCTCTGTTTGAAGCTACGTCCAGAGATACATTGAACACACAAAAGCACTCCACACCACTACAGAATCTACCTTTGCAAACCACCTCATTGAAGCAAACCACACATATAAAAACATCGACAATAACATGAACATTCTACACGTACACACAAAAGGCCGAAAACTAGACACTCTAGAACAATTAGAAATATACAAACACACAAAAACAAATAAAAACGACATCCTAAACGAACAGACACAATTCAAATCGCACGCATTATTCGAACACATCTCACCACAGCTTCGATCTTTCGAAAAACTACCCCGTCGCCAACAACAAGACGAACAACGCTACCTATGGCAACCTCTGATGAAGCCTTCTAAAGGTGAAAGCCGGTTTAGGCTGTAAGGTAAAACTATACGTTTTTACTTATAAAAAACTTAGTGTTCCGAGTCGTCAATACTATATTGATATTTAATTATTTCATGTTTTTTCACGCAAGCATAGTTTTATTGATTCATTGTGCAGCGTGTGTTATTTCATGTTTTATCTAGCAAGCATAGTTCTAAAGTGTAGTGCGTTTCTTCAAAACCGACCTCTGTATTAGTTTCTATAAAATACAGTAGCCATATTCCTTTATTACCATATTACCATTATTACTGTCATCTACGCTATTGGTATTTTAGAGTGATACAAAAAAAAAATTAAAATTATTTGGACTGGAAATTACTGAATACTGGAAGAACATTGTGAATTACAACTTTTACTTAGAACTCTTTTGTTATTTACACCTGAATCTGTTTTTTAAAGCGAGTGTATTAATAAATTACCAAAATCAGATTTTCTTCTTTTGTGAAGCAAAGTGAACTGGTTGAGAGTAGGCTTCATAATATTAACAAGCAAATTGTTGCTCTTGAGGTTATTGGTATAGGTAATTTAACTCAACAGCAAACACGAAAAGTTAGTTTGCTTAGTTCCACCGCAGAAAATAAATATGCTGAATTTGAAAGGCTTTTAAATAAACTATTTAGTACAACACCTTTACCAGAAGATCTGGATAATGAAGAGATTTCGAGATTACAAGATTCTATATCAGACTTAAATATAGCTATACAAAGTTCGTGTGCTCCTTTCCTACCATCGCTACCGCAGGAAACCTTGGATCAGTCTCACACTGGTGCATCACAACTAGTTGCGCCTACTCCCACCGTAAATTTACCTCGCTTAAACTTGGGAACATTTTCTGGACAACCTGAGAAATGGGTAGCCTTTCACAGTCTGTTTGAAAATGCAGTGCACAACAATGAAACCATTTCTAAAGTGGAGAAATTTACATACTTGCTTTCTTGTTTGACTGATGAGCCGCTAAATTTAATTAAATCATTGCCTGTCACTAATACAAACTATGCCATAGCCTGGCAAACTTTGCTAAAAAGATATCAAAATTCTAGATTGTTGATAACACTTCACGTAAACAATATATTTGATTTACCACAATTGCACAATCCTTCAGTTAAACAAATGAGGAATTTTCTGTCGACCTACAATGAAAATTATCAAGCGCTCAAAGCACTAGGACATGATATTGCTAGCAAAAGTTTGTTGTTGACATCATATATTTTGCGTAGATTTGACACGGAATTCAGGACCAAACTTGAATGTTCTCGAGATAATTTACAAAATGTTCCTACCATTACAGAAGTAATTACATTCTTAGAACATGAATGTTCTTGCAAAGAGGCAGCGGGTTTAACTAATATCATCTCAAAAAATGAACCTTCTCTTCAAACCTCTCAAAAAATCAGTGGCTTTAAAATAAATACAAACCAGTTTAAACCGCACAAAATAGCGATGGTCACTACTCACACTCAGCATTGTATCTTCTGTTCATCAAATTCACACAACATATATAGTTGTGCAGATTTTTCCGCACTTACTGTACAAGACAGACAAGCTTTTGTTAAAAATAAGAACTTCTGTCAAAATTGTTTTGGAACACATAAGTTAGTCACCTGTAAGTCCATCCACACATGCAATGTATGTCATAGGCGTCACCATAGCCTACTACATTTTTTTGATCAGAACCGCTCCGCACAACCGCAACAAAAATTGACTCAGTCAAATAGACCTACCTTGTGCCCTTCTGTTGAAACGACGATGCATAAGCAAAACCACTCTGCAGAATGTCACCAGGATACTACCTTGATACGTGTTTCTTGCAATCAGAATAACACTGTGTTACTCGCAACCGCTTTGGTGCATATCACATCTGCCAATGGAAATGCAGCAGTTGTACGAGCTGTGCTTGATAGTGCATCCCAAACAACAATTATTTCACAAAGTTGTGCAAAGACTTTGTGTTTGTACTGCTCTCAAACAGATGTTCCAGAACTTCGTGACATCTCTACCGCCCCAGTGAAAACAAAGGGACTTACCTTTGTGACAGTGTCTTCGCTCGGTGGGAATATTTTAGCAAAATCTCACCCAGTCATGATTCTTAATAAAATATCATGCAATCTGCCTCATGTTCAGCTCCCACCAGAAATTAAAGAGCGACTCAAAGGTTATATGCTAGCGGATCCCACTTTTGATGTTCCGGGTCCAGTTGACCTTCTGATTGGAGCAGATTTATTTGCATTGACTCTTAATGGTACCTTTATCAATCTCGGCAAGAATATGCCATACGCTGTCGATACAATCTTTGGCTATGTTGTGCTTGGTCCGACACCTGTTTCACTTAAGTCTGAGCCTTACTCAGGCTTAGTGACTCTTTTATCGATGAATGATCGTGATCTGCATGCAACATTGCAACGTTTTTGGTCTATAGAGGAACCACCTCGCACTACAAAACTCGCTCCACAAGATGAAAAATGTGAAGCTCACTTCGTCTCTACTCATAAGAGAGATGCCTCCGGCAGATATGTTTGTCACTTGCCTTTCAGCGGAAACCCTACTCAACTAGGTGACTCTACAACTTTGGCAAAATGCCTGTTTAATACACTTGAATGCAAATTTGAATCTCAACCTGAGTTTAAACAGAAGTATGTCAATTTTATGAATGACTACTTAGCATGTGGGCACATGAAACTGTGCATATTTGTGCCGTCTCTGAACAAGCCGCATTACTTTTTGCCACATCATGGCGTTTTTAAAGATAGGAAAATCCGTGTTGTTTTCAATGCATCAGCACCATCTTCTTCAGGTGTCTCACTGAACCACATTCTACATCAGGGTCCAAAGTTGCACAATGACATTACTGATATAATTCTTCGCTTTCGTCAACATAAATTTGTTTTCTCTTGTGATATCAAACAAATGTTTAGGCAGATATCCATCCATGAAGATGATCAGATCTTTCAGTTAATATACTGGAGAGAAGACACTTCAGTCCCGCTAAAGGTCTACCAATTGACCACTGTCACTTATGGTATGACGTCCTCGCCTTACCTTGCAAATAGAGTAGTACAACAGCTCATTATGGACGAAGGAAAAAATGATCCACTTGCTGCTGAAGCACTCCAACAGCAAATATATGTTGATGATGCTCTACTAGGGAGAAATTCTCTGGAAGAAGCTCTCCACCTTCAAGAGGATGTTGTTTTACTTTTGAAAAAGGGTGGATTCGAACTGAGCAAGTGGTCTTCAAACCATCCTAAACTCTTAGAAAATGTCATTCAAGATAATCATGAGACACCCCTCATGTTACGCACGTCAGAACATCCATTTTCAAGTGTTTTAGGGTTAAAATGGATCCCAGATATTGATGTCTTTTCATATTTGATGTACACACCTTCAAGTAATCACACAAAAAGAACTTTCCTTTCATCAATTGCTCAGATCTATGATCCTTGTGGTTGGATATCCCCAATAGTTTTTTGGTCTAAAGTCTTAATGCAGCATGTATGGACCTTAGGCTTAGATTGGGATTCTCCATTACCTGATCATATTTCCGAGAAGTGGTCACGATTCGTGAAAGAACTTCCAGAAATAGAAAAGCTAAGGATACCACGTTTCATATCCTTAGCAACTGCAGTCAATATCCAGCTTCATGGATTTACAGATGGAAGTGAATCTGGATATGCAGCTTGTGTCTTCCTGCGCACAGAAGACGCAGAAGGAGATGTCAACATACGACTGCTGATCGCAAAATCAAGAGTAGCTCCACTGAAGCGTGTGACTATTCCCCGCTTGGAACTTTGTGGTGCGCACATGTTAGCCAAATTGCTACATTACTGTACAGAACAGCTCTCACAACATCACAAGATTGACAACATTTCAGCATGGTGCGACTCTACAGTAGTTCTATCTTGGATACGCACTCTATCTTGTCGTCTCAAGGTGTATGTTGCTAATCGTGTGGCACAAATACAAGACTTAGTTTCACCACACGTCTGGAAATATGTTTCAACTGTTGACAATCCTGCTGATTGTGCTTCTCGAGGCTTGACACCCACGGTTCTGATGAAACATAGCCAGTGGAGGCTAGGACCACCATGGCTCGCTAAATCAACGCAGACCTGGCCACAATCTATCCTTCATCCAATTTCGGAGGAGTCTATTCCCGAAATGAAACCAAATGTGCTTAATCTTATGATAACCACAAAAGAAGTCCCAACATTTGGATTTCTTACAAAGTTTTCTTCTTGGAAGACTCTTCTTCATGTAATGGCTTATGTCCTTCGCTTTATAACCCGTTTGAAATTTACAACCAACATAAGTGGATCATTTACAGTAACTGAATTAAATAACGCCTGTAACCGCATTTGCTGGCTCATTCAGAGACTTCACTTTGCAGAAGACATAGATCTACTCTCCAAGAAAAGGACATGCTCAAACCGCATCCAACGTCTAGCACCCTTTATTGATGATGTAGGAATAGTCCGTGTCGGAGGTCGACTGAAGAACTGCGCTTACTTACAATGCCAAACATCCTATTCTTCTGCCAAAAAATCATGTCACTATTCATTTACTCATCGATTACTATCATGGCATGTACCTGCACGCTGGTCCACAGTTCCTCCAAGCAACACTATCTCAACGCTTTTGGATCCTCTCCGCCCGCAGTGTTATACGCTCAAGAATATTTAAATGCGTACGATGTTTTCGTACAAAATCATAAACGCGTCTCCGCTCATGGGTGATCTACCAGCCAGTCGTGTTACCCCTACTCGTTGTTTCAATGCTTCTGGAGTTGATTATGCTGGCCCTTACACGGTCAAGTTTCTTACACTTCGCAGGATACAGCCTGTAAAGGTGTACCTCTGCCTGTTCATCTGTTTTGCAACAAAAGCTGTACACTTGGAAGTGGTTACTGATTTAACTACAGACGCCTTCATTGCAGCCCTTACGAGATTCATCTCTAGGAGAGGTCTTGTATCAGACCTGTACTCTGATTGTGGGACTAATTTCATAGGAGCTGCTTCTTCGCTCAAATGTTTTCAAGATCTCATGAAGCAACCAGAGATGCAAGATTTTGCTAAGAACAACAGTATCACATTCCATTTCATTCCCCCGCATGCACCTCACCAAGGTGAACTTTGGGAACGTGCCATTAAAGGTTCAAAATATCATCTCACCAGAGTCATAGGTGAACACATTTTAATGTACGAAGAATTTACCACCTTAGTTGTGCGTGTTGAAGCTATCCTTAATTCGAGGCCGATAGCTCCTCTCTCGAATGACCCTTCAGATCTTCAACCTCTTACACCAGGCCATTTTCTAACTGGAGGACCTCTTAATGCCCTGATCGAACCTCAACTAACTAATGCACCACTTAATCACATAAAACGCTGGAAATTGGTTCAAGCCTTCACACAACATCTCTGGAAAAGATGGCAAATGGAGTACCTCCACACACTTCAAGAACGGTCCAAATGGATCAGACCTCAAGAAAATCTCAAAATAGGAGATTTAGTCATTATTCATGAAACGAACCTGCCACCCCTCAAGTGGAAGCTCGGGAGAGTCATCTCAGTATCTCCAGGGAATGATGGAGTGGTACGTGTCGTCAACATGAAGACTGCCGGTGGAACCTTGACCCGTCCTTCTGTTAAGGTTTCCCGTCTTCCCATTTACTAAAATCCTTGACCAGTCAACTGGCTACTGCCCCTTATAATTTAGTTTTATTATACTCTTCCAAAGGATCAAATTTGTTCTTATGTTCTTTTAATGTTTCTTGTTGAACCAGTTGGTTCAAAGGGGCCGGTATGTCAGATATTTTGTTTTCATAACAGTAATAAACTCACCCTATCTCTACTTCATTAGTTCTCTAATAGAGTGCACTCCCATTAACTGTTTCAAAGTACAATTCACATAGTAATCAACGGTCATAATTAGAGCGTTTTCTTTCCTGTAGTGTAAGGCACATCGTGCAGTTCAGTTTGTTTTTGGTTTATACAAGCATACCGCAAGAATAGAAAGTCTATTCACCGCTATTGTTATTTTACTTCACTTATAATTTAAAACTCCGCTTATTTCATGTGTTTATTTTATGTGTTTAACGTTTATTAGAATATTATTGTTAAGTTTAGGACTGCCTAAAATATCAGCGAAGTGTTGCTTACAACGGGACATTTACAACACACAAGGACAAGGTCAGTGAACGCTTAATATTTATGCATTGTTGATTACATGAGAATAAATCCTTTTAACTATTTTAGTTTTACAATATACAGTCCACTGCTAATAAAAAAGAACCCCACAAATTATTTTAACAATGCAGAGTAGTCCTCTAGAAACATAGAGATGCAGAAAATACTACTTCAACATACAAAATATTTAATGAAATATATTCTTATGAGAAATACTTTTTGTAACCTAAATAGTGATTTTTTTCAGCATTTATAAAGATATCTTTACAAGTTTTTTTTTTTTTAAAGTAAACTCTATTTTGTTTGCTTGATAACAATTTAATCATTTTTATATGTGTTCCTTCTAATTTTTTATAAAGTATTCAAAAGAGTTAACTACCGGTACTACATTTTCATAATGTCAATTTTCTTGTCTCCTGGTAATTCGCATTCTGTAAAAGATAGCTTATTAGTGCAAGCAGACCAAAAATTAAAAAACATCTGGTTTTTGACTTATGCTAATACAATGAGATGTTAAATGCACACTCGTATCACAATGAGGTGATGTCATGATACACCACTTTAATAACATACTGTTTTTATAAGTAGTCAATCTTTTGACTGCAGCATATATAACATTGAGAAAATATAATTTATACTCTAATCTTACACGAACAAAAATGTTATCATAGAGCTGCCAAAACTTCTACATTTCCATGATCACTCTTTTCTCCTCCGTTACCGTTACTTTAGGTAGAAAGGATTGTCATTCATTATAATAAACATTTCTCTAGTAACATTCATGATATGCACCTGTTCATAACTTTTTTCAGTACTCTCAGACAGTAACCTAATAATCCTTTCAAATAGAAATAATTTTGTCTTCACAAATTTTTATGTCTTCTAACTTATTCGCATTTCTTTTTTTTTTTGGACATGGTTTTCATTATTCCCCAAACTAACTCGTTAAATTAGTTAAATTTGCAAAATACTTTTTTGTATCTTTACTCTTGACATTTTATTAATACATTGTGCTTCAGTGCGCTACTGTGATACTGAATTTCTTTTTCTTGCAGCCATCTAGTTATTTATCCTTTATAGAATTGGAATTTGGGTCTTTACATTCTATAGTATTGTGGTACAGTGCATTATCCACACCAACAATAGAATTATGAGGTAAATTTAGTATTTAGTTTTGGTCCAATGTATGAAATTTCCAGAATTCACTTGATTGTGATTACTCCTGTATAACGACAAATTTTAAATAAACTTTTTTTTTGTAAGTGAACATAGTAACTAGGGTTTGCTGACAGCTTGACAAAGACATATGATGGCACTGTACCATGTGTCGCCCCATCAAAGGGAAGGCAGGGGATTAGAAGAACAATGCCTCTGTCGTAGCAGCTGTTAGTTTAAGAGAATTGCAGGTGGCGAGCTGGACCTCTGAAAAACAAAGGAGTAAAAGTATCACTAAGAAATGACAAAGAAAGGCTGACAGGACGACATAACGAAGCTATACGGGAATAATAAGCCACGTGTGTGGAGAGTAACACCAAACGCGGCGTTACATTGTTCACAATAAACAGGAAAGGCTCGGACTGAATGGCGACAATACGTTTGCGCAATTAATGAACTGCGGGACGTACAGTTTTACCAGAATGGTGCACAGCTAAGGAAAGCCTGCAGAGCAGATGTGGCAGCTGTAAGGGATACCAGAAACAACCACACCGGCGTGAGAACAGCTAGAAGAAGCTGATAGACAATACGAGAATTGGTCACGGGTAAGCAGCGATACACATGTTGAACAAAAGGGCAGATGAGAGGCCATGCAGCAATTAAGAGAACTTTGTCTGAAGGGACCAGACACAAAGATAAAAGGGTGATGGACAGGCGTTAAATTTGGTCTTCTGCCGCAAACTATGGGTGGAGCCAACCAGGAACTTTTAGGGTAGGAGATCAAGAAGCCTATCAAAATCCAGAGTTGAGGAAGGCGTTTCTACAAGAAGAGGTTGCCAAGGAGACGAGCTGGAGGAACGAATGAAAACTATGTCAGAAGAAAAACTAGAGTGTTGAGGAGGAGTTTTCATCAGAAAATATTTGAGAACCAATAGAAGCGAAGAAGTGGAGGAGATGAGTTGGGAGTAGAGAAGGTAGTGGGATTCGGGATATAAACTTGAGTGTTTACCGCGACCGAGTCTTATATCTTATGTCTTATGTATCGGAACTGTCGTGAGTGCGGAAGGCTTAGCGGAGTAATGTTGTATCCGTAGAAGAGTCAGCATGACTTTATAAGTGCGGACAGTCGAGAAGCGGAAGACGGTAATGGGACTTAGTGATTAACAGACATGTCGAAGTACGACTTAAAATTGACTTAGTTTTGTTGTCTAGAATTAATATCATAACCAAAGACGTTAATACAATCTGAAGTGTCGTCAATGTGTAAAAGATAGACAAATGTTGTAGTCGAGATAGCTAAAGAGAACCGGAAATATGAACTAATTACGGTAACTAAATGAGAGACAATTATAACTACTTACGTCACTAAGCATAATCAAATGGCATATTAACAAAGTTAGTCCGCGGGAGAACAGTGCGAACTCAAAAGAGAGCATCCAACACTTAGTATAAATTAAAGAAACCGTTAACATACTAAGAATAATTAAATGTCACTTAAATATAAACAATTCAGCAAAACAGAGTTATCGAATAACATGTGTCAAAATTAGAGGTTCCAATAACGAAAACTAACCCAAAAGTTATATATGTGTCGGAGTGCGTGAGAATAAGTGATTGGTACAAGTGCCTTCCACGAGATGATAGTGCCATCCACAAGGACATCAACGAGCCTGGAGAGAGAGAGAGAGAGA
The DNA here is from genome assembly GCA_034769895.1 of Magicicada septendecula. Taxonomy (NCBI): domain Eukaryota; kingdom Metazoa; phylum Arthropoda; class Insecta; order Hemiptera; family Cicadidae; genus Magicicada; species Magicicada septendecula. Next base: position 381,885,213 of record CM068369.1, read on the forward strand.
GAGACAAAATAGCAGTGCTGAGGAATCTTCGCAGTAAAATGGAATAACGTACCAACAGTAAACTTTATATACATGCATTACTAATGTTAAGTAAAACACTGTCTGTTCCTCTAAAAGAACTCACGAATCATATTTAAAGAAAATAATATCTAGTAGCAAATCATGTTAAATTGACAAAACAACTTTTAACAGATAATTTTAACTATATCCAATAATTATGAATCCATTTATTAGGAATACCTTAATGTAGAATAAAAGGTTATAATTATGATTGTTAATGTTTAGTAAGTAACTCGAAGAAAGATTATAGGAGAGTAAGCAAGTTTTAACAAAATAATAAATGATATATTAATGTACTAGTTCATATTGCAAGATACATGTAGTTTGTTTCTTTCCAGAAATCATGAAAGTGATATCAATGGTAAAAAATTGCAAATAAATTAAATTAATCTTGTAAAGTCTGGTGTAAGTTGTTAATTATTTGAAAGCGCCTACGATGGAACACTAATGGTATCAATTATGAAAGATTAAAATTTAGTATATCGCATCAAGAAAATATTAACAACGGCATCTAAATCGTACATATCTAGTTAATACATATAATTAATAACAACCACATAAGTAAATTATTATTATATTTGACGCCCATAAAGCCGGGTTACACAAAGTAATTGTTATATTTGGCATCCCATCACGTGACATTAATTAACATAATAAAATAACATTATATTTGACGCCCACAATAAGGGGTGAACACATTATCATTACATTTGGCACCACAACAAGGTGGGGCTTAATTAAATTAAAAGAGCTATAATTTAATCATTAATTTGGAGCTCCAATCAGGGGGCTTAAGAAGGCTGTAAATCACAACTCAATACTTACAAAAATTGATTAATTAATTAATTAATTAACATAACAGTTTATCATTAAACCTGATGCCAAATTAAGAGCATTAGGAATGAATACCATGTCACATCCAACGTGAATAAAAACTCTTTTTTTCTCATTAAAAGCTCTTTCTAGAGTCATCATCACTAATATTAGACCAACCTCTATTGAATGTGTGTAAATGAAATATACAATTTGTCCAAAAATATGATTAGCCTAGTCACTTTTCTATCCTAAACTCTTTAATTGTGATCAGACATTGCAATCGTTTTGTTCTTACAGTGTATGTCTTAATAATTTTGTATTATTTTCTATTTTCTTCCATGTGGAACATGATGACTTCTATACTTTTTTGTACACTCGATATGCTTCCTATGTAGTTTATACTTCCTAGTAATTTGTCAGATTGATTTCAAGGTTGGCATTTTTCATTTTCATCAAAGTCATAAATAATTCACTTCACAACATACTTACCAAAGTCATTCAGTTTTATTATTGGTCTTTGTCTCTTACATTCTCATACTGTTTAGGAGTTTGAAATAAACACTCACCAGCTGACATGGAAACTAGGTCTATTCATGATTGTCTTAACTAACACCAACACAGGATTAGATCACATCAACAAACCTGTATACCATCTCCAGGGATAATTCTGTTATGAATAATGATCTTCTCTTAATCTGTAGACATCTTGATTCTGGTAAACAGAATCAAAAAGACGTGTGTCTCCGTTGGGAAGCTAGTAGATTGATGGGATGAGCAATATTCCAGCCCGTGGACAATAACAACAAAATATACTTTAACTAGCCAAATGCTGATTTACATTTTGTTGAACAAAACATTCAAAAATGGACTGAACAACTTATAACAGGTGAAACAAATATTCAATTTATTGTACAGTATAAGAATCACAATTCTTATAGAAAACCAGCAGCTCACACCCCCAACAAATTAGATGTATTATTAGACGTAATTGCTATGGCTAATAATAAGTTGTTCACAAAACTTGCAAGGACTATGATTGAATTGAAATCTGCAGAAGGTAAAGCCAATCTTCATAACACAAATTCATTTTTGTTGTTTACAAGATGATTAATCAATCTTATAAAACATAGCGTAATAAATATCTTATAAAAAGTAATCTCTTACGGCCAAGAAGAGACACAACAGTCCTAATGGCAATATTTTTCTGCTTACTTGCTGTAAACTACTTATTCCCATTAATGAAGATCACACTGGAAAAGTGGTGAACAGTTAAAAAATGAAACACTGAATAACAACACAAGGAAATGAAGAAAAGATGAGAAAAATTAAAAAAGAAGTGATATAAGACATTACTGAAAGAAAAAAGCCTTCAATATTGCAAACAGGTACAGTGAGCCCTTGCTTCAGTGGCATATTTATTAAAAACTGCCAACATAAGTGTGCAAAATGGGTTTAGTTAAGAGAAACACAAAAACATCTTGCCTACAGATTTCCTCAAGTAAAAGTATGGCAACTGTTAATACATATTTTACAACAAATTACTTATTTATGTACAGCAATTTAAACATGTTGCTCTTTGCCACCTATATTTTTTCTGACACAACTTTCAGATGAACCGTATTTGTTTATCTGTCCAAAGGTATAAACCTATATTGTCTGGGTGCAACAGGTTATCAATTATATAATATGTGAACCATAAATTATAAGTTTTTCTTGAATAATTCAATATGAGTATACATTATTTTATATTTCTTTGAATTAACTGTTTAATTCACAGGTTGTAAAAACTCAATGTGTTCAATATATTGAGAAAAACATGTTCAAAGAAAAATATAAGGAGAAACAACTAATTTTGTTGTCTACAAGAAAATCTTTTAAAACTGCCCTGGGGCTATAAAAGTATTTATACATTTTTTTCACACAATTCATTTAAAATTGGTGCCAAGTGAAACCAGAGCAGGTCGCTAATCTAACGCAGCAGCTTTTTGTACAACATCATTCAAAACGGTAGCTTACATTTAACACTTAAAATGTTAGTTTTTTCCATTAGTATTTTCATTTCAAAATGGATTTCTTTTTGGACATGTAGTAACAAACCAAAAAATTATTAAACCAATTCAACAAAACGAGTTAATTTGTACTCTCAGATATGTGTGCAAAAAATTGGTAAAATAAGTTTTAAATACCTGGGGTTTATGATCCAAAATGAATCACAACTAGTTACAGGTGACCTTTAAAAAACCTGCTTATAAAAGCTGGTGGTAATGAAAGAAATAAAAGATTCTTGGATTTTGTTGTCCATGACGTATCAATTGATTAACTAATTGTAAGTATAACACTACTGACTCGGAACACAAAGTTTTTTTTACAGTCTGCAGTATTATACTTATAATTAGAAATAAGTCTTCTTTCAAAATACATTGTACAATACTGCTATATGTGGTTCATTATAGGATGCTATAGACATAATTTTATAGTTCTTATATATAAAACATTTAACACAAAACAGAAGAGATATGGAACACAATACTTATAAATACTTGTACATGATACAATCACACTGTTATGGTGTGGTAAAATGTATATAAGATAAGGAAAACTGAACTGATGTCTACAATTATGATCCAGACAGGATCATTCATAACTACTCATACATACAATTCTATATGGTACACACCACATCATGTGATTTGTAACCTATTGACTGCACTATCATGTTCTGAAATAAAAAAAGCTACCACTGTCCACAATTTTGTTTTCTTTAGTGCACATCATAACTGTTACACCCTCAACATAAGCCATTCCTAACCTAGTTCTGCTGACAAAAATAAGTTTCACTGTACCAAGTGGATGTATTGTTCTAATTGAATAGTCATCATTCACTGAATGAGACAAATGAAAAAGGTGTTGTTTATCAATATAAAATACACGAGTATCCCACACAAAACGCAGTTTACCAACAATAGATATGGACCTCTTGTCCCACAAAAAGTATTATACTGAGCTTTAAAAGTCTGTTATTCTTCATCTGAACTTGAAGGCAATCTGAATTAACAGCATTTAAAACATTTCAATATTTTAATTCTATTGTTTAATACTATCTGTTGTTTAACCCCCAAAATACTGATTACATACATTTAGAAATAGAGCAGGCATACCATTCAATAGATACGGTATTTCCGAACTTCGTTCTGAACAATCACAATCAAACATGTTTACAAAAATTTACAACTAATTCTTCGACAAGTCAGTTAACCGACAGTTAACAGTGTGCCTCGTGTGCAGTGTTGCCAGGTCAATGAGACTTGAGTCTGCAGACTGACAGCGTGAAGCCACTCGGGCAACTTCGGCAACCTTCGTTCTAATCTATGCCCGCCTATATTCTGTTGTCAGATGTGAGTTAGGTAAACGTTTGTGTATTAATTTTAGCACAATAATTTTATTAAGTTCACGGCTTCAAATACGTAAACTCAAGAGTAAATTATTCGTGTATTCAAGTGGCTGTGTGTATTCGTGTATAACCCCTGTAAGCATTTCGATGTTTCATTTTAAAGTTTTGTCATTTTATTTTTAGTGTAACAGTTTTTATTAGGTACACGCGCTGTAAGTATTCTCGAAGATAAATAAACATAATTGAAAATAAATTCATATATAATTTCTTACATTTATAACCTTAATTGTATAAATACAACTATTTCACTAACGACTCGGAACAACTTTGTGTTCCGAGTCGTTAATGAAATAGTTGTATTTAACTAAATATCACTATAATATTGACGACTCGGAACACAAAGTTTTTTATAAGTAAAAACGTAAAGTTTTACCTTACAGCCTAAACCGGCTTTCACCTATAGAAGGCTTCATCAGAGGCTGTCGCTAGTAGCGCTGCTCGTCTTGTTGTTGGCGACGAGAAAGTGTTTCGAAAGATTGAAGCTGTGTGTGTGTGGTGAGATGTGTTCGAATAATGCGTGCGATTTGAATTGTGTCTGTTCGTTTAGGATGTCGTTTTTATTTGTTTTTGTGTGTTTGTATATTTCTAATTGTTCTAGAGTGTCTAGTTTTCGGCCTTTTGTGTGTACGTGTAGTATGTTCATGTTATTGTCGATGTTTTTATATGTGTGGTTTGCTTCAATGAGGTGGTTTGCGAAGGTAGATTCTGTAGTGGTGTGGAGTGCTTTTGTGTGTTCAATGCATCTCTGTTTGAAGCTACGTCCTGTCTGGCCTATGTAGAATTTACTGCAATTTGAACAATTTAGTTTATATACACCGGGTAGATCGAATTTGTTTTGTGCTTTGGGCATGCGTTTTGATAGTGTGTGTTCTGTTTTGTTAGTAGTTTTGTAAGCGATTCTGTAACCTGCTTTTTTGAATTTGTGGGCAATTTCAAAACGCTATCAAAACGCATGCCCAAAGCACAAAACAAATTCGATCTACCCGGTGTATATAAACTAAATTGTTCAAATTGCAGTAAATTCTACATAGGCCAGACAGGACGTAGCTTCAAACAGAGATACATTGAACACACAAAAGCACTCCACACCACTACAGAATCTACCTTCGCAAACCACCTCATTGAAGCAAACCACACATATAAAAACATCGACAATAACATGAACATACTACACGTACACACAAAAGGCCGAAAACTAGACACTCTAGAACAATTAGAAATATACAAACACACAAAAACAAATAAAAACGACATCCTAAACGAACAGACACAATTCAAATCGCACGCATTATTCGAACACATCTCACCACACACACACAGCTTCAATCTTTCGAAACACTTTCTCGTCGCCAACAACAAGACGAGCAGCGCTACTAGCGACAGCCTCTGATGAAGCCTTCTATAGGTGAAAGCCGGTTTAGGCTGTAAGGTAAAACTTTACGTTTTTACTTATAAAAAACTTTGTGTTCCGAGTCGTCAATATTATAGTGATATTTAGTTAAGTAACGGACACGTCATGGACAACGAAATCCAAGAATTTAGTTGTATTTAGTTAAGTAACGGACACGTCATGGACAACGAAATCCAAGAACTTAAATTGTATATTTTGTTTCAGCGTTTATCACTCCAGAAACAAAAATGTTTTGTTTTTCATTCAATAAAATTAAGATTTCTTGGACTTGTATTTATTTTTTATTGGCTTTAATCACACCAATTAACTCAGAATTAAATTTGAAACTGTAATGCATTTATTAGCCATTTAATAAAGTTATTTTACTCCAAACGTAACAAAGTGTATTTTTAGAGTTCAATTTTTTGTGTTTTACGTCAGATAACTTAAAAACTACTAAAGTTACAGTTCAGCGACCTGTTTTATTCAATTTTTCAGGTCAAAAAACGTATAGAACAAAGAAATTTGCATCGAACTTTCAGACCGGTAAAATCAAATACGGCTGCATATTAGCGAAATCTTTCGCTAGTCGTAACTCGCTAACGAAGCGTTTTTGGACTTTTGTTTATACCAACTTTTTTCCTTATTTTCAGCTATAGAGTAATTTACCAAGAGATTAGAGTGCAGTTCCGAATCAGCCTGTATATCAAAACCAACATGGTGAGTACAAAAAACTGAACTTAAAAACCGGCAAAACAGTATAAGTTTTCTTAATAAACGTATATTTCATATACTAATGCGACGATGTAGTCAAAAGGTTCATATTTATCTGGGGAGCCAGTGAAATTGTGTTTGTTTCTGGAGGAAACAGGTTAAAACTAAAACTACAATTCAGGGTAATAAATGGACTACAACGATATGGTTAAATTAATTCTATATTATGTTTTAATATTTAACTGTGACCACAATCAATATTCATTTTAATATTCAATTCATCCGCTACGCACACAGGAAAACCCCGATTTGGATAAAAATACGTGGATTTCATTATACACGTAAGTGTGGAGTGTGGGTTGACGAGAGAGTAGACATTAGCGGCGAACAGTAACGAAGTTGCCCGAGTGGCTTCACGTACTCTGTGGGTTTCACGCTGTCAGTCTGCAGACTCAAGTGTCAATGAGTCGTGTTTTCCCCACATGGCTACCCAAAATTTCCCTACTTTGACATAAAAAGCCCCACTCACAGAGTATGTGTGCTTTAGGCTGTGTCACATGTTATAGGGTTGAGTATATTCTAAATGTTTAAATACTATTACAAGGATAATATGAACATTAAAAAACTTGTTTAAGTATGATAAAAGAAAATGTTCTCACCTGCTGAGGTCAGCCTCATTACTTTTTGAAATCCTTTGTAAGCACTTAGTCCATTATAGGCTTAAGTCACTATTTACACTTTACAGTATATTTGACATCTTTCCAAAAACAGTAAACAGTTTAATTCACAAAAACGATTTAGTCTCCTATTTTTAGTTCATATACAGTATAGAGTTGTTATGTTTTACCAGCATTGAATTTTATAATGTATATTAAAATCGAAACAGGATTTATTCTGTTTGCTTAGAATGTTTTTTGTATGCAATAAGCCAGACAGTGTCTCAGAACCCAACTTGTTCCTGATTTTGTTTTTGTTAATATTAAGACACTAAAAATCCTTTCAACACACCCACTACTATGAGATAGAATAAATATATATGCCAGAAAATTATTTAAATTTGGAAAAGCTTCAATATCATTCACATTTTTTGTACTTTTAACTTCTCTCCAAAAGCTTAATAAACTTTCATCTGTACCGGTGTTAATATTTGTGTTCCTAAGAACTCTCCATTCCCTATCTAGATCTACTATATTTATTTTAATAGGTACTTTTCTCAAATGCTGAAGCTAATGATTGAATGTCTTTAATTTTTTTCCTGTGTAGAAATTCTAGATGTTTTAACCTTTGCACATAGTTACTGTTAAAAGGAAACCGGCTATAAATTTGGTGGGCACATTCAGCATAAAAGTTTAAGCAGTTTACTCTGAAATTGTTTATTTCTTCTGGTGACAGATTTGAATCTTTGCTTTCCAAAATCACAGTGCACTTAGCACCTACATAATTGTTTTCTAGTTTTGTAAAATTTGTAGTTTGTACTGCAATTTGGTTACATCCATTTTACTTAAATAATTTGGATCTAGGCCTATGTAAAAATCCAAGATTGTCCTATACACTGTTTCAAATCTGTTATATATTGAATCTTAGGTTTGTCTGACTGAAATTCTAGGTTCATATCTGTTAAAATTGGGAGAACATGCTCTAAGAAAAGAAGATATAATTTATTTATATGTGTTAATTTTTCATAAATGGATTTTGCATTGTCATCAATTAAAAATTCCCCTTGAAAATATAGCGCAATGCTAGATATTGTTCAACAATTCTTTTGACACATGCTAGTAAAGATAATCATCTGGTTTGGCAGGGCCTTAACAACTTATGTATTTTAACTTCTGCAAATTTTTGGAATGCTTGAAATTCGTGTTGTCTTTTTGAACTATATTGAAAATAGGTATATATACTCCTAACTAAATCCTCAACAGATTCTGGTAGTTTCTCACAAGCATACGAAGCACATAAAGCCAGAGAGTGACAAACACACTTCATAATAAAAATATTCGGTACATCTGCTTTTAACACAGTTTGCAGTGAATGTTTAGAACCCATCATGGTATTTGTTCCATCAGCTGCAAATCCTATCAGATTGGACTTATAAGGAATTGCATGTTTATTATAAAAATCTGTTAACAATTTGTAAAGGCCCTCGGCAGTTCCATCTACAACAGGAAAAATACATAAAAAATCATCCCCCACATCATGATTATTCAAACACGTCCTTACAACTACTGCTATGTTCTTGGATTTCGTTGTCCATGACGTGTCCGTTACTTAACTAAATATCACTATAATATTGACGACTCGGAACACAAAGTTTTTTATAAGTAAAAACGTAAAGTTTTACCTTACAGCCTAAACCGGCTTTCACCTATAGAAGGCTTCATCGTTGCTTCAACATTGCAGTAAAAAACAACACTGACCTAGTAACAAAAATAAAAGACATACACATCCCCCATAACGCCACATTAGCCTCCTTTGACATTAAAAACCTGTACACAAACATCCCCATCTCTGAAACAATCACCATTCTACAAAACAAACTCAAACAGAACAATACACCAGACGAACTTATCAATGAAATAACAGAAACTCTGAACATTATCACAAAACAAAACTACTTTACTTATAACAATAAATACTACACACAGAACGATGGCCTACCCATGGGCATAGGCGGATCCAAGGGGGGGCACGGGGGCACGTGCCCCCCCCAGACGGTTCGAAAATACACTGGATAAAATGAATTATGTAGCTAGCGCAATTATGATATTTTCAGTTAGTTAACCCTTTGAAACCTGAATTTTTTACAACAATTATTATTATATTTTATTTTTCAACACAATTTTATTTTTATTTTTTCATATATATATATTCGTATACATTATCTATAAGAAGTTTCTATCATTTTAATAGTTTGTTTAACGTTTACTTCATTTGAATTTCGAGCGTATTTTACCGACTCTGTATTTTGTCTTGATTATTCATCTCTTCTTTCACAGCACTAACACTTAACTAAAACTCAACATAAACTTAACACTAACTGTGTCTGTTACCAAAGCTGAAGAAGGCGGATACTAAGCCGAAACGCGTCCGATAAAATAGTAAGTTTTTCACATGAAAAAAGTTCATTTTTAGTTAAGTGTCTGTATTTTGACGCGACGGAATGTTCATAGATGTCGCTACTGCTGTACTCAACTCAACTCAACCTGATCACCTGATCCCATCATGACATAACGCATTTCTGTCGTTTCATTAAGGTTAAGGTGTCAAGTAATTTGTAAAAAAAGTTCTTATTTCCAACACAATAATGAATAGTAAAAAACGACAATTGGATATAGTTTCATTTTTCTCAAAGAAAGCTAAGGTAAGAGGAAACTATATTTTTATACAGGCCTTCGGCCTTCGTCTTGTATAGTATACAATGTCATAGTGAACAATTTAGATACGGATAGTAACAACTATTGCTGTATGCGTATGTATATGCAACTATTGTTGTCTCATATAAGTTATTAACGAAATTGCGGTTTTATCTAAATAATAAGAAAACTACTTGCTACAAAAATAATTTTACTAAATAAATTTCCGATCTTCATAAAATTCTATATTCAGTATCAGTATATACGACTATCTTCTACATTGGAATATATAGCCTACTGGTAATAAATGCATGCATTCTACCGTACAGACATATATATACTACCCTACAGACATTTTGAAATTTTTCGAGTTTTTGAAGGCCAAAATAGAAGGAAAATTTGAAACTCTTGGATTAGAGGTTAATATAAGAGTTTTGCCGCCTTACTCTTTTGGCCTGTGATTACTGATCGTTAATTCTTATATATAGTTTTTTGTAATATTATGGAGTATTTTAACACATGTTATATATGATTAGTATCATATACAGGCCTTCGGCCTTCGTCTCGTATAGTATACAATGTCATAGTGAACTATTTAGATACGGATAGTAACAACTATTGCTGTATGCGTATGTATATGTAACTATTGTTGTCTCGTATGCGTTATTAACGAAATTGCGGTTTTATCTAAATAATAAGAAAACTACTTGCTACAAAAATAATTTTACTAAATAAATTTCCGATCTTCATAAAATTCTATATTCAGTATCAGTATTTACGACTATCTTCTACATTGGAATATATAGCCTACTGTACTGGTAATAAATGCATGCATTCTACCGTACAGACATATATATACTTAATACTACCCTACAGACATTTTGAAAATTTTCGAGTTTTTGAAGGCCAAAATAGGAGGAAAATTTGAAACTCTTGGATTAGAGGTTAATATAAGAGTTTTGCCGCCTTACTCTTTTGGCCTGTGATTACTGATCGTTAATTCTTATATATAGTTTTTTGTAATATTATGGAGTATTTTAACACATGTTATATGTGATTAGTATCATAATATATTATGAATAGATCTATAAATTCGCTCGATCTGTTTAGATTTAATTCATTGATACTTATTTCTTGATTATTTCTGAATGTTAATTAATTATGTTTCATAATTTTATTATAAATCGATTGAAGATGAATAAGAATAGCTAACAATTTCTATTTTATTTTTAAAACCTATTTTAAAATTCAGACATCATGAGATCTACTTTAATATATTTTTATATAAATTTGATCAAGCTAAATTCTGGCTCTATATACATAAAAAAATTTTTTCCGGACTTGTATGCACTGTACATAAGAGACATTATTACTGTGTTTGCGCGCACATAAGAATTCAGATTAAATAGCCCAATGAGTTAGGTAGAGAGACAAAAATAAAAACGCTGAAAATTTGCATTTGAACAGTAACTTGCAGGAGACTGTCAACTCTTGTCTTGATGTATTAGAAATTTGCCTGCTTTTTCAGAAACTGAATAATCAACCCGAGAGCGATACTGAATCTCATGCGCCTGCAGTGACCTTTTCCGAGCGTAACGATGAAACCAACTCTATCCTAATGACATCTACCTCGAAGGACATGACCGATTGTGGAACACCAATGTTTTCATGGCAACATCGTGATTTTGGGCACTTAGTAACTAATGAAAGTGTTTTTATTTCATTATCAGATGAAGATAGGTACCAGTGGCTGAAAAATTCGTGGGTACCTTCACCAGTTTTTAAATACCCTTTGAATGTCGAAGGTAAAAAGAAACGAGCTTTCGAACACAGCTGGTTAAAATCGTATGAATGGCTGGCTTACAGCAGAAAGTTTAACGGAGGCTTGTGCAAAATGTGCGTACTATTTGGACATCGTGAGGGAGGTGTAAATGACGTAAAACTAGGCAAGCTAGTAGTCGAACCATTAAGAACTTTCAAAAAAGCTACCACAATACTAAAAAATCATGCCAACACCGACTACCACAAAGAAAATGTGATAGCAAGTCGCAATTTCTTAATGGTGATGGAAGGAAAAACGAGCGATGTAATTTCTAGCATGCAAAATGCTAAAATGAAACTTATTGAAGAAAACAGAAAAAAACTTATACCTATAATAAAAACGATTATTTTTTGTGGCGCCCAAAATATACCACTTAGAGGGCATAGAGATGACGGAAAGCTACAAATGGATGAATCGTTTGAAGGAGGGAATTTCAGGGCTTTGCTAAAGTTTAGAGTAGATGCTGGAGACGAGGACCTTGCCTCACATATCCATTCCTCTGGTAAAAATGCTAGCTACATTAGTAAGACAACCCAAAATGAAATAATTGAGTGTTGTAGCGAAGTTATAACGGATAAGATTGTTTCTAACATCAAGAAGGCCAAGTATTTTACTTTAATTGCAGATGAGACAACTGATATATCTGCTAAACAGCAATTGTCAATCTGTATTCGATATTATGATAATGTGTCTTTTAAGATCAAGGAAGATTTCGTGAAAATTGTTGACATTGTGGACCTTACTGGTAATGGCATTACTAACACAATTTTGCAGGAACTGGAAAAATTAAACATTGATATCTTTTATTGCCGTGGTCAAGCATATGATGGGGGCTCAAATATGAGCAGCAAGTTTAAAGGCGTTCAAGCTAGAATAGCAGGAATACAGCCACTTGCGATTTACAGTCATTGTGCGAATCACAGGCTTAATTTAGCTATAAGCAAAGCTTGTTCTGTGGCATGTATAAGAAATGCTATCGGAGTCATCTCTTCCGTGGCAAACTTCTTTCGAGAGTCGGCTGGGCGACTACGAAAACTTGACGAAGAAATGCATGACAAACTAAAAAATGGAAGACATTCTGTAAAACAAATGTGCGAAACAAGGTGGGTCGAACGTCACGATGCTGTATTAACGTTTTTAAATGCTCTACCTATTCTTCCAATAGTTTTAGATACTATTGCTCAGTCAACTGAAGGAAAGGGAAGTGACGCATTTTCATAGTATACTATCGTCCGAGTTCCTTGTTAGTGTAGTTGTATTAGTTGATTTTTTGGGATTAACTCTACCCTTGGCTCGAAAGTTACAAGCGGAATATATGGACGTATTGACAGCCATGGAGTTAGTAAATGCCACAATATCAAGCCTACAAATGCATCGGGAAAACAGTATTAGACACTTCAAACAGCTGTACAAAAAATCTGAAGATTTGGCTTGCGAAATGGGAACGGAAATAAAAAAGCCGAGAACAGTAGAATTCCAAAAAAACAGATCCAATATACAAACCCATTCTGTGGAAGAATATTTTCGTATTAGTGTATATCTCCCATTTCTAGATTACCTGATCAATGAACTTTCTTCTAGATTTCCAAAATCGCAAATGATACAAATTGGACAGATTCAAAAACTTTTATCACCAGAATTTTCGGAAGATTGTGAAGAGTCTGTTCTGCAAGGGGCTGAATTGTATAGGGATGATTTACCTTATTTCCCTGCTTTAGAAGGGGAACTTAAAATCTGGAAGCAGATATGGGCAGCAAAATTACAAGACTTTATCAAATATCCTGCAGAAGCCTACACACTCGCGTCAGACTTGCCAAATGTCAGAGTGCTTTTACAAATCATATGCACGCTTCCAGTTACATCAAGCACTGCAGAACGTTCATTTTCGGCCCTGCGTCGACTTAAAACTTACTTAAGGTCTACAATGACTGAAGATCGTTTAAATGGACTTGCGATCCTACATGTCCATCGTGATATCGCCTACCGTATGTCTCCCAAAGAAGTATTAGAGATTTTTGCAAGGAGACACAAACGTAAACTTTCTCTAGCCTTACTTTGAATGCATATATATTAGATTAAAGGTGCTTTTTTACCTTAACATAAAAATAATGGATATTTAATTACAGGGCAAAAAATATCGAAAATGAGTACTAGTTTAGCTAAAGCTCTTTTAATAGCGCATGCAGAAGCTATGTATTATCTTAAACAGGATCCTGCTGCAGCTCATCACTTAAAAGAAGAAATTACGAAACCACAGTCTGAGATTATTCGAACGTTAGTGGTCATATAACAGATTTGAAGAATCTCTTGAATCGTGATGCTCCAATAGTTGCTTTCTTATTTGATGAGCATCTCAAAAGGGCATTAAAATAATAATTTTTATATTTTGTTACATGAGCAGTCCAATTAATAATTTTGTAATACTTAATATTAATGTTATTTTAAAGAAGATTTATGTATCTGTTTTGTCTACAAAAAAGGAATTTATTAATAAGTGATTGGTTTTCTGGAGGTTAGATATTTCCAGAATATTGATTAGATATAACAAAAAAAAATACCTTCACACCTAATATTTCTAGATCAGAGTATTGATAATGAATATGTGTATTTTTGTAAATTATAATTCTATATTAGTATTTGTGCTTATTTTTATTTAGATGTTTTACTTTCCTTATTGACAACACTTATTCTTATTGTATCGAGAGTAAGTAATGGTGTAAAAATTAGATTAGTTTTATAAGTGAAATGAAAGTCAAATTTCTAAAGAAAGTTTAAATAGATTAAATAAAAAATTCCAGTTATAAGTTTACTTTATATTATTTCAAAATTGTACAAATACATTATACTTTCTAAAATCAAAATCGGTTGTTTTATTATTTTTCAAATAATAATAATAATACTAATAATACAGTAATAAATAAATTATGTTAAAAAACTAATGTTTTTGTATTTATATTAATATATTTAATTATTTATTTATTTATATTAATTTTTATATCGTTTGATTCAACAGACACTTTGATAATAAGATTTTTTTCTAACAACACCTCCCCCCCTGGAGAGGAGGGGCCCAAAACTGCCAGAATGTGCCCCCCCTGAGCAAATTTCTGGATCCGCCCCTGCCCATGGGCTCCCCCATATCCAGCATTCTAGCAGAAGTCTTCCTCCAACACTTAGAAAAAACAAAAATACTCACAAACAATGACAGACACTCACATAAAATACTATATTGGCACAGATACGTTGATGACATTCTAATACTATACAGGGGAAACAAAAGACAATGTGAACAGTTACTAACGCACATAAACAAAATACATAAAAACATAACCTTCACTGCCGAATACGAACACAACAATACCATAAACTTCTTAGACCTCTCCATCACAAAACTAGAACACAGGCACAAATTCAGTATATACAGAAAACCAACTACAACTGACACACTAATACACAACACCTCCAATCACCCAATACAACACAAACTAGCTGCTTTTAGAACCATGATACATAGACTTAACAACATCCCCTTAGATGAAATAGACTACAAAGACGAACTAAACACGATAAAATATCTAGCAGAATCTAACGGTTATGACAGAACAATAGTCAGTAAACTCCTACACAAAACACAAAACAAACAACAGACAAAGACAGAAAACAACAAATTCATAACACTAACATACATCAACAAACAAACAGAAAAAATTGCCCACAAATTCAAAAAAGCAGGATACAGAATCGCTTACAAAACTACTAACAAAACAGAACACACACTATCAAAACGCATGCCCAAAGCACAAAACAAATTCGATCTACCCGGTGTATATAAACTAAATTGTTCAAATTGCAGTAAATTCTACATAGGCCAGACAGGACGTAGCTTCAAACAGAGATACATTGAACACACAAAAGCACTCCACACCACTACAGAATCTACCTTCGCAAACCACCTCATTGAAGCAAACCACACATATAAAAACATCGACAATAACATGAACATACTACACGTACACACAAAAGGCCGAAAACTAGACACTCTAGAACAATTAGAAATATACAAACACACAAAAACAAATAAAAACGACATCCTAAACGAACAGACACAATTCAAATCGCACGCATTATTCGAACACATCTCACCACACACACACAGCTTCAATCTTTCGAAACACTTTCTCGTCGCCAACAACAAGACGAGCAGCGCTACTAACGGCAGCCTCTGATGAAGCCTTCTATAGGTGAAAGCCGGTTTAGGCTGTAAGGTAAAACTTTACGTTTTTACTTATAAAAAACTTTGTGTTCCGAGTCGTCAATATTATAGTGATATTTACTGCTATGTGTTTATTAGATGACCTATCAGTTGACTCATCTACAAAATGCTAGTTATTGTTCCTCATATCAAGTATTTCCTCGAACTCTGTTTTGGCTATCACATTTTTTATTATTGCAGTACATTTAGTAGTCTACGGTTACACGATAGTTTTTTACTTATTTCGGAATCTGGACAAACTGCTTTAATAAGTCCAACTAAATGATCACTTGACTCAATGGCTATATTATGTTCTGATATAAAGGAGGCTATTCTTATCTCCCACTCCTTAACTTGTTTATCTATAGGCATATTATGGGATTTGGAAAAATTTTGAATTAGGGACATCGAAGATTTTACAGATTTGGAATTTTTAATGTGTTTATCAGAAGAGTTATGTTTTTTTATAGCAGATATACCTGCTTTCCTATCCTCCCCACAAAGTTTGCAATGGAAATATGTTTCCCCCTTACTGCTGGGTTTTAACCAGGATTTGAATTCTGGATTTTGTTCCCACTCCTTCCTATATTTATGAATAAATGTACACTTCATTTTAGGAGCAATATCGGTTTTTGTGGCCTTAACAGTTTTTGGAAGAGTTTTCTTACCTAAAATTCGTTCATTTTCAGTAGCGTATCCGTCACTGTCACTTTCAATAATTTTAGAGGTAGAAGGGTTGTTCATCATGCTAAAACTATATGAAAAATATATACACACTATCACAAATCAATTTTCAAAACACAAAAGTATTAAATTTCGAATACCGTGAATTGAACATTTTGTCAAATTTGTTATACGCCTGTTACACACTAAGATACGCACATATAGTAATGTATTTCACTTATCATTCAATCCGAACAAAGAAACGTAACAACTTCAACTACAGCAGCTAACAAAGATCTGTAGCAATTACGAATAAATTCTAACTTATGCATGTGCTATAGTAAATAACTGTGTAATGCTGTGAAACCCAGTATGTTGGTTGTGCAACTAGCTTGCTAAAGTATTTCCAGGAATCACCATCGCTAAGGCATTCGCAGAGAGTAGGAAACCGGTGGATCCTGGCTGGTGGTTCCCTAAGCTAGGGAGGGATTCAGTATTCACGGTAATCAGGCTTGAAAAATGTTGAAAAAAGAAAACATATTTTTACTGAATGCTTATTAAAATGTGCGTAAAATATAATTTTACATATTTAATAATTTTTATTATATGAAATCGCCACCAATTCCCCACATTTATACAAATCCCCACCATTTCCCCACTTACGATTTTCAGGCTTCAAATTTCACTACTGTGGGGAAAAATCCCCACACTAAGGATCTATAAATGAGAGTATTCGCACCCGCCATCTTTGATCCGAGACTGACATAATATTATGGTGACGCTTGTGTATACATGGGATGCAGTATAAGTTTGTTTTCGATATTACATAAACTATTATAGTTTTCGTGCCAAAAATATAATTTCAAAGTGTGAAATTATCAGTGAAGCATATTAATTTTAATTATATATGCACAAAAAGATATAGACGCTGGTGGCTGCACTTTATAAGTTAGTGCGCGAGGTTATCTCTGGGATTGTATACATACGGTAATTGTTTTATTAATTTCTGACGAAAAATGAATAATTCATGTAAAATGCAGGTTGTAATATTACGAACATTATTCTTTACAGTATATTGTGAAAGCAACAATGTCTGGAGAATTCAAAAATAATTCATTGAGTGGAGAAAAAAAAGAGGTTAGTATTCTCGTAATCAAATCAAATGGCACGATATTTTCAAATTTTTCAGTTTCATCCCTGACGTTGCTGATTATTTGTAGGGATAAACGATACCATGAAAGTATCGATACTTATACTCATTACAATACTTAAATGAAAGTATCGATACCTGAGCAGTATCGAAAAAAAGAAGCCGATACTTGCAAGTATTATTGTACTCATATGAGTAAATTTAGCGCTAACCACAAACGCATTAAAATGTTGGGGATTTAAAAAACAAACAAAAAACACCATTTTCAATAAACCCAATAATATATTACAATAAACATTTTTGTACATTTTTTTTAAATTTATTTCCCTCAAAAAGAAATACAAAAATAAGAAAATACACAATTAAAAATTTTACACATTATTAAATAAAAGAATAAAAAACATGGTAATTATAATAATAAAAATTACTACTACTATTACTATAAAGAAATAATTTTTTAAAAAACTTTAACATTAAATAAAAAATTAAAATTATATGTTTTTAGTTGTACATAAAAGAAAAACTAAACAACGAAACTAAAAAAAAGAAACACTAAAGGCCCCACTCTTCTTCATCAAGGCCACTTAAAAATGACAAACGCCCTAAATGTTTGGGAGACAACCTATTTCTCGACTGGTTCAATATGAAACCAGTTTTTGAAAAGAGGCGTTCACATGGCACGGACGTCGCCACAAACATTAAAACAACTCTGGCATTTTTGTATAAACCAGGGAATATGTTCTTCATATCATCCCACTCCTTTAACGGGTCTGTTTTCAGTGGGGATGTAGGATTATTCAGATAACGAGAAAGTTCGTCATCGGACTCGTCTTTGCGCTGGCTTCGTTTCCCATGGACCAACTCCTTGTGGATCTCCCAAAAGTCGAAATCAGATGTTTTTTCTTCGTCTGACGAACTGGCCGAGTGTGCAGCATCTATGGTAGCTGCTTTTACCTTCTTGCGCAAAAAACTGATTACTTTAGCACAAGCTTGTGCATCCTTAAAGTGAAGGTTTTTGAATCTTGGATCCAAGATAGTAGCAACTGCCATATTCAAATTATTCTCTATATGTTCAAACCTTTTTTGAACCTCTCGGATCACTGCTTTCTTGGCCTCTTCGATTCTTGATGCTGAATCGGATTCGGAAATTGTAATCTTTTCCAGCTGTTTGATCAATATATTTACCATTGGAATAATTGTTGACAACGTCGTGTATTTTTCCCCTGATGCCTCCCTTGTCACATATTCAAATGGCTGGAGAAGTAATAAAATATTTTTGATGTCGATTAACTCCCGATTAGTTGGCATTTCTGGAGCAGACATGTCCTCAATAGCAAGTTGACTAATGGTCGAAACCATTTCTAAAAACCGTTGCAACATATAATATGTTGAGTTCCACCTCGTTGCTACATCCAGGATAAGTTTTTTATGTTCTCCTTCAGAAATTTCATGCGTCGATTGAAGCAGACGAAATTTATCAGAAACCTTCACGCTATTCTTCACCCATTTCACGATGGCCCTAACTTTTTGAATGGATGGAAGAGCATTAATGTTTTTCAGAGAAGACTCAACCACTAAATTAATCGTGTGGGCGAAGCAGGCAATGTGCCTATTTTTTCCAATAAACAAGTTGATGGCAGATACCATATTTGCACCATTATCGGTCACAACATTTGAAATTTTTTCTTTTGGTATATCCCATTCACTCATTAGATTATTCAAAGCATCTGAAATGTTCTCTCCTGTATGTGCTTTTTGTAATGGAACGACACCTAAATTAGTAGTCTTATGATTTATACTTCCATCATCCAAATAGTGAAGAGTAACCCCTAAGTAGGCACGTTCGTTCATGGTGTCTGTCCAAATATCGGTGGTTAAACAGAAATGACTTATCCTTGTGAGACCGACTTTCACTCGGAGAGCGCACATTTCATATTTTTCATTCATTTTTCTTTTTAGAGTTGTTCCTGACGGAACAATATACAAAGGAGAGACCACCTTCATTAATTTCCTAAACCCACAGCCATCCACTGTAGCGAATGGTCTCATATCTCTACAGATAAAGTATAAAATTGCCTGTGTAATCGCATGGTATTTAGCACCACCATCTTGAAACGATGAGGCCTTTTGGAAAGCTTCTACTATAGGCTTAATAATTTGTTGATCATCATCATGACTACGAGATTCGGTAGAACTAGAAGTAGAAGGTAAACTTGAGCATTCGCCTAATTTTGGCCGCTTCTCAGGCAAAGTTGGTTGCTTCACTCGATCTTCTAATTCTGAATGTATGCGGGCATGATTTACCTTTAGATGTTTGAAGAGGTTGGATGTGTTTCCACTATACTTTATCTTCTTTCCGCAAGTCTTGCATTCTGCGACAGTTCCGTCCACTTTAGCAAAATACCCCCACACCTTGCTCTTAGGAGGTGACATTATTTAAAACTCAACAAAACAAACACTAAAACAGTAGTCACAATTCTCAGTGGTAAAAATAAAGAGTAGGAACTGAAGTCTGAACTATGAATAAACCTGAAGCCAAGAAACAAAATAACTAACAAAACAACAAAAGCGTAGCGCTAACAGCATAGGAAGGTTATGCAAATTCCGGAATTCGTCAGCCGTTGCCAACATAAACATTGACTCTTGGGCCACTTAACACTTAAGAAGTTAAAACTTAAATTATTATCACATTTTTCCCCCTGTTTTTAGCAAGGTACATTCTTTTTAATTATCTTGTTGATACATCCTCTTCATTCACTTTTTTAACATTATATATATATATTTAACTTTCACTATGAACACTTATTTTTACTATTACCCAGACGTTTCAACGTGGTATTCGTGTTCCTCAGTAGGTTTTAAAAACTGAATTAATCTTTTTAATTATAATTATTAAAATAAAAAAAATTTCGTTTGAGTATTTTTTCCGATACCGGACCTCTGGTATCGATACCAGTACTCGTATCCAAAACATTGGTATCGATACCGAAATACTTGGTATCAAAAAAAAAGTATCGATACCATACTCATATCGATAGGTATCGTTTATCCCTAATTATTTGGAGAAAAACAATATTGATTGAGAATTCCAGAATTATAAATGGTCTGTATGACAGTTTTTACATCACGTTTTAAATAATATTAATTGCAACAATTTGCAAAAATGCATATTTATTTATTAAAATATACATGTAATTAATTTATAAATAATGTGCTACAATGCTAAACATTTTGCTTTTTTAATAAATTCGGTCTTGGGCAAATTATCGTTGGAAAGAAACTCTAAGCATTCAGAACATGCATGCTTTTTTACGACTCGAGTGGTACTTCCCGCGATGTAAAATGTCGCGTTATCATTGTACACATTTGCATGTTCGAATATACCACACAAATTATCAAATGATAACGTTTGTATACTGGATTCAGGTTGGGACAAAACAGTTGCATCTGACGAAACTGACATTACTCTCAACGCGAGAGGCTGATTGTAACCTTGTTTTCACTGACAAGATGAGATGATTATTATACATATTGTAACCAGACCCTGTATGCCGGTCTTTACAAAAAATAAAATAGTAGAGGAAAAATTTTATAAAAAATAAAATTTTCAATAAAAAAATAACTTAACGCCAGTTATACCGCTCCGGAAATCCCTGATCTCCTGGATTTTTTGTGACCATAAATCTTCATTGGATGTGTCGTCTATCCTTTGATCAATTATAAATGTTGGATGGATATAGTTAATTTTGCGGATTTGCTGGTGGATACTATCGGGAACGACTTGGTCACTACCCACCAAGTTCGCCGTCCAATTATGACCGTTAGTACACAGCGACAATGTTTCAGTTCTCAGATCAATGATGGCGGAATTCCTCCTGAGCACATCGCACCCGACCAGTATATTAAATGGCAGACCGCTCGCCACCAAGAATTCCATATCAATTGCTATACCACAGCTCATCACACTGGCGGAGACTTGCCTACGTATTGTTTTATTTTGTCGGCCGGTTGCACCCAACAAAATAATATTATTCAACGGCAACGATGGTAAAGTTCTCCCGCACTCTTGCTGTATCCTCTCCAACTCCGTCGTACTTATGATTGACACGTTCGAACCAGTATCGATCATTAACTTGGCTGAGATGCCTTCTACCTCGGCGTCGACATGTATTATTTCATTATTGAAGTTATTGGTGGGATTCCTGTTATCCTCTTCCAATAACTCATGTCTGATGTCCTTTAGGTAGTTGCACCCTATGACTGTGATACGATTGTTATTATACATATGATTACACTCATTATTATGATTATACCCAGTATTTAGGAGCAGTAACGGGTTCTGGCGATTTATTACTGCCTGTGCCCATTTAAAGGCTCGGCATCATTGTTCCTTTGTGCCATACTAGTTGATGCCACATTTGGGATGCTTAGAGTGGTTCCCTGTTGATCTGTCCTATGGTCTTCCGGTCGTTCGTGATTAGACCTCCGTTCAGCATCGTCTAAACTATTACTCCTTCTTGCCGGATAGTACCTTGGTTGGTCCCGTTCTAGGCTCCTCCACCTTTCTTCATATCCGCGGTAGCTGTTTCTTCGATTGTTATTGTATCTTCGCTGTCGTCCATCTGTGGCTCGTATGAAATTCACTCGAGGGCGAGGAAACCTATTATTAACGGGATTACCATTATTTGGACCCGCACGATTATTATTATTATGGTAACGATCATTACCATAATTGGGGCTTCTCTGACTATTTGTGTTATTAGGGTAGGGATTGCGGTTACCCTGATAACCATTAGAGGCTCGACTCGGATTTGGATGGTTTGGACCCGTATTATTATTATTATTATTATTGTAACTAGAATTATTAACGTTATTATTAAAACTGTTATTTTGCGGGTATGCCCGGCCTCCTTGGTACCCAGTGTTTATGTTGTTCGTACCCTGGTTATTGTTCTGATACGTCCTTGGTTCGGGCCCATCACTTCTTCTACGACTCTGTCGGTAGTAGTCTTCATTTTCATAGTTTTCGAGGAGTTCGGTCATTGCCTGGATGGTTTTTATTTGGCTGCCCCTCCTCGCATGAATTACTTCTTCATCATAATGATATGACAACTTATTTATTAGGCACTCCTCAGGTATGGCCGGTTCTAAATGCTTGGCCATACATACCTTGCCGAGGAAATAAGCTGTCATCGAACTACCGACTTGTGGCTTGTAGTGGCCGTGGCATATATTGTCTCTTATCAAATTTTGAGTTGTCTCCGACCAGTACTTTGCCTTGAAAAGGCTCTTAAATTGCTGATAATTGTCGATGTCGCTCCGGTTGGCCATCCACCAATGGTCATTCACCTCCCGAAACGACTCGTCAAGGATTTCCCTGTTCTGGACCCATCGGTTCCCTCTGTGTTTTTCTAGGTATTCCTCTATACGTGCCAAGAATTCCATGGGCTTCCGTTTATATTGCCGGAAATTGAGCCATTCTCTGTTTTCTGACATGGGGAAATTATGATATCCAGATGGTCTGTTCCTTATCAATTCTATCTCCTCCTGGCTCTGACGCACCTGTCCCGTGATGTTCGTCATAGCGGCTTCCACTCCGTCGCATCTTTTGGTTACCTGTGTCCGCACTTTATTCACTTCTTCCAAGGCAAATTTCTTGTTTTCTTCCAGTTTCGTTTCCTGTTGTTCTTTGACATTTGTAATCTCTTTATGTATTACTTCCCGGACTTCCATCACTTCGTTTTCGGTCTGACGACATCTTTCGTCTACTTCTCTGATCTGCTGGTTAACAACCACAACTTCCTGTTCTAATTTCTTTACGATGGATTTCTTCGTCTCTGTTATCTTTTTATTCAACTCCTCCTTCGCCAATTCAATCCTCTCGTCTACCTTATTCATGTTCTCTTGGTTAACTTCCCTTAGTTCTTCTCTCAGCAGTTGATTGTCCTCTCTCAATTCTTCCAATCTTTCCCCCACCGTCTCTTCCATTTTCCTGTTATTTTCCCTTAATTCTTCTTTTAATTGTTGGTTGTCACTATCTATTTTCTTATTGGTTTCTTCCATCTTCTCTTCCAAATTCTTATTATTTTCCCTCAATTCTTCCTTTATATTCTTATTATTTTCTTCCATTTTCTTTTCCAACTTCCTACTAGTTTCCTCAATCCTTTTGTTAGTATTTTCCATCTTACGGCCCAATTCTTCCTTTGTGGATCGGTTGTCTTCCTTCAATTCTTCTAACTTCTTCCCCATCTTCTCTTCCAACTTCTTACTGTTTTCTTCCATGTTCTTGTTCATCCCACTCAATTCTTCTTTCAAGGATTGTTTGTCTTCCATTAACGCTCTGAACATTTCTTGTACTGTCAGGTTTCCTGGTTGTGAGGGTTTCTCCTTCTCTGGGATATTGACTTCCCCTGTCTGTGTTGTTACTTCGAGTTGTTCCTCTGGTGGTGCGGGTTGTTTCAGTTCCACCTGGGTTAGTAATACTTCCGGATCCTCCACGGGTCTTGCCTCCTTATCCCCCATGTCAACCTCTTTTTCGGCCTCTGCCGCCCTCTTTTTCGAAGTAGCTCGTCTTTGCATTTTTCTTCTGTTCTATTAATTAACCGCTGCCAGGCTTATCTTATCAAGCGCTCTAAGTTGGACGCCACTTTGTAACGATACGCGTTACTAATGGTTTCTCGGCTTCTTCCTTTTTAATTAATCCCCACTGTTTGGGCTAGCCAATTTGTAACAGTCCGTTACAAAAATATAAGAGATTAGAGGTTCGTTCAAAATAAACCTCCACTCTAGTAAGGTTTCGCTCCGCTGTGGGTAATTTTGATTGGTAACTAGCCGCTGTTCGACTAGGTTAAGCCCCACTGTTGCGAGCGCCACTTTGTAATAGACCCTGTATGCCGGTCTTTACAAAAAATAAAATAGTAGAGGAAAAATTTTATAAAAAATAAAATTTTCAATAAAAAAAATTTTGTTTATGTTTAATCAAGGTCAGTAATTAAGAAATAATGCTGTTTTAAATGTTCTGTAAGAATTTTAAGAATCAGGAAGGTATTTATTAACTATTGAGCACTTCTGGAAGATCTGAACCAAGTCTGGAGTTAATTAGATTAACTCCAGTCAGCAATCGATTGATGATTTTCCTTGCTGGTCCAATATCTCACTAAAAAAAAATATTTTCTTCTTCTTGAAGTCTCTTTGACTTAATAAATAACCTTAAATTAGCCTGTGAAATAATAACAGATAAATACAATTGAAATAAATGGATTTATTAAACAATTTAATAAATAATCGATTTTTTATCGATTGAGAACAATTATCGACTCCGTCTCAGGGAATTATCGATTGTGCATACAGTAGAAAAATTATTATAAGTATTATAAAAAGGACAGGTTCTTTGAGCGATTAAATTAATAGTCAGAGAAGGGTAACGAGAAAGTATAACATTAACAATTAAAATAAATTCAATAATTATTATTTAACAGTATTTAAATAATTCTGATATATAATGTTTAAGTAAGTTGAAGTCAAACCATATGTAGACTGACGTCACCACTGGATGAGGTAGGCAGATTCGTATTTCAAGATGGCCGCTATTAGATCTGGCGAGTTTACTGCAATGTCGTTGTGTCAAAAAATCACAGCAAAATTACCTTCATGAATGTTTGAAATGTTCCCGCACTGGTGTAATCTGTCTATTAGGTTGTTTGGTGTGTTCTGAAGACGTGTTCCGTGTATACTTGTGTTAATTATGTTATTTAGTATGTGTTCACTTCTGTGGGTTAAGTTGCTCAAAAAGTGGTTATGATTTGTAGCGTGAATTAGATCAAATATATTGTTTTACTGTTTTAGATCACTCGTATAATGAAGTTAGGTGTTAGTTTTCACTATTGTCGTTAACGTTTTGGTAAATTTAGTTAAAAAAGTGCTTATTTCATTTAACTCTCGATTCACTTATATGAATGGCTAACTGTAGTACCATTTTCGACTCGGTTATAAGGAACGTTTTTTCACACAACTATTCAGCTTGATATTCAACAAAAGACTATATTAACTTGGTCAAAATCTGGCCCAGTTAATCTTTGAAAAAGTATTGTTAACATATTTCGATTACCCATACACATGATACAAAATTACATTATATATGGAATTTATTTATTTTATTCATCACTTTCATGAATTATGAACCTTATCATTGGTTTAATCATCTCATTCCTTTTAAATTGATATATTATAGTCCATATCTGTGGACATTTTGAGGAAATTACAAAATTTCTTTCCCTTTTTGAAATCTAGGCTCAAACATTGATTTCCGCCTTTATACAATTTTTCTTCCATTTTAATTGTTATTAATACTATTATAATAAATTTTAATTAGTCATATTTCTCTTCCTTTCCTTAAATACATATAAATTGAACCTTTGAACTGGTTTTTTGTGTTAGTCTCTGAATTTGACATTGCTCTTTAAAATTAATTAACTTATATATTTTGAAAATTTACAATATTTTAAGGTATATTTCCTTATTATCATTTTAACTCATAGGATCATTCCCAGTAGTGGTTAACTGATTTACCTTATCTAACTCTTGCTAGTTTACAGGATTTATAAGTGAATTATACTGGTTTATATGGTTTCTGTGAATTCACCAAATGGCCTAGAGTTTAGAATTTTACATTTCTGTTTTTCTCAAATAAATTTAATCCTACCACTCCTCTGACTTTACATAGTTACTATTACATGAAAATAAAATGGTTTATAACTTATTGTGAGGCGTAGTATTTAATTAACACTACTGTTATAAAAAAATAATTATGAACATGATTCAGCCATCTGTACAATTGAACTTATTGCTGACATGGTTTGAACATATACATTTAACTCTTTTTGAATTAACACAGCATACCTACTGAAACATTATTAATGGTATGTATGCTGTTATTTAGCAAACATAATTCATTTTAAACACATAATATAAATCTTATTTTCTAATAACTCTTACAAACACATTGATTTTATGGCTGTGAACAAACAGTCTATTTAAACATTTTAAACCTATGAATACTAAGTTAATGCTAGTCCTTTCTGGTCTAAACCATTATTATTTATGATCCCCTTCATCAGTAAACATGACCACCCATACTCTAGTTTTTAGCATTTTTTACAAATGTCTTGTAAATAAAGAGTTACATTAAAATAATAAAATACCGGAAATCTTCCATTTTATTATTTTATTATGCCGTTTATTATTGGATATTAAAGTTGTTATATAGCATATTGATAAGTCATAGTATCACTAACTTTAAGTTTATTGCATTTCCAAAAAACACTTACACAAATTCACTTTCACTGGTGGTTCTGATATTTTGAGTCTCACTATCTCAGACCAGACCTTTAGTAATCATGGACTGTTAAGACTTGTTTATTTTCTTTATCACACAATCGCTTTAGTAGGTTCACTTCTTATAATACTATACAACACTTTAGGTTTCTAAATAATTACATTTTTATAAGATTTTGGTATGTTATACTTTCTTTTTAATCGTTTTGGTGGGTTTGGGGTTGATGGTAGTTAATAATAATAATAGGTTTTACAACGGTGTTTCTTTCATACTATTTCTTCCTCTCCTCCTGTCTTCTTTCTTGTCTTTCTTCTTATCTTCTTTCTTGTCTTCATTCTTGTCCTTCTTCTAGTCTTCATTCTTCTCTCTTGGGTAAACCAAGGTACTTTGTGTTATCTCGACTGATGTTTAGTTTGGAGCATCGAAGTTATTTACTGATACGGACCTTGCTTTTCTCTAAAGGTTTCAGGGTATTGTTTTCTTCCTGATCACAAATTTTATTCTTCCTTCTTCTTGTCTTTGGGGTATTTTGGTGTTCACCACTTTTAAACTGATTCTCTTTCTTCTTGATATGGTGTTATTTAATTTGTTTACTGCTCCTAGCTTCCTGGGTAAATTACTGATCTTATAATATGAGTTGCTTTCAATACTTTCTTTGATATTTAAACAATGGTTTTTATATAATGTAATGAGGATTTTTATTTTATCGTGGTTCATTCCTTTGATTTCATTAAATCTCATTCAATATTATTTTAACATATGTGGTGTAATTAATTTTTATGATTTTATATGACTTAATAAGTAGTGGATTTTCTGTCGCGCTACAATATTCATGTGTAATACATAAATCAAATTAGTACACTAAGGTTATAACCCTGATATGTAAAAATATTAATATTTACATACATAATTTACATTATAGTCGAGTTGATGAGTGTCCGGCCCTGACGTTCCGCGTAGAAAGAGAAGGGAGAAAGAGAGAGAAATATAGAGACCAGCATTGCCAACTGTGGCGTTTTGAAGTTGTGAACAGAACCTCAAAATTCTACTGTAAATTACACTATTCTGCTAAATTTTAACCTTAAAACACTCTGGTTCGGTTTAATGTAATGTTTTTAATTCTACTGTAGTTTTCTGCTACAAGACTTGAGTTCTGATATGCGAAGAATAATTCAACCGCAGTTTGTAATGCTGGGAGAGGGGTGGGCACCAGTTGTGAAAGTTTTGTACTAGAACCAATCAGCTATTAGCGTCTGCTAAAGTTAGCGCGATGTTGCCACTTCCTTTTTTTATGCGAAGCACGTGGCGAAAGAGCGTCAGTTCTTTGTGTTAGTACAGTAAAATTCTTGTGTTGTTTCGTGCTTGAGCGATTTACGGTGTCTGTAAGCCTTATTATTGATATAGTAATATGGCCAGTGGTTTGTCAGAATCGAAAAAGAAAAAAAATCGCCTCTTTTAAGAGCCAAAGCCGTGAATTTATATACAGATTGCATGAATATTTTGAGAAGGAGCGAGACAATGCAGGACCTCTTCTCCCTGTGACAAAAGTGGTAGGTAGAGTTTGTGACGCTTTGAAGGTGGGAAAAACAACCGTTAAAAGTGTGACAAAAGAAAAGTGTCCATTGGATTTTAATACGCCTTCTGAAGTGCTACGTACTGCTGGAAAGCAAAGACCACGACCCAGTTCCAAGACATCACTCGATACATTTCAGAAGGACGCGATAAGACAGCATATTCATCAGTATTATATGAGGAAGGAATTTCCTACTCGTGAGAAGCTCCTCGTTTCTTTGAAAGAAGCGAGCTTATTCGATGGCGGAAAAACCAGCTTGAGTATAGTGCTAAAACAACTTGGTTTTAGATATAAGAAATTCTCAGGGAGGCGAGCTGTGATGGAAAGAAGTGAGATTGTGGCATGGCGTGGTAGATTTTTGAGGGAGATTCTAAACATCAGTCCCGAAAAAGTGGTGTGGTTAGACGAAACGTGGGTAAATGCCGGACACACAAAATCACTGGCTTGGACAGACGATACTGTAGCAGGGACATTTAAAGCGACCATTGGGAAAGGAAGTAGACTTATTCTGCTTCATGCAGGTAGTGTGCATGGATTTGTTCCAGGGGCAATGCTTCTTTTCAGGTCAAAGAGCACTCGTGATTATCGCGAAGAAATGAATGGGAAGACTTTCATGAACTGATTTAAAAGTACTCTTCTGCCGAACATAAGTGCCAATTCTGTAATTGTTATGGACAACGCTCCCTACCACTCTGTGCAATTAAACAAAGCACCAACAATGAAAGACAGGAAAGACATCATTCTGAAATGGTTGGTGGAAAATGATGTACCAGGGGTATCTGCAGACATGACGAAAGCAGAGCTGATACAGAGTGTAAAATTTTATAAACCTCGATTCAGCACTTATGAAATAGACTCTATCGCCACTGCTCACGGTCACATTGTTATTAGACTCCCACCTTATCACTGCCACTTCAATTCCATTGAACTAATTTGGGCACAAGTGAAAGATTATGTTGCAGAAAATAACACGACTTTCCGCCTCACGGATGTCGAACACCTAGTGCAGCAAGGAATCTAACATGTGTCAGTGGATAAGTGTTGTCGCTCACACTTGGAAAGTTCTGCAGCAAGCAAAGGAAGCCGATGGTATAGTGGAAACCCGTGTGGAACAGTTAATTATTTCCTTGGATAACGACAGCAGTGACACCAGTGATGAGGCCGCAGAAATCGACATTTACGAGGAGTGTGGCGTCTTTCCACTTGAGTAAGGTAAAACTGTAAGGTAAAACTTTACGTTTACTTATAAAAAACTTAGTGTTCCGAGTCGTCAATATTATAGTGATATTTAGAGTAGTCTGTTTCATTTGATACACTTTTATTATACAGTAATCTTAATGATATTCTTATAGTCTGTGGTAATGTACTGTATATATGATTTACATATGTGTTCGCATTATTTATAATTATTTATAATTATAAATAATATTATTTATATATTATAATTATTTAGGTGTGTACACTAACGAAAGATGTGATCTACGTTTGTGTAAAATGATTTACATACGCGTTCGCATTAGTTTTTTTGTGATCTACACTAGCTGTGTACATTAACGAAAGATATGATCTACATTTTATGTAAAATTATTTATATACGCGTTCGCATTAGTTTTTATTCTGTTATCATAAAAATCGACCGGCGAGCGCGCGAAAATTCCGTCTGTACGTGTCGGCAACACTGTACTCTCGATCACGAGAAACGTCAGGGCCGGACAACGGCCGGCTGCACTATAAATAATGCAACGCACAGTGTGCTTACATTGCTGTCGCCATATTAAATTTAAAAGTCTCAGAGCAAAGATGGCTGGTGCGAATACCTATTCCTATAGAGCTCTACCCACACCTGGCAAACTGCTCGTGTGCCACCAAAACGCCACTCGCTCACTCCTGCTATCAGTTGTGTACAACTGTTACACAACATGAAATTGTCGATTCTATTGTTCGAGTTTTTCTGTTGTTTTTATTTTGCTACTCATCTGTTACATCAACGTTAATTGCCACGTTATATCAGTAATATTCTGCCTTGCAGAATGATCCTATTTAAAGTAACGGCTAATAACAAGTAAAAAATAAATGTATTCGTTTATTCGATGTATCGATTGAATCCTGTACTTCCGAACTTCGATACTTGGCTTGCCATATGACAGAGACGCTTGGACCTTGGACGATGCGAATGAAACTTACCAGGTTTATAGTGGCTTCTTTGATTTAAGACTTAAATAGTCTTAGTTTAACTTGTGGTTTATAGTTTAAGACTGTTTTATTTTCGTATCTCAATAAGCAGCCCAGTTAAACAAATCGTATATCTCAACAGAAATAGTCATGAGTTCAAGTTCCAGCAAGATATTCAGTATTGTTAACATACCTACAATCGTGTGTATTATTTACGTATACAAACTAATCTATGCCGCATTTTCGATCATCTCTCCCATCCTTACCCATTTCTCGGATTATTAGGAATTAGGAGTAGGGACTAGGGGAGTACTTCATTACGAGTGAAAATAAGATTAATGCTGGCAGGGAGAGCTGATTTTAATTTCATTGTGTGTATGGTCACCAAGTTGCAATAGTTGATCTTTAAAATAGGTTAATGTTATTCCTTAATGCAACTTACTTTAGTCGCTAGGCACGACGCGTTTCAGGATCAAGGTCACATCTTCCGGTGATGATCACTCGGGCCAAGTTCGTCAGTTCGTAAGAACACACATAAAAAACACTGAATTCAATAAACACTCGTACTGCATGAGGGGACGATGCACATATTTATTCTTGAAGTATTTCTAATTCGTTTGATGTATAACGGTAAATATTTGGCTTTTAATTATTTTTGTTAGCGGTATTCGTTGTTAAGTCAAATACGGTAGCGTTCCAAATAATAACCTATAAGATTGATTAATGTGTCTACGTCAGTTATTTTGATTTTCAGTTGTTCATACTTTACAATGCCAAAGAGGAAATCGTCTTTAGGAAGGTCGACTATAAATGCGAAACAATAACATCGAAAACCTGACGAAAGGCTTGCAGCTTGACGAAGTAGGCAAACAAATGTTAAGAGTTACTGCAACCTCTGAACAAAATTCTTTGAGGTGGAATAATAAATTAAATACAGTGGTTTTAATTATAAACCACTTATCCACTACTGGTATGCAAATGAAAATGACATAGGATTGATGAATATTGTTTGTCCTCACTGTAAAGGATATGTGCATACTTTAATGAGAACAGATCATGATGAATCGGCCTGAAGCACCACTATGGTTATAAATAAAAAAATATATAATTAATACATGTTAACATAATCTGACCTCTGTAATTTAAACATGCTTTTCTCCAGATATTCTTCTTTCTTAGGCTTTAGATTGCTTGATCTGTAGTACTTATTTTTCTATCTGGTAAGTTTTATGGCTATATTATCACAAATATTGTGAAACCTGATACTCTGTACCCCTTTGGGCTGGGTGTTGTCGGAGAACGCAATACTGGTTTGTGAACTGAATGTTTGTCACGTACGATATGCGCATACACGAGCCCGGGCGCAGCATCTACGCACAACAGGCGGAACCAACGCGACCAAAAATGGCGAAGGAGAAAGAGTTTCTTGCCATGTGCTCTGGAGACGGAGGAAATCAATTAGAGGCTCCACCCACCTAAGCCTCTTATATCATCACCGCTTAACATCGTTAGCTCATTTGGCACATAGACAGTCCATACTTAGTGTACGGCGACGAAAAAATCACAGCCTGAGGCAGTGTCTTCCTTTTCAGTAACAAGGTATAGTGGGGAGTTTTGTGGACACTCTCCGCTAAGTCACAACCCCGGCCGGGTGTTTTAGACTCGACTTAAAAAATTAAAGCGAGTCTCTTTTTTTATAAAAGGTCATAAATTTCATAACTATAATTATTCTTCAAATTATTATATAACATATTAACATTATCAGAAAGTGCACTCGAGTGAAAAACCAGAGACAGGAACTAAAATTTTTGAAAGTGCGTGAACATGCGTCAGGCCACGTAAGTTTGGGTACAGTTATTTTATATATGGGCGAAGAGGACAATAAAACAATTTAGATTCATCTTGGGGGAAATAAATTGAAAAAATGAGATCTCAAAATTAAAATTATGGGTAAGAACTGAATGAGTGTGAGCGTGTGCAATGCTGGGTCGCCTTTGTTATAGATTGAGTTAAGCTACTATATTTTTGTTCAGTAAGAAGTATTCCCAGAGGGAATATTAAATTTTGGATAGTATGTGTCATATGTGTATTTGACTTAAATATTGTTTGGAGTATAACTCCTAGAAAAGACAGTTCAAAAGTAATAAAGAATATTTGAATTAGTTATCAGAATAAGTAAATTAACATGTTTTGTTGGTAATTTTTGGAAAGTAATTAAAAAATATCAATGATAGTTTTGAGGAGAAATAAATGAAAAACCAGTAAAATTTTAAAAGAATTGTTGAATAAAATATAACTATATAATGCCATAATTGAGAGTGTAATTTATTAAAGCACACTTAACCCTAAATCACTTATAGGTACTGTAACAGTACATTTCTGGCCCTACTGTATTTTGGGGAATAATCAATTTAAATTGTATTTTTATTCAAAGTCACATATAAGAAACTAGTAAGGTTTTATGAAGGTTTGCAACTACGCAAAGTGTAACGTGACAAATTGGGAGGGATTTTTATTTTATTAAAATTTTGGGGTTTATTAAAAATATTCCTAAATATAATTTCCATCTGTGACCAGGCCACGTGTTGAATAAAGCATTGCTAACAAAGGAACAATACGCCTTAGCAGTTGTGTAATCGTTACAAAAGAATGCACCAAGCGTCATTTCCTAGAACTTTGCGAGTGTGTGACAGTACGTCCGGGCGCGTCACACCAGCAGGTGCGCGGACCGACGCCGAATTGTAAAACTAAAAAATGGCTTAGCGAAGAATCGCTGTTCGCCTCCTTGACCATGCCGACGGATGTAAGTCTTGGCCCTGCCCCTTTTGTGACGTCAACCAGTGCTGAACAAATATCATCCACGACCAACACACAAAAAACTACGTGTGTTGAATGGGACACAACAGTGGCGAAGAAGTAGCAGGCATTGTTTTCCAACTTGTGAAACGCAATCTAGTTGGCAGTGAGCAGAGAGACGCTCTCGGCAGTTCTCTTAGAGACGGTGTCTGGCCAGACATCCGCCCCATGGGGCTCTTTTTAAAATTTTATAATTTTCAAGTAAAAGGTGAATTATCGGAACAGTAATGTGACAGTGGCGCGAATCTTTAATTAAAGAACATCCAAATCTATCTCGGACCCACAACTAAATTAGAAAATGCGAAGTTACGAGCTCGAGTGAAAACCACATTGCCGGCAGGGGGGTATTTTATAATGTATTAAGGGCGTAGTTAAAGAAATAATCAGGGGATGGTTTTAAAAATAGGGTGAATGTGTGTATGTTTGGCAGGCTGGTCTGTCTGTGTATTAAATAAGGTAAGCTGTTAGAATAGGATAAGTTTAGTAATTGCCGCAGGCATGGAGTACCTGCAGAAGAGTATTATACTTGTATTTCATTTCCAATTTTGACTAAATAATCTAACAACAGTTTTTTGATGTCTTCTTTAAAAGTTAAAAAATAAAATTTACTAATTCTCTTCAAAACAAAAATGAGTTCCGTAAATTATTCCATTAACCTGTAAACCACGTTTGCATCCTATTTGTTCGTGTGACGCAACTCTGGCGGTAGAAAAAGGGATTCTAAGGTGAGTGGAATGAATAGATTTATGTATTTGTATTGGTAAGTAAGTAATTAACATCACAAAAGAATGTTTTTTGATAACAGGTGGCCTCTTCTATGAAACATTAGAAATATTTTCATAATAATATTTCATGATATCTCATCTCTGTATTTATATAAAACATTAAAGTTATTTAATAGTACATAGTTAAAGTAACAGTTAACACCTTTACTTGAAGTTTATTATATTTAAATCACTTGCACTGGTTCACTTGCACTTGAGTTGGGTCTGATTTATATTTGAGTTTTACAATATTCTAAGACCAAACTTTTAGTTATAATGGACTGTGAAGATTTGTTTATTTTATTAAATAATAACTTTAGTTGGTGCACTTCTATTTACACTACTAAACACTTTTGTTTATAATTATTTTACATTTCTATGAGGTTTAGGGGTGTTATACTTTCTTGGGTGACATTAAAATTTGGTTCGGGGTTTGTTATTGTTAGTAATAGGTTTTTTATGGGTATTCCTCGTAGGTCTCCCATCCTACATCTTCTTTACTTCACTTCTTCCTTCTTGGGTTTTCCAAGGTAAGTTGGTTTTATTATGTGTCCGTTGGTTGGTTCGGGGTATTTTCTTTATTACCTGCTCCTATCCTACCTGGGTATTATCCTGATTTTATTTTAGTTTCTTCGGATTTAATTTTCTTGATACATTTTTGTTGCATTTTTATGATTTAATTTTACTTTTTCCTTTATGGTGGTATTTTCATTCGATATTTAATTATTTTCCTTTAAATTTTTTTTGAGTTAATGTAATTTAAATTTATTTATGATCAGAATGGAATTATTACTTAGTGGATTATCTGTCATGCTACAATATTCATAATTCACCTTATTATTATTAACCATAAAATAAACAATTCGCATTTAAGTTTGACCAAAATTTACACACTTTACATCTTTCAACTTGCATATAAAATTATAAAAATTACATTTTAATCTCAATTTAACTTTTATTAATTCATTCCCCCAATTTTTTTTTTTTTTTAATAACATTTCATTTATTATTCCATTTTATTAATTTGGGTGATTCTCAGTTATTCATTATAATTCACTTTATCAACTTGGCATTCACCCATAATCTTACCCCTTTTATGACTAACGCTCACTTACAAAGTTTTTAGCTAGTATGACACCCATCTACCAAAACATCTACCCACCATTCTCTACCTCTAACTTACTACTCAACTCATTTCACATCATTCTACCCTTATAACAAAATACTCTCTACCCCTTTGTACTCAGGATGTGTGTTCCCTTCCCACTGCTCATTCCCTTATCTGGTTCCTGGACTCCCCCTAGGTAACCCTTTCCGGCGCTAATCGGTTCCCTTCCCACCACAACGCTTCTCATTGAGGACTCCTTATCACACCACCCCCCTTACAAAATTCCCACTTATCTACTTACTCTCCCATTACATCACTTTCATATTCTACAAAATGTCTCCATTTATTTATTAACTCAATATATCAATCATTATTCTACATATTTTCCCATAGCTACTGTGTCACTATCAATATTCAAATTCTACATTACGTTTATTCACAAAAATCTTACTTTATTCAACTCCCCTTCTAAACTTAATTTGGACTGACTCAAATGTCTTACTTAAACAATTACTATCACCCAAATTCTATCTTTTACAATCCATTGTACATTCTTAAATACCTCAAATTTATTCCATTATTTACTTAAATTCTTTAAACACATTGAAAATTTATTCTATAAACTATTATTACATTTTTATAATCCTTATCCCTAACATACTACATGCAATTAACACAATAAAACATAATAAACACAATATAAGAAATATCTAGTGCACCCATTTCTCAAATCAAAACAAATTATTTAGTCAGCTCAGTAGCGAGTCATCATTATTAAGTTACCACAAATTTTTAATTCGTTACTCCCCCGAGTAACCTCCTTTACCACACACACTATGACCCCCCCTGGACTGTGGCATCCAGCTGCGTCCACAAGGACTGAAGTTTTGGAGGAATTTTGTCATCTACTTGTCCTTGCTTCTGCGTTACATTTTTTAAAAGCTAGATATCATCATATCTAAAGTTACAAATTTATATGCCCTTAATGCGGGTCTATCACCTGGTTAACTGTTCCCACGTGAACAGAGTGATAGCCGCTGTTCCATAGTTCCGGGGATTTCTCCTAATTCACCCCCCACTAATTTCAAATCTATACCAATTTCTAGCCAACTATGGTCAGGTTTACAATTGCTGCCCATACCTGGCTGTCGTCCAAAACCACGATTAGTGCTGGTAAGGCAGTAATCGCCCGAAAAGGCGGCGAAATCATCTTTCATTTCAGGCATGTTCTCTCATCATCATAATACACTGCACGGCAACAAATCAACATATAATATGAAATTATATAATGAGTTGTGCAGTGTATATTACACCAGTTTAGCCTCCGATGATGGTAACATACCTTGATGTTACCACCAACACTCATCGCTATCTGCAGTGTCACATGCCACCACTGCAATAGCATACTAATAACTAACTTAACCCTTCTACTGCTGCAGTCTCTACTTTCCATAATTATTTCACTTCTATTAACACCAAACAACCCCCCAAAATTACCCCTCTCTCTTGCATGATAACAAGTTTTTTTTTTTTTACCCAGACACTTCTGCAAGTCCTACTTTTCACTTGTATTACAAACTTTACAATTGTATTTGGTCACTTATTTACTAGAGTAAAATTTAAAATTATAAACATTCCAAATTATATAGATTGATAAGTATTTACATTGGAGGCTAATTCTTATCCTTAATCAAGAGTGGTAAGTTCGTAGCCGCCCGAAAAGACAGGGTTTTGCTGCAAAAAGAATCGGAACCAGGTAGACATACTACGTGAATTTGTAACGGGGCAAAAGGGAGGGGTTTTATTTTATTAAATATTTGCAACAATTTATTTCATATGCGTGGCCAGTCACAGGTTGAATCTAAATCGTAGCAAACCAAGAACTCATAAGGCGAAGTTAATACAATGGAATGCGTCAACGTGCAATCACGCAATACCATTCTTAGAATTTTGAGACTGTGTGACACACACCCACAAGCGCGCAAGCACCAGCAGACGCGCAACCGACGCCGAGTTGGTAAAACAACATGGCCCAAAGACAATATTTTTCGCCACGTGCATCAGAGGTGATGGAAACGAAATTAAGTCACGCCTACTACAGTGACGTAAACCACTGGACAACAAATATCGTCAACGTCCAACACACGAAAATCCCGTGTGTCGTGTGTGCAACTAATGAGACTTTGAGAACGAAGGCTGTGAACAACGCCAAAATTGGTTCGCAGGCAAGGCAGTGATGTCCGCCCGCATGTAACGGTAGTCAACTTACCGGTGCGGCGTCAGCCGGACGCTCGCTAAGGTTCGTGGGCCCTAACAAAATTTAAAGTTATTATGTAGAAGTGTTATACCACAAATAAAAGTGAACAGAATCGGAGGAGTGAGTGGGTGAAGTGGACGGAAAGGTGCAAGTGCAAATAAAAACTTTCGGACAAAAAACACATATGGCCACGAGAGGAGCTACGCCGGTGGGGTAATCCGTCCGAAAATAATTTTTTTTTTGGGGGTTCAAATAAAGTAGTCAGAGAAAAAAAAGGGGGTATTTTTTTATGGAATGAATGTGAGAGCGAGCAGGCTGGGCTGTTTTATTTTTTAATACCAGATGTCTATTTGAAAATTTATTTCTATCCGATTGTTTCAGTAATAGAATGTGGAAAGAATGTTTTGTCTTAATTGTTGAAGAAGAACAGTAAACAGGTTTATTTTAGAATATAAATATGTATTAGTGTCGTTATTATGCCATAACCTCTTCCTAGTATTCTGTGCTGGCAGATTCGTCTAACGTTCCCGGATTTCTTCTGAATTATCATTGGGGGGTAGTCAGATTGCAAAATTTATCCCGTTTTAATTAAGGTAGAGTATAAAGGTTTCCATATCTGTCCTTCAAAGATATTGGTGGCGACTCTGGACTTCTGATTGGTGTTTTATAAAAAGGTAAGTAAGCGAAAACAGATCGCAGGTAAGTTTCTGGCAGTATTTCTATTTATTTATTTCGATTAAGTTTGTTTCTCAACAATTGGCGACCCTGCTAGGATCCTGATATAATTTTATACGAGGTAGACCTATTTTAAAGCACAGAAAGTAGGATTTGGTAATGACGTATGTATGAAATAATCGTAGATAATTACGTTGTGAAAATTAGGTTATGTTTTGGTAGCGTAAATGTAGGGTTTATTTCCAAGTAATAATAATGATTTTATGTAGTGGGTATTTATAGTTTATATCTATAATTATTGAGCAATAGAGGGGTTGTAGTTTTACAAAAGGTGTATAAATAAATTTTGAAGTACGAGTATAAATATGGGCGAAGTACGAGATAATGATATTGGTTTTACGTGGGACGAGTGGGAAAGCGAATTTAGAGGGGTTGTAGGTGAAATGACAGACGAGGAGTGGGGTAAGTTAGATGATAGTTTAACACGAATGGAAGAACAAGAAGAGGGGATATTCGCAGAAATTAAGAAACATAGTGAGATGACAAATAATAAAGGTAAGGTAGTTGAAGCGATAGTGGTAGAAAATAAGACCGTGAATAGGCCTAATGATGACGATAGTGTAGGGGTGGAAGAAAAAGAGTATTCATTGAATGATGTGATGAATCTTTTGAAAACAATGTATGATGAAATAAGTGGTGTTATTAATAAACGTTTTGACGAGACGGACAAAATGATGGACAAACATTTTGACGAGTTACACACAAAATTAGATGAAACCAAGGAAGTAATGGATAAGGGTTTTGATATGATGAACAAACATTTTGACGAGATGGATAAACTTATGGGAGAGTGGCGAACAGATAGAGGTGAATCAAAACAGGTAAGTGTTTGTGGTGGTAGTAAAATAACGGAAGAATAGTAGACAAGGTAAGTGGCGGTGGTAAAATAAGTAATTATAATGGTGAAATAATGTTAAATAAGAATAATGAGTATATAGCTGAAAATGGGGTATCAAAAAGTGATACAGTAGACAATAGTGAAAATGAGAGTAGAATGAGAGTTGAGGTTGATCAGGGATGGCTAGTTAGTGCTTATGATTTAGAAAGGGAGTATAGTGATAGTTTAAATGTAGAAGGTGACCAGGGGGCAAAATTTTATGGGATTAAATGTGAAGCAGAGACTTCACAAGTGTTGATGGAAGACAAGAGTTCCTCAATAGTTTTTGTAGAAGACAAAAGGTCTTCAGAAAGTCATATAAGTTTTTTGTGTTTATCTGGTAGGGCCAGATGGTGTTTAAAGAATTTTGTGGTATTGCCCTCTGCATGGAGTGAGAGAGAGAATGTGAAAGGGTGTAGTGATGAAAGTGATTATGAGAGAGAGAAAGAGTTAGATTGGTTCAAGATAAATAGAGGTTATGGAGAGTTGATAGAGAAGATGAATATTAAGAGAATTATGATAAATAATGTAGACATACCTTGTGCAGTAGTAGACAATGATTATATTGATGATAAATATGTACCTGTAGGAAGAATTAGTGTACTTGTAGTGGAGGAATATGATGAGAAAATAATTTACCTGGGTGTAACAACAAATACTGATGGAGACTGGACAAAATTAACCAATATTGACCAGGTTTATGAAACAATAAGATGGAAGATGAATGACATAGAGGTAATGGTGTATTATAATAATAATAATTATAATAAATTGAGTATAAGTAAGAAGGAGAAATGTTATAAAAAGGTACGACTATTATACGATGATGGGGGTTGAATTAAAAACCCAGGGAATGGACATTCTAAACATTTTAGTTTATGGTTCTGACCTAGCTGATTTTGGAAATGAAGTGTGGTAAAACTGAACAATTAATGACGAATAATTTGTAAATAATTGATAGTGAAATTAGTTGTGTGTATTGTAACAAGGATGTAATGTAAACAATGTGTGTAGGTAATTGTTTTAATAATAATAACAATAATATTTTGCAGTCTAAATAAATAACAAAAATAATTTTGAAGAGGATAACAAAGGAATTGTAATTATTGTAATTGGTGAAAGTAATTAAAAATGTTGTGTTTTCAATAATTGATTTAATTAAAATAATTTGAGATGTTTAAATATTTTGATTGATTTACAATGTTATATAATCGAATTTTCTAATGAGTTTAAACTATTTTATGAGATGTGAATTTGATAATGATTAATTAATAAATAAATGTTAAATTGTTTAGTATGGAATAACATTGTTGTTAAAATGTTGCAGAAGATACAGGGTGTTTGGTGTTTATATTTGTGTATTTATGACAGGGTATGAGTGATATTCTGTAAGTATAAATTTCCTAATACAATATGTAAAGTAAAACTTGATATAATTTTGAAATGTGTTTATAGTAAGGTCATTCACCTTGCCTAGAAAATCAGCTGATCCGCTATAGAATGTCACTTATAAATTGTTTGCAAGTTTCCAACGTAACTAATGTTTGAATATAATGATTTTAATGTGTTAAAAGATTTTAATTTAAATGAAGGAAATAATGTAAGATAGTTGAGAATTTTAAATGATTTGTAAAAGATAGTAGATGGGAGATGTTGGGTGATTAATATTTTGTTAGGACATGTAGATTAGTCCAGTTTGAATTTAAAGGGGTACAAGAGAGAATAATATTGTTGTGAATTAATGTAATGTAGAATTTGAGATGTAATAGTGACACAGTAGGTGTGGGAAAATATGTAGAGTATTGAGTGATATATTGATGTAATAAATAAGTGGAGATATTTTGTAGTAGTTGAAAGTATTGTATTGAGAGAGTAAATAGTTGATGGGAATTTTGTAAGGGGGGTGGTGTGATGAGGAGTCCACAACGAAAGGTGTTGGGATGGGTAGGGACCGTTTAGCGCCGGAAAGGGTTGCCTAGGAAAGTCCAGGAACCAACATAAGGGAATGAGCTTTGGGGGGGGAAACACATCCTGAGTACAAAGGGGTAGAGAGTATTTTTTTATAAGGGTACAATGATGCGAATTGAGTTGAGTAGTAAGTTGGGTTTAGAGAATGTTTGATAGATGTTTTTGATAGAGATGGGTGTCATGTTAGTTAAAGCTGTTAGTGATATTAAAGTCAAAAGGGGGAAGATTATAAATGTATAAATGCCAAGTGGTAAATTAAATTGTTATGAATAATTAAATCACCCAAACTAGTGGAGATTGAGACTGTTAAAGAAAGAGGGTCATAGTAAAAATATAAAATTAATGGGAACAAGTGACAAATTTTAATAGAATTTGAGAATAATGTAAAGTTATAAAATGTGTAATTTTGAGTAATTTAAATGTCAATTTTATTGTGAATTGTAATAATACTATGTTAATTTTAAATGTCATATTTTATTATGTTGTCGTGTTTAAAGATAAAAAATTTTAAAGATGTTTTATGTACTTCATGATGCAGATCTATGTATGACCTATGTAGGTCAAGGTTGTGGACTTGACCCAGTTTGATCAGCTGATGGTTGATGTTATAAACTAGACCAGTTTTGGCAATGAAGTTTTGCAAATTTTGTTGTTTAATTGATTTAAATAATTTAAAATTTTCTGAATATTGAGAAAAGTATATTTTAATAAATTAAAATTTTTTTTTGAAAAAAAAAAAAAAAAAATTTGAAATATTTTTGTGCCTGCCATCTAATTGATGTTTAGAGTTGTAAGTGTATTATTGTTTATGTGTATTACTAGTGTTTTTTATTGAATTATATTGTTTAGAATATGTGTGTAAACAAATGTTAGAGTAGGTGAATACTTGTTTAATAAGGTATTCAATTTGTTTTCTTTAGAATTGTTAGTAGTAGTGAAGAGAATTAGGGATTAAGGTAAAAGATTTTTTATTGTGATTTTGTTTTGAAATTTTAAAGGAGTATTTTGTTTAATGAGTATTTATAAGTGTGTGTACGAGCCCAGTAACTGCTAAAGGCAGCCCAGTGTGCATGGTAAGGGGAAAAATATCGGTTGAGGATCTGGCATGGGATAAGACCAGGGGTTTGGATTTTGGGACGGTATGTTAGAAGGTTAGGTGCGCTGTGGTGCGTGTCTGTTCGATTTTATGGTGTTGGGATCTTGAATAGAGAAGTCCAGTGATCTCGTTCAGACGTGGCCATAGTCGCTGAGCCAGGGGGGTAGTTTACCCATGATGTATAAGAACTAATGGGGGTTTGTTGGCACCATATCCTCACCGATCCCCTTAGGGGTTTAACAATGAGATTTCTTCTGTTTCTACAGAAGATATTTCATTGGGGGGGTATTGTAACGGGGCAAAAGGGAGGGGTTTTATTTTATTAAATATTTGCAACAATTTATTTCATATGCGTGGCCAGTCACAGGTTGAATCTAAATTGTAGTGAACCAAGAACTCATAAGGCGAAGTTAATACAATGGAATGCGTCAACGTGCAATCACGCAATACCATTCTTAGAATTTTGAGACTGTGTGACACACACCCACAAGCGCGCAAGCACCAGCAGACGCGCAACCGACGCCAAGTTGGTAAAACAACATGGCCCAAAGACAATATTTTTCGCCACGTGCATCAGAGGTGACGGAAACGAAATTAAGTCACGCCTACTACAGTGATGTAAACCACTGGACAACAAATATCGTCAACGTCCAACACACGAAAATCCCGTGTGTCGTGTGTGCAACTAATGAGACTTTGAGAACGAAGGCTGTGAACAACGCCAAAATTGGTTCGCAGGCAAGGCAGTGATGTCCGCCCGCATGTAACGGTAGTCAACTTACCGATGCGGCGTCAGCCGGACGCTCGCTAAGGTTCGTGGGCCCTAACGAAATTTAAAGTTATTATGTAGAAGTGTTATACCACAAATAAAAGTGAACAGAATCGGAGGAGTGAGTGGGTGAAGTGGACGGAAAGGTGGAAGTCCAAATAAAAACTTTCGGACAAAAAACACATGGCCACGAGAGGAGCTACGCCGGTGGGGTAATCCGTCCGAAAATAATTTCATTTTTTGGGGGGTTCAAATAAAGTAGTCAGAGAAAAAAAAGGGGGTATTTTTTTATGGAATGAATGTGAGAGCGAGCAGGCTGGGCTGTTTTATTTTTTAATACCAGATGTCTATTTGAAAATTTATTTCTATCCGATTGTTTCAGTAATAGAATGTGGAAAGAATGTTTTGTCTTAATTGTTGAAGAAGAACAGTAAACAGGTTTATTTTAGAATATAAATATGTATTAGTGTCGTTATTACGCCATAACCTCTTCCTAGTATTCTGTGCTGGCAGATTCGTCTAACGTTCCCGGATTTCTTCTGAATTATCATTGGGGGGTAGTCAGATTGCAAAATTTATCCCGTTTTAATTAAGGTAGAGTATAAAGGTTTCCATATCTGTCCTTCAAAGATATTGGTGGCGACTCTGGACTTCTGATTGGTGTTTTATAAAAAGGTAAGTAAGCGAAAACAGATCGCAGGTAAGTTTCTGGCAGTATTTCTATTTATTTATTTCGATTAAGTTTGTTTCTCAACAATTGGCGACCCTGCCAGGATCCTGATATAATTTTGTACGAGGTAGACCTATTTTAAAGCACAGAAAGTAGTATTTGGTAATGACGTATGTATGAAATAATCGTAGATAATTACGTTGTGAAAATTAGGTTATGTTTTGGTAGCGTAAATGTAGGGTTTATTTCCAAGTAATAATAATGATTTTATGTAGTGGGTATTTATAGTTTATATCTATAATTATTGAGCAATAGAGGGGTTGTAGTTTTACAAAAGGTGTATAAATAAATTTTGAAGTACGAGTATAAATATGGGCGAAGTACGAGATAATGATATTGGTTTTACGTGGGACGAGTGGGAAAGCGAATTTAGAGGGGTTGTAGGTGAAATGACAGACGAGGAGTGGGGTAAGTT
Organism: Magicicada septendecula; assembly: GCA_034769895.1. Taxonomy (NCBI): domain Eukaryota; kingdom Metazoa; phylum Arthropoda; class Insecta; order Hemiptera; family Cicadidae; genus Magicicada; species Magicicada septendecula. The sequence goes on from CM068369.1 coordinate 381,929,535, forward strand.
AGATGATAGTTTAACACGAATGGAAGAACAAGAAGAGGGGATATTCGCAGAAATTAAGAAACATAGTGAGATGACAAATAATAAAGGTAAGGTAGTTGAAGCGATAGTGGTAGAAAATAAGACCGTGAATAGGCCTAATGATGACGATAGTGTAGGGGTGGAAGAAAAAGAGTATTCATTGAATGATGTGATGAATCTTTTGAAAACAATGTATGATGAAATAAGTGGTGTTATTAATAAACGTTTTGACGAGACGGACAAAATGATGGACAAACATTTTGACGAGTTACACACAAAATTAGATGAAACCAAGGAAGTAATGGATAAGGGTTTTGATATGATGAACAAACATTTTGACGAGATGGATAAACTTATGGGAGAGTGGCGAACAGATAGAGGTGAATCAAAACAGGTAAGTGTTTGTGGTGGTAGTAAAATAACGGAAGAATAGTAGACAAGGTAAGTGGCGGTGGTAAAATAAGTAATTATAATGGTGAAATAATGTTAAATAAGAATAATGAGTATATAGCTGAAAATGGGGTATCAAAAAGTGATACAGTAGACAATAGTGAAAATGAGAGTAGAATGAGAGTTGAGGTTGATCAGGGATGGCTAGTTAGTGCTTATGATTTAGAAAGGGAGTATAGTGATAGTTTAAATGTAGAAGGTGACCAGGGGGCAAAATTTTATGGGATTAAATGTGAAGCAGAGACTTCACAAGTGTTGATGGAAGACAAGAGTTCCTCAATAGTTTTTGTAGAAGACAAAAGGTCTTCAGAAAGTCATATAAGTTTTTTGTGTTTATCTGGTAGGGCCAGATGGTGTTTAAAGAATTTTGTGGTATTGCCCTCTGCATGGAGTGAGAGAGAGAATGTGAAAGGGTGTAGTGATGAAAGTGATTATGAGAGAGAGAAAGAGTTAGATTGGTTCAAGATAAATAGAGGTTATGGAGAGTTGATAGAGAAGATGAATATTAAGAGAATTATGATAAATAATGTAGACATACCTTGTGCAGTAGTAGACAATGATTATATTGATGATAAATATGTACCTGTAGGAAGAATTAGTGTACTTGTAGTGGAGGAATATGATGAGAAAATAATTTACCTGGGTGTAACAACAAATACTGATGGAGACTGGACAAAATTAACCAATATTGACCAGGTTTATGAAACAATAAGATGGAAGATGAATGACATAGAGGTAATGGTGTATTATAATAATAATAACTATAATAAATTGAGTATAAGTAAGAAGGAGAAATGTTATAAAAAGTACGACTATTATACGATGATGGATAATAATAATAATTATAATAAATTGAGTATAAGTAAGAAGGAGAAATGTTATAAAAAGGTACGACTATTATACGATGATGGGGGTTGAATTAAAAACCCAGGGAATGGACATTCTAAACATTTTAGTTTATGGTTCTGACCTAGCTGATTTTGGAAATGAAGTGTGGTAAAACTGAACAATTAATGACGAATAATTTGTAAATAATTGATAGTGAAATTAGTTGTGTGTATTGTAACAAGGATGTAATGTAAACAATGTGTGTAGGTAATTGTTTTAATAATAATAACAATAATATTTTGCAGTCTAAATAAATAACAAAAATAATTTTGAAGAGGATAACAAAGGAATTGTAATTATTGTAATTGGTGAAAGTAATTAAAAATGTTGTGTTTTCAATAATTGATTTAATTAAAATAATTTGAGATGTTTAAATATTTTGATTGATTTACAATGTTATATAATCGAATTTTCTAATGAGTTTAAACTATTTTATGAGATGTGAATTTGATAATGATTAATTAATAAATAAATGTTAAATTGTTTAGTATGGAATAACATTGTTGTTAAAATGTTGCAGAAGATACAGGGTGTTTGGTGTTTATATTTGTGTATTTATGACAGGGTATGAGTGATATTCTGTAAGTATAAATTTCCTAATACAATATGTAAAGTAAAACTTGATATAATTTTGAAATGTGTTTATAGTAAGGTCATTCACCTTGCCTAGAAAATCAGCTGATCCGCTATAGAATGTCACTTATAAATTGTTTGCAAGTTTCCAACGTAACTATTGTTTGAATATAATGATTTTAATGTGTTAAAAGATTTTAATTTAAATGAAGGAAATAATGTAAGATAGTTGAGAATTTTAAATGATTTGTAAAAGATAGTAGATGGGAGATGTTGGGTGATTAATATTTTGTTAGGACATGTAGATTAGTCCAGTTTGAATTTAAAGGGGTACAAGAGAGAATAATATTGTTGTGAATTAATGTAATGTAGAATTTGAGATGTAATAGTGACACAGTAGGTGTGGGAAAATATGTAGAGTATTGAGTGATATATTGATGTAATAAATAAGTGGAGATATTTTGTAGTAGTTGAAAGTATTGTATTGAGAGAGTAAATAGTTGATGGGAATTTTGTAAGGGGGGTGGTGTGATGAGGAGTCCGCAACGAAAGGTGTTGGGATGGGTAGGGACCGTTTAGCGCCGGAAAGGGTTGCCTAGGAAAGTCCAGGAACCAACATAAGGGAATGAGCTTTGGGGGGGGAAACACACATCCTGAGTACAAAGGGGTAGAGAGTATTTTTTTATAAGGGTACAATGATGCGAATTGAGTTGAGTAGTAAGTTGGGTTTAGAGAATGTTTGATAGATGTTTTTGATAGAGATGGGTGTCATGTTAGTTAAAGCTGTTAGTGATATTAAAGTCAAAAGGGGGAAGATTATAAATGTATAAATGCCAAGTGGTAAATTAAATTGTTATGAATAATTAAATCACCCAAACTAGTGGAGATTGAGACTGTTAAAGAAAGAGAGTCATGGTAAAAATATAAAATTAATGGGAACAAGTGACAAATTTTAATAGAATTTGAGAATAATGTAAAGTTATAAAATGTGTAATTTTGAGTAATTTAAATGTCAATTTTATTGTGAATTGTAATAATACTATGTTAATTTTAAATGTCATATTTTGTTATGTTGTCGTGTTTAAAGATAAAAAATTTTAAAGATGTTTTATGTACTTCATGATGCAGATCTATGTATGACCTATGTAGGTCAAGGTTGTGGACTTGACCCAGTTTGATCAGCTGATGGTTGATGTTATAAACTAGACCAGTTTTGGCAATGAAGTTTTGCAAATTTTGTTGTTTAATTGATTTAAATAATTTAAAATTTTCTGAATATTGAGAAAAGTATATTTTAATAAATTAAAATTTTTTTTTGAAAAAAAAAAAAATTTGAAATATTTTTGTGCCTGCCATCTAATTGATGTTTAGAGTTGTAAGTGTATTATTGTTTATGTGTATTACTAGTGTTTTTTATTGAATTATATTGTTTAGAATATGTGTGTAAACAAATGTTAGAGTAGGTGAATTCTTGTTTAATAAGGTATTCAATTTGTTTTCTTTAGAATTGTTAGTAGTAGTGAAGAGAATTAGGGATTAAGGTAAAAGATTTTTTATTGTGATTTTGTTTTGAAATTTTAAAGGAGTATTTTGTTTAATGAGTATTTATAAGTGTGTGTACGAGCCCAGTAACTGCTAAAGGCAGCCCAGTGTGCATGGTAAGGGGAAAAATATCGGTTGAGGATCTGGCATGGGATAAGACCAGGGGTTTGGATTTTGGGACGGTATGTTAGAAGGTTAGGTGCGCTGTGGTGCGTGTCTGTTCGATTTTATGGTGTTGGGATCTCGAATAGAGAAGTCCAGTGATCTCGTTCAGACGTGGCCATAGTCGCCGAGCCAGGGGGGTAGTTTACCCATGATGTATAAGAACTAATGGGGGTTTGTTGGCACCATATCCTCACCGATCCCCTTAGGGGTTTAACAATGAGATTTCTTCTGTTTCTACAGAAGATATTTCATTGGGGGGGTATTGTAACGGGGCAAAAGGGAGGGGTTTTATTTTATTAAATATTTGCAACAATTTATTTCATATGCGTGGCCAGTCACAGGTTGAATCTAAATTGTAGTGAACCAAGAACTCATAAGGCGAAGTTAATACAATGGAATGCGTCAACGTGCAATCACGCAATACCATTCTCAGAATTTTGAGACTGTGTGACACACACCCACAAGCGCGCAAGCACCAGCAGACGCGCAACCGACGCCGAGTTGGTAAAACAACATGGCCCAAAGACAATATTTTTCGCCACGTGCATCAGAGGTGACGGAAACGAAATTAAGTCACGCCTACTACAGTGATGTAAACCACTGGACAACAAATATCGTCAACGTCCAACACACGAAAATCCCGTGTGTCGTGTGTGCAACTAATGAGACTTTGAGAACGAAGGCTGTGAACAACGCCAAAATTGGTTCGCAGGCAAGGCAGTGATGTCCGCCCGCATGTAACGGTAGTCAACTTACCGATGCGGCGTCAGCCGGACGCTCGCTAAGGTTCGTGGGCCCTAACAAAATTTAAAGTTATTATGTAGAAGTGTTATACCACAAATAAAAGTGAACAGAATCGGAGGAGTGAGTGGGTGAAGTGGACGGAAAGGTGGAAGTGCAAATAAAAACTTTCGGACAAAAAACACATATGGCCACGAGAAGAGCTACGCCGGTGGGGTAATCCGTCCGAAAATAATTTCATTTTTTTGGGGGTTCAAATAAAGTAGTCAGAGAAAAAAAAGGGGGTATTTTTGTATGGAATGAATGTGAGAGCGAGCAGGCTGGGCTGTTTTATTTTTTAATACCAGATGTCTATTTGAAAATTTATTTCTATCCGATTGTTTCAGTAATAGAATGTGGAAAGAATGTTTTGTCTTAATTGTTGAAGAAGAACAGTAAACAGGTTTATTTTAGAATATAAATATGTATTAGAGTCATTATTACACCATAACCTCTTCCTAGTATTCTGTGCTGGCAGATTCGTCTAACGTTCCCGGATTTCTTCTGAATTATCATTGGGGGGTAGTCAGATTGCAAAATTTATCCCGTTTTAATTAAGGTAGAGTATAAAGGTTTCCATATCTGTCCTTCAAAGATATTGGTGGCGACTCTGGACTTCTGATTGGTGTTTTATAAAAAGGTAAGTAAGCGAAAACAGATCGCAGGTAAGTTTCTGGCAGTATTTCTATTTATTTATTTCGATTAAGTTTGTTTCTCAACAAATTCACGTTCCCTTATTACTGCCTTTAACATCATATTTATTCCTTTTATTCTCCCATTTATTCTAACCCGCCGTCTACCTCACTCCCATCCCTTTTGCAACAAAATTCGTCTTTTTTAGACTATACTGTAACTATAGCCATTGGCTCTATTTGTTTTTACCAATGACACACATACAAAATTTACTTGTGAATGTACTGCCTTGTAAAATATAGCCTCCTTAAACTATTTACAATCACTCCAAGGCAGTACTGGTACGTGATATGGTACACCTAGCCGCTGCACCTTGAGTGTAAAAAATTTTATACCATGTACCTTTAGGGGTCCCCCTCCCCGTTCAATGAGATGCTGAAATTTCCAGTCTATACCAATTTTGGTGGAGCCGGACCATCGTCGTTTCACCACCCGAAGGAAGTTCTGCCAACCCTGGTCCGCCTCCCAGTGCCGAAACCCACGGCCAGGACTGGTAAGGTCGTAACCGCCCGAAAATGGGGGAGAGTCCCTTCTGAAACATAAAGTAATATATTAAAATTTAAACATTTATTGTGACCGATATAACTTCAAGTTCGTCGCATTTTGTGTACTTACTATCTCCTGCGTTGCTGGGTTGCGCAGTACGTACGCATTACTCATCTTTACTTCTACAATTTCATATGGTCCCTCATATAATAGAAAAAACTTCTTTATCTCTTTATCCTGTGCGCTAGACAAATCGTGTCTCCTTACCAGTACTAATTGCCCTAGCTCATATTTAATCCACTTACCTTTAGCATCATGTCTCTGTTTTCTCCTTTCTCCTTTTGTGAGTAAATTTTCATTCGCTAGTCGGATCTTCATATTCACGTCTATAGTTTGATTTTCTGGTGGATAGTCAAAAAGTTGTTCCAATATCCTAGGTGGCCTTGTTCCCTTTATTAATTCATACGGCATGAACCCAGTGGATTCATGGGTGGTACTATTCAACCATTCTTCTACTTTCTTAACGTAGAATGGCCATTCTGTATGTTTGGCATGACAATACACCCAAAATATCCTACCAATTTCACCCGTTCTGCCTGGTTGGATTGTGGATGGTAAACTGCCGTATGTTTGGGTATGATGCCTTCCCATCCAAGAGTTTGTCTCCACCTACCAATGATAAATTGGGGTCCATGATCGGACAAAATTACCTTCGGCTTACCTATATTCACCATATAATCTCTCATTATCTTCTCGCTCAGCACTCTGCTTGTCGCTCTCTTGATACTATATAATCTAACATACTTAGAAAATGTGTCCAAAACAACAAAAACATACATTACTCCACCCCTACCTTTGGGTAATGGCCCATATAAATCTACAGCAACTAAATCAAACGGTCTCTCTACCTTAATATAATTCATTTCCCCTTCTACTCTATAATTCACTACCTTAGACCTCTGACACAAATCACATACCCGTAACAACATCCGTACTCGCCTCTCCATATTCTTAAAAACACATGATTCTTTTAAAACATTCGTACACTTTTTTGCACCAAAATGCCCATACCTTAGATGGCAATCCCAAATAAGTTTATCTATCAACCCTTCTGGTATAACTAATCTCCAATCACGTTCACCCCCTTCTACTTTTTTGAACAGAATTCCCAGATATATTTGGAAACGTGCATTATATTCCGACATATCTACATCCGCTTCTAAACTAGCAATTATTTTACCCGATTTGTTTTCAGATCTTTGCATGCTTTTAATGTCCCTTAACTCCTCACTAAAAATTCTATCTTCCCTTGTTAGTCGAAAAATTTCTATCTCCTTAAGATCCCTCCCTGTCTTATTTTCTATGTTATCTACCCTGGAGAGAGTGTCTGGTACTTTATTGTCTGTCCCCTTAATATATTCCCATGAAAAATTGTATTCTTGTAAGGTTAGTACCCACCTGGTTAGATGACTATGTGTTAATCTGCAGGAGTTCAAGAATGACAGCGCTTTGTGATCCGTCCTGATAACTGTCTTATTCCCCAAGATGTAGGTGCGAAACTTTCCTACTGCAAACACGATGCTCAGCAACTCCTTCTCCGTAGTTGTATAGTTTCTTTCAGCTGCCAAAAGAGATCTGCTGGCGAAAGCTATCGTGTGGTGTTCTTTGTCGCTATCCTCCTGATACAACTCCGCTCCCAGGGCGACGTTACTGGCGTCAGTCTGTAAGTAAAACGTTTTTAAGAAATCATGGTGATTCATCATTATCATATTTGAAAATTTTCTCTTTATCTCTTCGAAAGCATCCCTTTCCTTCTCTCCCCATTTCCATTGTTTATTTTTCTGTAGTACGGCACTTAACCTTGCTGTCGTCTGCGCATAATTTTTCTGGAATTTTCTATAGAAATTGCACAGACCCAAAAAACTTTGTAACTGTTTAATATTCTTAGGTTCTGGAAAGCGCATTATAGCTTCTACTTTATCAGGGTTAGCTAAAATTCCTTCGGGAGTTATAACAAAACCCAAAAAATGTATTTCAGTTTGTAAAAATTTTGACTTCTCCCAATTGATGGTTAAACCCCCATTCTGTAATTTATCCAATACATACTCAATATGTTCTAAATGTTCCACAAATGTTCTGGACGCTATTAATATATCATCAACGTATACAGTCAGAAAATCTAAGTCTTTTGGTTGTAATATCATGTCTAAACACTTAATAAAACTCGCTACACTAGTGTTAAGCCCAAATGGCAAATGTTTAAACTGATAATTCTTAATAAATTATTTACCTTAAATTATCCGCCGTGTGATTTCTTGTGCTTCGTCTATGACGCGTTTCAGAGCTTATGCTCCATCATCAGATATTAAAAAGTTAAAACTATCACTCTTGCGAGATCGTTAAGAGTGATCGTTAATGATAATTCTTACCATTGAAGAGAAAGGCAGTATATCTTCGACTCTCTGCTGCTAACGGCACCTGCCAGTATCCTGCGGTTAAATCCAAAGACGTCATGTACTTGACCCCGCTGAATTTCTGAAAAATCTCATTAATAGGTTCCGGTGACTCGGTCAGGTATTATAATCTGATTTATTTTCCTTGCATCTAAGCATAATCTTACCTTTCCGTCCTTCTTTATTACCACCACTAATGGGTTCGAGTAAGGCGATATTGATCTTTCAATTATGTCTCCCTCCATCATTCGATCCATCTCCTCTTGTACTGCTCTCCGCTTTGAAAATGGTACTGGATAACTTCTCTGCATGTAGGGTGAGTGCTCTCGAACCTTCAGCTCACATACATAGTCCCTGGCTTTTCCAGGCAACTCCGCAAACACATCTCTATAATGCTCCACCACTGCCCACAACTCGTGTCGTTGGGGATTCCCTACAACTCCACCCTCATTAAAAAATTTATCAGCCCTATTTTCCCATACTCTCTCATCACTCACATGCATCTCTCTCTCCTCATTTTCTACAGTCTTACTCTCTCGACATATATTCACTTTAGTTTCTATATCCCCATCACCTACTTGCTTTTGTATCATTTTTACCCCTGTAACTCTAACTTCATCTAACACCCTCTTAAAATTAACCCTGACTGGTTCACCCCCTCTATTAAATTCTACTATCCATTTATTAAAATCTATTACTGCCGCATTTCTCTCCAAAAAAATCATTTCTCAAAATTACATCTAAAATCAGTCCCTTAACTACTAGAAAAGCATTCTCAAATTCAGTTTCATTAAGGAATATATTTAACTGTACTTGTTTAGTAACTCTTTTACTTCGTACTCCAGTTACCCCCACTACTGTTACACCCGCAACTGGTAATGATGGTATATTTTTATTTATTTCATTTAATTCTCCTATTACGTTTTCTGAAACTACTGATATTTCACTCCCTGTGTCAATTAATGATTTAAAATTCTTACCTTCTATGGTGACCATTACCTCCGTCAATCCAGTTTTGTTTTCTATAACTTTTGTATCATCTTCCTCCAACAACTCCTTTGTCATGTCCATTTGTATAACATTATTATGATATTCGTCAGTTATTTGGACCCTTTTGTTTTCCGTAGACAATGGTGGGGTCCTCGCTTCCATTGTCGGCCTCAGTTTTCCGTTGACGTACCCGCCACGGGTTGGTTATATCCTCCTCTCCCTCTCGTCGCATGTCCACCTCCTCTGTCGTTACCTCTTCCTCGTTGTTGTTGATGATGTTGATTCGGTGCCACGTTGCTCCGTTGGCAATCTCGTGCTTTGTTGCATCTGTAACATACTGTTCGGATAGCATAATTCTCGTATTCACAACTTAAACATTTCCATATTCCGCCTCTAAAATTAGGGTTATTATTTCCCCTTATTCCTCTATAAGAGTTTGGTGTTCCCCTATACTGATGATAATTTTCGTTATTTAGTACCGCTGGTGGATTTGGACGCCTCCCTACTTCGCGTTCCCCAATACTTTGTAACACATCTAACATATTTTCTAGTTCATTTATATCCACTATCTCTCTCGTCATTAATGTTATCTGTACCTCTCTGGGCAGGTGTTTACTAATATGTCTAACGAATGACCGGAACGGCAACGGCGGTTCTAGGTACTTTGCTTCATTATATATTTTCATGACATACATGGTTAGGTGGTTGTTTATTCTCCCAAAATTCCCCGTTCCCATTATTTTACTACGTAAAATTTCTTGGTCCTCTTCTGACCAATACTTGTTTCGGAATGCTAACTCGAATTTTTCATAACTATTCCACTCTGTATTATGTACTTCCGCCCATATTTTGGAATTACCCTTAAAACACTTTAGAATCTTTAACAATTTAATCTCCCAACTACTACTATTAAATCGGTTAAATTCCCTTACCCTACTCAAAAATTGCATCGGGTGTACTCTGCGGTTGTCGCAACAAAATTGTTCAAGTTCAATATCATCTTTTGCTTCGCGAGTATATAATATTCGCTCCGCAACATTATTAAAATTTTGGCTCACTGCCACATGTAATTCGTCTTTGATTTCTACTATATCTTGTTCTATCATGCTAAATTTGTTATTATATTTACTTTTGTATTAAAGGTTATGTTTATTCATAACCCCCATACTCTCTTGTATTGATTGTTTACATACACTTTCTACCTCCATTATTTTAATCTTTATGTCATCATTATTTTCATTAATTTTACTAATACACTTACTTTCTATCTCTACACTCTGTTCTTTAACTTGATCTGTCAATAGTTCATTTACATTACTGATTTTACTTTCAATATTTTCTGTGATTTCACAAATTTTTTCATTACCTTACCATCTACTGATTCTAATATCTGCTCTCTAATATTATCACAACGTGTATTAATCGCATTCACTTGCTCACTAAACTTGAAATTCTGTTGCTTAATTTCGTTTCTGATTTCATCAAATTTACTATTTATTTTATCATTCTGCTCATTTAATTTCTCATTAAAATTGCTATTATTAACATCAAATCTATTATTAATATTCTCAGACATGGTTTTCATAAAGTTCATCATATCAGCCATTATACATTCTTTTTCTTTTATTTTAGTTGCTACGGGAGTGGAATTCGCTCCCGGCGCACTAATTACAGATTCGTCTACATTACGGTCACTTATTGACAGTGACTCTGTTTGAATACCTGAATCGCTATTTATTTGACTTTCTGTCTGGCTGTCAGTGAAGCTGACTTCATTGTTAATATTATCATTAGTATTCATCATTTTTATTTATGTAATTCTGACTTATGACTTATTTACTATACATCTACTTCAATAACACTAACATAACCTTATGTGACACTCTCGTCACCTACGTCTATTTCTACGTACCAAAAAAATTTATTTTCATTTCAAACAACCATTCTGCTCTCCAAGTGGCCTATATTTATATAAATTGTCCCTACATTCGGAAGCCAATTGTGATCTAACTTTTATGTCACTTTATAATTAAAACTTAATTACTCATTGTTTACTTTATAAATTTCTTCGGGCGCCATCTTGCCTTAGTACCAATTGCAAGAAAAATATGTACTTACCAGAGTCGGGTCCTTTTCGCCGAACTCAGGAGATCAGATTATGGTTGTTCAAAATAAAGAAAACTTTATTTTGTTTCCCATGAATAGAGTTTTATTGACATTTTTTACTATAAGTTTTCATTGTTAACAAACTATCTCCTGCCATCCTTCCTCTACTATAAATTCACATTTACGAAAGTTATTGATTATATAATCATTCTGCTACAATGAGAATTAAAACATGGTATATAAATTCCAAATAAACTTCAAGAAATTAAATATGAATTAAATTAAAATACAAACAACACAAACCAGCCTTCTTTGTCTACATACTTTCTCACGCACACACACACACACACACACACACACACACACACACACGGTTACTTACACCCTTAGAGATCTCATTTTTTTTTTACTTAAAATTTTATTTCATTTTTATTTTATTCTGATTAGCCCTTGTAAAAATTTATGTTATTTAATTGTTACTTAGCTGACGAGTTTTGAAGACGTCACATTGTTCCGTGCACTACATCGATCACTAATTAAATTTTACAGAATTTAACTATGTTAAAAAGCAATTTTACTGTTATTTAACTCTGACTACTATTTTTGAATTCTGTGTTTCACATTTAAAACTGTTATTCACATTTTTGTTGATTTGCGGGCCCGCAATTTACGTTCCGGAACTTTGTATGTGTCACTCGCGCGAGTGCTTGATTAAGACTGGGCTGAGACAAACGGCACTACTTTGTGTAGTTGCTGCTGCTGTTCACCAACTTTTCCATTGTGTTGTTTGTATTCCTACGCCAGTAGTAGTTTCATCTAACACACCCACATTCCAACGTTGGGATCGTCTCTGATGTAATATGGTTCGATCCGATGTTACATAATCTATTACACAATTTGTAAGTCACTGGAGCTGACCTTGACACATTCTCGCTTGTTTGTCTGCTACGTCTTTATAATTCATGCATAATATTTCCAATCACTCCTGCCACTTTCGCTACCAATAAAATTTACCTTTATTCCCAATTTATGTTTATGTCTCCCAAATTATTATTATTACATCGTAAAAAAAAAAATGCTGTTTACTTTTATTAAAATACAAATTTATTTATTACCCCAGGTAGGCCAAAATGTCCCGTTACAACAATTGTCAGACATGTCGATTTCGTACAACTGCAGGTGTTAACCAAGACGTGGGTATAAATAGGACACACACGCTACAGTTGTATCTTTTTTGGTCACCCACAGTTGTAGCGGGAGCTTCTGTCCATATGCACGGAGTATTTATTTTTTGTAAATAGTTTCATTCTTCCAGTTACATACAACTATGTAACTAAGTTGTAAATACAATCACTTGTAAATAGTAACAGATGAAACTTTACAAATTAATTGCATTATAATTATCTCTTACCTTCGGGTTTTTATTCCAAGGGTCGTTCAGACGAAACTGCTGCAAAAAGGATTATTTGGATTTGATATGGGCAAAGATCAAATACACCGTTTGTGCTAAAACAAATTGCCTCTGATTTATTATGATTTATTATTCAAAATAACTACTTCGTCTCTCTTTCATGACATTTAGATCAAATACTTGTAGAATGAGCAACAATTTGTGAAATCAAACATAGTAACAAAATATTTCTTAATTAACTAGCTTATGACAACTATGGTATACCCCAACTATTTACTATTTGCAATGAACCAATACGTGCTTTAGCTACACACTCACACACATTCGTTCTTTGCTTTTATCGTTCTATTTAAACCCCACTTCGAGATCTCTGATGTATATTTTAGATTTACAATTTATTTATGTTGAACTATACTCTGTGGAAAAAGAGAAAATAATCTTGTTTAAACTCAGTTAATACTTAACGTCTAAAGAACTCCGCTGTTTTGCACCTCTGCTGTGAATGCACTGTTTAACACACCATGATTTAGTTTTTCACTGTTTAACCGCGGTACTGTTATTGCTTATTTCAAATTAAGTTGATGCGCCACTATTACTTTAATCCACTTTAAAATAGCATTCCGTTTTGTTTTGTCGGCCGACATATATTTTCGAACACTTAGCTCGCTTAGGCTGGCCACGCGTTATACTGTTTTTATGTTTTATAAAATAGGATAGATAGGCCTACTAATTATTTCAGCCTATCTTACACTCCCGAGGCCACTATTTTTCAATTCACAAAACTTTACTATCTGAATGCTGCTTACTACTGTGCGTTGTGCACTATCTGATGACACACTGCAGACTGGAGACTGTGTCACAAGGCTGCTTCTGGCGGTTACGCAATACGTCTGGCAATTGTTTAGACTGACTGTATGTATGCTGCTGGTTGGGGCTCCTTACAGGTGAAAATTAACAATTTGGAAAGTGATTGAATTGATGTAAAATTAATATAAAATTAAACTGGGGTGGCTCACAATTCTGTACCGTTACAATACCCCCCCAATAAGAGGTTGAAGGCCAAAGCATTCAAACTCTTATTGCCTAAACCGAGAGGATCAGTGAGGATATGGCGCCGCAACCCCCCGGAACACTCTACTAAATCATGGGTTCTTACCCCCCTAGTCTGGCGACTGTGACAGCACCCATCCGATCTTACTGGACTTCTCTGTTCGAGATCCCAACACCGAAAAATCAAACAGATACCCGACCCAGTATCGCCTGACTTTAAAACATTTGATTAAAAAATTGACAAGCGGCCTTCCATCACTCCATATCCCACAACTGATTTGTTATCCTCTTAGCCGTACTGGTTCATTGACAACGTACTGGCTCATTTTATATTATAGACCCAAAAAAAATATAGTGTTAATAGAACAATATAGGTTTACAGTGGTACACATAAATTTCAGTTAAATTAAATAATATTCCCCATACAATATTGCCTTCCAAAATGACACATTAATTATACAAAATATCCTTAACTACTATATATGTATGTAGGACAAAAATTCATGACATGTGTAAAGTCTATATGGACAGTAATATACACATCTTGAAGTTAAATTCATTATTACAAGTTCCTTATTAAAAATCATCTTCTCTATTAGTTTAATTACCAAATTAATTTAATTGTGTTTAATTTACTTTAATTAATTCAATTAATCTCAAAAGTTACAGTAATTGCCTCATTATTATTTTGTCTGAACAAATTTAACTTCAATTCTTTTATGTCACAATAGGGTTATGCTGCTGGTAATGATTCAGCAGACTACAACATTTTGTTATTGTCACCAAGCATGACCACAGACCTTAGTTACAACACACCTGTTTACATAAACCGTTGTGTGCCAGACTTGTTTTTCATAAACAACAGTTATAAACGTTCTCAGTTTCAGCATTCATAGTCTAAACATTCTGGTTACATCATACACTGACATATCTGCTTACTGTACTTTTCAAATTTTATAACTCTTTTAGATAACATATTTGTCTCTTTAAATTTTTTATTCCCATTCAGATCAGATATATTTTAATTCACCACAATTACTTTGATAGCATTATCACAAGTCATTTATTACTCTTTTAATTACAATTTCTATTTAATACCATTATTTCAATTCATTTTTTTCATTGACTTAAACTCTTTTCACACCTGTAAGCATTTTATTCTATCTGACTGGTATAATGAACTTTATACTTACAATACATTATCCACTTATTGACATGAATACAAAATACACACCACACACACACACCAATATCTCCGTGTAACCTCTGAAACACTTAACAACAATGTTATTTCATACAAACAATTCAACATTTTATAATACATACAATTAATTTCACTACATATGTATTTACAACTCTTCAACAATAATTATTCAGTTGTGTCACACTTCAATATCAAAAATCAGCTAGGTCCTTACCATGATACTTTTGATATTATTGATATTTAATAAATATAATTTGAACTAATACTACTGTTACTGTATTTACTGTGTACTGTGGTGTGCCATCTCGTTACCAATTATGTATCAAAAATATATGTGTACTTACCATTTTTTTCTCGGGTTCTTTTCGACGAACCCAGGAGATCAGAACTGGTTGTTCCAAATAAAGAAAAACTTTATTTTGTTTCCCAGGAATAAAGTTTTATTGACATTTTTTACTATAATTTTTTATTATTAACAAACTACCTCCTGCCATCCTCTCTCTACTGGAAATTCACATTTACTAAAGTTATTAATTATATAATCATTCTGCTACAATGAGAATGAAAACATGGTATACAAATTCCAAATAAATTTTAAGAAATTAAGTATGAATTAAATTAAAATACAAACAACACAAACCAGCCTTCTTTGTCTACACGCTTACTCACGCACACACACACACAATGATTTTATGATTTGAGAGCTCTCGTGTTACATGTTGTTAAAATTTATTTCCCCATTACTTAATTAATTTTAAAAGAAAACATTTGTTGAAATTTTAATATGAATGCATGGCTACTTAGCTGTTCAGTAAGTTGGTGGCGTCACACTTTTACGCACATTGTCCGTTTTAATGAATAATTGCCGAAAACTGTTTTTATAATGAAGAAATAAAACTGTTAATTACTTTTGTATTTTTCTAGACTTTACTTCACATTTTTTTATATGTTGCGGGCCCGCACTTACTGCCGAAACTTTTTATAGCTACCACTCGCGAGTGGTGATGGCGTTATACTGGGAAGAGAAAAAAGCGCTATTTTTTGAAGCGCTGTTGTAGTATGTTCAATTGTCTTTGTTTTCCAGTTTGTATCACTCCGCCAGCTGCATGTCATCGTTATGTAATTTGTTTACTCATCAAGGATAGGCTCTGACGTAACGCTCGCCTGATGCTGGTTATATAATTTGTTTACTGTTGTGTTTGTCCTTGATTTGACTTTTGCACAGTTGTTGGCTGTTTATTAATTCTGCGTCTGGGATTAAAACTGTCCACACAATATTATTAAATATCTGCACAGTCAATGCTGCCACTGTTGTTTTCGTTTCAAACAGGAAATTTACCCAAGTTTATAATTTCTGTCCCTATCACTCAAGTTAATTATTATTTATTTATGAAAAAATACAAATTATGTTATTACCCCAGGTATGCCCAAAAATGCCCCGCTACAATACCCCCTCAATGAGATATTTTATGCCGAAGCATAAAAAATCTCATTGACACATTCATACTTGCTAAAGGGATCAGCCAGGATATGTCGCCACAACCCCCTGTACGGTTTACAAAAAAAAAAAATTATAATCAACTCACCCTTGGTCCGGTGACTGTGACCGCATCTGCATGACAATACTGGACTTCTCTCTCGAGATCCCAACACCGTAGAGTCAGACAGATACTTGACGCCCCTGCTCTGACGCGCAGGCCAGCTCAGGTCCGCCGCCACAGCATCACCAAACACTGAAACAACAAATCAAATATCAAATAGTGGCCTTATACAACACCATATCCCCAACTGATCTGTTTCCCCCTAGCGGTGCTGGTTTGCGCTAAGAAGCACTGGTTTTGTTTTCATTTACTTATTCCTAACATATCAAAACATCTAATATAACATAATAATACATCATAACATAAGAAAACATCTTAAAATAAACAATTTGTATGTAAAATTTATACACTTCACATCATTAAGTTGGCATATAAAATCAGAAAATTACTTTTAAACTTGATTTACTCTTATTAATTCGTTTCTCAAAATTACTTTTTTTTTTTTTTTTTTTTTTTTTTTTTTTTTCTTTTTTTCAATCATGGTAATCATTATTCCATTTCCTTAATTTGGGTGATTCTACGTTATTCATTATAATTTACTTTATCAACTTGGCATTTACTCATAAACTTCCCCTTTTATTACTCTAATGTTCCCTTACAAAATCTTTAACTAGTATGACACCCCACTATCAAAAATGTACTAACCCTTCTCTACCTCTAAACTAATTACTACTTTAGCTCAATTCGCCACCTTCTCTCAATATATAAAAAAAAATACTCTCTAACCCTTTGTACATAGGATAAGTGTTCCCCCCCCCCCAATAAAAGCTCAATTCCCGTTCTCTGGTTCCCGGATTCTACCTAAGGCAACCCCTTCCCACTAAAACTATACCAAATCCCGTCCCAACCCTTATGTTGCGGACTCCCACATTACACTACCCCTACTACAAAATTGCCATCCCCAAAAAATCTCAATCTCATTACCTCACTACAATTACAACAAATTAACATCAACAAAATAAACAATATATCGCTCAAAATTCTACATAAAATCTCCAATTCTACTGTGTCTCCACTTATACTTCTCAAAATTCTATAACATACATTAACTCAAAACAACATTGCATTATTTTCATCTCTACTATTACTTTAACTCTGACTTCAATTTGGACAGATCTATATGTCCCACAAAAATTCAACTTGGTGGACTGACTCAAACATTTATTATTACACATTTTATTCAAACAATTACTATCACCCACTTCTATCTTTTGCAACCCATTGAAAATTTCACCTATCACAACTATTTTTCATTTTCTTTTAAAATCTATAAACACATTAAAACATATTATCATATTTTTATAATCCTTATACCTAACATACTAATGCAATTACCATAATAAGACATAATAACACAATATAAGAAGTATTTAGTGCATCTATTTTTCAAATTCAAACAAAATTATTGAGTAGCAAATCATCATTATTAATTAAAATATAGCAAATTTTTAATAAGTTATCCCCTTGGATAACCTCCCAGCCACACACACTATTTCAAATTATGTAAGACTGTGGCGCCTTTCCGCTTCCACAGAGACTGTATATTTTGGAGCAGGTTTTACCTCTCCGTGTCTCTGCTTCCGCTATTAAGTTTTAGAATTAGTGAACATCATCATGTTCTTGTTCTATAATCATACACCCTTAAGACGGATCTACCACCTGGCTATGCTGTTCCTCCTCGAACAGAGTGGCAGCCGCTGTTCCATAGTTCCCGGGATTTCCCCTAAGTTCTCCCCCCATTAAATTTCAAATCTGTACCAATTTCAAGCCAGCTATGGTCAAGGGACTTGGTATGACCATAGCTAACCGCTCGCCAAAACCACGATTAGTGCTGGTAAGGCAGTAATCGCCCGAAAAGTCGGGGAAATCAACTCTTCCTTCAGGCATGTATACATCATTATTATTATGCACGACACGGCAATTTATCAAGTACAATATAAAATTATACAAAAAGTGTGCCGTGCATATTCGCCATGTTGGCCTCCGATGGAGGTAACACTCTCGGTTACCCCCAACACTTTCCGCTATCTACTGGGGCACATGCCACCCCAGCGACAGCAACTTACTAACTAATTAATTACAATGGATAACTAAACTTTCAACCGTTGCAGTTCCACACTCCACTGTTCTATCACTTCATTGAGCACCAATCTACCCCCCCAAAATTATCCCCACATCTTGTATAATACATTACATAACATAATACACCAATAGAACACAACCTGGAGTATTAGCATACATTAAACCAACAATTCTCTTTTAAATAATTTATAAACATTATTCTTCAAAAATTTTTCATTAACTCTTTTTATTGATCATCATTATTTCATTATTTATCCTTTGCTGTAATTAGCTTTTCAAAATTTCCTTAAAATTTATTATTAACATATATTTTTAACCATTATGTTATTCCACCAAATAAACCATTTAATATTTATTTATTTATTAATTATTATTAAATTGAAATCTCATCAAACAATTCAAATTCATTATAAAATTCAAACATTTAACATTCAATCACAATATCTAAACATTTCAAATTATTTACTTCAATTGATTATTAAAATTAAATATTCATTTGATTATTAAAATAACATATTTCAATTATTATCAAAATTCTACAAATCATTAATTATTGTCTTCATAATTATTTTATTATTTAATTAGAATGCAAAAATATTAATAATATTATTATTATTAACACAACATTTTCTAAAACATATACACATTACTTACCCAACATTTCATAATACACACACATGAATTCCCTACATTATATTTACAAAATATACGTCAATAACTGTTCAAGTGTAACTCACTTCAGATGTCCAAATCTGCAAGGTCGTTACCAAAATTATAATATTTAACAATGTTTATTCACTGATATCTAGTTCAACCTCCATCGTCATATAAATACCTGATATATTTTGTCACCGGACAAAAGGCTTGCCGCATGACAAATGACGCCAATCGTACACTCTAGTTATTTTGGTGGCCCTAAAAAGGACCGAGTGGCGAGAACTGTGATGTTGGTCGTGCCGCGCTGAGGTGTTCGGCGGCTGCGCCCGCTGATCGTGGCGTACTGCAGTCCTCCTCTTCTTTCGGCACCGGTTGTAGAGTCGGCTGCCGGCCCAGCGAAATCCATCGCTGGCGCGGAACTGGAGTGCGAAGACGCAAGAACGGCGGCGGTTCTATTCTTCGGCTGTTCCTTCCGGCTGACTCCGCCCCGATGTCGTCCGAGAGAGGAGAGGAGATGAAGTGCGTTCGATGGCGTGGCGATGAAGAGTGCGTCAAATTTTCTGCCGGCCCGGGTTTTATTAACTAACCGGCATCGCTGATTGGCTAGCTCCGAACACGAAGTTGGTCACGTCTCGGCGGCTGCTGATGCCGGATTGGCTCGGTGTGTCCACCGCTGGTACCGGAGAGCAGACGTTCGCCTACCGCTTCCGTCACAACTCCACCGGGTCTTGAATGCTCTCCGGTAGCCAGCCTACTGCTCTTCTCTAGATGTTGTGGAGGTATCTATTGGGCGCCATGTTGATTGGTGTGCCGGCTGGTAGCTCGCTGGCGTGGCTGGATCTTGCATCCGCAAGATGATCGTCGCCCCACGTTGGGCGCCACTTGTCACCGGACAAAAGGCTTGCCGCATGACAACTGGCGCCAATCGTACACACTATCGTTTTTGGTGGCCCTAAAAAGGACCTTGTGGCGAGAACTGTGATGTTGGTCGTGCCGCGCTGAGGTGTTCGGCGGCTGCGCCCGCTGATCGTGGCGTACTGCAGTCCTCCTCTTCTTTCGGCACCGGTTGTAGAGTCGGCTGCCGGCCCAGCGAAATCCATCGCTGGCGCGGAACGGGAGTGCGAAGACGCAAGAACGGCGGCGGTTCTATTCTTCGGCTGTTCCTTCCGGCTGACTCCGCCCCGATGTCGTCCGAGAGAGGAGAGGAGATGAAGTGCGTTCGATGGCGTGGCGATGAAGAGTGCGTCAAATTTTCTGCCGGCCCGGGTTTTATTAACTAACCGGCATCGCTGATTGGCTAGCTCCGAACACGAAGTTGGTCACGTCTCGGCGGCTGCTGATGCCGGATTGGCTCGGTGTGTCCACCGCTGGTACCGGAGAGCAGACGTTCGCCTACCGCTTCCGTCACAATTTGTAACATATATCATTTTTATCAACATACAATTTATTATAATCATTACTATCATAATAACCCATCCATTCTGTTTCATCCATTATACCACTATAAATCTTGTTACCATAAGTTAGGATTGTCCCGTCTATATCAGTGTTACTTGTTAATGTCAGGTAAATTTTCTCATTTTTGTATTCCTCAACTACTACGTCAGGTAAGTCATTATAGTTAGGTAAGATATTATCAAAAGTATTCTCTATCTCTCTTTCAACAGGTACGTATTTCACATGATTCATCATCACCCCTTCTAGTATTTTTCTCAATTCATCATACTTTCTTTCTAACTTATATAGTTCTATTTCACTCTCAATACATAACTCTCTTTCTTCATAGCACCACATCATATTCTCACAATTATTACAGACAGAGGGTACAACATTATACAACATTAATTCATTTAACAATAAGGGTCTCTTGCCCTGAAAAAACAACATTAAATCATCATCATCATTATAAACAATAAGGGGAAAATTTGCCCTCTGTCCCCATTCAACTACAACATTATTTTTCCACTCTCTCTCTACTTCATAAATACATATTAGCATTTCATAATCACATTCTAGAACTTCGTCAGTATTATTTTTGATTATATTCTCATTATTTGCTTCTACATTATTCTTTACCCCCACTATACTCTCAGAATTGTAATTAATATCATTACTTTTTAATACTACATCTTCCACTATTTCGTCATTTTTACTATTTGTCATACTTAAAACATTGTCACCTAACTTCTCAAATTTCTCAACACTCTGTTCTAATTTATTTAAACTATTTTTTATTATGTCATCAATCTGGTTCAAATGCTCATTAATTTCTTTAATCTCATATTTCAACTCATTATTCTGATTTTTTAACTCCTCAAAACTATTCTTTTGTTCATCTAATTTCTCAATCTGTATATCTAATTTCTTATTTATACTACTTTTAAATTCTTGCATCTCGTTTTTTTGTTCATTGAATTTAATATTGAAATCACTAGTGTTCATGTCAAATTTATTCAACAATAACTGCATCATACTCATCATTTCACTATTACTTTCTCTCTTAATTAAGGCCGGCGTTGACTGACTCGCCACACCTTCCATTATTTTCGATTCGGTAAACTGACTCTCTACATTACTATCATTCGTTTGAACTCCCGAATCGCTACTTAACTGACTTGCTATCTGACTATCAGATAAACTAATATCATTATTATCTGCCATTTTTCTTAAAATTTTTAATATATATTTCTTTATAAAATCTTACCATATGTAACGCATACTTATCAAAAAAAAATATTCTACTCACCAATATTAAACATAACCTTTTACGTCTATCTTACGTACATACGTAAATACAAACTCCAAACAAACATTCTGTTCTCCCAAGTAGGCCGTATTTTATATAAATTTATTTATATAAAATTGTCCCTGTTCGGGCGCCATTGATACTTTTGATATTATTGATATTTAATAAATATAATTTGAACTAATACTACTGTTACTGTATTTACTGTGTACTGTGGTGTGCCATCTCGTTACCAACTACGTATCAAAAATATATGTGTACTTACCATTTTTTTCTCGGGTTCTTTTCGACGAACCCAGGAGATCAGAACTGGTTGTTCCAAATAAAGAAAAACTTTATTTTGTTTCCCAGGAATAAAGTTTTATTGACATTTTTTACTATAATTTTTTATTATTAACAAACTACCTCCTGCCATCCTCTCTCTACTGGAAATTCACATTTACGAAAGTTATTAATTATATAATCATTCTGCTACAATGAGAATGAAAACATGGTATACAAATTCCAAATAAATTTTAAGAAATTAAGTATGAATTAAATTAAAATACAAACAACGCAAACCAGCCTTCTTTGTCTACACGCTTACTCATGCACACACACACACAATGATTTTATGATTTGAGAGCTCTCGTGTTACATGTTATTAAAATTTATTTCCCCATTACTTAATTAATTTTAAAAGAAAACCTTTGTTGAAATTTTAATATGAATGCATGGCTACTTAGCTGTTCAGTAAGTTGGTGGCGTCACACTTTTACGCACATTGTCCGTTTTAATGAATAATTGCCGAAAACTGTTTTTATAATGAAGAAATAAAACTGTTAATTACTTTTGTATTTTTCTAGACTTTACTTCACATTTTTTTATATGTTGCGGACCCGCACTTACTGCCGAAACTTTTTATAGCTACCACTCGCGAGTGGTGATGGCGTTATACTGGGAAGAGAAAAAAGCGCTATTTTTTGAAGCGCTGTTGTAGTATGTTCAATTGTCTTTGTTTTCCAGTTTGTATCACTCCGCCAGCTGCATGTCATCGTTATGTAATTTGTTTACTCATCAAGGATAGGCTCTGACGTAACGCTCGCCTGATGCTGGTTATATAATTTGTTTACTGTTGTGTTTGTCCTTGATTTGACTTTTGCACAGTTGTTGGCTGTTTATTAATTCTGCGTCTGGGATTAAAACTGTCCACACAATATTATTAAATATCTGCACAGTCAATGCTGCCACTGTTGTTTTCGTTTCAAACAGGAAATTTACCCAAGTTTATAATTTCTGTCCCTATCACTCAACAAGTTAATTATTATTTATTTATGAAAAAATACAAATTATGTTATTACCCCAGGTATGCCCAAAAATGCCCTGCTACAATACCCCCTCAATGAGATATTTTATGCCGAAGCATAAAAAATCTCATTGACACATTCATACTTGCTAAAGGGATCAGCCAGGATATGTCGCCACAACCCCCTGTACGGTTTACAAAAAAAAAAAATTATAATCAACTCACCCTTGGTCCGGTGACTGTGACCGCATCTGCATGACAATACTGGACTTCTCTCTCGAGATCCCAACACCGTAGAGTCAGACAGATACTTGACGCCCCTGCTCTGACGCGCAGGCCAGCTCAGGTCCGCCGCCACAGCATCACCAAACACTGAAACAACAAATCAAATATCAAATAGTGGCCTTATACAACACCATATCCCCAACTGATCTGTTTCCCCCTAGCGGTGCTGGTTTGCGCTAAGAAGCACTGGTTTTGTTTTCATTTACTTATTCCTAACATATCAAAACATCTAATATAACATAATAATACATCATAACATAAGAAAACATCTTAAAATAAACAATTTGTATGTAAAATTTATACACTTCACATCATTAAGTTGGCATATAAAATCAGAAAATTACTTTTAAACTTGATTTACTCTTATTAATTCGTTTCTCAAAATTACTTTTTTTTTTTTTTTTTTTTTTTAATTTGGGTGATTCTACGTTATTCATTATAATTTACTTTATCAACTTGGCATTTACTCATAAACTTCCCCTTTTATTACTCTAATGTTCCCTTACAAAATCTTTAACTAGTATGACACCCCACTATCAAAAATCTACTAACCCTTCTCTACCTCTAAACTACTTACTACTTTAGCTCAATTCGCCACCTTCTCTCAATATATAAAAAAAATACTCTCTAACCCTTTGTACATAGGATAAGTGTTTCCCCCCCCAAAAAAAGCTCAATTCCCGTTCTCTGGTTCCCGGATTCTACCTAAGGCAACCCCTTCCCACTAAAACTATACCAAATCCCGTCCCAACCCTTATGTTGCGGACTCCCACATTACACTACCCCTACTACAAAATTGCCATCCCCAAAAAATCTCAATCTCATTACCTCACTACAATTACAACAAATTAACATCAACAAAATAAACAATATATCGCTCAAAATTCTACATAAAATCTCCAATTCTACTGTGTCTCCACTTATACTTCTCAAAATTCTATAACATACATTAACTCAAAACAACATTGCATTATTTTCATCTCTACTATTACTTTAACTCTGACTTCAATTTGGACAGATCTATATGTCCCACAAAAATTCAACTTGGTGGACTGACTCAAACATTTATTATTACACATTTTATTCAAACAATTACTATCACCCACTTCTATCTTTTGCAACCCATTGAAAATTTCACCTATCACAACTATTTTTCATTTTCTTTTAAAATCTATAAACACATTAAAACATATTATCATATTTTTATAATCCTTATACCTAACATACTAATGCAATTACCATAATAAGACATAATAACACAATATAAGAAGTATTTAGTGCATCTATTTTTCAAATTCAAACAAAATTATTGAGTAGCAAATCATCATTATTAATTAAAATATAGCAAATTTTTAATAAGTTATCCCCTTGGATAACCTCCCAGCCACACATACTATTTCAAATTATGTAAGACTGTGGCGCCTTTCCGCTTCCACAGAGACTGTATATTTTGGAGCAGGTGTTACCTCTCCGTGTCTCTGCTTCCGCTATTAAGTTTTAGAATTAGTGAACATCATCATGTTCTTGTTCTATAATCATACACCCTTAAGACGGATCTACCACCTGGCTATGCTGTTCCTCCTCGAACAGAGTGGCAGCCGCTGTTCCATAGTTCCCGGGATTTCCCCTAAGTTCTCCCCCCATTAAATTTCAAATCTGTACCAATTTCAAGCCAGCTATGGTCAAGGGACTTGGTATGACCATAGCTAACCGCTCGCCAAAACCACGATTAGTGCTGGTAAGGCAGTAATCGCCCGAAAAGTCGGGGAAATCAACTCTTCCTTCAGGCATGTATACATCATTATTATTATGCACGACACGGCAATTTATCAAGTACAATATAAAATTATACAAAAATGTGCCGTGCATATTCGCCATGTTGGCCTCCGATGGAGGTAACACTCTCGGTTACCCCCAACACTTTCCGCTATCTACTGGGGCACATGCCACCCCAGCGACAGCAACTTACTAACTAATTAATTACAATGGATAACTAAACTTTCAACCGTTGCAGTTCCACACTCCACTGTTCTATCACTTCATTGAGCACCAATCTACCCCCCCAAAATTATCCCCACATCTTGTATAATACATTACATAACATAATACACCAATAGAACACAACCTGGAGTATTAGCATACATTAAACCAACAATTCTCTTTTAAATAATTTATAAACATTATTCTTCAAAAATTTTTCATTAACTCTTTTTATTGATCATCATTATTTCATTATTTATCCTTTGCTGTAATTAGCTTTTCAAAATTTCCTTAAAATTTATTATTAACATATATTTTTAACCATTATGTTATTCCACCAAATAAACCATTTAATATTTATTTATTTATTAATTATTATTAAATTGAAATCTCATCAAACAATTCAAATTCATTATAAAATTCAAACATTTAACATTCAATCACAATATCTAAACATTTCAAATTATTTACTTCAATTGATTATTAAAATTAAATATTCATTTGATTATTAAAATAACATATTTCAATTATTATCAAAATTCTACAAATCATTAATTATTGTCTTCATAATTATTTTATTATTTAATTAGAATGCAAAAATATTAATAATATTATTATTATTAACACAACATTTTCTAAAACATATACACATTACTTACCCAACATTTCATAATACACACACATGAATTCCCTACATTATATTTACAAAATATACGTCAATAACTGTTCAAGTGTAACTCACTTCAGATGTCCAAATCTGCAAGGTCGTTACCAAAATTATAATATTTAACAATGTTTATTCACTGATATCTAGTTCAACCTCCATCGTCATATAAATACCTGATATATTTTGTCACCGGACAAAAGGCTTGCCGCATGACAAATGACGCCAATCGTACACTCTAGTTATTTTGGTGGCCCTAAAAAGGACCGAGTGGCGAGAACTGTGATGTTGGTCGTGCCGCGCTGAGGTGTTCGGCGGCTGCGCCCGCTGATCGTGGCGTACTGCAGTCCTCCTCTTCTTTCGGCACCGGTTGTAGAGTCGGCTGCCGGCCCAGCGAAATCCATCGCTGGCGCGGAACTGGAGTGCGAAGACGCAAGAACGGCGGCGGTTCTATTCTTCGGCTGTTCCTTCCGGCTGACTCCGCCCCGATGTCGTCCGAGAGAGGAGAGGAGATGAAGTGCGTTCGATGGCGTGGCGATGAAGAGTGCGTCAAATTTTCTGCCGGCCTGGGTTTTATTAACTAACCGGCATCGCTGATTGGCTAGCTCCGAACACGAAGTTGGTCACGTCTCGGCGGCTGCTGATGCCGGATTGGCTCGGTGTGTCCACCGCTGGTACCGGAGAGCAGACGTTCGCCTACCGCTTCCGTCACAACTCCACCGGGTCTTGAATGCTCTCCGGTAGCCAGCCTACTGCTCTTCTCTAGATGTTGTGGAGGTATCTGTTGGGCGCCATGTTGATTGGTGTGCCGGCTGGTAGCTCGCTGGCGTGGCTGGATCTTGCATCCGCAAGATGATCGTCGCCCCACGTTGGGCGCCACTTGTCACCGGACAAAAGGCTTGCCGCATGACAACTGGCGCCAATCGTACACACTATCGTTTTTGGTGGCCCTAAAAAGGACCTTGTGGCGAGAACTGTGATGTTGGTCGTGCCGCGCTGAGGTGTTCGGCGGCTGCGCCCGCTGATCGTGGCGTACTGCAGTCCTCCTCTTCTTTCGGCACCGGTTGTAGAGTCGGCTGCCGGCCCAGCGAAATCCATCGCTGGCGCGGAACGGGAGTGCGAAGACGCAAGAACGGCGGCGGTTCTATTCTTCGGCTGTTCCTTCCGGCTGACTCCGCCCCGATGTCGTCCGAGAGAGGAGAGGAGATGAAGTGCGTTCGATGGCGTGGCGATGAAGAGTGCGTCAAATTTTCTGCCGGCCCGGGTTTTATTAACTAACCGGCATCGCTGATTGGCTAGCTCCGAACACGAAGTTGGTCACGTCTCGGCGGCTGCTGATGCCGGATTGGCTCGGTGTGTCCACCGCTGGTACCGGAGAGCAGACGTTCGCCTACCGCTTCCGTCACAATTTGTAACATATATCATTTTTATCAACATACAATTTATTATAATCATTACTATCATAATAACCCATCCATTCTGTTTCATCCATTATACCACTATAAATCTTGTTACCATAAGTTAGGATTGTCCCGTCTATATCAGTGTTACTTGTTAATGTCAGGTAAATTTTCTCATTTTTGTATTCCTCAACTACTACGTCAGGTAAGTCATTATAGTTAGGTAAGATATTATCAAAAGTATTCTCTATCTCTCTTTCAACAGGTACGTATTTCACATGATTCATCATCACCCCTTCTAGTATTTTTCTCAATTCATCATACTTTCTTTCTAACTTATATAGTTCTATTTCACTCTCAATACATAACTCTCTTTCTTCATAGCACCACATCATATTCTCACAATTATTACAGACAGAGGGTACAACATTATACAACATTAATTCATTTAACAATAAGGGTCTCTTGCCCTGAAAAAACAACATTAAATCATCATCATCATTATAAACAATAAGGGGAAAATTTGCCCTCTGTCCCCATTCAACTACAACATTATTTTTCCACTCTCTCTCTACTTCATAAATACATATTAGCATTTCATAATCACATTCTAGAACTTCGTCAGTATTATTTTTGATTATATTCTCATTATTTGCTTCTACATTATTCTTTACCCCCACTATACTCTCAGAATTGTAATTAATATCATTACTTTTTAATACTACATCTTCCACTATTTCGTCATTTTTACTATTTGTCATACTTAAAACATTGTCACCTAACTTCTCAAATTTCTCAACACTCTGTTCTAATTTATTTAAACTATTTTTTATTATGTCATCAATCTGGTTCAAATGCTCATTAATTTCTTTAATCTCATATTTCAACTCATTATTCTGATTTTTTAACTCCTCAAAACTATTCTTTTGTTCATCTAATTTCTCAATCTGTATATCTAATTTCTTATTTATACTACTTTTAAATTCTTGCATCTCGTTTTTTTGTTCATTGAATTTAATATTGAAATCACTAGTGTTCATGTCAAATTTATTCAACAATAACTGCATCATACTCATCATTTCACTATTACTTTCTCTCTTAATTAAGGCCGGCGTTGACTGACTCGCCACACCTTCCATTATTTTCGATTCGGTAAACTGACTCTCTACATTACTATCATTCGTTTGAACTCCCGAATCGCTACTTAACTGACTTGCTATCTGACTATCAGATAAACTAATATCATTATTATCTGCCATTTTTCTTAAAATTTTTAATATATATTTCTTTATAAAATCTTACCATATGTAACGCATACTTATCAAAAAAAAATATTCTACTCACCAATATTAAACATAACCTTTTACGTCTATCTTACGTACATACGTAAATACAAACTCCAAACAAACATTCTGTTCTCCCAAGTAGGCCGTATTTTATATAAATTTATTTATATAAAATTGTCCCTGTTCGGGCGCCATTGATACTTTTGATATTATTGATATTTAATAAATATAATTTGAACTAATACTACTGTTACTGTATTTACTGTGTACTGTGGTGTGCCATCTCGTTACCAACTACGTATCAAAAATATATGTGTACTTACCATTTTTTTCTCGGGTTCTTTTCGACGAACCCAGGAGATCAGAACTGGTTGTTCCAAATAAAGAAAAACTTTATTTTGTTTCCCAGGAATAAAGTTTTATTGACATTTTTTACTATAATTTTTTATTATTAACAAACTACCTCCTGCCATCCTCTCTCTACTGGAAATTCACATTTACGAAAGTTATTAATTATATAATCATTCTGCTACAATGAGAATGAAAACATGGTATACAAATTCCAAATAAATTTTAAGAAATTAAGTATGAATTAAATTAAAATACAAACAACGCAAACCAGCCTTCTTTGTCTACACGCTTACTCATGCACACACACACACAATGATTTTATGATTTGAGAGCTCTCGTGTTACATGTTATTAAAATTTATTTCCCCATTACTTAATTAATTTTAAAAGAAAACCTTTGTTGAAATTTTAATATGAATGCATGGCTACTTAGCTGTTCAGTAAGTTGGTGGCGTCACACTTTTACGCACATTGTCCGTTTTAATGAATAATTGCCGAAAACTGTTTTTATAATGAAGAAATAAAACTGTTAATTACTTTTGTATTTTTCTAGACTTTACTTCACATTTTTTTATATGTTGCGGGCCCGCACTTACTGCCGAAACTTTTTATAGCTACCACTCGCGAGTGGTGATGGCGTTATACTGGGAAGAGAAAAAAGCGCTATTTTTTGAAGCGCTGTTGTAGTATGTTCAATTGTCTTTGTTTTCCAGTTTGTATCACTCCGCCAGCTGCATGTCATCGTTATGTAATTTGTTTACTCATCAAGGATAGGCTCTGACGTAACGCTCGCCTGATGCTGGTTATATAATTTGTTTACTGTTGTGTTTGTCCTTGATTTGACTTTTGCACAGTTGTTGGCTGTTTATTAATTCTGCGTCTGGGATTAAAACTGTCCACACAATATTATTAAATATCTGCACAGTCAATGCTGCCACTGTTGTTTTCGTTTCAAACAGGAAATTTACCCAAGTTTATAATTTCTGTCCCTATCACTCAACAAGTTAATTATTATTTATTTATGAAAAAATACAAATTATGTTATTACCCCAGGTATGCCCAAAAATGCCCTGCTACAATACCCCCTCAATGAGATATTTTATGCCGAAGCATAAAAAATCTCATTGACACATTCATACTTGCTAAAGGGATCAGCCAGGATATGTCGCCACAACCCCCTGTACGGTTTACAAAAAAAAAAAATTATAATCAACTCACCCTTGGTCCGGTGACTGTGACCGCATCTGCATGACAATACTGGACTTCTCTCTCGAGATCCCAACACCGTAGAGTCAGACAGATACTTGACGCCCCTGCTCTGACGCGCAGGCCAGCTCAGGTCCGCCGCCACAGCATCACCAAACACTGAAACAACAAATCAAATATCAAATAGTGGCCTTATACAACACCATATCCCCAACTGATCTGTTTCCCCCTAGCGGTGCTGGTTTGCGCTAAGAAGCACTGGTTTTGTTTTCATTTACTTATTCCTAACATATCAAAACATCTAATATAACATAATATAACATAATAATACATCATAACATAAGAAAACATCTTAAAATAAACAATTTGTATGTAAAATTTATACACTTCACATCATTAAGTTGGCATATAAAATCAGAAAATTACTTTTAAACTTGATTTACTCTTATTAATTCGTTTCTCAAAATTACTTTTTTTTTTTTTTTTTTTTTTTTAATTTGGGTGATTCTACGTTATTCATTATAATTTACTTTATCAACTTGGCATTTACTCATAAACTTCCCCTTTTATTACTCTAATGTTCCCTTACAAAATCTTTAACTAGTATGACACCCCACTATCAAAAATCTACTAACCCTTCTCTACCTCTAAACTACTTACTACTTTAGCTCAATTCGCCACCTTCTCTCAATATATAAAAAAAATACTCTCTAACCCTTTGTACATAGGATAAGTGTTTCCCCCCCCAAAAAAAGCTCAATTCCCGTTCTCTGGTTCCCGGATTCTACCTAAGGCAACCCCTTCCCACTAAAACTATACCAAATCCCGTCCCAACCCTTATGTTGCGGACTCCCACATTACACTACCCCTACTACAAAATTGCCATCCCCAAAAAATCTCAATCTCATTACCTCACTACAATTACAACAAATTAACATCAACAAAATAAACAATATATCGCTCAAAATTCTACATAAAATCTCCAATTCTACTGTGTCTCCACTTATACTTCTCAAAATTCTATAACATACATTAACTCAAAACAACATTGCATTATTTTCATCTCTACTATTACTTTAACTCTGACTTCAATTTGGACAGATCTATATGTCCCACAAAAATTCAACTTGGTGGACTGACTCAAACATTTATTATTACACATTTTATTCAAACAATTACTATCACCCACTTCTATCTTTTGCAACCCATTGAAAATTTCACCTATCACAACTATTTTTCATTTTCTTTTAAAATCTATAAACACATTAAAACATATTATCATATTTTTATAATCCTTATACCTAACATACTAATGCAATTACCATAATAAGACATAATAACACAATATAAGAAGTATTTAGTGCATCTATTTTTCAAATTCAAACAAAATTATTGAGTAGCAAATCATCATTATTAATTAAAATATAGCAAATTTTTAATAAGTTATCCCCTTGGATAACCTCCCAGCCACACATACTATTTCAAATTATGTAAGACTGTGGCGCCTTTCCGCTTCCACAGAGACTGTATATTTTGGAGCAGGTGTTACCTCTCCGTGTCTCTGCTTCCGCTATTAAGTTTTAGAATTAGTGAACATCATCATGTTCTTGTTCTATAATCATACACCCTTAAGACGGATCTACCACCTGGCTATGCTGTTCCTCCTCGAACAGAGTGGCAGCCGCTGTTCCATAGTTCCCGGGATTTCCCCTAAGTTCTCCCCCCATTAAATTTCAAATCTGTACCAATTTCAAGCCAGCTATGGTCAAGGGACTTGGTATGACCATAGCTAACCGCTCGCCAAAACCACGATTAGTGCTGGTAAGGCAGTAATCGCCCGAAAAGTCGGGGAAATCAACTCTTCCTTCAGGCATGTATACATCATTATTATTATGCACGACACGGCAATTTATCAAGTACAATATAAAATTATACAAAAATGTGCCGTGCATATTCGCCATGTTGGCCTCCGATGGAGGTAACACTCTCGGTTACCCCCAACACTTTCCGCTATCTACTGGGGCACATGCCACCCCAGCGACAGCAACTTACTAACTAATTAATTACAATGGATAACTAAACTTTCAACCGTTGCAGTTCCACACTCCACTGTTCTATCACTTCATTGAGCACCAATCTACCCCCCCAAAATTATCCCCACATCTTGTATAATACATTACATAACATAATACACCAATAGAACACAACCTGGAGTATTAGCATACATTAAACCAACAATTCTCTTTTAAATAATTTATAAACATTATTCTTCAAAAATTTTTCATTAACTCTTTTTATTGATCATCATTATTTCATTATTTATCCTTTGCTGTAATTAGCTTTTCAAAATTTCCTTAAAATTTATTATTAACATATATTTTTAACCATTATGTTATTCCACCAAATAAACCATTTAATATTTATTTATTTATTAATTATTATTAAATTGAAATCTCATCAAACAATTCAAATTCATTATAAAATTCAAACATTTAACATTCAATCACAATATCTAAACATTTCAAATTATTTACTTCAATTGATTATTAAAATTAAATATTCATTTGATTATTAAAATAACATATTTCAATTATTATCAAAATTCTACAAATCATTAATTATTGTCTTCATAATTATTTTATTATTTAATTAGAATGCAAAAATATTAATAATATTATTATTATTAACACAACATTTTCTAAAACATATACACATTACTTACCCAACATTTCATAATACACACACATGAATTCCCTACATTATATTTACAAAATATACGTCAATAACTGTTCAAGTGTATCTCACTTCAGATGTCCAAATCTGCAAGGTCGTTACCAAAATTATAATATTTAACAATGTTTATTCACTGATATCTAGTTCAACCTCCATCGTCATATAAATACCTGATATATTTTGTCACCGGACAAAAGGCTTGCCGCATGACAAATGACGCCAATCGTACACTCTAGTTATTTTGGTGGCCCTAAAAAGGACCGAGTGGCGAGAACTGTGATGTTGGTCGTGCCGCGCTGAGGTGTTCGGCGGCTGCGCCCGCTGATCGTGGCGTACTGCAGTCCTCCTCTTCTTTCGGCACCGGTTGTAGAGTCGGCTGCCGGCCCAGCGAAATCCATCGCTGGCGCGGAACTGGAGTGCGAAGACGCAAGAACGGCGGCGGTTCTATTCTTCGGCTGTTCCTTCCGGCTGACTCCGCCCCGATGTCGTCCGAGAGAGGAGAGGAGATGAAGTGCGTTCGATGGCGTGGCGATGAAGAGTGCGTCAAATTTTCTGCCGGCCCGGGTTTTATTAACTAACCGGCATCGCTGATTGGCTAGCTCCGAACACGAAGTTGGTCACGTCTCGGCGGCTGCTGATGCCGGATTGGCTCGGTGTGTCCACCGCTGGTACCGGAGAGCAGACGTTCGCCTACCGCTTCCGTCACAACTCCACCGGGTCTTGAATGCTCTCCGGTAGCCAGCCTACTGCTCTTCTCTAGATGTTGTGGAGGTATCTGTTGGGCGCCATGTTGATTGGTGTGCCGGCTGGTAGCTCGCTGGCGTGGCTGGATCTTGCATCCGCAAGATGATCGTCGCCCCACGTTGGGCGCCACTTGTCACCGGACAAAAGGCTTGCCGCATGACAACTGGCGCCAATCGTACACACTATCGTTTTTGGTGGCCCTAAAAAGGACCTTGTGGCGAGAACTGTGATGTTGGTCGTGCCACGCTGAGGTGTTCGGCGGCTGCGCCCGTTGATCGTGGCGTACTGCAGTCCTCCTCTTCTTTCGGCACCGGTTGTAGAGTCGGCTGCCGGCCCAGCGAAATCCATCGCTGGCGCGGAACGGGAGTGCGAAGACGCAAGAACGGCGGCGGTTCTATTCTTCGGCTGTTCCTTCCGGCTGACTCCGCCCCGATGTCGTCCGAGAGAGGAGAGGAGATGAAGTGCGTTCGATGGCGTGGCGATGAAGAGTGCGTCAAATTTTCTGCCGGCCCGGGTTTTATTAACTAACCGGCATTGCTGATTGGCTAGCTCCGAACACGAAGTTGGTCACGTCTCGGCGGCTGCTGATGCCGGATTGGCTCGGTGTGTCCACCGCTGGTACCGGAGAGCAGACGTTCGCCTACCGCTTCCGTCACAATTTGTAACATATATCATTTTTATCAACATACAATTTATTATAATCATTACTATCATAATAACCCATCCATTCTGTTTCATCCATTATACCACTATAAATCTTGTTACCATAAGTTAGGATTGTCCCGTCTATATCAGTGTTACTTGTTAATGTCAGGTAAATTTTCTCATTTTTGTATTCCTCAACTACTACGTCAGGTAAGTCATTATAGTTAGGTAAGATATTATCAAAAGTATTCTCTATCTCTCTTTCAACAGGTACGTATTTCACATGATTCATCATCACCCCTTCTAGTATTTTTCTCAATTCATCATACTTTCTTTCTAACTTATATAGTTCTATTTCACTCTCAATACATAACTCTCTTTCTTCATAGCACCACATCATATTCTCACAATTATTACAGACAGAGGGTACAACATTATACAACATTAATTCATTTAACAATAAGGGTCTCTTGCCCTGAAAAAACAACATTAAATCATCATCATCATTATAAACAATAAGGGGAAAATTTGCCCTCTGTCCCCATTCAACTACAACATTATTTTTCCACTCTCTCTCTACTTCATAAATACATATTAGCATTTCATAATCACATTCTAGAACTTCGTCAGTATTATTTTTGATTATATTCTCATTATTTGCTTCTACATTATTCTTTACCCCCACTATACTCTCAGAATTGTAATTAATATCATTACTTTTTAATACTACATCTTCCACTATTTCGTCATTTTTACTATTTGTCATACTTAAAACATTGTCACCTAACTTCTCAAATTTCTCAACACTCTGTTCTAATTTATTTAAACTATTTTTTATTATGTCATCAATCTGGTTCAAATGCTCATTAATTTCTTTAATCTCATATTTCAACTCATTATTCTGATTTTTTAACTCCTCAAAACTATTCTTTTGTTCATCTAATTTCTCAATCTGTATATCTAATTTCTTATTTATACTACTTTTAAATTCTTGCATCTCGTTTTTTTGTTCATTGAATTTAATATTGAAATCACTAGTGTTCATGTCAAATTTATTCAACAATAACTGCATCATACTCATCATTTCACTATTACTTTCTCTCTTAATTAAGGCCGGCGTTGACTGACTCGCCACACCTTCCATTATTTTCGATTCGGTAAACTGACTCTCTACATTACTATCATTCGTTTGAACTCCCGAATCGCTACTTAACTGACTTGCTATCTGACTATCAGATAAACTAATATCATTATTATCTGCCATTTTTCTTAAAATTTTTAATATATATTTCTTTATAAAATCTTACCATATGTAACGCATACTTATCAAAAAAAAATATTCTACTCACCAATATTAAACATAACCTTTTACGTCTATCTTACGTACATACGTAAATACAAACTCCAAACAAACATTCTGTTCTCCCAAGTAGGCCGTATTTTATATAAATTTATTTATATAAAATTGTCCCTGTTCGGGCGCCATTGATACTTTTGATATTATTGATATTTAATAAATATAATTTGAACTAATACTACTGTTACTGTATTTACTGTGTACTGTGGTGTGCCATCTCGTTACCAACTACGTATCAAAAATATATGTGTACTTACCATTTTTTTCTCGGGTTCTTTTCGACGAACCCAGGAGATCAGAACTGGTTGTTCCAAATAAAGAAAAACTTTATTTTGTTTCCCAGGAATAAAGTTTTATTGACATTTTTTACTATAATTTTTTATTATTAACAAACTACCTCCTGCCATCCTCTCTCTACTGGAAATTCACATTTACGAAAGTTATTAATTATATAATCATTCTGCTACAATGAGAATGAAAACATGGTATACAAATTCCAAATAAATTTTAAGAAATTAAGTATGAATTAAATTAAAATACAAACAACGCAAACCAGCCTTCTTTGTCTACACGCTTACTCACGCACACACACACACAATGATTTTATGATTTGAGAGCTCTCGTGTTACATGTTATTAAAATTTATTTCCCCATTACTTAATTAATTTTAAAAGAAAACCTTTGTTGAAATTTTAATATGAATGCATGGCTACTTAGCTGTTCAGTAAGTTGGTGGCGTCACACTTTTACGCACATTGTCCGTTTTAATGAATAATTGCCGAAAACTGTTTTTATAATGAAGAAATAAAACTGTTAATTACTTTTGTATTTTTCTAGACTTTACTTCACATTTTTTTATATGTTGCGGGCCCGCACTTACTGCCGAAACTTTTTATAGCTACCACTCGCGAGTGGTGATGGCGTTATACTGGGAAGAGAAAAAAGCGCTATTTTTTGAAGCGCTGTTGTAGTATGTTCAATTGTCTTTGTTTTCCAGTTTGTATCACTCCGCCAGCTGCATGTCATCGTTATGTAATTTGTTTACTCATCAAGGATAGGCTCTGACGTAACGCTCGCCTGATGCTGGTTATATAATTTGTTTACTGTTGTGTTTGTCCTTGATTTGACTTTTGCACAGTTGTTGGCTGTTTATTAATTCTGCGTCTGGGATTAAAACTGTCCACACAATATTATTAAATATCTGCACAGTCAATGCTGCCACTGTTGTTTTCGTTTCAAACAGGAAATTTACCCAAGTTTATAATTTCTGTCCCTATCACTCAACAAGTTAATTATTATTTATTTATGAAAAAATACAAATTATGTTATTACCCCAGGTATGCCCAAAAATGCCCTGCTACAATACCCCCTCAATGAGATATTTTATGCCGAAGCATAAAAAATCTCATTGACACATTCATACTTGCTAAAGGGATCAGCCAGGATATGTCGCCACAACCCCCTGTACGGTTTACAAAAAAAAAAAATTATAATCAACTCACCCTTGGTCCGGTGACTGTGACCGCATCTGCATGACAATACTGGACTTCTCTCTCGAGATCCCAACACCGTAGAGTCAGACAGATACTTGACGCCCCTGCTCTGACGCGCAGGCCAGCTCAGGTCCGCCGCCACAGCATCACCAAACACTGAAACAACAAATCAAATATCAAATAGTGGCCTTATACAACACCATATCCCCAACTGATCTGTTTCCCCCTAGCGGTGCTGGTTTGCGCTAAGAAGCACTGGTTTTGTATTCATTTACTTATTCCTAACATATCAAAACATCTAATATAACATAATATAACATAATAATACATCATAACATAAGAAAACATCTTAAAATAAACAATTTGTATGTAAAATTTATACACTTCACATCATTAAGTTGGCATATAAAATCAGAAAATTACTTTTAAACTTGATTTACTCTTATTAATTCGTTTCTCAAAATTACTTTTTTTTTTTTTTTTTTTTTTTTAATTTGGGTGATTCTACGTTATTCATTATAATTTACTTTATCAACTTGGCATTTACTCATAAACTTCCCCTTTTATTACTCTAACGTTCCCTTACAAAATCTTTAACTAGTATGACACCCCACTATCAAAAATCTACTAACCCTTCTCTACCTCTAAACTACTTACTACTTTAGCTCAATTCGCCACCTTCTCTCAATATATAAAAAAAATACTCTCTAACCCTTTGTACATAGGATAAGTGTTTCCCCCCCAAAAAAAAGCTCAATTCCCGTTCTCTGGTTCCCGGATTCTACCTAAGGCAACCCCTTCCCACTAAAACTATACCAAATCCCGTCCCAACCCTTATGTTGCGGACTCCCACATTACACTACCCCTACTACAAAATTGCCATCCCCAAAAAATCTCAATCTCATTACCTCACTACAATTACAACAAATTAACATCAACAAAATAAACAATATATCGCTCAAAATTCTACATAAAATCTCCAATTCTACTGTGTCTCCACTTATACTTCTCAAAATTCTATAACATACATTAACTCAAAACAACATTGCATTATTTTCATCTCTACTATTACTTTAACTCTGACTTCAATTTGGACAGATCTATATGTCCCACAAAAATTCAACTTGGTGGACTGACTCAAACATTTATTATTACACATTTTATTCAAACAATTACTATCACCCACTTCTATCTTTTGCAACCCATTGAAAATTTCACCTATCACAACTATTTTTCATTTTCTTTTAAAATCTATAAACACATTAAAACATATTATCATATTTTTATAATCCTTATACCTAACATACTAATGCAATTACCATAATAAGACATAATAACACAATATAAGAAGTATTTAGTGCATCTATTTTTCAAATTCAAACAAAATTATTGAGTAGCAAATCATCATTATTAATTAAAATATAGCAAATTTTTAATAAGTTATCCCCTTGGATAACCTCCCAGCCACACATACTATTTCAAATTATGTAAGACTGTGGCGCCTTTCCGCTTCCACAGAGACTGTATATTTTGGAGCAGGTGTTACCTCTCCGTGTCTCTGCTTCCGCTATTAAGTTTTAGAATTAGTGAACATCATCATGTTCTTGTTCTATAATCATACACCCTTAAGACGGATCTACCACCTGGCTATGCTGTTCCTCCTCGAACAGAGTGGCAGCCGCTGTTCCATAGTTCCCGGGATTTCCCCTAAGTTCTCCCCCCATTAAATTTCAAATCTGTACCAATTTCAAGCCAGCTATGGTCAAGGGACTTGGTATGACCATAGCTAACCGCTCGCCAAAACCACGATTAGTGCTGGTAAGGCAGTAATCGCCCGAAAAGTCGGGGAAATCAACTCTTCCTTCAGGCATGTATACATCATTATTATTATGCACGACACGGCAATTTATCAAGTACAATATAAAATTATACAAAAATGTGCCGTGCATATTCGCCATGTTGGCCTCCGATGGAGGTAACACTCTCGGTTACCCCCAACACTTTCCGCTATCTACTGGGGCACATGCCACCCCAGCGACAGCAACTTACTAACTAATTAATTACAATGGATAACTAAACTTTCAACCGTTGCAGTTCCACACTCCACTGTTCTATCACTTCATTGAGCACCAATCTACCCCCCCAAAATTATCCCCACATCTTGTATAATACATTACATAACATAATACACCAATAGAACACAACCTGGAGTATTAGCATACATTAAACCAACAATTCTCTTTTAAATAATTTATAAACATTATTCTTCAAAAATTTTTCATTAACTCTTTTTATTGATCATCATTATTTCATTATTTATCCTTTGCTGTAATTAGCTTTTCGAAATTTCCTTAAAATTTATTATTAACATATATTTTTAACCATTATGTTATTCCACCAAATAAACCATTTAATATTTATTTATTTATTAATTATTATTAAATTGAAATCTCATCAAACAATTCAAATTCATTATAAAATTCAAACATTTAACATTCAATCACAATATCTAAACATTTCAAATTATTTACTTCAATTGATTATTAAAATTAAATATTCATTTGATTATTAAAATAACATATTTCAATTATTATCAAAATTCTACAAATCATTAATTATTGTCTTCATAATTATTTTATTATTTAATTAGAATGCAAAAATATTAATAATATTATTATTATTAACACAACATTTTCTAAAACATATACACATTACTTACCCAACATTTCATAATACACACACATGAATTCCCTACATTATATTTACAAAATATACGTCAATAACTGTTCAAGTGTATCTCACTTCAGATGTCCAAATCTGCAAGGTCGTTACCAAAATTATAATATTTAACAATGTTTATTCACTGATATCTAGTTCAACCTCCATCGTCATATAAATACCTGATATATTTGTAACATATATCATTTTTATCAACATACAATTTATTATAATCATTACTATCATAATAACCCATCCATTCTGTTTCATCCATTATACCACTATAAATCTTGTTACCATAAGTTAGGATTGTCCCGTCTATATCAGTGTTACTTGTTAATGTCAGGTAAATTTTCTCATTTTTGTATTCCTCAACTACTACGTCAGGTAAGTCATTATAGTTAGGTAAGATATTATCAAAAGTATTCTCTATCTCTCTTTCAACAGGTACGTATTTCACATGATTCATCATCACCCCTTCTAGTATTTTTCTCAATTCATCATACTTTCTTTCTAACTTATATAGTTCTATTTCACTCTCAATACATAACTCTCTTTCTTCATAGCACCACATCATATTCTCACAATTATTACAGACAGAGGGTACAACATTATACAACATTAATTCATTTAACAATAAGGGTCTCTTGCCCTGAAAAAACAACATTAAATCATCATCATCATTATAAACAATAAGGGGAAAATTTGCCCTCTGTCCCCATTCAACTACAACATTATTTTTCCACTCTCTCTCTACTTCATAAATACATATTAGCATTTCATAATCACATTCTAGAACTTCGTCAGTATTATTTTTGATTATATTCTCATTATTTGCTTCTACATTATTCTTTACCCCCACTATACTCTCAGAATTGTAATTAATATCATTACTTTTTAATACTACATCTTCCACTATTTCGTCATTTTTACTATTTGTCATACTTAAAACATTGTCACCTAACTTCTCAAATTTCTCAACACTCTGTTCTAATTTATTTAAACTATTTTTTATTATGTCATCAATCTGGTTCAAATGCTCATTAATTTCTTTAATCTCATATTTCAACTCATTATTCTGATTTTTTAACTCCTCAAAACTATTCTTTTGTTCATCTAATTTCTCAATCTGTATATCTAATTTCTTATTTATACTACTTTTAAATTCTTGCATCTCGTTTTTTTGTTCATTGAATTTAATATTGAAATCACTAGTGTTCATGTCAAATTTATTCAACAATAACTGCATCATACTCATCATTTCACTATTACTTTCTCTCTTAATTAAGGCCGGCGTTGACTGACTCGCCACACCTTCCATTATTTTCGATTCGGTAAACTGACTCTCTACATTACTATCATTCGTTTGAACTCCCGAATCGCTACTTAACTGACTTGCTATCTGACTATCAGATAAACTAATATCATTGTTATCTGCCATTTTTCTTAAAATTTTTAATATATATTTCTTTATAAAATCTTACCATATGTAACGCATACTTATCAAAAAAAAATATTCTACTCACCAATATTAAACATAACCTTTTACGTCTATCTTACGTACATACGTAAATACAAACTCCAAACAAACATTCTGTTCTCCCAAGTAGGCCGTATTTTATATAAATTTATTTATATAAAATTGTCCCTGTTCGGGCGCCATTGATACTTTTGATATTATTGATATTTAATAAATATAATTTGAACTAATACTACTGTTACTGTATTTACTGTGTACTGTGGTGTGCCATCTCGTTACCAACTACGTATCAAAAATATATGTGTACTTACCATTTTTTTCTCGGGTTCTTTTCGACGAACCCAGGAGATCAGAACTGGTTGTTCCAAATAAAGAAAAACTTTATTTTGTTTCCCAGGAATAAAGTTTTATTGACATTTTTTACTATAATTTTTTATTATTAACAAACTACCTCCTGCCATCCTCTCTCTACTGGAAATTCACATTTATGAAAGTTATTAATTATATAATCATTCTGCTACAATGAGAATGAAAACATGGTATACAAATTCCAAATAAATTTTAAGAAATTAAGTATGAATTAAATTAAAATACAAACAACGCAAACCAGCCTTCTTTGTCTACACGCTTACTCACGCACACACACACACAATGATTTTATGATTTGAGAGCTCTCGTGTTACATGTTATTAAAATTTATTTCCCCATTACTTAATTAATTTTAAAAGAAAACCTTTGTTGAAATTTTAATATGAATGCATGGCTACTTAGCTGTTCAGTAAGTTGGTGGCGTCACACTTTTACGCACATTGTCCGTTTTAATGAATAATTGCCGAAAACTGTTTTTATAATGAAGAAATAAAACTGTTAATTACTTTTGTATTTTTCTAGACTTTACTTCACATTTTTTTATATGTTGCGGGCCCGCACTTACTGCCGAAACTTTTTATAGCTACCACTCGCGAGTGGTGATGGCGTTATACTGGGAAGAGAAAAAAGCGCTATTTTTTGAAGCGCTGTTGTAGTATGTTCAATTGTCTTTGTTTTCCAGTTTGTATCACTCCGCCAGCTGCATGTCATCGTTATGTAATTTGTTTACTCATCAAGGATAGGCTCTGACGTAACGCTCGCCTGATGCTGGTTATATAATTTGTTTACTGTTGTGTTTGTCCTTGATTTGACTTTTGCACAGTTGTTGGCTGTTTATTAATTCTGCGTCTGGGATTAAAACTGTCCACACAATATTATTAAATATCTGCACAGTCAATGCTGCCACTGTTGTTTTCGTTTCAAACAGGAAATTTACCCAAGTTTATAATTTCTGTCCCTATCACTCAACAAGTTAATTATTATTTATTTATGAAAAAATACAAATTATGTTATTACCCCAGGTATGCCCAAAAATGCCCTGCTACAATACCCCCTCAATGAGATATTTTATGCCGAAGCATAAAAAATCTCATTGACACATTCATACTTGCTAAAGGGATCAGCCAGGATATGTCGCCACAACCCCCTGTACGGTTTACAAAAAAAAAAAAATTATAATCAACTTACCCTTGGTCCGGTGACTGTGACCGCATCTGCATGACAATACTGGACTTCTCTCTTGAGATCCCAACACCGTAGAGTCAGACAGATACTTGACGCCCCTGCTCTGACGCGCAGGCCAGCTCAGGTCCGCCGCCACAGCATCACCAAACACTGAAACAACAAATCAAATATCAAATAGTGGCCTTATACAACACCATATCCCCAACTGATCTGTTTCCCCCTAGCGGTGCTGGTTTGCGCTAAGAAGCACTGGTTTTGTTTTCATTTACTTATTCCTAACATATCAAAACATCTAATATAACATAATATAACATAATAATACATCATAACATAAGAAAACATCTTAAAATAAACAATTTGTATGTAAAATTTATACACTTCACATCATTAAGTTGGCATATAAAATCAGAAAATTACTTTTAAACTTG
The DNA here is from genome assembly GCA_034769895.1 of Magicicada septendecula. Taxonomy (NCBI): domain Eukaryota; kingdom Metazoa; phylum Arthropoda; class Insecta; order Hemiptera; family Cicadidae; genus Magicicada; species Magicicada septendecula. Next base: position 381,973,038 of record CM068369.1, read on the forward strand.
ATTTACTCTTATTAATTCGTTTCTCAAAATTACTTTTTTTTTTTTTTTTTTTTTTTTTTTAATTTGGGTGATTCTACGTTATTCATTATAATTTACTTTATCAACTTGGCATTTACTCATAAACTTCCCCTTTTATTACTCTAATGTTCCCTTACAAAATCTTTAACTAGTATGACACCCCACTATCAAAAATCTACTAACCCTTCTCTACCTCTAAACTACTTACTACTTTAGCTCAATTCGCCACCTTCTCTCAATATATAAAAAAAATACTCTCTAACCCTTTGTACATAGGATAAGTGTTTCCCCCCCAAAAAAAAGCTCAATTCCCGTTCTCTGGTTCCCGGATTCTACCTAAGGCAACCCCTTCCCACTAAAACTATACCAAATCCCGTCCCAACCCTTATGTTGCGGACTCCCACATTACACTACCCCTACTACAAAATTGCCATCCCCAAAAAATCTCAATCTCATTACCTCACTACAATTACAACAAATTAACATCAACAAAATAAACAATATATCGCTCAAAATTCTACATAAAATCTCCAATTCTACTGTGTCTCCACTTATACTTCTCAAAATTCTATAACATACATTAACTCAAAACAACATTGCATTATTTTCATCTCTACTATTACTTTAACTCTGACTTCAATTTGGACAGATCTATATGTCCCACAAAAATTCAACTTGGTGGACTGACTCAAACATTTATTATTACACATTTTATTCAAACAATTACTATCACCCACTTCTATCTTTTGCAACCCATTGAAAATTTCACCTATCACAACTATTTTTCATTTTCTTTTAAAATCTATAAACACATTAAAACATATTATCATATTTTTATAATCCTTATACCTAACATACTAATGCAATTACCATAATAAGACATAATAACACAATATAAGAAGTATTTAGTGCATCTATTTTTCAAATTCAAACAAAATTATTGAGTAGCAAATCATCATTATTAATTAAAATATAGCAAATTTTTAATAAGTTATCCCCTTGGATAACCTCCCAGCCACACATACTATTTCAAATTATGTAAGACTGTGGCGCCTTTCCGCTTCCACAGAGACTGTATATTTTGGAGCAGGTGTTACCTCTCCGTGTCTCTGCTTCCGCTATTAAGTTTTAGAATTAGTGAACATCATCATGTTCTTGTTCTATAATCATACACCCTTAAGACGGATCTACCACCTGGCTATGCTGTTCCTCCTCGAACAGAGTGGCAGCCGCTGTTCCATAGTTCCCGGGATTTCCCCTAAGTTCTCCCCCCATTAAATTTCAAATCTGTACCAATTTCAAGCCAGCTATGGTCAAGGGACTTGGTATGACCATAGCTAACCGCTCGCCAAAACCACGATTAGTGCTGGTAAGGCAGTAATCGCCCGAAAAGTCGGGGAAATCAACTCTTCCTTCAGGCATGTATACATCATTATTATTATGCACGACACGGCAATTTATCAAGTACAATATAAAATTATACAAAAATGTGCCGTGCATATTCGCCATGTTGGCCTCCGATGGAGGTAACACTCTCGGTTACCCCCAACACTTTCCGCTATCTACTGGGGCACATGCCACCCCAGCGACAGCAACTTACTAACTAATTAATTACAATGGATAACTAAACTTTCAACCGTTGCAGTTCCACACTCCACTGTTCTATCACTTCATTGAGCACCAATCTACCCCCCCAAAATTATCCCCACATCTTGTATAATACATTACATAACATAATACACCAATAGAACACAACCTGGAGTATTAGCATACATTAAACCAACAATTCTCTTTTAAATAATTTATAAACATTATTCTTCAAAAATTTTTCATTAACTCTTTTTATTGATCATCATTATTTCATTATTTATCCTTTGCTGTAATTAGCTTTTCAAAATTTCCTTAAAATTTATTATTAACATATATTTTTAACCATTATGTTATTCCACCAAATAAACCATTTAATATTTATTTATTTATTAATTATTATTAAATTGAAATCTCATCAAACAATTCAAATTCATTATAAAATTCAAACATTTAACATTCAATCACAATATCTAAACATTTCAAATTATTTACTTCAATTGATTATTAAAATTAAATATTCATTTGATTATTAAAATAACATATTTCAATTATTATCAGAATTCTACAAATCATTAATTATTGTCTTCATAATTATTTTATTATTTAATTAGAATGCAAAAATATTAATAATATTATTATTATTAACACAACATTTTCTAAAACATATACACATTACTTACCCAACATTTCATAATACACACACATGAATTCCCTACATTATATTTACAAAATATACGTCAATAACTGTTCAAGTGTATCTCACTTCAGATGTCCAAATCTGCAAGGTCGTTACCAAAATTATAATATTTAACAATGTTTATTCACTGATATCTAGTTCAACCTCCATCGTCATATAAATACCTGATATATTTGTAACATATATCATTTTTATCAACATACAATTTATTATAATCATTACTATCATAATAACCCATCCATTCTGTTTCATCCATTATACCACTATAAATCTTGTTACCATAAGTTAGGATTGTCCCGTCTATATCAGTGTTACTTGTTAATGTCAGGTAAATTTTCTCATTTTTGTATTCCTCAACTACTACGTCAGGTAAGTCATTATAGTTAGGTAAGATATTATCAAAAGTATTCTCTATCTCTCTTTCAACAGGTACGTATTTCACATGATTCATCATCACCCCTTCTAGTATTTTTCTCAATTCATCATACTTTCTTTCTAACTTATATAGTTCTATTTCACTCTCAATACATAACTCTCTTTCTTCATAGCACCACATCATATTCTCACAATTATTACAGACAGAGGGTACAACATTATACAACATTAATTCATTTAACAATAAGGGTCTCTTGCCCTGAAAAAACAACATTAAATCATCATCATCATTATAAACAATAAGGGGAAAATTTGCCCTCTGTCCCCATTCAACTACAACATTATTTTTCCACTCTCTCTCTACTTCATAAATACATATTAGCATTTCATAATCACATTCTAGAACTTCGTCAGTATTATTTTTGATTATATTCTCATTATTTGCTTCTACATTATTCTTTACCCCCACTATACTCTCAGAATTGTAATTAATATCATTACTTTTTAATACTACATCTTCCACTATTTCGTCATTTTTACTATTTGTCATACTTAAAACATTGTCACCTAACTTCTCAAATTTCTCAACACTCTGTTCTAATTTATTTAAACTATTTTTTATTATGTCATCAATCTGGTTCAAATGCTCATTAATTTCTTTAATCTCATATTTCAACTCATTATTCTGATTTTTTAACTCCTCAAAACTATTCTTTTGTTCATCTAATTTCTCAATCTGTATATCTAATTTCTTATTTATACTACTTTTAAATTCTTGCATCTCGTTTTTTTGTTCATTGAATTTAATATTGAAATCACTAGTGTTCATGTCAAATTTATTCAACAATAGTCAATTTATTCAACATCATACTCATCATTTCACTATTACTTTCTCTCTTAATTAAGGCCGGCGTTGACTGACTCGCCACACCTTCCATTATTTTCGATTCGGTAAACTGACTCTCTACATTACTATCATTCGTTTGAACTCCCGAATCGCTACTTAACTGACTTGCTATCTGTCTATCAGATAAACTAATATCATTGTTATCTGCCATTTTTCTTAAAATTTTTAATATATATTTCTTTATAAAATCTTACCATATGTAACGCATACTTATCAAAAAAAAATATTCTACTCACCAATATTAAACATAACCTTTTACGTCTATCTTACGTACATACGTAAATACAAACTCCAAACAAACATTCTGTTCTCCCAAGTAGGCCGTATTTTATATAAATTTATTTATATAAAATTGTCCCTGTTCGGGCGCCATTGATACTTTTGATATTATTGATATTTAATAAATATAATTTGAACTAATACTACTGTTACTGTATTTACTGTGTACTGTGGTGTGCCATCTCGTTACCAACTACGTATCAAAAATATATGTGTACTTACCATTTTTTTCTCGGGTTCTTTTCGACGAACCCAGGAGATCAGAACTGGTTGTTCCAAATAAAGAAAAACTTTATTTTGTTTCCCAGGAATAAAGTTTTATTGACATTTTTTACTATAATTTTTTATTATTAACAAACTACCTCCTGCCATCCTCTCTCTACTGGAAATTCACATTTACGAAAGTTATTAATTATATAATCATTCTGCTACAATGAGAATGAAAACATGGTATACAAATTCCAAATAAATTTTAAGAAATTAAGTATGAATTAAATTAAAATACAAACAACGCAAACCAGCCTTCTTTGTCTACACGCTTACTCACGCACACACACACACAATGATTTTATGATTTGAGAGCTCTCGTGTTACATGTTATTAAAATTTATTTCCCCATTACTTAATTAATTTTAAAAGAAAACCTTTGTTGAAATTTTAATATGAATGCATGGCTACTTAGCTGTTCAGTAAGTTGGTGGCGTCACACTTTTACGCACATTGTCCGTTTTAATGAATAATTGCCGAAAACTGTTTTTATAATGAAGAAATAAAACTGTTAATTACTTTTGTATTTTTCTAGACTTTACTTCACATTTTTTTATATGTTGCGGGCCCGCACTTACTGCCGAAACTTTTTATAGCTACCACTCGCGAGTGGTGATGGCGTTATACTGGGAAGAGAAAAAAGCGCTATTTTTTGAAGCGCTGTTGTAGTATGTTCAATTGTCTTTGTTTTCCAGTTTGTATCACTCCGCCAGCTGCATGTCATCGTTATGTAATTTGTTTACTCATCAAGGATAGGCTCTGACGTAACGCTCGCCTGATGCTGGTTATATAATTTGTTTACTGTTGTGTTTGTCCTTGATTTGACTTTTGCACAGTTGTTGGCTGTTTATTAATTCTGCGTCTGGGATTAAAACTGTCCACACAATATTATTAAATATCTGCACAGTCAATGCTGCCACTGTTGTTTTCGTTTCAAACAGGAAATTTACCCAAGTTTATAATTTCTGTCCCTATCACTCAACAAGTTAATTATTATTTATTTATGAAAAAATACAAATTATGTTATTACCCCAGGTATGCCCAAAAATGCCCCGCTACAACCATATATTAACCTATTTAAAATTGTTCATTTATGAATTTCAACCTCCATCGTCAAAAATTAGTCGGGGTTTCACATAACAATTTTCAATTTTATTTACATTTTGTATACGGTTATCTTGTGTGTAGTAACCATAAAATTTCTGTTTATTCATTTTACCATAATAATCATATACCAGGTCAACATTAAGTACATCGGTTAAGTCTCCATCAGTAATTACATTCATTATCAAGTCAGTTACTTTTTCATCATACAGTAAATTACAATTGTTTAAACATACTTCTAACATTTCTTTCCACTCACCATAATCTCTCTGTAATTCATACAATTCTGTCTCTTTGTCAATACACCACTCTCTATCTAAAGTTCTCTCATTATAACACCATATCATACTTTCTCTCTCATTCCATGCAGAGGGTACAAAATTATTCAACAAAAATAAACAACTCAAATCTTTCATTAATAAGGGTCTCTTGCCCAAAAATAACACTTTTGAACACTCTGGTTCATCACAAATAAGGGGAAAATTTACCCTCTGCCCTACACATTCATCTACTCTTTCTTTCCATTCTTTTTCTAATTCAACAACACTAATTATTACTCCATTACAACTTATCATTTTCTCACTCTCACTTACTGTTTCACTATCTATTTTCAGCATATCACTCTCTGATACCACATTCTTAATTATATTCTCATTTTCGACATTATTGTCATCATTTGTTACTTTTTTATTATCATTATTACTATTACTTTTAATCTGTTCTCCTATTGACTCTATTATTTGTTCTTTAAATGTATTGAAACATTCATTCGTCTCATTTAAACGTTTATTAATATTGTCTTTCATATCATATAAACGCTTATCAAATTTTTGGTCAATATTACTTATATCGCCCTTTAACTCATGGAACTTAACATCACTTACATCAAAACGACTATTTATAATATCAAATTTACTATTCTGTACATCAAAATTACTATTCACTTTACTCACGTCACTACTCAATTTATCAAATTTATTATTCAAACTGCACAATGTGCTACATAGATATTTCATCATATTATCTTCTGGTTGATTATTTTGATTCATTACGGGTGTGGTTACCTGAATCCCTGAGTCATCTATTTCATCTGACTTACTTGATTCTCTAATTTGAACTGGGATTGGGGTCGAATGGACCTCCAACCCGCTCATGACCGTTGATTCGGTCAAACTATTATTTTCCATTTTTTATTTATTATTTTTATATATAAATATGCCTAATTTTGTTTCTACAATTTACAACCTCGCCCCACTCCCAAATAACCCGTTCTGCAGCTTAATTAGGTCTGGCGAATATAACCACAAATTATATTCGCCGTCCCAGTTTGGGCGCCAATGAAACTTTACAAATTAATTGCATTATAATTATCTCTTACCTTCGGGTTTTTATTCCAAGGGTCGTTCAGACGAAACTGCTGCAAAAAGGATTATTTGGATTTGATATGGGCAAAGATCAAATACACCGTTTGTGCTAAAACAAATTGCCTCTGATTTATTATGATTTATTATTCAAAATAACTACTTCGTCTCTCTTTCATGACATTTAGATCAAATACTTGTAGAATGAGCAACAATTTGTGAAATCAAACATAGTAACAAAATATTTCTTAATTAACTAGCTTATGACAACTATGGTATACCCCAACTATTTACTATTTGCAATGAACCAATACGTGCTTTAGCTACACACTCACACACATTCGTTCTTTGCTTTTATCGTTCTATTTAAACCCCACTTCGAGATCTCTGATGTATATTTTAGATTTACAATTTATTTATGTTGAACTATACTCTGTGGAAAAAGAGAAAATAATCTTGTTTAAACTCAGTTAATACTTAACGTCTGAAGAACTCCGCTGTTTTGCACCTCTGCTGTGAATGCACTGTTTAACACACCATGATTTAGTTTTTCACTGTTTAACCGCGGTACTGTTATTGCTTATTTCAAATTAAGTTGATGCGCCACTATTACTTTAATCCACTTTAAAATAGCATTCCGTTTTGTTTTGTCGGCCGACATATATTTTCGAACACTTAGCTCGCTTAGGCTGGCCGCGCGTTATACTGTTTTTATGTTTTATAAAATAGGATAGATAGGCCTACTAATTATTTCAGCCTATCTTACACTCCCGAGGCCACTATTTTTCAATTCACAAAACTTTACTATCTGAATGCTGCTTACTACTGTGCGTTGTCCACTATCTGATGACACACTGCAGACTGGAGACTGTGTCACAAGGCTGCTTCTGGCGGTTACGCAATACGTCTGGCAATTGTTTAGACTGACTGTATGTATGTTGCTGGTTGGGGCTCCTTACAGGTGAAAATTAACAATTTGGAAAGTGATTGAATTGATGTAAAATTAATATAAAATTAAACTGGGGTGGCTCACAATTCTGTACCGTTACACAGAATTACATGAGAAGAAAAGCCATATAAGATGATCAACTGACGTCCGAAACAGCACGAGAAGAAGTAACATGAAGTTCTGGAGAGCGAGATGACGCTGGAGTCTAGAGGCGACGACGCTGGACAAGAGGAACGACGCTGGAGTCTAGAGACGACTACGCTGGACAAGAGGAACATTACTGAAGTCTGGAAACGACGCTGGACAAGAGGAATTGATGCTGGAGTTCGAGACGAGGACAATTACAGATGGATCGATTGCGATTGAGTATGATTGACAACAATAAGGTGATAAACAACTTATTTATCTCTTAATCGAACAGTTAACTCAAAGACAATTAAAGACATTCTTGTTTTACTTTAAAGTTAAGAGCCAATGTTTCTTGTAAATATAGAGTTAAAATGGTAGATATTATTGAAGTAAGATTAACGTAAACAAGAGCTCAAATTAGTATTGAAATGAAAAGAATGCAAAGCATTTAAGTAAAAGAGTTTTATAAATCAGTACTGAAAAAGAAAGATAAATTCAGTAGTTATTAATATTTTGAATTTCGTTACAATATCTAAAAAAGATATTTAAGAATTGATATTTAGCAGCACACCAATTGACTGAGTAGTCAGGAAATGATATTTTCAATAACGTAATTATTAGAATAGAATATTTAGTCAGTAAGGATATATACAGCGTAAGCCTTACGGCATAGTAAGAAAGCAATAATGAATGTTTTAAGTCGAATCAAGTGCCTTGAGCACAATTTTATTATTACTAAATAAATTTGAAATACCGTTACAAGTTACATAGAGTTATTATTACAGATACACCTGAACCCCAAATACACATACACACCATTATAGGAATGTTATATAAAGTGTATGAGTTAAATTAATGTACAGATTAAATTACACAAAGAAGGTTAATTTGTCACATTTTGGCGTCCCAAAGAACGCGGGGCTCCACAAATTTAAATTGCATTAAATTTGGTAAATTATATGTATTGTTATAATACATTCTGCGTTTGCCACACACATACACACAAAAAACCACAGCTACACCAACATAGATACTAATCTTGAGATATTACACTACTTACCCAAAAGTCGAAAACTTAACACCAATATGAAATATACAAACACAACCAAACAACATACTTAACGACCAATTAAACTATAAATCACACACTTTTCGACACAATTATACATAAAACTAACAATAATTTGGATCCCCGCGCAAATCCCCTTCCTCCACACACCACCCCCACTAAACCTTCCAAATAAAAACCGTTTCGAGTTACTGGCCAGTCTGTCTCAAACTGCTGACGAAGGCACACATCACGCCGAAACGCGTACGGGAAGAAAAAACAAGTAAGTTTCACAAGTGAAAGTTCTATATTCTACATCTCACTATGTTAGCTCCTTCTATTATTTGGTTGAGTTCATGATTCATCCATATCGTCTGCATGCCATTAATATTTCTTATTGGTTCATATATCTTTTTAACATGTTATGCTCAAATACTCAATGTAGATGTTTGTCATTATCTGTTGTGGTTAATGTCTCACTACCATAAGTTAATATTGCGTACGCTTCATTATAGTTTTGTATAATATAAATTATATTTTTCAATGTATCAGTTTGGATGTCATTATTTTTTTGTATCCATAGTAGCAGCAATTGGCCTCCTATTGCATAGATGATTTAATTTCTGCAGTCATTTTGGTCTTCTCAATTTCAGCTCATAAGTAGGTGAAAACTTTAGCATGACTGAATGTATACTTGGCAGTAGTAAAGCCGTTATTATTAATATTTCTTTGGCTATTTTTCATGTTATTTAGTTTTACTTTTATCAGACGTTTCAACGGATAGTTTTTACAACATATCCTTCAAAGCTATTCTAATTTTGGAAATGATTACCATGCTGTCAGCATAACCCCTTAATGGTATGTGACCAGATAATATGTCAGTTGATTTGTTCAAAAATGTGGCGCTGATAAGAGAATATATCGCTATGATTTTGCCAACTTATTTTGACTTCTGAAGAAATATTTCAACATGGTTATGTATAATGGTGATTCCACACTTTATTGCTATGATGTGGTGTATTTGAAGTCATTCCTCTGCTTTATATAATTGAGCACATCTCGTAACAGATATTACATCATGGAATCAGACCACGTGGATTGTTCTGTTTATGTTTGTGGCTATGTTTTTCAAAACTCTTTGTTAAAATAGTGTCAATAAAGAGTTATAGAGAAAATCAGCCCTTTCTTTACCCATGCCATCAAAAAATCAGCTTTTGAAAATTCATATAAGAGGCAAGTTTTCCATTGTTATACAGTGTTATTGTATTTTTTTAAGTATTAATTTTATAATAACAAGATGGAATGTATACATTTTAAAGAAAAATTGAGCATTTTTAGGTCAAATTGTGGTCAATGAAATGAACTGTAAAGGAGATAAGTGCATGAGTGAATTTAATTCCAATACAACTGCTGTCTCTAATGTCAAATTGAATAAGACTGTTGAAAGTGCATTACCCTGCCTAACACTGGTGTTAATATCAAAAGTAGCCTACAGGTTAATTGATTATTCACTCTGACTGCTGTTTTATACCCTCGTAATATAGCATTAGTAAGTCTTAGCTATGCCTAATACCATGAGATAATTAATCATTTGTGTTCTATGCATTGTAACGGTACAATTCTGGTCCTATAATATTTTGGGAAATAATTGTTATAAAGTCTAATTGTTATAATTGTTTTCAAAGCCCTATAAAGAAAACAGAGTAAAGTTTTCCAAAAGTTTTCAACGATGTAATATTGAGCGGACAGGATTTGTGTCAAGGTCAGGGTAAAATCACAATAAAACAGTTCGTTATATTAGAGTGTAAACAAGCCTAACCCAGTGATGACATCAGCTACAGGAATGCGATACGCATTAAAATACATCTGTAAACAGCAGGGTTTGGCCGTTCAAACAAAGGACTAGTGACGTAGTTTGCCCCACCTCCGCATTGCAAGGCTACAAACCGCGGCCAGTTTCGTCTCGACAGTGTTCCACGCCGGCCGGCATACACTAAATTTTACATTAATCTAACTCTTGCAACTATATCAAAAAATGTAATGCAAAATTTAAACAGTGGCCACATCTAAATAAAAATGTGAAAGTGCCGTATTATTGAAACAGTTCGCCAAAAACCTCGGGCGAGAGTGCGCAATCTACAACAATGGGACATCGTCACATATAATGCAGCTAAGTAAAATTTGCTGCCAAAACCGGTCAAATATAAAATACTTATATTCAAAATTATTCAAATTTAGTCAAATGAGCTCATATTAACGAAATTGTACCAGAGAATGAAAGAGAGAGAGAGTGAGAGAGTGGATACAAATATGATTCAATATTAATAAGTGCTGGGTTGTGCCAATATTTACGTTTATCATGTTTATTAGGTTAATATTATAACACATGTTTGTTTTGGAGGGTTAAAATGTTCTAAGGGTTTAATGTTTGCTAAACGCCACATGGCATAATATGTACGTACATGGTACAGCTAGAGTCAATTTTTTAGAGTCATCTTAAAAATAAAAGGTCAATGGTACATTTTATCTTGAGTACGATTATTTCAGGTAATATATTCCACGACCCTGGTTCGTGTTACTGGCCCTCAAGGTAAGTTTTGTATTTTGTTGTACAGTGTGACAACATGGCCCGATAAGTGAAAGTGATTATTTTAGTACACATCAGATAAATGTAACCAATTAAATTAAACCATAAAAGTTAAGAGTTACAGCATACTGTAAAAGGCATCCTGATAATCTATATATAAACTGTACAAGTTAATATTATGCTCACAAGTGTTCCCATAAATTTGTCTAGCATAAGTATATGATCTAGTATTTGTCGGCCCAGAATCCACACTCATACTTTCCCAAAGCATCTTCAGCATATACGATAACTCTTTTATAAATTAAAACTAGAGAAAATTTTATAGACTGTATTGATTAAGGCGATTCCCTTGCAGTTAGAACACTGACAATTGCCTATGAGCTTGAAATATTAGTGACTTGTGTATGGGACTAATCTTATTTGTTTGTTCTGACTTATTGCATAGTTATTTATTTCTTCAATAGATGAATTTGAATCAGCTACTATTACCACTTATTTGTATATTATATTTATTATTATAATATACTACTGAGTACTTGTTTCAGGGCTACTGCTAATGATGTCATGTCACCATCAAAGTTCATTAAAACTGGGCCAAGTGTGACATAATGAGTGAAAGTTTACAGAAAACACCAGTTCCATTTGTATACAGTGTAAGCCAAGGATTTTATAGATATATTGTGTTAACTGTTTCCAATGATACCCGCAGAAGTTTCTCCGGTGTGTCTGCTGTTTCTGTTTATGAAGTTTATATTGTAAGTTCCGTATAGTCACATAGGCTTGTTGGTAATGGTTTTGGGGCATACTTTATCTTCTGCATTATGGTTCCACATGTAGTTTATTCAGTGGCGTGCGGTTGGTAAAAATTTTGGTGAAGCTGAGTTATATCCGTTACCGCAGGCCTAATTCAGTTTCAAAAAGACAGTGGAAGCGCAATTTATAATTAAAATTAACGTATAGTGGCTCACCTACTAATCTGTCTTCCTGTTAGTAGGCAGCATACACGATTATGATTGAATTTTAGGTATAAGATCCATTGTTAAGTCTATTATCTTAATGTTTTATAGCATGATAAAATATTATGTTTAACACAGAATACATAGAACACATATACCCCGCTGCTGGACATCTCTAACACCGAGTTACTAAATCTTTAAAAAACAGTGGCACAATACAGGCTTCAACTTGAGGTGCAGATTCTTTTTAAAACACATGGGTCTATAAATATAAATACTGTCATAGCACATTTGCAGTGGTAAAATATCAGCTTTTTATGAATAAACACACTAATACGTTGTTCAAGCATACTAATAACTCTCCTGTATGCACATTTTCTTTAAATATAGAAACATTTAAATAGTTTTCAATATCATATTAGAGTTTAATAGCTTTAAAAGATCGGATACACTTTTCCCTTTAAACTCTTCAAAACTATACAACACAATAAGTTTGTTTTATAAACGCACACTGTCAAAGAATTTGCCAAAAGTTTCCAAAAGGCTTTAAAAAGGACATTCAGGATAATCTTGAAACCATGTATACAAGTGATTGTCAATGTTATCAAACACTCATAATAAATACGTTTGTAGTTCACATTTCTTCTCTGTGATGGCTCCCTTAATACAGATAGATTTTGCTGAAAAACGCCTTCAAAGTCATCATGTGGAGAGATGCTATACTTTGTCGAGTTTCTGCAATTTCTTTCGGCAGTACAAAATGTCACTTGCTTGAGTCTGTCATCTGTATATGAAAATATTTTACTGAAAGTATTTTGTCTCTAACACTGACAAAAATTCACTAATGGAAGCTAAAATATCAGACTCGATCTCTTCAAGGCGGTCTAATGTGGCATTGAATACATCACACAATTTATGTCTGTTCCTGTACATGGTGTTTACAAGTATAGAGGAATAATTCCACCTTATTGAGCACAGATTGGGAAGTCATCGCTACACAGACTCATAAAAATTTAGTGAGTCTCAGAGATCTCGAAAAATGCTGCAATACCACTAGTGTGCTACAAAATATTTTCCACTTGAGTATTTTCCTGACACTTTGAGACAAAACAAGGTTTAAAACATAAGCATATCAATGTACAAAGAGAGCTTGCAGATTAGTTCTTTAAATTACAGTCTCTACTCCAATTAAAATTTCCCCATTGTTGCCGCCCCATCGTAGGCTTGAGCGATAAGTTTTTCACTGCATTCAAATTCAGTCAGGAACTGGGGAATGAGCGTTGCAACAGCCTGGGCATGTCGATCACAACTTACGTCATTGGATCCTAAAAATTTAATTCTCCATTATGCGCGTAATGCAAAACTATAGAGAACTATGCATTATTTGAAATAATTCTGGTTTCATCGACTAATACAGCTACAGCTAGTGTACCTCCTTTGTTTCATTTTTTATAGTCACTAAAAGAACTGAGCTAATCGCTTCAATGAGATTAGACAGTTTCCTAAACACAGTAGTTGTTCCACAAGAAGAGGATGACACTCGGGTGTGTACTTGATACGTTCTACATAATTGCCTCGGTAAACCGTCTTTTCCATTTCATCATGTCCTCGAAATAATTCTCATTGACCGAGATATCAAACAGTATTAGTCTCCTAAGAAAATCTCTTTTGCATTGAACCTTCTGATTGTTATCCGATATCTCCGATTTAAGTTGGTCATCTAACGCAGTTTCTATTCTACTCTGACCGAAAGCATCAATACACAATGATGAACGAAGATGATTCACAGTAATTTCATGACCGCCAATAGATCCAGCTTGGTTTCCTAAATGTTTGAATCCAGTCTTGGCCTAGGCAGTGTTCTTGTCCTTTCCAAACAACAAACAAAACCAGCAAAATAGTGCAATTAGCTCAGCACTGCCAGCCAACCACTCACATGTGCTGTACATACTAGACTGGAAATGCCTAATAAACTTTCCAGACTGCTGGGTTAAGTTTGAAAGATTCGGGACCGGCTTACCAATTTTTATCGTTTCATTTTTTCCGGTGAATGACCGGAAAGAAAAAGGTTTTGCCAAAATGTCTTTTATTATTCAAACCAACACTGTAGAAAAAATATTACATCAACACTGAAACTATTCTAAAATATATAACTATAACTTCAAATATAATGTATATCGCTTAAATACAACGTAAATAAAACGTAAGACGCACTATTTAATAAGGTATAAAATGTTAAAAATGGAAACGCATATGGTTTAAATCTAGTACTAAAGCAAACTCAACATCATGCAGTCCAGCTCAACCCAAGCTAGCATCAGTTATACAGGCCACTGCAGAGACGGTTTTCTATCTCGCTCTACGTGCATGTGCATCTTTTTACACCAGGCTACCTCAAGCTGTGATGAACCTGCTTCACCTACCACTGCAGAGCCAGCGTGTGAAATCAGTCTACTTAAAAGATTTTCGAAATAGTCACGTAGAGAATTCCAGTGAATTTTTATTTTGGTTACTTAAAATTAGATTTAATTAAATTATAAAATTTACTTTTAATAATTGCAGTTAATGTGTCTCCAATCATTACTGAAGCAGTGCTTCACTGCTTTGCTTCACCGCACGCCACTGAGTTTATTGTTTGTTCAATAAAATAATTTTACCCTAAGTGTATATTGTGCTAAGGTTATGTTACTTATCAAATACATGTAATCATTCATGTTCTGTTGTATAGAAACAAACATTTATAAATTAAAAAAAAATATACACTGCCAGAATCTTACCTTGCGATCTTTTCTAGCTGACTTACCTTTTGTAAACACCAACAGAAGTTCAGGGCCGCCACCAATATCTTTGAAGGACAGATATGGAAACCTTTATACTTTACCTTAATTAAAATACTGGAGAATTTAGCAATCTGACTTCCCACAATTCAGAAAATTCCCCGGAATGTTTAGACGAGTTTTTCAGCACAGAATTATTAGGAAATGGTAACGGCGAAATAATTACTCTAACACATATTTATTCCGTCAAACAAATCTTATTTATTTATTCAAATTTTATTTCACTTCTTTCTTTCTCTTATTTTTATATTTCTTTCTACTGACATCTATTACATAGTATCTTATTATAATAACCCCTACTTATAAACCAGTACTATTACGTTTTATTTTCCCCTGTTATTTTTACATACACACACACTCTCTCACTCTTTTACTTAACTTTACCCCCCCCCCCCCGTTTTATTTATGAGCTCTTTAATATTTACTTTATTTCAGATCAAACTGATTGTTTTCTTTATTGTACCTGTCCGAGTTATCCACCAAATCCCGCCATCTTCCTTACCGCACTTTCATCACTCCATCACTAAACACTGTTCTAATTCTGCCCGTTTACGTATTATGTAGACTTTACTGCCACTTTTCTTCCGGGTTTGCTTCCTTATATTTACACCAGTTTCGGTAGACCTCGGCTACTCAATTTACGTCGGTCTACCGAAATTCCAAGGCTGCATTATATTTATGACTGTACTATGTGATTAGTTGTAGCGAACAGCCCGGCATCAAGCGAAGCATAGGTCCGCTCGGTAGCACGTCTATCTAGCCACGTGGCCGCAAATTCGAATTCTGATGGGCTGGTGGCGTCTCGCAGCCCTTTCGTCATCTCGTAGAAGGCGGTATGGAATTCCTGTTCGTGACTTTCACATTGTGAAAAGGCGGAACACTCGCGCGCTCGTACACATTCCCAGATGGTAATAGCTTTTGTGCCTCGTACGGCTTGGTACTGCTGACCACAGGGTGTTCAAAAAAGTCATGCTTTTATGATAAAAAATGTTGCCCAAACGAGTTGGCCCCAGATTATTACAATTATTATAAAAAATAGAAAAATATACCCTCAGCTTTATTTGCCCCGTTACAATACCCCTCCCCCCAATGAGAGGTTTTCTGTCGAAACAGAAAAACTCTCATTGCCTAAAAACCTTAGAGGACCAGCTAGGATATGGCGCCATTGACCCCCTGTAAATCCTTATTAAGCTCATGGGTAACTTACCCCCCTAGTCTGGTGATTGTGGCACTGTATCACCAGACTCTGAAACAATTCATAAAAACATCAATAACTGGCCTTTCACTATACCATATCGTCAACTGATTTGGTTCCCCTTAGTCGTACTGGTTTGTCTTTAGGAAAGTACTGGTTTCTTATTTAACTTGTTAATATACAAATACATTTGGTCTACATTTATACACAATTACCAAATACTCAATTCAACACTTAATGTGTCACCAATAAACATGATACAACATAATAAACATTCCAAATAAACATTACCATTATTACATTGAAATAAACTTTCACCTTTGAATTTGTATAAAAATTACAAACAAAACATTACCACCTTAGTATTCAATGGTTACACGATGACTTCAACTCTGAATTTCTATTAAACATTTCAATCATTTAATTTTCCTTGTCTACCATTTATTATCCGCTTCAAATCAAAAAATAAATTATTCAAATTTATTACACATTTTTCCATCTGTTAAATTAATTAACTCAGCTCAAATTATTTAAATTCATACTCAAATTTCTTTAATGTCAATTAATAACAATCAATTATCATGATTACCATAAATTCAATCAGAACTATTAACGTTAAATACACAAAATACAGTGTGCATACACACAATGTATCTGCAGATACCTTATTATACCGGTAACAATATAATCTTATACAGAGTACATGTAAACATAATACAACTTTAATTTCGACTTTCTATTGAATCTTCCAATTGTTACATTATAATTTCTACTCAGAATTTTTTTAATTTCATATTCTCAGTTATCAATAAACGAGTGACTCCCTTTCAAGAATAATAATCTGTTTTATCCTACGGGTATTTAAACCTAACCCCACTCTCACCTTCTTCTTTATATCAACAACTAACGGATCTGAAATAGGGTGACACCGTTCTCTCAATAATATTTCCCTCCACCATTTCTCTAACTCTACTTGAACCTCTTCTTTTAGAATAGGGCTCCAAATAACTTCTTGGTACAAAAGGTGTGTGTCCCCCTGCTTTCCACTACACTCCTCGTTCCTGGCCCTTCCAGGTAACTCCGCCAACACCTCTTTAAAACGGTCCAAATCTGCCCTCAACTACTCACGTTGGTGTCCCCCAACAGCTCCACCCTCATTTTTAAAAAAATATGTGCTCGATTTTCCCATATTCGCTGTTTACTTTCATTACTCCCTTTCCATCTACATACATTCACTATCACTTCTGTGTCCCCCCTACTGACCCGTGTTTATCTCACTTTACCTCCAGAAATTCTTATGTTGTCTAATACCCATGCAAAACTAACTCTGACCGGTTTAATTTCATTACCTAATTCTAACACCCGTTTACTGAAATCAATTACTGTTTTATTAAAAAAATCGTTACCCAAAATCCAACTTTTACAACATTTTAAATTCATTTAAATCCATCTTTGCAATTAATTTAAATTAATTACCTTAAATTAATTTAATTACATTATTTGCAATAATTTAAATTACTACAATTACATTATAAAATTTCAATAATGTCAGTTACTTTATCAAAACAAAATATTATTATTATCACTCACTCAAAACTGTAAACATTGCTTACACAAACTGCCATGTATGCACACAACACTGTAATTATTTTGATTGTAATTATTTTTTTTCCATTACATTATAAAATATTAATAATTACATACTGTTAATCATTTCATCAATTATCATTATTATCATGTACTCAATAAGAACTATCAATGATAAGTACCCAAAATACAATGTACATGCACATAATATAACCTATTATACAATCCATACTGCCTGTAATCTCAATGCATAAACATCTTTTACGTTTAATTATTTATCATTTATTATACAATTCAATTCATAATAAATTTCTCAAATTTATTATCAAAGTTTCACATCTTTCACATTTTCCAAAACACTGTAAGTTACTTTAATTACACTATTCAAAACAATTTCAATTCATCTAATTTCCTTATTAATTCACAATTACATCCTGTTAATTATTTAGTCAAATGAAATATTATTATTATTATTATCAAATCAATCCCTACTACAAACCTTTGTTACATAAAATACTGTGTACAACATAACCTATTACACAAATACATTTAATACCAATACACATTTATATACAATGTTTTACATTAATAGTCATTGTTTACCAAAAAAATCATTCCTTTCATCAAGATTGAGTCTGATATTATTCCAACACTTTTCATTTTTGTTTACATTTATTATATTATCTTTTTTAATATAATACCCATTTATACCCAGGTAAGTGCTTATTCTCAAAATACTCATCATTTGCTACTGTGCTGTTTACTTTATAAGGTAAGTCTTTATTTTATTAACTCTCTCTCTATTTATACTCTGTCCTAACTCTTCATGATCTCTATTCATCTTAAATATTCCTGCCCCTCTCTCTCTCTCTCTCTCGCTCATAATACTTCTTCCAACCCAATTTCACATTTTCATTCCCTGCAGAGGGCAATACAACAACATTAAAACACCATCTGGCCTTACCAAATACACAAAAACAACTTATTGGACTATTTGCTGACACATTGTCACCCCAAATATCCTACAACAACATTTGTGAAGCTTTTCTTCACATATAACACGGGAAAATCTGCCCTCTGACCCCGATATCCACTAAAACTCTCTTCGTACTCCCTCACTAATACTCCTCTAACCTCAACTAACTTCCTACTCTCATCATCACCACCACTATTTACCGTATCATTTTTAGATACCACATTTTCAACTATATTATCATTATTACTTATTATAATGATATAATAAGTAATATTAATGATAATATATTAAGTAATAATAATGATATAATACCACCACTTTATTATTATTTATTTATATTCTCGTTCATTTCGTTCTTTCATATTATTAGATATTTTTCCCCGTTATTTGTTTTTGTATATTAATTAACCTATTAAAATTAAATCCCATGATGGACCTACTTTGTTTTACCAAAATACCCCACACATAAAATTGTTATCAATACATAAAAGCAAACACACAATAAATTCACAGGCAGTTACATTACCCAAACATAACCATAAAATATACGTTTAACATGTACAATACTTTCACAAATATGCCGTTACCAAAATCCTATTTTCTGTGCTTCAAAACAGGTCTAATTCGTATAATATATATACAAATATCCTGGCAGGGTCGCCAATTGTATAGAAACAAACATTTATAAATTAAAAAAAAAAATACACTGCCAGAATCTTACCTTGCGATCTTTTCTCGCTGACTTGCACAGAATTATTAGGAAATGGTAATGGCGAAATAACTACTCTAACACATATTTATTCCATCAAACAAATCTTATTTATTTATTCAAATTTATTTCACTGCTTTCTTTCTCTTATTTTTATATTTCTTTCTACTGACATCTATTACATAGTATCTTATTATAATAACCCCTACTTATAAACCAGTACTATTATGTTTTATTTTCCCCTGTTATTTTTACGTACACACACTCTCTCACTCTTTTACTTAACTTTGCCCCCCCCCCCGTTTTATTTATGAGCTCTTTAATATTTACTTTATTTCAGATCAAACTGATTATTTTCTTTATTGTACCTGTCCGAGTTATCCACCAAATCCCACCATCTTCCTTACCGCACTTTCATCACTACATCACTAAACACTGTTCTAATTCTGGCCGTTTACATATTATGTAGACTTTACTGCCACTTTTCTTCCGAGTTTGCTTCTTTATATTTACACCAGTTTCGGTAGACCTCGGCTACTCAATTCACGTCGGTCTACCGAAATTCCGAGGCTGCATTATATTTATGACTGTACTATGTGATTAGTTGTAGCAAACTGCCTGGCATCAAGCGAAGCATAGGTCCGCTCGGTAGCGCGTCTATCTAGCCACGTGGCCGCAAATTCGAATTCTGATGGGCTGGTGGCGTCTCGCGGCCCTTTCGTCATCTCATAGAAGGCGGTACGGAATTCCTGTTTGTGACTTTCACGTTGTGAAAAGGCGGCACACTCGTGCGATCGTACACATTCCCAAACGCTAATAGCTTTTGTGCCTCGTACGGCTTGGTACCGCTTACCACGGGGTGTTCAAAAAAGTCAAGCTTTTATGATAAAAAATGTTGCTCAACCGAGATGGCCCCAGATTATTACAATTATTATGAAAAATAAACCCTCAGCTTTATTTGCCCCGTTACACTGTAACAACTTAAAAATATTGATGGAGCTAAGGAAAACAAGTGATGCAGCTTTAGGAGGAAAATTACTTTTGCATATAGAAATATCACAAAGAACTGCTGTTCTGTGTCCACTGAAACTAATCTGAGATCTAGAACTAACTGTGAATTGAAGCCATATTCACTGTACTTCACAGAACTTATATCTAAGCTATTGATGATGTAGTTGGTAGTGTCACACAAAGTTATTCTCTGTCTTAAAGCAGATCAAAAGTTATTTAAGAAGTTCAAATGGTAGAAGAAAGTCAGTGATCTGGAAGTGTTTGTCATCAACAACACAAAGACCTTGGCTTTGGACAAGATAGTGCTGAAACTTTGCAGAGATTAAATCAAAGATAAAGTTTTATTTAAGAGTTTGAGATGTTTATTGTATTTTTTATGATGTGGTTTGATATAATTATTACTCTCAGGAGGTAGGTGGTAAAGCTGCATGTTGAGAGGCAAAAAGGCAGATGATGGAGAGCTGGGAGAGTGCTTGGGAGCAAGAAGAGTGATGTCGCTGGATGAGAAGGCTCATCGAGCAGATGTAGCCATGAGTGGAAGCATGGGGAGATGGACTATTACCTTACAGAGTTTCTGACTGGACACAGGTATTTTCAGTCTTATCTAAAGAATGTTGGAAAGGCCGAGTAACAAGAGTATCTGTACTGCCCAGGAGCCACAGACAATGTCAGTGACAGTGACTCCTTCATCTGCAACAGGTAGGAGTAATACTGGAGAACGTTGCAAAAGGTTATTAGGCAGGAGATCTCCTCAGATAACATTGTCAAAGTGATGCTTCAAGGGGAGGATAACTGGAGCTGTGTGGCATACTTAACGATAGTTCCAGGGCAAAGATGATAGACCTTGATAATATAAATATATAAGAAAAATAACAAGCCAGAAGTGACCCCTACGGCTGAAGAACAATAGGCCTAGCCCAAAAAGTCTTGTGTCTACAGATGGCTTTCGTGGGCACTGGAAAGATGTCCGTCTTAAACTATGTTGGATATTCTGGACCACGTCCTAACAGACCAGATAATTTTAATATTAAGCGTGTTTAATTTCTGCACTTTAAAATCATCGAGGTGACTGATGTATAATCGAATGTTAAAATATAATGTAGGTTATGTGTTAACGCAGATAATTACATAGGCCTGAAGTGCATTGCATTAATCATCTAATACAGGTTAGTGTGTTACTGTACACTTTTATGCATTAATAAAGTTTTATACACATTTCTAAGATTTAGACTTTTTCTTACCTTCGGGTTATTTCCAGGGTCTTTATACACGAAACAGTCGCAGAGTGATTATTTAGGTGTGAGTTGTGAAATAATTAAGCTAACACATGTTATGCTAGAAATTGCTCTTATTTATTTTTAGTTAGTTAATTTCCCCATCTACTTACTCTATGTTGAACAATGGTTTACAAAAAAAAAATCTCTTAATTACTTAATACATGAAAGTGATATTAAAAAGTTACTACAGTTACTTTTGCGTCATCCCCTTATAACATCAAGATTATTCAAAAAATTTACAATTAATTGATTGCCACAAACTATAACTCCATAATTAATGTTATGAAACCAGTACTCTCTCTCTCTCTCTCTCTCTCTCTCTCTCTCTCTCTCTCTCTCTCTCTCTCTCTCTCTCTCTCTCTCTCTCTCACGCTTCTATTTCATTTAGGTAATTTTGTTAGGTATTCTACCAGTTGTAACTGTAAAATTTAAGAGTTTTGGCCAATTAATTATTGCTTGTACTTAACCGTTCCATGTGTGTCTCTGGGAGTTGCACAATCACTGTCTGTTCAACCTTCTGGTTCACTTCACGTTTAGTTTTTTGAGTACACTATTTAATTTGCTTCCTTGTTGTGACCGTCCATCACCACTGTTTAAATTATACTGATACTAGTTATTTAGTCGGCCGACTGTATAATTGCTCAAGCACTTGTTTCTTCTTTTTTATGACCGCGCGGTCTGAAAAAGTTTTGTCGACTGCGGTATATTGCTCGCACCCTGTTACTAGTTACTGGAACCGCGCGCTCCTTTACTGCCCCACACGGCTCTGCTGTGTCTACTTGACTGGTCCAACGTTGGCTGACTGTTGCCTCCTGGCTTGTGGTAATTACGTATTTTTCCGTAATTCACAGATAGCTTGGGTTGCAAGTAATTATGTAATTCGTCTAGGCGAACTGTCTAGACATAAACAGACTGGTCTCTTTCAATAACATTATATGCAGCGTTGTGAAAGCAGGGGTTCCCAAGAGGTTGTACACTGTTTGAATTGACATTTATTAAAATTCTTTACCACCCAATTCTGTACCGTTACATTACCCCCCCCAATGAGAGGTTTTAAAAACTCTCATTGCCTAAACCTAAGAGGATCAGCGAGGAGATAGCGCCACAACCCCCCTTAAATCCTTACTAAAATCATGGGTACTCACCCCCCTAGTCCGGTGGCTGTGGCTGTACCTATCTGACCTTACTGGACTTCTCGGCTCAAGATCCCAACACTATAAAATCAGACAGGCACGTCACCACAGTATCACCTGACTCTGAAACATTCAATTAAAATATCAATAACCGGCCTTCCATTACTGCATATCCCCAACTGATTCGTTTCCTCTTAGTCGTACTGGTATGTCATTAACAAAGTATTGGTTGACTGTTTTCAAAGTACTGGTTGCTTATTTATTTTGGTAATATACAAATATCTCCATTCTACATTCATACGCAGTTACATAATACTCAATTCAACCCTTTATGGTTCACTCTTAAACAGATACAACAGAATAAACATTCCAAATAAACGTTACCATTTTTACCTTTGGATTACCTCAAAATTACAAACAAAACATTGCCTCCTTATGCACTTCAAATTAAAAATAAATTCTGTTAAATTAATTAATTCAACTCCAATTATATAAATTCATACTCATACACTATCACAACAATTTCAATTCAGCATAGTCAAATTGGCTACCAAGGTTTCTAGCTTTTAAACATTTTACATTAGAAAAGGTTTTGTAAAATATATAAAAACACTTGGTAAGTTTCACAAATTTTTTAATTAACTCTGACAGCTGTTTCGACTAACTTAAGCCATTGTCAAAGAGCGAGTGAATGAAATTACTGAACACAGGATGTTAGAGTAGTGTAGGTGGTAAACATCTGTTTAGGGCGTATCTGGAACATCTGTGTTGTGATGGCGAGGGGTGGGGAGTGTGTACATGAGACAAGGGAAGGTCTGGTGTCTTTAAAAACTAAATACAATCATGAATGCAAAATATAAAATTAACTGAACTAAATATAAACTGAATGCAAAATTTAAAATAATGATGAACATTCAAAACAATATAAAATAAACTAAACTAAATAACAGATTTTAATAAAGGGGATACACAAAATTCAGTCTGTTCATTGGTTAAATTTTTGTTATTTTTTATTGCTTTTTTAATTTCTAAAATTTCTAACAAATCCATTTTTCTACCTTTTTGTATGTTGTGGAGTAGTGTTATGTTTTTTGTGTCTATAAAGTGATTGTGTTGTAAGCAATGATCTGCAAAACCTGTATTAGATGTATTGGTTAAAATCGCCTTCTTATGTTCAGAAATGCGATGTTTCAGAGCACGGCCACATTGTCCGATATAAATAGCATCGCATTCTGCACAGTGTATTTCATAAACTCCATTTTTCTCCAGTGTATTAGATTTTTCTTTATTATTGACTAGTAGTGAAAAAAGATTACGTTTGTTTACTGATACCATGTTAAGACCATGGTTTTTTAACCTATTATTAATCTTATCTGTTATACATGGAATGTAATTTGTTAAGTGAAATTTTTTTTTTTTTTTTGTTACCCTGATCTGGCTCTATGGAATAAAATTCTTTTAAAGTAATTTTCTTCTGTTTTTTTAAAATTAAAGAATTAATTATTCTTTCATCATAACCGTTATTTTGTGCTATGGCTTTTATAATATCTACCTCTTTATTGAAATTTTCTTTGGATAAAGGAACTATAAGGAGACGATTAACCATTGCATGAAAACTGCTTAATTTTATGTGCCATGATGTTAGTGATTGTTTTTATGTATAACGGTATCTGTAAAAGTAGGTTTTCTATATATCTGAAAACTAAGATTATTTTGTGATCTAGTAATGGTAAGATCCAAAAAATTTAAACTTTTCATATTTTCTGTTTCAAGTGTAAATTGCACGCTACTATAAAAGGAATTAATATAATCTAAGAACATATGGAGCTGTCTATCTGTTCCCGTCCAGATACAAAATATATCATCAACATACCTTGCCCAATGAAAAACATATTTTATGTTGGGGTTATCAGATGTAAAAATGTTTTCTTCCAAAAATGTCATAAAGATTTCACTTAATAAAGGTGATAAAGGAGAGCCCATAGGTAAGCCATTAAATTGTTTATAGATTTTATTATTAAACTGAAAATAATTTTGTCCTATGCAAATATCTAAGGCCGAGAATAATTCTTTTTTCTGATCACTATTTAAGGTTAAAGTATTTTGTATATGTGAGGAACAGATAGACAACAGAACATCTACAGGTATAGACGGAAATAAATTCTTAACATCAAATGAAACTAATTTTGCATTCAGTGGTAAATGTACATTTTTTATATTATTAACTAATTGTAAAGTGTTTTTAATAGCATACTTTGGGTTAAAGTTAATATATTTTGGCAATAATTCATTAAGTTTTTTACAGACTTTATATGCAGGTGCAGTTACATATGAAACAACTGGGCGCATGGGACAATTAGGTTTATGTATTTTTGGTAAACTATACAAAACAGGAGCTTTTGGGTTCATCATAGTTAGCATGAAACTTTTTGTGTCTGAAAATATATTAGGGCAATTTTTAATAAGTGATTTTATTTGTTTTTGAAACTTATTAGTGGGATCATTTAATATCTTGAAATTGTCATTCCTGAAGAGAAGTTCTGTCTTTTCAATATATTCGCTCCTATTTATTATTGTAATTGTATTGCCTTTATCAGCTTTGCAAACCACTAAACTATTTGAATTAATTTTTTTTTTTTTTTTTTTTTTTTTAACTGTTAACTATGTACTTATCTGAATCTTTTAGACTGTACTTATTCTTATTACTTTTTGATATAATGTTTGCACAGGAAACTAATTCATTATTTCTTATATCTGGGTTATCTACATTACTAAGTGCTATTTCTGTATTTACACATAACATTTCCATGTCTCTTTTGTACCGTATGTTTGGACAATATTTCAAACCTTTATTTAACAGATTTATGTTAAATAAATCTGGAGAAAAATGGAGTTTATGAAATACACTGTGCAGAATGCGATGCTATTTATATCGGACAATGTGGCCGTGCTCTGAAACATCGCATTTCTGAACATAAGAAGGCGATTTTAACCAATACATCTAATACAGGTTTTGCAGATCATTGCTTACAACACAATCACTTTATAGACACAAAAAACATAACACTACTCCACAACATACAAAAAGGTAGAAAAATGGATTTGTTAGAAATTTTAGAAATTAAAAAAGCAATAAAAAATAACAAAAATTTAACCAATGAACAGACTGAATTTTGTGTATCCCCTTTATTAAAATCTGTTATTTAGTTTAGTTTATTTTATATTGTTTTGAATGTTCATCATTATTTTAAATTTTGCATTCAGTTTATATTTAGTTCAGTTAATTTTATATTTTGCATTCATGATTGTATTTAGTTTTTAAAGACACCAGACCTTCCCTTGTCTCATGTACACACTCCCCACCCCTCGCCATCACAACACAGATGTTCCAGATACGCCCTAAACAGATGTTTACCACCTACACTACTCTAACATCCTGTGTTCAGTAATTTCATTCACTCGCTCTTTGACAATGGCTTAAGTTAGTCGAAACAGCTGTCAGAGTTAATTAAAAAATTTGTGAAACTTACCAAGTGTTTTTATATATTTTACAAAACCTTTGTATTAATATGTTTCACCAAGTGCCCAACGAGTCATCAATTAATATTTTACATTAGTTTCGAACAACCCTGTAACTGGACTACATAAAATACAACGTCCACCTGGCAATATGAACTTACTGTATACTTACATCTAATACATATAAATCCCATAATTTTCTCCCCATAACAAAACACTATTCCCCACCAAAATTACAAACTGATTACATAAAATACAAATAAATCATAACAACCTTACTGTAGAATACATATTACAGGTAACACCAACATTTCACCTTTATATTTAAATAAAAAGTTATAAACATTACAATTTTAGTGGATAGTTAGTGAGGATCGGTCAATAATACAACTTTTAGTAATTTTGCGTCGACGTTTCGACAATATTTATTGTCATCTTCAGGACCTGTGTATGAAATACAGTAGAAATATCAAACATAACGAAACAATTAAATATTTGGGTGAACGTGTTGGTGATGTGAGTGTGTGCGTGTGTATGTATGTATCATTTTTTATGTGAAGACTTATGATAGTTTGTTTACATCTTCAAATTATCTTTAAGAAAGCGAGCAAATTATAGTATGAGAGGTCCTGAAGATGACAATAAATATTGTCGAAACGTCAACGCAAAATTACTAAAAGTTGTATTATTGACCGATCCTCACTAACTATCCACTAAAACATTCACTGATTGACGGTCACTAAAAATTTAAGGATTACAATTTTAATCGCAATTGCCCATTGCATCAACATTTTAACTGTTTACCTTTCATAAACATTTTGATCATCTATTACACAATTCAAAACAAAATAAATTTAAGTTCATTACCCAAAATCCACATTTTAAATCAGTTTCATCTGACTCCAATCAAAACAATATAAGTTACTTTAATTACCTTGTCCAAAACAATTTACCTCCATTTAATTGCATCTTGTATTTATTTTATTTCTTAATAAAATTCATTTATGGCAATTGTTCCATCAAAATAAAATATTATTGTTATCAATTCCTTCATAGCTATAAACCTTGATCATACAAAATACCAGGTACATGTCACCAACCTATCAGCTGATGCGCTACCAGAATATCAACATAACCTTAACACACTACATTTAACACCAATACAAATTGATTTACAAATTTTTGTCATATCCTGTTATTATTTACCACACTTCATTACGTAAGTAAGCCAAGTAATTATACCATTAACTCAAATACACGTAATTAAATGTTCATTCACTATTTATCTAACCACTGTCGTCGAAAACTAATCTGATTTTCACATAACAATTTTCATTCTTATCTTAATACATCATATTATTACCATTTATGTAATAACCATTTAAATCTTTGTTATCCATTTTACCATAATAATCCCCAGGGTCATCCCCCATTATTATTTTATCATATGCCATGTCTACATCAGTATTCCGTCAGTATTTTCTGTCTCAGTTAAATAGTTTATACATTCCTTACTATAGTCATCAGCTATTACTAGTACGCTAACTCTCATAACAGGTAAGTGTATATTATCATCAATATCGATATAATCATCGTTTACTACTATGCAAGGTAAGTCATCAATATCATCAGTTACCTCAGTCTCATTACTAGGTAAATTGATTTTATCCCCTCCCTCTCTAGTTACAATCTCCACAAACTCTTTATAGGCTCTCTTTAACTTAAACAACTCTATCACACTCTCACTCTCGTTATAATCCCTTTCCCAACCCAAGTTCACATTCTCACTCCACACAGAGGGCAATACAGCAAAATTATCTAAACACCATCTGGCCTTACCAGATACATTAACAACCAAGGGACATTTTGAAGATCTTTTATCTTCTACAAAAACTATCGAGGAACTCTTGTCCTCCAAAAACATTCGTGAAGTTTCTGCTTCACTAACATCATGGAAAAAATTTGCCCGCTGTTCACACTCTACATTTAAACTATATTCGTACCCCCTTTCTAACTCATAAACACTAAATGCTACTCCATTACTAACCCCAAATAATTTTCTACTCTCAACATTATTTCTACTATTTACCATATCATGCATACATAAATCATTATCAGCTACTTTGTTATTGTTATTCATCATTATTTTACTCTTGTTAATTATTTCCTCATCATAATTAACATTACTACTCACCTTGTCTATTGTT
The DNA here is from genome assembly GCA_034769895.1 of Magicicada septendecula. Lineage (NCBI taxonomy): Eukaryota > Metazoa > Arthropoda > Insecta > Hemiptera > Cicadidae > Magicicada > Magicicada septendecula. The sequence continues at coordinate 382,001,756 of CM068369.1, forward strand.
GCCTGATTTGCATTTAAAGTATCAGCTTTCTGATTATCACTTGTATTGACAGCACCTACCTTGCCGTTTTTTATCTCGTCACACTGTTTAATTAATTCATCACATTTTACATTTATACTATTCTCAAATTTCACCTTTTGTTCTTTATATTGTTTTACCTCCCCCTTTATTTCATCAAATTTAACATCACATTTGTGTCGAAACATTTATTTAATTCATCAAATTTAGTCTCAAATCTTTCATCACTATTGTCCAAACGGTTATTTAAGGCTTCAAATTTCTTATTCTGTTCATTAAACTTGGTATCATTCATGTCAAAACGATTATTTATTACATTAAAATTTACCTCTAACATTGCTTGTAATCTTTCAAACATTTTATACCTATCATCTTTTTAGCCTGGACCGGTGTCGATTGACTCGCAACATCGTTCATTATCACGGATTTGGTTAGGCTTATTTCATTTACTACCGTTTCGGTTATTATCATATTTACTTGATTGTCTGTACTAGTATTAGTTAAGTAAATTCTGTTGACTTCGTCACTCTTATTTTCCATTTTTTTATATTATTGTGTTTACATATACAACTATGCTTTCTAACCTACACAACCGCCCTTACTCCCAAATAACCCTTCTCTGCAACTAAAATTAGGTCTAATTTGTATGATTACAATAAATCATCCACATCGTCCCTGTGTTCGCGCACCACTTGTTAACGTACACTTTTATCTACTTAATAAAACTCTAACACTGACTGACTGACAGACAATGCACAGCCTAAACCGGTGGGTCTAGAAGCACGAAATTTTGCACAGGAGTTCCTTATATAACATAGGTGAGCACTAAGAAAGGATTTTTGAAAATTCATCCCCTAAGGGGGTTAAATAGGGAATGAAAGTTTGTATGGAAGTTCATCATTTTTGAAGTTAGAAATATGGAAATTGGTGTTTAGGCTTCTGTTAATAAATAAGTCAGTTGTATCAGCGTTTTTGGAAATTCATCCCCTAAGGGGGTAAAATAAGGGACGAAAGTTTGTATGGGAAGTGCGTCATTTTTGAAGTTAGAAATGTAGAAGTTGGTATTTAGGCTTCTGAAAAACTTCGAAAGTACCTAATAAAAAAGTACGTTTTGACTGATTTAAGGGTTGATTTATCAAAAGGGAAATGTCACGGAACGACCTGAAAATAAAAGTACGAAACACGCATAGAAACTGACGGGGAAGAAAGAGATTCAGAGATATTTATGTTGAAACACATGTAATGCAATAAAATATTGTAGTATTAACTTTAAATAAATATTCTTATTCCAAAAATTATATGTGCTTTTTTTCTAAATCAGCCTTCTAAAGGTTGAAATTAAGTAATTTATTTTAAAAAACCGCTTGCTTGAACAGGGAATCGAACTGGCCTTTAATGACAACAAATATGTCACCCTGCCTTTTATGGCACTAATGGATAGACACAATAATGAGGATCAAATACTTTTGAGAAATATTATGCCTTTAATTAGAGGAAATTCACATTTCATGGTTTTTCTTCTAATTTAAAAAAAAATATTTCTGTCAATATATTTTTGTCAATGTTAGGTTTATGACAATGAACAATTTCATAGCTTAGTTATATGTAAGTCTTCAGGTTTATTCATTTGTTTTGGTTTAGCATTTGAGTAATTTTGAGTTAGGTTTTGTTTTGTAAATAGGTATAGTTATTTTTTCGTACTAATTGCACTTACTTTCATTATATTTATTTAAAATGGTTGTGGAAATTTTGATGATTGAGGGGCAGAATGTCCCACAGACTGTTGTTCCTATTGTAGGAAATGGAGCCTGCTTATTTCGGGCCTGAAAATAAAAGTACGAAACACGCATAGAAACTGACGGGGAAGAAAGAGATTCAGAGATATTTATGTTGAAACACATGTAATGCAATAAAATATTGTAGTATTAACTTTAAATAAATATTCTTATTCCAAAAATTATACGTGTTTTTTTTCTAAATCAGCCTTCTAAAGGTTGAAATTAAGTAATTTATTTTAAAAAACCGCTTGCTTGAACAGGGATTCGAACTGGCCTTTAATGACAACAAATATGTCACCCTGCCTTTTATGGCACTAATGGATAGACACAATAATGAGGATCAAATACTTTTGAGAAATATTATGCCTTTAATTAGAGGAAATTCACATTTCATGGTTTTTCTTCTAATTTAAGAAAAAATATTTCTGTCAATATATTTTTGTCAATGTTAGATTCATGACAATGAACAATTTCATAGCTTAGTTATATGTAAGTTTTCAGGGTTATTCATTTGTTTTGGTTTAGCATTTGAGTAATTTTGAGTTAGGTTTTGTTTTGTAAATAGGGATAGTTATTTTTTCGTGCTAATTGCACTTATTTTCATTGTATTTATTTAAAATGGTTGTGGAAATTTTGATGATTGAGGGGCAGAATGTCCCACAGATTGTTGTTCCTATTGTAGGAGATGGAGCCTGCTTATTTCGGGCCTTATCTTTTTTTATTAATGAAACCCAGGAAATGCATAATGATGTGCGTGGGCAGATCATTAGGTATGTTGTAGATAACTGGATAGAATTTTCTATTATGTCATGTGACGAAAATGGAGACAAGTATGCCACATCGTCCGATTATAACAACAATATGATAAAAACATCAACGTTCGGTTGTTTATGTGAGTTGGAAGCTGCTGGGCGAATCTTTCCGTTTGTTTTCGAAGTCTATCGAAATGGTATGTTTTAGGTGAAACTGAGGGTCGACCTGTTAAGCGGCTTAGGTTTACAGCAATTCTTTCAAGTGGGCATTTTGATGCATATGCTTCACAAGAAAATTCGGTTTCGCAAGTTTTGGACACAGGTATTCCAAAAGTTATTACTGCTAAAAAAATAACGCGAAGAGTAGAAATACCAGCAACTCCGTCGCCTGAGAGTCAGTCCCTGTCTTCATCTTCGTCATACCAAAGCTTAGAACAGATTGGTCCAAGTCTAACACAAAAGTCAAACAAAAAATGAAGGGCTCAATACACAAATAAAACCCGAAAAATTCAGAAAAAAAATCTTCTAAAAATAACCCTACTGCGCATCAGAAAGCGGTAGCAAAATATCAGGAATCACATCCTGAAGTACACCGACAAGCTGTGGCCAAGTATCAACTCATACATCCAGAGGTACACACACAAGCCGTGGCCAAGTATCAACGCACACATCCAGAGGTCAACAGAAGAAGAAGAAACCTGAAGACTGCATATGCCACCAATTACGATGACAGCAAACCATCTCTCACAGTAGGATCAATGTCTGACCGATGTCATGACTGCTTGGCAAAAATGTTTCCTGGTGAGAGAGTCACAGGCGGATATTTTTCCATGTGCTGTGGCAACGGAAAAGTCGAAATGCCGGATTCGCGGATTGTCAGATCTGTGCCCAAGGAATTAGAAGAACTCTTTGTCAGCCAGTCCTCAGAGACCAGAAACTTCCGCGAGTACATTCGCAACTACAACAGCGCATTGGCTTTTGCATCCATTGATGCCAAGGTGGACCACAGTTTTGCTGGAAGAAGAGGACCAATACCATACAAAGTCTCGGGAGACGTATGGTTCATGACCTCTCACCTGATGTCAACCGACAGACCTGCATATGCCTGTCTCTATTATTGTGACGATTTAAATTGTACCAATAATCAAAATAATAAAAAATTTTAAAAAATTAAGGTTGCGAGCTCTTAAGCCATTTAAATCTCACTGTAATAATATAAAAACCTGTATGTACTCAGTATGAGAGGAAGCAGTAATTAGTTAGTATGAAGATACTCTAATAAAAAGACAAATTGTAAAGAGTTATTAATATCGTATTTAACCCTTTGCTTGTTATCAGGCGCTGACCTGTTGATTCCAGACTCGACATGTTTTCCGAGTCTTGTGTAAGTTAGAATAAGATAAAAAACCTAATGTTAATAATTAAAAATCTGAAGACACAGATAGTCGCTAAAACAACTTATTTAAATTATGTATATTTATTTAGGGATAGTTTGTATAAATAAAAATGTTAACTTAAAGAGAGACAGGGACTATATTCTCGCGCAGTAATTGCCCCTCTACCATTTTGTCCAGTACCAGACGAAGCGAGCAAAAATCTCTCTCTCGCTATGGTGACTTCATGCAGTACAGACGTACGAGCTATGCTCTTACACTATGTTACCGATACTTTCGTTTACCTTAATGTGGTATACAAGAAATTGCTGCTGAAAGCATATGTATGTGTTAACTAGTATAGTTATATAAAAAACAAGAGACTTAAAGTGTAACTCGAAACGTAAAAAATGGTGTAACACAAGATGACTTCGAACTTCAAGAACTATTAACACTTCCAACATCATACCTGGAGATGTGAACTATCAGAACTCACAAACTCTAGTAGACACGACAGAATATGCAGATAAGGACATCCGAGAATCTACAAGTACCATCGTAGAAAGTTCAATCTACCCTGCGGACTTTTGAACCCTTTGATGACAAAGACCAGACCGAGATGACGGCGGCGCTATTCCGGATTCCCAAGACGGACACCCCAGGACGAGGTTTCTGCATACCAATTAAAAGGTGACTCGATAGCCTGTCTATCGAGGCTTACTAATATTTGTTACACAACACACCTTAAAAGAGACTTTTCAGAGACTATTAACTTTGTAAAGATAAAAGAAATTAAATCTAAGAATTTAATGTAACTATTCAAACATCATACGTTGTAACAGTTTATATGCTAATGTATAGTAATATAATTCAAGTAATAATACCATTCTTCAAATGGTTAAATAAAAGAAAGTCTTGCAAGCTAATATCATGAATTGAGTATGACTAAAAGTTTTAATGACTAAATACCGAAGGTTACCCGGATCCGAGGTATAGCTAAATAGAATCAATTTTGATCCCAAAGTTTAAAGAAAGCATTCAAATAACTTTAATAATTTAATTAGTAATGTCATGGGATCTGTCAGTAAATGTTTTTAAATGTAAAATAAAGAGAAGTCGTCTTGTTACACACACATATAAGGAGTGCTTAAATCAATAGTATACCTTCCCATTGTTTCCTTACACAGTTAGTAAGTAATTTGTTATATTAATTATTTGTGATACATTCTGTTACAACGTAGGCAGCCCATCTAATTAACGGAGTTTAATTACGATGGGTTCCCTGGATTAATAACGAGGCAAGAGACGTAACAAAATTGCGCCACTCTGCTAATTTTTATAAAGGTGTTTTAAGCATCGTGACGCTTACAAAATTGCGCCATGCTGCTTAAAAGTTAAAGTTGTTGCGAGCATCGTGACGCAAACAAAATTGCGCCACTCTTTAAAAAAAAAAAAAAAGGAAACAAAGGAGAGAGTTTTATTTGTGTAGAGTGTCACAAACAAAATTGCGCCGCTTGTGACATGTAAACAAAATTGCATCACTATGCTTAGATAATTTGTATGATTATTAACTGAATATATAATATTGATCTATGCGCTCAGAAAGTTACCTTAATAACTTTAATGTTCAAAACATATTTAATATTTTATTAAGTTACGTAAATGATAGTATGTATAAGTTGAAATATCATTAGCGTCATACAATGCAAAGCTATATGCCAGTAGGAACCTGCATTACTCTATATAATTACTTGCATACATGAATTGTGACCAAACATAACAATTTTGGTCAACCGAACAATCTGAAACAGGTTTGTTTACGACAATCCATGACCTGTTGTTTCCTGATTCATTCTGCACAGTGTATGTCCAACATATAGCTTACCTACACTAGTATGTGTTATAAAAAAAAATTAATTAAAAATAACTTTGTTAATAATAAAGTATGTAATGTAGACCCAGGGAATTAAGTAGAAGTTCGTAATTTGTGAACAAAATAATTAATTTATTTAATTGGGAAAGTATATGAATGAAGGGAGTCAAAGTGTTGTCAAGCGTAATAATAATAATAGATTTGTTGAATAAGATTGCGCTCCCCTTCTCTTGTTTATACCGGTAGTTGTGTTATTCAGTCGCATTGTGTAGAGAACAATAAGAGTAAAACCCCCTTTCTCACTGACACACAAGATCCTTTGTTAACTAAATACAGAGGGTGACCTATATTCCAGAAAACAGCTGATTGGCTATTTAACTTGATGAATATGTATGTGGAATTTCTGTCTCTCCCTTAGAAGAGAAATGGTTCTTTTCTAATTTGTGTAAATTGATTACTTAAGAATTTATTATATATTGTGTAATAAATGTGTACAGTATAGTAGTTCAAGTATTTTCCCAGTGACGACAATTAAATAATGTAGTGACTTAATAATAATAATAAATTTATAAAAAATTTTGTGCTAAATAAGTATGGTAAGTCAATAATAAATAATAAAGGGAAATAATATTTGTTTTAAATAATAAAGCTAAATGAATCTTGATTTAAACTAAATAGTGTGAAGTGTAGCAGTAAGTAAGGAAAAAAGAAAATAATAATAAAAGTACAGTTACACATTGTAAACACCGCAGTGGTGGCCAGTTAGAGAAAATAAAAGCGTGTTCAGTATTGTAGTAAGCAGGCACGCACCCTCCCTCTATTGTGAGAAACCGGTGCTAGCCTAAACAATTGAAAACCACCCCTAGTGTGTATTACAATGCATTGTGTAAAGTGTCTCCCCTTCCGCATAGTTTTGTTTAGATATTGTTAAAGAGATAAAAGAGAATTATCTCCGTGAAATTCCGCTTCTCTCAAAACAGTAATCTAAAGTGGAGTATGGGATCCTCTTTAGATTACATTAGAAATAAGTTTATGATATATAATCCAGAAGTGATTATACGTGTAACGTAACAGGTCACAACGGCGCCGACTGAAAGGTGTAATGATAGGGCAGAAAGGTGCCAAAGATCATTAATAAATGCTGAAAGCTAACTGCAGTAGTTAGAGTAAGCTGGTGTCAGTCGGGCGCGATGTTGTGAGTTACGGATAACTAGGGATCATTCCAATCTAAGGTTTGGAAATTAGTATTAAGATTAAAATGTAAGTTAGTACTTAAGAAGTGAGAAAAAGGGAATTTCACGAAGGCAATCATTTAAATGAATAAGGTCATTTAAAGAGCATTAGAGAAAACAAACTGTGCAATAATAATAAATAGTAATAATGATAAATAACTTCACACACTGACACTAAACATACTCCCAGTCCCCAATTGTGAGTTAGACTCAGAAACCAAAAACCGTAAAGTGCAAATTAAGCGGTGGAGTCTGTTACGATTTAAATTGTACCAATAATCAAAATAATAAAAAAATTTAAAAAATTAAGGTTGCGAGCTCTTAAGCCATTTAAATCTCACTGTAATAATATAAAAAACCTGTATGTACTCAGTATGAGAGGAAGCAGTAATTAGTTAGTACGAAGATACTCTAATAAAAAGACAAATTGTAAAGAGTTATTAATATCGTATTTAACCCTTTGCTTGTTATCAGGCGCTGACCTGTTGATTCCAGACTCGACATGTTTTCCGAGTCTTGTGTAAGTTAGAATAAGATAAAAAACCTAATGTTAATAATTAAAAATCTGAAGACACAGATAGTCGCTAAAACAACTTATTTAAATTATGTATATTTATTTAGGGATAGTTTGTATAAATAAAAATGTTAACTTAAAGAGAGACAGGGACTATATTCTCGTGCAGTAATTGCCCCTCTACCATTTTGTCCAGTACCAGACGAAGCGAGCAAAAATCTCTCTCTCGCTATGGTGACTTCATGCAGTACAGACGTACGAGCTATGCTCTTACACTATGTTACCGATACTTTCGTTTACCTTAATGTGGTATACAAGAAATTGCTGCTGAAAGCATATGTATGTGTTAACTAGTATAGTTATGTAAAAAACAAGAGACTTAAAGTGTAACTCGAAACGTAAAAAATGGTGTAACACAAGATGACTTCGAACTTCAAGAACTATTAACACTTCCAACATCATACCTGGAGATGTGAACTATCAGAACTCACAAACTCTAGTAGACACGACAGAATATGCAGATCAGGACATCCGAGAATCTACAAGTACCATCGTAGAAAGTTCAATCTACCCTGCGGACTTTTGAACCCTTTGATGACAAAGACCAGACCGAGATGACGGCGGCGCTATTCCGGATTCCCAAGACGGACACCCCAGGACGAGGTTTCTGCATACCAATTAAAAGGTGACTCGATAGCCTGTCTATCGAGGCTTACTAATATTTGTTACACAACACACCTTAAAAGAGACTTTTCAGAGACTATTAACTTTGTAAAGATAAAAGAAATTAAATCTAAAAATTTAATGTAACTATTCAAACATCATACGTTGTAACAGTTTATATGCTAATGTATAGTAATATAATTCAAGTAATAATACCATTCTTCAAATGGTTAAATAAAAGAAAGTCTTGCAAGCTAATATCATGAATTGAGTATGACTAAAAGTTTTAATGACTAAATACCGAAGGTTACCCGGATCCGAGGTATAGCTAAATAGAATCAATTTTGATCCCAAAGTTTAAAGAAAGCATTCAAATAACTTTAATAATTTAATTAGTAATGTCATGGGATCTGTCAGTAAATGTTTTTAAATGTAAAATAAAGAGAAGTCGTCTTGTTACACACACATATAAGGAGTGCTTAAATCAATAGTATACCTTCCCATTGTTTCCTTACACAGTTAGTAAGTAATTTGTTATATTAATTATTTGTGATACATTCTGTTACAACGTAGGCAGCCCATCTAATTAACGGAGTTTAATTACGATGGGTTCCCTGGATTTGTAACGCGGCGAAAAGACGTTACATTATGTCGACTCTCAACAAGCACTCGAGGAGAGAATGGGAAGATCTGAGAATGATAAATGCTTGGCGACTGTCATGAGCAAGTTGGACACTGTGTTGCGGCGATCCAATGTGTACGCACAGGCTTACAAGATGATTAAGGATGTTGTTGCTCAAGTTGGAGAGCCTGAAATAGTCAAGTTCATGTTTTTCAAAAACCCGGAGAAGGACAAGAGGAGATACAATGGACCGAGTGCAAACGAGGTTGCGATCATCTTTACGGGAGAAAGTGGAAACCCTCCTCAGAATATTGACTTTACTGTTTTCCATAACCAGCATGGACTCCTCAAATACTCCAACATGAGCCCCCACATTGATCCGATGGCCTTTCCTCTGCTCTTTCCCAGAGGTGAACTTGGATGGGATCCAATCATGACTCACACGGGACGAAGACAAACTGCATCTCACAACAGGCTAACAATGCAGCAGTTCTACAAATACAGGCTAATGGAGAGAGACAACCATGGATTCACTCCTCCTCATCATGGCTGCAAGCTCTTTCAGCAGTATTTGGTTCTCTCCTATGTGAGATATGAGTCGAACAACCTCTTCTATATTCGTCAGAATCAAAGCAAACTTAGAATTGAGAAGTATCAAGAACTTATGGATGCCCTTGCTCAAGATGCAGCTGACCACCAGAGACCGATTGGAAGAGTCTGCATATTGCCTTCGACATTCCACGGCGGTCCAAGGTATATGCAACAAAATTACCAGGACGCCATGGCAATCGTGAACTGGTACGGAAGACCTGATCTTTTCATCACGTTCACCTGTAATCCAAACTGGCCTGAGATAACAAATGAACTGAAGCCTGGACAAACTCCCCAAGACCGACCAGACTTGGTGCCGAGAGTGTTTCACCTCAAACTCTAAGTTCTTTTAGGCATGCTCAAAGATGGTCATTTTGGGAGATGTCTTGCCCTCATTTACGTTGTCGAGTGGCAAAAACGGGGTCTTCCACATGCCCACAGCTTGATGGTGCTGAAAAGTGATGACAAAATCAGAGGAAGAGAAATGATTGATGAAGTAGTCTGTGCTGAGATACCTGACGAGACTGCCGAACCAAATCTTTACAGCATCGTGACCCAGCACATGATTTATGGACCGTGTGGAGAACTTAACCGTGACTGTGTTTGTATGGAACATGGCAAATGCAAGAAGGAGTTACCAAAGAAATTCAACCCTGAGACTCAAGAGAATGTCGATGGCTACCCTCTTTACAGACGAAGAGATGGTAATTCTTTCATGAAGAATGGAGTCAGGATTGACAATCGATGGGTAGTTCCGTACAACAAGTTTCTCCTCAAAGAGTTCAATGCTCACATCAAAGTGGAGATTTGTGCCACTGTGAAGGCGACGAAATATCTTTACAAGTATGTATACAAAGGTCATGATTGCGCAAAGATGGAAATCACCTCCGAAAACAATGAACATGATGAAATTACTCGATACATTGATGGTAGAATGGTGACGGCTCTGGAAGCGGCTTGGCGACTTCTTGGATTTAAATTGCACCCTCAAAGCCACCACATTGAGAGATTGGCAGTTCATTTACCTCATCAACAGAATGTTACATTTCTGGAAGGTCAAGAACATCAGGCATTAGAGAACGCTTCCTCAAAAGATACAACTCTGACTGCATACTTCAAGCTGTGTCAGTCAGACCCTGATGCAAGAGAGCTCCTCTACACAGAAGTCGGAGAATCATATCGATTCGTTAATGGAAAATGGCAAAAACGAGTGCGTCGTTTGGATACAATTTCTCGGATGTACAGCGTCAGCTCTTTGGATCGTGAGCGATATTTCCTGCGACTTCTCCTTCTAAACGTTTGAGGGCCAACATCGTTTGAGAACCTGAGAACTGTGAATGGCATTATATGTGGAACATTCGAGGAGACAGCAAGAGCCAGGGGATTGCTTGAAAACGATGAGGAATGGTCGAGATGTCTTGAGGAAGCTTCAAGATATCAGTCGCCAAAATCTCTGAGGGATCTTTTTGCCATCATTCTGGTGTTCTGCGATCCTCAAAATCCTACACCTCTTGAATTATTTGATCGGCATCTGGAAAGTTTAAGTGATGATTTGAGAAGGGATCACTCGGCTGATGTTTCCAAGGATAGATGCCTTGCAGAAATCAATGATATCCTGAGACTTCACGGAACAAAGAATTCTGATTTTGGACTTCCTGATCCAGTCTTCCGAGTTGATCAAGTTGAAAGTTACGACCAGGAGGAAGAGAAGAGACATGGCGAAGAATGCTATGCCAAATGCAATCGAGAGCAAAGACACGTTGTTGACAGCATTCTGCAAGCCTGTGAAGGAAGAGGAGACAACAAACTCTTTTCTATTGACGGTCCTGGTGGAACTGAAAAACTTATGTCTACAACACTTTGATGCATATTTTAAGAGGATACGGAAAGATCGTATTCCAGTAGCCTCAACAGGAATCGTAGTGACATTGCTGAAAGGTGGAAGGACGGCTCACTCAAGGTTTAAGTTACCGGTACCACTTAACGAAACATCAACATCACTCCTGACACAAGGCCAAAAAGCATATCGCGAGTTGGAGGCTGCCAGCTTGATTATCTGGGACGAAGTAGCGATGGCACAAGGACGCGCTCTTGAAGTTCTCGATCTGCTTCTTCGGGATATGATGAAAAGTAAAATTCCATTTGGAGGTAAAATCATTTTGTTGGGCGGAGACTTCAGGCAATGTTTACCTGTTGTTCCAAGAGGAGGTCGAGCAGCAATCGTTGGAGAATCTCTCAAGCGATGCAACCTCTTCTACTCATTCAAAGAATTCAAGCTCACCCAAAATATGAGAGCGGATCGCAACGAGAAAGTATTTGCTGAATGGCTTCTGAAACTTGAAGAAGCCCATCTGCCACATGCAGACGTTTTTGGTGACGATAGCTTCCAGATTCCTGAGCCTTGCGTCGGTAAAAAAGATCTGGTAGAGCTAATTTTTGGAAACGATCTTGACCCCTCATCCTGTGAGTCATTCAAAAATGTTGGGATCCTGACACCGAGAAATGAAGAGTCACTTGAGATGAATGATAAGATTGTCGACAAAATCCGCGGAGAAGCCAAAATTTACAGCAGCATCGACAATATTGAGTGTGATGATCCAGAGGAACAAAATAATTATCCAATGGAGTTCATTAACTCGCAGACTCCTTCAGGAATGCCTCCGTACATACTGAGACTGAAGATAGGATTGACAGTCATGCTGCAGCGTAACTTAAACACAATGAAAGGATTGTGCAATGGAACACGCCTGATTATCCAAAATATGGGTGAACATGTTCTTGATGCCGAAATCCTTACTGGTGAGCATGCCGGCGAACGTGTGTTCATTCCTCGGATTAATCTATCTCCAAGCCAAGCTGAGCTTCCATTCCGGCTGAGAAGGCGACAATTTCCTATTAGGCTGTCGTTCATCATGACAACAAGTCCCAAGGTCAGACCTTTGACAAAATCGGACTTTATCTTCCAGCTCCAGCTTTTGGACATGGTCAAATTTATGTCGCCTTTTCTCGAGTCAGGCGCTTTGAAGATGTGAAAGTTTTTGTGGCAGATTCCGTGAATCAAGGACGGATTGGCTCCCAAGTCTGGACTCAAAATGTGGTATATCGTGAAGTCCTATAGGTGATTCTTTGATGTGTGCAGTCTAATTTTTCTTTGCAGGGTTACATGGATAGTTTGTTAAAGTCTCTTTAGTCTTTATTTGTTTACGCAGAACTAATTCCTCGCCGCGACCAAAGGGTAAAAAAGAGGGCATGGGCAGAGCAGGTTACCCAAAAACTCTAACATTTGAGAAAAGTCGGATGGTTCCTGAGATGTTGCCGATGGGAAATCCTATCGGGCACACGGCTAGTGCATTAATAAAGTTTTATACAAATTTCTAAGATTTAGGCTTTTTCTTACCTTCGGGTTATTTCCAGGGTCTTATAGACGAAACAGTCGCAGAGTGATTATTTAGGTGTGAGTTGCAAAATAATTAAGCTAACACATGTTATGCTAGGCATTGCTCATATTTATTTTTAGTTAGTTACTTTCCCCATCTACTCTATGTTGAACAATGGTTTAAAACAAAAAAATCTCTTAATTACAGTACCGTACTTAATACATGAAAGTGATATTAAAAAGTTACTACAGTTACTTTTGCGTCATCCCCTTATAACATCAAGATTATTCAAAAAATTTACAATTAATTGATTGCCACAAACTATAACTCCGTAATTAATGTTATGAAACCAGTAATTTAACTTTGTACGTACGTACTCAAACTTACGCTCTCGCTCGCTCTCTCTCTCTCTCTCTCTCTCTCTCTCTCTCTCTCACGCTTCTGTTTCATTTAGGTAATTTTGTTAGGTATTCTACCAGTTGAAACTGTAAAATTTAAGAGTTTTGGCCAATTAATTATTGCTTGTACTTAACCATTCCGTGTGTGTCTCTGGGAGTTGCACAATCACTGTCTGTTCAACCTTCCGGTTCACTCCGCATTTAGTTTTTTGAGTACACTATTTAATTTGCTTCATTGTTGTGACCGTCCATCACCACTGTTTAAATTATACTGATACTAGTTATTTAGTCGGCCGACTGTATAATTACTTGAGCACTTGTTTTTTTTTTATGACTGCGCGGTCTGAAGAAGTTTTGTCGACTGCGGTATACTGCTTGCACCCTGTTACTAGTTACTGGAACCGCGCGCTCCTTTACTGCCCCGCGCGGCTCTGCTGTGTCTACTTGACTGGTCCAACGTTGACTGCACAGAGTACGGTTGACCGACTGTTGCCTCCTGGCTTGTCATAATTACGTATTTTTCCGTAATTCACAGATAGCTTGGGTTGCAAGTGACTACGTAATTCATCTAGACATAAACAGACTGGTCTCTTTCAATAACATTATATGCAGTTGTGAAAGCAGGGGTTCCCAAGAAGTTGTACACTGTTTGAATTGACATTTATTAAAATTCTTTACCACCCAATTCTGTACCGTTACAAGTGTTCTAGAAGAGGAGAGGGAGGTGGTTTTTTAGTGGGTCAGGTATAATACCCAAAGCCACAGACCCTGGAAGTGTGCACCCTTCCAGACATTTGGTCAGCAAATTTTTCCACCTACCATCATAAAAAAAAGTATTTTTATTAGTATTATTATTAACAATGAATGTTAAATGATAAACACAACAGTAAGATATTAGTTTTTAAGTGAGTGTCCTGTCGTCAATAAAATTTACAAAAAATAAACAAAGTAAGATAATTATTTTGTTATATATTTAACAGGAATTGGCTACATTTCTAAAACCATTTCTATGATAATGCCTGCAATGCTGTGACAAGGAAATATACCATATAGCTGCAATATAACTGATAAAAGGAAATTTGGAAGTTCTATTTTGTGTACTCTACATAATAAATTTTATTAAATTTATTTCCTAGTAAACTTTACAGTTATTTACTATAATTATTATAATCAATTAAAAATATATTTACTTAGTGTATCTACATTTGTTACAGGATCCTGTGATGAAAATTTTATGCCCAGACAGCCCGAGTTTTGGTGCCTCTTTCAAAAATTTGAAATACATTGTTTTTGTATGTATGAATATGTTTAACATACTATCATATTTCTCAATGGAAAACAGGTATAGAAAATAAATTTAATTTGCCTAAAGTAAAACATAACTAAATATAAAATATTAAACAACACAATCAACATTAATAGAATGGACTGAAAAAATTGGGTGGGGGGAGCACTAATGAAACTTAAACTTAAGAAATTCTATAAATGAGTAGCAGTATGTATCAAAATCAGTTGGACAACAAATTTAACATGATCTTTCTTGCTTTTAGATAGCAAAATCTTCAATATTTTCTAAATCTTGTGATCCTGTTAGAGCCCAGTGCCTGTATTTAGGTTAGCACAATTTAAATTATAGAATGTTGTTTTGTTCCAGCATTAAGTATTTGTAATGTAAATTTTGTGTTACATTATTTCAGAACAACATTTTCAATAGAAGAATATATTTTGGGTTAAGAGAACTCAGAAAGTTAGTACTTTGTTTCAAATTAATGGGGCACTGATCTTCACAAGTTTCCAATAGTGGAATAATCTAGACCAGAAGGTCAATAAAAATCCTTATTAAATCCAGCAGTATCCATAAGTAGGCAGGTTAGGGTATTTAGGAAATGATCCTGGACTGACTTCACACTTTCTAGCTATCACAGGCAGTAAGCAAATTTTGAATTATCTGGCTGTGATTGTTATGGCTTGTCCACAGCATATTCAAAAGAATGCTTGTTTTTAATCCAGATACTCAAAATATTGTCTAGTTTTTATTTACAGTATGTTCCATTTTGAACATAAACATGTTCTACTATCAAGGTATATAATACTATCACTACAGTAATTAATACCACGCTACCACATCTCTCAAACATTATCTTAACTCTGCCACAGACCATCATACACTACCTTTACTAATACACCTTTGCATTGTATGTAGTAGTCAATCTATACATGCGTTAAATCTTATATCCTTATTCAGGAAGTTAAATGCCCATTGTTTCTATATACAATTGCATTTAATTGTAAACGTGTTTGTTAGTACTTGTAGTATGCAATCTGCAACTCCACTTTAGACGTGTCGTGGAGGTATGGTACGGAAGGCAAAGAAAACATATTCCAGATGATTGCTGAAATTATGTATTTAGTTAAAATAGAATCCTTAAATTTTTAGTGACCGTCAATCAGTGAATGTTTTAGTGGATAGTTAGTGAGGATCGGTCAATAATACAACTTTTAGTAATTTTGCGTCGACGTTTCGACAATATTTATTGTCATCTTCAGGACCTGTGTATGGAATACAATAGAAATATCAAACACAACGAAACAATTAAATATTTGGGTGAACGTGTTGGTGATGTGAGTGTGTGCGTGTGTATGTATGTATCATTTTTTATGTGAAGACTTATGATAGTTTGTTTACATCTTCAAATTATCTTTAAGAAAGCGAGCAAATTATAGTATGAGAGAACTTAATTTATACAGTATTACAATTTAAATTACTAAATATAATGTTATTTTAATTAATTAAACAAACAGTAACCAACAATTGGATATTAGATTGGTACAAAAATTGTTTATACCTACAACAGTCAACATATAGCAAAGTAATATATTACCTATAATTAAAACAGATTAGGGGATGTTCACTACGTAATTCTTAAAAGTTATTTTTACCATGTTTCACTCCCTACTGGTGTTAGCAAACAATCATAATTTAGAAACATACAATTTATACAATATTGTAAAACATTACGACTTAAATCAGATAGTTGACAAAGGTTACACACAAACGTTTCTGGTAAATTTTACTAACAGGTAAACTTGGATAATACGGTAATTGTAATCATATTGTAAAATATAGTCAAGAGTACTATAGAATAATGTAATTTATGTATGTGTCCACAATCACCCTTCTCTTTCACCCATGCTCCCCCCGCCAGTCCACCCAGCCTCTCACTCTAACCTGAAATCGATGTATCACTCACTATCACCCCACTCACTCACTCACTCTCTCTCTCTCTCTCTCTCTCTCTCTTCTACATCTCACTCACTGTCTCCCTTCTTCTCTCTCTCACTCTTCCACCCTTCGCTCTCACACTCTCTCTCTCTCCCTCTCATTATCTCTCTTCATTCACTCTCCTCTTTCACTCTCTCTCTCATTATATCTCTTCATTCACTCTCTCTCACACTCTCTCTCTCTCTCTCTCTCTCTCTCCCCCTCTCATTTGTCATTGTCCACGATTGGCACTCTAAAACACTCACAATTTTTATTACACTATCATCCTCATATAAATAGAGAATTATACACACGATAACAGAAATGATTTACCAACTTGTATTAAAGGGTTACAGACTTTATAACACAACATTATAGATAACAAATCTATTATATGAAAATGGTTATTACTTAATATTTACATTTTGGTCAATGTTATTGACCTGGAACTTGGTCTGTACAGAGTACCATAGTCAATGTAGTTCAAATATATGTCAGTCATAATCTCTCTCACATGATCCCTCAATCTCTCTCTCTCTCTCTCTCTCTCTCTCACTCTATTCTAAACAGATATATACCACAAATCTAACACTTAGACGTGTACATACACACACGCTAGAATTACATACGCACACACACACACACACACACACACACACAACAAAACAACCTCACAAGTCAACTACACATTCGAGAATCCATACATAAATATAACACTATTTTATTGACTTATTTTTATCATCTAAGTGTAAATTATGCACAACGGAGATGCCCACTGTACTGAGTTTAAAACTGATCGACTATGTGTCTATAAGAAATGTTATATGTTTCTTAGCTAATACTAGATAATATGATCAGTGAGACACTTACAATTGTTGCAGACGCCAAACACACAACTGTAAATTTTCCCTGACCAACACCTTATTATAAAGCAGAACAGACGACCCTTGTACATTTGTAGGAAATTAAGTAACATGTGTTCGGAAGACAGTTGAGAAAGATTTGCACTAGAGGGGAGTGTGACACTAATTAATATCCAACGACAAGCTGGCCACTAATGACCAACACATCCTGTAGGGAGACTACTGAATATTTCTTCAAATTCATGTTTTGACGGTGTGTATAAGTTGAGCATAACTGGACGAGAGGTTTTGAGTATCAGTGCGAAAATTAATGGAGTGAGGGTCACTTTTAATTTGAATCATTTCCAGTACGCACCTTTTGAAATAATTATTTTCGTAATATTTAATTTGGGTGTTGTTGAAGTCAAATTCATGACCGGTGTTTAAATGGTGAGATACTAAGGCGTTGGGGTTATCATTATGGGTTTTTTTATGGCAATCATACCTATGTTGATAAATTCTCTTATGTAAATATTGGGACGTAATACCAGTGTATGTGGCTGGACAGTCATTGCATTGGATAGTGTATACGACATTAGATCGTTTATCTTTGGATGTCGGGTCTTTGAGGCTTGAGAAGAGAGATCGAACAGTATGTTGGTTTTTGAATGCTAAAGTTTTTTGAATTTTTGATAGGCATTTTTTAAGTTTTTCAGAAAGCCCTTTAACATAAGTTGTAGAAAAGTATGAGCCAGCGTTGGGCTCAGGTGTATTAGATTGGGCAGATGTAAGATTGGGGCTCAGCTGATTTGCGCGATGTTTATGAATTACCTGTTTGATTATGTGGTCTGGGTAACCATTGTTTTTGAAAATCTTAAATACTAATTCCGTGTTTTTTTGATGAAATGATTGATCACTTAGACCGGTGGCTCTCTTATATACCGAGTGGATTAAGTTAGTTTTTAGATGTATGGGATGGTTGGAATTAAAATGCAGATATCTACCGGAGTTGGTGGGTTTTATGAACCAATCAGTGACTATAGTACCATCTGTCTGTCTAATAACCTTGGTATCAAGAAATGAAATGGAACTATTCTGTTCGTGCTCTATTGTGAACTGTATTCGTTCAAAGCCCATTAGTTTGGAATTGAACAGAGATAAGATTGTGTCGTGTTGGTCATATGGAATACATGTTATAATATCGTCCACGTATTTATATAGAAAGGGGAGTTTAAATGGTAGCGTAGGGATAACTATGTCAAGAAACTGGTTCATGGTAATGTCAGCTAAGATGGGCCCGAGACTGCTACCCATAGCAGTGCCATATGTTTGTTTAAAAAATTGTCCCTGAAATGTGAAATAACCATTATTGCAACAATGCGACAGAAGTTTAAGGAAACTATTCTTTTCTAATGTTGTATGTGTGGAGATGCAGTTCCAATTTTTGTTTAAAATGTTGATCACTGTTTGGATATTTACATTAGTGAATAAGGAGGAAACGTCTAGTGAAATTAAAACATGATTGGGAGGGATTGTGTGTTTCTTTATAGTTTCAACAAAGGTAAAGCTATCACTAATGTTGTACTTTTCAGAAGACGCATTTTTTAGAATATTTGCTAGCCATTTTGATGTTTCATATGTAGGGGAGTTTATAAATGAGATAATAGGTCTAAGAGGGTTGTCAGGAGAGTGAATGAAGAGAGATAATGAGAGGGAGAGAGAGAGAGTGTGAGAGCGAAGGGTGGAAGAGTGAGAGAGAGAAGAAGGGAGACAGTGAGTGAGATGTAGAAGAGAGAGAGAGAGAGAGTGAGTGAGTGAGTGGGGTGATAGTGAGTGATACATCGATTTCAGGTTAGAGTGAGAGGCTGGGTGGACTGGCGGGGGGAGCATGGGTGAAAGAGAAGGGTGATTGTGGACACATACATAAATTACATTATTCTATAGTACTCTTGACTATATTTTACAATATGATTACAATTACCGTATTATCCAAGTTTACCTGTTAGTAAAATTTACCAGAAACGTTTGTGTGTAACCTTTGTCAACTATCTGATTTAAGTCGTAATGTTTTACAATATTGTATAAATTGTATGTTTCTAAATTATGATTGTTTGCTAACACCAGTAGGGAGTGAAACATGGTAAAAATAACTTTTAAGAATACGTAGTGAACATCCCCTAATCTGTTTTAGTTATAGGTAATATATTACTTTGCTATATGTTGACTGTTGTAGGTATAAACAATTTTTGTACCAATCTAATATCCAATTGTTGGTTACTGTTTGTTTAATTAATTAAAATAACATTATATTTAGTAATTTAAATTGTAATACTGTATAAATTAAGTTCTCTCATACTATAATTTGCTCGCTTTCTTAAAGATAATTTGAAGATGTAAACAAACTATCATAAGTCTTCACATAAAAAATGATACATACATACACACGCACACACTCACATCACCAACACGTTCACCCAAATATTTAATTGTTTCGTTGTGTTTGATATTTCTATTGTATTTCATACACAGGTCCTGAAGATGACAATAAATATTGTCGAAACGTCGACGCAAAATTACTAAAAGTTGTATTATTGACCGATCCTCACTAACTATCCACTAAAACATTCACTGATTGACGGTCACTAAAAATTTAAGGATTTAATTAAGAACTGAGGTTATTCAACAACAAACATGGGATTCTACAGAGAAATATCGGACACATACGGACAACCAGCTTGCCGACTCCTAAAATTATGGGCCAGTGATAACAGGAAACTCGCTTCTCTCATTAACCAACGTATTTTTCTGCTGAAGTGTCGACAGTTCAAAGTATTTCCTGCGCATATAGAAGCAATGTTCAACTTTAAACGTCGCACCATGGAACAACAAATGTACAATAGTGTTGTGAACAGTGCAAATAGATTTAAAAGAGACTATCTTAATAGTGAAATTAAAAATTCCATAAAAAATCTTAATTACACAAAAAATAGGATACATCAAACCAAACTCAGTAGTTATCAACACTTACCAGCTTCCATAATAAACGAATTTTCAAATAAACAAAACAGTGCGTTTCAACACATGGTAGAAAAAATTCGAAACAAGCAAATCGCGAAACTAAACCGGATAAAACAACATAAGGACAACCTTCCAAAATTCAATCCGGACTGGCTGATAAATCTCACTGACATCGACATTCCTCTCGATATAAAAACATTACTTTCCCTAGGACCAAAATTTGCCTTCCCGGATAATGATAATCGCATCCCCACCGAGAAAATTATCACCGAAGTAGAACACGTTCTTCACAACCTACCTGAAGATAAAAATCCAGAAATTGTCAGGAGTGAATGTATTAATATTATCACTAATCACATTAACAAAAATAAAACAAATAAAAATAAAAAACACCAAAACAACCAGCTGGCTACTGTTTGTAAAGCCACCAAACACTTCTTATCAGACAATAAAGACATTTTAGTACTGCAAGCAGATAAATCTAACAAGACAGTTATCATGTATAAAACTGAGTATTTCAATAGAATGAATTCATTAGTAGGTGATTGTGAAACATATGTTAAGCTTAATAGGGACCCCACTACTTCTTTAAACAACTCAACTGTGACAATACTCAAAGAGGCTTTCAAAAACGGACAAATTGACAACAATACCTATAAACGCTTAGTTCCCCATGCCCCAACTCCACCTAAAATTTACGGCTTAGTAAAAACTCATAAACCTGACAACCCTCTTAGACCTATTATCTCATTTATAAACTCCCCTACATATGAAACATCAAAATGGCTAGCAAATATTCTAAAAAATGCGTCTTCTGAAAAGTACAACATTAGTGATAGCTTTACCTTTGTTGAAACTATAAAGAAACACACAATCCCTCCCAATCATGTTTTAATTTCACTAGACGTTTCCTCCTTATTCACTAATGTAAATATCCAAACAGTGATCAACATTTTAAACAAAAATTGGAACTGCATCTCCACACATACAACATTAGAAAAGAATAGTTTCCTTAAACTTCTGTCGCATTGTTGCAATAATGGTTATTTCACATTTCAGGGACAATTTTTTAAACAAACATATGGCACTGCTATGGGTAGCAGTCTCGGGCCCATCTTAGCTGACATTACCATGAACCAGTTTCTTGACATAGTTATCCCTACGCTACCATTTAAACTCCCCTTTCTATATAAATACGTGGACGATATTATAACATGTATTCCATATGACCAACACGACACAATCTTATCTCTGTTCAATTCCAAACTAATGGGCTTTGAACGAATACAGTTCACAATAGAGCACGAACAGAATAGTTCCATTTCATTTCTTGATACCAAGGTTATTAGACAGACAGATGGTACTATAGTCACTGATTGGTTCATAAAACCCACCAACTCCGGTAGATATCTGCATTTTAATTCCAACCATCCCATACATCTAAAAACTAACTTAATCCACTCGGTATATAAGAGAGCCACCGGTCTAAGTGATCAATCATTTCATCAAAAAAACACGGAATTAGTATTTAAGATTTTCAAAAACAATGGTTACCCAGACCACATAATCAAACAGGTAATTCATAAACATCGCGCAAATCAGCTGAGCCCCAATCTTACATCTGCCCAATCTAATACACCTGAGCCCAACGCTGGCTCATACTTTTCTACAACTTATGTTAAAGGGCTTTCTGAAAAACTTAAAAAATGCCTATCAAAAATTCAAAAAACTTTAGCATTCAAAAACCAACATACTGTTCGATCTCTCTTCTCAAGCCTCAAAGACCCGACATCCAAAGATAAACGATCTAATGTCGTATACACTATCCAATGCAATGACTGTCCAGCCACATACACTGGTATTACGTCCCAATATTTACATAAGAGAATTTATCAACATAGGTATGATTGCCATAAAAAAACCCATAATGATAACCCCAACGCCTTAGTATCTCACCATTTAAACACCGGTCATGAATTTGACTTCAACAACACCCAAATTAAATATTACGAAAATAATTATTTCAAAAGGTGCGTACTGGAAATGATTCAAATTAAAAGTGACCCTCACTCCATTAATTTTCGCACTGATACTCAAAACCTCTCGTCCAGTTATGCTCAACTTATACACACCGTCAAAACATGAATTTGAAGAAATATTCAGTAGTCTCCCTACAGGATGTGTTGGTCATTAGTGGCCAGCTTGTCGTTGGATATTAATTAGTGTCACACTCCCCCCTAGTGCAAATCTTTCTCAACTGTCTTCCGAACACATGTTACTTAATTTCCTACAAATGTACAAGGGTCGTCTGTTCTGCTTTATAATAAGGTGTTGGTCAGGGAAAATTTACAGTTGTGTTTGGCGTCTGCAACAATTGTAAGTGTCTCACTGATCATATTATCTAGTATTAGCTAAGAAACATATAACATTTCTTATAGACACATAGTCGATCAGTTTTAAACTCAGTACAGTGGGCATCTCCGTTGTGCATAATTTACACTTAGATGATAAAAATAAGTCAATAAAATAGTGTTATATTTATGTATGGATTCTCGAATGTGTAGTTGACTTGTGAGGTTGTTTTGTTGTGTGTGTGTGTGTGCGTATGTAATTCTAGCGTGTGTGTATGTACACGTCTAAGTGTTAGATTTGTGGTATATATCTGTTTAGAATAGAGTGAGAGAGAGAGAGAGAGAGAGATTGAGGGATCATGTGAGAGAGATTATGACTGACATATATTTGAACTACATTGACTATGGTACTCTGTACAGACCAAGTTCCAGGTCAATAACATTGACCAAAATGTAAATATTAAGTAATAACCATTTTCATATAATAGATTTGTTATCTATAATGTTGTGTTATAAAGTCTGTAACCCTTTAGTACAAGTTGGTAAATCATTTCTGTTATCGTGTGTATAATTCTCTATATATATGAGGATGATAGTGTAATAAAAATTGTGAGTGTTTTAGAGTGCCAATCGTGGACAATGACAAATGAGAGGGGGGGAGAGAGAGAGAGAGAGAGAGAGTGAATGAAGAGATATAATGAGAGAGAGAGAGTGAAAGAGGAGAGTGAATGAAGAGAGATAATGAGAGGGAGAGAGAGAGAGTGTGAGAGCGAAGGGTGGAAGAGTGAGAGAGAGAAGAAGGGAGACAGTGAGTGAGATGTAGAAGAGAGAGAGAGAGAGTGAGTGAGTGGGGTGATAGTGAGTGATACATCGATTTCAGGTTAGAGTGAGAGGCTGGGTGGACTGGCGGGGGGAGCATGGGTGAAAGAGAAGGGTGATTGTGGACACATACATAAATTACATTATTCTATAGTACTCTTGACTATATTTTACAATATGATTACAATTACCGTATTATCCAAGTTTACCTGTTAGTAAAATTTACCAGAAACGTTTGTGTGTAACCTTTGTCAACTATCTGATTTAAGTCGTAATGTTTTACAATATTGTATAAATTGTATGTTTCTAAATTATGATTGTTTGCTAACACCAGTAGGGAGTGAAACATGGTAAAAATAACTTTTAAGAATTACGTAGTGAACATCCCCTAATCTGTTTTAGTTATAGGTAATATATTACTTTGCTATATGTTGACTGTTGTAGGTATAAACAATTTTTGTACCAATCTAATATCCAATTGTTGGTTACTGTTTGTTTAATTAATTAAAATAACATTATATTTAGTAATTTAAATTGTAATACTGTATAAATTAAGTTCTCTCATACTATAATTTGCTCGCTTTCTTAAAGATAATTTGAAGATGTAAACAAACTATCATAAGTCTTCACATAAAAAATGATACATACATACACACGCACACACTCACATCACCAGCACGTTCACCCAAATATTTAATTGTTTCGTTGTGTTTGATATTTCTATTGTATTTCATACACAGGTCCTGAAGATGACAATAAATATTGTCGAAACGTCGACGCAAAATTACTAAAAGTTGTATTATTGACCGATCCTCACTAACTATCCACTAAAACATTAAAATAGAATGTATAAGATGTTATAACAAACTTACAGAGAGCAAATTCACATCTACGCATGTCTATCAAAATAAGAACGGAAATGCTATGCTGTGCTGAGCATTGTTAAAGGCTTTAAAACACTTTCTAAAACATGGTAATGTATTTCAGTTTTTACAGACAAGTCTCACTGACCAGCTGGTGTGAGAATTACTGTTAGCATAACACGTTTAAACTGTTAAAATAATGCTGTGCACCAGAGACATAAGACACCATGTCACATACACAGTACTTTACAGGACAGCTAAAAAACAATTTAAAAAAAATATAAGTATATCACTTATATACTGAGTCGGTAGTGATATAGGGTATGGTGGTCCACACTGAGACACTAAATTTTTTTCAAATTTGAATTGCCCGCCATAAGTGTTGCTAAGGTGGGAAATTTAGGATTCAAAAATAGTGTTGGCTATCGTGTTTGTGGATGGCTTCCTTTTTATTTGTACAGAAAATCTGAAGCTGAGTGTTTTGAGGTGAGTAAAGTAAAATAATCTATTCACGTTTTGATGTCTTTGGCATTTTAAATTTAAATATGAAATATATTATTTATATTATATTGTATTTTGCTGTGAATGAGAGTTAAAATGAAGTGATTCACTTTCAAATGCACAGGTAATTAAGGTTATGACAAATAACTTTTGTGATTAAGTGCACGTGGGTCACAGTGAGACATTAATAGGTGGGGTACTGTGAGACATGTTGTTTGTGGTATTTTAACCCTAAAAACTGATATTGTACAGGTTATAAGGCACACAATATGTTTTATTTGGTTATGCCATGGGCTAATTTTTTGTTTATTTGTTTTAAGATGGCTAGAAATCGTAAAAGGAAAACAAACATGGGATCTTTTTCTCATGAAAGCAGTTGAACTTGTTATTAAGGAAGGCTATAGTATTCGCCAAGCTGCTGTTCAGAAAAATCTTTCCTTTCAAACATTAGCAAGGTAAGAAGATATATTGGGCTTATTTTCATATCAGCTTGGTTAGAAACTGGTTATTTCCTTTTAATTTCTGTATTATCACTACTTGAATAATGTTCATAGAAATTCTCACCACAGATCTTAATTGCCACCTTGTTGTTTTCCTTCAGGTATGTTCAAAAACAATTAGCTGAACCTGATAGAGAAGTTAGAATGACACCAAATTATGCCTGCCGGAGGGTTATGTCAGATGAGCAAGAGACCGTCTTAGCTGATTATATTCTCACGTGTTCCAAAATGAATTATCCACTGACTACAAAAGATTCTCGCCGACTGGCATATGAGACAGCTGTAAAGAATAATGTTATTATTCCAGAACAGTGGGAAAATGAAAAAATGGCCGGATTAGAATGGCTCCGTAATTTTATGAAAAGACATTCTTTTCTTAGCATAAGACATCCTGAAGCTTGTAGCATTGCTAGGTTGTCTTCTTTGAATAGACATAATGTTGAAACATTCATGGACAAATTGAAAGAGGTCTTAGAAAGAAACCCTTCCTTTTCAGATGGTTCTCGTTTATGGAACTTAGATGAAACAGGCACAACAACTGTACAAAAACCCAGAAAGGTCATAGCAGGGAAAGGTGTAAAATCTGTAGCCCAGGCAACCAGCGGTGAAAAGGGGTCTTTAGTAACAACTTGTTGTTTTATTAATGCATTAGGCAATACTCTACCACCGGCAATGGTATTTCCTCGAACTCATTTTAAGTCTCATATGATACGGGATGGCCCTTCTGGTACACTAGGTCTCGCAACACCTTCTGGTTGGATGAATGCAGATCTGTTTGTTGATGTAATGAAACATTTCATCAAACATACCTGTTCGTCTAAAGAAAATCCGACACTACTGCTGCTTGACAACCACGAAAGTCATCTTTCCATAGAATGTTTGGATCTTGCGAAAGAAAATAGTGTAACTATTCTCACTTTTCCACCACACTGTTCGCATAAGTTACAGCCCTTAGATGTAGGTGTATATTTCTCTTTTAAGTCGCATTATAATTCAG
This sequence comes from Magicicada septendecula, assembly GCA_034769895.1. Classification (NCBI taxonomy): domain Eukaryota; kingdom Metazoa; phylum Arthropoda; class Insecta; order Hemiptera; family Cicadidae; genus Magicicada; species Magicicada septendecula. The sequence goes on from CM068369.1 coordinate 382,028,100, forward strand.
CTGTCAGTTCCTGGCTTGTAAACCACCCAGGAACCCCTTTCACGATATATGACATTGCTGGGTGTGTTAATGTTGCTTTTCAGCGATCAATGACAAAATCAAACATTGGGTCAGGGTTTAGGAAGACAGGAATATTCCCATATGATAAAAATGTCTTTACAGATGATGACTATCTTCCTAGCAGTGTAACAGATAGACCCTGCGAAGAAACTCTACAAACCGAAACAAATGGTGAAAATTCTAGAACAGAATCTTCACAGGCTGATGACAACAAAAATTCTCAGTTAACTGGAATTTCATTAGAGCTTCCATTGGAAATTGATAAGGACTGTAATGAGAATTCTGAGAGAAACGGACAGAAAGTCATCAGCCCTTACGCATTTCGTGGGCTACCAAAGGCTGAGCCTCGAAAAACAAACAGGAGAAAGAAAGGTAGGTGTATGATTGTTACAGACACTCCAGAGAAAAACAAATTAACAGAACTTGCTCTCAAGCGAAGATCAACAAAACAAGCAATTAATGAAGGGAAGAGTAGCAAAAGAAGGTTATTTGACAGTTCCCTTAATTCTCAAAATGAAGGTAAGAGAGATTTCTCCTGCCTTTCATCATCATCATCATCATCAGATCATGAGGAAGACGTCATGGAATTCAGTCCACTTACGAAGGAACCATCTCTTGGAGATTATGTATTGATTGAATTTCATGGGAAAACAAAATTAATGTATGTCAGTGTAGTTACAAAAGCAAAAGATAGGTTTGGTGACATAGAAGTTTCATTTATGAGAAGAGTGAAAAATTCAAACAAATTTATTTTTCCGGAGATTCCAGATATGTCATCTGTTAGTGTTGCTGATGTTAAAATGATTTTACCTGAACCAAACAAGTTTGGTGCAACAAAAAGGCAGAACAGTTATTTAAGTTTTGAAGTAAAATTTGGAAATATGAATGTAAAGTAGGTTGTCTCAGTGTGGACCAGTCGCTGTCTCATTGTAGACCACTATGGGGCACAATGAGACAAAATGACTATATAAGAAAAATTGTTTTTTTCTGATTTGCATTTAAAGAGATATCAATAATATTGTTTTGCTATTGTAGTCAATACATGTGTGTAACATCCTATGTAAGTTTTTAAACTATAACATTGAAAATAAATATTTAAACATTTTTTTAATAATTGGTGTCTCACTGTGGACCACCTTACCCTACTTATATTCAGTTAATCAACGGACACGTCATGGAAAACAAAATCTAAGAAATTTTACTTTGTTTACTCAACTGTCTTAACAATTATAACAGTTTTGGCCACTTGTTTAAATTTTAATATAACACTTTATTCGGTCTAAATAGAGAAATTGAAAAAATAAATAATTATATGTTTTTCAAGTATTTTAATGGACATAGTGTTTTATACCACTACACAAACAAAATTTATAGTAGATTTCTCAAATGACACCATCTCCTCCAGTGACAAAAATAAAGGTAAAATATATTTTAAATATCGGTATGGAGAACCATACATGACTTCCATATTCTAAGATTTATATTTAAAATCATTTTCGAAATGAAATATTACCATAGAAACTACTTCTTTCTACTTACTGCTTCAGCCTTAACCACAGTACTGTGGTCACTAACGTATAACACCTCACATTATCACACTCGATTTTCACTGATGATGGAAGTCGATGGCATTGCCGAAACGTCTGGTTTTGTAGAAAACATTGGACTACGGCCAAACAGCCCAGGAAGGAATTTAAAATAAAAAAATACTCCTTTGTTGCCAATAACGTTGTACACATATATATAAAAAATATGCATAAAATTAATGGCTTGTATAATGTTTGATCCCCATTAAGTAGTCCATAAGTTTCCAAAGTTTTAATATTATGATGTATGTAATTAAAACATCAGAGCAGGTTTAGTGTGTATGAGGGTACACCGTGGATGAAAATTTTCAACATTCCCTATTGAGCGTTGCTCAGAGTAAAGCTGCGAATCTACAGTGTACGTTTCACAGAACAAACACGCGGAAAAGAAGGAGCGCTCCGAAGTCACTCATGGACCCTCAGCATCTTGCAGAGGGTTCATTCCCTAAAGACGAAAAGTCTGTCTATGAACTGTTCCTCTGTAAACACGTGCAGTTACACTGTCCCGCGATCTACAGGAAGCAAATCGCTATCCATGCTGGACACTTTTTTGGCTTGTGTGCGTTGTGTTGGTGTGGGTTTTGGCACTTTCCATTTAAAAAGCGTGCAAATGTAAGAAAATAAACATGAGTGAGGCCAGAAATAACGCGAATTGTCCGTGTGTGTGTCTTCCCTGCCTTTTTAATGCGGGAATCATAATAATAAAATGGAAACGTAAACATTACATAATTCGAGATATGCTTGCCTGCCACGAACGATATATTTTCTCTCATACATGATTTACATTAAAATGAAAAAATTATAATTTTATTGCCTGGCAACAAATTATTTTATTTTTAACAATTACCATTGTTTGAAAAAGTTTAAATGAATTTTCAAGTACTTTACTGTTGTTAAAACGTAAAAGTTTGCAGGTAAACTACCCCTTTCTCTTAACCGATCTTCACCAAAATCAACAGGCCTTCAGTCTTTCACAAGTGATGAACGTATGCAAAACAATATTTGATTCTGTTTGAATGTGCGGCAGTTATAGTTTGTCATAGAAAAAATTACCATTGTTAAAACATAAAATGTTGCAGGTAAACTACCCCTTTCCCTTAACCGATCTTCACCTAAATCAACAGACATTGAGTTCTCTATAGCTCAGGAAGGTATGCAAAACATTATTTGATTCTGATTGAATTTACGGCAGTTATCATTCGTCATAGAAAAAATTACCCGTGTTAAAACATAAAACGTTGCAGGTAAACTACCCCTTTTCCTAACCTGATCTTCAAATAAAACAATAGGTCTTAAGAACTCTACAATTCAGGGCTGTATGCAAAAAATTATTTGATTATGTTTGAATTTGCGGCAGTTATATCGTTTGCCATAGAAAATACCCTTGTTAAAACATAAAACGTTGCTGGTAAACTACCCCTTTCCCATAACCGATCTTCACCAAAAACAATAGGTCTTGAGAACTCTACAATTCAGGCCAGTATGCAAATAATCATTTGATTCTGTTTGAATTTATGGCTGTTATCGTTTGCCATAGAAAATACCCTTGTTACAACAAAAAACATTGCATGTAAACTACCCCTTTCCCTTAACCGATCTTCACCAAAAACAACAGGTCTTGAGAACTCTACAATTCAGGGCTGTATGCAAAACAGTATTTGATTATGTTTGAATTTGCGGCTGTTATCGTTTGCCATAGAAAATAATTACCCTTGATTAAAAAAAAGTTGCAGGTAAACTACCCCTTTCCCTTAACCGATCTTCACCAAAAACAATACGTCTTGAGTACTCTAAAATCAGGGCTGTATGCAAAAAATTATTTGATTCTGTTTGAATTTGCGGCTGTTATAGTTTGCCATAGAAAAAAATCTACAGACAGACAGACACACACACAGACACTTTTCAAAAAATGACTTTTTTTCATGTTTTGAGTGTAGTACAATCAGAATCTGCAATAATCTCGAACACGATTTTTTTTGCCATCACCATACTTCCATTTCCTTAAGGAACATGGAAGTAAAATCAGTAAAAATTATATTCTCAGTTTCTCATAGCATAATTTATTGAACATAAATCTTATGAACTAGGCCTGTGTTTAGATATCAGTTAAATACATAATTTTCTACCCATTTTTAATTACAACATGAAACCAAAAAAATCATTACATTAACTGAATGAATGAAAGTTTATAAGAAAATATTTTTTAGTTGTTATTATTATAAATATGAAAAATGTTTATAACATTTACAGTAAAACAATGCAAAAGAATAATTTTTCAAAATCAAGTAGGCCTACACATCACAGAAAATCTCAACATTAGTACATAACACAACTTTCAGCATGTAAGTTACATATCTGAAAAAGAATCGGTGTATTTAGAGTTTAAAATTCAACATTTCTAAAAAAGAACAACTTTCATTATCACAAAGTCAGTCTTCATCAGAAGCATCATCAATTCGATAGTCTGGATTGTCATTGCTATATCTTAAACTTCTGTAGAAAGTGCGACACTCTGAAGCCAACAAAGGGAACTGATAGTAAACCATTATATTTTTGTGTTGAAATTTGTTTTATTGTTCTATTTGCTACTTGCAAAATATTTGGAAAAGTAACACTTTCTTTTCTGATATTCCTTTTCAGATTTACTTCCCTGTTTTAAAAAAACAGGAACCAATACTTTCTTGCCTTACCTGCAGGTGTACACATCTCAACAGCAATACTTGGTATTTATTTGTGTCAAGCTTTCAGATTATGAAAGGTGAATTTAATTCCAATTTATAAAGGGATTTCAAGTTTTTGAAATTTGTAATTCCATGTTGTACACACAATATTTACTGGAACATTGACAGATTAATTGTTGCCAGTCCCATGGAGTTAAAATGCTCATACTATTTAGTTTGTAGTCCATCTACCATGTCAGCTTCCATATATGTATGGCCTTTTAACAAAAATTTTGATTTATAACTTTTATTCGAGTGTTATTTGTGCATAACCCAAAAGAAAATCGATACTATTGACAAATTTTTGTTTTGGCCAAACAAAATATGAAGCTATTTCATCCCCCCCCACATCCTTTGGATTCATCCCACATTATTCAATAGGCAGAACTATTGGAAGAATCATATGTTGTGAAGTTAAAGGTCCAGGAGCTTTTGTTGATAAAAACTTTGGCTATTTGTTACCAAAGGGTGTAGCTAGACACTTTTGCAAATCAGCAGTCAGAACTTTGTTAACTTTTGTATCTTTTATGTCCAAACGTACTCTTCATTTCATATAGCCTTTTTGATTCAGTGAGATGTAAACTGTAGTCACTATTAAGTTTGCCTTTTCTTCCTTCAGATAAATTACTCTCAAGTTTTGCAATGTAAGAGTCACACATATCACATGTGTCTAAACCTGGTGGTTTAAAAGATAAGTTGCATTTTTTATTAAATACATCTGCATACAACCATTTTTTGGCTATAAGTTGTTTTTCAGTATCCTATTGTAAACAATACTGCAAATACAGAGAATACATTTTTTCAATTGTTAACTCTGTACCTAACAAATTTTCTTGTTTGTTCTCTGCTGTAGTGACTGCTACAGGTTGGGAAGGAAGAAATATGCTTTTGAATGGTGTTAACAACAATTTCAGGAGTTTTACCAGGAATGTGCTTCCCTCTTTGATCTGGTTCCACAAGCCCACCTGGCTTATCTTTCTTTAAAGCACTTATAGCAACTTTATTGGGTATAGAAAGCATGTTGGCAAACATCACTTTACATGCATGGATTGGATTCTTATTAATAATAAAACTATAAATTAAAGAATACTCTTTTTTTCTGGAACCATCAGTACTTCTGCAACATTCTTTTAACCTGCACACATGAACAAATAAACTGTCTTTTGACATCACGGTCTTCGCTTACATCCTTAACATCAATTAAAAATGTTCAGCCTATCATTGTCACAGAGTTTGTCCCTGCATTTCAGGAACATGGTGTTTTCTTAAGTCTGGCAGGAACTCTCTTCCCTTTTATACTTATGTATTCTTTCCCTGCAATGTAGTGTGATTTTTCTAGTTCTTGAACTCATTTTCTTATTTTATTGTAATTCATAAAAATTAAAACTATTTCAGTAAAGGCTACGTTCTTGTCAAAAACACTTTTGGTAAACACAAATACAGAAATACCATCAACTGTGTAATAGTGACATTTACACTACAGTGCTGCTAGCTGGTTTGTTTTGCCAACACCATGTAGTGTGACATCACCTGGAATAGCTTACATCCTAGTGGGAAATAACACTAATTGCATATGGTGTTGTGAAAGGAAGAATAAAGTAGAGGTAAAGAACACTATGTGCACATGATGTTGTTTGCTTCAAGAAGCAATGTGAGATTGTATTATTTTAAACATGCCCATTGGCTGTATAAACATAACCTGGAAATAGTGTCATATACTACTAGAAAGAGAACAGTCTGTACATTAATACCATATAAAAAGCTCTATTTTATAAAAAATGGAGATGGTGTCTTACGCCTCTGGGGCACAAGAATAACATTATGCATTCAAATTTACAGGAAAACATTTATCTCTGTAAACACACATTATCACAATACTTTTTCTTTCTTGATATAAATTAATATTCTATTTCTTAAACACAATAAATTTCCAGGAAACGTAATAAATTTAGTCTGCACAGCACTTTTTAAGAATCACCTTCTTCAATTCACTGTTGTATATTTTATTCATTTTCAAAGTAAATAGATACAATGTTAATGAACTTTTCAAAAAATATACCATTAAGTTTCAGACACTTTTAAAAATAAAATCTTACCTCAGCCTGAGGTAGCTTTCATTTACATGTAAGCTTCATCAGAGTACATGGTAGTGAATTTGAGAGGTAGATAGATTTAGATATCTTGAGTCCCTCTTATGTCAAAAAATTAGATGGCGATGGAAATTCAAGACAAACTAGCTATAGGAAATAGGTGCTACTTTTCTTTGCTGCCTATCCTAAAGTCCAGAAACATTTCTAGAACCTCCAAGGTCCACATTTACAAAACTGAATTGCGCCAGTAGTATTGTATGCTTCAGAAGCCTGGACCATGACCTCAGTCCAAGAAGATATGATTAGAAGATGGGAAAGAAAGATTCTGTGGAGGATATATGGAGGTGTACTAGATACTGGAATGTGGCATATAAGCACAAATGCCGAATTGTGTGATCTATACAAGAAACCAGACATCGTCACAGTAAAAAAACAAGGCAGAATTAGGTGGGAAGGTCACATACAAAGAATGGCAGAGGAAAGGACAGTAAAAAAAGTATTAATTGGAGGACCAGAAGGAAGAAGAGTACGAGGGAGGCCAAGAAGAAGATGGGTGGGCGATGTAGATGAAGATTTGAGAAGACTGGGGGTCAGAAGGTGGTGAAGAGTCATACAGGATAGAGAGGAGTTGAGGCATGTTGTTCTGGAGGCCAGGGATCTTCATCAGCTGTAGCGCCGTGGAGTAGTAGTAGTTCATCAGAGTACAGGTAAGATTTCATTAAAAATTTTATCTAATGAAGTCCATTATGCAGTATTTAATACATGGACATATCATAGATAACAAAATTTGAAAAAGCAGATAGACCATTACAGACCTTTTCTGTTTTTGTCATTTGGGATTTTCCATCACATTCTTTTTGTGGCTGTGTGTGTGTGTGTGTGTGTGTGTGAAATAATTTATTATTAAGTTGAATGTACTGTTGTGTTTGGTATTTGTTTATATTTTGGAGGGAATTAATCTATGCTTTTTTTGATTAGCATATAAAAATTAGTTTTGTCTAAGTATTTTATGTTCTTCATGATTTTTTATATATGTAAAGATTTTTAAGTTGTTTCCCAATTTGTGTGTGGTGTGTGTGTGCACGTGCATTTACGGCTAAAATCCCTCAGACCACGCGGTCAGAAAAAGTGGTGCTCACGAGTAAAGTTACGGTCGACCAACAAAATGTTCTTTTAACTATCATAAAACCATAGTGAAATGTGTAATTGAACAATCGACAACAGTAAAAAATATTAAACAGTTTTTAAAACCTATTTTCGGAACAAAAGTGAAAGTGGTTTAAAAAGTATGGTGGAACCCAATGGATAGCATACACTGCGTGTAGTGAGTACAATTACTAGCTAAGGTAGCTGGCCAGAAAGCAGGTAAAACCATAAATAGATCAAATTAGAGAGCTCAGTTCAAAAGGATTTTAAAGGGGATTTAAAGAGCATGAGGTGTTTGTATATATTAAGAAAGTACTGGTTCTTCTTTACATACATATATAAATAAGAATATAACCTGTAATAATTTTTGGAAACATGATCATAGAAATAAGAAAAATAAACAGTGATTTAACTTGTAATCTTTTGAAACTATTCGTGAAAAGAAAAGTGAGAGCGAGAGAGAGGGAGAATTAAGTTTGAGATCTAATAAAAAATGAAGTTTGTTTAGCATAACATGTGTTAGGCTTAGTCATTTCGCCTGTAACCATTTCCTATACTTTGTGCAAAAAAACTCATCTAACGACTCGTGGAATTTTCAGAGGTAAAGTAAAGTAGATCGCAAAATTATTTAAAGATTGTGCAATGGGAAGAGTATAAGAGTTTACACGTTAACTTCAATGAACGTGTTGATGGTCCTGAAGTTTTTTGGTGTTTAAAAGGTAAGTTTGCGAAGGAAAGATCGCAAGGTAGGTAAGATTCTGGCAGTGTATATTTATTAAAAATGTTTGTTTAGTTACATACTGCTAAGACATAAAAACTACAGCCTTTCTGACCATTCTTATTGCAATGGAATTTGCAAACTGTACAGTTCCATTCCACTCGACTATCTCTACAGTTTATCATTACATAAAGAAACGTGGCATTCTTCGTATTAATTCAATTGCAAGAATCTTTTTAATCCTGGATAACAAAAAACTGTTTATTATTACTTCCCGTGCTTGACTATGAATAACTTTCCTGTCTTTGCTAGTTGAAGGAGAAGTATCCATTTTAACAAATCTCGTTACTGGATGATAACACAAATAATTATGATAATACGTAATTACAGAATAAAAACTACCAATAGAAATTAACTAAAAAATTAAATAACTAATAAAAATGAGTGACTGTAAAACAACGATACAACTAACACCATGCAACTTGCATAGTTGGCAACACCATCACTTGCATACCAGCTGATTCTCTGTTATCCTCCTGCCATTCATAATTTCAAAGTGGACTCGTCCATCCATAAATTGGTTTCTGCGCATATGCCCTTAACTTTCAATTTTACTGTACCATCAAAATTTTTTAATGTAATTTTATGCCACTTTATCACATTCTGACATTTCAGAAGGCAACTGTTGACACTGGTAAGGAGCAAACTATATTTCAAGACTCTCTAGATCATCAAATTCAAATAATCTGGCAAACTAGTTCACTGGTTTATAACGCCAAATTTACATGCTGTGCAAATTTACTATCAATAGTCAATATTAAAATATGTCAAAAACAGATATACAAATATAAGGTACAGAGAAACTACCGTTATGAAATGTGTCAAAACGGTGTTTTTTTTTAAGAACACACCCTTGTGTCTGGCGACAGAAAGTAGCCACAAAAAAAGCACATAGCGGACGCACAGCAATAAAATTGTATTATGCTAAAAATTAACAAAAAATAGGTAGAACGTTGTAAAAGTTGAGTGCTTTTAACAATGGATCCCGTTATGTGAGAGTGAGACATTTAAGACAGAGAACTCGTCTCTTCCCATCACGTGGACGACCCCAGTGAAAGCACTGTTATCCAGCAAGTAAGAAAACGCGTCAGTTTTTTAGCGGTAAAATTCTAGATTCTACATTGGGTAAAATTAAATATCGCAGCACCCAAGTCCAATGGGAACGTTTAGATTCAAAATTAGGCGAGGGTAGGCCCAGTCTGTGTATAAAAACCCCAGACTGAGAAGTTTAAAGCAGTCATCGGAGAAGTTACAACAGTAAAGACTCGTCAATTAAGTTATCGGAGTCAGTTTAAATTAGTTAGTTAAAGCACTCGTCGGAAGGTTAAAACTGTGACTCAGTTAACCGTCATCCGAAAGTGACCGTTCAAATTAAGATTGTAAATTAAGTAATCGGAGAATTAAAACAGTCGCAGTTATCGTTCAGTTTAAAGAAGTCAGTTTTTAATTAAGTAATCAGTCAGCAGAAGGTTAAACAGTTTTATTCAGTTGAAAGTTACCGTTGAATTAGGAGTGACAATTCAGTTGCAGTTTGTCTAAAGTCAATCGAAAAGTTACACATAATCCGCGGAACTCACATAAAGAATCGTGATTAAATAGTCTGACATTATCAATCAATACAATCTTTGTTATAAGCACCTAGCTTAAATTACATCTATGAACTTAGACGAATCATAGTATTGCTGAGTGAAAATTTGTTAACTATATATAAAAGTTTGTGTTAAGAAGATATACTGATTATACGGTATGTTCGTACTGTAACTAAGATATTTGAGATGTGTTATGGTGAATGTGATGCCAGTGTGTAAATCAATCTGTGATAATCAATCAAGTGCAGCCAACTAGGACCTCCATTAACAGCACCCGTTCGCAGAGCCATACTACAGACGACGTTCAAGTAGATGTGCCTCTTCGCAGAATAGGAATTCAACCATCAAGTAATTCATATTGAACATTTAAAATATACTTTATTCACTATTTGCAACTCAATCAGATCTAAAAGAACTGAAAACTTACATACAATTCAAACCTGTAGATGCTGCACCTGTAAATTACTTACCTGCTTCGTCAGAAGTGCCCAGGGTCGCCAGAGTGTTTGAGGATGACACTCAACAATTTACGCATCTGACTTATTAAAATATCCCACTCAGAAGTTCCACGGATCGTTTATGCGAACTTCGGAAACAGTGACTAAGAACGCAATAGGTGCGCGCTAGCAAACAAATTGCACAACACCTTACTTATGAAAAATTAATTTTAATGAATTTTTTCTTTGAGGCATTATTCAGTATCTCTTGAATACATGTCTGTTAAGTCACTTTTGACTTTTTAAATTATTTCCCAAAAATACCACTCTCATTCACACGCTAGATTCCCCAGTACTACTTTCATTCTTTTACTTTCACTCACTGACAAATTATAACATTTCTTTCAGCGCTTTATGATCCAGGGGCTTTTAATTATTACTGATATTGCAAACAGGTACCTGTATACTTTTAAACACACTTAATACTGGTTATATGATGGCTGCTTTCACTGACGCTGCGTGTTCATTGAGTCTAGTTGTTTTTTCCAATCTCTTGTCCGAAAGAAGTCCAGCTCTGTTGTTATTACTGGCTCTCGTTTTGACTCCCCGCCATCCTGGTAGTGATTCTAAAGTCGAATTTCGATGTACTAATGTTTTAAAACTCATAACCAGACTTCTGACACGTCTGGTTGTGGGAACGTCCGTTGTTGCAGAGCCTCGAGCTGCCGGATACAAGCTCACGGCTGACCAAATATTCGCCACTCTTGGCTGTTTGAATTTTCTTCGTTGTAACATAACTGGTTCAAATGTATGTATTAATATATGGTTCTTGGTTACGTATCATCCGGTTTTCTGGGTGGTTCACGTAATTGTTGAGTGACGTGCATAAATATACTATGACGTTTATTACCATATATGGTCACAAAATTATACGAGCTCGGCGATTGGTTATTGACATCGTCACACATTTTATGTCTTAGGCCAACATAATTATGAATCACCGTTGCTGCAGATCACCTGTCCAATGGTTATATTCGCTTTTAAAACACTTCATATATTTTTATTATATCTTTGAATAAAATGATACCCACTTAGGATCGCCCCATTACAAAACCCCCTCAAAGAAAGGTTTCGTGCCGAAGCATGAAAACTTTCTTTGACCCAATTATTCCTAAAGGATCAGTCGGTATAAGGCGCCGTGACCCCTCTGAAATTTAGTAAAATATGGGTACTTACCCCCTGCTCTGACGATTGTGGCCGCACCTGAATGAACTTACTGGACTTTCTCGTAAGAATCCCAACACCGCAAGTACACTCAGGCGCTAGACGCTCCTGCCCTGACGCGCCGGCCAGCACAGGACCGCCGCCACAACTCATCAGATTCTGTAACAACCAAATTAAACATTACAATATGGCCTTACATCTTTCCCCATACTGAACTGATATGTTCCTTTTTTTTGGTACTGGTTCCTCGATTTGTAGTACTGGCTTTTATGAATCTATTACTCACACGTTTACAAATTCTTAATATAACATAAATGTCTTAATCTAAATTCCTTTCTCTTTTCTTTAGACTTTTCTCCTCAATTCCAATTGGAAATAAAATATATGCGACTTCTTATCTCTTAATTAAATCACTCTCTTACATTTATCAAGTAAACCTCTTGAGTTGTGCTTAACACTAACGCAGCAACTTACTGCCTCGTTTACTTTGAACATGAACAACAGATAAGACAACTTAGGCTGCCTGGGAGCAAGGAAAATACAGATTTAAAATCTCAGTGACAACACAGTCACCCTCCTCTTTCTACTATACCTCCTCCACTCTACATCCACTTATACTAATCCCTCCAACTTAAACTAATTTCCCTTAACCCCTGACACCCCGCGTTACACATTGTCAGTGACCTCACGGTAACCCGATATATGGTATGACACTATTACTCGGGTCAATGAGGGCTAGGTCCCCAAAGGCGGAGTCGCACCCTCGCAGCATGTAACGCTGCCACCGGCCATGCATCTTTCTCTGTCCCCCATGACTGGACTGTTGCGCCCAGGTGCTTCCACAAGGACTGAAGCGTTAAGAGGATTTTGTCATCTCCTGTCCTTGCTTCGGCGTTACAAATAAAATTCAGATAATCTGACCACTAGGGTTTACAGCATCTTACTAATTCTATATTTATGTGCCCTTAAGACGGTTCTATCACCCTTTTTGTTCCCACGCGAACGGGTGATAGCCGCTGTTCCATAGTTCCGGTTTGATTTCCTCTGAATCACCCCCGTTTATTTCTGGCACACTAATTTTCAAAAAGGCAACCAACCATGGTCAGTTTACAATGTCTGCCCAAAGCTGGTTGTCAGCTAAAACCACGGTCAGTGCTGGTGAGGCAGTGACCACCCGAAAGTGGGGAAATCTGTTATTATCAATCATGATTCATGATTTACCTTTATTACATTGTTACATCAATGTTCAAAATAATAATTATACACTATATATATATATATATTATAACAGCCGTTGTGGGAAATTACATTCATATTGTCGTCCTATCTGAGCGTTATATGAAAGTGTCAAACGGAGCGAGTATAGCGACGTAAGCAAGAGAGAGAGCATATAATCGCAGCCATCTCTGTCTAACCTCGTCACTGCTACGACAAATGCCGGTACAGACAGGAAATTTTACTCAATTGAATTTATGTGTTAAAACTGCAATATCTTTAAAACCAATAAATATACAGCAATTCTGAAAACAGCATAGTGTTCAGCAATTAAAGCTCTATAAGTAGCCAAATTATCAACCAATATAATTAACATTTACAGAAGATATACAGAAGAAGAACGCCAAGCGTAATAACTCGAGAATTAGGCTAGATACGAATTAGGTGTTTTCACACACACAGATAAAGACCGAAGCAACAATATTCTGTGGTCAGATCTTTGAAAACACGTTTGCAAATACCTGTAATCAAACGATTTGCAAACAAAGGAAGTACGATTTTAGCCAGTAATTCTGTGCCATCTCAGACCTGTCATGGAGCGTTTGGTTGACCTGTCCGATATTGTTTCAACTGGAAAAACGCATGATTTATTTGAACAACCAATCAGAATCCTGCATTTAGAACAGACACCAACTCTGACGGAGGGTAGCGAGCACTCTTCGTTCGGATCTTCAATGTGCTAGATGTGTGTAAATTACGTGCTTAATTTCACAAACACGCAAAGTTTCATTTAAGTAAAAGTTCGAGAAGTAGTCCGCAGTTGCAGAGGAACTAGTACAGTTCGACAACAACTCTCGCTGTGTAACACCACATTAATTAATTAAATAAATAATTAATTAATTAATAATCAATTGTGAAGTGACTGGTGCAACAGAGAGCTACAGCAACTGTAATTGCCAGATCATCGTTCAACAGGACTGGTCAACATCATTTCTTCTGTGCTGAACCATCAAAAGGAGGATCGCTACGGATTCCTATCTACGGTCGACGCATAAAACAGTAAGAAATAGATTCATTGATCAATGAAATAAATAATAAATAAATAAAATAAAAAAGATAAACAATTTTAAAAGACACTAAGAATTTCACACTTTGTATTTAATTAGTAAGATTAGTTATAACTTAGTATAGGAGTGTTGAATGGAAAGTGAGGTGTAGTATTGAATGTGCAAATTATTGCAGACCTGTTCTTTAGCACTGGTTTGGGAGATATAAATTATCTAAATTTAACCAGATAAGAGCAATAGGTCGTTTGGAAGTTTTAATCTTCACTTTTCATGCACACTCACTAATTATAATAGTTAGGGTAGCAATTAGTCCTACCATTAGCATTTTCAAGAAGTTAACAAAATAATTAAAATGTTAATTAAACAAACTCAAGCAAATTTTAAAGTGTTATTTGTAACGATTCCCCTTGAATTCCACAATCACTGAACGAATCCTGAGAAATTGTGTCTCTATGCTCTGAGCTAAGCTGAAACCGTGTCATTCTTATCTGGGATTTGTTCTGGCGCCCAGGTAAAGTAAAATCACGGGTAAGTAACGTTTTATCTATCATTAAATATATTATATGTGTGTGTAATAGTCAATTAAATAGTAAAATAGAAAGTAAAATTGAAAAATTATCTAGTGAAATAAAAGATACAAATAGTAAACTTAATAGTAAAATTGAAGAAAATAATCAAAATTTAATAAAGGAATTAAATAGTAAAATAGATGAAAATAATCAAAATTTAGAAGTAAGTAATCAAAAGTTAATAAATGATGTTAATAATAAAATAGAGCAAACTAATAAATATTTATCTAGCGAAATGAAACAAATAAACGAAAATTTATCTAGCCAAATAGAACAAAGTAGTAAAGAAGCTACATTTAAAATAGATGAAGAAATAACAAATTTAGCTAGTAAATTAGATAGTACTAATAGCAAAATAGAAGAGAGTAATATTAAGTTTGATAAGCATACCGAAGAGGTTAAAACTACATTAGAGGAATTTAGGAAACAAGTAAACACTAATTTTCGCCGTCAAGATGAAAAACTAAATAAATTTAGAAACGAATTTCATGAAAGGTTAGAACAGAAAGTAACCCTCATTAACCAACAATTCAGCGAAGTAACAGCTGAATTAAAAACACAAACGCTTCTAAATAAAGAAGAAATCCAGAGTACTAGGGAAGAGTGTACCCAACTGGGTAAAAATATTAAAGAGGTTAAGAAACAAGTAGAGAGTAAGGCGGACCGAGACAAAGTACATCAAAAGGTGGAACAGCAATTAAAGGTAATGTGGGAAGATCTGACTAAGGCAATTAAGTCACAGCAAACCAAAGTCGTGAGGTTTGGCGGCTATAAGGAAGAACCAGAAAACCCACATGAGAATCCTGTGGAGTTTCTACGGCTGTTTGAGACATATGTATCTCGTGTAAACCCACTGATGGACGACGAGGACAAGAAGGACATGTTAGGCCGATTCCTCAAGAATTGGGCAGGTACGTGGTGGAAAGTCAAATCGGACAGAGTCCAAACCTACTCCGACTTCAGAGAAAAATTCCTTGCTCAATACTGGAACATTCAGATCCAAAGAAGGGTACGCGATCATCTGGAATTTGGTAATTATCACCCATCAATGAAAATGACGACCACCAACTATGTGCTAAATGTAATGGCACAAGTAAAGCATCTAACACCACCAATAGAAGAGAGAGACCTAGTGTATAAGCTAGCACGTCATTTCTCAGAACGCACTAGAGTAGCAACCACTACTAGAGGAGTGGATACTCTAGAAAAGTTTATAATGGTCGTGGATGAATGTCAAGACCTAGAGAGGGACCTGAATCGTGTAATCAGCTGAATAACCACTCTAGAGGCAATCATCAGGAACCAACTTTCTACCCAACGAAAAGAAGAGACAATGAACGTCCGAAAGAAAAAAGGTTTACCCCATATCCGGGTAATAAACCCCAAAATCGGCAGGAATTGGAAGAGAAGCGTAGAAGTAGGAGTGTTGAAACCCGACCAAATAAAGGGTATAAGGTATGTAAAACAGCCATAACATCTACCGAGCCGCAACCGTCTACTAGTAAAATGAATACGGGAAATGGAAAGCCACTGCAGGTAGAAAAGAAACAAAACTAAACCTACCATTACCTGCAGTGAAACAACCCAAGAAAACAGGTATAAAGAAAGTAACAAATAATATAAAACAAGTGAGCGATAGGGAGTTCTTGTTAATAGAAGAGCAAGAAGAGGGTAGAAACCATTATCCTGAATGTCCGGAAATAAGTTGTAAAATCAGTAATCTACTAGTACGAGCGCTAATAGACACTGGCAGTGAAGTAACCTGTGTCAGCTCAAAGTTTGTAGAAAATAAGTCAGTTGCGTAATTGTCCCAGACTACCCGTAAAAAATTGTAATGTACAGGGAGCCACTGGAGCCAAAATGCAAAAGATCACTGAACAAATTTATTTACCTGTCAATTTAAATGGTAACCAAACCCAAATTGTAGCTCTTATAGTCCCGAAACTCGTTCATGATTGTATTATTGGAGTAGATACGTTACTTGAATGGAAAGCAGAAATCAATTTCAAAAGAAATACAACGGCCAAGTTCTTTCCGATATTCGTGGGACCTTATAGAATAGAAAAGCAGATTGCAAGGTACACATACATATTAAAAGATGTTGGAAAAAACAAAATTATAGGAAAGTACCATGGGGATAGTTTGAGAAAATATAGACAAAATATTGACCAATAAAGAAAGAATGGTTTGAGCCAATAAGGTGTGAATCAAACATGGTCAAATAAAAAAATTTATAGTTGTTTTGAATCAAAGTCAATGTTAAAAAAAAATTTATTTAAATAAATGTTAGTATTGTTGTTTTAAATTATTGACGTTAATTGAGTCAAAATGGTGATTAAAATATTAATGGTCATATAAATTTCCAATATGTAAGCCAAGTTAGGTTAAGTAACATATTGTAATATTTAGTTATAAGGTAGATGTAAGCAAAATTGTAAAAGCGCAAGTTTTGTGCGGGAAAAACCAAAAGTGCAAAAGATTATGTGCAAAATTTTAATTATGGTAAAACTATACATTAAGAAGAAAAAATTAATATATTTGATAAATAATCAATTTTTTTTATACCTAGTGAGGGTATATATAACGATTCATATTGCCGTCCTATCTGAGCGTTATATGAAAGTGTCAAACGGAGCGAGTATAGCGACGTAAGCAAGAGAGAGAGCGTATAATCGCAGCCATCTCTGTCTAACCTCGTCACTGCTACGACAAATGCCGGTACAGACAGGAAATTTTACTCAATTGAATTTATGTGTTAAAACTGCAATATCTTTAAAACCAATAAATATACAGCAATTCTGAAAACAGCATAGTGTTCAGCAATTAAAGCTCTATAAGTAGCCAAATTATCAACCAATATAATTAACATTTACAGAAGATATACAGAAGAAGAACGCCAAGCGTAATAACTCGAGAATTAGGCTAGATACTAATTAGGTGTTTTCACACACACAGATAAAGACCGAAGCAACAATATTCTGTGGTCTGATCTTTGAAAACACGTTTGCAAATACCTGTAATCAAATGATTTGCAAACAAAGGAAGTACGATTTTAGCCAGTAATTCTGTGCCGCCTCAGACCTGTCATGGAGCGTTTGGTCGACCTGTTCGATATTGTTTCAACAGGAAAAACGCATGATTTATTTGAACAACCAATCAGAATCCTGCATTTAGAACAGACGCCAACTCTGACGGAGGGTAGCGAGCACTCTTCGTTCGGATCTTCAATGTGCTAGATGTGTGTAAATTACGTGCTTAATTTCACAAACACGCAAAGTTTCATTTAAGTAAAAGTTCGAGAAGTAGTCTGCAGTTGCAGAGGAACTAGTACAGTTCGACAACAACTCTCGCTGTGTAACACCACATTAATTAATTATCAATTGTGAAGTGACTAGTGCAACAGAGAGCTACAGCATCTGTAATTGCCAGAGCATCGTTCAACAGGATTGGTCAACATCATTTCTTCTGTGCTGAACCATCAAAAGGAGGATCGCTACGGATTCCTATCTACGGTCGACGCATCAAACAGTAAGAAGTAGATTCATTGATCAATGAAATAAATAATAAATAAATAAGAAAGATAAACAATTTTAAAAGACACTAAGAATTTCACACTTTGTATTTAATTAGTAAGATTAGTTATAACTTATATAGGAGTGTTGAATGGAAAGTGAGGTGTAGTATTGAACGTGCAAATTATTGCAGACCTGTTCTTTAGCACTGGTTTGGGAGATATAAATTATCTATTTAACCAGATAAGAGCAATAGGTCGTTTGGACGTTTTAATCTTTACTTTTCACGCACACTCACTAATTATAAGAGTTAGGGTAACAATAAGTCCTACCATTAGCATTTTCAAGAAGTTAACAAAATAATTAAAACTTTAATTAAACAAACTGAAGCAAATTTTAAAGTGTTATTTGTAACGATTCCCCTTGAATTCCACAATCACTGAACGAATCCTGAGAAATTGTGTCTCTATGCTCTGTGCTAAGCTGAAACCGTATCATTCTTATCTGGGATTTGTTCTGGCGCCCAGGTAAAGTAAAATCACGGGTAAGTAACGTTTTATCTATCATTAAATATATTATATAAGTGTGTTAGATAAAAGTAGCATTAAAATACATATATATATATATATATATTGCAACGTGACAATTTGGCAAATTTAATTTAATTTAAATTTGTGGAGTCCTTCGATCTTGGAGCACCAAATTTAAACAACGTTACATATACATAAATAGGTGTGAACGGTCTCACGTTCAAGATTGACAAATTCTTTAAACATATAATATTTAAATAGGGGGTCAGGTGTATCTGCAATAAGAACTCTACGGAACTTGAAACAGTAATTAAAATTTATTTGATACTATAAAAAAATATATGTGCACATGGCACTGACTTCGATTTAAAAAACATTAGTTATTATTTGTTATAATGCCGTAAGGCTTAAGATATATACATCCTTACTAACTAAACATTCTATGCTACTAAATAGTATATAAAAGAAAAAACTCATTTTTAGACTACTCAGTCTATTAATATGTTTCAAAATCAATTTTTAAATCTTTCTTCTATATATGGTACGTACTCAAAAGATTAATAGTTATTACTTCTCAGTACCGTTTTCTCAAATGCTAATTGTTTTTATTTATATTCTTTGTAATCATTTTATATCATATTAATTTGATACTTGTTACGTTAATCGTATTTCTAAACATCTATGATTTTTTTTCTCTACTATACAAGAAATATTACTCTTATTTTTAAATAAAATATTAATGTCTTTAACTGTCTTTGTATACTGTGTATGATTAAGATATGAATAAGTTGTCTATCACCTTATTGTCGTCAATCATACTCGGTCATTTTTTGTTCCATCGGTGTTCGTCTTCGTCTCGCCTCCAGCGTCGGCTATCTCTCTTCTCCTCTTGTCCAGCGTCGGCTGTCTCTCACTCTCTCGTCCCCTCCTCTTGTCCAGCGTCGTATCGCTATGGAACTGCTTCTCTTGTCCAGCGTCGTATCGCTATGGAACTTCTTCTCTTGTCCAGCGTCGTATCGCTATGGAACTTCTTCTCTTGTCCAGCGTCGTATCGCTATAGAACTTCTTCTCTTGTCCAGCGTCGTATCGCTATGGAACTTCTTCAGTAATGCTGTTATTAATTACAATGTTTGTCTTATAGCTTGGTTACGTATTTGTACATAACTGGCAATTTAAACTGTTTATAAAAATATTAATAAATATGCCGTGCTGACGGGCATAAGCTCCCGCTGCATCGTGGATGATTCAAGAAAGAGAACCACTGAAGCTTGCGTGTCCTATTTATACCCATGTCTTGGTCGACACCCTTCAGTGATACAAAATCGACATGTTAGAAACTGTCTTTGGCGTCAGTTCCCCCACTCTTTGTCAAATTCACTATTTTTTATATTTCTGCGAATTGCAGAGTCCTGTAAGTATTTTTTTATACTTATCTTATAACTAATTTTACAACACATGTTCATTGTAATTTTGGACATTGCAACTTAACCCTTTTGATTTGTACAACAGTTATTTCACTATTGCACTTGTACGGCGTGTCACTTTTGAGTGGTTTTCGCACACAGTATTTATTAAATTTATTTACATTTTATGGTGCTTTTGGATTTTAATTCTTAATTCTAGTTTATGAATAATTACGGAAAAACAGTTATTGTGCAATTATTCATACTGCGGTGGCAAACTTGCCTGTAGAGACCTGCGTTCACACACACTAGCAAAATACTGGTGTACACACTTTCAGTTACATTTGTGTGTGTGTACACGTTGATTCAGGTCGAAACACCTGTTCATATTTTTGTCTGAGTCAATCTTGCAATCCATAACATGCTTATTTCTAATATATTATTAATTATTTACAGTTTATTAAGTAAATTTAAATTTTTATATTTCATGCTCAGTACATCACTTATTTGTACTGTCGCATTATTCCTCTGCTTGGTAACAAAAAAAAATTTTAATAAATTTATTTATTATAAATTTTTTTTTCTATTTATTTATTTATTATTATTTGCAAAAAAAAATATAACAAATAATAAAGAATAATATTCGTCATTTCACCCTTAATAGGAGTGTATACAAATGTCTTACCTCCCCTCTTTCGTACCCTCACTGCTCGCGACCTTGAATTAGGGTGGCTTTACAAACAGCTGATTTGACTGGTTTCAATGACCTCTGTTTTATGTGTAGAACTTTTTAAATGACGTTGCGTGGAATTTACCAATTTCTTTCTTCTGTATCTCATCATATACGATGAAATTGTGTTGTCCTACTCGCTGTCTTAACGTATACGGTCCATTATAAAGTCTGAAGAATTTCTTCGCCGTATTATCACTCCTTTTTCCCACTGGATTTGCTTTGAGTAGTATACTTTCTCCCACGTTGAATTGTTGTAACTTGTGAGTTAGATTAAATCTCTCTATTCTCTTGTTACCTCTCTCTCTTATTCGTTGCTTTGCGTATTCAATTTTCACACTTACTGGTACAGGTACATTTTGGTTATTAGGTTTGTTTAGATATTTAGTCCAAAATCTGGTTGGCTTCTTATCTTCTTCTAATTCCATTGGAGTGTATCCTGTTGCTTCACTATAATTTTCGTTAATGGCTTTTTCAATAAATGGTAAATATTCTGCCCATTTATTGTGTTGATTATGGCAATATATTCGTAAATATTTACCTAATTCTTTGTTAACTCTCTCAGCAAGGTTTCCTTGAGGATGTCTTATGGATGTGAGTACTGGTTGTATTCCATTTTCCCTTAACGTCCTCTCCCATTTTTCACTTTGGAATTGCACACCTTGATCACTGAGTATCTTCTTCATTTTTCCATATAACGGAATATATTTTTGCAGTAGTATCTTTAGAACAACTTTGGTTGTGGGTCGCATAATTGGGTACAGTCGGACTGCCTTGGAAAACACATCGATACATACAATATGTGCTTCACACCTCGACTTGATCGTGGTAATGGTCCCAGAAAATCCACTGCAATTAGCTCTCCTTTGTTTTCCTTCTGTATACTCTGCATTCCTACATATGTGTGTAAATTCGGTCCTTAATTTTACATTAACTTACTCATACATTCTTACCTTCGCTTCTAATCTTCCTTAGCTCTTTTCTTAACATGACATTACTTTATCTAATACATTACTTATACAATACATTAACATTCATTACCTTTTATTACATTTCTTTAACATTACCTTTCTGATCGCTACAACTTTCTTGAAATACACTTCCGTAACAGAATACTCTTTTAGCTCGTAGTGCGTCGCATGGTCGGTTACAGAGGAACTGTCTTGGAAAACGATATTTTTCTCGAAGTCCTTAATCCTAAGTAGTCTCTGCCCTTATGACTTTTCACTCTCGCTTTCTTCTGTGTCCTTGTATCTTCGATAAGTGTTCGCTTGATCAGCCGTTCTAATAATTATGGCAATTATTGCTCATCTTAATCATTTCTTCATATTAATAACAACAATAATAACATTCCTTACTTTCTTAAATATTTCTCTACAATAGCATTCCTTACCTTCAATAATACATTTCTTAATTAACCCTTTCAAATAATATTCCTTATAATATTTCTTAATTATACTCTCTTATATTATTACACATATTATTTCTTATTATTAATAATTATTTCAATTACTTTCTGCTACAGTCCGTTTCTTGATGTATATAATACTATAATACTTATAACTATTTTACCTCAAGATGGCGAAGGCTGAAGATGGGAGAACAGGATCTCCCGAAACATGTTCCTAAAGGAAAAAATATATCTTGAGGTAAAATAGTTATAAGTATTATAGTATTAATAATTAATAGTTATATTATTTTTCTCATCTAAAAAATAATTATTTAAGTTCGGTTCGGTGTGTCGTTTGAACTGACACCCCTCATTATAACAATTGCATTGTCGTACACAGGAAATTCATTGTGTTCACCCTCGTGTAAACAACGTCCGCTGTCCATTGTATTAATCCCTTGTTTGTGTGCGTACTCACCTTGTGAACGTTTATGTTTATCGTAGAAGTCACCTGTTCATTGAGCAATGTTTTCATCTTGCGTCTCTTTCTCTCGTAACGGTCACATTCCATAATTCTCTCATCATGAATGCATTGCGTATGTTCAGTCTGCTTGAGGCCCATATAAACAGCTGTCAACGGTTTTTTCATACGTCGTTTATGATAACCTCTGTAGTTTTCATACTTACAGTTATAATTATCGTTACCATAATTATCGTGCGTATATCTAACATCATATTTACCACAATTTTGCGTAGTGTTTCGTCTAGATAACTTACTACGTTTCTTGTTAGGCCTACAGTGATATTTATCTCCGTAAGTGTGGTGTTTTATGTGTTTCAAATGTGTCATCTTGTGTGATTTACTATTGTGTGTGTGCCTCACACTTGGAATATCGCTATTAATAAGGTATGTTTTATTAACCTTTATTTGCTTCTCCTCCTTAATGTTAATTACTTTTTATAATTATCATTAGTAATTACACATGTATTTTTAACTACTATGGTTTGTTCACCTTCTACTGACGCTATGTGCGTATTTGTGTCTCTAATTTTCTCTTTTGCTATCCTTTCTTCTCTTAATTCTTCGGTCAGTTTTGTAAAAAATTCTGTTGACTCTTCTATTTGAGTTCTAATATTATTTTCTTTTACTTTTTCTGTTTGTTTGTTCTCTACTTCACCAAATACAGCTTGCATCATGGCTTCAAGTGCTTCTCCCATCCTCGAACTTCCCGATATTGCCATGGTGAATTATTATTAAAATATTTATTTAATAGTTATTATTTAACAATTATTATTGATAACCGTTCCCTACTTATTTATTTATTTCTGTATTTTTATTAATAGTTATTATTAATACTCATTACAGTTACACCTGTTACATAGACAACAATATTATTTGTGGTGGGCGCCAGCTGTGTGATTACACAACAATTAACATTACATTCAGTTACTGTTTACTACAAATAATAATTACATATTATACATTTTTCATTTAACACTCTTTATATATTTTAGAGCAACCATTTAGCTACATAAAAAATTTTAATAGTCAAATGATGGGTATCAGGTCATACATTCATGATCTACAATTTGTCACAAATTTTTTTTTTTTTTTTTACATAAATTTAGTCATGTCATGCCCCACGTGCAGGGCGACATTATATGCAACATTACATATATTTATGAATTTAAACAAATTTAAATGTATTTTAATTTGTATAGCCCCACGTTCTTTGGGAGCCAATTTATATGCAACGTTACAACCTTGCAAAAGTTGCATAATATTATATGGTATGTGTACAAATTTTTGTACGTAAATTTAGGCGTCTCATGCCTCACGTCCAGGGCGACAAATTTATATAACGTGACAATTTGGCAAATTTAATTTAATTTAAATTTGTGGAGTCCTTCGATCTTGGAGCACCAAATTTAAACAACGTTACATATACATAAATAGGTGTGAACGGTCTCACGTTCAAGATTGACAAATTCTTTAAACATATAACATTTAAATAGGGGGTCAGGTGTATCTGCAATAAGAACTCTACGGAACTTGAAACAGTAATTAAAATTTATTTGATACTATAAAAAAAATATGTGCACATGGCACTGACTTCGATTTAAAAAACATTAGTTATTATTTGTTATAATGCCGTAAGGCTTAAGATATATACATCCTTACTAACTAAACATTCTATGCTACTAAATAGTATATAAAAGAAAAATCTCATTTTTAGACTACTCAGTCTATTAATATGTTTCAAAATCAATTTTTAAATCTTTCTTCTATATATGGTACGTACTCAAAAGATTAATAGTTATTACTTCTCAGTACCGTTTTCTCAAATGCTAATTGTTTTTATTTATATTCTTTGTAATCATTTTATATCATATTAATTTGATACTTGTTACGTTAATCGTATTTCTAAACATCTATGATTTTTTTTCTCTACTATACAAGAAATATTACTCTTATTTTTAAATAAAATATTAATGTCTTTAATTGTCTTTGTATACTGTGTATGATTAAGATATGAATAAGTTGTCTATCACCTTATTGTCGTCAATCATACTCGATCATTTTTTGTTCCATCGGTGTTCGTCTTCGTCTCGCCTCCAGCGTCGGCTATCTCTCTTCTCCTCTTGTCCAGCGTCGGCTGTCTCTCACTCTCTCGTCCCCTCCTCTTGTCCAGCGTCGTATCGCTATGGAACTTCTTCTCTTGTCCAGCGTCGTATCGCTATGGAACTTCTTCTCTTGTCCAGCGTCGTATCGCTATAGAACTTCTTCTCTTGTCCAGCGTCGTATCGCTATGGAACTTCTTCAGTAATGCTGTTATTAATTACAATGTTTGTCTTATAGCTTGGTTACGTATTTGTACATAACTGGCAATTTAAACTGTTTATAAAAATATTAATAAATATGCCGTGCTGACAGGCATAAGCTCCCGCTGCATCGTGGATGATTCAAGAAAGAGAACCACTGAAGCTTGCGTGTCCTATTTATACCCATGTCTTGGTCGACACCCTTCAGTGATACAAAATCGACATGTTAGAAACTGTCTTTGGCGTCAGTTCCCCCACTCTTTGTCAAATTCACTATATTTTATATTTCTGCGAATTGCAGAGTCCTGTAAGTATTTTTTAATACTTATCTTATAACTAATTTTACAACACGTTCATTGTAATTTTGGACATTGCAACTTAACCCTTTTGATTTGTACACAGTTATTTCACTATTGCACTTGTACGGCGTGTCACTTTCGTGTGGTTTTCGCACACAGTATTTATTAAATTTATTTACATTTTATGGTGCTTTTGGATTTTAATTCTTAATTCTAGTTTATGAATAATTACGGAAAAACAGTTATTGTGCAATTATTCATACTGGGGTGGCAAACTTGCCTGTAGAGACCTGCGTTCACACACACTAGCAAAATACTGGTGTACACACTTTCAGTTACATTTGTGTGTGTGTGCACGTTGATTCAGGTCGAAACACCTGTTCATATTTTTGTCTGAGTCAATCTTGCAATCCATAACATGCTTATTTCTAATATATTATTAATTATTTACAGTTTATTAAGTAAATTTAAATTTTTATATTTCATGCTCAGTACATCACTTATTTGTACTGTCGCAAATTATATATATCACCCTCATCGGGTCACCCTTAAATTAGAATAACATTTATAGACGTTCTACATTATAAGCGTTCATTTTGGATTATCCATCCCACAGTAGCTCTATAGCTTCACCATGTCTTTACAACACATTACATATTCTTTGGTATACATCAATAATTTACTTTTGAGTTCATTACTAAACCTTAATAATACACACCATAAATATAGCAAAATATCGGTATGGAGAACCATACATGACTTCCATATTCTAAGATTTATATTTAAAATCATTTTCGAAATGAAATATTACCATAGAAACTACTGCTTTCTACTTACTGCTTCAGCCTTAAACACAGTACTGTGGTCACTAACGTATTCCACCTTACGTTATCGCACTCGATTTTCACTGATGATGGAAGTCTATGGCATTGCCGAAACGTCTGGTTTTGTAGAAAACATTGGACTACGGCCAAATATCCCGGGAAGGAATTTTAACAAAAACTTCTTTGTTGCCGATAACGTTGTACACATATATATAAAAAATATGCATAAAATTAATGGCTTGTATAAGTTAATGATTGATCTCCATTAAGTAGTGCTCAAGTTTCCAAAGTTTTAATATTATGATGTCCGTAATTAAAACATCAGAGCAGGTTTAGTGTGTATGAGGGTACACCGTGGGCAAAATTTTCAACATTTCCTATTAAGCGTTGCTTGGAGTAAAGCTGTGAATCTACAGTGTACGTTTCACAGAACAAACACGCGGAAAAGAAGGAGCGCTCCGAAGTCACTCATGGACCCTCAGCATCTTGCAGAGGGTTCATTCCCTAAAGACAAAATGTCTGTCTATGAATCGTTCCTCTGTAAACACGTGCAGTTACACTGCCTAGCGATCCACAGGAAGCAAATCGCTATCCACGCTGGACACTTTTTCGGCTTGCATGCGTTATGTTGGTATGGGTTTCGGCACTTTCCATTTAAAAAGCGCACAAATGTAAGAAAATAAACATAAATGAGGCCAGAAATAGCACGAATTTTGTGTGTGTGTCTTCCCTGCCTTTTTATTGCGGTAGTCATAATAATAAAATGGAAACGTAAACATTACATAACTGAGATATGCTTGCCTGCCACGAACGATATATTTTATCTCATACATGATTTACATTAAAATGAAAAAAATTATAATTTTATTGCCTGGCAAAAAAATTATTTTATTTTTAACAATTACCATTGTTTGAAAAAGTTTAAACGAATTTTCAAGTACTTTACTGTTGTTAAAACGTAAAAGGTTGCAAGTAAACTACCCCTTCCCCTTAACCGATCTTCACCAAAATCAAAAGGCCTTGAGTTCTCTACAATTCAGTGACGAATGCAAAAAATTATTTGATTCTGTTTGAATTTGCGGCTGTTATTGTTTGCCATAGAAAATACCCTTGTTAAAACATAAAACGTTGCAGGAAAACTACCCCTTTCCCTTAACCGATCTTTACCAAAAACAATGTCTTGAGAACTCCATAATTCAGGGCTGTATGCGAAACATTATTTGATTCTGTTTGAATTTGCGGCTGTTATCGTTTGCCAAAAAAAATGACCCTTGATAAAAAAAAACCGTTGCAGGTAAACTACCCCTTTCCTCAACCGATCTTCACCAAAAACAACAGGTCGTGAGTACTCTACAAATCAGGGCTGTATGCAAAAAATTATTTGATTCTGTTTGAATTTGCGGCTGTTATCGTTTGCCATAGAAAAAAATCTAGACAGACAGACACACACACAGACACTTTTCGAAAAACGACTTTTTTTCATGTTTTGAGTGTAGTACAATCAGAATCTGCAGTAATCTCGAACACAATTTTTTTTGCCATCACCATACTTCCATTTCCTTAAGGAATATGGAAGTAAAAATTAAATAAGATTTTTTTTTTCAGGAAATACCCCTTATCACTTACCATCCTTCAATTTGTCCAAAAAGGCCTCAGATTTGTCGCACTGTGAGTACCCACAATCTCTCTAGTGACTTGGTTCTCCAATACATAAGCGTTATTCATCTTAATTTCCACCACTTCAAAAGGCCCGTCATATAACAAAAAGAACTTCTTTATTTCTTTGTCTTGAGCACTTGACAAATCATGCCTCTTCACCAACACTAACTGCCCTATCTCATATTTCATCCACTTACCTTTCATATCGTGCCTCTGTTTTCTCTGCTCTCCTTTTGTTAATAATCTCTCATTAGCTAATCTCACCTTTACATTTTGATTGATGGTATGCGTTTCTGGTGGATAGTCGAACAACTGCTCCAAAATCCTGGGTGGACGCGTCCCTCGTACCAACTCGTAAGGTGTGAATCCTGTCGACTCATGTGTTGTGCAATTCAGCCAGTTCTCAATTTTTCGAACATATAAGGCCCACTCGCTGTGCTTGGCGTGGCAGTAAGCTAGGAAAATCCTGCCTATTTCCCTCACGACTCTCCGCCTGGTTGGACTGTGGATGATATACTGCGGTGTTTTGGGATGATGCCTTCCCATCCTAGAGTCTGACGCCATTTTCTACTGATGAACTGTGGTCCGTGGTCTGATAGTAGTACTTTCGGCTTTCCAATGTTGACCATGTAGTCGCGTATGATTTTCTCACTCAGCACCTTACTTGTCGCTCTCTTCACGCTGTATAATCTGACATTTTGAAAAAGTATCAAGCACTACGAATATATACATAACACCGCCCCTACCCTTTGGCAATGGGCCATGCAAATCTACTGCTACTAAGTCAAATGGTTTCTCAACCTTAATATAGTTCAACTCCCCTTCTACCCTATAGTTCACCACTTTAGATTTTTGGCATAGTTCACAAATTCTAAGTATTTTTCTCACCCGCCTTTCCATATTTCTAAATATACAAGATTCTCTCAATACACTCGCACACTTCTTTGCCCCAAAATGGCCATACCTATAGTGACAGTCCCACACTATTTTTTCTATCAATCCCTCCGGTATAACACCTCCAATTCCTTTCTCTATCCTCTACTCTTTTGAATAAACTCCCATTAAATACTTGAAAATAAAAAGTATTTTACTTTAAGTGTTGTATTGACTTATACTTTTTTTTTTTTTTAAAGAGGGGCCACAAGATAATTAAAACTAGGCCAAAGCCTAGAAAAGCCAAAAAGGCGCTGGATCCAGTGAGACGGGACTTGCAATTAAAACTCACAAAATTAACAACCAATAAATTTTTTTTATTATAAACACACTTTAAATCTCTTTAACCCAACAAAACCCTTGTATACTCCTTTAAAATATATTTTGCTTGAAAAATAAATATAAAATTTATTTTCTCCTTAAAAATGTTTTTGCTTTAAAAATTTAAATATAAAATTTAAATTAAATGAATATCAAATTTTCTTTTTCATTCGGGGTTACTTTTCCCCACTTAGCCCTATACCTAACCCCCAAAAATACACATGAATCTAGAATACATATAATGGACATATAAAGAAATATGTCTACAATATACAACACATACACACGTTCCACATCACAGGACAATAACAATTTTCAACACTAAAATCTTGCCACACCTCTTTCACCCCAGGAGGTACATAATTTACAATTCATAAATATCATTGCACGCAACACCTATTGCAAGGTCTTAATACCTAATAACTCAAGATATATGTGTGTAACACCAGTGCCCCCAGGGCATACTAAAATTCAGGAGTTGGCATAATACCTGATACTATTATAAAGTGCTCCCACATTGAGCAATTAGACTTGGAGTAAATATAATTATAATTCAGTAAACACACATGTGATCATAATCAATTAAAAAGAATTTAAACATGATAAATTTTGTGAAATACTAAAAACAGTAATGTGTCATAATGCCTTATAACCTTTTAAAAATTAATTTGGCCCAAAGGCCGACATGTCCCTAGGCAAGATCGTGCATAATTAAACATGTCCCAGGAGCATGTTCAAGTCTGCATGAAAGTCCACCTATACAGGATTAAACTGGGGACCCGACTGAACTACCAAAAGAAACTCCTATCCATTATATGACCCAAACTGAATATAAATATATGAAATTAATGCATTAATTGAAAACTAAATTAAACATGTGAAATTACATGATGAATGATAGAATTACTAGCACTAAGGTAACCCTTCTACTGAAAACAAGAAAGAAATTTACATGCCTGAATGGTAATCAGCCACAGATACATGCCAACCTCTGGGCTCACATTTAATATAACAGTGTTACAAAATGTACAAAAGATTCCCCCCCCCCAAGTCCACGCACTATTCTGTCCCGTTAACTGGGGACCCAATTAAAATGTTTAAAGCTTAAAGTCATTGAATGTTGTGTAGCTATATGTCCACGAGTTCTAGTGGGTTACATTCCCTTGTATAAAAGTAATATGGTTTGGTGTCACCTGATTTATTCTGTGGTGTGAAGTTTGGTATTCTGGTCTACAGCATTTTATTGTGGGTGTGGCCTGTCCTCGCTGTTCTCCTCCGGCAGATGAAGTTGAGAGTCTAGATGGTCATGTTCAGGTTGGGGCTGTTCCTCGACTTGAAGCGAGGGACCCGCAGATCTGTTTTAATTTAGCCTGCCATAGGTGTAAGATGGTGCAATTAAAAAAACTTCTCTCTCTGTCGGAGAACGAGGCGTTTGGTTGAAGGACGAGAATAAGACAGGTTTAGAAATGCAATTCCAGCCTTTTTCAACTCGCGATCAGCAGCAGCCGCCAGAGTGCAGCACCAATCAGGCGCAACTTAATTACCTCATGTAGATTGTGTGCGTATTTCTGTTAAACACAGTATGGCAGAACGCCACTGCTAAATACAGTTCCTATATTTCTTTAGCGTATTCGTTAAATACCGTACATGATTTTTGTTTATTCGCGCCGATCTTAATCGACTCGGCACACCCCCACCCCAAAAGGGCAACATAGTTGCCCCACACTTAGACGGAGGAGTACCCTGCAGTGTACCCTTTTTTTTTTTTACTAAAACGCAGGTGTTCCTTGGTTTTCCCAGTTGCCTTTGTTCTCAGGAGAGCAGTGGCTCAGAAGGAAGTCGAAAAAACTGAAAGAAGACATGTAGAATGCGAGTGTGTTGGCACTACACACTGACCTGATCAGGGCCAGCATGCAGCAAAAAGGACAGAAGAAGAAAAGAAGAAAGAGTGTTTGGGTGCACTCTGAGTTCTGAACTCCTGAGGCTCGACCACTTATGCGGGAACTCCGAGGCTACCTTAACAGGGACCCATGGCCTATAATTACACGGGGACTAACCCCTTCAAACTTCAATAACGCTTTATCCCATGAATCCACATACAAGGCCAGGTGGTAGACCCGTTTTAAGGGCGTATAAATTTGTAACAGGGATATGATGATATCCAAATAATTTCCAATGTAACGCTGCAAGGACACGGAGATGTAAAATTCCTCCACCAATGCCGTCCTTGTGTAGGCAAATGGGTGCAACAGTCCAACAGAAAAAACAATAGTGTGTGTGGCTGGGTGGTTGCTCAGGGGAGCAACGAATTAAAATTTTGTAACCTAAAGATGATAACTCGCTCTTGCACTAATTAAATAATTGTATTATGATTTGATAAATAGGCGTTCGTATGTTTATTATACTGTGTTTATTCTGTCGTATAAATGTATTAGTTTGTTGCATTAGAGGTAAGGATTGATAAAATGTGTGATTTGTATAATTTTGAAATGTGTTTGTAGTAAGGTCATTCACCTTGCTAAGAAAATCAGCTGATCAGCAGTAGAATGTCACGTATAAGTTGTTTGCTAATTCCAAGGTACCATAAAGGGACCATTGCATTAGATGAAATATGAATGCCTCTCTTCATTACACATTACATGAATGGATCTGATCCAAATTCCAAAAATTTCATGGAAAACATAAGATCCTACAACAGTGCAATGGCCTTTGCCTCAATGGGAGCACAAGTTGTCCAATCAGTGACCAGACGTTCTGGTCCTTTTTGTTACAGAATCCATGGGCAAATTTATCACGCTACATCTGCATTACACCCAAATTAAGGTGAATTACCAAAGTATGCACAACTGTACATTTTGGATTCGGCCCAAGCCTTGACAGAAAGAATGAACAATTAAGCAAACAATGGATGCATTCGTGTCGTAATGGAGAACCTCCAAAAACGTCTTGGAGATATCAATCCGTTCTCTAGAGAATACAAGAACATGCTCAAATTTGAGCATGACTTTCTTGAGAGAAAGAGTAAATAATGTGCTCCCCGGCAGAACCAACGCTCCCACTGCCAGAGGAGAAATTGCTGCCGTTTTTCACAGTGCAGATGGTGCACCCACAGAAAATCGGGATATTACAATTTATCCGAAAAGCGGAATTTTACAAAATATATCCATCCTGAGTAGACTCTGTGACCCAATATGCTTTTCCCATATGGGGATTCAGGGTGGACCACAGATCTGAAGAAAGCTGTTGGTCAAGGGTATTCATACCATTTTGCCATTCGTGATGGAAACTTTAACGAGTTCCTCAACGCAGGAAAGCTGACTCACCAATTCATGGTTGATGCCTATTGCAAGACCGAGGCAAACCGTTTGAATTGGTTTCGAAAAAATCAAAACACAGTAAGAGCTGAAGACTATGATGTTCTTCACCGATTTGTGAACAACCAAGATTTTGAGGACGTTAACATATTGCCTGGAAAGAAAGTTATATTGCCTTCAACCTTCCAAGGGAGTCCAAGAAATATGGCTCAAAATTACCAAGATGCTATGGCCATGGTCAGGAAATATGGCAAACCTGACTTATTTGTAACATTCACATGCAATCCTAAATGGAGGGAAATCAGGGAAAACTTACTTCCCGGTCAGC
This sequence comes from Magicicada septendecula, assembly GCA_034769895.1. Classification (NCBI taxonomy): domain Eukaryota; kingdom Metazoa; phylum Arthropoda; class Insecta; order Hemiptera; family Cicadidae; genus Magicicada; species Magicicada septendecula. Next base: position 382,060,647 of record CM068369.1, read on the forward strand.
AACCATGCGACCGACCTGATTTAGTAGCAAGAGTGTTTGAGTTAAAACTGAAATTGCTACTTGAAGACTTAACCAAACACCATAGATTTGGACGTGTTCGGGCTATGCTCCACGTGATCGAGTTCCAAAAACGTGGTGTACCACATGGGCACATATTGCTATTCATGGCCCCAGAAGACAAAGTCTGGGAGAATGAAAGAATTGACAAAATTGTCTGTGCAGAACTCCCTGATAAAGATGCCCACCCGAGGCTACATGAAATTGTAAAATCCTGTATGATACACGGCCCATGTGGTCCATTAAATCCAAACGCACCGTGTATGGAAAACGGCAAATGCACATAAGAATTTCCAAAAGATTTCTGTGCCGAGACCAACAGCAATGTCAATGGTTATCCAAAATATCAACGCCGAGATGATGATGGTAACTTTGTTGAACTTGGGGGAAACAAAGTGGATAACAGATGGGTGGTGCCATACAACCCATACCTGTCTCTGAAATACAACGCCCACATTAACGTAGAGATTTGTAGCTCAATTCAAAGCGTTAAATACCTCTTCAAATACGTTTACAAGGGGCATTACTGTGCAAATATTCAATTCGTTACTGTTCCCACAGAACAGGAAGCTACTATTGAATGGGACGAAGTAAAAAATTACTTGGAGACCCAATATGTAAGTGCACCTGAAGCATGCTGGAGGCTCAGGGAATACAAAATGCACCACCAAACTGATCATGTGGAAAGATTAAATGTCCACCTTGAGGACAAGCATACAATATGTTTTATACCAGGCAAGGAAGCTGAAGCTGTACAGCAAAAAGCCACCAAGTCCAAACTTCTGGCTTGGTTTAAACTTAATCAGGAAGACCCTAATGCCCGAGAGTATTTATATATTGAAATCCCCGAACACTGTACCTGGGATGACAAAAATTCTAAATGGAAACCACGTCTTAGAGGACATGAAACTACAATTGGCAGAATGTTTGCCGCAAGTCCCATGGATAGAGAAAAATGGTTCCTACGAATTCTCCTTCTCAATGTTAGAGGAGCAACATCTTTCGAGGACCTAAGAACGGTCGAAGGAAATCCTATCCCCTTTGCAACTTTCCAAGAAGCATGCATTGCAAGGGGATTAACTGATGATGACTCAGAATGGGATACTTGCCTAACAGAAGCTGCAACCCATCAAATGCCAGTACAACTTAGGCAGTTGTTTGCATTTATTTGTATCATGTGTGAGCCGTCGGATGCAGCAGCATTATTCGACAGACATAAGAACAATCTTATGCAAGACTATAAGAGACGCTTTTCTGATAGAGAAAAAGCTCTCTATTTGACGCTTAAAGAAATTGAATCTGTCCTTCGAACGCATGGAAAGTCATTGGTAGATTTTGGCCTAGAACTTCCAGTCGGCAGCTATGACGAGCCAATCCATTCTGGAAAATATGACGATCCAATTGCCGAAAAAACCATGTTCGAAGAAAAGTTTCAAATGCTCAACCCAGGGCAAAGAAGGGCTTTCGACAAAATCAGGGAAGCAATTGAAAACCCTAACTTACCCAAACGTCTATTCTTTATTGATGGACCTGGCGGAAGTGGTAAAACCTTCCTTTACAACACAATCATGCACTATGTGCGTAGCAAAAATGAATTAGTCTTGCCATGTGCATTTACAGGCATAGCAGCAACTTTGCTTGAGGGAGGCAGAACTTCCCACAGTCGTTTCAAGCTGCCTATTCTAATAAATGAAACATCAACCTGTAATGTTCGACATAGGACTAATACGGCAAATGAACTGGAAAAGGCCAAAGTGATAATCTGGGATGAAGCTTCAATGGCCCCAGCACATGGAGTAAATGCAGTTGACACACTCTATAAAGAACTCTTAGCTGAAGATCCAAAAGTTCCTTCTAAAACACCATTTGGAGGTGCGGTCTTTCTTTTCGGTGGAGATTTTAGACAAATTCTCTCTGTTGTTCCACATGGCAGCAGAACCGAAATACTTTCTTCATGCATGAAGAATAGTAAGTGTTGGAAAAATATTCAGGTCCTAAAGTTAGACCAAAATATGTGTGCCAATGAGGACAATGTCCCATCAGAACACCGAGGCTTTTCCGATTGGCTTTTAAAACTTGGGAATGGAAAACTCCAAGAGCCTGGATTAGAGGAAGGCATCTTCGAAATTCCTCCAGTCTGCATTGAAAATGGATGTATTGTTGCTGCTGTCTTTCCTGAGGTCATCCAATCAGGAGATGACAGCATTGCTAACCGTGCAATCCTGACTCAAAAAACCACGAGTCACTTGAACTTAATGAAAATGTCCTTAGACGAATTCAATCTGAATTGAAATGCTATACCAGCATAGATTCTATTCAGCAAGACAGTGCAAATGCCGAGACAGCAAACTATCCAATGGAGTTTTTGAACAGCTTAACACCTGGAGGTATGCCTCCTCATAGACTTACCTTGAAAGTTGGTGCAGTAGTAATGTTGCTACGAAACCTTGACTCAACAAGAGGTCTTTGCAATGGCACCAGAATGGTCGTTAAGCAAATGATGTCAAAAGTCATTGACTGTGAAATCCTGACCGTATCTTTTAAAGGTATCAGGGTATTTATTCCAAGAGTTATTCTTGCACCCAGTGACCCTGACCTTCCCTTTACATTAAGACGAAAACAGTTTCCATTTAGACTTGCTTTTGCTATGACCATCAACAAAAGCCAAGGGCAAACACTGAATTCAGTTGGTATTTATTTGCCATCTCCAGTATTCAGTCATGGACAACTTTATGTTGCATTTTCAAGAACAAAGTCCTCTCAGCAAGTCAAGGTAAAAGTCTTAGGAACTGACCAACAAGGCAACTTAAAGAAAGACCACAGAGTTTTCACCAAAAATGTGGTCTACAAAGACGTTTTCGCCCAATAATTAAATTTCATAGCCAATATGTAATTAAATGTATTTAATATATGCCAATAAATAATTAAATATGTGCTAATAAAAATGCTCGCCACCCGGGCATGGAACGGGTACTTCAGCTAGTTTACTATAAAATTTGTTCGTGCTTATTTCTTGGCAATGGATTCTTAGACTTATTGAGTCACCAAACCAAATATGATTTACATACATTTAAAATTAATAAGCAATAGTAAAATGAGTGTTCATTTTATTATTTGCGTGTATGTTGAATTCACTCCGCGATGCAATGTCATCAATTCTGCGGGTTCCAGGCTGGTCGTCCGACGTTGATCGTTGAACAGTTATCCCTGTTAGTTTGCACTATTTTTTTACACTGGTTTCACAGGTATTACACAATTCACTTAAATAACTTAGTGGCAATTACACAGGTGCCGTATACTAATACACTTGTTGAATACTCAGTATATCCTTATTAAAGCTAAGTGCGTCCAACACCAGACTGATAACTAATCTCGACCGACTGTCCCGTACTGTTATGTTTGACACATCAAATTTCGCTATGTACTTCGACATTCAACGATTAATGTTGTACTAAGTAAAACTTGGATATATTACTTGATTTTAATTTATCTTCTCTGATTACTCTGAAAATTATTCTTGACAATGCTTATTAAGTGTTTATGATACGTAACTTCCACAAGGCTTAATATCGCGTTACCGTAACTGACTTTTCGTTACGATTGAAATATTTTATTGAATTTACCGACAAATTTCTTAATACACTAAATACGAGTCTTTGAATTGTAATCTCCCCATAGACTAACTTAACTTCCTACACTTCGTTTTTTATACATTGCTTCGAACTACCCTCACCAACTATCTACAAAATACATGCCGATTGGTTTGACAAACCGCTAATTTCAAATTTACCCAATCTGTCTAGTGAACACGTCCCGCATAAAAATGACGCTTTCTGCTTTTCGTCAACTATTTGCGCGTGAAAACGTAGTGGGAAAACATAGTGTCTCTCTCCATCTCGCTCTCTGTCTAACCTAACGGTTCTTTTGTTAGGTGCACTTAACTTTTTACAATCTTAGGGAAGTCTTCTGACACCCTTGAAAATAATACAGTTTTATGACGGTTCGTCCGCTATGTTACTTTTCATAGTTTTTAGCCGACTTACGGGGGTCAACTCAAGGTTGTCTTTATGAACAACTACTGCGCCTTACTACAACATTTTATATTTCTTACTTTGACGTAACACCGCTCTAATCGGTAGTTTTAGTTTTATTTTTTCCCCGCTTTCTACGAATTTATATTTCTCCCTGGGTACAACATGACTTTGTCCCCGTAAAATTGTTGAGAGTGCAATTTTTACGTTATATCGTCCCCCAAATAGAATTATGTCAAATTGTATTAAAATTTGGAATTGATTCTATTGATGCGTCCCTAATTCCATTCTAATTATATTTTACTATCAATGATTAGTCTAACACTTTGCTAGAACACACATTTGTTTATACATCACCCCATTTTATAATGTAGTAAATCTATACAATTATGCTAATACCCTTTGGAATTCCTATACAGTTAAGTAATTAACAAAGATCATCCTATTCATTACAACGGTATTCTAATCTCTTACAACTATTACATACATAGATGTTTGTGTGCTATTACAATCTGTTTTAGTAGCTGTGTTGTGTCAGTGTTCGTGTGTGTAGCAATGGGTCATTGCTCATAATAAGGTTTTAATTGCCGTATATTAAAATTTCCCCAGATACATCCTGGTATTTGCGCGTCTTCTAGCTGGTAGGTTGCTGTTCCGAGTTCCTTCGTTTAAAATGATCCTTGCTTTTCTGGCAAGTTTGACAAGTTCTTGTAATTAATTTCGTGATCTTGTTGATTGAGTTCCCCGTGAAATTTTCCTTGAATAGGTGATATGTACACCGATTCCTCACATGACTGTATGCCTGATGTAGTTCATAAATCATGTTGTGGCATAGTTCCTTGGTCAACATGAGTTTCCATATCCCCTTTTCCTTTCGGTATAACTTCTCATTGTGCCAACTGTATTTTTTGGCAAGTTTATGTTGCTTATTTGTTTGTATTAAGTCAATAATTCGCTTCAATTTCGTGTCGGCTAGTTGATAAGCTTTTATGTTCTTGAGCTGCTCCTTGGCCTCCTTACTAATACGGATATTGATAAGACTTATCTCTAATTCCTTGGTTCGATCGATTGGTTGTTCCTTGTCCATGTCTTCAGGATGTCTGCTCAGGATATCTGCCACAATGTTATCTCGCCCCTTGCAGTGAATGATGTCAAAATCATATTCCTGTATTGCGAGAATCCATCGCGTTATGCGGGAATTATTTAGGTGACATTTTTTTATGAAAATTAACGCCTTGTCAGTGATTATCATTAGAAGCTTACCTAGTATGTATGTCCTAAATTTCTGTAAACAGTGGATGACACTCAGTAGCTCTAATTCTGTAGTGAAGTAATTACGCTCAGCTACCCGTACCACGTGGCTCGTAAATGCGACCACTCTGATGTCGTTATTCTCGTCTAGTTGGTAAAGCTGTCCTCCCAGTGCATAGTGACTCGCATCCGTTTGTAGGTAAAAACGCTTGCTGGGGTCAGGATGCTTAAGAACCACTGCTTCAATAAATAATTCCTTGACTTTCTCAAAATGCTGATCCATTTCCTTTGTCCATTTAAATGTGGTATCCTTTTTTTAATAGGTTTAGTAACGGTTGCGTAGCTTCGGCGTATTTATTTGTGAATCTGTTATAAAAGTTGGTTAAGCCCAGAAACCTTTTGAGTTGTTTTTGATTCTTTGGCTTCCGAAACTCCTGAATGGCTCTAATCTTATCCGGTGCAGCGGTAATACCCTCTGTTGTTAAGCGATATCCCAAATAATCAATCTCTTTACGAAATAGTTGTGATTTGTTAAAGTTGACAGTTAAATTGGCTTGTTCTATATCACGTAATAACAATTTTAAGTGTCGTAGGTGATCTTCCACGCTATCCGAGATACATAGGCAGTCATCTACATATAAGATAGTAAATGCCTTCACTTCTTCCGATAACACCCGGTCCAAACCACGCGTTAAACTTGCTAGACTAGTCTTCAATCCGAACGGCGTCACCGTGTACCGATAGCATTTGCCCTCGTATAAAAACCCAGTAAAATCTCTACATTCCTGATGCAATGGGATTTGCCAAAATGAGCTATGGAGGTCAATTGTGGACATGACTTTAATGTTCCCACATTTTGCCAATATCTCATTAATTGGAATGGCCCCTCATGGTCCAGAATTGTTACTGAATTTAATTTACGGGCGTCCAAACATAATCTAACCGTCTGCTCTTTTTTTATGACAGTGACCATAGGGTTGACGTATGGACTCTGGGCCCTTTCAATGATAACATGCGCCTCCATCTTCTGGATTTCTGCCTTCACTGCCTCCTTGTATCTCATCGGAATCGGCCATCCTCTCTGACAGTATGGTGTCCGATCGGTAACTTCGATTCTATGCTGATATGAGTTAATTCTACCTGGCGTATCTCAGAATACCATTTTATTTTCTATTAAAATATGTTGTAGCTCGCTCCGTTCAGCATCGGTTATCTCTCTGATAGCTTGCACCTTCTGTTCAATCAATTCTTCGATATCTTCATTGGCAGATGAGAGTTCTACTCGTAGTATCTCTGCTGTAGTTCCTTCCTGGTTTTGATCTCCCTGAATCATTAATCGTTTGTTGTTCAGGTCAATCACGCACCCATTTTCTTCCAATAATCCCACGCCTAAGATACAGTTTTTTATTAATTCTGGTACAATTACAAAGACACTATCGACTTTTAAACTTTCGATCTGGACAGTTAACAAGATTTGTTGTGTGACCCTGTTTGACTTATTCCCGGTCACACCCTTAATTACGGTATTTGACAATTTTAACATTTCTAAATTCCCGAACTCCCTCTTATTGTTTTTAAACCACTGTTCCGAGATAGCGTTTACCTGGCTCCCAGTGTCTACCAAGGCATACGTAGGCACTCCATTCAATGTGACTCTTACTTCCAGACATTTATTAACTCGACATATTACGTTGACATCATCATTAACCATTAAATCATCTCTTAAATCTAGAAAGGTAGTGTTAATATATTTATTAATAGTACTTAAGTCTTTCATATTTACATAACTTATCTAGTTTTTTGACATAGCGGTATTAATTTTGTTACCGTTTGCACTACTAGTCGATGGAATAGAGTCGTTTTCATTCTTAAACCTGTTTTGCCTTTTGGGGTAGTGCTGCGTAGCTGACCTAGTTTCACTTTCGTTAGTGCGCCCTTATTCAGCTGCTCGCTCTCTCTCCTCTTCACCCCTTGTCCACGGCTTACGCTCTCGCCTGCCTTCACAATATACTCGGTTCGCTTCCCTCGTGTCAATTCTCAAACTCATAATAAATTCTAGTAATACTTACTCGAATTCATCGATTGTAACTACACCACGAGTAATTATTGCAACTTGTATTTCATGTGGATAATGTTTAGAGATTTTCCTAATTAAATATTTATCTGGTATTGGCGGAATTAATTGGCGGTTTTCTAATAGTTTACGCTCTAAGTACTGGATCATGTTTATTCCATTCTCTGCATAATACCTTCCGAACTCCAGTTCATTTCTTACTTTCTCTTGAATGACATCATTCCAATATTTATTTATAAATGCGTCAGTGAAAGCAACGAAGTTGGTAACGCTATCTTTTACTGATCTCCACCACACTGCTGCCTCTCCTTCAAGATGTCTCACTATCCACGTGATGTTTCCAGCATCTTGATAATGTTCTCTGTATATTTCGTTCAATTCTTTAATAAATTCCATCGGGAAATCACCCGTACCATTATATTTTATGTCCTTAATTTGTTCATTCGTCATGCCCCGACTACATGGTGTGTTGCTTATTGACTGTCACCGGACAAAAGGCTTGCCGCATGACAAATGACGCCAATCGTACACTCTAGTTATTTTGGTGGCCCTAAAAAGGACCGAGTGGCGAGAAGGCTGATGTTGGTAGTGCCGCGCTGAGATGTTCGGCGGCTGCGCCCGCTGTTCGTGGCGTACTGCAGTCCTCTTCTTCCGGCACCGGTTGTAGAGTCGGCTGCCGGCCCAGCGAAATCCATCGCTGGCGCGGAACGGGAGTGCAAAGACGCAAGAACGGCGGCGGTTCTATTCTTCGGCTGTTCCTTCCGGCTGACTCCGCCACGATGTCGTCCGAGAGAGGAGAGGAGATGAAGTGCGTCCGATGGCGTGGCGATGAAGAGTGCGTCAAAATTTTCTGCCGGCCCGGGTTTTATTAACTAACCGGGATCGCTGATTGGCTAGCCCCGAACACGTAGTTGGTCACGTCTCGGCGGCTGCTGATGCCGGATTGGCTCGCTGTGTCCACCTCTGGTACCGGAGAGCAGATGTTCGCATACCGCTTCCGTCACAACTCCACCGGGTCTTGAATGCTCTCCGGTAGCCAGCCTACTGCTCTTCTCCAGATGTTGTGGAGGTGTCTGTTGGGCGCCATGTTGATTGGTGTGCCGGCTGGTAGCTCGCTGGCGTGGCTGGATCTTGCATCCGCAAGATGATCGTTGCCCCACGTTGGGCGCCACTTGTCACCGGACAAAAGGCTTGCCGCATGACAAATGACGCCAATCGTACACTCTAGTTATTTTGGTGGCCCTAAAAAGGACCGAGTGGCGAGAAGGCTGATGTTGGTAGTGCCGCGCTGAGATGTTCGGCGGCTGCGCCCGCTGTTCGTGGCGTACTGCAGTCCTCTTCTTCCGGCACCGGTTGTAGAGTCGGCTGCCGGCCCAGCGAAATCCATCGCTGGCGCGGAACGGGAGTGCAAAGACGCAAGAACGGCGGCGGTTCTATTCTTCGGCTGTTCCTTCCGGCTGACTCCGCCACGATGTCGTCCGAGAGAGGAGAGGAGATGAAGTGCGTCCGATGGCGTGGCGATGAAGAGTGCGTCAAAATTTTCTGCCGGCCCGGGTTTTATTAACTAACCGGGATCGCTGATTGGCTAGCCCCGAACACGTAGTTGGTCACGTCTCGGCGGCTGCTGATGCCGGATTGGCTCGCTGTGTCCACCTCTGGTACCGGAGAGCAGATGTTCGCATACCGCTTCCGTCACATGACGCTAGTTTAGTTCTGACTTCCCGTTGTATTTGTTGTAACTTAAGGTGTGTCTCGTCAGACTGGCTATCAATTTTAGTTTCCAACTCTTTTAGTTTTTCGACCTTCAATTCATTTATAGCTGCCGTGTTATCTGCACATCTTTTATTGTTTACACTTACTGTTTCAGTAATTATTTTAAAGTTATTATTGTACTTTTCATCAAGCTCTTTAATCTGTTGTTTTGTATTGGCACTAATCTCGGTATTAATCTTATCACAATTTTCTTGGATCTTATTATCAGTGTCTATTCTAAACTTCTGGAGAAAATTTTGGTCATTTGCTTTCTCTTGATTGAGTTGCGCGGTTACTTCGTTTCTTAGTTCCATATTTTGTTTGTGTATCTGTTCTGATATTTGTTGTGCCGTTTGTTCCTGTATTTGTTTTTGCATTTGTTGTAACGCTTGTTCTAATTTTTGTTCATGTTGCTTTGTTGTGTCGCTTGCTGTGCTATCTGTCGTGCTGTTTTTTCCGCCTGTTCTTTTGTTTCTTTCTATTGTTCTTTTGTTTCTTTCGATTGTTGTAACAGTTGTTGGAGTATTGTATACATATTGGTGTCTTTGTCAGTCTCTGGTAATGTCTGATATACCGTCCTCTCTCTAACCTTTACTAGTGTTTCTTGTGTAATCTGTTGTGTTTCTGCATTTTCGTCGTTCGGTCCCCGCGTCCCTGACTCTTGATTCCCCATTGAAATGTGTGCAAGCATCTGAGGATCTCCTAGCTGATTGTTTATATCAAACTCCATTTCGCTATCATGGCTGTTGTTTCTGCATTCATGTTATTGTCTACTTTGTGAGTGTTGTTCTGTGTTTTTGTTTTTCCGACTCTTACTCCGCGTAATCATACAACTATGTCTTATATTATTGTTATTCTTAATTCTATTTTATTCTTACTTTACTATTCTATTAGTGACTCAATAGTCCCACGTTCCGGGCGACAGAATGTAATACACTTTTAATAGGCCTTGCTACTATTTCATGTTACAACTTTTCATACTACTTGGCCTACGAGCATGTATAAAGTAAGAGTTTATCAAGCTAAATTACTCAATGACAATATTAATATTTATCACATAGGCCTACTAATTCTCAGCAACAGGATGTCACACTTACTTTAGTGTACCGACTCATAGGAATTATCCCACGGCGCCAGTAATAAATAAACACAATTTGATTGTTATTAATTAAGTTTTTTAATAATGATTTGCATTCACATATTAAAATTTATGTCAGTACTTTAATAAATTTACTATAAAATTTGTTCGTGCTTATTTCTTGGCTAATGGATTCTTAGACTTATTGAGTCACCAAACCAAATGTGATTTACATACATTTAAAATTAATAAGCAATAGTAAAATGAGTGTTCATTTTATTATTTACGTGTATGTTGAATTCACTCCGCGATGTGATGTCATCAATTCTGCGGGTTCCAGGCTGGTCGTCTGACGTTGATCGTTGAACAGTTATCCCTGTTAGTTTGCACTATTTTGTACACTGGTTTCACAGGTATTACACAATTCACTTAAATAGCTTAGTGGCAATTACACAGGTGCCGTATACTAATACACTTGTTGAATACTCAGTATATCCTTATTAAAGCTAAGTGCGTCCAACACCAGATTGATAACTAATCTCGACCGACTGTCCCGTACTGTGATGTTTGACACATCAAATTTCGCTATGTATTTCGACATTCAACGATTAATGTTGTACTAAGTAAAACTTGGATATACTACTCGATTTTAATTTATCTTCTCTGATTACTCTGAAAATTATTCTTGACAATGCTTATTAAGTGTTTATGATACGTAACTTCCACAAGGCTTAATATCGTGTTACCGTAACTGACTTTTCGTTACGATTGAAATATTTTATTTAATTTACCGACAAATTTCTTAATACACTAAATACGAGTCTTTGAATTGTAATCTCCCCGTAGACTAACTTAACTTCCTACACTTCGTTTTTTATACATTGCTTCGAACTACCCTCACCAACTATCTACAAAATACACGCCGATTGGTCTGACATACCGCTAAATTCAAATTTACCCAATCTGTCTAGTGAACTCGTCAGGCATAAAAATGACGCTTTCTGTTATTCGTCAACTATTTGCGCGTGAAAACGTAGTGGGAAAACATAGTGTCTCTCTCCATCTCGCTCTGTCTAACCTAACGGTTCTTTTGTTAGATGCACTTAACTTTTTACAATCTTAGGGAAGTCTTCTGACACCCTTGAAAATAATACAGTTTTATGACGGTTCGTCCGCTATGTTACTTTTCATAGTTTTTAGCTGACTTACGGGCGTCAACACAAGGTCGTCTTTATGAACAACTACCGCGCCTTACTACAACATTTTATATTTCTTACTTTAAAGTAACACCGCTCTAATCGGTAGTTTTAGTTTTATTTTTTCCCCACTTTCTAAGAATTTATATTTCTCCCTGGGTACAACATGACTTTGTCCCCGTAAAATTGTTGAGAGTGCAATTTTTACGTTATAGTGTAAAAAAACACAAACTGCACCGACCTCCAAATATTGGTATCAATAGAATTCAGATTTTTACAAATGGAACAACGTTCAAAATTTCCTTGATGGCTAATAAAATTCAGCATCATATTGCAGTCCTCTCCAGAGCCCTTCCAACAAATACACTTAATTGCTCACCTTTCCTGCTACAACTCAGAAAAGTACCCTGTAAAAAATTCACATATTGAGAATATGTCTGTTCCTAATGATAGTTTAAAAATGTTAAGTGAAAATAATGAAAGTATATCTATGAGTTATCCAGGCTTAATGACACATACTTTATAAAAAGCATGAATACAGCATGTTATATTTTTATTAACCTCAATGCTTACAAAGACAACAATGGTAATGTATAAAACCTCACCTAAATGAATTAAAGGAACTGAATTTTTAAAATACTAGTTCTGTTTAAAATATTGAGGTTAGATTAATAGAAGTAAAAAGAACATACATTAAACTGAAGAAATTTCAGTTAATATTTAATATGTGTAATATACACATTCCATTTTTATTGCTTTTAATGTGCTTTTCATTACTCAAAGAAAACTTTCAGTGCACACAATGTAGTCCACCAACATTTTATAGTGGCTGCAACAGAATGCCTAGGCTCCAGGAACTGGTTACATCAAGAATGTTGTCAAACCATCTGTGTACAAAAAAATGGAACAATTAAGTGCTGCAAGTTTCAATGCTTTTTAAAATTATAAAATTAAAATTATGGCAATCAATGAGGCACACACACACGCACGCGCGGCTTCTAAATGAGAAGTATAGTTGACTTCTGTTCATAAAGTCAGGTTAGAATTTAAAAGATATTTAATACATAGTTGACTAAATGAGTTTATGTACACAAGGTATATGTCTAACTTTTATTTTGTGTACAGAAATGAAAAGTTAAGTGTTTAAATAAAAACATAATTTAATAGAAAAGGTTTTAAAATATATAAACACTTGCTACGTTTCAGTTTGTATTATCCTGTGAAACATACCAAGTGTTTATATATTTTAAAAACCTTTGTATTAATATGTTTCACCAAGTGCCCAACAAGTCATCAATAAATAATTTAATAGCTTATCTGACTGATGTTTAAATATTACATTTCCTCTACAATGATACATTCAAACTCTGATCTTTCCTAGTGTACTGACAATTTTTAAGATTTTCTTCAGTTAGACATGACATTAAAAAAATTGGCTTCCCTTCTTGTAAATACTGAAATTTACATTATGTCTTATAGTCAGTATTTGTAAGAAAAATAAAAAATATTATAACATACATTATACTCAAAATGCTTTAAAGAATTAAAATTTTACTGTTACTATAGCATACTGACATTAATTTATGTAAGTACTGAGTGAATTTTTTTTTCAACTGACTCAAGAAAACTATAGCCAATGAACATAACTACAAACCTGTTCTTAATTAACATATTATTTATGTCATATTTATATACTTCAAATTCTTTCCAAAAGATTTGTTGCTTACCTTTGGAGATGAGTCAAAAGGTTTGAACTTTATTATATTCAAACAAATGTAGAAAATATATTTGACATGCTGAATGAATTACTCAAATTTTATTTCAGAAGAAACTGCTATGGTTTTTTTAGCAGTTGTTTGTATAAACAAACATTTTTTTTATTCAGAACAAAAATCGTGTCAACTAATGTATTAACCACTGATCAAGAATTATTAAATTAACTTTGGACAATTTCTTGTACCTAAATAATTTAAATCTTCAATGAAACCTGCTGCACTTACTGTATAACCGAATAAATCCCCATTAAAATCCTGCCACTCATTATACTATCTCATGTAACATATATATTCCATACATTACCTGTACATCTCATAAATAAACCTGTATAAAATGCTCAATTTATTTTCTTCAAATCCTGCATAATAAGCTCTTGTCCAAACAAAATTTCCATATCCAAATAGATAATTATACTTCAAACACAGTTAATGTTTTAGATTTTTAATTACTGATTAACCATATACTTTTTTAAACAACAGTATTGACTCTGATAGTGATTTATATAGTAAAACACAAAACCTGATATTTGTATGCTGTTCAGCGATACATTTTCTCCTGCATCACTACACATTATGGGAACAGAGCTGTGCTTTGACAGGATAAGAATGCAGAAACATTAATGTGGGAACCAGCCATACTGGGATGCCAAGAGCACTGTCAACGTATGAAACAAATACTTCCTTGATCCGAATATCATTTTAAACAAATGACACTGATTCTGAGAACTTTCTGAAGCTACTTCATCTGTGGTGCTGCTTATTACAGCAATGTGGTTTTCATGTGAACCCTTAACAAGTAGAGAATTTTAATGCGAATTTACTGTATTACTGCGTTTTAACTCTAACTGTTCAAATGACTATGTACACAACATATAAATGAATTGTATTCTAATGAGCACTTCTGGCATATGCTATCTTCTAGTTATAAACAGGTAAACTGAAAATGGAAGAATGCCAGATGTACTTATCTGAATAAAATTCATTAATGTGGGATTTACACCATTACTCAAAACAAAAAACTGACACAGTTACTTCAAGAATATTATAAATACTAATAAATAATATTTTATACTTTCTATAAAGGTAAATAAATATAAAGGTCCATATATGATGGAAGACAGAAGGAAATTCAAAAATTCAATTAATCCTGAAGATCAAACAGAGTATCTGAGAAATGCTATAAACATAAAAGCAAAAGAAGCTAAAAGGAAATATATTGAGGAAAGATGTACAGAAATAGAAGTTTGCATGAAAAATAGGAATATGGAAGTTGGTTAAAAAGTACTTTAGAAACCCAAGACGTTGTGGAAATGTAGTTAAAGATGAAACTGAAGTTCTGCTCATTGAGGTAACACAAATAGTGAAAAGATTGAAAAAGATAGATTGAGAAACTGTCCTATGGAAACCCTATGGAGGAAGCAATTATTGAGACACAACCGGAAGCTGCAGAAGAAGAGAAGGGAGAACGTATTATGAGAAGCGAGTTTGATGAAGCTATGAAAAAGTTGAAGAATAATAAAGCCTGGCGTTTGCAGATGACTTTGCGGTACTATCAGAAACCCAGAAGAAGCAACCGTACAAATCAATCTCTTGGAAAAGATAGCCAGCCAAACAGGACTAAGGATCTCAGTTGAAAAGACCAAATTTATGACAAATGACAAACATGGACCAAAATTCCTTGAAACGGAGATAGGACGAATTGAAAGAGTCAAAAAGTTCAAGTACCTAGGTGAGACTATACAGGAGAATGGGTTGGAAAAAGCAGTTGTTGGAGATCGAATTCTAAAAATGGAAAGAGCATATGGATTAACAAAAAATATCTACAACAAGAAATGCATCTCCTGGAATGCCAAAATAAGGCATTACAATACCGTCGTAAAAACGGAATGTCTCTATGCCAGTGAATGCCTCTCGATGAACTATAACCTCGACAAACTAGAAGTCTTGGAAAGGAGAATTCTAAGGAAAATCATGGGTGCAGTTCGGACTGAAGATGGATGGAAGCTGCGAAGCAATAGGGAAGTCTACCAGAAAAGAATCTCGGAGACTATGCGGAGGAGGAGGCTGACATTTCTCGGACATCTATACAGAATGGACAAAAATCGATTAACCAAACAAATATTCGACTACCTCTGGAAGAAGAAGACCACTACAACGTGGATTAAGGAAGTTAGAAAAGATTTAGAAAAGTCGAATATCACAGAGTCCCAAATGTTAGAAAGAAGTGAATTTAGGAGTACAGTGAAAAATCTGAAATTGTTTCAAGATGCAGGAGGACCTAATAGAAGTGGACGAACTTGGACAGAAGATCAAAGGAAACAAGCCTTGAGCGTATGAAGGAGTATTGGAGACAGAGGAAACTCCAGGCAAAGAAAAAGAAATAAAGTTTTGACAGGTAGACTATACAATATACACAATACAAAATAGAATATATATATATATACAGGACACTCTTAACAAGGTAATGAGTAAACGAATTGTGGGGTACTAGTGCAAGGTGAGAGAATTAACATGTTAAGATTTGCAGATGCCACTGCAATTATGAGTGAACAGGAGTTAAGCGAACAGTTACATTAATGAGGTTTTGAGCAAAGAGTACAGTTTAAGAATAAATGTTAATAAAGCTAAAGTGATGGTCTGTAGTAAACACAGACAGTCCAGTATGAATATATTGCTGAATGGAAAAAAGATAGAGAAAGTTACACCTACTTCGGAAATAAAATCACAGAAGACAAAGAAGTAAAAGAGAAATTTTGAATAGGATGGGGCAGACTGAAGTTGCAATTAATGATAAATGGAAATTACTGACTTTTAAAGAAATAGCCCTGGAAACAGGAAAGAGGTTCCTGAATAGTTACATAGGAAGCATAGTTCTATATGGATGTGAGACCTGGACAACTGGAACAGAGGAAAGGAGAATACTTCAGGCACTAGAAATGTGGTGTTATAAGAAGTTACTAAAAGTAAGATGGGTTGACAAGGTTAGTAATGATGAGAGATTCTAACTACAGTTGAAGAAACGAAGTTTATGGTAAAATATTGTGAAGTGAAAAGTTGAACTTATTGGCCATATGCATTACAAGAATTTGATAAAAACAATAACTGAAGGTTACATTGGAAGGAAAAGAGGACAAGAAAGACCGAGACTCCAATATATGAAATAGATTATTGGTGATGTAAGTTGTAATTCATATGAGGAGATAAAACGGAAAGCAAGAGAAGATCAGGGTGGGAACTGTTACAAACTAATCTGCGGATTGCTAACTAAGGAAGGAAGGATAAAGGTAAAAATTCTCCCCCCCCACACACACACACACACACATACACGGACGGACGCATGCGCGCGCGTGGTATGAATACGAATTATTACAATACTCTAATGCTAAATATGAAAAATATTGAATATGGAAAAAAGTATTATAGCAACTGCATCCAGAACATCTATATTTTACAATTTCGAAGCTCACAATATTAAAATTTATATTTTCTTAATATTCATGTGTAAAAATGTCATATCAAAAACATTTTGTGTAACTCTTAGCTATATTTTTTGTTTATTGATCAACGAAAAATGTAACAGCAGATAGGCTATAATATAAATTTGTTTAAATATATAAAATATTTGTCTCTGTTTAAATACATGTACATCTATCATTTTAAGAAAAATAAATAAAAAAATATGTACGTGGTTTATGTTGTTTCATAGAACATACCTCAGTTATTTAAAGTGAGGTAAAAAGAGGTCCTGTCAAATTTTGAAACTATATTGCAAAATGTATTCTATCAAATCCCATTTCCCTACGAAATGTAACCAATTACTCATATCTCTGCATGTACTTTTGTTATCTTGCATCATACATCATGACACTGCCCAACAGGGATGATTCAGAAAAAGTTAAATTTCCTTAAAACACAATTTTTGTTTGAAATTTTCCCCAAAACGTGGCACACAGTTTAAGTTTAACACTTTAACGACCATGGCGGGTGTATATGCCCACTTCTTGGCTCTCCCCATAGGAACCACAGGAGGCGTACACGACCTCTAAAACGCTATTAAGAAAAAGTCTCTGTAGCCTAGATACTGCTTTTTGGCCAATTTCTCTACATGACGCGAGTTCTTTAATCACTGTGAACACAAAAATGTATTTGGGCTCATATTTTTGATCTTTATAAAATTCTTATTGTAGTTGTTTTTTGGTAACAGGTTGTTTTTCGTTTCTGAACATTATTTTCTTTGTCTCTCACTATATATATCTTTGAATATAATGGTCATGCCTTTATTTCTTTATGTATAATGATCAAGTCATATCTTCATAATTTTTAAAAGTCATAAGTAATGTAATAGCTTCACCTGAAAGTGAAGATGACTTCGTTTTCTCCAACACCAGATGTATCAGCCTGGAGAAAAGATAAATTCATCAGTTTGTTTTATAAAAATGACACTACAACAATAAAGATAAACATTTGACAGTTTTTTAACTATGTTCTAACTGCAATGATACATATTCCACTACTAAGAGAACACTTTTTGCCTAACGAAGTGAATGTGGCAACATTCAAAAAGAGAAATAAAAAAAACATGGAAATTATATGTGTATACTGAAACATGAATGTGAGAAAGAGGAAATGACTGTACTTTTCTTTACCACAATGTGAATCAGTTTGTTGTCAATAAAGTTGCATGTTACTGATATTGCATAACGATATCGGGCGGCATCTGCCACTTATCGTTTTTCGAAAGGTTACCTGTGAGGCAAACATCAAACAGACATGCAGGAAGCTATGCATAATCAAATGTTAGTCATTGCATATTCCTTCAGTAGGTTCTCACAACTGAGCAAGAGTTTGGGCGGAATAGGATCCATTAGACGACGAAACAAAGCAGTCACATACACCAGCTGCAGTCCATACATGGAAAAAGTTTTATCAACCCAGAACAAGGGACCACAGTGGGAGTATATGACCGCTTTACGTTTTCTTATAGTATTAGACTCAAAAAGAGAAATGAGTGACTAAATACTATTTTTTAATTGATTACAAGGCTGATGCAGTTGAAAAATGTACTTGGCCCCCCAGTAAGAAAAATGAATTGTACCGTGGTCATTAAAGTGTTAACCAATTAATTGATTATAAACTGGCAGTTAAGAACTAACATCTAAGCACATCAATTAAACCTTAATCTAGTTACCAGTTAAAAAAACAAATTTATATAAGTTTACATAAACTGTTTTTTTTCCAGCTGTTACTGCATACCATTAGTGATATGAACACACTGTGTTATTTAACAATAATCCAGGAACCACTTCAAAACTGATCTTAAAATTGTAAAAGTAACTTACAACTATAACTAGAACTATACTTCCTGCAGCATTCTTGTTGTACTGTGCTTAACTATCACAAAGGAACACAGCTGAATATGGTGCCACATGATTTTCATCCATATCGAACTAAGAGGAAATCCATAATCAGCGTTTTCTGAATCTTGGCTCTATGTGAATTTGTTACTAATTTGTCTGGTGCATACACAACAAGCACATCATAATAAAATGGTCCATTGGAAATCAGTTATAGTAGCCGCGCTAAAAGCGTTTCCAGGCGGAACGCTTTGATTCTCACTCAAAGGAAACCGATGGTCTTGTCTCTAGTGTCACTCAAAACAAGCTGACAATGTTGCCAAGTTCTTCTCCCACCTATAGTGAAACTTAGCATGAAATGATTCTCCTCTTCATTGTTGTTATTATTATACGTATGATTAATTCATAGTAATAATAATAATAATAGGCTACAACTCAGGACTTCTCAGAAGTTTCAGTTTTAAGTAAGTAAACCTGACGTTTACATTATCTATAAAGAATAAAAATATAACAAAACCGACAAAATATAGGTCTATACCTTTTCGACATAACTTTCAAAATGATTTCCATTATTAAAATATCACAAAGCTTTGGGATAAGCAAATCCCTGCAATATCAGAAGGCTATAATAATAATATCAGAAATTAATAAACCTGAGTAAAACAAGACAAAATCACAAATAATTAATACAAAGCCTGGGAGTAAACTACTCACCGTTTAGTTGGAGTCGCGGTCTGAGTCATAATCACTGTCATCTGCAACAT
The DNA here is from genome assembly GCA_034769895.1 of Magicicada septendecula. Taxonomy (NCBI): domain Eukaryota; kingdom Metazoa; phylum Arthropoda; class Insecta; order Hemiptera; family Cicadidae; genus Magicicada; species Magicicada septendecula. The sequence goes on from CM068369.1 coordinate 382,079,979, forward strand.
GAATGATGAGGTGGTCTTCTTCTTCCCACAGGTCTGCATAATATCCCCGTTCTACCTTCATAGTTTTTTCCACACATTTCCTCCAGTATTCGGCATCTATGTTCTCAGTACAGTTCCTTAGGGCTTCACAGACACTTGCACTTAACTGAGGAGTTATGTTGCTCTTCCTGACGTTAGACTTTAACCGTGCCCAGACTAATTCGATGGATTTAATATGCAGTAATAAGGGGGAAGTCGTAACACTTCATGACTGCCTTTCGAGCCATCTCATCAACTGCGTACATTTTGTTTATATTCGCCGCTTTTATTCTTTTGAGCAAGATTAATTTAATAGGGACTGGGTCCGGTACTGGTAAATCAAATTTCTTCATAAATTCAATAATTTCGGACTTGTTTGACGATTTAGTTGGGATTTTGATAAGCTGTCTAGAATGGTAACTCACATTGTCTAAAACTATGACATACTTCCTGTCTTTTGAAAGATTTTGCAGTAACGAATTTTTAAACAAATTCTCAAAAACTGTAGCATTCATCTCATCGTGGCTGTCAGCTTTAGCATCTGAAATATTTTTGGCAGACAAATAAAGACAATTAGGAGCCCACCCCTCAGCTCCACCAGCATGTAGCACCATGATGCGCTTCCCTCTAGATACAGGGACGTTAATAGCGCAGCCACATGTTCCATCATCCCATCCCTTCTTCACGGTGTCATGTGTGTCGAACCAAGTTTCGTCTAGATACACAACATCATAACCCTGTGAACGCAGTTGGTGTAGTCTATGGAGGTATTTGTATCTCCAAGACACAATTCTTGCTGACTCCATTATAACACGCCTCTTATTAAGTGTCCGACATCGAAAGCCGAGCTTCTTCACAAGGGATCTTAGCATTGTTTCTTTATAAGGAAAACTTGAAATGTTCTGAAGATGCTGGAGTAGTTTGGAAATTGTGGGTGGCTGTCCTTTCTTGTAAAATTTGTAAATTTCTTGGCGGATAATGTCGCAAACAAAATTATAAATTTTATTAAAATGCGCACTTCTGTTATCTGGCTTCTTGGGAGTCACGGGACCTCTAGAAACAATTTTACGAACAGTCGGGCGGCTTAATTTCACAATTTTGGCTGTTTCAGTAATTGAACCCTTACCTACTTTGTTATTTACAACATATTCATGCACGTTACACACTATAGTTTGGCTCTGTTTCGAAATTGTTCTAATCGAATTTTTGATTGACCTACTAGTGCCTGGAGTGGCCGAGATTTCCCCGTCATTCGAAAACTCCCCATTATTGTCACTTACATCACCACTATCACTGTTGCTAACTACATCAACAACGATTTCTTCACTATCACTATGATGATGACTCCCTTCTTCATTATCAGTGTGCTGAGGATATGGTTGTTCTCTCTCCCAATGTCTCCACATTTTAAACACATGAACACGGAACAACACGGAACCGAAAATTACAACTATAAATAAAGTAAAGCAGTATTACTGTGATATTTAAATATAAATATACTATGTAAAATACTATGTGCTGTAAGAAGGTAACAAATTAATAATTCCTAAAGCAGTGGTTTCTTTGGCAACGGACTCGAAATTCAGACAAGCGGGCACTTCCGATGTCGCGCAAAGACTGGTCCACATTGCATTCAAGTTCAAAATACGTTTGGCATCATTGGAGATGTTTCAGAAGCGGCTAGCTTTGTTCACAGCTGTCAGCAGCAGGGGGTGCCTTCGCTAATTGGGCTATTTAACTGGTCTTTGATGCCGCCTGGAAACACATTCAGAGAGGCTACTATACCATTATTTATCTCTGTTTAGAAAAAGGAGAGATCTGACCCAGTGGCATTTATAGTGATATATCTGTATAATTAAAAATTATTTATGTTAAACTTACTTCTTACTTCTTCCTGCAGGCGTCCAGCTTCAACTGTAGCCGATAGCCCGATGTTATTTATGTTAAACAATCATAATTAATTCTGTGTATCTACAGAAATGTTGTTATGAGATGGGTACCTTAATATTTATTTTGGGTGGGTACCTCAGTTTTGTTTTGTTGAATACTCACACAAAATAAAAGTCTGCTTATACCCATTGTGTTCAAACAATGTAACAGTCATACAAAATAATAATTTAAAGTGCATATAAAAATCATGTGAGAACAAAAAGAATGAAAAATCATGTGAGAACAAAAAGAATGCAGTTTTTCTATTTCTTTGTCTGTACAGTGCAATTTGAAATTTACAAATAATTATACTTTTACCCATTATTTGCAAAAACAGAAACAGTTGAATGTACCACAAGTAAAAATAAGTTTTCATAACTTTTATATCATATTGATAAAATTTTTTCAGCCCCCTCCCCCCCCACACACACAGTGCAAAATAAAGTTTTATGTAAATAAAGTTTCAACATGAATAAATCTTTGTACATGTACACATGTTTGAATACAATAACATTCAGTAGCTCTCTAAATGCACAGTTAAATATTATGCACTTCAAAAAATTCTCTATTATTTCTGAACAGCACTTCTATTAAATTCTGTCATATTGAATTCACTAAGTACTAACATTTTAATAATCTGTAGATCTGCTGCCCATTCTGGATCCTGTTTATTATAGTTATGACAATGCTTTGGTATACAATGGTCCAATTCAGTCTCCAATGATCATTTCCATTGTCCCTTCATAGATGCCTGATGTCTCTTTATTGGCGTTCTGATTTACACTAGGCTTAATCAATTTTCTGGATTTTCGTTCTGAATGGAAACAGTTTACACAAATCTTTTTAACAGGTGGTGTGCTACATTCTGACTCACTCATGTTGGATGTTCCAGGTTCTTCCAACGCAACTTCAGTAACATCCTGTAATTCTGAGTTCATCTGTTTTGAAGCTGTTAATGGTTGGTCATCTATCTCATATGGAATATCTGTTTCTGCTGTTCTTTCAGTAGCGCTCTCGTTTGGGGTCAGTTGCTGACTTAATGTGGGTTTACTTGAGTCATGACTGCATGGGGAGTGCTGTGGAGAAATATTATTTGATGGTGAAGCAGAAACTCCCAGATCATATTGGGATATTACTGGCTTCTGCATAACCTCTTCAAAAGCTTCTTTTGAAACTATTGTCTTTGAATAGTCAAGTAACTCTTCTGTTCTTTTCACAAATAATTCCAGACCATCAAATGACATGTGATTTACAAGATCATAAACTATATTGAGATTATTCCAAGCATTTATAGATAGCATATTTTTAATATCAGTGTCCGTTATACTGAATGATGCAAGGTGGTCTTGTTCTTGGGGCAAAGATAGGAATTCAAGTGGCGTTTTGTGTCCAACATGTGTTTTGTGCCATAGAACTTCAACACCTTTCTCTGTAATATATCCTGATATTCTGGCTGGGCAGGAACTACCCATCTTACTAGATTGTTTCAATGGTGCACGTACATATGAATCTTGTTTCCTGCTTTTTCCTGAGTGATGACAGGTATAGAAGAATCTATTGATTTTATCTGTCATCTTTATATAATATGAAGTGGTTCTACTTTCCATTTCATATTTCCAACAGTCAAAATCTGAAAAAAAAAAAAAAGAAAATGTTTATTACAACTCTTCAAATACAAAAGAAAGGTAAAACCACAGATGTAATATATATATATATTATACACTAGATGGTACATAAGCAGCACTGCTGCTGCCCAAATTGAAGGCTTCCGCCATTGTGTGAGCGACAGACTTTTCTTAAGTGTGTATTTCATATTGATATTATTGCAGTAAATAATTTATTAGAACGGTGCAACCATGCACTGCATTTAAGTGTGTGAATAAATATAGTTCCAAGACTGAAGATATATAGTTACAAAAAACGAGATAGATTCAATAAATGTACAAAACCTATCCACTTAACCTTTTCTTGGTATACAAATGAAAATTCCAATGAAAAAATATGCATATGCGTCTTTATAGGTTCTTAAAATAAATATATAAATAGGTGTGCACACGAGTGCGAAATTATTCACAGTATTCTTGTTATTTAAATTAATAATAAATAATGTTTTACATTTGTATAAACATGAATAAATAGATTTCAAATTTATCTAACGATTTATTTATACATTAAGGCCTATATTTCTGAAGACTACAATAATTTAAAACTGTCGAAACATGTAAAAACAATAAAAAATATATTCTTGTTTATAAAAATATATTATTTATGATACATGTACTGTATATTAAAAGTAACTTATATACATATATACACACATATAATCTAAATTATAATGAACGATTTTATAAATTACTATAACATATTATAATTTATAAGCATATATTATATAATATATATTATGATATCAAAGTTATTTACATTGATATAAATACATATATTTATGTAAATTATAATTTTTATAATTTGGAAAACAAACGAAAGTTTGGAATTCATTTTCACACCTAACATTTATTTCATAACAAACTTTTATAATACTTCATAATAAACGTTTATGGCGACTTCTTGTAACGGTACAGAATCAGGGGGATTTATTTTATTAGTTTATCAAGGGTAATAACGAGGAATCGCCCAGACAGAGTTTCAGTTTTAATAAGCAGAGTGTACTTTTGAAACACCCAGTTGTTGATTCGTCCTGTAAGCCCAGCAACATGCAACAAATCCTGAAGCACTGGAATGTGTCAGCACGCGCGGATGCCCGTTCAGATCACGTACGATTTCACGGGTCGGCGAGCGCGAGTCTACGATAATTAGCGTTAACTAATGAGATATCACGTGACGCTCACCCAGCCTATCACGAGCCAAGTTGCACGTTCACGGAGGATGCTGGCCATCTTGAAATCGGGCCAGTAAGCGTCAGTCGGCTCCCAAACTCAAAACCGGGCAGTTGCGTGAGTGCGCGGTTCACCTACAATCTACTTTAAAATATAAACCGACCGGCAGAAAAAGTGTTAATTGTACCAAGAAAGAAACTTCAGTCGACGAAAGTACTTAGCGTCACACAGTAGGAGCGGCCGGTTCAGTGAATAGGCTCTCGAGCCTAAATTTTAATAAAAGTGCAAATAATGTGATTAAAATACAAATTAAATGATCTAACGTAACATTACAATTGTCAATAAGAAGTAAAAAATATTCAGTGAACAAAAGTTAACCAGCGAGAACATACTGCGGCGTACAACAGTGATCAGAACAAAATTCGGGAGTTTTGCCACCACGTGACGGACACAACCAGGGAAGTAAACATATAATCTAAACAAAAATAATGATGCAAATTCAGAAAAAGCGCTAAATAAATTAAAAAGGGGAAAAAGGTATGAAAGAGTGTGTGAGCAAATGCTGGGTTGCCTTAGGATATAGAGGTAGTCTATTTTAAGAGGTAATTTAATAAGATTAATTCGTTAGTTCGTATCTTGTGTTTGAGATGTTAATTGTAGAGTCAAAATATATTAAAGTAAACGTTCAAAAATATGAAAAATGTATCAGAAGCGAGATGAGATCAATGTACAGTAACGAAAGTAAAACTAAAATGTTTAATTTTAGCCATTTTTATAATAAACAAAACTGATTCACGTAATAAATTAGAGTAATTATTACGACGTAGAACCCTAAATCACACTTATAGGTCACGAGTTCGCATGAAGAATCCTGGGACCCAATAAAGGTAAGAAATGTGGAACATGTTTAATAATTTTTGTTAATTATTACTTATTTGAAGTAATAATAGCTTCTCAATGGCGCCCGAACAGGGACAGTTTATACAAATAAATATTGTACAGACCACGCTTACTCGTGAGTATAAGTCGTGATTTGGAGGTTAAGGCAGAGTACGTATAAATTATGAAAAACGAGGTTATGGTATTATATGTTATACATGATGCTTATATTATTGAATAATACTGAATGCATGTAAAATAAGGATTGTTAAGATATATGATAATTTTGTAATTAATAAAATGGCAGGAAATAACGAAAATAATATAACTGGCGTAACTGACTTTAATGAATCAGCTGTCATGAGCGGCTTTGGAGTCCATTTGACTCCGAATGTGGGTCAGTATTCAATAGATGATATATTCTACTGGTTTATTTTTTTATTACAGGTATTGTAATAAAGATCTGTACCTACTGTTATTATATTTTTTTATTTACCAGTACATGTAAAGAAACTCTTTTTCTCAGGGTTAATGATTATTAAGTTATTTTATCGTATTTACGATTAAATCTATTAATTTCTTTTCTTTAAACCAACCCAGATTCAGTTAATGGGTAGTACTTTGGTAATTAACCATGTAAAAAATAACTAACGTATTAGTGTAACTTAACCGTCTCTGAATTCTTCTAGCTGCCACGGGTTCACTTCTGGTTGTTGTTTACCTTTCTTCAACAGCAATATTCAGCTTGGCAATCTGTTTCTTCACACGAATCTCTTATTGCTCTTACCGCTCTCCAAGATTACTGCAACACCGATGTCTCCTCTGAACACTTAATTATTCGTTAGGGCCACTGAAACTCTTCTCCAGTCCAAGATTTTCCTCTTCTGTCGTCGTTCTATTCAGGATATTGTTATATTTTTGTATTATTATTTATTTATTTGATATTGTAATCAAACTCTGGAATCACTATTCAAAATCCTTTGCTTTATTTTCTTTTCCAAGTTACATTACTTTTATGATGTACAACAGTTATTATAATTTAATATTCTTAATGTGACTCTGATTGAATTAAAAATTAGACTCTATTTACATAATTCCTCTGTTTCATCTTTATAGTATTCAATATAAAATTAGGCTACTCATGTTACTTTCCTTAGATATAAATTTACTCATTTTACATAATTCCTCTCTTTCATCTTTATAGTATTTGGTATTAAATTAGACTAATACATTTTTTTCTTCATCACTCTCCAAAACAATCTCTAACAATTTACATATTTGCCACATTGATAATTCCCTACCTTCGTTACATCTTTTTATCATATACCTCTTAAAAACTTATATAACTTTTCCACTTCTTATTAAATATATTTATTTTATTTCTAATATTCTGAATTCTAGTTTGTATTTATAATATGATCTACTATTTCCTCTTATTATAATATTCATTTCAAATTTCATATATTCTTTTCATAACATATATCTTTATACTGTTTTATCTCATATAGGCATCTACCTCTATGTTGATGGGTGAGTCGATACAATGTTTTTGTTTACATTTTCAAACATCTGTTCCAATTCTAATAAATTTATATATTTTTTCTTTTAAAATTTATTATTTTCCTCTTATGTACTGTGTTGCATTTTAACAGCAGTACATAATACCTTCCCTTATTTCATAATCTCAGATACAACTTGATATGAGATTTTGAAATAATTAATTTCTTATCACAAACATGGTCCAACATTAATATTGAAAACATATGATTAATTCGCTAATTGTATATCACAAAATTCATTTCATAAATTGGTTTTTTTCTTTTATTAACATAACAAGTATGGTTCATCACTATCAAGAATCGCCATATCTTACACACTCATTTATGGCTTAAAATAACATTAATCAAACCAACTGGTTTTACATCAAAAATAATAAGTATAAAATAACAATTGTGCCTAGTTTCATGGCTAAAAAACTCAAAAACATGAATACAAACATTATCTTTTCTTTTAAATCTCACCTTCCCAATCCTGGTCATAAATTTCATGTGTTCTTAATTTCAGAATTATTTTTCTTTTAATTTAAATTATTTTTTATTATAATATGGGTATCAGCTTTAATGATGTGATATGCTTTGTAAACCTAATAGCTGTCATGATAATCAGTATACCTATATTTCCTACATCTCCTATCACTAGTTGATAATGGTCCACAAATGTCAATAAAACTTGCTCTAACGCTCTCCATGCTTGATGATTTATCCACCTTCCCTCATATCTGACATTGGCTACCTTGACTTTTTTTTTTTTTTTTTTTTTTTTTTTTTTTACAAATATCATATATTAACTTAGCACCTAAAACTTGATGTCGATTCTTTATACACTTTGGGTTATTCTATCATTTATTTGGTTACTTTTAATTATATTCCTGTTTTCATGTTGGAACACTTAATTTCTTCTTAATTTTCATACCTCGAGTCATGTTGTCATATTTATTTTTTATCTCTTTACCTCGTTATTTGTATCATCCCTAAAATACCATAATTCCCTAACATTAAATACTATACATGGGTTCGGATTCGGAGGGGCACTATTGGCTTCCATTACTCCGCCGTTTTCCCTAAATATATCATCTGAAATCAGAGGAACTTCATCTCTGTCCAGGAAAAAATAAAAGTTGCACTATCACAACACAATACATATAATTATTACCTATAAGGTAGATCCTTCGCTACAAAATTATATTCAAGGGATTGTTACATGATTTCTTTGAGGTCTCTTCACATTTTTATTCCATTACTGTTTCACTTCTGGTGTTTTATCACTTCAATTAATATTCTATCATTCACAGGTAACTGGTTAACATTATTCGACATACATGTTGGATTATTCCCATCTTGGTGTTGTCACTCTATGATATTTTAGATTCTATCTTCATCTTCATTGTTATTTATTTATTCACCTTTAATTATGCAGTTAAGTACTGAATTTCATCATTATCGTAAGTTGTATTTGTCTATTCTTTCTTCATCTAATTCATTTCTACCCTTCTTAAATAGTAACTAGTCTTAATTGTTCTTATCATTGTTATTAACTGTCTTTCTCTTCTTAATTGATTCCAAAATAATTTCTCTTAACTATCCGGTAAGATGTTCTTACTTATTTTAGAATTTGGTGGGTTATTTCATCTTAATTCATAATAACTTTCATATTATGTCGTTTGTATTAATAATTAATCTAATCTTTGTTCAATTAGTTTGCTTTGGTCAATACCCAGAAAATCAGTCCCTTCTTTCCATATTTCATATATTTAGTTCATCCGTTGTCAAATACTTCATTTACCCTTGTTGTTTGGATTACTACAGTGTCCATAATGATTTCTGTTTTCCTACATCAATCACTTTCCTATTTATTTTATTGAACAGGTATTTTAATTATTGATGACAGCATTGACAGTTTGCTACACACTTCTATTTCTGTGATATTTAATTTACGTATAGACTTTCGGACATTTTTTCTCACTATTTTATTGTGATTCCCTTTGAAATATTCTATTGAGTTCCTTTTATTATCTTTAAAATTACTTATTCTTCTGTAGTTAGTACTTAGGATGTTAAGTACATTAATCAGTCCATTATTTATCATCTCCAATCCTTCTCGTATATTTTTAATTTTCTTAGGATGTGTTATTCTTTCTTCTGTTTTCTTAATTATTTGCTTCTTTATTCCATTATCTTCTATTTTATCACTTACTTGCTCCCTATTTTGATCGTTTGGTATTATTTCTATCTCCGTTTTGTTATCATTTATTACTTCTTCCATTATCTTATTCAATGTTTCCACACTTTGCATGTCATCTTCTATCGTTGTTTCTATTGACTGGTTTTCATCACTCATTATTTCTTTCATTGTTTCTATATTCAATTTCATTTTTGCGGATTGCCTAATGTTCCTTTCCTCACAATTTTGTAATATTAACTTGATTTCAGCCTTTTGCTGGTCTAATTTATTCTTCACCCCATTTATTTGTTGTTGAATGGTCTCCTATAATTCCTCATTATTTTGTTTTAATAAATTTTCATTATCTAGTCTCATTTGTTTAAAATTTTCGTTGGTTTTGTTATTCCCTTCCATTATAATTCTCATCATCTCCTGGAAATTTGCATCCATTGGTTGGTTTGGTTTCTTTGGTTGGTCCCCTTGGGCTTCCTCTACTATTATTTCCATTTCAGTTTCTTCCTCTTCAACACTATTACTCCTTAATTCATATCGTTGCTCTAGTTTGTTAGCCATTTTACAATATTGAACTTAATTTAATTACAAGGAGATTTTTATACTAATTAAATTTAACAAAATTCTGTTATTTGGTGCTGGTTTAAAGAAAATCTTTGCCTTCACGTATGCGCGCCATTTTCTACTGGTTTATTTTTTTATTACAGGTATTGTAATAAAGATCTGTACCTACTGTTATTATATTTTTTTATTTACCAGTACATGTAAAGAAACTCTTTTTCTCAGGGTTAATGATTATTAAGTTATTTTATCGTATTTACGATTAAATCTATTAATTTCTTTTCTTTAAACCAACCCAGATTCAGTTAATGGGTAGTACTTTGGTAATTAACCATGTAAAAAATAACTAACGTATTAGTGTAGCTTAACTGTCTCTGAATTCTTCTAGCTGCCACGGGTTCACTTCTGGTTTTTGTTTACCTTTCTTCAACAGCAATATTCAGCTTGGCAATCTGTTTCTTCACACGAATCTCTTATTGCTCTTACCGCTGGATACCGCTCTCCAAGATTACTGCAACACCGATGTCTCCTTTGAACACTTAATTATTCGTTAGGGCCACTGAAACTCTTCTCCAGTCCAAGATTTTCCTCTTCTGTCGTCGTTCTATTCAGGATATTGTTATATTTTTGTATTATTATTTATTTATTCGATATTGTAATCAAACTCTGGAATCACTATTCAAAATCCTTTGCTTTATTTTCTTTTCCAAGTTACATTACTTTTATGATGTACAACAGTTATTATAATTTAATATTCTTAATGCGACTCTGATTGAATTAAAAATTAGACTCTATTTACATAATTCCTCTGTTTCATCTTTATAGTATTCAATATAAAATTAGACTACTCATGTTACTTTCCTTAGATATAAATTTAGACTCATTTTACATAATTCCTCTCTTTCATCTTTATAGTATTTGGTATTAAATTAGACTAATACATTTTTTTCTTCATCACTCTCCAAAACAATCTCTAACAATTTACATATTTGCCACATTGATAATTCCCTACCTTCGTTACATCTTTTTATCATATACCTCTTAAAAACTTATATAACTTTTCTACTTCTTATTAAATATATTGATTTTATTTCTAATATTCTGAATTCTAGTTTGTATTTATAATATGATCATTCTCTTACTATTTCCTCTTATTATAATACTCATTTCAAATTTCATATATTCTTTTCATAACATATATCTTTATACTGTTTTATCTCATATAGGCATCTACCTCTATGTTGATGGGTGAGTCGATACAATGTTTTTGTTTACATTTTCAAACATCTGTTCCAATTCTAATAAATTTATATATTTTTTCTTTTAAAATTTATTATTTTCCTCTTATGTACTGTGTTGCATTTTAACAGCAGTACATAATACCTTCCCTTATTTCATAATCTCAGATACAACTTGATATGAGATTTTGAAATAATTAATTTCTTATCACAAACATGGTCGAACATTAATACTGAAAACATATGATTAATTCGCTAATTGTATATCACAAAATTCATTTCATAAATTGTTTTTTTTCTTTTATTAACATAACAAGTATGGTTCATCACTATCAAGAATTGCCATACTGTGAAAACAATGTCTGAAAATATGGTAAGAAATAGTGATTTCAATAGTAAATTTGATGAAGTGAATAGTAATTTTAGTAAACAAGACGTTAAAAGCGAAAGTAGGTTCAATGAGTTAAAAAGTGAGATCTATGAACAAAAAATAAAATATGAAAGTAGTTTTAATGAAATTAAGGGTAATTTTGATGAAAAATTCGATAAAATAAATAATCGTTTTGATACAAACGAAAGTAATTTTAATGAAATTAGAAATGAAATTAAGCAAATTAATAAACGTTTTGAGAAAACCATAAATGTTAGTGAGAAGGTAAAAACTTCTAAAAATATGTAAAAATCGGACACGAGTGCAGTGCGATTTGTACGTAATTCGGACAATCAATGCGAGTACAGTGCGATTTTTAATGCATCATAATTATACTAGTAGTGTGAACATCATGATAATTGCACATCTCATAAGTCATTAAATGAGACACTATTTGACCAACGTGAAATCCGCGTTAAAGAGTGCGATTGGCAAAAAAAAGTGCAATTATGTGAAATGAGACGAAAGTGGGGGCTGTCACACCATGTTTCAAATGTCGACAGGCTTATTCCTGAATCGACAGGTGCAGTTTTCTTTGTGGATATAAATAGAAGCCCAGGAGAGCTAATCGCTCTCTCTTAACAAACCATAGTCGTGGCAGTACACTATGCCGGTCCGTAACGCGAATTTTTTAATCTATTTTGGACGAAGTTAGATTTAAAATCTAACATCAGTACGATGTTGTAACTGAACTTATAAGTATCACGGTAATGTTTTTTTTTTATTTGAAGTAATAAAAACAATAATAACAAAATACCGTAACGAAGAAATCGTCAGACGTCAACAAGCAGTCGACATCTAAGAACATCAACGCCTGACAGAGCACGACTAGCAGAGGAAGGAGATGCAGAGGACTGGAGACGTTTCTATAATAACGGCTACAGATCCAGAGTAACATGTCATCATAGTCTACAGCAGTCAATGTACCGTGGAGGACGAGAGACAAGAGGACATCCAGGAGGAGAACACCGAAGGAATCACTGGAGGACATGGGACAGCTCTACTGAAATTAAGGTGACGAAAAACCAATACATAATTTTCAAAGAGACAGACATTGAGAGACTCTAAAAGTCAAAACAATTTTTGTAAACATAATAATAAGTATGTAGATATAAATAAAATCCAATGTAATTAATATGTAATAAAAAAAAAATTTATTTAATTATTTTTCGTAATGAACATAACGTAGAGTCATTGAAATTAGTAATTGAATTATTTAACTTTTCTTGATAAAAGCACATAACATAGAGTCATTTATAGTAATAAATTAAAATAAAATGATTTTTTTTTAAAAGCCATACAAAGGTATTAAGAAAGATAGAATAAGAATGCAGTAATAACTTTTAAATAAGCACACATTTAGACTGAGCAAGCAAGAAACATTAACATATTGATGAGAAGTCTATATACAATAAATAATATAATATTTAGAATTTAAGATATGTTTGTAATGTTGACACGAATAGTAAAGACACTTTGAAACCATCGATAATGAAGATCACATGGCGTATTAGTCATGATTTTCATAATATTATAATATTTTTGTTTGTTTGTTTCAAATAATAAATGAAGCATATTACAATTCGTAAAAAAGAGTTACTCTTATTATAATTACACCTACACCCCAATTATTCATACACGTTGTTAGTAATGGTATAGAGAGTGTATGAGTTAAATATGTACAAATTAATTGCACAGAAGGGTTAATGTGTTACATTTTGGCGTCCCAAAGAACGTGGGGCCCATTCAAATAAAAATTGCATTGTTACATTCTGTCGCTTCCAAAGTGGGGCTATTCAAACACAAAATAATTTTTATTTGAATTATCAAAAAAAGGGATTCATATTTTGGCGCTCCAAGATCGTGGGGCTCCACAAATTTAAATTATATAATAAATTTGATGCATACTTTGTCGCCCATGAACGTGTGGCATGATCCCCACCATTTGACTATTAAATTTTTCTTTTAGCTAAATGGTTGCTCTAAAACAAATAAAGGTGTGTTAAATGAAAAATATATTATCTGTAATAATAATTATTTATATTAAACAGTAATTGTATTTTTTTTTAATATTCATGTTTAATATGGTAACCAAATCACTTGCACGAATTAATAAATTATTTACCTTAAATTATCCGCCGTGTGATTTCTTGTGCTTTGTCTATGACGTGTTTCAGAGCTTATGCTCCATCATCAGATATTAAAAAGTTAAAACTATCACTCTTGCGAGATCGTTAAGAAGTTAAAATGTCAAAATTTGCATATGAACCGTAGAACGCGGATTTGGGTGCGCACCCGTTCAAGTTCATTCTGCCACTGAGCGGTTGCTACCTTATCGTAGCCTCAGCGAGCAGACTCAAGGCGGTATTGTACAATCGGTTGGGTACAAAGTTCAGGTGGTCATTTAACACGATATCGCGACTCCTTGGGTTTGCATATGCACTGTAAACTTCAAATTCCTCCAAGGCATTCATGAAACGGCCCTTCTTACACACATGTAACGGTATTAAATTGGAACTAAAATCTGTGTAATTATGATTGTGTGAAGTCAGGTGTCGGGCGTAATTTGATTTGATGTTGTCAATGTTTCTTATTTTCTTAGGTAAATGTTCTCGAAATCGTTTAAGGAAACCTCTCCCAGTCTGGCCAATGTAGAAGCACTCGCAATCATTACATGTTAACTTATATATATGCCAGTTTTTTCTTCTGGAGGCGATTTCGAGAACATTTACCTAAGAAAATAAGAAACATCGACAACATCAAATCAAATTACGCCCGACACCTGACTTCACACAATCATAATTACACAGATTTTAGTTCCAATTTAATACCGTTACATGTGTGTAAGAAGGGCCGTTTCATGAATGCCTTGGAGGAATTTGAAGTTTACAGTGCATATGCAAACCCAAGGAGTCGCGATATCGTGTTAAATGACCACCTGAACTTTGTACCCAACCGATTGTACAATACCGCCTTGAGTCTGCTCGCTGAGGCTACGATAAGGTAGCAACCGCTCAGTGGCAGAATGAACTTGAACGGGTGCGCACCCAAATCCGCGTTCTACGGTTCATATGCAAATTTTGACATTTTAACTTCTTAACGATCTCGCAAGAGTGATAGTTTAAACTTTTTAATATCTGATGATGGAGCATAAGCTCTGAAACACGTCATAGACGAAGCACTAGAAATCACACGGCAGATAATTTAAGGTAAATAATTTAGTAATTGTATGTTATGTTAATTGTTGTGTACTAAAACACAACTGGCGCTCAACGAAATAATATCATTGTACAGGTGTAATTATAATATCAGTAGATATTAATACAGAAATAATAAAAACGAAACAATAAATAAATAAATAAAGTAATAAATCGGTTCCACAAAAAAAAAAAATAATATTCTTAAATATTATAAATAAATATTTTTTAATAATAATTCACCACGGCAATATCGGGAAGTTTAAGGATGGGAGAGGCACTTCAAGCTATGATGCAAGCTGTATTTGGTGAAGTAGAGAACAAACAAACAGAAAAAGTAAAAGAAAATAATATTAGAATGCAAATAGACGAGTTAACAGAATTTTTTACAAAACAGACCGAAAAATTAAGAGAAGAAAGGAAAGCAAAAGAGGAATTAGTAGAAAGAATTGACGATTCTAATACGCACATTGTGGCAGTAGAATGTGAACAAACAATAATAGTTGAAAATACGTTCGTAATTAATAACGATAAAGAAGTAGTTAACATTAAGGAAGAGAAGCAAATAAAGGTTAATAAAACGTACCTTATTAATAGCGATATCCCAATTGTGAGACACACACTAGTAAGTCACATAAGATGACACAAGTGAAACACTTAAGGCACCACACTTACGGAGATAAATATCACTGTAGGCATAACAATAAACGTAGTAAATTATCTATACGAAACACTACGCAAAATGGTGGTAAGTACGATATTAGATATACGCACGATAAATATCAAGCGAACGATAATTATAGTATAAATAATTATAACTGTAAGTATGAAAACTACAGAGGTTATCATAAAAGATGAACGAAAAAACCGTCGACAGCTGTTTATATAGGCTTCAAATGGACTGACCTTACATAATGCATTAGTGACGAGAGAATTGTGGAACGTGCTGAGAGAATTGAGAAAGAGCGAAGCATTTGTAACGAGAGAAAGAGAGGAGATTTTGTGTGGCCGAGAGGCAAAACGAAAATGTTACCCTATGAACAGGTGACTTATACGATAAAAACGGACGTCACAGCGATACAATGGAATGCGGACGTTGTTTACACGGTGAGTACAATGAATTTCCTGTGTACAACAAACAATTGTTATAAGAGGGGTGTAAGATCGAACTACACACTGAACTCAGAACTCAATACCCGAATGGAATAAATAATTTTTAAATGAAAAATAATATAACTATTAATTATTAATAATAAGAAATAATATATGTAAAAAGATAAGAAAGTATAATTAAGAAATGTTATTTATTAAGGTTATGATTGCAAATAAAAAAAAGAAATATTAGTGGAAAGAAATAAGGAATTAAATAATAAAGAATATTATGCTAAATAAAAGTATATTCAAAGAAAGTTAGGAAATGTATTATTGATGTTATTAATATGAAGAAATGGTAAGGAATGTTATTATTGATGTGTTATAAATATGAAGAAATGATTAAGATGAGCAATAATTGCTATAATTGTCAGAACGGCTGATCAAGCGAAAACTTCAAACCTGGAGATACAAGGACACAGAAGAAAGCGAGAGTGAAAAGTCAAAGGGCAGAGACTACTTAGGATTAAGGACTTCGAAACAAAATATCGTTGTTTTCCAAGACAGTTCCTCTGTAACCGATCATGTGACACACTACTAAGCTAAAACAGTATTCTGTTACGGAAGTGTATTTCAAGGTAAAAATGAAGGAAATTATTAGCTATCAGAAAGGTAATGTTAAAGAAATGTAATAAAAGGTAATGAAAGTTAAATGTAGTAGATAACTTATTTAAGAAAGGTTAAGAAAGATAAAGAATGTTCTTGTAAGAAATAGATTAAGGAACGAAGGTAGGAATGTATAATTAAGATAATGTAAAATTTCAGATTGAAGAATGGCATACTATGTTAAGATGCAAAATGTTTATCAATGCATGAATGCAAGTTCACTCAGAAAGTTTTACACATAAAATAACTAGGTCAGTGGAACCGGATGAAGAGAACAATGAAAGGAGCAGCTACGCTTATGCACTGTTATTAACTCGTAGAGAGGGGAGATAGAAACTAGACTTGTACCCTCCAACTAAGGGAACTTGAACAATTAATATTCATTATCATGGTTAGTAATGTATAAATACAAATAAACAAATTTTTATATATAAGTAATATGAAGTATAAGATGTCTAATGATAGAAAAAATATTTTAATACATAAATTTATTAAAATTGTTTTTCTCCAAGTAGAGGAATAATGCGACAATACAAGCAAAGGCTGTAATGCACATACATAATATATTGTAAATATTTTAGTTAATTTCAATAATATATAATAGACGAGCAGGTGTGAGATTGGAAGCTGGTTTTCAAGCAGGAACCAACAGGCAAACATCACGCGATTACCACTGCATGTGTGTATACAAGTAAATAATGTGTGTGCGTGAAGCCTGTCTGATCCTGAAAGTTGCAATCTCACCCCTCAAGTAAATGACAAATTAAGAAAATAATTAATTTTAAGAAAACCATAAATGTTAGTGGGAAGGTAAAAACTTCTAAAAATATGTAAAAATCGGACACGAGTGCAGTGCGATTTGTACGTAATTCGGACAATCACTGCGAGTACAGTGCGATTTTTAATGCATCATAATTATACTAGTAGTGTGAGCATCATGATAATTGCTCATCTCATAAGTCATTAAATGAGACACTATTTGACCAACGTGAAATCCGCGTTAAAGAGTGCGATTGGCAAAAAAAAGTGCAATTATGTGAAATGAGACGAAAGTGGGGGCTGTCACACCATGTTTCAAATGTCGACAGGCTTATTCCTGAATCGACAGGTGCAGTTTTCTGTGTGGATATAAATAGAAGCCCAGGAGAGCTAATCGCTCTCTCTTAACAAACCATAGTCGCGGCGGTACACTATGCCGGTCCGTAACGCGAATTTTTTAATCTATTTTGGACGAAGTTAGATTTAAAATCTAACATCAGTACGATGTTGTAACTGAACTTATAAAGTATCACGGTAATGTTTTTTTTTTATTTGAAGTAATAAAAACAATAATAACAAAATACCGTAACGAAGAAATCGTCAGACGTCAACAAGCAGTCGACATCTAAGAACATCAACGCCTGACAGAGCACGACTAGCAGAGGAAGGAGATGCAGAGGACTGGAGACGTTTCTATAATAACGGCTACAGATCCAGAGTAACATGTCATCATAGTCTACAGCAGTCAATGTACCGTGGAGGACGAGAGACAAGAGGACATCCAGGAGGAGAACACCGAAGGAATCACTGGAGGACATGGGACAGCTCTACTGAAATTAAGGTGACGAAAAACCAATACATAATTTTCAAAGAGACAGACATTGAGACTCTAAAAGTCAAAACAATTTTTGTAAACATAATAATAAGTATGTAGATATAAATAAAATCCAATGTAATTAATATGTAATAAAAAAAAAGTTATTTAATTATTTTTCATAATGAACATAACGTAGAGTCATTGAAATTAGTAATTGAATTATTTAACTTTTCTTGATAAAAGCACATAACATAGTCATTTATAGTAATAAATTAAAATAAAATGATTTTTTTTTAAAAGCCATACAAAGGTATTAAGGGTATTAAGAAAGATAGAATAAGAATGCAGTAATAACTTTTAAATAAGCACACATTTAGACTGAGCAAGCAAGAAACATTAACATATTGATGAGAAGTCTATATACGATAAGTAATATAATATTTAGAATTTAAGATATGTTTGTAATGTTGACACGAATAGTAAAGACACTTTGAAACCATCGATAATGAAGATCACATGGCGTATTAGTCATGATTTTCATAATATTATAATATTTTTGTTTGTTTGTTTCAAATAATAAATGAAGCATATTACAATTCGTAATAAAGAGTTACTCTTATTATAATTACACCTACACCCCAATTATTCATACACGTTGTTAGTAATGGTATAGAGAGTGTATGAGTTAAATATGTACAAATTAAATTGCACAGAAGGGTTAATGTGTTACATTTTGGCGTCCCAAAGAACGTGGGGCCCATTCAAATAAAAATTGCATTGTTACATTTTGTCGCTTCCAAAGTGGGGCTATTCAAACACAAAATAATTTTTATTTGAATTATCAAAAAAAGGGATTCATATTTTGGTGCTCCAAGATCGTGGGGCTCCACAAATTTAAATTATATAATAAATTTGATGCAATATAAATACAGTGCACGCTGCTTATTGTGATCACTTTAGGACATAGCTAGCCTGATAACATTAACCGATTGATAACAATGAACGAAAGAACCAAGTAGAACTTTGGAAAGTTGTTTATTCAATGCTAGTACACTACATACAGTATAATGAAACGTAGTACAGTACAACAAAAACTTACATGTAGGCCACCTGTATCGGCATCAATTAAAAAAGTCTTTTATTGTTGTTTGGCTCTGGTTTTCTCTCAATAGATCATTAATAAAGCATTCATACTCATAATGTTTCTGAAAAGCTACTGACCTGTGATGGACACCGCATCGTAACACTTTTAACGCCTCTCTCATTTCAGCGTTTGTTGGAGGTTGAGGAGGTTCAGTAGCATCATCATCTTCTGCTTCAGCCTCTTCTTCTCCCACTTGAGTGTGAGGATGTGGCAGCTTCACACACGTCGTCTTCTGTCGGTCTAGCAGCAACAATTATGTCTTCGTTGATCTCCATCCATTCTTCAAATTCGTCTACAGTCATGTCTAATGGACGAATGTCTGCTGTATCTTCAGATTCTGGGGCCTGTTTTGAAAATCCTCCATGCTTGAAGCAGTTACGAATCGTACTTCCTGAGACATTATTCCATGACATGGCCAGGAGATGCAGGGCCTCAAGAACATTGGTTTGTTTTGCAAGGTCATTTGCACTCAGTTTTTTTGTATTCTCCATGTTTTCTAGGATTCTTGTGCGCATCTCATGGCGATAATATCCCTTTAGGGTTCGAATGATCCCCTGGTCGCATGGTCAATGAAGTTGTGTTGGCAGGTAAGAACACAAGATTGATGTTCTTTAACTCACAGTTTACATTATGTGCTGTACGATTATCAATCAGCAACAGAGCAAGAGCTGACGGTAAAAATTCCAGCCAATAAGTAAACAGAAGAAAATGTTTTGAAAATGGTAGTTCACACAGCGAGAATGGAAAAAATCATTTTGTGCCTGTACGGAAGTTGTTCAATAATTATTTCTACCCCACCCCCGCAAAATTTTTTGAACATCAATTCAGCCAATAAAGTAACAACTTAAAATTACTGCGAAAACTTAGTGTTTATATAGTTGAGTAAACAAATATTTTTGTGCCTCATTAAATCTTGTTGGAATGTTTTGGCACAATTGTTTTTTTATTTGTTTTTTTGAGCTGTTACTATACCCATCGAGTAACAGCTTCAAATCATGATTAAATTCAAGTTTATACTTTCTTTTAATGAAATATGCATTTGTGCCACGTCTAAGCCTGTCAGAAGTACCTGGCACAAAGCTTTGTATTCCTAAAAATAACATGGAATTCCCATCCGCATAGGTTCTCCTCGCAGGTATATTTCCAGCTGGTAATTTTAGAAAACTATTGTTGTTCGTCCAATTAGTGATTACGAATGCTATGCTATGCCATTGTACTGTATTTCTGAATACTCTATTTTTCAATATACCACTAAAATAAGATAGAGACTGACGCAATAACATGCAATTTCTAGTATCATATATTACATGAGTATTTGGGAATAAAATGGTAAACACTATGGGAATGGGAATAATTATCACTATTTACAAAAAGTAATTATGATTTATTACAGCATTTTACAAAACATACTAATTAATTACTACTTTTTTAATTTTTACACAACATCATTATAATCATCACTATCATTATCAACTTCATTAAATTCTATATCTTCGTCTGTCTCTACCAGGACAATGTCTTCCACTAAAAGAGGTGTGGGCTCACCTTCGAACCAAAGTGGTTCGATTTTGTCGTCATCGACAATCGAACCGCATTGTTCTGGTAACAGTTTGACGCAATTTACTTCTGTAGCATTTTGCCACATTGACGTTACATAAATTGTACGTAAGATCTTTTGTTTCAGTGATCTCCAGCATGGAGGAATTAGGGTTGAATCAAAGCTTTTCACTTTTTTTACAAAATATTCCGCGACCGATGTTGATGAAAATCGACTTTGAAAAATTAACAATCTGGCATCGTTTACGCTCTTACAATTTATGCCATAAAATTTGGATGTAAATTCTTGTAATATTTCCATGTTCTTCATATTATCAATTTGTTCAATTTTGTTTAAACAAGCATATACATGTTGAACTTGCAGATTTTTTTCTAATTCTTTAAATGGCTTTACTTTTCCTTTCCTATAAAAACTAGCGGTGTAATCACACCCTGTGTATGCGTGAAAACCGGGCAAAGCACGACACAAAAGATCACCAAGTGTTTCAGCTAATTTTGTACAATTTATAAAATTTATTACGTTAGGCTTTGATCCTATCGTGCTTAAATATATTTCTAATGTCGGTAATTTATGTATATTTCCAAGTACAATAACAAGGATGTCGGTGTCAGACGCTTTAATCATGACCTTTTTATTATTTTCCAGTTTACTCGAATGATAAATGATTCGGGTATCAGCTTCTTCATGGTGACAATCGTAATTTTGTTCAACTGTTTTTAAAACAATATTATCCATAATTCAATATAAGAAACATTGATCTCTATTTGTAATATAAACTTTTTTATTGCACAAAAATGGTACCACATTATTATAACACCAATATTCTGATAAAAAAGAAATTAATGCTTCTTTGAATTTAATATTTTTTAAAGCCTTATAAAAATCATTGGGCCTCTTTTGTGATGGTCCAAGTATTGTATAAGGAGTACTAATTTCATTACGATTGAGCCTTTCTATTTCCTTAATCGAGGGGATGAAATATTGATAAAAAATGATATGAATTTCGGATGCGGTTGTATTACAAATTTTTGACAATATTACTTCTGCTATCAAACGTTTGAGGAACTGATGGACCTAAATGGTATAAAAAGTAAAACCCATCAATTATATCAACATCTATTCGAGTTGGTGGTAAATTCTCGTTAGAAGAGCATAATATTTTTGTAAGTGCTGATTTATCTGTTTTGTGCATTTCCCCAGTACATTGGCATAAAGCAGGTGGTGCTGGTGATAATGGATATGATAAACATTGCGCCATATCAATTTTTTCTTCTAAGGCAATTGCCAGCAACCGGCCAAAAATATCACGCTCCATTTTAATTAAGACGTTTTTACTACCATCAGTAATTTTTTGCATTTTTCTCAGACATTCCGACGCAAAATTCTTAATGACATTCTTTTTTATTGATGCTTCAAAACTATCACGATCATTATTGCAAGCTATTATAAAATTTTCTTTCTGTTCTTCGCCTAATTTATATACATTCAGTAGAAAACAAGCAGTCTCCTTAGACGCAGCCCGACCGGTGACAATATTAAATAAACTATTATTATCTATTCTTTCATCAAATGGATTTATATTTTTATTTATCTTATCGATTATGTTTTATAAGCATTTTTGGTCTTTATTTATTGTATGCGGGTCTAATTCTTTGACGGTATCATTTGCTTCGGTTATTTTCAAGTTTTGTAAGACTGTGTATATAATTTTTGTTCGTATGCTATGACTCAACACCCAACGTTGCCTGGCGGTAATGGAATTGGTGAAATGGCTTATACCTGTTAGAGAATTAGCTGCATCGGCCTTGATTGTTTGTTCTAGAGTTAAATCAACTGGTGCCCGAGAAAAGTTATTTTTTGTCCTTTTTACTGCAAACGCCCCATTTTTAAATTCTTCTAATAATGGCGAATTATTTTTTTGCCACACAAAAAACACGCTTTCATTTGTATAATTGTTTAGCACTATTTGCTTTGAAAAAATACTCAAAATTTTGTTTGACGCTCCTACTGTACACGTTATAATACTTCTCTCTTATCCCCGTAGTATCTTAATGGTATAATTTATTACGTTCCTGAAATAATAACGCATGGATATGATTTAATAACAGAATGGTTTAATCTCGGTAACATAAATTCAAATTATTGGAAAATTCCATTCGATACATACGGTTGTCACAATCGATATTTATCTCTGGATTTAATAACTAAATAATTTTAATATATTTCGTGGGAATTCTTGCGGCTGCTACGAAAAGTTCCTTTACATGTTTCCTAAATAATAGAGAGTACCTTTACAAACAATATATTACTTATAATCTAAAAAATTACAAAAATTATATATTAAGTTACATACAAGTTTTGACGATATTCAATACGCTTCGTAAAAGCATGTAGGTTAGAGTAACGTCAACATCATGACTATTTGTCCGTCTCAGAAAATAATGTAGTTTATTAATGTGTACAATAAATGTTTTCCTTGTAATCACTGTTCGCTTAGATATTGAATTTGTTTGCACTTCAAAATGTTTACTAGTGATTAGTGTTAGTGTAAATTGTTATATTGTCTAGTGGTTGTTCCTTGTTGGATAAAAATATTGTCAAATTATACTTTACACATCTAGACGATATTCTGAAGGTTTTCTGGTTTATTCTGAATATTTCTTCTTGATTGTGTGTATTACTTGTTCATGAAAATTGTAGTGGAAGGATTATTATCTTCGATGATGATCTTTCAGATCTTCTTTCACAAACGGGTTATCTATTTTTATACATTTTTTAATTACATCTAGACACGCACTATTCAACTGTTTTTCATCACAATTAACAATTAAGTGTTATTTCTTCTTTTTTAGTCACAGAACTCATACAAATTTCTTAAATTTTGATTGGTCATTTATGTACAGGTTAAATGTTATAGGATCAACACCCATTACCTACTTTATATTTTATAAATTACCTTTAATAGATAATTTTATTATTATACTCTAATTATATATGCAATGTTTATACAATTATTAATTAGATAATTATAAACAATTTGATACTAAACATGCCTCAGTTTATAACTGTAAAACCTTATTAATTTGAATTTCTATGATATGTGGTGGAACAATTTGTTATGGTTGATTGTAATTTCTACTTTGACTACCTGAGATAAATATATTTACATAAATTAACTGGTGACATAAAATCTTATAACATATAACAAAACTCTTAATAATAATAATTGTTTTTGACAGTTTTAGTTTATTTATACTGCTAAACTATTGTCTGTATGATAAACTAAAATTCTGTCTAATAATAACAATAAAACACTTTTCATACAAAAATAATTAACACTGTTTAACAGTAGTCTGTGTCACTATTTATATTATGTCACTCATATAACTGTAAGGTTTGTGTCCCTTTTTCTATCCTTAAAATATGTCGATACAATTTTGTTAATACAATTTTAATTTATGATTAGGTACTCTTTATTGGGTTTGGTTGTTATTCAGGGTAAGTTGATTAGGCCTACTAAGTTTATTTATGTAATTTTTTTCTGTTTACTGCCCTATTCTACTGGGTCATTTCTGGGTTTCTTGATAATATTAAATAAATCAAACCAACTAGGTTTCCTTTAATTTGCTTTCAATTATTATTTCTTGTTTCCTCTCTGGATCGAATTTCACTATTATTTACTATTCTTTTGTAACATTTGTTTCGTTACAACGTCTATGCTGCACACTGTACTGAATTGGTCTATACATCTATACGGTATTCTCTGTATAATTGTTTGTTTTGGTAGTCGCTCATACTCTTTCGAGGCATGCGACTAAAAATAAATAAAAATAATAATAATAATAATAACAATAGTTTTCTAAAATTACCAGCTGGAAATATACCTGCAAGGAGAACCTATGCGGATGGGAATTCCATGTTATTTTTAGAAATACAAAGCTTTGTGCCAGGTACTTCTGACAGGCTTAGACGTGGCACAAATGCATATTTCATTAAAAGAAAGTATAAACTTGAATTTAATCATGATTTGAAGCTGTTACTCGATGGGTATAGTAACAGCTCAAAAAAACAAATAAAAAACAATTGTGCCAAAACATTCCAACAAGATTTAATGAGGCACAAAAATATTTGTTTACTCAACTATATAAACACTAAGTTTTTGCAGTAATTTTAAGTTGTTACTTTATTGGCTGAATTGCTGTGCAAAAAATTTTGCGGGGGTGGGGTAGAAAAAATTATTGACTAACTTCCGCCCAGGCACAAAATGATTTTTTCCATTCTTGCTGTGTGAACTACCATTTTCAAAACATTTTCTTCTGTTTACTTATTGGCTGGAATTTTTACGGTCAGCTCTTGGACTACAAGACGATCTTCCTATTTAACCTACTATCCCATTTTAATAGCCATTCTTTGAATATTAATGCAGTCATCCATGCATTAGAGTTTGAATGATAGTCTACTGGAAATTTCTTCACACCTTTAAAGCATCGTGGGTTCTTGATTTTGCCAATTACAAGAAGCCTTTCTTTGTCACCATTCATATTTACGCAGCACAAGATAGTTAACCATCCCTTGGATGTCTTACACCCTTTAGCACTTTCATTCTTGAACAAATAAGTATGCTCAGGCAAGGCGCGATAATACAGTCCGATCTCATTTGCATTAAACACACAATCCGGAGAGTACATGGATATAATTTTTGGCCACTCCTCTTCTATCCATCTTTCAGCACCAGAGAAATCAGCATCCTTCTGTTCACCATGTATTCGTTTGTTCACAATGTTCTCTCGTTTCTTCCAACGATGAAACCACCCTTCTGTTGCTACAAAATCATCTTTTCCCATTTTCTTAGCAAGTTCTGCTTTTTGTCGCATCAGAGGTCCATCAACACGAGCATCTTGTTCACGAACATTAGTGAACCAAAGTTTTAGAGCTGATTAAACCTCATTGTCTTTTCTACCACGAAACCTCTTACAATTTAAATTTTGGTTTTCTTTTCCAGCCCTCACAATACTGTCCCGATTTTTTAACAATTTGCACAGAAGAGGTTGTGAAATCTGTAACTGCACTGCCGCACTGCATTGACTTTTAGGCAATTTGTCATAGCGTTCTATGATTGAAAGTTTTTCTTTAAGGTTTAAATCTTTACGTTTATTCTCCACACTAGCCATAATTTCACTGCAATAATGTAAACTTCACAATGTAAAAGCTGTAGCTATACTGAAGGGTCGAAGATGGGTGTATTGCTCGAAAGTGAAAGTTGAGTGGGTGAATGGCCGACTGCACCCCCTTCTACTTCGTCCTTCAGAACTTGTAAACACTATGACCAGAGGGACAAAGAGTTGCAGACAGTGTAATTCGTTTTGTGAATGCAGTACAGTCACCCCAGATATTCTCAGACAAAAGTTTTACGAAAGCAAAAATGTGATAACAAAAACCGAATTATTGATTACAATAAGCGACATTTTTTTAATGTTTTAATATTCGTCCAGACGGGTCTTCATGAAAGTGATAAGAATATCCGAATGATAACATTATCCATGATCACAATAAGCGGCATGCACTGTATATATATATAAATGCTTTCACGGTGAATATCTGTTGTAGCAGGTTTTGGGGTACATCCGTGTATGTAATGTTTATATTGCCGACATTTTGTTCCATAATCCCAGAACATTTTCAAGCCATACTGGTGTTGATTTAACAGTGGTGTAGTTAAATCAACACCAGTACGCCTTTAAAATGTTCCGGGATTACGGAACAAAACGTCAGCAATATAAACATCACATACACGGGATGTACCCAAAAACCTGCTACAACATATATACAGAGTGTCCCGGGAGGAGAGGGAAATAATTTGAGAAATGGTTCTATAGTGTAAAAGAAGAAAAAAAGTTCATATAAACGTATGTCCGGAAACGCTTTGTAAGCGAGTTACGGCTAGCAAAAGATTTCGCCCGGGTTTCGGTTCCCCCGAGTAAATGAAGACTTTTTGAAATTCTAGGAAGGGGCGAATTCTGTTGTTTCTTATGGTTTTTGACCTGAAAAATCGAATAAAACAGGTCGCAGAACTGTATCTCCCATAAGTTTCATGATATCCGACGTAAAACAGAAAAATCATTGCCTAAAAACAAATTTTGGAAAATGGAAACAATTGGAATTTTTTGTTGATTTTTATTGACTTTATTTACACCATTTTTTTCAGAATTAAATTCTTTACAAGTTTTGTTTTTAACTTTTATGCATTTATTAGTCATTTAAGAAAATTATTGTACTTCTAACCTAAAACTTTTTCTGTTTTACGTCGGATATCATGAAACTTATGGGAGATACAGTTCTGCGACCAGTTTTATTCGATTTCTCAGGTCAAAAACCATAAGAAACAACAGAATTCGCCCCTTCCCAGAATTTCAGAAAGTCTTCATTTACCCGGGGGAACCAAAACCCGGGCAAAATCTTTCGCTAGCCGTAACTCGCTTACAAAGTGTTTCCGGACATATGTTTATATGAACTTTTCTTCTTCTTTGACACTATAGAACCATTTCTCAAATTATTTCCCTCTCCTCCTGGGACATCCTGTATATTACAACACTTACGATCTTAACGAGTGTAATGAGCGTGTAATCGTAATAAATAACATCGTAAGGTTGTTAAAGTTCATTTAAGTATTTATTAAATAAAAATTCTTATTTTTTTGTTGCGAATTAAAATCATTATTGTTTGTATGTGTATGTAGTCTTAACATACATCTAATTATTACATATAATTGATACTCATATTACACAGACATATTATACAACCTTATATTCTAATACATCTTTATAATTATCTAATATTTCTCTCAGCTTGCTCATTAGTATGATACTGATTAGATTATTTAATTTTTCTAAAGATCTAATCTTTTTTGAATTTACTGCATATGCATTGCTTTCTAATAAAATTCACTAATTACTTTATCAATTTAAATATCAAAAATTATAGCTTCCAAATTATAGCTTCTACGTTACTGATCAAAATTATAGTTAAACATTCCTAAGCATTACATTAATTATTATACAGAGAATATTTACATTTGTACAAATTATTAATTTATATTTGAATTGAATTGTCTCCCTTTTTACTTCATTAATTATTGTCTTTGAGTGAGTCTCGGTTTACAAGTACATGGTTGTTTGTCACCTTATTGTTGTGGTAAATCGGCAGCGTGTCCTCTTCGGTCCTAGGTCCTTGATACTGGATGCTCCTTTGTTGTCCTGGTCCCTCGTCCGTCGGATTCTCATACTCTGGATTACTGCATGTACTTGGCTGCTCCCTCGTCTCCCGTCATGGCCTCAGGTTGCACGTGCTCACACGAACTGATGAGTAATCGTGAAGTCCTTGACTGCTGCTGTGGTTGAGATATTAATGTTGTTGTTTCTAAGCAGAGTCTCTGGTTGCCACAGTAGTCGATCAAGAAAGAGTTGTACTCGTGAAGCAGAGCCTCAGGCCGCTACGATGGTTGATTGAGGAAGAGTTGGACTCGTGAAGTAGAGCCTCCGGCCGCTATGATGGTTGATTGAGGAAGAGAATGATGTTAGCACATCTCCTGTATTTATACCCTAGGAGCTAAAATCATGTTTCGACAATATTCTGAATGTCAGAGACTGTCGTGGCATCACTTCTCACACACGATTCTTGTCACACTTAATTCGCCTATCTTCGCGATTTGCGAAGTCTTTTGCACATTACCCGATATTCATTCTGTCGGTAATTTTTATGTGTTCACCATGTACAAACCGTTTTTCTTTATCTTAATTAACATAAGTTCTATTTATTTTTAATTTTCCTGTAATTACACTTTTTATCCTTTTTACACTATTTTTTATACACATATGCGTCTTATTTTTATACACATTTTGGTGTATTTGGTTTTGTGCTATTATGCACACAATCTTTACAAATTAAATAACTTCCTATAACTAATAGCGTTCCTTAAGGGTGGCGCTTTTCAGCAACTGACAGGTCGCACACACACATGTAATATACGTGTGTACACAGAGACAGCGCAGCTGGCGTGTTCCACCTGTTCCAACATGAAAATTTGGTTGTTCATATTGCAAGCTGAACTATTATTATTAACAATATGAATTACTTATTTATTTTAATTACTTTGTGCAATGCACAGTACCCTATACATTTGTACTGTTGCAATATATATATATATATATATATATATATAATATTTATAAAGAAATTACCTCAAGATATTTTTTTTTTCTTTATTAGGAACTTGTTTCGAGAACCATTGTGTTCTCATCCTCAGCCTTCGTGATTTTGAGTCTGGTGAAGTACTTGTGTGTTGGCTTGTCGTTATTGTGGTTTGTTGTTGGTCTCTGGTACTTTAAAGTAGTATTATTGTGTGTGAGTGTGGTGTATGTATTAGTATTTTGTGTATTTTCGATGTTGAGTGCTTTGAAAATTGTGTCATGTTTTGTATTGATTTGTATTTGTTCAGGTATTAGTTTGTTTTGTGTTTTATGTTTGTATATTTGTAAATTTTCCCAAATGTTCATTATGGTTCCTTTGTGTGGTATGTGTTTTATTAGTGTCATGTTGGTTATGTCTGGGAATTCATGTCCAGTGTTTACTGCATGTGTGGCCAAATTAGATTTGTATATTTCTGGTTTTTTGTTATGCGTTTAGGTGTTCAAAATAACGTTTTCTCAGTTGTTTTTTTTTTGTTTGTCCTATGTAACATTTATTGCAATCTTGGCATTCAATTTTGTATATACCATTGGTTGTTGTATTATATTTGTTGTGTGGGTTATTTAGTTTTTGTAGATAATTTTTATTAGTTTTGTATGCTATTTTAATGTCTATGTTTTTAAACAGTTTTGTTAGCTTTGTCATTTTATTATTTATGTATGTGAACGTGGCCCATTTTTTATTGTTTTTATTATTTTTGTTTTGTTCATTTTGATTAATTCTTAATTGTTCAGTTTTTATTTTATATTTGATTTTACTTTCTATTTTGTTTACAGTATTTTTATTATATCCGTTTTCATAATCAATTGGTAAATTATATTTCTTTCTTTAAAATGAGGTAAATTATAAAACTTCAAGATCTCAGATTATGAATAGCAAAATTGCAATGGTGGGCTAAATACTGCTAGATAAAATAAACTTATTTAATTTTTGACGCACACCAAGTTTCGAAAACACAGCTGATGATGTCTTTTTTTAGCTATACTAAAACACACAATTTTGTAAAATAAACTACCTATCAACATTACTAACCTAATTTTGTGAGTGTCTTCACCATAATCATAAAAGTATGACCTTTAAATATGTTATTAGTAAAGGTTCTACATGCTAATACAGTAGAACTTAGCTAATTTGAACGTGCATAATTCGAGTTCGTGGATAATTCGAACTTTTATCGTGGTCCCTTGAATATCCTATGTAAAACCGTGCAAAAACATCGTCTGTAATTCGAACTTTCTTTGGTTAATTCAAAATAAAAATTTTGCTCAAACTACGAAAATATTGGTATGGAGAACCATACATGACTTCCATGACCTAAGATTTATATTTAAAATCATATTCGAAATGAAATATTTCCATAGAAACTACTTCTTTCTATTGCTTCAGCCTTAACCACAGTACTGTGGTCACTAACGTATACCACCTCACGTTTTCGCACTCGATTTTCACTGATGATGGCAGTCGACAGCACTGCTGAAATATCTGGTTTTGCAGAAAACATTGGACTATGGCTAAACAGCCCGGGAAGGAATTTTAACAAAAAACTACTTCTTTGTTGCCGATAACGTAGTACACATATAAAAAATTCTCCCCTCCCTCTTCAACTATAATTTTCATTAATAGAAAATTACCCCCACCCCGTTCAATTAGCCTCTTCATTTATACATATTTCATCTATGTTTCTACAGTGGATTATTATGAGCTTCTTATCCGGATACTTTGTTTATCAAAATTAAGTACTTTACTCTTGTTACAACATAAAACGTTGCAGTTAAACTACCCCTTTCTCTTAACCGATCTTCACCAAAATCAATAAGCCTTCAGTCCTCTACAATTCAGGGATGCATGCAAAAAAATATTTGATTCTGTTTGAATGTGCATCAGTTATCGTTCGTCATGAAAACATTTCTCTTGTTATGACATAAAATGTTGCAGGTAAACTACCCCTTTCCCTTAACCGATCTTCACCAAAATCAACAGGCCTTGAGTTCTCTAAAATTCAGGCATGCATGCAAAACATTATTTGATTCTGTTTGAATGTGCGGCAGTTATCGTTCGTCATAGAAACAATTACTCTTGTTAAAACATGAAAAGTTGCTGGTAAACTACCACTTTCCCTTAACCAATCTTCACCAAAATCAACAGGCCTTCACTTCTTTACAATTCAGGACCGTATGCACAAAATTATCTGATTCTCTTTGAATTTACAGCACTTATCATTCGTCAAAAAACAAAAAAAATTACCCTTGTTAAAACATAAAATGTTGCTGGTAAACTACCTGTTTCCCTTAACCGATCTTCAACAAAATCAACAGACCTTGAGTTATCTACAATTGAGGAAGGTATGCACAAAATTATTTGATTCTGTTTAAATGTGCGGCAGTTATCGTTCGTCATAGAAAAAATTACTCTTGTTAAAACATAAAATGTGGCAGGTAAACTACCCCTTTCCCTTAACCGATCTTCACCAAAATCAACAGGCATTCAGTCTTTTACAATTGAGGAACGTATGCAAAAAAATATTTGATTCTGTTTGAATGTGCGGCAGTTATCGTTCATCATAGAAAAAATTACCGTTGTTAAAACATAAAATGTTGCTGGTAAACTACCCCTTTCCCTTCCCGATCTTCACCAAAATCAACAGACATTGAGTTCTCTACAATTCAGGGCTGTATGCAAAAAATTATTTGATTCTGTTATAACGTTAAAATTGAATGCTACTCAATTTTACTCAGATTTTATATAGAATAATGATTACTACTACTACTACTACTCTCCAGCACTACAGCCCATGGTGAGCCTTGGCCTCCGCTACGACCCGTCTCCACTCATCTCTGTCCATTGCCTTCAGTCTCCAGTTCCTAATGCCATCTTTCTCAGATCTTCTTCCACATCCTGCTGCCATCTTCTTCAAGGCCTGCCTCTTCTTCTTTTGCCCAATATCGTTCCACTTAATATAGTTTTGGGCATCCTCGTAACATTCATACGGGATACGTGTCCCAGCCGTCTAATTCTAGCTGATTTTATGTGCCTCACCAGGTCTTGTCCACCAATCAACTCATTTATTTCACTGTTATTTCGGATCCTATACATATTCCCTTCCTTCACTGGTCCAAATATTTGCCTCAATATTCTTCTTTCAAAAATTCTTAGAGCGCTTATATCCTTATTTACGAGAGTCCATGTCTCGGATGCATAAGTAACAACAGGTCTGATCAGTGTTTTATATAACATCAGTTTGGTTCTTGGAGTTAGAAGCTTTGATTTCAGTAATGATTGGTTTGCATAGTAGGCTCTATTGCTGGTTATAATTCTATTTCCTATTTCGCTGCTCACTCGGTTTTCATTATTCAGAATAACACCTAGGTATTTAAATTCTGTAACTCCTTGGAAACAGTAATGGCCTGTGTGAAGTCTAGCAGTTCTCTATTTTCCTTCACAGACACTTTCATGTATTTTGTTTTAGCCTCATTGACTTCCAAACCAATTTTGCTTACTTCCCTCTCCATTTCAATAAAGGTATCTTTTAATACATTTTTGTTCCTGGCTACCAGCACAATATCATCCGCATTTGCTCCTAGTTGCCTCGTCCTTTTGACGATGTGTCCTCTGAAGTCTATCTTGTTTATAGCATAATGTAGTGCCAAGTTGAAGAGGGTTGCAGATAGTGCATCACCCTGCCTTACTCCAGTACCAACCGTAAAATCTCGGCTTCTGTTTCTTCCCAGAACTACTCTTCCTTTGAAATCGTTCAGACTGAGCAGTACCAGTCTCACAATCTTTTGAGGTACTCCCAATTCTTCCAATGCTATTCGCAACATTTTTCGATTCACACTATCGAAGGCTTGCCTTAAATCTATAAACAGTATATGGAGGTCAATACCATATTCGAAACATCTTTCGAGTGGCTGTCTCATGACGAAAATTTGATCGACTGTGCTCCGGTCGGCTCTAAATCCACTTTGATGTTCACTTAGGATTTCCTCTGCATATACATTTAGCCTATCAAGGAGAATCATGGAAAATGTCTTATAGACACAGCTTAGCAGTGTTATGCCCCTATAATTGCTGCATACTGTTTTATCTCCTTTTTTAAAAACTGGGCATATTACTCCAGTCTTCCAGTCATTTGGCATTGTCTCTTCCTCCCATACACTACATACTATATCATGAATTTGTGCAGTTAGTGCTCCATCACCTTTTTTGATCAGTTCAGGGCTAAGCTGATCTTCGCCAGGCGCTTTCCCGTTCTTTAGTCGATTAATTGCTCTTCTCACTTCCTCAACTGAGGGAATTTCTACACATGGTTCTGGACCTATTCTTACATTCTCTTCTACAGTCTCCATTGTGTCAGGCTTATTTAATATATAGAATAATGATTAGTAATTGTTTATTAGACTAAGACATGCAAGTAACGTTGAGTTGAAGTACTGTTAGCAGCAAGCGTAGCGGTGTTCTTCAAAAGAACACACCCTTGTCAAGGCGCCTGGTCTGACAGGGAGAAAACACAAAAAGTCACGTACAGGGTGAAGAATCATAAAAATGTATTGTACTAAAAAAAGCAATAAAGTTTAAGTGAAAGCGAGAGAAAGCTGAGTGTTCAGACAATACAGTCCATTAGAATTAGAGTGAGCAAACATAAGGTAGCATCTCTCCACACTTGTTTGTATAAGTTTGGCACGCGCTGTTTTTTGGCGAATGAAAGAAAGCGTCATTTTTTTAGCGGGTGAAATTAGCTAGTTGGGTTTGGAGGAAATCAAATATCGCGGTACTTGAAACCAATGGGAATGCGATTTGTAAATATTGAGTGTGGGTAAGGATTGTGTGTGTATAAAAAACGTAGTTCGGAAATTTGTCGGGAGTCTACGAAGAACATTACAGCTATCAGACTCGTCACCGCGTATTAAGTCAACGAAGATTTTTTTTAATTTATAACTAAACTTGCGATAGTTAATATGAGTACAATACTCGTGTCGTGCATTAATAGTATTAAAACCGTATCACAGTGGAAGAAAAATACTAAAATCAAAGTAAACATTGTGATAAATATACTGTAACTTGACGATAAACTATCGAAATCCACATCAAAGATAATCTACCACGTGAATCGGGAAGTTACGAAGTGTTGAAGTGTATTCGGTATGAATTACTGATATTGTGAGCACTCAGCTTAATAATAACATATTTACTAAGGTGTCAGAATAAATAGTATTTATTCTATTCATATAGAGTGTTTTATAATATTGTGAATGTGCTATATAACCTGATGGTCTGTGACCGAAATCGATCGTTTTAAGAATATAAATAATAACATTATATGGTACCTTTAGGCTATATAAAAAGAATTAAAAAAAAAATAAAAAAAAATAAATAAATAGTAGTTATACACTAATTACATTCTAAATCAGTAAGTAGATGTGAGCTGTGTAGTGAAAGTGAAACCTAGGTAATTAAAGTGTTAGTGTCAACGAGTGTCGACAACAGGATCGTCCGAATCGCCAACGAACGCAAAGCTCCAGGATCACAGACTCCGAGGGAAGGAATCACCAACACAAACAGAATTCAACAACCAAGTAAACAAATTTGAACATTAAAACTCATAATAATTCATGTATCTTTTGATAAATCTATTACTATTGGCAATTCAATCTGTCTAAGAACCTACTTTCAAATGAGAATTGATGAGAAGCTAAAAAATTCAATATTGTGAATCATTTTAAGATTGTATGTAAATTTGTAATGTGTTAATGAAGAGTTTATTAAATTTAGGATTCATTCAATTCAAATTGTGTTAATAATCATTTTGATACCCTGAGATAATTTTAAGAGTCACCATCAATGCAAGAGTTGAGAGCTTAGTATTAGTGAATTACACCTATCCTTTTCTAGCTCTAAGTTGCGAGGGTGGTACTGTTTGAATATGCGGCTGTTATCGTTTCCCATAGATAATACCCTTGTTAAAACAAAAAACGTTGCAGGTAAACTACCCCTTTTCCTTAACCGATCTTCAACAAAAACAATAGGACAATACGCTGAACGATTTCGCGACAAGGAATAAATTAAAGCGTTATACATTAAAAAATCTCTCCATTGTTTGTAAACACACATTTTACCCTAGTCATGAACTTAACTACAATAGTCTTTGATGATAATGAAATGAAGCTTTTAAGTAAAGGGATAAATTATAATCTCCCACCCGTCGGTAAAAACAAACTTATCTATGAAGTCGTTGAAGCGGAGGCAGCCGTCAAATCTATTTCGGACCCACACTTACAAAATGAAGCACGTGTACTTATAAATAATAAATTCAATAGAGCCATTAAATTAAACAATAATCTACCTCTCGTTTCACGTGGTCAGTCTAGGTACTCTAGTGAATATAAAACTTTAAAACACATGAAAACAAAATTAATCGACAACAACGCCCTTATCGTTAAGGCAGATAAAGGAAATACGCTAGTTATCATGGACACTGATTCATACAGTGATAAAGTTCATGATTTTATTTCTAACAACACCATTAAAATATTAAACTCTGACCCCACTGAATTGTACGTCAGGGAACTTAACAATTGTATTAATAAATGTATCACTTTATTCAATGAAAGCACACGACGTTACTTAAAGCCCATCAACGCTAAAGCCCCGATATTCACAGGACTGCCTAAAATTCATTATAAACATAACATACCTATAAGACCGCTCGTGAACTTTACCACTGCTCCTGGCTTCAAGACTGCAAAAGCACTAGTTCGTTTGATAAAAGATAATTTACAATTACGTAATAATCATAGTATTATGAACAACAATAATTTTATTAATGAAATTAAATCTGTTGAACTACAACCTAACCACAAATTGGCGTCGTTCGACATAACTAATTTATACACGAACATCCCAGTCATAGATACATTACAGATTTTGAGAAACAATTTATCTGACAATAGTTGCATGAACACAGACGATAAATGAGTTAATTAATTTACTCAAGGTTGTTTTGAAACAAAACTATTTCACTTTTAATGGCTCGTTTTACATTCAAGATGATGGCCTAGCTATGGGCTCACCCCTCTCCGGCCTATTGGCCGATATTTATTTGAATTATTATGAGAATACTCACTTGTTGAACAATAATATATATGCAAATAAAATAATATTTTATGCACGGTATGTAGACGATAAGTTTTTAATTTTTGATGGTACTATAAGACAAATCGAATTATTTAAAAACTGTTTAAATAAAATAAATAGAAACATCCAGTTCACTCTTGAAACAGAGGTTGATAACAAGATACACTTTCTAGATTTAACCATCACTCGACAGATGAATAAACTAAAGCTCAACATTTATAGGAAACCGACTACCACTGACACCACAATACACACAGACTCTCATCATCCTCTTTCACATAAAATGGCAGCGTACAATAGTTTCATTCATAGATTATTGACAATTCCTTTGGATGATAATGACTTTCGTGATGAGCTAAATGTCATAAAATATATCGCGGTTGCCAATGGTTACAATAGTTTAACCATTGACAAACTGTTGAGAAAACATGAAAAAAGAATGCTTAAACCCCGAATAAACAACAACACGCAAAAAATTTTTATATCTACTAATTACACTAGCTTTATGCCTAAAGTTTTGTCTTCTATATTGAATAATAATAGTTTCACTATTTCATTCAGGACTAATAATACGTTACTGGATATTCTCAAACCGAAAAAACACACGCCTCCAGAAGAAAAAACTGGCATATTGTAAAATGACGTAAGATAGTCAAAACACACTGATGATTAATAATAAACAAAAAAGCTGAAGATAAAAAGAAATGTCAAAAAACTTATAACTCAAAGATTAATGACCAATTTATGAAATGACAATTGACTAAGGAACTGACGATGACTTGACCCAATAGATTGGATAACAACAAGGAAAAGAAAATGGAACAAGAAAGAAGAAACAAGAAACCAAAAGTAAACAAGAATATAACCACAACAATTGTAATCCCCAAAATATGACTAATAAATGTATGTGAAACAATGCACTAAAACAGTTAGGGCATAAATAGGATGTAACCATGTAAACAATAGAAAGTAAGATAGAAATATTATGTATATTCTATGTAGGGAGAAGAAACATGTACTTATAAATACAAGGTAGGAAGCTAAAAATAACCATACCCAAATTAATAATGATAAACATAGTCAAAGCAAGTAAAAAATACTTTGAGCCAAATAAAGGCAATAACTAATAACAAAAAGTGATCAATGTGAATTGAAAATAAAATAATTATTAATGACCAATAACCACACAGTGATATTAAAATAATTAGACAAACAGTGTGAGTAATATAAAGTGAATGATATAAATAAGTGGATAATTATAAGTAAGTGGGGGAAAGGCTATATACATAGCATATTATGAAAAAGTGAAAGTGTTAAGGAATAAAGAAACCTTCTATGAAGGGAAAGTGCAGTGAGTGTATAGGATAAAGTACTTAAGAAGTAGACTGTAATAGTACAGCTAAACAGCCTTTGATAGAACTTCATGTTAGCAAATAAAAATAAACTAATTATACCATTAGTAATTTCCATAATAGTAAGTAAGAATCAATATAAAATAAAATGTAAATTAAGTATTTAGAGTGGAAGATAAGAAGGACAGACACTGTATTTTAGTGAAGGAATTAGTAAGTGAGGTATATTGTGTAAGGTACTGTTTAAAATTAGTATTATAAGAGTTTCGTTATTGTGTTAAAAAAAACCATAGAATATAGTAACTTATAAGATAAACAAGATAGAAATAAGAAACCAAAAACAGTTAGAAGTTGAATTTCAGGTTGGAGCCTGGCAAGAAAATGTTTGTTTTTATAATAAGAGGTGTGGTTGGAAGCACCTTTGTTTTATTATCTGTTTCTATAAAAAATTGTTTATATATAAAGCTAATAAGTTATAAAGAATGTTAAATAGTAGTATGGGGAAGTCTAGGCTCTAGGCCTAACATTTAGTGAAAGAACTTTGTAAGTTTAAAAGAAAAACAATAACCCAGTATCAATCAGAGTATATCAAATGTTTAAGCAGTTAAGTAAGTGTATCTAGTACAAAAATGTATAACTAATATCCAGTTTTAAAATAACTATATAAGAAATACAAATAAGAAAATAAGGAAAATGTTATGAACTATTCAAAAGTAATCATGAGGGATATCAAAATAATCCTTAACAAAAAAGAAGAACAATGGTGTTCATATAATTGATGTTAATACTAATATAAGAAAGAAATCATAATTTGAAGATATTTTATAAATTAAAACCAAAATAAAACGTTAGAATATAACAATGTCATAAGATATTGACCAATGAGAAGTGGCATAATTTGATAGGTAACCATAGCAACTGAGGTTTATTACAAAAAATACCGTTGGAATTCTAATTACTTCATTATTGACTAACGCGGAGGGCGGATGTATGAAGCTCTCGATCTTAAATTAACTTAAAAAACTTAAATTTTTATTAAATTTTGAAGGAAAAAGTATTGTAGAAGCATTCCAAACTACATCCGATGAGATGAACAAGTATTAAAATATTTAAACCATAAAAATCACAGTAAAAAATAAGAATACTTCGAATGAACGTAATAGACGACCTATCCTGAAGGAAGAAGTGGATTGACCTAACTCAACCTGAGGACATCGAACATCTACAAAGACTGGTGGAAGCCGAACTTCGAATTGGAGCCATTTGAACGGGAATTTCGAACCATCCAAAGAAGAGAGGACAACTAGGAGTTTCCTGAAGAAGAAGACGATCATCGGAGAAGCCACGTCAAGAAATCGATGAGTATAAACTAACAACTTCACTTCAAATAAATTTCTAATTGCCCATATAACGAACTATAAATATTTTCACTTCACTGATCACAAATTCGACTCGATAACTGAATTTAATCAATATATCACTCTTAATAAAGTTAATTAATCAATTAACTTTGATATTAAATTATAATAAATTTTAAAAAACATAACTTGCTGACAAGAAAATAACCAAACCTATGCTAATTCTCGTTGTCAATAACTTACTTTGTATGTATTAGTATATTATCCATTGTGTATTTAGTTTTAAGGAATGTTATGATTTTGTGCAATTTTAGCCGATAATCCAACTTCTGTTGTCAAAAGGACCTAATCCCTGAGAGAAAAAATAATTGTAAATAAAATATGTACGCCATAATGTTTTCGTTGCGTACGACTGAGTAAGCAAGCGAGGCCATTGCCAACCGAGCAATTTGTAAACGCCGGTATCGGCATAAATATATGTATTATCCATTAACTGTAATTGAACGGGTAATATAAAGAAGGGTTTAATAAATTTTAATATTCCTCAACTGCTGTATGTTTGATTCTTGAAAACAATGTAATATAAGAAAATTTTTCAAAACAAAACACCAACATACTACAGTTAGCGAAGTCGACACTGCAAGACAGCGTGGGCCAATCAGGTGGCGAGGCGGTAAGATTTGAATGGAATGACGAGAGATACGGTTAGCCAGTAAGTATTGAGAAAAAATATAACCCGGCTCGCTACATACGATTAACACTTCACAAAGGTATTTAACAGATTAATACCCAATAATCTACCCACAATTACACACAGTTATATTACGAATACGGCGATTACAACGAGTGACACAAAATCGCTCGTCACACATTTTCGTTACTGATACAAAGACATCGTTATAAATACCCCACAAACGAATCATTTACAAAGTGGCACGCCAACTAGTAGGGCTAGAATAATCAAGAAATTATACTATTAAACCCTTACAGATTATAGTGGCGGCTGCAGAAAATGGAATCGGAAAAAATCGGCACAAGACAGCTGACTAAGCTACGCGAGAAGGAGGCGGAAAAGGAAGCAAAGAGATTAGCAAAGGAGACCGAGAAAGACGGCAGAATAGAAGAAAGGGAGGTAACATCAATGGAAGATGTGGAAGAAATATTAACCCCGGCCACGCCAACTAGAACCACAGAAGAAACAAAGATGGATAGGTTGATGAAAATGTTTCAACGAATGAAGGATAAAATGAGCGAAAAATTAGACAAGAACAAAGAACAAATAAATGAAAAAATTGTCAGTACCAATGAGATTAACGAAGAACGGAGAAGGGAAGACAAAGAAGAATTAGATAAGAAATTTGAGTCAATAAACGACAATTTTAAGAAACAAGAGAAAAAATTGGACAGAACTAAGGAAGATTTAAGGCAGACCATTAATGGAAATATTGAAGCATTAAATGAAACCTTGACACAGAAAATGAAGGAGGAGAATAAATTGATAGGGCAGAATCAAACATACAGGCGACGGGTAAATTACGTTAATGCCGAAAATAGAAACGATGGAAGACGGGAGGACCTAGGAGCAGAAGTGCGGAAGAAAATAGGAGGAGCCGGGAGCAAGTAACATTTAACGACCACTCGGTTGAGAGAATGGAAGTAACTGAAAATAACTACCCCAATCGACCAGAGGACCGCGCCGAGGGTAATGCCCAACATTTAAACGAACAGCGTCAGTGAGAATCCAACAGGACCCGTCACTGATCCGATCTATTGGGTATATAACCAGACTGACTGACCAGACAAATGACCAAACCATAACGATAATTCAAAACCATTATTTGAAGAACATCCGTGAAGAATTAATGGAAGAAAATACCACATTAATAAAACACCCTGACAATGAAATCACATATATTATTGCCAATATATATGGAATATCTGTAAAATTCATGATTGACACGGGTGCCAATGTGTCCTTAATTGACATCACAATGTATAACAAAATTCAAAAAGAAAGTAAGATCAGCTTACCCACGTTACCAGTAAGTAACGTTATTTTGATTGGAGCCACTGGAAGGCAAAATAAAACCATTAAGAAACAAGTATCTTTACAAGTGATGAGTAATAGTGAAACCCTGTCAATGATATTCTTAATCGCTCATAATTTACCATTTGAAATTTTAATTGGTTGCGAAATCTTAAGAAAGTATTCTGCAATTATCGACATGAGACTATCCAAAGTAACTATGAGATATGAAAATAAAGAATGGATGGCAGAATTAACTGGGAGCAAGGAGGTCGTCCCAATTAACAAAGTATATAATATAAGAACAATCCGTGATTCACCAGACAGAAGGTGGGAAGAGAAACCAGAGGATCAAATAAATAGTAACCTTCTATGGAACCAGAAGTTAGAAGATATCCGACACTTTCGAGGTACTCAGGACAGGAATCCATTAACAACTCAAGAAGTAGAAAAATTAATCATGATCTACAACAAATACCGCCATGTATTTTCCGACCAACCAGGAAAGGTAAGGGGGTATCAATGCGAGTTGAAGTTTAAAGAGGTGGCAAACTTCAATAAAAAATCATATCCGATTGCATATGCGGCAAAGGATGCAG
Source organism: Magicicada septendecula (assembly GCA_034769895.1). NCBI lineage: Eukaryota > Metazoa > Arthropoda > Insecta > Hemiptera > Cicadidae > Magicicada > Magicicada septendecula. The sequence continues at coordinate 382,121,543 of CM068369.1, forward strand.
TACGTATGGAAATCAATAAAATGCTGGAAGAGGACATAAGTGAGTACAGTTGTTCACAGTACACCAGTCCCATAGTGGCTGTTACCAAGAAAGATGGAAGGGTACGCCTATGTCTCGACGCTAGAGAAATAAACAAAATCCTAATTAATGACAGGACATCTCCTGGAGAAATTGAGGAGATACTCAAAAAGTTTCACGGCACTCAGTTTATCAGTACCTGGGATACAGTTTGCGGGTACTGGCAAGTAGAGCTGCACCCAGCCAGTAGAAAGTATGTAGTGTTTATATTTGAAGGTAGGAACTACCAGTTCAAACGATTACCTTTTGGGCTGGTAAATTCAGTAGCGATATTTGTCCGCTGCATGGACCAGATATTGGGCCCTGAAACTATGCATTATACAACTGTGTACATTGATGATTTGCTGATCACTTCATCCAATTGGGAAGAGCATTGTTCAAGAGTAGAACAGGTACTGGAGAAGTTATCTGTAAACAATGTGACATTGAAGTTAGAAAAGTCGAAACTAATAGAAGAAGAAGTCCAATCCCTTGGATTCAATCTATCACGACAAGGAATAACACCATCAACCGACAAGATAGATGCTATTCAACGTTTCCCTACCCCTAAAAATAAGAAACAGTTAAAGTCGTTCCTGGGCATCTGTAACTATTACAGGAAATTTCAGCAAAATTATTCTGAGCTGACAACCAAACTGTCACCACAACTATCATCTAACAGTAAGTGGATGTGGGGTCCAGAACAAGAAACGATTTTCACAACTATTAAGAAACACTTCCTCGACACAATTATGCTAAACCACCCTGACTTCAATAGACCCTTTTTCATGAACTGCGACGCAAGCGACATTAGCTTGGGATCGGTACTATATCAGGAGGACAATGACGGAAACCACCAAGTAGTAAGTTTCGCCAGCAGAACGTTAAATCAGTGCGAACATAATTACCACGTAACCGAGAAAGAGCTGTTGAGCGTAGTATTTTCTTGTGGCAAATTTCGAACTTATATCCTTGGATAGCCTATCACTGTGCGCTCTGAGCATAAATCTATATCCTTTTTAAAGAACTGTAAGCTCAGCCATGGTCGATTAACCAGATGGATACTTGCTCTCCAAGAATACCACATCAGTTGGGAGTATATCCCTGGTAATAAAAACATTGCAGCTGATGTGCTATCCCGCATCAACACCGAACAACAAACATTCGATGGAGAGAAGGAAACAATAGTGAAGGTGTTCAATCTTATGAAAAGCAAGTCTGATTTAGAAGCTATACTGAAGAGGGTAATACAACACCAAAAGAAGGATAATAAATTGAACCAGATCCAAGAGCGGCTGAACCAGCAAGAGGAAAGAGTCACCCAATTCTATTGTTTACACGAAGACACATTGTTTATCAAAACCAAGCCCAACCAAAACTCATGGAAGTTAATAATACCTAAGGGATATGAAACTGAAATTATAATGGAATACCACCTCAGATATGGACATATGGGAGCACTAAAAGTGATCAAAGCACTAGAGGAGCATACCTACCTGAAAGACATTAACAGAAGAGTAAGGAAGGTTATAAAAAGCTGTCACATATGCCAACTAGTCAAGTGCAATAACGACAAGAAGGAAGGAGTAATGCAACCAATAACTTCTACCAACAAACTGGAACGAGTTTTCTTAGACATATGTGGACCCATGCCACGCAGTGGAGGAAGAAAACAGTATAAGTTTATAGTAATCATCATGGACCACTACACCAAGTTTGTAAAGTTATACCCCATCAACCGTGCTACCACAAATAAGGTACTGAACATTATAACACAGAGATACATACCAGAATTGGGGAGTCCAACAAATATTATCACTGATCATGGTACCCAATTCCGAGGGAAAAAATGGAAGGAGACATTGATGGATCTGGGCGTCCGAACATACAAAACTTCTATTTACCACCCGAACAGCAATCCAGCTGAAAGAGTGCTCCGTGAAGTTGGGAGAATTCTTCGAACGTACTGCCACGATCAGCAACGTAAGTGGAGTGAATACATCGAAGCCACAGAAAGTTTCATAAATCTCGCTTACCACGAATCCATTAGAGATACCCCTTATACCATCAGGTATGGAAAACCACCACCTCGAGCAATAGAAGAACTTGTTAATTTCCCCACCAATCCTGAATACCAGTTCGATAATGCAAGATTCTACAGCAAGATAGCAGAACAAGTAGAAAAGAAGAAGGAAAAATATCACAAAATCCAACCTAAAGCAATACGATATCAAGAAGGAGAGAAGTGTTAATATGGAACAGAGAGTTACCTAGTTCTAAAGAAGGAATCACAAAGAAATTATTATTACTGTACAACGGCCCCTATATCATTGTCAAAGATAACCACAATAACACCTATATCGTAAGTGAGATAACGACCAAAAGAATCAAAGGGACTTACAACCAGTCTTCTTTGAAGAAATATTATGAGGCGGTGTCAGAAGGTTAAAAGAATTTGGAGAGTAAACATTATCCAAATTCAAAAATCAAAGTAAGTACAACTTACAAATAAATATTTGATTGAAATTAATAAATGAATGAAAAAAGAATTTATAAGAAAGATTATCTAAATTCGAAATAAAAGTAAGTACAACTTACAACCAAGTGTGAAACAAAATGTGTGAACCAATGTAATTTTAAAAAAAAAAAATATATATATATATATATATATATATATATAAATAAAAAACCATAAAAAACTGACATAAAATAATAAAATATTAAACAAATAATGATGACGCTACATAACATCATTAACTAACCCTATTACAAAAGGGAATAACAAAGAATTAACGTTTCACAAAAAGAAAAGACAAGACAATCAAATAAAAAATGACACTGACATATTAAAGGGACAATCAATGATGAAAAGTATAAGTAAACCAGAAACCAGCTACAATGTTAATATTGATTATAAATGAGAAAGAAAGTGATAACCAATAAAATAACTATCATATGAAGTAAATTGATGAAACAATGTAAGATATCTATTACATTGCCATAAGCACAGAAAAGGAATCCAAATAAATCACTGAGAAGAAAAGGTCATGAGATGTATAAAAAAGAGAGAATTATTAATCCCAAAAGTGTTTTATTATATTGATATTATATAAGTCGAAAATAGACGACTATTATTATGATTATTATTACTATTATTATATGATGATTTTATGTTGAGATACGTCCAACAATTATTTTATGTTATTGAGCAGATAGGCAAGACCTCTGAACTCAAAATGTGTATAAATGGATAGCAGAGTAATAGAGCCACACGTGCCCTCTGGCTAGTACCAATTTATATGAATAGGAGAGAAGAAAATTTTAGGGAGATAGAACATACAAGGGATAACACTCATAATGAAGGAGTAAAGAAGGAGAATAATACCATTTACCATATCAAGAACTATGACTTAATAAAAATAAATAAAGAAGAAAGTAGCGATTGATGAATTCCTTAATAATAACAACCTGATTTAATGAACTATATTGATGATTTCAGAAGAGATAATCTTTATTTTCAAAATAATCAATCTTGGTGGCGATGCATTATGTAACATGACATAAGATAGTGAAAACACACTGATGATTAGTAATAAACAAAAAAGCTGGAAGATAAGAAGAAATGTCAAAAAACTTATAACTCAAAGATTAATGACCAATTTACGAAATGACAATTGACTAAGGAACTGACGATGACTTGACCCAATAGATTGGATAACAAACAAGGAAAAGAAAATGGAACAAGAAACCAAAAGTAAACAAGAATATAACCACAACAATTGTAATCCCCAAAATATGACTAATAAATGTGTGTGAAACAATGCACTATAACAGTTAGGGCATAAATAGGATGTAACCATGTAAACAATAGAAAGTAAGATAGAAATATTATGTATATTCTATGTAGGGAGAAGAAACATGTACTTATAAATATAAGGTAGGAAGCTAAAAATAACCATACCCAAATTAATAATGATAAACATAGTCAAAGCAAGTAAAAAATACTTTGAGCCAAATAAAGGCAATAACTAATAACAAAAAGTGATCAATGTGAATTGAAAATAAAATGATTATTAATGACCAATAACCACACAGTGATATTAAAATAATTAGATAAACAGTGTGAGTAATATCAAGTGAATGATATAAATAAGTGGATAATTATAAGTAAGTGGGGAAAGGCTATATACATAGCATATTATGAAAAAGTGAAAGTGTTAAGGAATAAAGAAACCATCTATGAAGGGAAAGTGCAGTGAGTGTATAGGATAAAGTACTTAAGAAGTAGACTGTAATAGTACAGCTAAACAGCCCTTGATAGAACTTCATGTTAGCAAATAAAAATAAACTAATTATACCATTAGTAATTTCCATAATAGTAAGTAAGAATCAATATAAAATAAAATGTAAATTAAGTATTTAGAGTGGAAGATAAGAAGGACAGACACTGTATTTTAGTGAAGGAATTAGTAAGTGAGGTATATTGTGTAAGGTACTGTTTAAAATTAGTATTATATGAGTTTCGTTATTGTGTTAAAGAAACCATAGAATATAGTAACTTATAAGATAAACAAGATAGAAATAAGAAACCAAAAACAGTTAGAAGTTGAATTTCAGGTTTGAGCCTGGCAAGAAAATGTTTGTTTTTATAATAAGAGGTGTGGTTGGAAGCACCTTTGTTTTATTATCTGTTTCTATAAAAAATTGTTTATATATAAAGCTAATAAGTTATAAAGAATGTTAAATAGTAGTATGGGGAAGTCTAGGCTCTAGGCCTAACATTTAGTGAAAGAACTTTGTAAGTTTAAAAGAAAAACAATAACCCAGTATCAATCAGAGTATATCAAATGTTTAAGCAGTTAAGTAAGTGTATCTAGTACAAAAATGTATAACTAATATCCAGTTTTGAAATAACTATATAAGAAATACAAATAACAAAAATGTTATGAACTATTCAAAAGTAATCATGAGGGATATCAAAATAATCTTTAACAAAAAAGAAGAACAATGGTGTTCATATAATTGATGTTAGTTAATACTAATATAAGAAAGAAATCATAATTTGAAGATATTTTATAAATTAAAACCAAAATAAAACGTTAGAATATAACAATGTCATAAGATATTGACCAATGAGAAGTGGCATAATTTGATAGGTAACCATAGCAACTGAGGTTTATTACAAAAAATACAGTTGGAATTCTAATTACTTCATTATTGACTAACACGGAGGGCGGATGTATGAAGCTCTCGATCTTAAATTAACTTAAAAAACTTAAATTTTTATTAAATTTTGAAGGAAAAAGTATTGTAGAAGCATTCCAAACTACATCCGATGAGATGAACAAGTATTAAAATATTTAAACCATAAAAATCACAGTAAAAAATAAGAATAATTCGAATGAACGTAATAGACGACCTATCCTGAAGTAAGAAGTGGATTGACCTAACTCAACCTGAGGACATCGAACATCTACGAAGACTGGTGGAAGCCGAACTTCGAATTGGAGCCATTTGAATGGGAATTACGAACCATCCAAAGAAGAGAGGACAACTAGGAGTTTCCTGAAGAAGAAGACGATCATCGGAGAAGCCACGTCAAGAAATCGATGAGTATAAACTAACAACTTCACTTCAAATAAATTTCTAATTGCCCATATAATGAACTATAAATATTTTCACTTCACTGATCACAAATTCGACTCAATAACTGAATTTAATCAATATATCACTCTTAATAAAGTTAATTAATCAATTTACTTTGATATTAAATTATAATAAATTTTAAAAAACATAACTTGCTGGCAAGAAAATAACCAAACCTATGCTAATTCTCGTTGTCAATAACTTACTTTGTATGTATTAGTATATTATCCATTGTGTATTTAGTTTTAAGGAATGTTATGATTTTGTGCAATTTTAGCCGATAATCCAACTTCTGTTGTCAAAAGGACCTAATCCCTGAGAGAAAAAATAATTGTAAATAAAATATGTACGCCATAATGTTTTCGTTGCATACGACTGAGTAAGCAAGCGAGGCCATTGCCAACCGAGCAATTTGTAAACGCCGGTATCAGCATAAATATATGTATTATCCATTAACTGTAATTGAACGGGTAATATAAAGAAGGGTTTAATAAATTTTAATATTCCTCAACTGCTGTATGTTTGATTCTTGAAAACAACGTAATATAAGAAAATTTTTCAAAACAAAACAACAACGTACTACACATAGCGAAATCGACACTGCAAGACAGCGTGGGCCAATCAGGTGGCGAGGTGGTAAGATTTGAATGGAACGACGAGAGATACGGTTAGCCAGTAAGTATTGAGAAAAAGTATAACCCGGCTCGCTACATACGATTAACCCTTCACAAAGGTATTTAACAGATCAATACCCAATAATCTACCCACAATTACACACAGTTATATTACGAATACGGCGATTACGAGTGACACAAAATCGCTCGTCACACACATTTTCGTTACCGATACAAAGACGATTACCAAGGCTGAAAGACATCATTATAAATACCCCACAAACGAATCATTTACAATATATAAGTTAACATGTAATGATTGAGAGTGCTTCTACATTGGACAGACTGGGAGAGGTTTCCTTAAACGATTTCGAGAACATTTACCTAAGAAAACAAGAAACATTGACTACATCAAATCAAATTACGCCCGACACCTGACTTCACACAATCATAATTACACAGATTTTAGTTCCAATTTAATACCGTTACATGTGTGTAAGAAGGGCCGTTTCATGAATGCCTTGGAGGAATTTGAAATTTACAGTGCATATGCAAACCCAAGGAGTCGCGATATCGTGTTAAATGACCACCTGAACTTTGTATCCAACCGATTGTACGATACCGCATTGAGTCTGCTCGCTGGGACTACGATAAGGTAGCAACCGCTCAGTGGCAGAATGAACTTGAACGGGTGCGCACCCAAATCCGCGTACGGTTCATATGCAAATTTTGACATTTTTACTAATTAACGATCTCACAAGAGTGATAGTTTTACGTTTTTAATATCTGATGATGGAGCATATGCTCTGAAACGCGTCATAGATGAATTCACAAGAAATCACATGGCGGATAATTTAAGGTAAATAATTTATTAAAAACAATAGGTCTTGAGAACTCTACAATTCAGGACTGTATGCAAAACATTATTTGATTCTGTTTGAATTTGCGGCTGTTATCGTTTGCCATAGAAAATACCCTTGTTAAAACATAAAATGTTGCAGGTAAACTACCCCTTTCCCTTAACCGATCTTCACCAAAAACAATAGGTTTTAAGTACTCTACAAATAAGGGCTGTATGCACACAATTATTTGATTCTGTTTGAATCTGCGGCTGTTATCGTTTGCCATAGAAAAACATTACTCTTGATTAAAAAAAACATTACAGGTAAACTACCCCTTACCCTTAACCGATCTTCACCAAAAACAATAAGTCTTGAGTACTCTACAAATAAGGGCTGTATGCAAAAAATTATTTGATTGCTTGAATTTGCAGCTGTTATCGTTCGCCATAGAAAAAAAATCTACAGACACACACACACACACACACACACACTTTTCAAAAAATTACTTTTTTCATGTTTTGAGTGTAGTACAATCAGAATCTGCAATAACCTCGAACACGATTTTTTTTGCCATCACCATACTTCCATTTCTTTAAGGATCATGGAAGTAAAATCGCCTGCAGTATGGACTAGACCATGTAACAATAGAGACACAACTGGAAACAGACAAGCAGGCATCGCCCTTTGTGAACAGATGCTTGTCCTTTGTGTCAATTCGTGGAATTGGTACCAGTATCTCGCGATGACACGTGACTGGCTTGTGTAATGGTACCGTCCGCCATTGTCCCTTGTTCCACGCCTCGTCAGTTAGCCACCCTCACTGTTGCTTTCAGTTCAGTCTGCCTGCATTCGTGGAAGGGTAAGTCTTTTTGAGTTTCTACTGTGCGAGCTGTGTCCTGTAGTGAGAGACCGTTCCTTTCTGTATACAGTACTGTATATACAGACTGGCGTGTTTTAGTGATGCTTATTGTGCAGTTTTATTGTGTTGTGTGTTCATCATGGCCCTTTCAAAACCAACACGGACCCAATACAAATCATTGACATTTGCAGAAAAAGTTGCCGTTATTCGGGAAGTGGAAAAGGGACAAAAAAAGAAATCTGAAATTGCTAAGGAATTCAGGATACCGCCAAATACACTGTCAACGTATCTAAAAAATAAAGAGAAGATTTTGAATAGTGTGTGTAGGCCTAAAGCCAGCGACAAAGATAGGAAAAGAGCGCGAGGACCAGAAAATCCTGACGTGGATGAATGTGTAGTAAAGTGGTTTAAGCAAGCAAGGGACAAAAAAATTCCAGTCAGTGGGCCCCTCGTCAGAGCCAAAGCTGAGGAATTTGCATCTAGCTTAGGAAAAAATGTTTATAAGGCCAGCACTAGTTGGCTCGATGGTTTTAAAGAAAGAAATAGCATGTCTTTCAAAACTGTTTGTGGGGAAAATGGATCTGTTGGCGTTGAAGCTGCAAATTCATGGAAAGACGATTTGTTGTAAATGATTTCTGATACATGCTAAAACATTTTTAACGTAAACAAGACGGGCTTATTCTTCAAATGCACCCCTGATAAAACACTTGCTTTTAAAGGAGAAAGTTGTAGTGGCGGCAAACACAGCAAGGAGCGCATAACACTTTTAGTCGGAGCAAACATGGATGGCACGGAAAAACTGCCTTTGCTAATGATAGGGATGTCATACCTGCCGTAAAATATTATGTTATTCTTGTGTTTGTTATTTGTGAGAATGAATGAATTTTCGATTATTCAGGTATATATCTGCAAGAAGACCTGAAAGTGGAGAACCCATTGCTAACCCATTTTTTTGGCTGAAATATTGATTATTGTGGGTAAAGTAATTTTGATCAAGAACTAACTCCAAAATGTGCATCAATTCATTTATACTATCAATATCCAATTTATTAGTATCAATGAGGTTAATCTTAAGTATACGCAGGGTCTCAGCTACTGGTATATTTGTATATAAGTCTACAATATCAAAGGAAACAAGTTTGTAAGCCGGTTCAACTATTAAGTTTTTAACCTTATTCACAAAGTCAATACTATTAATTAGATTTAATAATATATATAAAACTTTCACTAATGAACTTACTGTTGTCACTTTCCAAACGTTTGGAAAGTGACAACAGTAAGTTCATTAGTGAAAGTTTTATATATATTATTAAATTAATAAAGTGAACGAAGAGGATCCAACAACAAGATAATTTTTATTAATTAGACTATGATCATTAATTATTTGTATATTCTGCTTTATTATGTTAACTAATTTTTTAGCCGTTTTATACCCCAGAGCAGTGGTGAAATTTACTAATGGTCTCAAGGGGATTGCATCCTTGTGGAGTTTGGGTAATCCCGTCAAAACGGGTGCTTTTGAATTTATAGGTTTCAAAGATCTTCTTGTTTGTTCATCAAACAAATGGGTGCATCTGTTTATACACTGATTTAATCGTTTTACATAATTTTCAGTTGGGTCAGAATTTAGTAAACCAATGTTGTTGTTAATAATGAAATTTTGTATTTTATTGTTATAATCTTCTCTGTCCATAATAACCACAGTGTTACCTTTGTCAGCTTTAGTGACGAGAGCTTTATTGTCAGATAATTTTTGTTTTAATCCTATTAAAATTTTCCGTTCTTTATTATAATTAGTATTTGTTAAAGGAATAGAGGAATGAACATTATTATACCGATTTTTAATGATTTTATTGAATTTTTCGTTTATTAAGAAACGTGTCTGGTCTTGATCTTTTTGGTCAACCATTGCCTTAACAACAGTCTCTGCATTGATAATTTCTGTAATAATGTGCTTACGATTGAGACTCGATTTGTGTATGGGAAGATTATACTTCAAACCTTTGCTCAGTAAATCAGTTTCATCAGTATTTAAAACAAGGGAAGTTAAATTCTGCAACCGCGTATAAAATTTGTGTTTACATTTGAAATTGCTGGATATCGGTAACTGATCATTCAACAACCTTTGTAGTTTATCTGATTGCTTTATACGCATTTGATAAACTATTCGCCTGACGTCATTGTTTATAAAATCCAGATAATGATTCAGTACGGCCGGATGCGTGTTATCTAATAATTGTAAATATAATTTGTATAATGTATAATTTAGATTTGACTTTTTAATGTATAGAGATTTAATTTCTTCTTTAACTCTGTAAATTTCTGCATATTTTTTGGTTTTTGATTCAGCAATAGTTGAACCTTCAAGTCTTATAATAGCATAATTCGGTATAACATTGTTCATCAAACAAGATTTGTTGAACTTAATGTGTAAAATAGTTTTGTGTAATTGAACTTTAATATTTTGAAATTTTCGTACTAAGTTTGCACGACTTGCAGTATTCATGTTTAAAAGGAATAATTCCAAATATTTAGTACCAAGCCACATGTTGTTCAATCAAATATATTGCAACTTACCGTCTGCGGCTTCCAGAAACAACGTCTTCACAAAGTTGACATGTTTCGGGACACTTGTCCCATCATCAGAACTTAAAATAATCATGTATCATTTAAGTTGATACATTTGTCAATTAATTAAAATATTAAAATTCAACATGAAATAAATAATTTAAAACAATATAATGTCTAAAAGCGAGCGCGAACGTTTAACGATGTACATCGTACGGAGATTGACTGCGCACTGAATTACGTTTTGCTCCCACCACGACAATAGCGCAAAGCAGTGTCGTACAATACATTTGATTTGAAAAGCAATTTATCATTTAAAACACGCAGCTTGGTATCAGTATTGTTATATGCTTTATAAATTTCATACTCTTCAAGAGCGTTCAAATATCGCCCTTTCTTACATATGTGAAGGGGTATTAAATTAGTTTTAAAATTTGTGTAATTATGATTCTCGGAAATGAGGTGTTCTGCAAATTTTGACTTGATATTGTCCAAACTGTGAAGGTGTGTAGGCGGCCTATGTTCTGCAAATCTTTTTAAAAAACTACGTCCTGTCTGGCCCACATAACGGGCGTCACAATCGTCACATATCAATTTGTAAACACCAGTTTTGTGTTCATGGCTGGTAGATCTGCGGACACGAAGATTATTCATAATATTATTAGTGGTTTTGTAAGTGACCTTTATATTGCTGGTTTTATTAAAAACTGACCCAAAAATCTTTGGCATAAGGTATGTGTACGGTGTTGCAATGTATTTGCGTGTTGTATTCTCGCGTGTTTTATGTCCGTTAATGTTTCTATGTTTTTTCTTATGTTTTCGAAGGATGTTGTTCACCATATCGACATCATAACCATTAGCAACTGCAATGTGTTTAATGGTGTCTAATTCCTCACGGTATTCTTTATCACCGAGGGGCAAAGATAAAAGTCTATAAATCATACTATGGAAGGCAGCCAATTTCTGGGATAAAGGATGAAAGGACTTAGCATGTATTACAATATCAGTAGTTGTGTGTTTTCTATAGATGTTAAATTGTAATTTTTTATTATTGTCCTTGGCAACTGTTAAATCTAGAAAATTCAGTTTACCATTGTTTTCACTTTCAAGTGTGAACCGCATTTTGTCATTGATATTATTCAAATAACTATGTAAATTATCAATTTGCCTTTATGTACCTTTGTATATTAAAAAGGTATCATCAACATACCTGCCGTAAAATATTGTATTATTCTTGTGTTTGTTATTCGTGAGAATGAATGAATTTTTGAAATTATCCAGGTATATATCTGCAAGAAGACCTGAAAGTGGAGAACCCATTGCTAACCCATTTTTTTGGTTGAAATATTGATTATTGTGGGTAAAGTAATTTTGATCAAGAACTAACTCCAAAATGTGCATCAATTCATTTATACTATCAATATCCAATTTATTAGTATCAATGAGGTTAATCTTAAGTATACGCAGGGTCTCAGCTACTGGTATATTCGTATATAAGTCTACAATATCAAAGGAAACAAGTTTGTAAGCCGGTTCAACTATTAAGTTTTTAACCTTATTCACAAAGTCAATACTATTAATTAGACTATGATCATTAATTATTTGTATATTCTGCTTTATTATGTTAACTAATTTTTTAGCCGTTTCATACCCCAGAGCAGTGGTGAAATTTACTAATGGTCTCAAGGGGATTGCATCCTTGTGGAGTTTGGGTAATCCCGTCAAAACGGGTGCTTTTGAATTTATAGGTTTCAAAGATCTTCTTGTTTGTTCATCAAACAAATGGGTGCATCTGTTTATACACTGATTTAATCGTTTTACATAATTTTCAGTTGGGTCAGAATTTAGTAAACCAATTCTTCGTATTGTTTAAATTAGCAGCCATCCTTACTTTTCTTTTATAAAATTGCTAAACTGCTATAATTGTTTTTATTATTTAGACAAAGCTTTTCGTCATTACTGACATCTTCAGGTCTTAAACAATGTTATATAATAAATACAATACTATAATACTTATAACTATTTTACCTCAAGATGTATTTTTTCTTTAGGGACATGTTTCGGGAGATCCTGTTCTCCCATCTTCAACCTTCGCCATCTTGCTTCTGGTGCAGTATTTGTGTGTTGGTTTCTGGATGTTATTATGTTGAAGATGGGAGAACAGGATCTCCCGAAACATGTCCCTAAAGAAAAAATACATCTTGAGGTAAAATAGTTATAAGTGTTATAGTATTATATACATCAAGAAACGGACTGTAGCAGAAAGTGATTGAAATAAATACAATAAACACCAATTTAGTTAATTACAAATATGAATAAGCGCAATAGCATAAGTAACAAATACGACACTGTGGTTACAAATGTAATACATGAGTTGAACAATTAAGAAATACATTCATAGAACAATAAATCACACATATTAACAACTGTGCAAGAAATGCATACATGGTTGTATAACTGCAACCATGAGAATATTATGTAACAAATTTTTATAAAACAATACCACCGAAAACATGACACATACCCAATACATCAAAATGTAAATGTGTAGGACATAGTATGCCACACAAAATATTAACATATAAATACAAAATAGCAAATATACCATCATGAAACTATAATGAGTATAGAAACACGCAATGGTGTAAATTGTCATGAAAATGTTGTGATGCTACATCACAATTAGGTTGACCAAATGGTCATATAATAAAGTAATAAAGCCAATGGCCAAGTAAAATAGCATTGTGCTACATGATCATAATAACCTTGTGTCAAGTCTCGACCCGCGCTGGCAACAGACATAGCTTATGTACTGGTCTCCGCAAAACACCAGTAGGCGTGCGAATGTCTACGACTCTAAGTTATCTGGGCCGGGAAATGTGGCGGTAATTACACCAAATTTCCAGGCTAATGGAGGTAGGTTATCCTCAATAAGTAAAACTAGGTCCCCAATGGAAACATTATCCTTAGCGAATTTCCATTTCTGACGTTGTTGTAACTGGTGTAAATAGTCGCGAGACCAAGCCTTCCAAATGACTTGGACAAACTTCTGGAGAAGTTGCCAACGTCCAAGACGAGAGATAGGAATATGAGATAAGTCTGGGTCCGGTATCGCCGTTAATGGTGCGCAAATCAAAAAATGACCGGGTGTAAGTGGCACCGGAACATTTACTTCCGAAGAGATGGCAAATAAAGGGCGAGAGTTTAGACACGCCTCTATCTGAGACAAAACTGTCGTAAATTCCTCGAAGGTGAGTATAGACTTGCCTACCACGTGGCGCAAATGAAACTTTAAACTCTTTATGCCGCTCTCCCAAAGACCACCAAAATGAGGTGACGAGGGCGGAATAAATGACCATGAAATACCCTGAGAGGCCGTGAATGATTTGATTGATGAGATGGCATCTTTATTATGCCAAAGATTGTAGAGGTCATGTAAAACATTGCGGGCCTTCCTAAAGTTTGTGCCATTATCAGAATATAACTGACTGGGTATGCCCCTGCGGGACATAAACCGACGTAAGGCAGCTATAAACGCACTGGCTGTAAGGTCGGAAACCAATTCCAAATGAATGGCCCTGGTTGCTAAGCAAATGAACAAAGACACGTATGCCTTAGAGAGAGATCTGGATTTCCGCCCGCCATGACGAATCATGAAGGGACCACCATAATCAACCGCGCAGAATAGAAACGGCCGCGATGGAGTGACTCTAGGAGATGGTAAAATACCAAGCCTCTGAACCTGGTGTTTGGCACTAAACCTGAGACACTTGACACATTTTTGAATGATGGAGCGAATGACTAACCTGGCATTAATAATCCACCAACGTTGACGAAGTGAGTGATGCACGAGTTGAGCACCAGCGTGAAGCAGATGAATGTGTTCGCGTTCAATAATAAGGCAAGTAATATGAGCCGATGGATGCAAGACAATAGGATGTTTAGTGTCGTAAGGTAATTGCGACTGCTGTAATCGCCCGCCTACGCGTATTACTCCAGAATCATCAAGAAACGGGTCGAGAGAAGACAACTTACTCCTGATAGAGACAGAAGACCCATTACGAAGACAATTAATCTCGGCAGCAAAGTAGATCGACTGAGATTGTTTTATGAAGAAATTAAGAGCATGATGAATTTCGATGGGGGTAAGAGCGCCCGTTATTTTGTCATCACTGGAGAGTCTAATATTTTTGATGAACCGAAAACAGTAAGCGTATACGCGTGTCAGACGATGCAACGAAGAAAAGTCCTTAGAAAGGTCGAGAGCCAGGGTAGACATTAGAGAAAGGTTAGGGGTTTGTTTCTCTTCCGCAGTGACTTCAGAAGACGACGGATTAGAAGGTAAAAAGGGTGGAAAAGGATTGGACTCGGAAGATTGAGACAAACAAGCGGGACCGTGCCACCAAAGCGAACAATCGCGCAAAACGTCAGGGTGACACCCCCTAGAGATAATATCAGCAGGATTGTGCTTAGAATTGATGTGATGCCATGTATAGGCTTGCGTAAGACGCTGAATCTCAGCAACACGATTAGCAACGTAGGTTTTCCACCTCGTGGACTGGGCATGAATCCAGTAAAGAGACACCATGGAGTCAGAATATAAATGAACACTATTAATAAACAAATAAAGCGCAGGAACGACCTTAGATACGAGTCGCGATAACAACAAGCAAGCACAGAGTTCGATGCGAGGTAATGACACCTGTCGTAGGGGAGCCACGCAAGATTTAGAACACAGGAGATGACAAGAGGCCAATGACTCTTGATAAATGACTCTAATATAAATACAGCACCCAAACCCCTTTTCAGAAGCATCCGAAAAACCATGTAATTCAACTGTACTTGCCTCAAACTTGCAACGAATAGAACGTGGGACAACAATTTTGCTAATCAGACACAATTTGTCGCACAATGAATGCCAAGCAAAACGTAATTGCCCGGAGATCGGTTCATCCCAACCAAGATTGCAAAGCCAGAGTTGCTGCATAAACTGTTTGTACAAGAAAACAATGGGACCGATCAGTCCAAGTGGATCGTATATGCCTGCGATAATCGATAGAATTCTCCTCTTGGAGATGCTTGATTCAACGGGGAATGATTTAATGTCAAACAGGAATGAATCGGGAGTGTTATTCCAGAGAATGCCCAGGGTATGCACATTGCCCTGTTTGTTTAAGGGGAGTGATAAATTGTCATGACTTGCGACCACCCTGGGTTCATTAGATGCCCATTTATGCAGCGTGAGACCGTATTGACTCAATAACGTACCTAAGTCAGATTTCAACTTGGTCAGATCAGAGATGGTGTCTGCACCAGCAAGCGAATCGTCGACATAGAAATCATTTGTTTGTTACGTTTTAATAAATTGATACTTTAATAAAATAAATAAAATATAATTGATGTTAAATTTGATTCAATTTTTACTATCTTATTTTGTCGGGCGCCATCTTGTGTTGCCAACTGCGTATGAAATATATGTACTTACCATTTTCTCGGGTTCTTTTCGGCGAACTCAGGAGATCAAAATTGGTTGTTCAAAATAAAGAAAACTTAATTTTGTTTCCCATGATTTAAAATTTATTGGCATTTAAATTTTATCAAACAAATTATTCTTTTCTCCAAGTAAAATATAGACATAAAATGGATCATTATTAAGTTGAATATAATTTGTTCAGCAATAGTCAAAATAAAACAGGAAAGATAAATACAAAATAATTCGCTTAAATTATACTTAACTAACACAACGGAAACCAGCGCTTTCACTCACACACATTGTAACGGGCCTATTTTGGGGTAATAAAACAGTTTGTATTTTTTTTTTTATTAAAACAATAACATTTTACGAATATTAGGGACAAACATATAAACGAGAGGTAAATTTAGTGGTTGCGACGAAAGCAACGGTGGCAGCACTGCATGTAAATTTCTCAAGCGAGAACAACAACCGACGGAACTGTGCCAAGGACAGCTTCAAGGACACAAAAAATATCGTCAACAAATTATGTAACCACATCAGACCATCTGACGTCAGTATATACGTCAGAGCCTATCCTTGTTGTGGAATCCAGTTATATAACAAAAACAGTCTGCTGGCGGAGTGATATAAACTTTAAAACAATAAGAGTTGGTCGTACAACCACGGCGGCTTCACAAAATAGCGCCGGTGGCTCTTCCCCAGTCTAACTACAGCACCACTCGTGAGTGGTACATATAAAAAGTTTCGAAACGTAAATCACGGGCGCCCGCACCGAAAATGAAAGTAACGCATTTTAATTCTTAAAAAGAGTGTAATAACAGTTTTAAAATATGTAGGAATTCAGATATAAAATGTAGAGACAGTTTCGGTTTTAATCATCAGTGTCAAAAATAGCAAATGTGCGGTTAAATTAAGGCGACGTCTTCTGGACAAAATTGAACAGCTAAGTACCAAATAATTAAAATGAATTTTAACAAGGGCTAATAAAAATGAGAACACAACAAAATTTTAATAAAAAAATGAGATCTCATGGGATATAAATTAATTGTGTGCGTGTGGGTGTGCGTGAGTATGTGAGAATATATTTAAATTAAGATAAAACTTAAGAAGGCTGGTTTGTGTGTTTCAAAAAATTATTTCTATTTAATATCTTGATGTTTTTTTTTCTGTTAATTAAAAAGTTTATATTAGGTTTCAATTTTATTTCATGTGTTTTTTTTTTCTTATGAGCATTGTATAACAGATGAAGGAGGTAAGGAGGTAGTTTGTTAATGATTTTAAAATGATGAGAATATCTAATTGTTAATAAACCTCTGTAAATGGGAAACAAAATAAAGTTTTTTTTTTTTTATTTTGAACAACCAGCTCTGCTCCTGAGTTCGCCTAAAAAGAACCCCAAAAATGGTAAGTACACCTATATTTTTTGTTATACGTAGTTGGCCATACAAGATGGCGCTTAACAAAGACAGTAAAAATTGAAGAAAAATAATATCAACCACGTTTTATCTATTTTATTAAATTATCAATTTATTGAAAAGTATCAATGGCGCCCAAACAGGGACAATTTATATAAATAAATTTATATAAATATAGGCCACGCGGAGAACAGAATGGTTGTTTGGAATAGGAAATAAACTTTTTGTGTGTACGTAAAATAGACGTATAAGTAGTAAGGTTATGTCATGTTTTTGTAGTATGGGTAAGTAGAATATTTTTTTTTATAAGTATGTATTACATATAATAATATTTTGCAAAGAATTATATGTCTAAAAGATTTAAGAAAATGGCAGACAATCATGAAACTGTCAGCGTCACTGACAGTGTAGATGAAAGCCAGATAAGCGTAACTGAATCACAAAATCATGAATGAAGGTGTTCACTCAACACCAGTCACGAGTAAAAAGGCTGAAGATAATGATATGATCAAGATGATGAAATTGCTTTTTAATGAACAGAAAAACGAGATAAATGAGAAATTCGATGTTCAAAAGAATAGTTTGAATGAGTTAAAAAACCAAATTAACGAAATAAAGAGTGATTCTGACGTTAAATTTAATATCCAGAATGACAAATTTGATAGACAAAGTAGGGATATTAATGACTTGAAATATGAGATTCAAGAATTAAATAAATGCTTAGAAAGTACTAATGAAACAGTAAGAACCAGTTTAAATAAATTAGAACAGAGTGTGGAGAGAATGGAAGTAGTTGTGATGAATCCAGAGAAAAATAAAACAAATGAAAATTGCAATGACAAGTGTGGAAATATATTGGATAGAGAATTAATAAATAATAATAATGTAATTGAAAATGTCATATCAGAGAGTACTGATGAGTTTGTGGAGTGTGATTATGAGATGTTGAGGTGTATTGATGAAGTAGAGAGAGAATGGAAAAATAATATAGTAGTTGAATGTGGGCAGAGGGTAAATTTTCCCATTAATTTTTCTGAACCAGAGTGTTCACAAATGTTGTTGTTTTTGAAGGGCGAGAGACCCATATTAGTAGATGAATTGAAGTGTATATTGATGTTGTATAATGTTGTACCCTCTGTCTGTAATAATGATGTTGGAAGCATGATTTGGTATTGTGATGAGAGAGTTAATTGTATGTGGAGAAAGTAACAGAATTATATAACTTAAATAGAAAGTATGGTGAATGGAAGGAAAGTTTAAAAGTATATTTAAGTAACAATGATTATAATGATTTGGTAAAAATAATTAACCCGATAGTGAATGAATTCAATGACGGAGACTTAACAAAAATACCTAACGTAGACTGGTTATATGAGTATTTGAATAAGCTGAATGAATTTAGTTTGTATGGTTACAACACACAAAACAGTCATTTGTGTGGTGATAAAATTGAACGATGTTATGTAAAACCAAGACTTATCTGGGACGATGGAGGGTAAACTATTAAAACAATAAAAGACAGTATAAACATTGTGTTTAATGGTTTTTGACATGGCAAATTGGGACATATGAAGTGTGAAACAATTGAACAGTTATTGACATATACTTTGTAAATAATATAGTGAATTCATTTGTGTGTAGTATAAACTGTTAGGTGTATATGTATTAGAAAATGTTGTGATAATAATAATAATATTATTAATATTTTGCATTCTAATTAAATAATAAAAAATAATTATGAAGACAATAATTGATGATTTGTAAATTTTTGATAATGATTGAAATATGTTGTGTTTTAATAATCAATTGAAGTAAATAATTTGAGATGTTACAATGTTGTGATCGAAGGTTATATGTTTGCATTTTTATAATGAATTTAATTTCTTTTATGAGATTTGAATTTAATGACAATTAATAAATAAATAAATGTTAAATGGTTTAGTTTGTAGAATGACATAATGGTTAAAAATATAGATTAATAATAAATTTGAAATTTTGAGAATCTAATTCCAGACAAAGATAAATAATGAAATGATGATATATAAAAGAGTTAATGAAAAAATTTTAAACAAGAATGTTTATAAGTTTTTATATAAATTATTTTAAAAGAGAATTGTGTGTTTAGTGTATACTAACAATGTCATTTAAGTATAAATTCTTAAGTTTAGTGTTACAACAGATGTTTTACTTGTGATTCCCCAACTTTTCGGGCGGTCACGGCCTCACCGAACCTTGACCATGGAATTGGTTTAGCTTTAACAGCTATGGTTGGGGCACATTACGATTACGCGCTGACCATAACTGGCCATAGCTGTTATCGTTGTAAAGGTGTATTTTGAAATTGACAGGGAGGTAATTTAGGGGAATCACCAAACTAGGGAACAGCGGCTACCACTCTGTCTGAGTAGGGACAGCAGAGCCAGGTGGTAGACCCGCATTAAGGGCGCATATTTATATAACACAGGTATTATATCTAAATCTTTAAAATGTAACGCAGAAGCAAGGACACGGAGATGTCACATTCCTCCAAAATTTCAGTCCTTGTAGACGCAACTGGACGCCACAGTCCAGGGGGGGTCATAGTGTGTGTGGCAGGGAGGTTGTCCAAGGGGATAACGTATTAGAAATTTGTTGTATTTTAATAATGATGATTCGCTACTCAATAATTTTGTTTCGATTTGAAAAATAGATGCACTAAATACTTCCTATAATGTGTTCATTAAGCCTTATTGTGTTAATTGCATGTAATATGTTAGGAATAAGGATTATGAAATACAATAATATGTTTTCAATGTGTTTATAGATTTTAAAATCAAATGAAATAAGGTTGTGATAGGTAAAAATTTTAACGGGTTGCAAAAGATAGAAATTGGGTGATGAATATTTATGGGACATATAGATCTGTCCAAATTGAAGTCAAAGTTAAAGAAATAGTAGAGATGAAGTAATGTAATGTTGTTTTGAGTTAATGTAATGTTATAGAATTTTGAGAAGTATAAGTGGAGACACAGTAGAATTGGAGAATTTATGTAGAGTTTTGAGTGATATATTGTTGTTTATAATTGATGATGTTATTTTGTTGTAGTTGTAGTAAGGTAATGAGATTGAGATTTTTTGGGGATGGCAATTTTGTATTAGGGGGTAGTGTATTGGGGGAGTCCGCAACAAGGGTTGGGACGGGATAGGGATAGATTTTAGTGGAGACGGGGCCGCCTTAGGTAGAATCTAGGGGCCAGAGAACGGGAATTGAGCTTTTTGGGGGGGGGAAACACGTATCCTATGTACAAAGGGTTAGAGAGTATTTTTTTTATATATAGAGAGAAGGTGGCGAATGGAGTTAAAGTAGTAAGTAGTTGGGGGTAGAGAAGGATTAGTAGATTTTCTGATAGAGGGGTGTCATACTAGTTAAAGATTTTGTAAGGGAGCGTTAGAGTAATAACAAGGGTAAGATTATGCGTAAATGCCAAGTTGCTAAAGTGAATTATAATGAATAACGTAGAATCACCCAAATTAATGAAATGGAATAATAAATGAAATGATGGGTAAAGCGAAGGTTGAAAAAAAAAAAAAAAATTTTGAGAAACGAATTAATAAAAGTTAAATTGAGATTAAAAGGTAATTTTCTGATTTTATATGCAAACTTAATGATGTAAAGTGTGTAAATTTTGAATACAAATTGTTTAATTTTAAGATAATAATAATGTGAATTATGAGTGTACTATGTTTTCTTATGTTATATTGTGTTTGTTAGTATAAGAGAATTTTATGAATTTAAATATTTTAAATGCATTTTACATTGGGGATGAGAAAAATGTAATATGGTAATGGGAAATGTTTGTGAGTCAGTCGTCTGTTTATTTAAATTCTGATGGGAATCAGGGCAATGATTTTGAATTTTGGGATAAAGTTAACAAGAGAAAGTGGATAGAATGAGACTGTGGAATTGTAAAAGAAGTATCATGTTGTTGGTAGGTATCTGATATATATGTTAGAAATAAGTAACAAACAAAACCAGTGCTTCTTAGCGCAAACCAGCATCGCTAGGGGAAACAGATCAGTTGGGGATATGGTGTTGTATAAGGCCACTATTTGATATTTGATTTGTTGTTTCAGTGTTTGGTGATGCTGTGGCGGCGGACCTGAGCTGGCCAGCGCGTCAGAGCAGGGGCTTTAAGTGTCTGTCTGACTCTACGGTGTTGGGATCTCGAGAGAGAAGTCCAGTATTGTCATTCAGATGCGGTCACAGTCACCGGACCAAGGGTGAGTTGATTATATTTTTTGTAAACCGTAAAGGGGGTTGTGGCGACATATCCTGGCTGATCCCTTTAGCAAGTATGAGTGTGTCAATGAGATATTTTATGCTTCGGCATAAAATATCTCATTGAGGGGGTATTGTAACGGGCCTATTTTGGGGTAATAAAACAGTTTGTATTTTTTTTTTTATTAAAACAATAACATTTTTCGAATATTAGGGACAAACATATAAACGAGAGGTAAATTTAGTGGTTGCGACGAAAGCAACGGTGGCAGCACTGCATGTAAATTTCTCAAGCGAGAACAACAACCGACGGAACTGTGCCAAGGGCAGCTTCAAGGACACAAAAAATATCGTCAACAAATTATGTAACCACATCAGACCATCTGACGTCAGTATATACGTCAGAGCCTATCCTTGTTGTGGAATCCAGTTATATAACAAAAACAGTCTGCTGGCGGAGTGATATAAACTTTAAAACAATAAGAGTTGGTCGTACAACCACGGCGGCTTCACAAAATAGCGCCGGTGGCTCTTCCCCAGTCTAACTACAGCACCACTCGTGAGTGGTACATATAAAAAGTTTCGAAACGTAAATCACGGGCGCCCGCACCGAAAATGAAAGTAACGCATTTTAATTCTTAAAAAGAGTGTAATAACAGTTTTAAAATATGTAGGAATTCAGATATAAAATGTAGAGACAGTTTCGGTTTTAATCATCAGTGTCAAAAATAGCAAATGTGCGGTTAAATTAAGGCGACGTCTTCTGGACAAAATTGAACAGCTACATACCAAATAATTAAAATGAATTTTAACAAGGGCTAATAAAAATGAGAACACAACAAAATTTTAATAAAAAAATGAGATCTCATGGGATATAAATTAATTGTGTGCGTGTGGGTGTGCGTGAGTATGTGAGAATATATTTAAATTAAGATAAAACTTAAGAAGGCTGGTTTGTGTGTTTCAAAAAATTATTTCTATTTAATATCTTGATGTTTTTTTTTCTGTTAATTAAAAAGTTTATATTAGGTTTCAATTTTATTTCATGTGAGTTTTTTTTTCTTATGAGCATTGTATAACAGATGAAGGAGGTAAGGAGGTAGTTTGTTAATGATTTTAAAATGATGAGAATATCTAATTGTTAATAAACCTCTGTAAATGGGAAACAAAATAAACTTTTTTTTGTATTTTGAACAACCAGCTCTGCTCCTGAGTTCGCCTAAAAAGAACCCCAAAAATGGTAAGTACACCTATATTTTTTGTTATACGTAGTTGGCCATACAAGATGGCGCCTTAACAAAGACAGTAAAAATTGAAGAAAAATAATATCAACCACGTTTTATCTATACAATGCTCATAAGAAAAAAAACTCACATGAAATAAAATTGAAACCTAATATAAACTTTTTCATTAACAGAAAAAAAAACATCAAGATATTAAATAGAAATAATTTTTTGAAACACACAAACCAGCCTTCTTAAGTTTTATCTTAATTTAAATATATTCTCACATACTCACGCACACCCACACGCACACAATTAATTTATATCCCATGAGATCTCATTTTTTATTAAAATTTTGTTGTTCTCATTTTTATTAGCCCTTGTTAAAATTCATTTTAATTATTTGGTACTTAGCTGTTCAATTTTGTCCAGAAGACGTCGCCTTAATTTAACCGCACATTTGCTATTTTTGACACTGATGATTAAAACCGAAACTGTCTCTACATTTTATATCTGAATTCCTACATATTTTAAAACTGTTATTACACTCTTTTTAAGAATTAAAATGCGTTACTTTCATTTTCGGTGCGGGCGCCCGTGATTTACGTTTCGAAACTTTTTATATGTACCACTCGCGAGTGGTGCTGTAGTTAGACTGGGGAAGAGCCACCGGCGCTATTTTGTGAAGCCGCTGTGGTTGTACGACCAACTCTTATTGTTTTAAAGTTTATATCACTCCGCCAGCAGACTGTTTTTGTTATATAACTGGATTCCACAACAAGGATAGGCTCTGACGTATATACTGACGTCAGATGGTCTGATGTGGTTACATAATTTGTTGACGATATTTTTTGTGTCCTTGAAGCTGCCCTTGGCACAGTCCCGTCGGTTGTTGTTCTCGCTTGAGAAATTTACATGCAGTGCTGCCACCGTTGCTTTCATCGCAACCACTAAATTTACCTCTCGTTTATATGTTTGTCCCTAATATTCGAAAAATGTTGTTTTAATAAAAAAAAAAATACAAACTGTTTTATTACCCCAAAATAGGCCCGTTACACGGGCCCGCAAATTTATGTTCCGGAACTTTGTGTATGTACCACTCGCGAGTGGTGGTGGAGTTAGACTGGAGATAGGCCACCGGCACTAATTTGTGTTGTCGCCGTAGTTGTATGACCAAGTCTTATTGTTTTTTAGTTTGTATTCCTACGCCAGCAGACTGTTTTTTGTTACATAACTGCATTCCTCCGTTAGGCTAGGCTCTGACGTAAGATGGTCCGATGCCGTTACATAACTTTTTGACAGTTTTTTGTGTGTCATTGGTTGACCTTGGCACAATTCCAGCTTATTGAGTCTGTTGCTGTCTGCGTCTTTTGATATTTACATACAATATTTGCAATCAGTCGTACCACCTCCGCTACCACTGTCGCTAACAATAAATTTACCTGTCGTTTATACGTTTTGCCCCCAATATTAAGAAAATGTTATTTATTTTATGAAAATTATACAAACTGCTTTATTACCCCAAAAATAGGCCCGTTACAATACCCCCTCAATGAGATATTTTATGCCGAAGCATAAAAAATCTCATTGACACATTCATGCCTGCTAAAGGGATCAGCCAGGATATGTCGCCACAACCCCCTGTATGGTTTACAAAAAAAATAATCAACTCACCCTTGGTCTGGTGACTGTGACCGCACCTGAATGACACTACTGGACTTCTCTCTCGAGATCCCAACACCGTAGAGTCAGACAGATACTCAACGCCCCTGCTCTGACACCCTGGCCAGTGCAGGTCCGCCGCCACAGCATCACCAAACACTGAAACAACAAATCAAAATATCAAATAGTGGCCTTATACAACACCATATCCCCAACTGATCTGTTTCCCCCTAGCAGTGCTGGTTTGCGCTAAGAAGCACAGGTTTTGTTTTCTCACTAACTGCTAACATATATATCAGAATACCTAACAACAACATGAATAATTCAGAATTTAAATAAACAGACGACTGACTCATAAACATTTCCCATTACCATATTACATTTCTCTCATCCCCAATTAAAATGCATTTAAAATATTTAAATTCATAAAATTCTCTTACACTAACAAACACAACATAATATAAGAAAACATAGTACACTCATAATTCACATTGTCATCCTTATCTTAAAATAAACAATCTGTATTTTTTTTTTTTTAAATCAATCTTCGTTTTACACATCATTTCATTTATTATTCCCTTTCAATAATAGTGGGTGATTCAACGTTATTCATTATAATTCACTTTATCAACTTGGCATTTACCCATAATCTTCCCCTTTTATACTCTAATGCTCCCTTACAAAATCTTTAACTAGTATGACACCCCTCTCTACCAAAAAATCTACTAACCCTTCTCTACCTCTAATTACTTACTACTTTAACTCAATTCGCCACCTTCTCTCTATATATAAAAAAAATACTCTCTAACCCTTTGTACATAGGATACGTGTCTCCCCCCCCAAAAACTCAATTCCCTTATTTGGTTCCTGGATTCTACCTAAGGCAACCCCTTCCCCACTAAATCGGTACCTAATCCCGTCCCAACTTATCATTATGTTGCGGACTCCCACATTACACTACCCCCTACTACAAAATTGCCATCCCCAAAATCTCAATCTCATTACCTCACTTCAACTACAACAAAATAACAACATCAATTTTAAACAACAATATATCAATCAAAACTCTACAATTATTCTCCATTACTACTATGTCAACATCAATACTTCTCAAAATTCTATAACATACATTAACTCAAAACAACATTACATTATTTTCATCTCTACTATTTCTTTAACTTTGACTTCAATTTGGACAGATCTATATGTCCCAAAAATATTCAACTTGGACTGACTCAAACATTTTACTCAAATAATTACTATCACCCACTTCTATCTTTTGCAACCCATTGAAAATTTTACCTATCACAACTATTTTTCATTTTATTTTAAAATCTATAAACACATTGAAAACATGTTATCATATTTTTATAATCCTTATTCCTAACATACTAAATGCAATTAACACAATAAGACATAATAAAAACAATATAGGAAGTATCTAGTGCATTTATTTTGCAAATCAAAAACAAAACTATTTAGTAACGAGTCATCATTATTAAAAATACAACAAATTTCTAATTTGTTATCCCCCTGGATAACCTCCCTGCCACACACACTATGACCCCCCCCCCTGGACTGTGGCGTCCAGTTGCGTCCACAAGGACTGAGGTTTTGGAGGAATTTGACATCTCCGTGTCCTTGCTTCTGCGTTACATTTTAAAATACTAGATATCAACATATCTTTGTCTATAGTTATGCGCCCTTAATGCGGGTCTACTACCTGGCTCTGCTGTCCCCATGCGGACAGAGTGGTAGCCGCTGTTCCCTAGTTTGGTGATTCCCCTTAATTTCACCCCCCATCAATTCAAAATACACCTTGACAACGATAACAGCTATGGCCAGTATGGTCAGCGCGTAATCGTAATGTGCCCCAACCATAGCTGTTAAAGCTAAACCAATTCCACGGTCAGGGTTCGGTGAGGCCGTGACCGCCCGAAAAGTTGGGGAATCACAAGTAAAATATCTTTGGTAACACTAAACTTAATAATTTATACTTAAATGACATTATCAGTTTGGATGGTGTTTTACCCTCCTTCATATGTAAGCTTAACCTTCATTAACATAAAATATTAAATACAAAATTTACAACCTCCTACCATTGCAGTTCCACACTACACTGTTATGTCACTTCTTTGGGCACCAATCTACCCACCAAAATTATCCCCACATCTTGTATTGATAACAAGTTTTTATTTTATTACACATCTTTTCAAAACGTTCCCATACTCACTGATACTAAAACTTGACAATTATATTTGGTCACTTAATTCTAAAATTTATTTAAATTTAAAATTATAAACATCCAATTTTTTTTTTTTTTTTTTTTTTTTTTTTTTTTTTTTTTTTTTTTTTTTTTTTTTTAATTCTATTTACATTGAAGGCTGACTCTATCTTAACTTTCAACACGTCTAGGAAGGTCGCAGTCGCCTGAAAAGCTGGGTTCTGCCATGAGGGAGAGTTGGAGATAAGATAAATCCACTTTGTGAATTTACTTCCCCTTATTCAACTCAACTCTACTCATTTACTTCTCTCATTTCTCCATACCTGCCGTCTATCCAATCGCCAAATCTCCCTCCCAACAAAATTCGTCTTTTCGGACTACACAGAAACTATAACCAATGGCTAATTTCAATTTTACCATTGGTTCTAAAACTTTTAAATTTGTACGCACTGCCTTATATTTAGGTGCAGCCTCCATTATATACAACACTCTAAGGCAGTGCAGGCACGTGACAGGTACACCGAGATTGTTGCACCTGGAGTGTACTAAAAAAAAAATAATTTGTGTCACGTACCTGTTGGGGTCCCCCTCCCCGTTCAAATATGTAGTTAAGTTTTCTACTTTATACCAATTTTGGTGGAGCCGGACCATCGTTGTTTTCACCGCCCGAAGGAAGATCTGCCAACCATGGCCCGCCTCCGAGTTCCGAATTCCACGGCCCGGACTGGTAAGATCGTGACCGCCCGAAAATGGGGGAGGATCCCTTCTGTAAACATACAACAATATTAGAAATCTTATTATAAACATAATTAAAGTGACCGATACAATTTTAAATTCGTCGCGTTTTGAGTACCTACTATTTCCTGCGTCGCTGGGTTCCTCAGCACATACGCATTCTGCATTTTTGTTTCTTCAACTTCATAAGGTCCTTCATACAACAAGAAAAACTTCTTTATTTCTCTATCTTGAGCACTGGACAAATCATGCCTTTTTACTAACACTAACTGACCTATCTCATACTTGGTCCATTTACCCTTGGCATCATGTTTCTGTTTTCTTCGCTCTCCTCTCGTGAGTAAGTTCTCGTTTGCCAATCTAATTTTCATGTTCCTGTCCAAAACCTGACCTTCTGGTGGGTATTTGAAAAGTTGTTCCAATATCCTGGGCGGCCTTGTTCCCCTGATCAACTCATGCGGCGTAAATCCCGTGGACTCATGGGTGGTACAATTCAGCCACTCCTCTACTTTCTTCACGTAGGATGGCCATTCTGTGTGTTTGGCGTGACAGTACGCCCGAAATATCCTGCCAATCTCTCTCATCACCCGTTCTGCTTGGTTCGACTGAGGATGGTACACTGCCGTATGCTTGGGTATGATGCCTTCCCATCCAAGCGTCTGCTGCCACTTGCCGCTTATAAACTGTGGACCGTGGTCAGATAATATAATTTTCGGTTTTCCAACATTAAGCATGTAGTCTTTTACTATTTTCTCACTGAGCACTTTACTCGTCGCTCTCTTAATGCTATATAACTTCACAAACTTTGAAAAAGTGTCTAGAACTACAAATACATATAACACACCCCCTCTGCCTCTGGGTAATGGTCCATATAAATCAACCGCAACTAGATCAAAAGGTTTATCTACTTTTATGTAATTCATCTCCCCCTCTACTTTATAATTCACTACTTTCGATTTTTGACATAAATCACACACTCTCAACACTTTTCTAACTCTCTTCTCCATATTTTTAAATAAACATGATTCTTTCAAAACATTTGCACACTTTCTCGCACCAAAATGACCATACCTTATATGACAATCCCAAACAATTTTATCTATTAACCCCTCGGGTATAGCTAACCTCCAATCACACTCCCCACCATCTACTTTTTTAAACAAAATACCTTGATATACTTGAAATCGCTCATTATATTCAGATCCCTCTACATCTGTTTCTAAACTAACAATTATTTTACCCAGATTGCTATCAGATCTTTGCATGTTTTTAATATCACTTAATTCCTCACCAAAAATTCTATCTTCTCTAGTTAGTCTAAAAATTTCTATTTCTTTAAGATCCCTACCAGTTTTATTGTCTATAACATCTACTCTAGAAAGTGTATCTGGTACCTTATTATCTGACCCCTTTATATACTCCCATGAAAAGTTATATTCTTGTAAGGCTAATACCCACCTGGTTAATCTGCTATGTGTCAGCTTACATGAATTAAGAAAGGACAATGCCTTGTGGTCCGTCCGGATTATCGTGGTATTACCTAAGATGTAGGTCCGGAATTTACCCACGGCGAACACAATACTTAGAAGTTTTTTTTCAGTTGTAGTATAATTTTTCTCAGCCGACAGCAGCGATCTACTGGCGAAGGCGATCATCAGGTGTTCCTTGTCGCAGCTCTCCTGGTATAACTCTGCCCCTAGCGCTACATTGCTGGCGTCGGTCTGCAAATAAAAAGTCTTATTAAAATCGGGATGATTCATCATGATCATGTGACTAAACTTTCTCTTAATTTCATTAAACGCATTTCGTTCTGTATCGCCCCATCTCCACTGTTTATTCTTCTGTAGTACAGCACTCAGTTTGGATGTTGTGTGTGCGTAGTTCTCCTGAAATTTCCTGTAAAAATTGCATAGGCCTAAGAAACTCTGTAATTGCTTAATGTTTTTAGGTTCGGGGAATCGCATTATGGCTTCGACTTTGTCAGGGTTGGCTAATATCCCCTCCTGTGTAATAATAAATCCTAAGAAATGTATTTCTGTCTGCAAAAACTTAGACTTGTCCCAATTCACTGTTAGACCCCCTCTTTGCAGCTTATCTAATACATATTCTATGTGTTCCAAATGTTCAGTGAATGTTCTAGAAGCTATCAAGATATCATCGACATACACAGTTAAAAAGTCTAAATCCTTAGGTTGTAAAATATTATCTAAACATTTGATAAAACTGGCAACACTGGTGTTTAATCCAAAAGGTAAGCGTTTGAACTGGTAATTCTTACCGTTAAAAAGAAAAGCTGTGTATTTCCTGCTCTCTATCGCTAATGGCACCTGCCAGTATCCAGCGGTCAGGTCTAAAGACGTCATGTATTTGACTCCGCTAAACTTCTGTAAAATCTCATTTATGGGTTCCGGAGATTCCCTGTCAGGTATAATAATTTGATTAATTTTCCGAGCATCTAAACATAACCTTACCTTGCCATCCTTTTTGATCACTACTACCAAAGGGTTTGAGTAAGGTGATACTGACCGTTCAATTATGCCTCCCTGCATCATCCGGTCTAGTTCCTCCTGTACAGCCCTCCTCTTTGAAAACGGCACCGGGTAGCTCCTCTGCATGTATGGTGCGTGGTCCCGAACTTTCAGCTCGCAGATGTAGTCCTTCGCTTTCCCTGGTGATTCATCAAACACCTCTCTGAACCGCTCCACAACTGCCCACAGCTCCTCTCGCTGAGTATTTCCTACAACTGTATTTTCATTAAAAAACTTGTCGGCTCTATCTGCCCACACACTCTCATTACGCTCATGCATTTCTCCCTCCTCCTTCTCTAGACTATCACTCTCTAGACATATATTTATTTTGGTCTCTATCTCTCTATCGCTTATCTGCTTATGTAACATTTTTATTCCCGTGACTTTAGCTTCATTTACTACTTTCTTAAACTCTATTCTGACTGGTTTATTTCCCTTTTCAAATTTTACTATTTGTTTATTGAAATCTATTACTGCTCCGTTTCTTTCCAAAAAATCATTTCCCAATATTACATCTAGACTCAACCCTTTAACTACTAGGAAAGTGTTTTCAAATTCAACTTCATTTATAAAAATATTTAATTGTACTTGTCTGGTTATTCTCTTACTTCTCACCCCAGTTACCCCCACTACAGTAACCCCGGCAACTGGTAATGACGGTATATTCTTGTTTCTCTTTTAATTCACCCATGACATTTTCAGAAATTACTGAGATCTCGCTACCGGTATCAATCAAAGTTTTATAATTCTTACCTTCAATGTTAATTGTCACCTCAGTCAATCCTGCTCTGCGTTCCATCACCTTGTTCTCCTCTTCTTCTAACAATTCTTTAGCCATGTCCATCTTGATAACGTTGTTCGCGTATTCGTTGATTACTTGGACCCGGTTCTCCGTTGACAATGGTTGGGCCCGCTTCTCCATTGTCTTCCTTAGTTTTCCGTGGATGGACCTGCTACAGCTGGATGATTTCCTCCTCTACCTCTATTATAATGTCCTCCTCCTCGGGGCGCTCCTCTATAAAATTCTCCTCCCCTCGACTGTTGATTTGGTGGCGGGTTCGTTCTCTCGTTCCTGGCGCACTCCCTGGTTCGATGACATCTAAAACAATTTGTTCGATTAGCATAGTTATCAGTTTCACAGGCTCTACACCTCCAACTCTCGCCCCTATTATCGAAACTTCCTCCCCGCGCTCGTCTATGAAAATTCTGTGTACCCCTGTTCTGATGGTAATTATTATTATTATTATTATGGTGTGGTACTACTGGTGTGTTTGGACGTCGCCCTATGTCGCGTTCCCCTATATTCTGTAGCACGTCTAACATGTTCTCTAACTCGTTTATATTTGTAATCTCTCTAGTCATTAAAGTGATTTGCACCTCTCTGGGCAGGTGTTTGCTAATATGTCTTACAAATGACCGAAATGGTAACGGTGGTTCTAGATACTTGGCCTCATTATATATAGTCATCACATATATGGTTAGGTGGTTATTAATCCTACCAAAATTCCCAGTACCCATTATTTTGCTTATCAAGATTTCTTGGTCTTCTTCTGACCAATATTTGTTTCGAAAAGCTACTTCAAAATCCTCGTAACTACCCCATTCGGTATGGTGTACTTCCGCCCATATCTCAGCACTACCTTTAAAACATTTTATAATCTTCAGCAATTTAACCTCCCAACTACTACTATTAAATCGATTAAACTCCCTTACTCGGTTTAAAAATTGCATTGGGTGTACTCTACGATTGTCACAATTAAACTATTCTAATTCTATCTCATCTTTTGCTTCGCGAGTATATATCACTCGCTCCGCAACACTATTTAAATTTTGGCTTACGGCCACATGTAATCCATCTTTAATTTCTATGATATTCTGCTCTATCATGCTAAATTTATTATCACATTTATTTACATATTGAAGGTTATGTTTATTAATAACCCCCACACTCTCTTGTATAGATTGTTTACATGCACTTTCTACTTCCATTATTTTAAATTCTATATCATTATTATTTTCATTAATTTTAGTTACACATTTATTTTCTACTTCCGCACACTGCTCTTCAATTTGAGTTCTAATTTGATCTGCCATCTGCTCACTTACGTTACTGATTTTACTTTCGATATTTAGCGTAATTTCACAAATTTGTTTGTCAATTTTCTCATCTCTTTCGTTAAATTTAACGTCTATACTCTTAACTGCATTATCTAATTTGGTATCTAAATCATTATATTTACTGGCAAATTTTTCATTGGTATTCTCAAAACGCTCATTAATTTCGTTAATTTGGTTTTTCAACTCATCGAATTTAATGTTTTGTCCATCTAATTTACTGTTCTGAACGTCTAACTTCTCATTTACACTACTTTCAAATTTATTAAAACTAGTACACAGAAATTGAATCATTTTCATCATATCACTATTACTTTCTCTCTTAATTAAGGTCGGCGTTGACTGACTCATCACACCTTCCATTATTTTCGATTCGGTCAACTGACTCTCTACATTACTGTCACTCATTTGAACTCCCGAATCACTACTTAACTGACTTTCTACCTGACTGTCAGATAAGGTGACATCATTATTATCTGCCATTTTTCTTAAAATCTTTTAAATATCTTTCTTTACAAAATAGTTTTATATGTAACACATAATTATTATTAAAAAATATTCTACTCACCCATACTACCCATAATCATATCATAACCTTACTAGTTATGTTTATACATTTTTTTTTTTTTTTTTTTTGGGTTACCTCAAACAACCATTCTGTTCTCTCAAGTAGGCCTATATTTTATATAAATTTCTTTATACAAAATTGTCCCTGTTCGGGCGCCACTGTTACGTTTTAATAAATTGATACTTTAATAAAATAAATAAAATATAATTGATGTTAAATTTGATTCAATTTTTACTATCTTATTTTGTCGGGCGCCATCTTGTGTTGCCAACTACGTATGAAATATATGTACTTACCATTTTCTCGGGTTCTTTTCGGCGAACTCAGGAGATCAAAATTGGCTGTTCAAAATAAAGAAAACTTAATTTTGTTTCCCATGATTTAAAATTTATTGGCATTTAAATTTTATCAAACAAATTATTCTTTTCTCCAAGTAAAATATAGACATAAAATGGATCATTATTAAGTTGAATATAATTTGTTCAGCAATAGTCAAAATAAAACAGGAAAGATAAATACAAAATAATTCGCTTAAATTATACTTAACTAACACAACGGAAACCAGCGCTTTCACTCACACACATATACATATCTACCCCAGGATTCTAAGAGCTCTCTATTAAAAATCTTTAAATGTGAATATTACAATTTATGTGAATATTATTTATGTGAATATTAGTCAAATCATAATTGAAAATGTTGATTTCATTTTTTGTAGACAACTTAGCTGTGTGTGAGTCCAGACAACGTCGCATTTCTCCACACGCACATTTTACGTTAATGAGAATTTGTTTTACACCTCCGAAACTGTCATTGTATTAAGAAAAACTGTTCATTTACATTATTTATTCATAATTTCGATTTTATATCACAATTTCGGTACTGCGGGCCCGCAAATTTATGTTCCGGAACTTTGTGTATGTACCACTCGCGAGTGGTGGTGGAGTTAGACTAGAGATAGGCCACCGGCACTAATTTGTGTTGTCGCCGTAGTTGTATGACCAAGTCTTATTGTTTTTTAGTTTGTATTCCTACGCCAGCAGACTGTTTTTTGTTACATAACTGCATTCCTCCGTTAGGCTAGGCTCTGACGTAAGATGGTCCGATGCCGTTACATAACTTGTTGACAGTTTTTTGTGTGTCATTGGTTGACCTTGGCACAATTCCAGCTTATTGAGTCTGTTGCTGTCTGCGTCTTTTGATATTTACATACAATATTTGCAATCAGTCGTACCACCTCTGCTACCACTGTCGCTAACAATAAATTTACCTGTCGTTTATACGTTTTGCCCCCAATATTAAGAAAATGTTATTTATTTTATGAAAATTATACAAACTGCTTTATTACCCCAAAAATAGGCCCGTTACATGTTATAGCTAACGCCCCATCAGGAAAAGAAGCTTCACGGTCCCTACCAATTTGAATAAGACAGCGAGTGGCCAAAAACGAAGCACTAGCCGTGCCGTAGGTTACCGTTCGCAATGCAAAGTGTTTAAATTGTTCGAGGGGAGAGTCACGCCACAGAATACGTTGATAGTGACAATCCTGTTCAGCTACGAGAATTTGTCGATACATCTTCTCGATGTCGGCGATGAGAACATAGTTATGCATGCGGAAATGTAAAAGAATAGAGTAAAGGTCTTGTTGAACATTCGGGCCTACCAACAATATGTCATTGAGAGAAAGGCCATTGGTAGTTTTGGACGAACCGTCAAAAACGACGCGCAGTTTTGTGGTCGAGCTAGACTGCTTAAAAATGGCATGGTGAGGCAGATAGTAAGTATTTGACACCCCTGAATTGATAGAGCAATTATCAATAAGCGTCATGTGGCCAAGATCCTTATATTCATTAATAAAGTCTGCGTAATCGCGCGCAAGCTTAGCATCACGCCTAAATCGGCGTTCTAGATTCAAAAATCTTGCTTCAGCATTGGTATAAGATTCCCCCAACTGGAGATGATCGGACTTAAATGGCAGTGAAACAATGAACCTACCCTCCCGATTGCGATGAGTAGAATGCACGAAATGCTCCTCACAAGCTGACTCGTTATCATGTGTATTATCAGGGATAGTTTCTGCCTCCCAAAATTTTTCGAGAGACTGCAAAATTTGACCGTCGTTGTTCCTAGCTAGGAACGAAACAGCAGAACCCTTATAACGGCAATGTTTGGGCAAATTGCCTGCCAAAATGTAGCCTAACTTTGTTTCCTGAATAATGGGAAAATGAGGACCGCGTACGTATTTGTTGGCTAAAATTAAATCCAGGTAAAATTGCGCCCCTAAAAGTATGTCGATTTCGGATGATATGTTGAAATTTGGGTCAGCAAGTAAAATGTTGTCTGGAATGTTAAATTGATTTATGTCAAACGATTGTGGGTTAATGCAGATAAGATAGCACATTTTGCCTCGAAGCTAAATCTCTGATAATGAGAAATAATGCGTATAGACGCGAGATTAGTTGCATGACACGCGGTATTATTTGTACCTGTAATCGGTATGTTGGATTTAGTCAAATTAAGCTGTAATTTCTTGGCAAATGATTTGGTACAAAAATTTATTTGTGAACCCGCATCCAGAAGAACTCTTGCCTTTTGTCTGTTGCCAGCCTGGTCAATGACAAACACAATTGCTGTTGATAAAAGAATATTATTCGTGGATTGTAATTTGAGTGAACAGTAATTACTGCTGCTGGCAGAGATTGACTTCGGCACATTGCTTATGTGCAACAATGTATGGTGTCGTTTTGAACAGATCTTACATGCCTGCTTAATCTTACAATTAGATACAAAATGATCTGATCTAAGACAATTGGTACAACATTTGTGATTTGATACAAATTGTCCTCGCTCAGCGGTGCTTAGTGCACGAAATTTATCACACATGTAAATTGAATGATTAGATTTACAACACAAACATGAATAATTACTTGATGCTGAGTGATAACTCTTAAATGTAGTACTGCCAGCAGCGTTTCGTGATTTATGTTTGTCAGATTTATTATTGAATCTTAAACTCAGCTTGTTGAGTTGCTGTCCGGCATCGATAGGCAGTGTATTTTCTAACAGCTGTCTACGTGCGTTTAAAAAATGAGTGAAATCTTGAAAGTTAGGAAGATTATCAGGGTCTATAGACTCCTTCCATAATTTAAAAGTAGTATGGTCGAGTTTTGCTGATAATAATTGTATAATGATAAGTTCGAATGAATTCACTGACAGTTGCATTGCCGCCAGTGAATTAACGGAAGACGTTATTGTATTTGTGAATTCTGCCAAACTTTGGACAGAGTCTTTAATTGTTGACTTGACTTGAAGTAAATTTTGAATGTAGTACTTTGCTAGTATGAACTTGCTGTCATACCTTGCGGACAGCAAACTCAACGCTATCGAGTAGTTTTCATTACAAATAGGTAGTGATTTAATTAAGTCTAATGGCTCATGTTTTAGAGAAGAATGCAAATAATGTAGTTTCTGCACTGACGTTAGATCGGATCTTGCATGCACCAAGTCCGAAAAAATTGAATAAAAATGCTGCCATTCCAAGATATTGCCTGTGAAGCAGGGCAAACTTATCGGTTTTAATTGCATATGGCCCGATAATACGGGAGGTACAGTCTGAACATTAAAGGTATCAATTAATTGTAAAATATTCGCTTCTGTGGAATATAACATTTCTTCGACCTCAACTCGGTCTTCTTGAGCAGCGTTTATGTCTTTGCAAATAAGTTCGATTTCGGACTGTACCTCGTCGTACTTCGTTGCCAAGCTTTTCAAACTTTCAAGTCTTACTGTTAAAAAGTGTTTTGTATTAGAGTTTCTATCAAAGTTACTGACAGCTGATTGTATACGCACTATTGCGGACTTTAAGCCACCTCTCTTTCTGACTAACACTTTGAGGCCTTCTTCAGCCATTGTACGCACCTTGAAATGATGTTAGTGAGGTGATACCTTGTGGGCGATGTCCTGAAACGTCGATGCCATGGAGAAGATGGCAAACACACAGCTCGGAGAGATGACTGCTTTGACTGACGTACTGAAGCTAGCAGGTGTAAGCTCTTGCAATGATGTCGTCAGGAGGCTCAAAGGCGACGAGCGAAATGCTGATCGAATCACGCCACGGTCGTATCAGCGGATATGCTGAGTCGCCCGTGATGGCCAGAAATTGGGGCAGAAAATAATAAATAAGTGAATGATGTATCCGGAAATCCGGCCCGGAGGACCAAAAAATGTTAATGAGAAGAATGATCCGTACCGTGAAGACCAAAAAATGTTAATGATGCGGTCCGAGTGGACGAAAAAATGTTAAGTATGAAGTGTTCGTGATTTACTGTTGTAATTAATTCGCCAGGATGCAGAAATGATGAAGAGAGAGTGGACTGTAGTTAATACATTTATTGAAATTGTTCACATATACACCATTGAAATTGTTAGGTTTCACCTTTGAATAAGAGATTGGCTAATGAGCGCATCATAAATACAAGTCTTATGTTACATTGAAATTAATTTAATGAAAGGGCCTAAAAGGCCATATATGAAGTCTTGGGCCTAAGGCCTACATTAATTGTTGTATGAAGAATTATGAATAGAGGCGCGAGTACGCGACACTCGAATTACTTGAGTACAAGTATTAGCAATGTATTGCTAGCATATTGCATGTATGCAATATATATATAATACGCCCTAAAGCCTAAATGATTGTCGCAACAAGAAGAAAAATGTGACAGTATAGCAGCGGGCGAAACCGACCGCCGCCAGCGAACGTATTTAACGAACTGTCCAGATGCACGGACATGAATTGAGCAGATTAAAGCGCAGATTAGCCAACCTATAAATGTAAAAATTACCGCACTACTGTACGTCATTGTTTATAAAATCCAGATAATGATTCAGTACGGCTGGATGCGTGTTATCTAATAATTGTAAATGTAATTTGTATAATGTATAATTTAGATTTGACTTTTTAATGTATAGAGATTTAATTTCTTCTTTAACTCTGTAAATTTCTGCATATTTTTTGGTTTTTGATTCAGCAATAGTTAAACCTTTAAGTCTTATAATAGCATAATTCGGTATAACATTGTTCATCAAACAAGATTTGTTGAATTTAATGTGTAAAATAGTTTTGTGTAATTGAACTTTAATATTTTGAAAATTTTGTACTAAGTTTGCACGACTTGCACTATTCATGTTTAAAAGGAATAATTCCAAATATTTAGTACCAAGCCACGTGTTGTTCAATCAAATATATTGCAACTTACCGTCTGCGGCTTCCAGAAACAACGTCTTCACAAAGTTGACACGTTTCAGGACACTTGTCCCATCATCAGAACTTAAAATAATCGTGTACCATTTAAGTTGATACATTTGTCAATTAATTAAAATATTAAAATTCAACATGAAATAAATAATTTAAAACAATATAATGTCTATAAGCGAGCGCGAACGTTTAACGATGTACATCGTACGGAGATTGACCGCGCACTGAATTACGTTTTGCTCCCACCACGACAATAGCGCAAAGCAGTGTCGTACAATACATTTGATTTGAAACGCAATTTATCATTTAAAACACACGGCTTGGTATCAGTATTGTTATATTGCTTTATAAATTTCATACTCTTCAAGGGCGTTCAAATATTGCCCTTTCTTACATATGTGAAGGGGTATTAAATTAGTTTTAAAATTTGTGTAATTATGATTCTCGGAAATGAGGTGTTCTGCAAATTTTGACGATATTGTCCAAACTGTGAAGGTGGATAAAAGATAAAAGTCTATAAATTGTTTATTTAATATAAAGTCTTTAAATTGTTTATTTAAAAATAAAAGTCTATCCCAGAAATTGGCTGCCTTCCATTGTATGATTTATAGACTTTTATCTTTGCCCCTCGGTGATAAAGAATACCGTGAGGAATTAGACACCATTAAACACATTGCAGTTGCTAATGGTTATGATGTCGATATGGTGAACAACATCCTTCAAAAACATAAGAAAAAACATAGAAACATTAACGGACATAAAACACGCGAGAATACAACACGCAAATACATTGCAACACCGTACACATACCTTTATGCCAAAGATTTTTGGGTCAATTTTTAATAAAACCAGCAATATAAAGGTCACTTACAAAAACACTAATAATATTATGAATAATCTTCGTGTTCGCAGATCTACCAGCCTTGAACACAAAACTGGTGTTTACAAATTGATATGTGACGATTGTGACGCCTTTTATGTGGGCCAGACAGGACGTAGTTTTTTAAAAAGATTTACAGAACATAGGCCGCCTACACACCTTCACAGTTTGGACAATATCAAGTCAAAATTTGCAGAACACCTCATTTCCGAGAATCATAATTACACAAATTTTAAAACTAATTTAATACCCCTTCACATATGTAAGAAAGGGCGATATTTGAACGCTCTTGAAGAGTATGAAATTTATAAAGCATATAACAATACTGATACCAAGCCGCGTGTTTTAAATGATAAATTGCTTTTCAAATCAAATGTATTGTACGACACTGCTTTGCGCTATTGTCGTGGTGGGAGCAAAACGTAATTCAGTGCGCGGTCAATCTCCGTACGATGTACATCGTTAAACGTTCGCGCTCGCTTTTACACATTATATTGTTTTAAATTATTTATTTCACGTTGAATTTTAATATTTTAATTAATTGACAAATGTATCAACTTAAATGATACACGATTATTTTAAGTTCTGATGATGGGACAAGTGTCCCGAAACATGTCAACTTTGTGAAGACGTTGTTTCTGGAAGCCGCAGACGGTAAGTTGCAATATATTTGATTGAACAACACGTGGCTTGGTACTAAATATTTGGAATTATTCCTTTTAAACATGAGTACTGCAAGTCGTGCAAACTTAGTACGAAAATTTCAAAATATTAAAGTTCAATTACACAAAACTATTTTACACATTAAGTTCAACAAATCTTGTTTGATGAACAATGTTATACCGAATTATGCTATTATAAGACTTAAAGGTTTAACTATTGCTGAATCAAAAACCAAAAAATATGCAGAAATTTACAGAGTTAAAGAAGAAATTAAATCTCTATACATTAAAAAGTCAAATCTAAATTATACATTATACAAATTACATTTACAATTATTAGATAACACGTATCCAGCCGTACTGAATCATTATCTGGATTTTATAAACAATGACGTCAGGCGAATAGTTTATCAAATGCGTATAAAGCAATCAGATAAACTACAAAGGTTGTTGAATGATCAGTTACCGATATCCAGCAATTTCAAATGTAAACACAAATTTTATACGCGGTTGCAGAATTTAACTTCCCTTGTTTTAAATACTGATGAAACTGATTTACTGAGCAAAGGTTTGAAGTATAATCTTCCCATACACAAATCGAGTCTCAATCGTAAGCACATTATTACAGAAATTATCAATGCAGAGACTGTTGTTAAGGCAATGGTTGACCAAAAAGATCAAGACCAGACACGTTTCTTAATAAACGAAAAATTCAATAAAATCATTAAAAATCTGTATAATAATGTTCATTCCTCTATTCCTTTAACAAATACTAATTATAATAAAGAACGGAAAATTTTAATAGGATTAAAACAAAAATTATCTGACAATAAAGCTCTCGTCACTAAAGCTGACAAAGGTAACACTGTGGTTATTATGGACAGAGAAGATTATAACAATAAAATACAAAATTTCGTTATTAACAACAACATTGGTTTACTAAATTCTGACCCAACTGAAAATTATGTAAAACGATTAAATCAGTGTATAAACAGATGCACCCATTTGTTTGATGAACAAACAAGATCTTTGAAACCTATAAATTCAAAAGCACCCGTTTTGACGGGATTACCCAAACTCCACAAGGATGCTATCCCCTTGAGACCATTAGTAAATTTCACCACTGCTCCGGGGTATAAAACGGCTAAAAAATTAGTTTACATAATAAAGCCCAATATACAAATAATTAATGATCATAGTCTAATTAATAGTATTGACTTTGTGAATAAGGTTAAAAACTTAATAGTTGAACCGGCTTACAAACTTGTTTCCTTTGATATTGTAGACTTATATACGAATATACCAGTAGCTGAGACCCTGCATATACTTAAGATTAACCTCATTGATACTAATAAATTGGATATTGATAGTATAAATGAACTGATGCACATTTTGGAGTTAGTTCTTGATCAAAATTACTTTACCCACAATAATCAATATTTCAGCCAAAAAAATGGGTTAGCAATGGGTTCTCCACTTTCAGGTCTTCTTGCAGATATATACCTGAATAATTTCGAAAATTCATTCATTCTCACAAATAACAAACACAAGAATAACATAATATTTTACGGCAGGTATGTTGATGATACCTTTTTAATATACAAAGGTACACAAAGGCAAATTGATAATTTACATAGTTATTTGAATAATATCAATGACAAAATGCAGTTCACACTTGAAAGTGAAAACAATGGTATACTGAATTTTCTAGATTTAACTGTTGCCAAGGACAATAATGAAACATTACAATTTAACATCTATAGAAAACCCACAAAGACTGATATTGTAGTACATGCTAAGTCCTTTCATCCTTTATCCCAGAAATTGGCTGCCTTCCATTGTATGATTTATAGACTTTTATCTTTGCCCCTCGGTGATAAAGAATACCGTGAGGAATTAGACACCATTAAACACATTGCAGTTGCTAATGGTTATGATGTCGATATGGTGAACAACATCCTTCGAAAACATAAGAAAAACATAGAAACATTAACGGACATAAAACACGCGAGAATACAATACGCAAATACATTGCAACACCGTACACATACCTTATGCCAAAGATTTTTGGGTCAATTTTTAATAAAACCAGCAATATAAAGGTCACTTACAAAACCACTAATAATATTATGAATAATCTTCGTGTCCGCAGATCTACGATGTGACGATTTTAAGTGTATCAAAAAATCGCACAGATT
Source organism: Magicicada septendecula (assembly GCA_034769895.1). Classification (NCBI taxonomy): domain Eukaryota; kingdom Metazoa; phylum Arthropoda; class Insecta; order Hemiptera; family Cicadidae; genus Magicicada; species Magicicada septendecula. Next base: position 382,163,327 of record CM068369.1, read on the forward strand.
AAAATTTTTAATTTTAATAAGTAAGAGTATCATACACCCTTACCTATACCCAGATTCCTGTATCAACTTGAAAACCTTCCAGTACCAACACGCCAAGAAAAGTATTAAGTAGTGAATAATAATAATAATTACTTAAATAATTAAAAATGCGACTAGAGAAATAAATAAATCCCTAAGTCATAATAAAATAAACATAAAGTATTTATCTTCTAATTAATGAATAAATAATAATAGGAAAAGTACGAACTATTTTCTTAGTGCGTAAATACGCCCTAGCTTACTGAGCCCTCTCCCCTAAACCGTACGCGCATTCGGCCGTAGAACGTCGCAATGAGTAGACGTGAGTTTTGGTGTTGTACACATATACGTATGTGTAAGTTCTCTAGAAGCATATCCAGCGTGAAATCTTGTTATTGTGAATAATGTAGTGTCTAGAGTTTGTGAGAAAATATATAAATAAAATAGAAAAAGGTAGCCAACACATCTCTTAAAAACAAAATCAAATGTAAGTGTAACATAGTTAACTACTAGACTGTAGTACTGCAAAGTGAGAACTATAACTGTAATTAAAATAAATAAAATGTGAACTACAAGAATCTGCACTAAGAAAAGTGAAATTACAACATTTGGAACTTCAAGTAAACAACCTATCTTCGAGAGCTTCAAGTAAACTAAAAATCAACCCGATGTAGATACACCAAGAACAACGTACCCAACCCGTAGAAGACAACTGGAGATGTCCCAAGAATACAACAACAACCTCAGGTGATATCAAACCACAACTTTTGTAAATTTCCCTTAATAAGAAGTGACAAAGAACTTTAAAGAACTTTCGCAATGTAATGAACAAATTATCAGATTTGTATATTTTGTAATTTTGTAAGAAGTAATAGTAACCGTAATGTATATATTGATAAATTAATAATTTTGAGAAAATTGAGACCCGGATCCGTGGTATTAAAACTAACAGTTATATGAATAAATTTTGATATAACAAGAATAAAATAATTAAGATCTTTGAAGCAGTAAAAGCACTATTTACTAAAATAACGTTCTTTAAAATCAGTAATAATGTTTGATTAATATTTCAATAGCAATAAAGAGATGTTTTAGCTAATACCTAGTGAGTGAATAAGTTTATGCAAACCTTGTCAGTTTCCTATATCATACTTGTTTTGTAATTTGTTAGTAAGCGTTTTACTAACAACGGCAGCTGGTTTAGTTTACTGGTAAAGAATTAAACTAGTTCCCGATTTTTGTGTTGTCTTGCCAAGGGGCGGCACAACGAGCCTTGAACACAAAACTGGTATAATAGATATTTACCATATATCCGTCGTGCGACTTCGTTTTTCTCGTCTTATTTTGACGCGTTTCGGCAACGAATTGCCATCTTCAGAATCCTAATCACTCATATGAGATCGTTAAAAAATTAAAAACATTAAAATCATTACGGTAAAAGTGCACTTTTACGATATTGGAAACTCACAGACCAAACCGTAATGATTTTAATGTTTTTAATTTTTTAACGATCTCATATGAGTGATTAGGATTCTGAAGATGGCAATTCGTTGCCGAAACGCGTCAAAATAAGACGAGAAAAACGAAGTCGCACGACGGATATATGGTAAATATCTATTATATTAATATAAGCGACTTGGAGACAACTAACCTAAAATGTATTACAAAACTGGTGTTTACAAATTGATATGTGACGATTGTGACGCCTTTTATGTGGGCCAGACAGGACGTAGTTTTTTAAAAAGATTTACAGAACATAGGCCGCCTACACACCTTCACAGTTTGGACAATATCAAGTCAAAATTTGCAGAACACCTCATTTCCGAGAATCATAATTACACAAATTTTAAAACTAATTTAATACCCCTTCACATATGTAAGAAAGGGCGATATTTGAACGCTCTTGAAGAGTATGAAATTTATAAAGCATATAACAATACTGATACCAAGCCGCGTGTTTTAAATGATAAATTGCTTTTCAAATCAAATGTATTGTACGACACTACTTTGCGCTATTGTCGTGGTGGGAGCAAAACGTAATTCAGTGCGCGGTCAATCTCCGTACGATGTACATCGTTAAACGTTCGCGCTCGCTTTTAGACATTATATTGTTTTAAATTATTTATTTCATGTTGAATTTTAATATTTTAATTAATTGACAAATGTATCAACTTAAATGATACACGATTATTTTAAGTTCTGATGATGGGACAAGTGTCCCGAAACATGTCAACTTTGTGAAGACGTTGTTTCTGGAAGCCGCAGACGGTAAGTTGCAATATATTTGATTGAACAAAAGAAATGATGGTGCATCTTCAGATGAAGAAGGGGACCAGCTAGAACTTCCAGAGATACCGATTCCAACGGCTTCACAGGCATCAAATTACATTCAAGACTTGAGATGGTTTGTTGAAGGACAGCAAAACGTAAGTGATGCTATTTTCCAAGCACTTAAACTTGAAGAGTTTACTACAAGTCAGTGTATTAACTGCAAAAATGCAATCAAAAGTTTCTAGGTTTTTAAAAAAACTGTAAATGCTATATTTTGTAATACATATGTATAAGGAAACTGTTTAATAAAATAACATATTGCTTTTCTGAATTTCGGTTTTTGATTTGATTTTTCTACTCTTATTAAAACTTTCCTAATTCGAATTTTTGGATAATTCGAATTTTTTACTGGTCCCTTCAGCTTCGAATTAGCCAAGTTCTACTGTATAATCATCTTTTTTGTATCTAAATTGTTTGTCTCAGTGTTTTGTTTATTGTTCAGAAGGGAGTACATAAATATTATTACCCTGATTACATCTGAGGAAGCCCTGACCAAGTTTCCTTTTGAAATATAATCAACAAAATAGGTGTAAGGGCTAAGGTTGCTGACATCTGCTATCAGCAGTCTTATACATTATATTCATATTTCAACCCTTAGAACAAATTTTTCTGACAGTGAAACCAGACAAGTAACTGTCTTATTATCTTATTATTACCAAACTTATTATCTTTATAATAAGAGTTTTTATTTTCCAATAGACATTTAATGTTTTCAATATCTTCTTCATGATGTCAAACATACGTTGACTAAGTTTAGGTCCACTGTTTCTTCTGCTTCTGCAAAACTCATAACAGTCATGTCATATCAAAGCTCAAACAGTTGCTTTTGTCAAAGGGTTTAATGCTGTTCCTGAACATAAGTTTCCTCAAGGCCCATTGAAACTGTTTGACATTAGGATTGTTATTATGTCCCTTTCGAAATCTTAAGCAGGAAAATTACATACAGTTACATAATCAAAATTACATAACAGTTTCGCTACCAAACACGGAAAAAATTTCCGAACTGAAGTAAGACAAGTATCTAGTTACCAAAACACGGAAGCACGGCTGCGTACGAAGTGTAAATTTGTGCTCAGTGATGCCTTCTTCCCTTGTTGTGGTGGGGGGCTGCTGGTTTCCCGCCGCACCGTTTTTTGCGCTTTTGCTCCCACCTAGCGTGCTATCCAGTGTTATACATCGATGGTACTGACCTGTCGCTGGCGCTGTCCACTCTCCTCTCCACCCCGCTCCAGTTCTTACGCCTTCCTTACGTTTGTCGGCCACATTATCTTATTTATTGTGCAATATTCCGTTCTTTGTTAAGTGATTTTTCACTATTACATTTATTCAAGTGTTGTGGCGTGTTATTTGAATTTTATGCATCAAATATATTTGCCATTTAGTACAAATATGTACGTTTAGAAAGAAAAATGTCTCATGAACGTGACAAATTTTTTAAATATAAATCAGGCACTCAAAAGGCCAAGGAAAAGTTATGTCGTGATCAGTTTTTAAACTCTCAAAAGGGTGCTTTTAAAACATTTCTTCAACCTTCATCCTCAAAAGTTGATACTGAAAGTGAAGTAAGAGGCATTAGTAGTAGTGATGTTTCGTGTGATTGCTTATATGAAAAACAAGTAGGCGTAGTTCCTGACCAAGTAAATGACCCTCCTGCTCCTCCTGTCCCGTGTTCAGGTAATAATGATAAAGAGATAGTCATAGATCCAGATCCAGACAATTGGCCTAAAATACTAACAATCTCAATGATTGATGACATTGTACAAAAAGGCCCTGTTAGAGAGTGATCAACTATAATTATCCTTTGAATGAAAATAACAGAAAATTTTCAACTGATTTTTACATAAAAACTTTATCTAACGGAGAGAAAAAAAAAACGAAAGTGGCTTATTTACTCAAAATCTTCCAACAAGGTTTACTGCTTTTGTTGTAAAATTTTTGGATCCATCCTGCTGACAAAATTGTGAAACGATGGATTTTGTGATTGGGGCCATTTAGGTATTCGGCTTCAAGAGGATGAACAATCGCGAAGTCATATAGAGTGTGTTAAAAAATGGACTGAGTGTGAGGTGAGGTTGAAAAAAAATAGTATAGATCAAATCGATTTAGAGCTGATAGAAAGAGATAAAGAGCGTTGGCAACAGGTTTTAAAGCGAATACTGCCAGCTATCCAATACCTGGCTCACCATAATCTGGCTTCATGACAAGCTCTTTAAAGAAAATAATGGAAATTTTTTAGGATTGATAGAAATGATGGCCAAGTATGACCCTGTTTTACAAGAACACTTGAGACGGGTTAAAACTCAAGATATTCATGATCATTATTTGGAAAAAATGTTCAAAATGAGCTCATAAATTTGATGGCTTCCAAAGTAAAAAACAGCATCATAAATTCTGTTACACAGTCAAAGTACTACTCTGTAATACTTGAGTGTACTCCTGATCCAGATTCTAGTCACAAAGAACAAATTACACTAATTGTCAGATTTGTAAATTTGTCACAAGACAACGTGAATGTAGAGGAACATTTCATCGACTTCCTAAATGTTACCTCTACTACAGGAGAAAACTTAACAGAAACTCTCATTTCAAAACTAGATGAACTAGGGCTGGATATCAATGATTGTAGGGGCCAGAGTTACGATAATGTAGCTAATATGAAAGGTGTATGTTGTGGAGTTCAAGCCCGAATCCTGAAGTTGAATCCACGGGCATTTTATATGCTGTGTGCTAGTCACAACCTAAATCTTGTTTTATCCGATGCCACAAAATCTATGGTGAAGTCAATAACCTTTTTTGGCGTAATTCAGAGAATATACGTTGTTTTTTCTGCATCCACTCAGAGGTGGGAGATCTTATTAAAGCACATAGCAAGTTTGACAGTGAAGAAGCTCTCAGACACTCGATGGGAAAGTAGGGTGGAGAGTGTTAAAGCTATTAGGTACCAGACAAAAGAAATCAGGGATGCCCTACTTGAGGTTTACAACAGTACTGATGAGCCCAAAACCAAAAGCGAAGCACATTCTCTTGCTGTTCACGAGCTTGAAAACTATGAATTCATTCTAGTAGTTGTTATATGGTATGACCTTCTCTTTGCCATTAATATAGCTAGCAAGACCCTTCAAGCAGAAAACATGGATGTACAAGTAGCAGCTAAATCCCTTGAAGTCAAGTATGTTGAACATTTCTGTGAAGAAGGTTATATTGGGGCCCAGATAACCGCCAAAGAGATAGCAGAAACATTACAAATAGAGACAAAATTCCAAGAAAAAAAGAGTTGGAAGGAAAAGAAAACTATTTGATTATGAAGGTGAAGATGTGGCCAACAAGGACCTACCTCCAGACGAGAAATACAAAATAGACTTTTTCTACCCAATCGTCGACTTTTTTGAACCCAATTGTTCACAGAAATCAAAGTATTTAGAGAAATGATAACCCAGAACATCAAAACACCAATACAAATATTGAAATATTTGAAGGGAATCAGAAACCCATTCCCAAATGTACATATAGGATACAGAATTTTATTATCAGTGCCAGTAACAGTTGCCTCTGCTGCAACAAGTTTCTCACGTTTAAAGTTGATAAAGACTTGCTTGAGAAGTAGCATCTCAGGAATACTTATCTCCTCTTGCCATGTTGTCAACAGAACATGACGTAGTGTTACTAAATTTTTATTAGTTACGATTAATGTTTATAATTAAATGTTGTTTACTGTTAATTTATCTATGTCCCGCATGGTGGAACGCCAAATTGTAACTAAAATAGTGTTTATTGTTCTTTTAATTTAATTAATTGATTAATTAATGACTCTGTTTCATTGATTCTCACCTTGTAGTGGTGCCAATTCACCAATTATAGTGTGCGCTCTAATTGTGTTGGCGTCAAATATAATTATTAAAGTTTTTGATGTTACATACTAAATTTTATCTTTAGGTGTATCAAATGATTGACAATATACACAAGGCTTTGCAAGGTTAACTTAATTTATTATACTTAACAACATTGATGTCACTTCCTTAAATTATGACAATTAATAGCATTGACATGACTTACTTATTCCCCTGAAAAGAAATACAACATATATCTTGATTCCTTACTGACTACATCAATCTATCAATTATTATTTTGTTAATCCTTGCTAACTTTCTTATACTCTTCATCTAGAGGCTTATTAGATTTTTACCATCATTATTATACATTTTATTCTATTAGATTTTAATCATCATTATTACACATTTTATTCTATATTAACCAATTCTTACTAAATGGATTCATAAAATTTGATATCGATTACCATCACCTGTCATAATTATCTTATGAATTTGCCTGACTAGCTACTTGTTATTACTTTCTCTAAATATTATTACGTATGGGTACTTTCAGATGAACAGACAGTGTTATACTTAATTAGTGCATGAATATAAAATTTACTTGGTGTACGTTAATCCATTCTATGGCGAAAAGTCCTCTGCGCTGTCATCCTGTTCCTTGTCTCTCCAGGTTCTGGAAATCCTTGCGGCTGGCATTATATCCTCGTAGCATGCACTGATGCACTTATCACTTCTCTTCTCGCACTCCGACACAAATGTATGTAATTTTTAGTTTAGTTCTGGTGATTTGACTTTCAAATTTCGTACATGATATTTAATAATTCTAAATTTTACTGAAATGTTCTACTCAAGTGTCATTACTACGTGCTGTATGTTTTGTGATTTGATTCACACTGTTTTTCGTGGATTTACTTTGTCAACCCGACATTTGTTTATATTTAACGGTGTTTATACTTGTTGTCTATCTCTTACTCATTTTACCGCATTTCGTTCCGTTTAACGTCCTTGATAATAATATTACTCAAGGCGACCAACTTAGTCGATTTTAATTATATTTCGTCATGTCATTTAACAAACTCTAAGTTCCATTACCGGCTTCCGATTCTCGAATGTTCGTACTCACTCCGATTCTTCAACCAATATAACTTGTCTCCGTTATGACATCCGCACTCCCGTCTGTTCCGATATCTAACTTATAGGACTATTGATATCTGACTCTCGACTCCGGCTTTTAGATATAATATATATGACTTCTGATACACAACTCCAGCGTTCATACTCTCCGATATCCGAATAAAACTTCAGACTTCAGACTTAAGACTTAAGACCCCCGCTCGAGGTCAACACTCTCATTTATACCCCAAAAATCCCACTATTTTCTCTAATTCCCACTTAATTTCTCAACCTCTGCGCTTCTATTCGTTTTCGCTTGTTTTCTGGTGGAAACTCCACCTTAACACTCTAGATTCTCATCTCCCCTCGTTTCTTATTCGTTCCTCCAGTTCGTTTCCTTGGTAACCACTTCTTGTAGAGACATTCTCCTCAACTCACGACTCTGATAGGCTTCCTTATTCCCTACCCTTACAAGTTCCTGGTTGGCTCCACCCATCGTTTGAGTCGGATGACCAATTTCACGGCTGTCTATCACCCTCGTATTTTGGTGTATTTGTCCCTTATAGATAAAGTGCTTTTAATTGTTGTGTGGCCCTTTTCATCTGCTCTTTTTTGTTCACCATGTGTCCTGCTTCTTACCCGTGACCAACTGCTCGTATTGTCAACTAGTTTCTCCTAGTCGTTCCCGCGACGAGTGTGGTCAATTCCGAGTATTCCAGACAGCTGCTATATCTTGCTCTCCAAGCCTTTCTTCATCGCGTACCCTTCTGGTAAAGCTGGACGTCCCGTCGTTCGTTCATAGTGCAAGCGTATTGTCTACTCAAGTCAGGCTTTTCCTTTCTATTGTTGCGATGTAACACTATGTTTGGTGTGCAGCTCGACGCATGTGGCTAATTGCCATTGGGAAAGCGTCGCTATGTCGCCTTGTCAACGATCTATTGTCTCTTCTTAGCGATATATTTCGTCTTTGTCTCTCTTGGGTCGTTGGCGCGTCACCCGCAATTTACTTCACTGTACATCTGCTGCGACAGAGGCATTGTTCGCCTAAACCCTGCCTTCCCTTGACTTGAACAATATGTTACCGAGCCATCGTATATCTTTGTATATCTGTCAGCAACCCTCGTTACACCGTCCACTTACAAAAAAGATTTTATTTAGACATTTCATCGTTATAATTGTCTCCAATTTGGGTCAACTGATCAATCTTCCGGATCAAAATGGAGCCAAATTCACGCCCGATCTCTCTGGTCTTCTTCAGTGCTCATCTTTCCATGAATAGGGTGTATCAGAAGTGTCATCTTCTGGGCTGACCTACTGTCTGGTGGCACCTTACTGTTGGTGGGTTTTTGGTCCCTATATTGAATTTATTGCTGATATCCCCCTTTTATGAATCCATTTTTACATAAATCTTTACCTAATTGAACATTTATGAGCTTAATTAATTTACATTTAATTGCTATCTTATCTATGAATTTATTGCCGCTACATATTATTTAAATTTAACCAATATTTCACACAAATACGAAAAAAATAAATTATATGCTCATTACAAATATAACAATACTCAGAAATTAGAATCACGATTAACTTATGTGTCTCTGGCTATTTGTCCAAAGATAATAACATAGGTTATATTATGAATATTAACTCAGTGTTATTAAATATACACATATTTTACTTACTTGTCCAATTTACAAAGTTTCTATACTTTCTTAAAGCTATACATGAATATTGAATTTGCTTCACAACAATTTTCTACTTAAATTAGTTCCGTTTTCATATTATATCTTTGAGTTAAATTTGCTTAATGTACATATACTTTTGTTAATATTGAGCAATAAAATAGACACTATTACAAAATTAATAATAATAATCATTCAAGTTGTTATACTATCATATCAATATACAATAAGTTAGCAATTTATTGCTAATTACTTTATAATAGCACACAGAATTTCCTTATTACCACCAACTACTATCTTACTAATTTATTATGACATAACATAGATTCATTTATACTGATAGTTCATACTTTAGTAGATGACTATAGACATTTACATAATTTTTCTTACAACATTTCTTTCTGTATACAAGGCAATTGATCATTCCCCTAAGCAATCTGAATGATAAACCATTTACTATCCTGGTATTGCAAACGATCTCCCTACCAGGCATCTGGACATTATTACATCACTCCGTACCGTTTACTTGCAGTCCCCAGAGATTGGATATCGGTGCTTTGGGTATATTTTGATAATCCCATTCGAAGCATTACCTAATCACAGCTACTTCAGCCTTCTGGTGCGTTCTGGTTGAGGAAATCCCATTTTTTTCGGGTTCATTATGTTGTCATGCCCTGGTGGTGATCTTCGTTTCAATCGTTTCAATCCGTATCAATTAATTCCTGGGTTTATCAGTTCTTGACCTCCATTCCTTAATGATCAATGTCCTTCCGCTCTTTCGTATAACTCTTCTTAAATCTTCATTCGCTATTAATTTCATTCATTAATATTCCGTATTTACACGTCAATGTTTTATTTAACATTTATTTTATTTTATTCATATTATATTCATATCCATTTATTTTCTTCGGTTGATGCATTCTCATACAACCATTTTTAATTAAGGTATGCTAACCTAATATTATCTAAATTAATTACTAATTCGTCGGAACTTCTTAAGATCGTTTTCTTTAATCCCTTTTTGTTTTTCATTCCATTCATTTACTTCTAATTTTATATCCGTGGAAACATGGTATGTATGGTATATTGTTGAGTCAGTGCAGTTACCCCACACGTTTTGTTGGTAAACAGTGAGAGCTGTAACCTAAATTCTAAGGACATAAACGCTGCTCAAGAAGACAGAATTGAGTTTGAAGAGCTGTTATATTCAACCGAAGCCAATATCTTACAATTAATAGAAACTTTCAACGTTCAGACTGAATCTCAAGTATTAACAAGTAATATGCAATTAAAACCTATAAGTTTGCCCTGCTTCACAGGCAACATTTTAGAATGGCAGCACTTTTATTCAATATTTCTGGACTTGGTACATGCCAGATCTGATCTAACTTCAGTGCAAAAACTACATTATTTGTATTCATCTCTTAAAAATGAGCCATTAGATCTAATTAAGGCCTTACCTATTTGTAATGAGAACTATTCCATAGCGTTGAGTTTGCTGTCCGCTAGATATGATAACAAATTCATATTAGCGAAATATTATATTCAAAATTTGCTAGAAGTAAAGTCGACAATCAAAGACTCTGTCCAAAGTTTGGCAGAATTCATAAATACAATAACGTCTTCAGTTAATTCGCTGGCAGCTATGCAACTGTCAGTGGATTCATTTGAGCTTATTACTGTACAACTATTATCAGCAAAACTTGACCATTCCACGTTTAAATTATGGAAGGAGTCTATAGATCCCGATAATCTTCCTAACTTTCAAAGCTTTACCCAGTTTTTATACGCACGTAGACAATTATTAGAAAATACATTACCGATGGATGCCGGACAGCAGCTCAACAAGCCGACTTTAAGGTTTAATAATAAATCTGAAAAACATAAATTACGAAACTCTGCTGGCAGCACTGCATTTAAGAGTTATCACTCAACTTCAAATAATTATTTATGCCCATGCTGCAAAGCTAGTCATCCAATTTACATGTGTGACAAATTTCGTGAATTAAGCATATCAGAACAAGGGCAATTTATATTAAAGCATAAATGCTGTACCAATTGTTTAAGACCAGATCATTTTTCATCTAATTGTAAGGTCAAACAATCATGTAAGATCTGTTCAAAACGACACCATACATTGCTGCACATAAATAATGTGTCAAAACAAGGTTCTGCCAGCAGTAGCAATTATTGTTCACTTAAGCTCCAGTCTACAAACAATGTTCTTTTATCGACAGCACTCGTGTTTGTCATCGACCGGGCTGGTAACAGACAGCTTGCAAGAGTTTTATTAGATCCTGGGTCACAAGTGAATTTTTGTACGGAATCATTTGCTAAGAAATTATAACTTAACTTGACTAAATCTAATATACTGATTACAGGTATTAATAATGCGGCATGTTGTGCCACTAATTTGGCATCTATTCGTATTATTTCTCGCTATCAAAGGTTCAGCTTTGACGCTACGTGTGCAGTCTTATCTGCATTGACTCATAAACTGCCAGCACAATCTTTCGACATAAATGATTTTAATGTACCAGATAACGTTTTTCTCGCTGACCCACATTTCAACATATCAGCTGATATAGATATACTTTTAGGAGCGCAATTTTATTTAGATTTGATTTTAGCTAACAAATATGTACGTGGTCCTCACTTTCCTATTATACAAGAAACAAAGTTAGGCTACATTCTAGCAGGCAATCTGCCCAAACATTGCCGTTCTAAGGGTCCTGCTGTTTCGTTCTTGGCTAGGAACAATGACAGTCAAATTTTTGCGTCTCTTGAGAAATTTTGGGAGACTGAAACCATCCCTGATAATGCACCCATTAGTAACGATTCAGCTTGTGAGGAACATTTTGTTAAGTCCACTCATCGCAATGATGAGGGTAGATTCGTTGTCTCCCTACCATTCGAGTCTGACAATCCCCAGTTGGGTGAGTCCTATGGTACCGCTGAAGCGAGATTCTTGAGTTTAGAACGCCGGTTCATGCGTGATTCTGAGCTTGCGCGTGAATACGCAAACTTTATTCAAGAGTACAGGGATCTTGGCCACATGGCGCTTGTCGACGATTGTTCTATCAATTCCAGGGTTTCAAATACCTACTATTTGCCTCACCTACTGTTTGTCTTTAAACATTCTAGTTCTACGACAAAACTTCGCGTTGTTTTTGATGGATCAGCCAAAACTACCAATGGTTTTTCTCTCAATGATATTTTGTTGGTAGGCCCAAATGTCCAACAAGACCTTTTTTCTATTCTCTTGCGATTTCGCATGCACAACTATGTTCTGAATGCCGACATCGAGAAGATGTATCGACAAATTCTAGTGTCTGATAAGGATTGTCATTATCAACGTATTCTGTGGCGTAATTCCCCCCTTGAACAGTTTAAACATTTTGTACTGCGAACTGTAACATACGGTACTGCTAGTGCCTCGTTTTTTTGCCACTCGCTGCCTTATTCAGATTGGTAAGGATCATGAAGCTTCTTTTCCTGACGCTGCTTCAGCTATAATTAATGATTTCTATGTCGATGATTTGTTAACCGGTGCAGACACCATTTCTAATCTGACCAAGTTGAAATCTGACTTAGGTACGGTGTTGAGTCAATATGGCCTTCCTCTGCATAAATGGGCATCAAATGAACCCAATGTGGTCGCAGATCATAATAATTTATCACTCCCATTAAACAAACAAGGTAATGTGCGTACGTTGGGCATTCTTTGGAATAACTCTACAGATTCAGTTTTGTTTGACATCAGGTCATTTCCAGTTGAGTCAAGCATCTCTAAGAGGAAAATCCTGTTGATTATCGCAGGTATCTACGACCCACTCGGACTCGTTGGTCCAATTGTTTTTCTTTACAAACAGTTTATGCAGCAACTGTGGCTGTGCAATCTTTGTTGGGATGAGCCAATCTCCGGGCAATTATATTTGCATTGGCGTTCATTATGCGATGTTATATCTAATCGGTAAAATTATTGTCCCACGTTCTATTCGCAGCAAGTCCAAGGCAAAGATAGTTGAATTACATGGGTTTGCGGATGCTTCTGAAAAGGGCTATGGGTGTTGTGTTTATGTTAGAGTCATTTATCAAGATTCATCGGCCTCTTGTCACCTTCTGTGTTCCAAATCTCGCGTGGCCCCACTACGACAGGTGTCATTACCCCGCATTGAACTCTGCGCTTGCTTGTTGTTATCGCGACTTATTCAAAGTCACGCCTGCTCTTCATTCCTTTATCAATAGCGTTCACCTGTATTTTGACTCCATGGTGTCCCTTTACTGGATTCATGCCCAGTCTTCTAGGTGGAAGACCTATGTCGCTAATCGTGTTGCCGAGATTCAGCGTCTCACTGAAACCTACACATGGCATCATATCAATTCACAACATAATCCTGCTGACATTATTTCTAGGGGATGTCACCCCGACGTTTTGCGCGATTGTTCGCTTTGGTGGCATGGTCCCGCTTGTTTGTCTCAATCTTCCGAGCCCAATCTTATTTCACCTTTTTTACCTTCTAATCTGTCGTCTCCTGAATGCACTGCGGAGGAGAAACAAACCCCCAAACTTTCTCTAATTTCTACCCTATCTATTGATCATTCAAAGGACTTTTCTTCATTGCACCGTCTGACTCGCGTATACGCTTATTGCTTTCGATTCATCAAAAATATTAGACTCTCCAGGGCTGAGAGAATCTCGGGTGCTCTTACCCCCGTCGAAATTCATTCTACTCTTAATTTCTTCATAAAACAATCCCAGTCCATCCACTTTGCTGCTGAGCTTAATTGCCTTCGTAATGGGTCTTCTGTCTCTATCAGGAGTAAGTTGTCTTCTCTGGACCCGTTTCTTGATGAGTTTGGCGTCATACGCGTCGGCGGACGCTTACAGCAGTCGCAACTACCCTATGACAATAAGCATCCTATTGTCTTGCATCAATCGGCTCACATCACTCACCTTATAATCAAGCGCGAGCATATTCGTCTACTCCACGCTGGTGCTCAACTTGTGCATCATTCACTTCGTCAACGTTGGTGGATCATCAACGCCAAGATAGTCATTCATTCCATAATTCGCAGATGCATCAAGTGTCTCAGATTTAGCACCAAACATCAGGTTCAAAGGCTTGGTATTTTGCCATCTCCTAGGGTCACTCCTTCGCGGCCGTTTCTATTCTGCGCAGTTGATTATGGTGGTCCCTTCATGATTCGTCATGGCGGGCAGAGATCTAGGACTCTGTCAAAATCCTATGTGTCTTTGTTCATTTGCTTAGCCACCAGGGCCATTCATTTGGAATTGGTTTCCGACCTTACGGCCAACGCGTTTATAGCTGCCTTACGTCGTTTCATGGCCCGTAGGGGCATACCCAGCCAGTTATATTCTGATAATGGCACAAACATTAGGAAGGCCCGCAACGTTTTGCATGACCTTTACAATCTTTGGCATAATAAGGATGCCACCTCATCAATCTAATCCTTTACGACCTCTCATGGTATTAAATGGTAATTTATTCCGCCCTCGTGACCTCATTTTGGTGGTCTTTGGGAGAGCGGCATAAAGAGTTTGAAGTATCATTTGCGCCGCATGGTCGGCAAGTCCATACTCACTTTCGAGGAGTTTACGACGGTTTTGTCTCAGGTAGAGGCATGTCTAAACTCACGTCCATTATTTGCCGTTTCATCGGATGTAAACGATCCAGTGCCACTTACCCCTGGCCATTTTTTAATTTGCGCACCATTAACGGCAATACCTCATCCTGACTTATCTCACGTTCCCATCTCTCGTCTTGGACGTTGGCAACTTCTCCAGAAGTTTGTCCAAGTCATTTGGAAATCTTGGTCTCGCGACTACTTACATCAATTATAACAACGTCACAAATGGAAATTTGCAAAGGAAAACGTTTCCATTGGTGACCTGGTTTTGCTGATCGAGGATAACTTGCCTCCATTAGCAAGGAAATTTGGGGTAATTACCGCCACATTTCTCGGCCCAGACAACTTAATTAGAGTAGTTGACATTCGCATGCCTACTGGCACCTTTCGCAGACCAGTTCACAAGTTATGTTTGTTGCCAGCGCGGGACGAGGCTTAGACACAAGGTCAATAACGTAGCACAATACTATATTTCACCTGGCCGCTGGCTTTCATTACGTTATTGTCTGACAATTTGGTCGACTTCAATTGGTGATATGTATTATCACAACATTTTATGTTAATTTGCATTATTGCGTATTTTACATACTAAATTTGCATGTGACTTGTAATTTTACAACCATGCACTATGTTATTATATGTATGCTTATCATATTGTTATGGTGATATACTTTACTATTCTTGTATTTATATATTAATAATTTTGTGAGACATACTATGTCCTTTACATACTTATATTTGATATTGGTAATGGGTTGTGTCATGTCATTGGTGGTGTTGTTCTTATGTAATAATTTTGTTATATAATATTCACATGGTCTGCAGCTATACAAACCATGCATGCATCTTCTTGCACATTTTTTGTCAATATGTGTGATATTTTATTACTCTATGAATTTATATTACTCGCAATTGTTCAACACATGCATTACATTTTGTATAAACACATTTGCTGTACTTGTCACTCATGCTATTGTGCCTTGTATTCATGTATTTGTAATTTATCTAAACAGATTTCTATTGTATTTATTATGTATAACTTTGTATCTATGTAAAACACATTGGTTTACCCGCATCTACTGTCTATAACCATGCGCCACGCATATATTTTTATATTGTGTATTTTGTATTTTGTGATCATGTACTGCACAATTATTATTCATGCTTTTAATTATGACATACATGTCATTACACCTTGTGCTTGCAATCATTCAACAATGTATAATCTGTTTTCACATGTCAATTTATTGTGCAGTCCTGAAACTGTCAGGTATAGCATGCATCATTTAATTATTATATTAAAGCGTTATGCTAAATCTATGTTTTTACATGTATAATTTTGTAATAATTTTTGTCTATTCATTTTACACTCAATACTATTATATAGGTCAACCGGCCTTGACTGGTTAAGCTAACCATCATGACTTGCATAAAATATTTGCAATTTGTATCTGGCCCATCATGTGATGAGTCACCGATTATTCATCAACAAACATTGTCAAACTATGTATTTTTCATGTTTTATATTGTTTTATATTGTACACATACAATATATATTAGCAATACATTGCTAATTCTTGCACTTATACTCATGTATAAATCAGTTTGCAAGCCAACTGTGGCCTGCTCAACTGTTATCATTATTATTCAGGTTTTATCTCTGAACAGTTAATGTTATAACTGTTATCTAACATTTCAATCTCAAGGTTCAATACAATTTATTGAGGTTGATATCTATTATTAAGAACACACATTGTGTTTTCGTATAATAAATATGTATTAAAAAATATTTTGATTTTTTGCGGGCAGTTATGGACAGTAATGTGGTAATTTTCATATTTAAAGGTTGGCTAATCTGTACGGTCTGCATTACGTTTATCGCGTTCAGGCCACAACACAGTTCAACTTGCGTCGGCGGGCAGCGGATGTAATCGCGTTTGCTGCCTTGTTCTGTCATTTTCATTTTTTCTTGTTGTCGCGACAATTTATGTAGGCCTTAGGCCTTAAACTTTTTTATGTAGATTGGAGTGTTGCGCACTTGCGCCTCAATTTTGCCATGTAGCATTTCGTAACCGACTTGGTTTTCTTCAAAATTCAAATGTCTTTCAGACGTAGCCAACCTTATTATGCCGATTAAATTGTAATGAAACATCAATAAATGTATTAAATACAGTCCACGCTCATCATTATTCAGCATCCTGGCAATTACATTTTAAAACATTAATCTTCCTAACAACGGACGACCGATCCGACCTTTTTATTCAGCCCTGCTTCTCAAGGTCCATACACACTCGAGATGAGATAATAGATCGGGCTGAACCGGAGTCAACTAATGCTCTGAGTTGACCCCCTTTTACCTCGAGCGACAGGAAGGGGCATATAGAAGCCTGCTGCGGGACCGTAGCGAGGACCTTGATGTTAGAAGAGTCGGGACCTATACTTGGCCTGGAGGTAGTAGGACACAGAAAAGACTTAGTGCAAGGGGAAGACAACCTCCGACCTGTCTTCCCCTGGCTATTTAGTTTTTTGAAGACCGGACCCTCGGGGGAAGCATCGGATGCACACCACCCTCCGGACAACTGCGGGCAACATGCCCCTGTCTTCTACAGCGAAAACAAACCACACCTCTCAAAAGTCCGCCTCGATCGCTGGCGGTTCCTCCCGGTCGGGGTCGGGACTGAACTGCACGCCGCTCCTCCCCTCGAAACTCACACTGACTAGCCCTTACGGGCCCTCAGGACTCATCATTCGCCTGTATGGCCCGGGATAACACACACAGCTTATTCAGATCTTCAAAACAGCGTGGCCGCTCAGCATAAAGTAAACGTGACCTCTCCTGGGGAGTGACCCCTTCGAAAATCATTTGTATGACCTCCTCCTCAGGCAGTCCCAACCCTAAGATTCTTACAGATTCACGGATGCTGAGCACAAACTCAGCGAAACTCTCCCCGTGTGCTTGTACCCGATAACAATGTCGATGTTGCAGCTGTTCCCGCAATCTACCAGGCACGCATGCATCCAACACCCCCCCCCCCGATGGAAAGACGTCACACTGCCGCCACATCGTATAGTCTGTGCGACCCGCTCAGCCATGGACCCACGACAGTAGGGATACACGAGCTCAAGGAGAGTGCAGTCTGACATGCCCAGGAAGTCAGACAGCTGGAACAAGATCTTAAAAAACAACATCAGTTTGTCCA
Source organism: Magicicada septendecula (assembly GCA_034769895.1). Taxonomy (NCBI): domain Eukaryota; kingdom Metazoa; phylum Arthropoda; class Insecta; order Hemiptera; family Cicadidae; genus Magicicada; species Magicicada septendecula. The sequence continues at coordinate 382,181,153 of CM068369.1, forward strand.
CATCCAGGCCATCTACGACCGGTAGCTGCTGGATAATCGTGGAAAGGGGATTCGGTAATTTATTATACGCAACGCCTGACCCGCCCGAGAAAGCAGGCAACTGAGCCGGCGGACTCGGCGTCTGCTCCATGTCCAACTCAGGAGGCTGAGGAGAGTTCACAGGAGTGTGAGATTGCCCCGGCTCAAAATTCTGCAATGCCTTCGCCACCTGGTCCGAAAGCAACTTCAGTATAGCGCTGACTTCGGCGATCGTCGTCTGGGCGGACAAGTTCTCGAGTCGGTGTTGTAGATGTTCCACTCGCTGCCGCACTCTCTGCCTCGCCCTCAGGCTGGGTGGGGCCGACTCCATCACCTCCTGCAACTCCCCCCACTTCTCCTGGCATAGTTCCATTTCCGCCGTCACATCGGTAATTTTAAAAATGGACGTCGTTCCTCCGGAGGAGAGGGCATCCCTTAGCTGCTTCCTCAAGGAAGCGACATCCGCTTGGGGCCTCCCACCCCGGGACTTAATCTCGAACTCGAGCTCGTGCTTGAGAAACAGGTCTGGATTAATTCCGCTCATCCCTAAACCACTCGCATAATATTACACCCACAAAACACACAACAATAAGTAACAAGAAATCAAATCGGAAAACTTCGAGTACTGATCCTTCCTTCAAACAGACCCCCAGGTTCCCTAGCGCTGCGGAGACCTGACCCACTCCTGAACCAACTTCGTTGACATCACCGAAGAGAACAAGCAACAACTAACATGTACATAAAATACACAACACCTAACACCAATCACGACATACAACGCCTCACCAACACGTAGCTAACAACCATAAATTGGCATTAAATTCCAAAACTTCTCAATACATGAATTAAGTCGGTGACGGTACAGACTTCCGATCGGGCCATACCGCATCCCACTAATCCCACACGCTATAATTCGACCTCAAATTACTAATATATTCTATCCCCCATGCAACGCTCAAGACCCCCGGCAGTTCAACATCTCAAAATTTTCGAACTACGAATACCTGCCTCGTGGTGCGATCAGACTCACAAGTCAAACAAGCTAACAATTATACATTCACATACACATGTAAAACATTAAACATGATATAACATCGACCAATGTGTTAACCCCTTTTTTGAAGTCCCATTTTGCTGCAAATGTTTTCTGAGTTTGCAAGCCCCGTCACACCCAAGGACCCAAGGGCAGAACCCGTTTTTTTTTTTTTTTTTTTTTTTTTTTTTTTTTTTTGGGGGGGGCCACTAGATATTGAAAACTAGGCAGAAGGCCTAGAGAAGCAAAAAATGCACTGGGTCCAGTGAGACGGGACTTGCAATTAAACTCTCTGGTATAACCAACAATAACAGCATTTATTGAGTAAATTAACATATATCACAATTCCAAGACCCCGTAATCCCCATGATGTCTAAAAGCACATAGTTGCGTATACAAATATATCCCCTTTTGTGCACATTGACATAAAACATAAGTTTGACATAACCTATCTATTTAGGTATATATATTCTGCTCAATTTGAAATGATCATGATCATAAGGTAACAATTTTTTTTTTATATCTCGACATTATAAAAAAGTACCCTTGTATATATAATTATCACTCTACCCCAAACACATAACAACAAATAATATCACAATTAATTTCACCCAATCACAGTTACAACTCAACACGCCATACTATTCAAAAGCCTCACGGACCGCCGGTACATTATACTTTCATCACCCCGGATATGTAAATATTAAATAACTGGAACCCGCCATTATCTATCAAACTAAATGGAAACTAATGTCATCAACAACCACAACCCCTTTTACATTTTTATAATGTCAGCAGACAGACTAAGGACAGTAACAATTCTGTCAGATACAAATATACATTATAACTTGAGAAAACATTTGTAATGGCTGGTAATTAAAAAAATATAATGATAAGTAAAGCTTGCTATAATGATAGGCAAAATGTGAAACTAGTTGATCTATATAATGCACAGAACACTTCTAAAAATCTGTCATAAGAATGTTAAATGTTTAGAAATTATTCATTCATTTAATTATATACTTAAATAGTCATTATTAATCATTATTAGTTATTAGTCATTATTTAATCATAATGATCTGATAATATCCAAAAATTAACAAAACAAGTTTAGCAACTAATGGCCAGAAAATCTAAGTTACAAAAATAAGTACCGCCTGTATATTTCATTCCATGCAAAATTGATAATCTCAAAATATTAAATATATATAGGCCTTAAAGAAATAAAAAAATTAATTTCAGCCATCTGTGCATATATAAAATAAAAACATGCTGTATACGTGCGGCTGTAGGAGTGTACCAGAACAGGCCTGACCTGACAAAATATGACACATAGAAAACCTCCATGAAATGGCACCAACAGGTGCCTAACATGTGAACAGATAACCCATATATAAAATAACAGCCAGAAACAGAATTTAAAAAAACCCCATCCCTTGCATACAGGAAAAATAATTAATTATGAAACCCCAGTAATAATCTAAGAAAGGCATCCGAACCAGCCGGTTCGGAATCAAGAAAATCATACCTTTGTACTTAATTTAGAAAAATTTTCCCTTACAACTTTTGCACCCATAATACCTACGAAAACAGCTCTGGTACCCTCCCACAGTGCAGCTCACAATTGCAGTGATTGTACTGTATTATCAAGAATAATTTACATAGAAATTGTCTTGCCGACACACCCTCGATTTAACCATCTTGCTGAATAAAGTAAACTGTTATAGCACAAACACCTCACATGGGATGTTCCGCGGGCCAGGATAAAAATAAAAAAGAGTTTATATCACCTCATATGAAGCGGCAGTTTCACATTGTTGGCGGCAGCTAGCTCCTCCTTGGCACAGACGAAGTTTTTAGTGGTTCATAGCTGGTGAAGGTGGCAGTACACCAAGCTGTGGCCAGATCTCCTTTCTAGGGCAAGAACCCGGTGAGTCTTAAGCAATTAGCCTGCCATAAAGATGAGGAAGACTACACACAAAAATCTGCAACCTAGGGAAGACGGCTGAGCTGTTTATTCAGAGCGAGCAAGGCTGGAACTGCGCATTTTGCAAGCGCTAGCAACGGAACCTAAACACCACCACTAGATCGCGTTCCCAGTCGAAACAGTGCCATAGAAATTGCGCTTACCAACTAATACTTCGACATTTATCCGAAGCCGAAAACTAGGATTGCATTTCCTCGAACGCCGGATTGTGCAAACCCCGGCACAGAGCACTGACCTAGTTTATTTCGTCATGCACTTACTCTGCCGTCAGCAGTTCTTTTTACCGCCTCGGTGCTACTATGTGTCTTACGTTTCACACCTAAATGATTTATGACCTCTCTCTCATCTCTCTCTTTATGAGCGTGTGTTGACAGTAGGTCTCTCCACCCTTCTTGCCGACTTTCCCCAGGCACATTACCATTACTTTTGTCTGCTCGGAGTTTTTTTTTTTGTCGTTTCTTCCTAATGTTCTTACTAGCCCCTTCTTTAACTGCTTGTGACACGTTAATTACTCTCGTTTTCCTTCCCGCGTACTCACGTAATAATGTTTTGAAATTCTTGATATTTTTTATATCTCTATTTACCACCGCTACTTGAATTTCTTTATCAAAATGGTGTGATAATTTTTCTATTAATTGTTTATCTGAGATTATGGGTATTTGTTGCTGGCATTGTAGTACTAACCGTTCTACATACTCTACTTCATTGAGCGATTCAGTTGGTTTAAATACTCCATACTCAAGCTGGTCACGAACGTGCTCTCTTTCTCGCATTTCATTCTTCTCCTCAGCTTGTCTCTAGACTTCTTTGTGTATTTCCTTTATATCACTCTCATTCTTCTTTTGTACTTCTTCCAGCTTTTCTGATTTCTCTTGCAAATTTACCTTTATCTGGTTGATCTGGCCTTGCAGATTCTCGTGCATTTCTTCAATCTTTTCTTTAAATTTTTTGTTAATCGTTTCTTCTAATTTCCTAGCTTGTTCTTCTTTATGTCGCATTATTTCCTCTTTCTGTTGTTCGATTTGTTTTCTCGTTTCTTCACTTTGATTCTTGATGAACTCCATCAACATAGAAAAGTTCATCTCGCTACTGTCGCCCTCGGATGGTCCCCTCTCCCGATTTTGGCTATGTCCTGCAACGGTGTTGTTACTTTCGTTACTGTCGACGGTGTTATCTTCTAATCCTTCGGCCCCCAACTGGTTGTTAACATCGAATTCTTGGCTTTCCGAATTCTCGTTTGTAGCCATTTTTGCCCGTAGACGCGTAATCATTCAGATATACTTAGGGTCTGATATTATTCTACTGCAACTTATTTCTAAACAACTTATAAATTTAACATGCACACTGTATGTTCTCTGCCCGCTTAACAATTATACTAATTATTTATTTGTCAAGCCGTGCATGTGGGCGCCAATTTGTTACTAAATTTTTATTCGTTACGATTAATGTTTATAATTAAATTTTGTTTACTGTTAATTTTTCTATGTCCCGCATGGTGGAATGCCAAATTGTAACTAAAATAGTGTTTATTGTTCTTTTAATTTAATTAATTGATTAATTAATGACTCTGTTTCATTGATTCTCACCTTGTAGTTGTACCAATTGACCAATTATAGTGTGCGCGCTAATTGTGTCGGCGTCAAATATAATTATTAAAGTTTTTGATGTTACATACTAAATTTTATCTTTAGGTGTATCAAATGATTGACAACATACACAAGGCTTTGCAAGGTTAACTTAATTCATTATACTTAACAACATTGATGTCACTTCCTTAAATTATGACAATTAATAGCATTGACATGACTTACTTATTCCCCTGAAAAGAAATACAACATATACGAGGTGCTATTGGAAAGTTCCCGGACTGTACTTGGCACTGCTGTTGGACGTAACTGTACAACCTGGCGTCCCAGTGTCCAATTCCATAATACATAATGAGTCAGTCTGCTGAGTTTCGTTGCATTGTGAGGTTGTGTTCGGTCTATGCGTTGTGTTTTGTAATCGTGTGTTAACGTTCATTTGCTAATTTTATGATGACTGATAAATTCGAGCAACGCGCGTGCATTAAGTTTTGTTTTAAACTTGGTAAATCGCCTACTGAAACTTTTGCAGTGCTTCGAGAAGCTTTTGAAGAACATTCCCTACACAGAACACAGGTTTTTGAGTGGTACGCTCGTTTCAAGGCCGGCAGAATGTCACTTGAAGATGATCACCGTTCAGGACGACTTTCCACGAGCAAAACGGATGAAAATGTTGAAAAAATTCGACAACTCATTCACAAAGACCGTCGTCAAACAATCCATGAGTTGTGTACAAGTGCCGGAATAAGCTATGGAAGCTGTCAAGAAATTCTAACTGAAAATTTAGGCATGCGTCGTGTTGCTGCGAAATTCGTCCCTCGGCTTTTGTCTGTGGATCAGAAACAGCGCCGTGTTGATGTGTGCAGTGAACTCAGAGAAACGTCTGAAAATGACCCTACCTTCATCTCCAGGGTCATAACCGGTGATGAAAGCTGGTTTTATGGTTATGATCCAGAAACAAAACAGCAGTCGTCACAGTGGAAAAGTCCACAATCACTGAGACCAAAAAAAGCACGGCAGGTCAGAAGTGCAACAAAAACCATGCTCATTGTGTTTTTCGACATCAAAGGCATTGTCCATTGCGAGTTCATGCCAGCTGGTGTTACAGTGAACTCAGATTTTTATTGTGACGTTTTGAGGCGGCTGAGACAAAATGTGCGACGAAAAAGGCCCAAATTGTGGGAAGACCAAAACTGGCTGTTGCATCACGACAATGCACCTGCTCACGCTTCACTGAAAACAACAGAGTTTTTGACCAAAAACAATACGGCCACCGTCCCACACCCTCCATATTCACCAGATTTAGCCCCCTGTGATTTTTCTGTTCCCGAAAATAAAAATTCACATGAAAGGTCACCGTTTTGACACTGTAGAAGACATTAAGACAAAAACGCAGGAGGTGCTTGACAGCCTTCAGCAAAAGACTTTTTTTGACACTTTCCAGGCATGGAAACAACGCTGGATTCATTGCATCAATTCGCAGGGAGACTACTTTGAAGGAGATGGGAGCCATTAATGGCCTAGGTAAGAAAAAAGAATTTATTAGACCTAGTCCGGGTACTTTCTGATAGCACCTCGTATCTTGAATCCTTACTGACTACATCAATCTATCAATTATTATTTTGTTAATCCTTCTAACTTTCTTATACTCTTCATCTAGAGGCTTATTAGATTTTTACCATCATTATTATACATTTTATTCTATTAGATTTTAATCATCATTATTACACATTTTATTCTATATTAACCAATTCTTAATAAATGGATTCATAAAATTTGATATCGATTACCATCATCTGTTATAATTATCTTATGAATTTGCTTGACTAGCTACTTGTTATTACTTTCTCTAAATATTATTACGTATGGGTACTTTCAGATGAACAGACAGTGTTATACTTAATTAGTGCATGAATATAAAATTTACTTGGTGTACGTTAATCCATTCTATGGCGAAAAGTCCACTGCGCTGTCATCCTGTTCCTTGTCTCTCCAGGTTCTGGAAATCCCTGCGGCTGGCATTATATCCTCGTGGCATGCACTGACGCACTTATCACTTCTCTTCTCGCACTCCGACACAAATGTATGTAATTTTTAGTTTAGTTCTGGTGATTTGACTTTCGAATTTCGTACATGATATTTAATAATTCTAAATTTTACTGAAATGTTCTACTCAAGTGTCATTACTATGTGCTGTATGTTTTGTGATTTGATTCACACTGTTTTTCGTGGATTTACTTTGTCAACCCGACATTTGTTTATATTTAATGGTGTTTATACTTGTCCATCTCTTACTCATTGTACTGCATTTCGTTCTGTTTAACGTCCTTGATAATAATATTACTCAAGGCGACCAACTTAGTCGATTTTAATTATATTTCATGTCGTTTAACAAACTCTAAGTTCCATTACCGGCTTCCGATTCTCGAATGTTCGTATTCACTCCGATTCTCAACCAATACAACTTGTCTCCATTACGACATCCGCACTCCCGTCTGTTCCGATATCTAACTTATACGACTATTGATATCTGACTCTTGACTCCGGCTATTAGATATAATATATATGACTTCTGATAAACAACTCCAGCGTTCATACTCTCCGGTATCCGAATAAAACTTCAGACTTAAGACTTAAGACCCCCGCTCGAGGTCAACACTCTCGTTTATACCCCAAAAATCCCACTATTTTCTCTAATTCCCACTTAATTTCTCAACCTCTGCGCTTCTATTGGTTTTCGCTTGTTTTCTGATGGAAACTCCGCCTTAACACTCTAGATTCTCATCTCCCCTCATTTCTTATTCGTTCTCCAGTTCGTTTCCTTGGTAACCACTTCTTGTAGAGACATTCTCCTCAACTCACGACTCTGATAGGCTTCCTTATTCCCTACCCTTACAAGTTCCTGGTTGACTCCACCCATCGTTTGAGTCGGATGACCAATTTCACGGCTGTCTATCACCCTCGTATTTTGGCGTATTTGTCCCTTATAGATAAAGTGCTTTTAATTGTTGTGTGGCCCTTTTCATCTGCTCTTTTTTGTTCACCATGTGTCCTGCTTCTTACCCGTGACCAATTGCTCGTATAGTCAACTAGTTTCTCCTAGTCGTTCCCACGACGAGTGTGGTCAATTCCGAGTATTCCAGACAGCTGCTATATCTTGCTCTCCAAGCCTTTCTTCATCGCGTACCCTTCTGGTAAAGCTGGACGTCCCATCGTTCATTCATAGTGCAAGCGTATTGTCTACTCAAGTCAGGCTTTTCCTTTCTATTGTTGCGATGTAACACTACATTTGGTGTGCAGCTCGACGCATGTGGCTAATTGTCTTTGGCAAAGCGTCGCTATGTCGCCTTGTCAACGATCTATTGTCTCTTCTTAGCGATATATTTCGCCTTTGTCTCTCTTGGGTCATTGGCGCGTCACCCGCAATTCGCTTCACCGTACATCTGCTGCGACAGAGGCATTGTTCGCCTAAACCCTGCCTTCCCTTGACTTGAACAATATGTTACCGAGCCATCGTATATCTTTGTATATCTGTCAGCAACCCTCGTTACACCGTCCACTTACAAAAAAATTTTATTTAGACATTTCATCATTATAGTAGTTTCCAAACTTAATTTTGATGACCTGCTTGATGATTTTGCTAGACAGAAATCAAGAAAAAGGAATTTTTTGTAAAGTGACATTTTAAAAAACTAAAGATTTTCTAAATGTGTCAAATGTGTAAATATCTCAAAATATACAAGAGTATACTATTATATAAAAGTGTGTTCTTTATTAGTTAGAAGGCTAAGAGTGTAAATAATCTTGTATACCCTATAAATTTTGGATTTTATATCATGAGAAGAATTCCTGATGGTAAGTTTGTTTCTATTATTTATAGATTAATTAGGCTAAGTTTGGCTAATGTTATCATAGTAGGAGGTAGGAGGCCTACTGTGTTTTTAAACAAGGTATCTCAATAGTTATTACTTTGTCGATACTCTAGTAGACAAAAAGAGTATTATTGTTCAATAACATTGTCTGTTTATAAAGGTACACCAAAAATGTAAATGATTTCATAATGGTAAAGTTTAAATAAAGTGATAGGGAATGGGCCAGGACAAAAATTGAGGGGCCCCGCAACAGCTAGGGCCAGTGGATGATTAGCATTTTTTGAGAAATTAATAACTGATAAATTAATAATACATGGCAAATATCCTTAATATGAACGAGATGTTCTACTCATTATGCATACATAATCTGTTCTTCCTAACAATACAAATTACAAACTACAGTAGAACCTCGCTAATCCGTCACCTGTGGGACTGGGGGTATGGTCGGAACACAAAAAAGGTTGGATTATCAGAAGAATACAAAATGTTTATTATTTCATTAAATGAGACAGTCTAAAATAAAATAAAACTTAAACAAAATATCACTATAATATTGACGACTCGGAACACAAAGTTTTTTATAAGTAAAAACGTAAAGTTTTACCTTACAGCCTAAACCGGCTTTCACCTATAGAAGGCTTCATCAGAGGCTGTCGTTAGTAGCGCTGCTCGTCTTGTTGTTGGCGACGAGAAAGTGTTTCGAAAGATTGAAGCTGTGTGTGTGTGGTGAGATGTGTTCGAATAATGCGTGCGATTTGAATTGTGTCTGTTCGTTTAGGATGTCGTTTTTATTTGTTTTTGTGTGTTTGTATATTTCTAATTGTTCTAGAGTGTCTAGTTTTCGGCCTTTTGTGTGTACGTGTAGTATGTTCATGTTATTGTCGATGTTTTTATATGTGTGGTTTGCTTCAATGAGGTGGTTTGCGAAGGTAGATTCTGTAGTGGTGTGGAGTGCTTTTGTGTGTTCAATGTATCTCTGTTTGAAGCTACGTCCTGTCTGGCCTATGTAGAATTTACTGCAATTTGAACAATTTAGTTTATATACACCGGGTAGATCGAATTTGTTTTGTGCTTTGGGCATGCGTTTTGATAGTGTGTGTTCTGTTTTGTTAGTAGTTTTGTAAGCGATTCTGTATCCTGCTTTTTTGAATTTGTGGGCAATTTTTTCTGTTTGTTTGTTGATGTATGTTAGTGTTATGAATTTGTTGTTTTCTGTCTTTGTCTGTTGTTTGTTTTGTGTAGGAGTTTACTGACTATTGTTCTGTCATAACCGTTAGATTCTGCTAGATGTTTTATTGTGTTTAGTTCGTCTTTGTAGTCTATTTCATCTAAGGGGATGTTGTTAAGTCTATGTATCATGGTTCTAAAAGCAGCTAGTTTGTGTTGTATTGGGTGATTGGAGGTGTTGTGTATTAGTGTGTCAGTTGTAGTTGGTTTTCTGTATATACTGAATTTGTGCCTGTGTTCTAGTTTTGTGATGGAGAGGTCTAAGAAGTTTATGGTATTGTTGTGTTCGTATTCGGCAGTGAAGGTTATGTTTTTATGTATTTTGTTTATGTGCGTTAGTAACTGTTCACATTGTCTTTTGTTTCCCCTGTATAGTATTAGAATGTCATCAACGTATCTGTGATACCATAAACTTCTTAGACCTCTCCATCACAAAACTAGAACACAGGCACAAATTCAGTATATACAGAAAACCAACTACAACTGACACACTAATACACAACACCTCCAATCACCCAATACAACACAAACTAGCTGCTTTTAGAACCATGATACATAGACTTAACAACATCCCCTTAGATGAAATAGACTACAAAGACGAACTAAACACAATAAAATATCTAGCAGAATCTAACGGTTATGACAGAACAATAGTCAGTAAACTCCTACACAAAACACAAAACAAACAACAGACAAAGACAGAAAACAACAAATTCATAACACTAACATACATCAACAAACAAACAGAAAAAATTGCCCACAAATTCAAAAAAGCAGGATACAGAATCGCTTACAAAACTACTAACAAAACAGAACACACACTATCAAAACGCATGCCCAAAGCACAAAACAAATTCGATCTACCCGGTGTATATAAACTAAATTGTTCAAATTGCAGTAAATTCTACATAGGCCAGACAGGACGTAGCTTCAAACAGAGATACATTGAACACACAAAAGCACTCCACACCACTACAGAATCTACCTTCGCAAACCACCTCATTGAAGCAAACCACACATATAAAAACATCGACAATAACATGAACATACTACACGTACACACAAAAGGCCGAAAACTAGACACTCTAGAACAATTAGAAATATACAAACACACAAAAACAAATAAAAACGACATCCTAAACGAACAGACACAATTCAAATCGCACACATTATTCGAACACATCTCACCACACACACACAGCTTCAATCTTTCGAAACACTTTCTCGTCGCCAACAACAAGACGAGCAGCGCTACTAACGACAGCCTCTGATGAAGCCTTCTATAGGTGAAAGCCGGTTTAGGCTGTAAGGTAAAACTTTACGTTTTTACTTATAAAAAACTTTGTGTTCCGAGTCGTCAATATTATAGTGATATTTAGTTAAGTAACGGACACGTCATGGACAACGAAATCCAAGAAAACTTAAACAGTAGGCTACCAGGCTATATGACTGGTTATGTACAATAAATGTGTAACGAGACAGATCAGGGAAGTAAACAATTTTTAACAATTGAAAGAAATGTTAACTCAACCAGTGTTCACCCTTTGGGAAACCTCTTTTAACCCACATGCTTACAATTTTATTATGAAACATCAGTCTGTGTTTGTGTCTGGCGTCAGTTAGTCTAGACGAGTTACATAATCCCCAAATCAGGACATCTGTGAATTACAGAGAATGCAAATATATTCGTCATTCAAACCCAAATAATCATTTCTGCAACACTGAGGCAGCAAAACAACTGACAAGTATGTAAACGAGCTGGTGAGTCATCAACAAGTCGGTGCCTGAGCCGCGGTCGGACCAACCGGAGCGTCGGACCAGCCGGGGGTCGGACTAGAGAGGTTTTACTGTACAGTAGAAATTACAAGATATGGTAACTACTAAACACAATGCTGTAACATATTAATAAGCCCAAGCTGTGAACTAATATTGGATGGGAATGTCAGCGTTCAAATAGGTTTCATTTATTACTAAAATACGTTCAAATAGGTTTCATATATTACTAAAATACACAGTTACAGTCCCATCATCTCTCTTTTGAAATATACTGTATAAAACACACACACACACACACACACATTTATTTATACATGTGTACAATTTGAAAAATAAATTACATTATTCAAGTATACTTTTTATTAGAGTCTGAAGAAAAAGTCCGAGTTATACATTGGCAAATATGGAATTTTGTTTTGTATTCTATATAGAAACTACACAAGACAGTATAAGAATATTACCTTCTTGGGAAGAAAACTGTAGTTTTTCTACCTCGATGGTTATATTATGTATTGTTTTTAGGTGTTCATCAACAGCCCGAATATTCTGCAGTGGTTTCCCACAAAGTGGACACTTAGCACTGTTCGAATACTTCATCTTCGGTTCAACTTTGTGTACCAGACGCATGTGACGGTACATAACACACGCACTACTAAATTTTCTGTTGCAATACTGACAACCAACGCTCCTAAAAATGTCAATAATGTACATTTTTACAAACTGAAAATACATTACATATGTGAGATGTTACCTTTGGTGCACATTTTTTCTTATTTATAATATACAGCTTTGCCACATCACTGGCATCTCAAAGCTCTTGGTTAATTCTGCCTCCTTAAATGATATTTCCAGTCACAATTAAACATTTGATGTAAACTGTTGTGCTACTGAACCAAGCCATGGTAAATCAAAATCATCTGGTTTATCAACGGAATATGGCTCAATAACTCAGAAATATTGGAAAAAATAACTGCCATGAAAGCTTATATATAATTAAACTTGTTTATAACTAATACATTTTAATCCATTAATAAATATAATTGAGTCGGCAGTCATAATCTTGGGCTCTGGCAGCCACAAAACTTGCAGAAACCACACTGTTTGTGTTACTACATAAACTACAGGTCAAAACTAGGCGAGGATGTGAAAAATTCGCATTTTTATTTACAAGTTACAAAAAAAAAAAGCGTAATCGCTTATGGCAATACAGCATTGAAACACAATGCTGCTTAGAGTTGGTTGCTTTTCCAGAGATCAACACAAAAACCGAGTATAAGTGGAAGACAAGTTCTGCCATAAAAGGGAAACATGAATAGTAAGACAAGGGCCAAAGGGCCACCCCACCTTACTTCGAGTTGTTTTTGTGTGGATTTCACAAAAGCGAATATTATTTTAAAGGTATATTGGTTTCCATGTGTAATTTTAGTTTGCATGATGACCTAACAACGTCAATTTTACCTTATTTAGGTAAAAAAACCTACCTTATTTACGGCGTAGGCCTACCCAGCTAAATTATACGTTCCAGGTAGAAAATGGAAAAAAACGCGTTTTTACGTTATTTGGATCCCATAATATTTTAGCAATTTTTTCCCAAAATTTGTTTTGCGAATTTTTATCGCGTCCGCACCTAGTTTTGACCACCTGTAGTTTACGTAGAAACACAAAAAACGCCGTTTGCAAGTTTTGTACTACCAGAGCTAAGGCTGTGCCCATTAACAGGTCTATTTAATGGTTATGTCGGAGGTGTCACTTTAATATGTGCACTACCTGGTGGTGTAGAATTAAAATGACGCCTACATAATCACAGCCACCACCATCACATCTGGAAAAGTATCAGCGGAATATTTTAGTTATTTAATTTTTGACATGTATCATACATAATTTCATTCAGAATTTTAGTACTATAAATTTTTTAAACGGTTGAAGTAATCACATACACTAAAATTAAAGTGCGTTTTTAAAATTCTCTTCGTATAAGACTCCTAAGTCCCTATATAGTTTAATTTAAAATACATAGTTTTAGTTTTAAATCCATAAAATTCAATGTGAATGTTTTCGAAACACATTCTAAATCAGAATTTTGGTTCTATTTTACATGAAAACCCACGAAAGTGTAAACAAAATTACGACAGGTTAGGATAAGTTGAGATATGACTTGCACAAAATTAGAAAAAAATTTTTCAAAAACGAAATCGTAAAGGACATATGCTGTGGTATAAGATGTTTATATTCATTACGTCTGTCTGTATAAAGCATAACTGAGTATTTTCCTATACAAGTTCTTGTAACATAAAACCTAATACTTTGCGATGTGTACTTACCCTGGATTCTGAACATTAGACTTGGTTTTTCGGCTATCATGGCGTTCCATTTCTTAATGTGTTGGAGATCTCGTTTATAAAACTAATAACGACTTATCACTCTTTAACAAATAAATCAAAAACCGTTCACATTTATTCAAAATATACAGAAAGCTACCACTACATTATACTACGATGCATCGTTGACAGCGCTACAATAATAGTTATAACAGTGTTGCCCACTGGTGTTGCCTACGTAACGTATAACGTAAACTTTTCCCGAACATCCCGAAAATTGTCCCACCTTTTTTCTACCCACAAGCGTAACGACAACGACCAAGTGGCTAGTTTGAAACTCGATAGTTAAGAAAGGTATAGTCCGTCGAATGCAAAGTAAACCGTAATACGTGCGATAATTTTACTTTGAAGAAACGTTTGTGTCTAAATTACAATCTGCACACAGATTAAAAAGTGTATTCATTATGAATGTGAACATATTCAGCTCTCCGCTCTCTGTCTCATTGTCACGTGTATTTCGACACGTATTACGAAACAGCCCTCAACTTTATTTTAATAAACAATGGAAAATGCAAATTTTAATTATAAGCTACAATAAAAAAGAATTCTTGGATTCTGTTGTCTATACGTGTCCGCGTATCAATAATGATAGGTATTGAAACATTCCTGAATGCAATTAATTTGCTTTGGCATTTTAATAAATATTCTGTTCAACACACAATACTCAACCCTTGTAACAAACGTAAGGTTATCAGTAAATACAGTACAACAGACTTGTGGTAACAGCCGATTCTTATCCCTGTGGGTGAGATAAGTTTTTAGGAGGGTATTGAAAAATTCATAGTATTTCACCTGTATAAGTCTTTAAAAGAATAATTTTTTGCTTCTATTTACTACCGTACTTTACTTATATTGTAAGAAAGCATACTGTATGGTACTAATGAGTTCTGAGTTGTCTAAAGTAAGGATGGCTTCATACTGGAAAAGTAACCAACTTTATATAGGCCTACTATGGATTTTCCAGTCAGCAAATAAAATCATTATTTTAAAATACATCTTAACAATTACCGGTACTATTTTATAAAAACAATCATGGGCGTAGGCAGAAATTTTGTTAGGGGGGGGCCATACACAACATTGATTTATTCATTTACTCAATCAAAGTAAACCCAGCATAACCATTGTTTCTCCTTTAGGTTTACCTAGGTACTCAATGAAAAAAATTCAGACACATTTAATCGCTTTATTAATTGCTCTTAAAAAATGAAATGAAAAAAACTGAAACTTTGAAACTTATAACACTAGCCGTCTTGGATTCTCGGAAAATCTTTCTATAACTTCCATCTCCAACTCTTTCTTCTTTTCCAAAACCAATTTCTTATGGACACTCATTAAGCATAATCCCTTTAAGCGGTTTTCTGTTACTGTCGATCTCAACCATGTTTTAACATGTCTTAAGGTGCTAAATGACCTTTCAATAGTACTTGTGGAACAAGGTTGCGCTATTGAGATTGTTAGGGCATTTTTTATGGCAGGAAAGAGTGTGTTGGCTTCTTTAATCACTTCGACTATTTCCAAGTCTTTTAACGCCTGCCGATCAAGGTTTTTTTCGCTCCACACATTATACCACAAATTCAGCTTCAGATTCATAACCGTCCAGTTCGTAAAAATCAGCAAAACATCTCGCTCTCTGTTTCAAATCTTCGATGGTCGAATCTAGCATGAGGAAGGGATGTAGAGATAGTATGGAAAATGCTGGTACATTGTCCTCAGAAAATCTGTTCTCCAATGCTGACGTAAACGAGTCAAGGTATGGAATAAGTATCGATTGTTTCCAGTACTCGGCAGGTGAAGCTGCAGGAGGATTCGAACGGTGCTGCTGGCGTTCGACAACTCTGGGTGTCTGAAGTTCTACTGTTATTTCCGCTGCAGTGGCATGGGCAGAAACGAGAAGATCTTCCATAATGGCATCAGCAGTTTCGCGGTGAGCTTTCACTACGGCCAGAATTTTCTTAATGTGGTTCGCACATTGAAGAAGATCTAAACTTGTTGACTGCAGAATATTTGCAACAGGTTCTAGTAAAGCAGAGTACTTGGCTATAATGCAGGTAGAGATAATAAATACAGGTTTCGTGGCAACACAGTGCAGCTGAAAGGCTGTCTTTCTTGTAGCAGTGTTTCCTTCTTGTGCCAGTCTCTCCAGACCCTGCACAATTCCCACAAAATTATTTTTGAAGATGGAAATGCTTCTGTATTTCTGAGACCACCTTGTCTCGCACAGAGTCGGTATGTTTGGAACGTACTTTTTCCTTAAAACGGATTCTCGGAAAAAGTTTATAATATCCTTTATAGTGGACACCGTGTTACGGATTTCAGCGACGCGATTCAGATCGTTCACCACCAGGTTTAACCGATGGCTTGCACAATGAAAAAACAGAGCTTTCCTGTATTTTTCTCTTATTATTTTTTGCACACCACCATCTTTCCCTGCCATAGTCGCACAGCCATCGTATCCTTGTCTGACACATTTTTGTGGATCTAGTTCTTCTCTTTCTAGAAATTTGTCGATTGTATCCGCTATTGTTTTAGCATCCATAGCTTTTAATTCTTTAAATCCAAGAAATTCTTCACATACCATCATTTTTTCTTAATCAAAAAATCTTACTCCGATAGATATATAGATATATCTGTTCCTTTCCTGATATATCGGCTGTCTCGTCCGCCAATATAGAATACGTACACGATTTTTTAACGTCTCTGAGTATGAGATCTTTCACAGAACTACCACACAAATTAATTAGTTCGTTTTGTATTTGCGGAGACATATAGGTAGCATTCTTTTTACCCTCTATATGTCGCTTTAACTCATTGTCACCACTATCGATTCTCATTTGAATCAAGTCTTCTAAAATTCCTTCGTGTTGCTCTTTGCCTCTTAAGGGTAAATCGTGAACTCCACAAAAGATTATGGTTGAGATTATTGACGCCATAATTTTTCGGTTTTCTGCTATTAACTTCTGGTGCGCAGATACCAACTGAACATCTACGGGTACTTCGTCCATAAAGGATTTTGCTGCTTTGGTTGCCGCCAAGTGCCACCGACTTTCAACATGGTTCTTGCAATATTCATGCATATGTTTGTATTGAGTAAACGGTCTTACAGCGAGGGAACCCTGGACCCCCTGTACAGTAGTTGGAGTAAACATCACACAGTACAGACACACAGATCCCTTCAAGTGCTTAGAATATGCCAGCCACGGAGAGTATTTTTCAAGCCAGCTGTATTGAAATTTTCTTTTAAGATGCTTGGCATCCTCAGCGAAGTCGTAACTTGGTGAAGGTTTCCAACAGCGTTTTAAAACTTCAATTTTTTGGGCTGTGGTCATGAGGGAAGGTTTTCCCACCCATTTTCCGATGTCATTATCACAGCTCTCTTCTTTAACTGATGACGACGAAGACGGCTTAGGTTCAGAATTCGGTGCAGGACATTTTGTCTTTTCCTCATCACTCCCACTTTCATTTTCTGGCCTTTTCCTTTTCTCGGTAGCTGAAACAAACAAACAATAATTCTAAGCTATCTGTATATAATTAATTGTTACTGTAAATTAATATATGTCCAGATGTGTTTACTACACATTCTTCATAAACACTTATAAAGGAACTGCTGAATATCAAATATTTTACTGTCACTGGTATGACTGAAAAATTTCAGCATATTCTGTTCATCAAGCCAGAATTTAGGCACACAGAACCATCTGACTGTACATAAAAAACAGATAATTTTTTAATAAAATAAATAAAAGACGTTTTTATAATCCAGTATGATTTTATATGAAATGGAAATTATATAAAGGCCGGTTTTTAGTTACAGGCAGCAATGTCGAGTATAAACACCAAAGCAAGGTATTAGCGTTTTTAATTTAACCATTATACAAAATTCAAATAAAACAAAAATTATGTATGCTTTAAAACATTTATTCGATTCAAATAAAGAATTGTTAGTTTTATTCAATGTTAAAATACAGATGCTAGAAACATGCACATACATCTTCACATATATCTGCTAAAAGCAGACCCTGAAAATTAAAAATAAGGGGGGGAAGGCACAGATACAGAAGACAGAAAAATCTGACTGAATGAAACTCATCAAAGTTGTGATCAGAAATGATACACAGACACCTACAACCTACAACTGTGTACAAACAGATATCAGATAAACTGGAGGCTTCAAATTGTGATTTGAGTACGAAAGATACTTCCATTACCTCTTGTATTACCATACTTGGCTACTAGAATATTACCAAGATAAAATACCAACCAAAGCTACCTGAACCCACCCAAGTTATATGCCTGAAGCCAGGTTATAATAAAAAGAAATTATATGAAGGTTGTGATAAAGATATAAAGAATTTGTCTACTAAGCATGATTCTGAGGTATGCTAATGCGAGTGAAAACTATGAAGAGCTCGACAAAAGTTGAAGAAAATTTTAATTAAAATAAACCTGTTTTAAATGCTAAGTGCTAAGTGGTTTCCTGGAAAATGCTAAAATTTTTTTAAAGATATGATTCACAAATGGTTTTAAAATGAAATTATATAGCTTTAACTATTTTAAATAAATTGTATGTGTGCTGTTAAAACAGACAATGATCTGATGAACAACAAAGTATATGCTTAATCCAAAATCTAATATTTTATCAACTGTTAATAATGGCATATGCACAATATCACAGTGCCCTAGTATGACAGTCTGTATCAGGCCTTGTCAGATAGCTTTTTTACAGGAAGCATGGGTAGCAAGCCTGGTGCTTAATCAACAGCCATGATTCTGAACGTCTCTGCCAATTATTGCTACTCAGCCATTTGGTATCATGATACAGTACTACATATACGTCCACAAGACTAGAACTCACATCCTTCAGCATATTCAGCATAGGATGCAAGTTAGCCACTACAGTAGACTAAGGGGAGACAGTCACACACATTAATCTAAACAATAATAGATCCATCATATTCTAGATGGTGGAGTTGCTTAATTTGTTATGTAAACAAAACTCTAACCCAGTCATGATTGTAATCTAAAGGTATATTCTCCTCTCCAAGAGAAACAAAATGAAAAAGAAAATCTAAAACCAATTTGGTCTATAATTTTATTTTTAATAAATGTAGAAATTATATTTACTAAATGTAAAAATTATTTTTAATTTTTCTAAAATATGGATCTCTTGCAAAATTAAAGTCAGATGTCAGATGTCACATAAATTTGGTTTGTCATAGTTTTTAATTAAACTTACTAGTAGTTGAAAAAATATGTTTAAAAACAAAAGAAGTCTTGAGTTTACAAGATGGACTGCCTAATCACGGCAAAAACTAGGGGTTATTAAACGAGATTTTAAAAAATAAAATAAAAATAAAACGTTTTACTTCATAAAAAATTCAAAAATAGCTTACCTTTACTTCCAAAAAATCTTCTTATGTCCATTTTAACACTATACACGTTACTCTGCAGTAAGTACTAAAAATAATTGACTAGAGGCAATTTGTATTTGTAACGGAGTCCATGTAATAAACAAAACAAAACTCATAAAATTGAAGTGCATAATATAAACTTCCAGCACAATCTTTGCAACGGTCTTGTACCTACAGTGCCCCAGTGGAGATGTCGAAAACATTTGAGTGGTGTATAACTGCACAGTGAACGTCATCTAGCAGACCCCGAAGGAACTAGAAGTAGGTAGTAGTTACCTTCGATAGCTTTAGGTGGCGCTAGTATGTCTGAGTCGGGACATATTTATAACGTATAGCGGCCTAAAATTCAGCGCCCTCCTGGGAAATTTTCAAATTTGGGGGGGCACGGCCCCCCTGCCCCTCGCTGGCTACGCCCATGAAAACAATGCAGTTCATTGTATTACAAGTACGGTAAGTAAGCTACAACTTTTTTTCAAAACAATTTATTTAGTTGCTTCACAAAAAGTTGAAATAAATTTTTAGATGATCACATCAATTCATTCTTATTCACTTATATTCTATTGTCCTGTTTTATTTTGTGCTGTGCTAGTTTACTAGCCCATGATTAAGCCTGTTTTTACTGGCAACTACTTTCGCTAATAAATGATGGCATACTGTGGTTTTGTTTTAACTCTTGCACCTTCTTTATTGCATGAAAATGCCCCTTTCATACTGTCTTGCTTTAAAAATTACAGTTTGATTTTTTAAATAATTTCTCAAGTCTTATGCAACGTTCTCTCTGGAACTCTTTGAGTTCTGTACTAAAACCATACATGATAAGCCCTTCTGTTATCAAAGTCTTCTTCTCCTGATCACATTAAATTCTTGATCATGAGTATCTTCACGAAAGCTCTTAGCCTATTTTTTTTCTCTGTCCTGTTGTTGTGGGAAAAAATTAAAGTGATGCAAAATGTTGGAAATAACTATCCCCAAATTTTTAAAATTAGCATAAAACTAGATTTACAACTAGTTTTACGTTCAATTATATCAACCTGAGATGTGTTTCATGCTCTGTTGGTACTAGTTATGTTATAAGGTGTATCAAATCTTGTATTTTTATAGCATTGATCTTACCATATTTACAGTCCTTAGTAGTTTGAACATAACCTTCAGAAACATTCTGAATCTAGTGCAATTTATTTCAACCATTCCAGAGAACTAATTCACCATACACACGTGTTTTCAATGTGCATTGAATCCATCTTTGCATACCACCTCATTGAAGCAAACCACACATACAAAAACATCGACAATCAGATGGATATTCTACACGTACACACAAAAGGCCAAAAACTAGACACCCTTGAACAACTGGAAATATACAAACACACGAAAACACATAAAAACGAGATCCTAAACAAACAGACACAATTCAAATCATACACATTATTCGAACATCACACCCCACACACACATAACATCGATCCTTCAAAAGTCGATACCGTCACCAAGAACAAGATGGACAGTGCTCCCAGCGGCAGCATCTGAAGAAGCTTTTTAAAAGCGAAAACTAGTTCAGGCTATAAGGTAAAATTTTTATGTTTTTACCCATAAAAAACTTTGTGTTCTGAGTCGGTAGTGATTTAATTATATTTAGTTAATAAACGCACATGTCATGGACAACAAAATCCAACCATTTTTTCATTTAAAGTTTTGTTAGGTTTAACGTGTGTTCGCATGATGACAGATTGTTGTTGACCTACGCCTAAAGTGAAAAATTTTCACAAATTTATATGAAAAATACTGCAAAGCTTTTTTTGATTCGGTGTTCTGTGTCACTAAATATAAGTGCAAGGCTATTATAAAGCAACAGTTCTGCCTATTGAACTCCATACCTTTGTATTTTCCATTGATGGTGTGGAGGGGTGCGCCCATAAACTGTTCCTCAGTTATATATGTGCCCCCATAAAATCAAAGGTTGCCTATGACTGCTCTAGGACCTCAAAATAACCTGAGAAACCTGAGGTAGGTCTTCCTACCTGAGAAATTTGTTAACGTTCAGGAATAGATTAAAACCAGATGGATTTAAATCAGGTGAATAAGGAGGATATTGCAATAAACTGTACTTCAACTCAGTGATTTTTGTCATAGAAACAACACTTGTATGAGGTTGTGATTATCCTGTTGCAAAATGATCTTTTTAACATGATAGTGTTTTTAGGCTGGGGGTCATTCGACAAAATGCGTCATCGAAAAATGTGACGCTTCCACACTTTCGATTCTCCACAGTCTAGAAATCTTGTGGAATGTACGTTTTCGTAGAAGTACGAAAAGAACCTAGATCCGAAATATTTTGTTTACAAAACATTATCATGCTTTGATGTTTCGGTTTCGTCAAAATTCTTTATGCGCACGCACGCACACACACGTTTGTGTGTAGGGGGAGAGAGAGAGAGAGAGAGAGAGAGAGAGAGAGAGAGAGAGAGAGAGAGAGAGAGAGAGAGAGAGAGAGAGAGAGAGAGATTTTACTTATAGATAAGCAGTTCCTCGTGTTCAAAAATTAGAAATTCTTTTTTTTTTGCTAGCCTGGTCATTTTTTCAAGAATTTTTTTCTTTTAATTGGTCCAAAGGTTAGCACAGTACTCTCCATTCAACTCTCTTAAAGATAATCTATTAAGAATATTCCCTTAGTATCCCAGAAAATTGAAGCCGTAACTTTCCAGCAGGGAAAATTGACTTTGCCTTTTTTGAGGGAAGAATGCGTTAATTATTTTGATTTTTGTTTTGTTTCTGGAGTAATGTGATATACCCCAGTTTCAACAGTCATTACAAATCTATGATGTTTTTCTTAAAACAGTCCAAACATTCCTGAGAAGCTTGCATTTGACTGCATTATTTTTTATCAGTTCTCAACAAATGCGGCATCCATCTTACAGACAACTTGCTCATTAGAGGTGTGCTAAACTAGTATTTTAAAATAACAGATACGAACAAAACTGTTAAAAAAAATAACACATACAAATACCTGTTATTATGTACTCTATTACACATATTACTATATTATATAAGTTGACAGAAGAAATAAATTTAAACTAAAAGTATTAACAGTGTATGGCAATCAGCACATGAGCAGAATGAAGTATTCAGCACTAAAAAGTGGCTTTGTACTCACATACTCCTAATAAGGGAAGTCCGTGTAATTTGGAACAGTGTGTAATTTGGACTGCTTAAAATTTTTCGTATGTGCAAGGTTGGTCACCCCTTGGCTGAGGGTAACTTTCTCTTTGGAAGTTGTTTTGCTATGGGATTTAAGGTTGAGGGGGAGAGAAGAAAAGAAGTTTATTGCTCACATTCCTTAAAAAAGTGCCATTGTGACATAGAGTGGTGTGAAGGTATAGTTGGAGTTTACACAGTGTTTGACATGTTCTCTTACTGAGAAAATATTAAGCTATGCTCTGATGAAGTTTCAGAAATCTGTTTAAAGTAGTTGTTATAATATAAACATTTTATAATATTTATTTAAAAATGTAATATTTACACAATGTGTAATTCGGACCGCCAGTAAGTGCGTAATTTGGTCTGCTGAACTGGTAGGCTACTATTTACTCTTTGTTGCATATCTGCGTGATTTTAATTGTGTTTCTAAACATGCGGTTGAATGCTGGTTTTCAGTATCAGAGATCACACAAATCTTCTTCTAGGGCTCATTTCACTGTAAGTTCATGCATCACGTTGCATGGAGTATTAAAAAACCTAAATCAGTCTCTAATATTCCTCTTACTGTCATTTAATCATGATGTACATTTGGTGTCCCTAATATTGCATTCCAATCAAGGAATGCAGCCACTGGACATCTCTTTTTTCAAACCATCGAATGTCCACATATCTTCTGCTATGTCCACTAAATTGAGAGAAAACCTTGAAACCCGTATGAACACTTACCACATTGTTTTTTTTAGTAGACGTGGTGGTATTTCCAAGGGTTGCAACAATGTAAATTGCTATGGACAGTTTCAGACGCTGTGGTCTTTGGCCAGTTGGCAGAAGTGTATTCTTTGACAAAGATTTCATACCATCCTTGTTACTTATCAGCCAATGGAAAAATAACATACAATTTCAGAGACATCTCAAAACGTAAAATCACATAATCATCGAAAAGCTCCTTTCTCTGAAATGGACATTGTTTTTCAAGTGGAAACCTTCAGCCCACTGCCTTCAACATCAGCAAACAAAGGGCCAAGAAAAATGTAACAAAGGAACATACTGTGTCTGGAGTGCTGTTGACTGGGACACCACACAAGAACTACACTTATCCTGATGCTTATTCTACCGAAAAAGAAAAGGCTGTTTATCACAGACTCAACAAAGAGGTTAAAAACGTATTCCCTTGTATGTGATAAATGGTATGATGATGACTTGATTTAGTGCAATAGTTGCAAAAAGAGGGCACATGGAAATTGTGCCGAAATAAGTGATGAATATTTTTATTATTGTGCCATTTGTAGAAAATTTATATTAATATTGCTTACAACAATATTTATCTGTGTACTGTAAAAAAGTACTTTAATAAGTAGTTTAAAAGTGCATTATATGTGTTTATAAGTACAAGTTCAAATTATATGTATATATATATATATATATATATATATATATATATAAAACGGATTTCTACGGTCTAGGCTGCTTCTCTGTCCTTAGTTTCCATTATCTTCTATTATAGCACATGTCTTCTTCCAGGGCTCAAAGTTTCATAGCTTCATCTACACCCTCTCGGCAACTTCTTCGTGGCCTTCCTCTTTTCTTCCTCTCATATGGTATCCACTCTAAAATTCTCTTGGGCCACCTGGTTTCGTCCATTCTTTTTGTGTGTCCAAACCATACTAGTTTTTTTTTTCAATCTCTCCACTATGTTCTTCGTCATGCTCATACTCTGTCTAATTGTTTCATTTCCGACTCTTTCCAGTTTCGATTTTCTACAACTGCGTCTTAAATAATCCATTTCAGTAGCTAAGAGTTTTTTTTTCGGGTTTTCCTTGTCATATCCCATGTTTTGGCTCCATATGTGACTATATTTAGGAAGATGCTCTTATACAGTCTCTTTTTTGTGTCTCTTGCGATTGATATATCCCATAAAACAGAGTTCAATGATCCTATTACTTTTTTCCCTTTGTTTAATCGTTCTTTTATTTCATTGCTGCTATTTCCTTGTTTATTAAGTGTAACTCCCAAATATTTACACGTGCTAACTCCTTTAATGGTGATGTTTCCTAAATCGAGATTATCTTGAGCATCATTACCGACTATTATGTACTCAGACTTATTCATGTTTATCACGAGACCTGCGAGCTGGTATTCTTCTTGTAATTTCCTTATCAGGCAACTAAGATCATCCAGATCCTCTGGTACGACAACTTCATCATCAGCAAAATATAAGCTAAAGAGTTTTTCCTCTCCAACTTCCAGCCCCATTCCTCTAACTTTCGTTGACCATTTTTCCAGGGCTTTTTCCAGATATACTTTAAATAGAGTTAGGGAAAGGCTACATCTTTGTCGTAATCTTTTTGTGACTTTGAAGAGGTCTGTGTAGTTACTACTGTTTTTTACTTGGGTCGTATTTTCCTTATACAAGTTCTTTATTGCTTGTATTAGCATGTTTGATACTTCTAAGGATTTCAAAGCTTTCCATAACTGTGAGACTGGTACACTATCAAAGGTTTTTTCCAAACCAATCATTGCTATATGAAGCTATCTGTTTCTTTGCAGTCTCTTTTCGCAAGCTATTTTGATAGTAAAAATGTCCATAGTGGATCGTCCTGTTCTAAACCCTGCCTGTTCTTCTGGCTGCTTATCTTTAATCTCATTTTCTAGGCGACTTTCTATTATTTTTGTATATACCTTTCCAAGTGTACATATCACTGCTATTCCCCTATAGTTTTAGTATCGTTTTTAGCTCCCTTTATATGAATCGGTGTGATATATGATGTAGTCCATTCCATCGGTGGTTTTTCCCCATTCATACATCTTTCAAATAGTTTAGCTAGAATAACATTGTGACGATTTAAATAAAAGAAATAATCAAGAAAATAAAAATTAAAAAAAAAATTAAGGTTGCGAGCTCTTAAGCCATTTAAATCTCACTGTATTAATATAAAATACCTGTATGTACTCAGTATGAGAGGAAGCAGTAATTAATTAGTTATTTAGAAGATACTCTAATAAAAAGATAAATTGTAAAGAGTTATTAATATCGTATTTAACCCTTTGCTTGTAAGCAGGCGCTGTCCTGTTGATTCCAGACTCGACATGCTTTCCGAGTCTTGTGTGAGTTAGAATAAGAAAAAAAAATTAATGTTAATAATAAAAAAATCTGAAGACATAAATAGTCGCTAAAACAACTGATTTAAATTATGTATAGTTGTTTAGGGATAGTCTGTATAAATAAAAATGTTAACTTAAATATAGTTAGGAACTATATTCTCGCGCGGAAATTGTCCCACTAACTTTTGCCCAGTACCAGGCGTAGGGAGCGGAATTTCTCTCTCTTGCAATGGTGACTTCGTACAGTATAGACGTAGGAGCTGTGCGCTTAAAATATGTTAACTACATTTTGTCTCACCTTAAGATGGTGTACCAGATGTAGCTGTTTAAAGCATCTGGATGTGTTAATTAATATAGTCATGTAAATAGACAAGAAATTTAGAGTAAAAAAATCGAAACGTAAAAAAAAGGAGTGTAACACAAGATGACTTCGTGCTGCAACTAATAACAACAATTCCAAAGTCATACCCGGAGATGTGAACTATCAGAAGCCACAAACTCTACTGCACGTGACAGAATATGCAGATCAGGACATCCGAGAATCTACAAGATCATCGTAGATATCTACAAGACATATTGTTCTACCTGCGAACTTTTGGAGCCCTTTACAGAGGAAGGCCAGACCGAGATGACACCGTAGCTGTTCCTGTTTCCCAAGACGGATACCCCAGGACGAGTCTTCTGCATACCAATTAAAAGGTGACTCGATAGCCTGTCTATCGAGGGTTACTAATATTTGTTACACAACACATCTTGAAAGAGACTTTTCAGAAACTATTAACTTTGTAAAGACTTATAAATTAAATCTAAGAATTTCATGTAACTATTCTAACTTCATACGTTGTAACAGTTTATATGCTAATGTAGAGTAATATAATTCAAGCAACAATACCATTCTTCCAATGGTTGAATAAAAGAAAGTCTTGCAAGCTAATATCATGAAATGAGTATAATTAAAAGTTTTAATTACAGAAATACAGAAAGTTGACCCGGATCCGAGGTATAGCTATATAAAATCAAGTTTGATCTCAAAGTTTAAAGAAACCTTTCAAATAACTTAATAATTGAATTAGTAAAGTCATGGGATCTGTCAGTATATGTTTTTTAAATGTTAAATAAAGAGAAGTCTTCTTGTTACACACATATGAGGAGTGCTTAAATCAATTGTATACCTTGCCATTGTTTCCTTACACAGTTAGTAAGTAATTTGTTACATTAATTATTTGTGATCAATTCTGTTACAACGTAGGCAGCCCATCTAATTAACGGAGTTTAATTACGAGGGGTTCCCTGGATTTGTAACGCAATGAAAAGACGTTACAAAACTGCGCCACTCTGCTTTCTTGTAAAAAAATAAAAGGGTAATTATTTACAGAGTGTCACAAAAGTGCGCCACTATGCTAAATTTTATAAAGGTGTTTTAAGCAAACAAAATTGCGTCATTCAAAAAAATAAAGGAAACAAGGGAAAGAGTTTTAATTGTGTATATAGTGTCACAAACAAAATTGCATTCACTATGCGTGGATAAATTGTAAGATCAATAACTAAATATATAATATTGATATATGCACTCAGAAAGTTACTTTAATAAATGTAATGTTCAAAACATATTTAATAGTGTATTAAGTTACGTAGATGGTAGTATGTATAAGTAAAATATCCTTAGCGTCATACAATGCATGTAGCTTTTGCATTCTATAGGCCAGTAGGAACCTGCATAATATATGCATAATGCTATATGCAGGTTCCTACTGGCATTTCCTACAGAAACTGCATAATTCGATGTAAGTACTTGCATACATGAATTGTGACCAAGCATAACAATTTTGGTCAACCGAACAATCTGTAACAGGTTTGTTTACGACAATCTATGACCTGTTGTTTCCTGAATCATTCTGCACAGTGTATGTCCAACTATCTAGCTTACATACACTAGTATGTGTTATAAAAAAAAAATTGATTAAAAATAACTTTGTTAATAATAATAAAGTAATTAAGTAGAAGTTCGTGATTTAAAACTTGTGAACAAAATAAGTAATTATTTAATTGAGAAAAGTTTATGAATGAACGGAGCCAAAGTGTTGTCTAAGCGGAATAATAATAATAGAATCAAGCGTCTGCGCTCCCCTTCTCTTGTTTAAATCGGTATACAGTAGTTGTGTTATTCAGTCGCATTGTGGAGAACAATAAGAGTAAAACTCCCTCTCTCACTGACACGCTCAACCCTCCTTTGTTAACTAAATATGTAGGCCACCCTCTGACCTACATTCCAGTAAACAGCTGATCGGCTATTTAACCTTGAAAGATATGTGTGTGTGATTTCTGTCTCTCCCTTAGAAGAGAAATTGTTCTTTTCTAATTTGTGTAAATTGATTACTTATGAATTTATTATATGTATATGTAATATATGTGTAATATACTAGTATTAATTTTAAGTACGTGCTAATGTGTTAGAACAAAATGGCCCAATTTAACCCGGATTTGTTATTAAAAGACGAGCTGTCTTACGAAGCCCTTTTGCGTGGACTACCCCATGCTGATGTAACAGTCGCGGACTTACGAAGTTCAATTCGCGAATGTGGATTTGATGCGCCCGTGCAATTAAACAATCTAAGCCAACTCGATTATGAAAGCGAGAAAGAAATTTGTAATGCCAAGTATAGTGAACTATACTTATTGTCTCAAACACTCCAAGACGAGAAATCTCCGGCAAAAATTTTGCGGACTACCCAGAGAATAGAGCATTTAACCAGGCGAATAAAAAATTTGTCGATCTGGCCGAATCTCACAGAAATACCCGTTGATGTACAAAAGCTAACAGACGAAGCTCTATGCCGCTTACCTTCAATTATCAACGATTTAAGACGAAAATCCGACTCATTCAGGATGGACGAAATAGAGAAATCATTAATGAAATTACACATCTCCCCAGTACAATCCCCCACCACTGGTTTACTTCCGCCTAACTCGGATCGGAACTCACCTATCGTATCGCAAGTGCAAGCGAACCCAGAACAAAATACTGATACAGATGTAAATGTCCCTCCTCCCGAGCATTTTCAGTTTTGTCCCAGAAATAATGAATTGACCAACACCCCCAATGAATCTAATCACCCTCATCGAGGAATTACCCCTATGAACTATAACGCAGATCTATACGGAAAAATGACTCACCGTGTGGAGAAGATTTTAACCGAAATCCCTTATACAGATGGTTTAAATGTTTTCAAGTTACTAACATTTATTAGTTATCTTCTTCAGATAAAGGATCTACAGCAGCTGAATGACTGGCAAATTTTACAAGTTCTGTTACCAAAGTGTAAACCCCCGTTAAAAAATCGTGTGCTAGAAGCCCTAACCTCTACTTTCCCAGTAGAAGAGCTACATAGCTCTTTAATAAAATACTTTATTCCCACCGGCATCTATGAAGAAATAAAAAGGAAGACAGTACTCCGAGTACAAGGACATCAGGAGAGATTAGCTCACTACATCTCCGATATTAGGGAGTCCTCTCGACTACTACGTGTAAACTGGAATGAAACACAACTGGTGGACACCATTTTAATAGGAGTGTCACCTGAAGAAAGATCTCGACTATCATTGATGAATAGACCCAATACTATTGCTGATCTAGAACAGTGCAGTATCCATTCTTCAAATGTATGGTACTCAGATCAAAATAGAGAAGCAATGAAAACCTCTGGAACTAATACACATCAATTGCGAGCACTACTGCCTGATGTAACAACCTCGTATGAAAGACAAGTTTCTAGTAGACCTCACCATGTGCGCAAAGCTGGTAAGTTAACTGTAAACCCAGATAAAGTGGAAACCAAGTACCCACCTCGCAGAAAACCCACCTGTTATAATTGTGGCAAATATGGGCACATAAGAAGAGAGTGCAAAAGTAAGCCATTGGAATGGAATAACCCCAATTCAAAAAACATGTAAGGCAGGGAGACCCGAAAACCTGTGTCTTCCGCAGCTACTCAAAATTGGGTAAACTAAAAGAAACCAGTAATAATAATAAGAATGAATTATTCTGTAACCAAGTGAAAAACAAAAAAGGTGCGAAAGATATCGACCCCTATGTGCGAGAATTTCGTGAAAAGTGTAATGCGATTAATAGATGTAAATGGAAAAAAAAATCTACTACCATTAATACGAGTCGACTTAGGCGTTACATCCCCCATCGCCTTAATTGATTCGGGATCTAGTAGAAGCTTAATCAGCCAAGAATTAGCGGACATGTTAGCTAAACATCATCTAGTAAAACGGAACCAACCTGTGAATATAAAGTGTGCTAAATAAATATGGTGATTAAATAGACGATAGTTCTAGGAGCGTTTCTTAAATCCCCAAAGTAGTTTAATAAATAATAAATAATAAAGTGAATAATAATAATTGATTTAAATACTAGAGCTAAACAAATCCTAAGTTATACTAAAATTGTGTGAAGTGTAGAAGTAAGTAGGAAAAAGGAAAATAATAATAAAAAGTTCAGTTGCATATTGTAAACACTCCCAGTGGTGGCCAGTTAGAGAAAATAAAAGCGTGTTCAGTATTGTAGGAATTGTACTAAGCAACCCCGAACGCACCCTTCCAATTGTGATAAACCGGTGCTAGCCTGAACAATTGAAAACCACCCCTAGTGAGTATGACAATGCATTATGTAAAGTGTCTCCCCTCCCGCATAGTTTGTTTA
Organism: Magicicada septendecula; assembly: GCA_034769895.1. Classification (NCBI taxonomy): domain Eukaryota; kingdom Metazoa; phylum Arthropoda; class Insecta; order Hemiptera; family Cicadidae; genus Magicicada; species Magicicada septendecula. The sequence continues at coordinate 382,211,437 of CM068369.1, forward strand.
AGTATTGTAAAAAGAGATAAAAGAGAATCATATTCGTGAGATTCCGCTTCTCTCAAACCAGTGATCTAAAGTGGAGTATGGGATCCTCTTTAGATCACATTAGAAATAAGTTTATGAGATATAATCAAGTAGTGATTATAAATGTAACGTAACAGGTCACAACGGCGCCGACTGAAAGGGTAATGATAGGGCAGAAATGTGCCAAAGATCATTAATAAATGCTGAAAGCTAACTTCCGTAGTTAGAGTAAGCTGGTGTCAGTCGGGCCGGGATGTTGTGAGTTACGGATAAGTAGGGATCATTCCAATCTAAGGTTTGGAAATTAGTATTAAGATTAAAATGTAAGTTAGTACTTAAGAAGTAAGAAAAAGGGAATTTCACGAAGGCGATCATTTAAATGAACAATGTCATTTAAAGAGAATTAGAAAAAACTAACTGTGCACTAATAATAAATAACTTCACACACTGACACTAATCGTACTCCCAGTCCCCAATAGTGAGTTAGACTCAAAAAAAAAGCTTAACCGTAGCGTACAATTTAAGCGGTGGAGTATGTGACGATTTAAATAAAAGAAATAATCAAAAAAATAAAAATTTTAAAAAAAATTAAGGTTGCGAGCTCTTAAGCCATTTAAATCTCACTGTATTAATATAAAATACCTGTATGTACTCAGTATGAGAGGAAGCAGTAATTAATTAGTTATTTAGAAGATACTCTAATAAAAAGATAAATTGTAAAGAGTTATTAATATCGTATTTAACCCTTTGCTTGTAAGCAGGCGCTGTCCTGTTGATTCCAGACTCGACATGCTTTCCGAGTCTTGTGTGAGTTAGAATAAGAAAAAAAAATTAATGTTAATAATAAAAAAATCTGAAGACATAAATAGTCGCTAAAACAACTGATTTAAATTATGTATAGTTGTTTAGGGATAGTCTGTATAAATAAAAATGTTAACTTAAATATAGTTAGGAACTATATTCTCGCGCGGAAATTGTCCCACTAACTTTTGCCCAGTACCAGGCGTAGGGAGCGGAATTTCTCTCTCTTGCAATGGTGACTTCGTACAGTATAGACGTAGGAGCTGTGCGCTTAAAATATGTTAACTACATTTTGTCTCACCTTAAGATGGTGTACCAGATGTAGCTGTTTAAAGCATCTGGATGTGTTAATTAATATAGTCATGTAAATAGACAAGAAATTTAGAGTAAAAAAATCGAAACGTAAAAAAAAGGAGTGTAACACAAGATGACTTCGTGCTGCAACTAATAACAACAATTCCAAAGTCATACCCGGAGATGTGAACTATCAGAAGCCACAAACTCTACTGCACGTGACAGAATATGCAGATCAGGACATCCGAGAATCTACAAGATCATCGTAGCTATCTACAAGACATATTGTTCTACCTGCGAACTTTTGGAGCCCTTTACAGAGGAAGGCCAGACCGAGATGACACCGTAGCTGTTCCTGTTTCCCAAGACGGATACCCCAGGACGAGTCTTCTGCATACCAATTAAAAGGTGACTCGATAGCCTGTCTATCGAGGGTTACTAATATTTGTTACACAACACATCTTGAAAGAGACTTTTCAGAAACTATTAACTTTGTAAAGACTTATAAATTAAATCTAAGAATTTCATGTAACTATTCTAACTTCATACGTTGTAACAGTTTATATGCTAATGTAGAGTAATATAATTCAAGCAATAATACCATTCTTCCAATGGTTGAATAAAAGAAAGTCTTGCAAGCTAATATCATGAAATGAGTATAATTAAAAGTTTTAATTACAGAAATACAGAAAGTTGACCCGGATCCGAGGTATAGCTATATAAAATCAAGTTTGATCTCAAAGTTTAAAGAAACCTTTCAAATAACTTAATAATTGAATTAGTAAAGTCATGGGATCTGTCAGTATATGTTTTTTAAATGTTAAATAAAGAGAAGTCTTCTTGTTACACACATATGAGGAGTGCTTAAATCAATTGTATACCTTGCCATTGTTTCCTTACACAGTTAGTAAGTAATTTGTTACATTAATTATTTGTGATCAATTCTGTTACAACGTAGGCAGCCCATCTAATTAACGGAGTTTAATTACGAGGGGTTCCCTGGATTTGTAACGCAACGAAAAGACGTTACAACATGTAATTCCTCTGGTGCATATTTCACTAACTCTGGGTAAATTCCTCCTATTCCTGGCGAATTTCCGTTTTATAAGGTTTCTACTACATCTGTTTTTTCAGAAACTTCTATAACTATATCATCCTTTTCTATTGTCTCCTCTGGATTCTCTACTTCTATGAACTGTTTTCTGCTTTCTATGAGTAAATCTTCAAAGTGCTACTTCCACTGTTTGCTTGATATGCTACCTATATGAGTTTATATTATAGATATATTAGATTTTCTGATTAGATTTCTGTTTGTATTAGAGTTTCTCAAACTCCTAATAGTTCTCCATGCTTCCGAGCTACTTGTACCTCCTATGTACCGTTCAATATATTCACATTTCTTGGTTCATGTTTCGTTCTTTTTATTCGCCACTTGTTTTTTGACTTCTCTATTTAATGTTCTATACTCTTCTTGTAGCTGAATATTATTGCTATCTTGTAACAGTTTTGAGTGTAGTTCTGTTTAAGTCTTTGTTGATAAAGATATTTAAGCTATCGTCTTTTAAGCTGTCTAAGTTATATTTTTCGATTTGAGGGTTAAATTCGTTCATAACTTCTCTTTCTTTTTTCTCTATTTTCCATCGGTAGGGGATAAATAACTTTGACTTGACTAGGCAATGATCTGAGTCTCCTCTCTTTACCTTTATGTCTTTTACTATGATGTTTGATATTTGTTTTGTGATTATGTAGTCTATTATCGACTTCAAATTTCTTGTGTGTTGGTACCATGTGAATTTATGAATGTCTTTATGTATAAAGAAGGTATTGTTTATTTTCAAATCATATTGCTCACATATGTGGATTAGTCTTTCTCCGTTGTCATTAATTGTTTCTTCGCCATGTTGACCCACTACTTTACTATTCTTTTCTTTCCCAACTCTAGCATTAAAGTCACCTATCATAATGATTTCTTGAGTGCCTGGTACTTGTTCGATACTGTTTTCTATCATTTTTTTCGAATTCCTCTTTTATTGTCACTGAAGTGTTGCCACTTGTTGCATAAATTTCCAAAATTACAATATTGTGTTCTTTTAGCTTTATAGTCATTTTTAAAATTCTTTCATTTATCGGTTCCCAAGATTTGATGCAGTTTTCCATTTTTCTTTGGTCATTATGGATACTCCTGCTTGTGCTCTTTCATTTTTGTCTACTACAAAAATTACATTTTGGGAGTAGACAAAAATTATATGAATTTCTGGTTCAAGTTACACGCCATCGGTCCAAATTACGCGCAGACACATTATGATATAAAAATCCTTTATTAAACAATTTACGTAAGTCAAATTAAAATTGATTTATCCCAAAGTACTTTTATATTATTCTATTTGTATTATTTAATAGAATAATAAATTGCATGCATACAGTTTGTAATGTTTTCACTAAAAATAACGATGTTATACCGGTTTGAAGTTAAGTGGTCCAAATTACATGAACTTCCCCTACTTGTAATACTCATAGTACTTGTTTATTTGTTAGTTACGTAGGGGGGGGGGTCCCGCTACTCGGAACCACAAGGCCGGGTATCGCGACTTTTCAGTGTTCATTTATCATTTAATCGGAACAGGTATTTCAACTTTTCAGTCACTGTTATATCCGTTCCACAAAAATAATTGTTCCAAAATACCTGTTATAGGTACATTGGCCCACCTCTATAATATGATAGAAAAAAATAGAGTTCCTCAGTAAAAATGATATACCCTTTCATGTGAGATATTCACAGTCTTAACGATTTCAGATGCCTTCACATGACAGTTTTCCAAAACAATAGGAGCACTTTATTGATGATTTCTGGTGTAGTGGCACTTTTTGCAGTAAAATGTTTAGGGACCCACCATGTCATGAAATAAAAAATCTCAATTCTTTTTTTTTATCAAGTTTTATTTTAATGAAATGGTCCACATAAAAATCGTGAAAATTGGGAATAATTATTTTTACATAAATATTAGACATTAAATACACATAAAATTTCATTTGTCTAATGTATTTAGTATTTCACTGTATTTAGCCTTTAAATTTGATAATGCTATTAATTCTTCGAGCCTTAAAAGCATCTAGTGTCAATGCTTTTAATGCAGTTTAAAGCCTTTTCCTTTAAATTATCATTATGATTCCATGTCAAATTATTCTGGAAATGAGTTGTATCTTATTAGTTATATGTTCTTTTCCAATTCTTCCTTTTAAAAGGTTCCATACATTCTCAATGGGGTTGAGATTTGGTGAATTTCCTGGCCACTCAAGAATTGGTATCCCACTATGTACAAGAAACGTTTTAACGCCTTTTGTTTTATGGCAGGGAGCTGCATCCTGCATGAATAGTTTCTCTTCACTATTGGGAAACAATTTATTTAATTGGCGAATAAGTTTTGTTTGAAGAACTCTAGTGTATTGGCCCTACCGTGTTGTCCCTTCAACAACGCAGAGCCGTCTGAGTCCTTTAGAGCGGATGACTAACTGATGGTGGATGTTCTGTAGTTTTTACAAAACAGTCTTCATTAAATTTTTCTCCAGGTCTTCGTTTTACATATTGCTTTTTCTCCCTGAGGACTTGAAATGAATATTCATCACTGAACTACACCGGTAAAAAAAATATTACTGTCAGCTTAACAAACCAGCCTCTGTAACAGTTTGCTTAATATTTTTGTTTACACAAATATTAACTACTTTAATGTGAGACGCCCCCTTTGTCCCAGGAATTTTGTATTAATTGTTTTAACGAAATTTTTTTTTCATTTTTTTTTCCCGGGAAGGCATCACTTAATATTTAAGACTAGGCTCATGGCCTAGATGGAAATAAAATGTTCTGAGCCCATAGTGACAGGTCTTGCAAGAAAACACTTGATCAACAATAACAAGATTTTATTTATGTGGCTTGTATTTTAAACAATTGCTTTTACAATCATTTTTGGTTGGAGTTTTCTTTAATTTTTAACATCAATTCAAATCTCTCTTTATAGCCACATGGTGGTTCAATTACAACAAGAATATTTCACAGTATCTCCAACAATTAAATAATGACATGCCAAAATATTGAATTTATTATATTTATTATAAAATTGTATTTCTGTATTTTACTTTCAAAAGAATTGTTTTTATTGCATTAGCAAAGCATGAACCATTCATTAACATACGATAATTATAAATGTCTGGAGCTGACAATCCGTGATCATTAGATAATACAATAATAATTAAATTAATAATTAATAATTAAATTCAAATAAAACTAATTACTTAAGTGTGTAGCAGTACTTTCATCTACCTGTTCCCCACCACTAGGATTAATCGCATTAAATTGAAACCAGTGATCACAATAAACCGAGGTTTAAGTTTGTTACTTAAATATTAAAATATGTAGTAAATTTGTTGTTAATTAAATATTAAAATATATCGCTTCTTTTTTTGTTAAGTTAATTAAATATAGGAATATTATAGTACTATTATAAATTGAATAGTTAAGGTGAACAAAAGAAAATAACTAAATCAACAGGAGTTTTAAATTTAGAATAAGAAAAAAATTGGAACGTGCAGGATCACAAGTCATATGACAGGCAGATGCAAGTACTCTCCAAGTATTACATTTTCTTAAGATCTGGATTTTGTCAAAAAATGAATTTTAAATTCGGTTTTCTCTTTTGCAGTAATAGAATTAAATATTTATATTATACACAGGTAACCCTTGACTTTATGCAAATTCAATACGCAACTACGTATAAGTTATTCATAACACAGTCATCACTGTCCACACTTTAGCATGTCTTCACAAAACATGTTCAATAAAGTTGACTCTGAAACATGAGTCTACTTTCTAGAAATAGGTTTCTGCGTGTGTGTTACCCGATAACCTGCAGAGTATTTCGTGTGTGAAGTTATAAAGTAAATGGAAAGTTCCCACCTGATCTTTCGGATTGCACTAAGGATGCTCCTGCATTTTCGGTGGGGTGTGAAGAGCGATGTCGGATGGCGTGACGGCGTTGGGGCTTCTTATGCAGGCTCTGCGGATGGGCGAAGATGTAGAGTGCCCATCACGTCGACCCCTTTCCTCCCGACCAAAGCGGGGAAAACCTGAAGCTCTTTATAGAATTATCGCGTCATAGTGGAATCACACTTTACACCATCACAATCCAAACCACACCAAAGTTGAAAGAGAAAAGAGTCCGATGAAGACGCTGCGCTAACTTATAAAAACTAAAACATTGTTGTCTAAATCTCGTTGACAAGCGGACGCCACTGCCAGCCAAATGACGTCACCACTCAAGGTCGCAACGAACGACTGAATCTCGATATCAAGGCGGGCATCGTAACATGCAGCGATAATGCACCGAACGCACGGAAAATACAATTAAACTGGCCGTGGTGTTTACCTTTCAATATAATCACGGCACACCCTCACTCCAAAATGGCAACTTGGTTGCCAACAAAACTCAAGGCTGTAGCCACAGTCTAGGACCACGGGTATCTAGACCTTTACTTCCACATCACCTACTTGGCCTTGCCGGAAAATCTCAGATACTTATCCGCACTTAGGAGAACAGAGCATCAGAGTGAAAACGAAACGAAACGAGAGGAAGGAAGAAATGGAGTGTGTACTCACGTGTGCCTGAATAGGTGTATATGTATGAGTGTGCAGAACTGCATGCTGACCTGGCCAGGGCCAGCACACAGCAACCAGAGACAGGAGGAGAAAAGAAGAAAGACAAGAATCGGGCATGCCCTAGAGCTCTGACCTCCTAAGGCCCCCTAAACTTACAAACTGAGATCCCAGAGCCGCCTGACGTCCACCACGGGACAACCCATCTGCCACCACTCACATACTCATGCTTTATGACAAAACTTCAGTTTTGATATGTGAGTGGTTATCTCTCTAAATCACACCCGGGCTCCCCCAACTTTACTGTTACCGGCGACGCAAATCGTAGAATGCGGTATGGCCCCGACCAACGATAGCAGAGTTTCACGGCCCTTTTATCCGCGGCTGAGCTAATCGGATGGCTCTGGCAGTAGACCCAATCCCCAAGCTTAAAAGGGTTAGGAATTCGCCCCCGATTATATCGATGACGGACGCGCTCGTGTGCTCGCAACAGATTCTTCCGACCCTCTTTCCACCTATCTACCGTCTTACTATTTGGTTCACTGGGCAGAAGATTTTCTATTTTCCACAGGTTAGTCAACGGCAGTGCGGGCGAGAATCCAAACATAATTTCAAAGGGTACGGCCTTATGACTATCATGGAGGGCCGTGTTAAAAGCTAGTTGTAACCACTTAAGATTCTGGTCCCAGGTGTTCTGTTGCTCAGCGTGGTAAGCGATAATCGCGGACCTGAGATTCCTGTTGAATCTCTCCGCGTGGGACGGCTGAGGGTAGTGGGGGGAGGTGGTTACGTGCTCGATACCCGTTGCGAAACACATTCGCCGAAATTCGCCCGAAATAGACTGTGGACCATTGTCAGAGACAATGATGGCCGGAACTCCGAAATGCTGAAACACATGGTTCAGAAGCGAGAGAATGGTCAAACGAGAATTTGCCTGCCGTAAGGGCAATAGCCAGACAAACTTAGAAAAAGCATCCACACAAACAAGTAGGTAAGCGTTACCTGACTTGCTACGCGGGAATGGCCCCACGTAGTCGATAGGTCTGCCCGCCACATCGGATGACAACAAGCCCAACTTAGTATTTTGAGCAGGCTTACTCAAACTGCACAGATGACACGCCTTCACTCTCGCTGCTATGTTCCTATCCATGCCCTTCCAGATAAAATCTTTCCTAATACTGGAAATGGTCTTCGAAATCCCCTTATGTCCACCTATCGGGGAATTGTGGTAATAACTGAAGACCATGGGCACTAACTTGCTAGGCAGCACGATCTTAGGGGCACGTCCTTTTCTTTCCCTGCAACACAGGACGCCCTTGGACAAGAAGTAAGGGACCTGTACGTTACCTTCCTTGAGATTTTGGATGATCTGACCCAGCTCTTCATCATCTAACTGATGGGGTAACACATCAGTGAAGGCTAATGGAAAGTCTAACAGAACAGAACAGGGTTGCTCAGATTGGACTTCACTGGGTTGGGAAAACATGCGTGACAAAGCGTCTGCAACCACATTTTGAGTTTCGACAAAAATGCTTGTGTCTCAACTTCTGTAACAACCTCCCATGCACAAACGCATCCAACACCTCCCGGTGGAACGCCGCAACGCTACCCTCACACCGCAGTGTGTGAGCCACCCTCTCAGCTATAGAGCCACGACAATAAGGGTAAGCGAGCTCGAGGAGAGTCCGGTCCGACATTCCAGGAAAGTCTGATAACTGGAACAGGGTCTTAAAGAAGGGCAACAACTTGTCCACTTCCAGCCCGTCCACGACCGGAAGCCGCTGGAAAATTTGGCTGAGCGGATTAGGCAGCTTGTTATACGACGCCGCCACCACGCCGGAAAAGGCAGGCACGCCGGCAATCGGTTCCTGCTGACATTCTGTGGCCAAGACTTGAGGGCCGGGAGACGCCGCTGGGTTGCGGGGCTGACTCGACTGGGGCCCCATCAATACCGTCGTCACCTGCACCACTAGCCCCTTAATTATGGTGATGTTCTCAGGAGTACTGCCTTAGGTGGACATGTTCTGTAGTCTTTGCTGCAGGTGTTCCAGGCGTTGCCGAATCCTTTGGCCAGCTCTCGAAGAACTCGGCGCTGACTCCAGACACTCAGCCAGCTCCTGCAATTCCCCACATTTCTCCAGACATAATTCCATTTCCTTACTCTCGTCCGATGTTTTGACGGGGGACAGCACCTCGCTGGCAGCTAGAGCCTCCCTCAACTGCTTTCTCATTGAGGCGACGTCTCCCAGTGTCCTCTTGCCACGGGATCTAAGCTCGAATTCCAGCTCATCTCTAAGGAACAAATCTGGGTTAATCGCGCTCATCCTCGAGCTACCCGACCGCGCAATAAGAACAACCAATAACAAATTACCACCACAACCACAGAAAGTATAGGAAAAACTTAAGAATAGTCAAGAGGCTTCAGGATTCCCCTAACGCTGCGAGAGGAAATGGGTAGTACAAACAACAGAGCAAGTCTCCCCCAACACAAAACACAAGCACAACACTAACCAGTTAACGGACACAACACAACATACTCAGTAACAATGAAATCAGCAAAAGCAGATATATATATATATATATTTATATATTACAACGTTATTTTGTGACACTTACTTTTACACGTAAGCTCTTACTCGTATGCGCGCACTTACCCACGTCTCGGAGGTGATACTCTTCTTCAGGTGTATTTACCTTGATATTCCCCGGCTGGATCGCAGGCTTTGGTCGTTGGTTGAGTGTGGATAAGCGCGTGAGTAACGTTATAAGTTTTAATTTACAAGTAAAGAGTACAGAGGATTGAGCAGTGGTTGTGAAATTAGTACGACTGTTTCAAGAAAAGCATATTCATTTGATTTATTCAAAAATCGCAAATTGTCATGTATTTAAATTGTTCAATGTGGGTTTCTTGTTATATGAACCCTTATATTCAATCCGAATATAATATACTCATAATATGTGTAACTCTGATTTCTTATACTTCTAAGACATAATATATACACACATAAACTATATATGACCTGAAATAGTACACAGACATATACATATAACACATATAAATATAATAGGAAACATAATTCATACGTATAACATTTACATATTGTTTTAGTCTTTACAAGTGTGGGTTCCAATGTATACCACGTAAATGCAACTTTTAATTAATTCAAATATTAATTAAAATATTAATAGAGAATCTTCTTTACGTTAATTGATTCTAATTTTACTATCTCAATTAATTAATCATTACGTAAATCTCATATTTAAAAATTACTCATTTAATTAATTACAACATATAATAAACTATGGTTCTTTCTTGACCATTCAATTATGAGATTACTATTATGATATTCTCTATTTTCATTTATATATTTAAACAATTATTTATTCATTCTTTAAGTTAAAAAAAAATATATTAATGTTCTGTAAACTTGGATATGGAAACTAGCTTTTGGTGATAGACTTTAGGGTCATTTATAATGTTAAATAAATGTTCGAGTTCACCTCCATTTTTCCAGCACCCATTTAAATTGTTGTTACCGTCCTCCAGACTCTCGAGTTCGTTGATCCTCTTCGGTATCAGCTCCTCTTGTCTCTACGTCGTTGAATTCCTCGCTCCGTCTCCTGGATGCTGAGTTCTGACGTGGACCTCTAGTCTTGATGATAAACGGCTGGATGTAGCTGCATAGGCTGTCCCTGCGTCCTCTCGTAGATGTCTAGTTCCTCGTCCTCTTCTTTCTTGTCCCTCGTTGCTGTCTAGAAGTTCTACGTAGTTATGACTCTTGTAGCTTCATTAATACAGCCTTTTATTTAAATCACTCGCTCTTTAATAACTGCACCGACGTAATGCCGGTTCCATCGCACTTCAGTTTATTTAAATACTGTCCAAAACATTACTACACTTTGTAAAGTTTACGTTGTCGAGATGCGTGGATTCCTCTTACGAAATGAATTTGACCTGAGCTGAAAGTGTGTCGCGCGCTGGGGTTTTATACTGCTGCTCGTTGCAATTCCTGTTGGAAACTGTTTCTGACAACTTTGAACTGGCCGGCGCGTCGGTTTCATCATCACTTTCACCCTACGCGTCTTTTTATGTAGCGCACAATTTTTATAAATATTATTACACCAATAGTTAGGTATAATATTAAACCTTGTCTTTGCAAATTTTGGTTGTTACCCTGTGCAAATTACGACAGCTATGGCAAAATTTCACACGGTGTCTGAACCGTTCCCACGATTAATGACCACTTAACGCCAAATTGAAGCGCCAGGCGTCAGCTATGATTTCACATATGTCGCTGATTCGTGTGACGTATGGTTCACGTACAATCCTTAAAAAACTGTGTGAAATCTTCCACCCTCTTTTACATAATTGAACCTGTCTGTTATTTACACATGTACACATACACACACACGGAGACCGATACACAAGCAGCGGCAGGCCGCTCTGACGTCACCTCTGCTGGTCTTATCGTGTTAATAGCTCCCCTTAGTTACGTTTTTAAAACCAACAAAGTCATGCGTTTCCATATGCATGCTTACGTACAATATTTGATTTATTTAAATTTAAATATTTCTTATATTTATTACATTCTTTCTTATCTATAACTTACATTATATTATTTTTATTATGTATATCTTACATATTTTTTACTTATATACGAAAACACGTTATCATACTTCAGTCAGGGGTTGATACATATACTTATGCTAAACGTATCGTTCCATAAATTCCCCTGCTGGGTAAAAAAAATTTGAATTTTATTCAAATTTTATTTCCTTACTCAGAAATTCTTTATTTAAATTATTTTTTACAACTCACAATTAGTGGTTATAAGGGTTCTTAAAATTTTTTTATTTTCCCTGGGTGGATTACGTCCCTCCCATGGATTTATAAATTTACTATTTATTAATTCCTTTATCCATAGAATTTACGGAATGCTGATGCATGGTACTTTCCAATAATCTTGTTTCTTGTTGGATCGTAGACGATAAATGTGTGTCGTCCTTTCCTCTTTGTAATAAGTAGGGTCCCTCGTACAGTCTGAATAGTTTCTTTGCTGTATTGTCGATTCGTTTTCCCACTGGATTACCTTTTAGTAGCACACTCTCTCCTTCATGGAATGTGATGATTTTGTGCGTTCTGTTGAACCTCTCGATCCTCTTTTCTCCAAGTTTTTCCATCCTCTTCTTCGCATTGTCGTACTTGTGACTTAATGGAATTTGTAGATTTTGGTTTGGAGGTTTGTCAATGTTTCTCGACCAGAATCTATTGGGTTTCTTATTTGTTTCCAGTTCCACCGGTGTATATCCCGTAGCTTCACTGTATGTAGCATTTATAGCTTGTTCAAAAAATGATAAGTACTCTGCCCATCGATTATGTTGTTCATTACAGTAGATGCGTAAATGTTTTCCTAACTCTTTATTTACCCTCTCAGCAAGGTTTCCTTGTGGATGTCGTATTGACGTTAACACTGGTTGTATGCCGTGCTGAGTTAGCGTTTCCGTCCATGCTTTATTTTGAATTTTTTACCTTGGTCACTCAATATCTTTTTGATTTGACCATACTTCGGTACATATTTTCGTAGTATGACATTCAGTACACTTTTTGTGGTAGGTCTTCGAATAGCGTAGAGTCGAACTGCCTTGGTGAACACATTTATACATACAAGTATGTGCTTCGTACCCCCGTGAATAGCTCTCGGAAATGGGCCCAGGAAGTCTACTGCTACTAATTCTCCCTTTTCCTGTGCCTTTATATTTTGCATATCTACATATGTATGAAGATTCGGATGTCGTGCTGTTTGACATTCGTAGCATCCTTTTAAGATTGCTTTAATTCTTCTAAACATATTATTCAAAATGAAGTCTTCCTTCAAAGCTAAATGACATTTTAAAGCAGACGCATGTGCTAAACTTTGATGACATGGTATAGTTAGTGTTTTTAACATCTCTGGTGATAGGACTATTTTCCAATCATAATTTACGAGTTTATACAATATACTATTTTTTATCGTATACCTACTAGATAGTGTTGATAATTTCAAGTGACTTATCTGCGGATCTTTATTTTGTTCGCTTGCTATATTATTTAGCAAATATTTAACTCTATCATCAGTTTGATAAGTAATATTTAATATTTTCACATCGTTCCACTTAGCTTCATGAGTTTCTTGTGTCTCTTGTGGTGGATAACGACTTAGTGTGTCGGCAATTATATTATCCGAGCCTTTACAATATTTTATTGTGAATGAATACTCTTGTATGGCCAGTATCCATCTCATTAGTCGTGCATTTGTTGATTTACAACTTAATAAAAATGAAAGCGCTTGATGATCCGTGTGTATTTCAAAGTGTGTTCCATACACATAATAACGAAACTGCTTCAAGGCGTATACTATCGCTAAGATTTCCTTTTCTGACGTACAGTAGTGTTTTTCTGCTCCTTTGAAGACTCGACTGGCGTATGCGAAGACTCGTAGCTCTCCGTGTTTATCTTCTTGCTACAGGTCACTCCCAACTGCATAGTCACTGGCATCTGCGTAGATTATATATCGTCCTTCCCGTTGTGGATGATGCAGCATAATGTTATATAGAAATAGTTTTTTCACTTCACGGAACGCTTCTTCATGATGTACCTCCCATTTCCATTTACTTTCTTTTCTAGTGAGTTCTAGAAGTGGTTGGATTCTCTCCGCATATAACGATGAAAAACGTCGGTAGTAACCCGTGAGTCCTAGGAATGCTCTTAACCCTTTTATGTTCTTGGGTCTTGGGAACTCCGTTATACTCTGTAGCTTGCAAGGGTCTGTTTGTATTCCCTTGTCAGATATTATATGACCTAAGAATTTTATTGAAGTTTTAATAAAGTCTAATTTCTCTAACTTCAAAGATAGATTAGCGTCTCTGAACTTTTGAAATATAGTGTTCAGATGCTGAAGGTGTTCTTCCAACGTTGTTGAGATTACAAGGATTTCGTCCACGAAGATCATGGTGTATGGTTCCACATCTGGTCCTAGTGCATTTTCCAAACACTTTACAATTGCTGCGAGGCTTGTACTCAATCCAAAGGGTACTACTCGATGTTGGTAGCTTTTGTTTTTGTACAGGAATGCGGTGTATTTGCGATCTTGTTTACGAATGGGAATTTGCCAAAATGACGAAGTCAAGTCTAACTTGGTTAGATACTTTGCTCCTTGACACTTGTTAAATAGTTCTTCTATATTAGGTGCACAATCAAAATCCTTTTCGACGACACTATTCAGATTCCTCATGTCTAAACACAGCCTTATTTCGTCCGTCTTCTTTTTGACGACAACGAGAAGATTGATGAAGCTACTGTTGGACCGCTCTATTACGCCGTTATCCAACATTCTTCTGATTTCCTCTTCGACTGGTTCCGCATATTTAATGGGAATCGGATATGTCCTCCGTACGAATTTAGTAGGATCGGTGACCTGAATCTTGTGTTCATAGGCATTCGTAATTGTAGGAACGTCGCTAAATATATCTTGATATTCCTGTATCAATTCTTCTATTAATTCCATTCCTTCGTGTTGATTGTCCTCTTGCATAGTGATGTTACTTGCAGCGTGGTTTACAGCTGGTCTGGAGATGACGATTGGTTCCTGTTCTTTTTCCACGTTGTTCTGACTTTCTTCAAATTTAATTTCGTAGAGTCCTCCCTCAACTTTGCATGCCATTGAATTATTTTCTAAATTAATAACAGCTCCTAATTTATTTAACACGTCGATACCTATGATAGAGTCATATGTAAGCTTGTCTACTATTATCATAGGAATATCACATACAAGTTCATTACATTTTAAATTAACATATATTTGTTGTGTGGCAATCTGTTTAATTTTAGTCGCCGTTGTTATGTAATAATTGTTAATCGGTAACACTGGTGCATGTTTGAAATGGTTTTTATTCCGGTTGATGCAGGTCCGGCTGATTACGGATACCTCACTTCCAGTGTCAACGAGAATCTTCATATTTACATTGTTTATTGTCCCCCCTAATATAGGACAATAGGTGTGCGATACCGTTATTTCCTGTTTCGGATTGTTTGTGTCGTTTAGGATGGCACGCAACTCATGCGTATGCAGGTCATTTAACAAGCCGGTTCGTTCCAATGTTTTGTTGGAATACGTGTCACTTTTAAAACTTGTTTGAGCTGGCTGCCGGCGTCTCCCTTGCCGTCATTCATTGTTCTTCTCCCTTGTCGTGTGATCACCCCCTTTCTCTTTGGATGTAGACGGGCGTGTCAGCTGTTGAACACTTTTATTTTCATAATTATTCTTATTATTATTAAGATTACTATTATTTGCATTTATATTCTGTACATTCGCATTGTACGGTTTTAATTGCTTTTTAGACGTACCTGGATGTGCGTACGCTCCTTTATGTGGAGTTGTATTACCTTTTTCAAAGGGTTGTTTATACTCTTTCCAATTCTCTTCTCTCTTCGCAAACTGCGTCGATTTTTGTTGCATTGGATTATGCGTAGAGTACTGCTGCTGCTGTGGCTGGTTCTCTCTTCTCTCGTATTGTTTATTAACAAATTGCGATGAGCGATGACTGTGTTACAAGAATAAGAAGTTCCTCTATGGTTTTAACTCCTTGGGTATAAACAGCAAGTCTAATGTGTCTGTCAAAATGGTAGCTTAATTTTAACACTAATTCGTGCTCCGTGAAACTGGGTCTAAGATGCTTACACCGTTCGACGAGTTGTATTATGTAGTCTTCCATGGAACGTTTGCTGTTGACGTAATACCGTCCATACTCCAGCTGGTCTCGTACCTCTCTCTGGGTATGTATATTCCAGTATCGATTTTCGAAGGATGCCTTGAACTGTTCATAAGTTTCTGTTTGGTCCCGAACCAATCGTATACCATTTGGATGCTGTTTCCTGGAAATGTCGACTTACAAAATCTATACGTTCTCGGTCGTTTAGGTTGCTTCCTATAGTTGCCATTTCTCGTTCACATTTATGTAAAAATTCTATGGGGTTCTCCCATTTATTACCTTTAAAACTGATCTTCTCTCGATCGTCTACCTTTGCAGCACACATCATCATAGCACTGGGTCGTCTCTTGACTTCTGCTCGTAGTTTTTCTACCTCCTCTTGTAGTCCATCTTTCATATTGTTAATTTCTATGGAGTGGTGCGTAGTTTCCCTCGTGATCTCCTCCACAGCTATTTCTACAGTTTCGGTCCTCACAGTGAGTCCTTTGTTTTATTAGTGTTGTCCAGGATGTGCTCATTTACATCTTTGTGTCTGAGATCTTGCTCCTGTTTTGTAATTTTAAACTTTTAATTCCACTGTTCAGCCAGTTGTCGAATGTGTTCTTTCGTTTCACGTGTAGTATATTCACGCTGTTCTTTAAATTTACTGTCAATCTTTACAGCTTGTTCATTAAGTGACTGTTGAACTCGCTGTTTGACTGCTTCAACGCGTGCAGTAAGCTCTGTTTTTAAAGTATTACTGACGAGTTCTATTTTCTCTTCTAATCTCGTATTATTACTATCTATTTTGCTTTTCAACTCCTCATTATTCCTTTCTATATTACTTCCTAACTGAGTTTTTACTTCTTCAATAGTGATTTCTAATCTATTACGACTATCTTCTATTTGAGTTTCTAATCTCGTATTACTATGTTCTAACCTTCATAATTTATTTTCTAATTTTTCATTGCTACTTTCTAACTGCGTTTTTAGTTCTGCACTATTCGTCTTCAACTCTTCTTGAAGTCGTTTAAACATAGTTTCGAAGTCCATCGTCGGTTGCTTCGTCATTTTTATAGTATGTAGCCTACGGTGTCCTAACTAATTCGTTATATGAATTAAAATTGTATTATTGGTCAACCGTGACTCTATATTTCTTTATTTAAATTATTGTATTTATCAGTATTAATTTCACACCTCTTTTTCTTCTCTGTACTTTATTATAACAATTTGTAATTTTATTTATTACACAAATTGACTATTAATTCTTTCTTACAATATTTTGCTAATTATTTATTAGACTTTATTTATTACCAGGGCGCCATTTACTTGTAATGATATTTAACATTTATTCCTTTTATGTCGGGGCCCCACAGTTGGCAGCGACAATTACTATACAACGTTATTTTTTTACAACGATGCCAACGTGGCCAAGACACAACAATAATTAACATACATAAATTTATTTATGTTTGCCGAGCCCCACGATTTTGGAGCGCCAATTACTATACAACGTTATTTTGTGACACTTACTTTTACACATAAGCTCTTACTCGAATGCGCACACTTACCCACGTCTCGGAGGTGATACTCTTCTTCAGCTGTATTTACCTTGATGTTCCCCGGCTGGGTCGCAGGCTTTGGTCGTTGGTTGAGTGTGGATAAGCGCGTGAGTAACGTTATAAGTTTTAATTTACAAGTAAAGAGTACAGAGGATTGAGCAGTGGTTGTGAAATTAGTACGACTGTTTCAAGAAAAGCATATTCATTTGATTTATTCAAAAATTGCAAATTGTCATGTTATTTAAATTGTTCAATGTGGGTTTCTTGTTATATGAACCCTTATATTCAATCCGAATATAATATACTCATAATATGTGTAACTCTGATTTCTTATACTTCTAAGACATAATATGTACACACATAAATTATATATGACCTGAAATAGTACACAGACATATACATATAACACATATAAATATAATAGGAAACATAATTCATACGTATAACATTTACATATTGATTTAGTCTTTACAAGTGTGGGTTCCAATGTATACCACGTAAATGCAACTTTTAATTAATTCAAATATTAATTAAAATATTAATAGAGAATATTCTTTACGTTAATTGATTCTAATTTTACTGTCTCAATTAATTAACCATTACGTAAATCTCATATTTAAAAAATTACTCATTTAATTAATTACAACATATAATAAACTATGGTTCTTTCTTGACCATTCAATTATGAGATTACTATTATGATATTCTCTATTCTCATTTATATATTTAAACAATCATTTATTCATTCTTTAAGTTAAAAAAAAATATATTAATGTTCTGTAAACTTGGATATGGAAACTAACTTTTGGTGATAGACTTTAGGGTCATTTATAATGTTAAATAAATGTTCGAATTCACCTGCATTTTTCCAGCACCCATTTAAATTGTTGTTACCGTCCTCCAGACTCTCGAGTTCGTTGATCCTCTTCGGTATCAGCTCCTCTTGTCTCTACGTCGTTGAATTCCTCGCTCCGTCTCCTGGATGCTGAGTTCTGACGTGGACCTCTAGTCTTGATGATAAACGGCTGGATGTAGCTGCATAGGCTGTCCCTGCGTCCTCTCGTAGATGTCTATTATGTCTTTTTATGTAGCGCACACTTTTTTATAAATACTATTACAACAATAGTTAGGTATAATATTAAACCTTGTCTCTGCAAATTTTGGTTGTTACCATGTGCAAATTACGACAGCTATGGCAAAATTTCACACGGTGTCTGAACCTTTCCCACGATTAATGACCACTTAACGCAAATTGAAGCGCCAGGCGTCAGCTATGATTTCACATATGTCGCTGATTCGTGTGACGTATGGTTCACGTAAAATCCTTAAAAAACTGTGTGAAATCTACCACCCTCTTTTGCATAATTGAACCTGTCTGTTATTTACACACGCAGACTGATACACAAGCAGCGGCAGACCGCTCTGACGTCACCTCTGCCGGTCTTAGCGTGTTAATAACTCCCCTTCGTTACGTTTTTAAAACCAACAAAGTCATGCGTTTCCATATGCATGCTTACGTACAATATTTGATTTATTGAAATTTAAATATTGCTTATATTTATTACATTCTTTCTTATCTATAACGTACATTATATTATTTTTATTATGTAGGCCTACATCTTACATATTTTATACTTATATACGAAAACACGTTATCATACCTCAGTCAGGGGTTGATACATATACTTATGCTAAACGTATCGTTGCATTATATATATATATATATACGGTATTTCAAATTTATTTGATATTAATAAAATTGTGCACATGGCACTTACTTCGACTTAAAACATTCGTTATTATTTCGTTATTATGCCGTAAGGCTTATGCTATATACATCCTTACTGACTAAATATTCTATTCTACTAATATTTGTATTAACGAAAAATCTCATTTCCAGACTACTCAGTCAGTTAGTGTGTTTCAAAATATCAATATTTAAATATTTTCTTATATATTGCAATGTAACTCAAAAATATCAATAGTTACTGAATTTATCTTTTGTTTCTCAGTACTGATTTATATCAAACGCTAATTTTTACTTAAATGCTTTGTATTCTTTTCATTTCAATACTAATTTGAGCTCTTGTTTACGTTAATCGTATTTTAATAACATCTATGATTTTAATTCAAATTTTACAATAAACATTTGACTCTTACTTTTAAATAGAACAAGAATGTCCTTAATTGTCTTTACGTTAATTGTTCGATTAAGAGATAAATAAGTGGTTTATCACCTTATCGTCGTCAATCATACTCAATCATTGGATCCTTCTGTAATCGTCCTCGTCTCGAACTTCAGCATCACTCGCTCTTCTCCTCTTGTCCAGCGTCGACTTTCTCTCTCTCCAGCGCCGCCTTTCTCTTCTCCTCTTGTCCAGCGTCGACTCTCTCTCTGTCCAGCGTCGCCTTTCTCTTCTCCTCTTGTCCAGCGTCGACTCTCTCTCTGTCCAGCGTCGTATCGCTCTCTGGAACTTCTCCTCGTGCTGTTTCGGACGTCAGTTGATCTTCTTATGTGGATCTTCTTATGTAATATTGTTACTACTTAAAAATTGTTTGTTTTACAATCCAGTTACATAACTGTATGTAACTGGAAGGATGAAACTATTTACAAAAATTTAAATATTCTGTGCGGACGGGCAGAAGCTCCCGCTGCACCGTGGATGATTTAAGAAAGAGAACCACTGTAGCTTGTGTGTACTATTTATACCCATTTCTTGGTCAACACCTGCAGTTGTACGAAATCGACATGTCAGAAACTCTCTCTGGGTTCAGTTCCCCCACTCTTTGTCAATTTCGCTATTTCTTATATTTCTGCGAATTGCAGAGTCCTGTAAGTATACTCTTATACTTATCTTATAACTATTTTTACAACACATGTTCACTGTAATTTTGGACATTGCAACTTAACCCTTTCGATTTATACACAGTTATTTCACTATTACACTCGTACGGTGTGGCACTTTCACATGGTTTTCGTACACAGTATTTAGTAAATTTTCTTACATTTTATTGTGTTTTCGGATTTTACTCTTTAATTATAGTTTATGAATAATTACGGAAAAACAATAATTATGCAATTATTCATCTTGGGGTGGTAAACTCGCCTGCATAGACCTCCGTTCACACACACTAGCAAAATACTGGTGTACACACTTTCAGTTACATTTGTGTGTGTGCGCGCGTCGATTCAGGTCGAAACACCTGTTCATATTTTTGTCTGAGCCAAGCTTGCAATCCCTGACATGCTTATTTCTAATACATTATTAATTATTTAAAGTTTATTAGGTATATTTAAATTTTTATATTCAATGCTCAGTACATCACTTATTTGTACTGTCGCATTATCCCTCTGCTTGGTAATAAAAAAAATTAAAAAAAAATTTATTTATTAAAATTTTTTTTATTATTATTATTACACTTAAAAAATGTAACAAATAATAAAGAATAATATTCGTCATTTCACCCTTAATTGGAGTATATACAAATGTGTTACCTCCCTTCTTCACACGCTCACTGGTCGTGACCTTGTAGTAGGGTGGCTTTAACAAACAGCTGATCTGACTTGTTACATTGACCTCGTTGTTTTTATGTGTAGAACTTCCTAAATGACGTTGCGAGGAATTTACCAATTTCTTCCTTCTGTATCTCATCATATACGATGAAAGTGTGTTGTCCTACTCGCTGTCTTAACGTATACGGTCCATTATAAAGTCTGAAGAATTTCTTCGCCGTATTATCACTTCGTTTTCCCACTGGATTGGCTTTGAGTAGTACACTTTCTCCCACGTTGAATTGTTGTAGCTTGTGAGTTAGATTAAATCTCTCTACTCTCTTGTTACCCCTTTCTACTATCCGTTGCTTTGCGTATTCAATTGTTACACTTATCGGTACAGGTACATTCTGGTTATTAGGTTTGTTTATATACTTATTCCAAAATCTGTTTGGCTTCTGATCTTCTTCTAATTCCATTGGAGTATATCCTGTTGCTTCACTATAATTTTCGTTGATGGCTTTTTCAAGAAATGGTAAATATTCTGCCCATTTATTGTGTTGATCATGGCAGTATATTCGTAAATATTTACCTAATTCCTTGTTAACTCTCTCAGCAAGGTTTCCTTGAGGATGTCTTATGGATGTGAGTACAGGTTGTATTCCATTTTCCCTTAACGTCCTCTCCCATTTTTCACTTTTGAGTTGTACACCTTGATCACTGAGTACCTTCTTCATTTTTCCATATGACGGAATATATTTCTGCAGTAGTATCTTTAGAACAACTTTGGTTGTGGGTCGCATAATTGGGTACAGTCGGACTGCCTTGGAAAACACATCGATACATACCAATATGTGCTTCACACCTCGACTTGATCGTGGTAGTGGTCCCAGAAAATCCACTGCAATTAGCTCTCCCTTGTTCTCCTTCTGGATGCTCTTCATTTCTACGTATGTGTGTAAATTCGAACCTTTCGCCGTTTGACACTCATAACACTTCTTTACCTCCTTCTTTATTTTTCGATACATATTATTAATCGTGAAATCCTCTCGTAGACTCAGATAACATTTCAGAGCGGCAGCATGTGCTAAACCCTCATGTGCTGGTTGAATTAATTTTTGTAACATGTCATTCGTTAGTACTATCTTCCAGTCTTGTCTTACTAACCTGAAAAGAATTCCATTAAGTACCTTATAATGATTCGGTAGCTGTTCTTGGTCCTTCATCTCCCTTATTGTCACGTCCAAATCTTGTTGTTGTGCTAAATTTTTCAGCATTTGTTTTACTTCATCATTCTCTTTGAATTTAATTGATAACAATCGCACTTCTTTCTTTTCGCTCTCATAAACTTCTTCACATTCTTCTTTGATGTATCGGCTTAGTGTATCAGCTATAATATTGTCTTTACCTTTACAGTATTTAATGGTGAATGAGTATTCGCTAATGGCTAAAATCCATCTTAATAATCGGGCATTTGTTACTTTGCATTTCAATAGAAATGATAATGCTTGGTGGTCAGTATATATCTCAAAATGAGTACCATAAACATAATATCTGAATCGCTTAAGAGCGTATACTATAGAAAGTATTTCTTTTTCTGATGTGGAGTAGTGTTTTTCAGCTCCTTTGAAGACTACTGGCGTAGGCAATAACTCGGTGCTCTCCCGTAGTATCTTGTTGATACAGTACACTTCCTACTGCGTAGTCACTAGCATCGGAGTATATTACGAATTTTCCTTCTCGTTGAGGATGATGTAACATAATATTTTCGATGAATAACTCTTTCACTTGGTTAAAGGCATCTTGGTGTTTCTTCTCCCATTTCCATTTTTTTTCTTTATTCGTCAGCTCTAGAAGCGGTTGCGTATACCTTGCATATAACGGAGAGAATCTTCTGTAGTATCCTGTTAGTCCTAAGAATGCTCTTAACTCTTTGAGATTTCCGGGTATAGGGAAATTAGTTATGCTGGAAATTTTGATAGGATCGGGTTGAATACCAGAGGATGAAATAATGTGACCTAGGAATTGGATAGAGGATTTGATAAATTCACATTTGTCTAGGTTAAGGGATATGTTCGCTTGCCTAAACTTGTGGAATATCGTGCTTAGATGTTTTATATGTTCGTCTAACGTTTTAGATACAACTAAGATATCATCTACAAATATCATGGTGTAGGGTTCCACTTCAGTTCCTAGGGCTCTTTCTAGACACTTTACGATAGCTGCCAAACTCGTGCTTTATCCGAAGGGTAATACCCTGTGTTGGTAGCATTTATTTTTATACAGGAAAGCAGTGTACTTTCTATTCTCTTCACGAATTGGAATCTCCCAGAAACTTGAGCGTAAATCTAGCTTCGTCAGGTACCTTGCTCCTTCACACTTAGTCCGCAGTTGGTGCACAGTCATACTCCTTTAATACTATGCTGTTCAGCTCCCTCATGTCAAGGCATAGACGTATTTCACCATTTTTCTTCTTCACTACCACTAGAGGATTCAGGAAGTTGCTGTTCGATCGCTCTATGACTCCACTTTTGATCATACGCCGAATTTCCAGTTCAACCTCTTCCTCATATCGCATTGGGATAGGGTATGTCTTCCTAATGACTTTCCTAGGGTCTGATACAACCAGTGCCAGATCTAGAAATTTTGGGCCCCCCCGCAAAAACCTTAAAAGGCCCCTTTAACAAACAAAAAATTAGTTTGTACCAAATTATGGCATTTTCGGTGAAAACTTGGAATAGGAATAAAAACAGTTAAGATCACTAATAAGTTTATTTACATCTACATTGAACGGAAGGATCAGTTATGACATAAGTCTTTGCAAGTTTTCAGATTTCAAAAATATCAATAATATGTTAAACAGTTCAGATATTAGAATCGTTTAACTTTACGCAGAGATTGGTACGATCAGTCCAGATTACACCACATCATTAAAAATTAATCAAATTGCTTGAATGTCACAAACCCTCCAAAAGATATTCTTCCTTCTTCATTTCATTTCATTTCTGCAAAGTCCCTTATCAGTGCTCTCTTATCCAAAACTGAGGCTTCTGCGTGGTTGATAGCTAACATTCCAAGCTCACTGACTCTCTCCTGCTCCATCGAGCTCCTTAAGTAGCTTTTAACCCTCTTGAAGACAGAGAATGACCTTTCAGCAGATGCAACAGTTACAGGTAGAGTCAAGAATAAAGCCAGAGCAGGTAATACCTCAGGATAACTTGATGCGATGGTGTCAAACTCAATGTAAACAAGAGCTGCCAATTCGGAAACTGTATTGAGCTTAGAAATTTGATTTTTTAATCCTGAGCGAAGGGAGATAAGCTCTAGCGGTAGGGATGGACCAATGTCTTTTTCATACTTCTTTTGAAGTTTTTCAGCTCTGGCTAAAATTTTATCTTCTGATAGTTGAAGAAGAACTTTGGGGAACAGTACAGAAAAGCTTTCTATCACGTTTTCCAGGGCAGAAAAACGGTTGTCTATTTGGCTGTTGACAACATCCAAAAGGGCATTAAAAACATTCACCCTGAAGCAAGTTTCCGAGTCGGAAAATGTATGATCCTCTGCCAGTTCGTCGAAGTGCTTCTTCACTTTTGGATGTCTCTTCTGTAAGAATACAGGCTCCACTTTCCATTTTGCAGCAACAGTTGTGGCTTCCTCTTTCATGCTATCATATTCGCCTCTCATCTGTTTCAGAGTTTCTTTGCTTTCCTGAAGAGTGCTTAACGCCTTCCCAAGGTCTGTCTCTTTTCTCTGGAGAAGCTGTGAAGTTACATTCACTTCAGAAAATATCTTTGACAGGATCACAGTCAGAAAGACAAACTGGAAGCAATCCATAGTTTTTGCCAGTCGATTTGCTTCCGACACTTCTTCCTTATTTTTACTTACGAGTGAAATTTTTCTGACGGTCTTCATAACATCAAGATACCTCACCTTGATAGCTACACTGGACTGATGCCTTGATCCCCACCTAGTTGGATTGAGCTTTTTTAGTGTGACAGTAGATTCACCTGTCATGGAAGAGAGAATGTCCCATCTGTTGATACTATGACCAAAGTAAACATACAAATCCTGCAGAGCTGAGAAGTAATTAGCCACTTCTCTTACACTTCTGACTGCATCGTTGATGACTAGGTTTAAGTTGTGTGCTGTACAATGCACATACACAGCTAGTCCCTCCTTTTCACGCAACCTCTTCTGCACTCCTAAGTAAGCACCACTCATCACAGCAGCTCCATCATATCCCTGGCCTCTGCACTTTTTAAAGTCTAAACCCAATTTTTGCAAATGAACACTAGCGTTGCGAGTCCAGATGCAGTTGGATCTCTCACTTGTAAAAATCCCAGAAAAACTTCCTCAATCTTGATTTGTCGACAATTCTCGTTTTCCAAGCCCTCTTGTACTTCAGGTTCAGTGAAACTTGCATACCGAATAATAAAACTCATTTGATCTTTTTTTGACAGATCTTGTGTTGTATCAATAATTAATGAAAAAAAAGGTGCATTATTAATTTTCTGCAACAGTTTGCCTTGCAAGTGTGAAGACATGCAATGAATCACTTGATTTTGGATGTCATGACTGTTATACTTGATATGTCCATTTGGTAAACTGATTACTCGTGCCATCACAGTGTCATATTTGGCTAGTAACTGCACCAATGATAGAAAGTTGCCATCATAGTTTCCACTATGCTCCTTCGAGCCTCTAAATGCGAGACCGTTTTTTGCTAACATGAGCGTAATATCAAAAAGTCTCTTTAAAACCTGGGCCCAAAACTCACCTTCAGACTTTCTTTCATTTTCCAAGGACTAATCAATTCTTTTACGTATTTCCCATTCATGGAAGACCAAACAGGCTGAAATGTGCTGTTGAGATTTGCTGTGTACTTTGATTTTTTTTGACAAACCTTGCCAGTCTCTGATACCAGTGGCCCATCCACTTTTACTTTCACCACCAGAAAATAGCCAACATAGCAGGCAATACGCACAATCCAACTTTTTTGAGTAATTTAACCATTTCATTTGTAAAGACTGTCCTGCTGCTGCAACTGTTTTGTAGTAGACAGTAGAGAATCCTCTTTTCTTTTCATCCTTGGAAAATGGACCATTTGGTTGGCAGTTTCCAGTTTTAAAAATAAAATTCTTGAGCTTGTCAGATAAAATAATATTTTCAAAATGAGCTTTATCAGTTGGATTCTCCTGTTTCAACAAACAAGTAATGAAATATTCATCACTCAAATTTGACTTATTCGTGGATATGGTGGCAACGTCTTGGATGTCATCAAAATTAAAGTCTCTATTGAATGTGGAGGGAGAATCTTCTGTCACACTATCAGTCTTAAAATCAGGATCAAATCTCTGGATAGCTGGTGAGGTTTTGGAGACAGGAACAGAAGTCTCACTGCTAGGATGGAAGGTGTCAAGGCCAGATGTCATGTCATAAGCAATGGAAGTTTCAGTGCCTGAAGAAAAACAAAGCCACAGATTGGTTTAATGGAAAATGCAGTTTATGAATACGAATTTCAAATTAATAACGGTCGGTTGGTCAGTAAGAGGATCCTTGCAAAAACCTTCAGTCGGAAAGACAGGACAGTACTATGTTAAAGCACGGTGAGAGAAGCGAAAAAGTGACGGTGTTGCTACCTAGCGAACATGGAGTAATAAAATTTATAAAATAGTTTTAAAGGTTTGGCATATATACCTACGTATATATAATATAATAATTATTAATTTTTCATTACAGAGGAAGGTTTTTCCCTTACTATCTTCTCAAGGCTTTCTTTTGGTATTGGTGAACGTGATTGGACAATTTCAATTTTATTTTAGCAATTTTCAATTTTATTTTTTTCTTATTCTACGACTTTTTTGAGTAAGAATATGTAAGTTTTACGTATGAATTATGTTTTTAACATACTTAAAAGAATATTAAAATGTATACACGCAGGCCGATTTTTTAGTAATAACACTCACAACGCTGCGCCTCTTGGTGTGTTATATGTTATATTTATTAGTTTTACATACATTATTTTCCTAATACAGATTTAGATGTTATAAAGGTTATATCGAATAAAGGTAAGATAACCTTCGAATCAAAAAGGCTGAAAAAGCTATATTGGAACTAACAAAGGAGGCTAAACAAAAAAGAAGAGTTCTAAAAAGAAAAAAAGACGAAAGAGATGCAGAAAAAGATACTTCCTATTTCCTATGGTGGTGGACAATTTTAATAAGCATTTATTGCACTTTATTTGGTTTTTTGTTATTTCCCGAAAGTGTTGTTTTTTATATTTAGGAACATTTATCTCCTAAAGTATCTAACATAGAGCATTGGAATTTGGTATATATGTTTTCTATAAACTGTACCAAAATAAATAATTTTTGTTCAAAAATAAAATAAAAAAAATTGTTTACCATCATATTTTTTTTGGAAAATTATTTTATTACTTTTCGCTGTACAAGATAATTTCTGCAAGGTAAGGTTTTAAAGATAGATCAGTTATTTAGCTACTGAGTACACATATGTATACAGTGAATATGTGGTAAAAATTTCATAGAAAAATTCCGTACCGTTACTTAGATAAATGTACCTACATATTACATGTATTTCTTATGGAAACGCGTTCATTGACGTCTCCCCTTAGTTTTCTCGGTAAAATTTACATTGCACATACTGGTACTAAGCCAGACATGTTGATGGCATTAAATGCATAGGTACTTAGATTAAATTACACTATTAGCACCTTTAATCACCACCATCACATGAACAATACCGTACGTCGAAATTGGAGTAAAATGAGTTTTCACGTGTTCTGATCAAGCTGGCCAGTCTTCTTCGTGAAGGTTTTTGATATTTGTTCAGAAAACTATCAATCTACAAATGACGGAATAAAACGGTTGAATCTCAATCTAACTCACCTGGTGTAGGTCCAGTTTCCGTGATTCCCAATGAGGTTTGACTAGGAACAAGAAACAACGTAATTTTTTTGTTTGTTCTATGTAATGTTTCTGTCTGTAAACGTCGTTTTCGTCTTTTGCCCGCACCACTTGTTTCACTTAGCTCCATCAGTATTTTGTTATTGTTTGTTACGAAACACAAACACTTAAAACCCTTGTTAAGTTACAAAACACTTTTACTTTGTCACAAAACACTAAGGAAGATACACATAACAAACATAATCTAGCGAGTCGCAACTGGAAAAATAACAACCTAAACGGGGACGCCAACTATTCTAAAGTTGCCTCACCCAAACGTACAGCATGAGCCTTCTATTCTAACACGTCTATCTTCTTTGCCTAAACCAGTAACAGTGTAACCACTCGCCAAATATTCCGGAGCAAAATTTCTCTTTCCCAGTCTCCGAGATTGGATCAATTTTCGAAATTCCATATTTGGAAATTTTTTTATTACTGATTGATGTTTACTAATGCAGTGTTTAAATTTTGCTCCGACATGGCCTGGGGCCCCACAGGGTCCAGCCCCCCCCGCATTGCGGGGTTTTGCGCCCCATAGATCCAGGCCTGGATACAACTATAGAGTGCTCGTATACTGTCGTCTGCGTCGCTACTTCACTAAATACATCACTGTATTCTTCTATTAATTCGTGCAGTTTCTCTTCTTCCTGTGTCGTCATCCTTTCATCTACCGCATTCACATGTCGAGTTGGACCATACTGTATTTGTGGCTTGTACAAAGTAATAGGTGTTTCACTTACCTTGCACTCTTCTTCCTCGCTGTTCATATTTAATTCATATTGAACATTTTTATAATTACACACAATTGTATTATCATTAACATTAATCTTAGCATTTATTGCATTTAGTATATCGATACCTAAAATTCCATCATAAATCAATTTATGCATAATTATCATGGGGTGTTCTAATTCTAGATTTTTATATGTTAGAATTACATATGCTTGTTGTTTAACTCTTTCTTTTTTATTGGTAGCTGTTGTAATATTTAAATTATTTACGGGCAAAATTGCAGTATTTTTAAAATATTTCTTATTGTGTTGAACCCATGCAGCGTTAAGAACTGATAGTTGGCTGCCGGTGTCAACTAGCATCCGTATTTTACACCTGTTTATACTCACTGTCACAATAGGGCATTGTGTTTGTTGCGCGTCTCGCTTTATATCCTGTTCATTGTTTTATAATTCCTCCCTAATATCGCAGGGGTATATGTTGTTTATTTTATAATTTTGCTTCCGTTTAGTCAGTCATTGTGACGCCTTTGATGTAGACGGCCGGCTGTGGAATGTTATTGTCTCCATCTCATTCATTCCTTGGCTATCTCTCTTCAATTTTCTCTCGTCGTACCTTCGTACTGCGGCAACGCGTTTGTCAGCTGGTTTTGAAAACTGTTTACGATTGGATGACCATACAACGTCCCCTTGTCGTTTAGCTGTATTTATTCGTTCAGTCTCTGTAGCTGTGCATGTTGTAGTGTTGTACATTGGTGGCGAATAATTTATTTTGTAATTATCACGGTGCGGTGTAGTGTTTTGTATTGCTTTCTTGTCATCTCTGTGATAATTATGGTGGTGATTTGCGTGTTTTTGTTCCCAGTATTGTGTGTTCTTACCTTTATTGATATTCTCTGACTGTGTTACAAGGATTAAAAATTCTTCTATGGTTTTAATTCCCTGCGTATAAACTGCTAACTGGATATCTCGCTGAAAATGGTAAGATAATTTTGAAACAATTTCGTATTCTGAGAATTTAGGTTTAAGATGCTTTACACGTTCTATTTTCGTAATTGTGTATTGTTCAATACTCTGCTGTCCTTGTGCATTGAACTTTCCATATTCGAGTTGATCCCGTACTTGTCGTTGTGTATGTAGATTCCAGTATCGGTTCTCGAATGCCTCACGAAACTGCTGATATGTACTGACGTTATCTCTAATAATAGAGTACCATTGGCTGGCTGAATCTCTAAGATATCGCGTGACGAAGTCTATCTTCTCGTCGTCATTTATTGCACTCCCAATCTTTTCTATTTCCTTCTCTACTCTAGCAAGGAATTCCATACTGTTCTCCCCTTTACCTGAGAACCTAAGTCTGCTCCTTTCTTCCGTTGGTGTAGGAAATATGGTCATTTGGTTCTGTCGTCTTCTTAACTCACTTCGTAGCTGGTTCATTTCCTCTTGAATTTCTTCTTTCATATGTGATACATCTCCTGAACGGTCCTTCGTAGTTTCTTCATTTTTATTCTCAATGACTACAGTACGTGTTTCTATTTCTCTACGTTTACTGGTATTTGCTTGCGACATATTATTAATAGTTTGAATTTTATCATCTTGCTCTCGCGTTATAGTATTTAAAGTATCATTTATCTGTTTATGCGTTTCTTTTATCGTTTTTCTCCACTCGAGACGTAATTCTTTTTGTTTACTTTCAAATCTTACAACTTGCTCATGTAAGGCTTGTTTAAAATTATTCTCTAAAGTGTCAACACGTATGTTGGTGTCACCAATTTTTTCATTTAACTGTGCACTACTGTCAATTGTACTTTGTTTTATTTCAAGATTATCAATTTTTAACTCTTCTAGACTTTCTGTGATTTTTATGGTGTCCTGTCTAAAATTTTCGGACTGTAGCTCTATTTATTTTCTAAACTTTCTGTTTGTTTGGTATTTAATTCTAATAGTTCGTTTATTTTCGCATTCAAATTTTCTGTCTGCTTTGTGCTTATCTCGTCTATCCAGGCACGCATCATCGTCTGGAATGCCTCTACGTCTAAATTTCGTGGAGTCGTCATGTTGAAGTATTATTAAAATATATATTTAGTAGTAATTCTTTAACAATTATTATTGACAACCGTTCCCTACTTATTTATTTATTTCTTTATTTTTTATTAATAGCTATTATTAATACTCATTACAGTTACACCTGTTACATAGACAAACAATATTATTTGTGGGCGCCAGATGTGTTATTACACAACAATTAACATTTCATTCAGTTACTGTTTAATATAAATAATTATTACATATACTGTAATACATTTTTTATTTAACACACTCTTATATTGTAGAGCAACCATTTAGCTACATAAAAAATTTTAATAGTTAAATGGTGGGGATCGGGCCATACGTTCATGGGCTACAATTTATGTAACAAATTTTTTACATAAATTTAGGCATGTCGTGCGTCACGTCCAGGGCGACATTTTATATATATATATATATATAAATACAACATTGTTAAATTATATCCAATACAAATCTATTTGTGTTTGAATAGCCCCACGATCTTGGAGCGACATTTTTTATGCAACACTACAACGGCAAATATAATATAATTTAAATTTGTGATGCTCCACGTTGGAAGCGACAATTTATATAACAACAAATTTAATTTAATTTGGGTTTCAGGTGTATCTGTAAAAAGAACTCTATGTAACTTGTAACGGTATTTCAAATTTATTTGATATTAATAAAATTGTGCACGTGGCACTTACTTTGACTTAAAACATTCGTTATTATTTTGTTATTATGCCGTAAGGCTTATGCTATATACATCCTTACTGACTAAAGATTCTATTCTACTAATTATTGTATTAAAGAAAAATCTCATTTCCAGACTACTCAGTCAATTAGTGTGTTTCAAAATATCAACATTTAAATATCTTCTTATATATTGTAATGTAACTCAAAAATATCAATAGTTACTGAATTTATCTTTTGTTTCTCAGTACTGATTTATATCAAACGCTAATTTTACTTAAATGCTTTGTATTCTTTTCATTGCAATACTAATTTGAGCTCTTGTTTACGTTAAACTTACTTCAATAACATTTATGATTTTAATTCTAATTTACAATAAACATTAACTCTTACTTTTAAATAGAACAAGAATGTCTTTAATTGTCTTTGAGTTAATTGTTCGATTAAGAGATAAATAAGTTGTTTATCACCTTATTGTCGTCAATCATACTCAATCATTGGATCCCTCTGTGATCGTCCTCGTCTCAAACTTCAGCATCACTTCCTCTTGTCCAGCGTCGTCTCCTCTTGTCCAGTGTCGCTCCTCTAGACTCCAGCGTCGTTTCTCTCTTCTCCTCTTGTCCAGCGTCGTCTCTCTCTTGTCCAGCGTCGATTCTCTCTCTGACCAGTGTCGTATCGCTCTCTGGAACTTCTCCTCGTGCTGTTTCGGACGTCAGTTGATCTTCTTATGTGGATCTTCTTATGTAATTTTGTTACTACTTAAAAATTGTTTGTTTTACAATCCAGTTACATAACTGTATGTAACTGGAAGGATGAAGCTATTTACAAAAATTTAAATTATTCTGTGCAGACGGGCAGAAGCTCCCGCTGCACTGTGGGTGATTTAAGAAAGAGAACAACTGTAGCGTGTGTGTCCTATTTATACCCATTTCTTGGTCAACACCTGCAGTTGTACGAAATTGACATGTCAGAAACTGTCTCTGAGTTCAGTTCCCCCACTCCTTGTCAATTTCGCTATTTCTTATATTTCTGTGAATTGCAGAGTCCTGTAAGTATACTCTTATACTCATCTTATAACTATTTTCACTACACATGTTCACTGTAATTTTGGACATTGCAACTTAACCCTTTCGATTTGTATACAGTTATTTCACTACTACACTCGTACGGTGTGTCTGTTTCACGTGGTTTTTGTACACAGTATTTAGTAAATTTTATTACATTTTATTGTGTTTTTGGATTTTACTTCTTAATTATAGTTTATGAATAATTACGGAAAAACAGTAATTATCCAATTATTCATCTTGGGGTGGTAAACTAGCCTGCATAGACCTTCGTTCAAACACACTAGCAAAATACTGGTGTATACACTTTCAGTTACATTTGTGTGTGTGTGCACGTTGATTCAGGTAGAAACACCTGTTCATATTTTTGTCTGAACCAAGCTTGCAATCCCTGACATGCTTATTTCTAATACATTATTAATTATTTAAAGTTTATTAGGTATATTTAAATTTTTATATTCAATGCTCAGTACATCACTTATTTGTACTGTCGCAACATATATATATATTGTAGCATGACAGATAATCCACACAAATACATTACTCAATGATCATTAATAAAGCTCTAATATATGGAATATCCAGATGAGAATTAATTAAAATGGACTGTTTAATAATATATTCACAAGAAAGGTTAAATAAAGAAAAATTCTGCAAATAATATAATATAATACAAATTTAAAAACCCAGAAGACTAAAATTAATAATAACAAAATTACCCAGGTAAGATAGAAGCAGGCAATTAATATACCCCGTCAAAGAAACCAGACCAGAAGAAACGAAGGCATACACGGCGAAAAACTACAGAAGAAGGAAGAATAGTCAAAACTACCACTACAGAAGACAGAAGAAAGAAGACTAATTAAAACTACTACTACTGAAGAATGAAGACAGAAGAACGATCAAAGATACAGAAGACAGAAGAAAGAAGAATAATTAAAACTACTATTACTGAAGAAAGAAGAACAATCAAAGATACAGAAGACAGAAGAAAGAAGAATAATTAAAACTACTATTACTGAAGAAAGAAGAACAATCAAAGATACAGAAGACAGAAGAAAGAAGAATAATTAAAACTACTATTACTGAAGAAAGAAGAACAATCAAAGATACAGAAGACAGAAGAAAGAAGAATAATTAAAACTACTATTACTGAAGAAAGAAGAACAATCAAAGATACAGAAGACAGAAGAAAGAAGAATAATTAAAACTACTATTACTGAAGAAGGAAGAACAATCAAAGCTAAAGAAGAAGGAAGAACAATTAAAACTCAAAGAAGAAAGAAGAACAAACTAAATCTAATGAAGAAAGAAGAACTAGTTAAAACTACTACTACTGAAGAATAAAGAAAGAAGAACAATCAAAGATACAGAAGACAGAAGAAAGAAGAATAATTAAAACTACTATTACTGAAGAAAGAAGAACAATCAAAGATACAGAAGACAGAAGAAAGAAGAATAATTAAAACTACTATTACTGAAGAAAGAAGAACAATCAAAGATACAGAAGACAGAAGAAAGAAGAATAATTAAAACTACTATTACTGAAGAAAGAAGAACAATCAAAGATACAGAAGACAGAAGAAAGAAGAATAATTAAAACTACTATTACTGAAGAAAGAAGAACAAACTAAATCTACTGAAGAAAGAAGAAGGAAGACTAATTAAAACTACTACTACTGAAGAAGGAAGAATAAAGAAGAACCAAACTCAAAGAAGAAAGAAGAATAATAAAAATAAGAACTACAGAAGAAGGAAGAAGGAAGGATAATCCAAAACTACAGAAGAAGGAAGAATAACCAAACTCAAGAAGAAAGAAGAATAATTAAGACGACCCATATAAAACAAAAACCCCATAGGGAAAGAACCCCCAAAAAACCCCAAAATCAATGAATGCCCAAAAAAGAAAGTATAACACATTAAAAAACCATATCACTGTAAAACTGACAAAAAACTAAAAGTGTTAGCTGTAGTAAATATTAGTGCATTCAAAAAGTTATTGTGTAATGTGCATAAACAAATCTTCACAGTTCCCCCATGGTTGAATATTTCATATTAAAAACTAGAAAAAGACTAGTAAATATAGTAATAATTTACCATGGAAAGGTGTAAGTGATCAAATTATAACTAATAAACTTTAAGAAAGGTGCATGAGTAGCAGTACAAAGTAACAAACTTTAAGTTTTGTGAACAGTGCCTACTTTGATAATGAAGTAGTAATTTTACTAATAAAAAGCTACTAAAACTGTATGAACATTCCATAGAATGGAATATAACTTAGATAGCCAGGGTTATACTTTAAGAGGGGGCATAAATCTTATAAAATGGGGAATTACAGAACTAACTGTTTATGATGGAGTAGTAGAAGGTATTAACAATTATATATGGATCCAAATGTGGGGTTCTAATTAAATGTAGCATTTAGATAAGTAAGGGTTAGTCATAAGAAATATTAGTATTATAATTGTTATTTTATTGTTCATGTTAATTTAGGAATGCATTATCTAAAATTAGATAACATTCCAATGTTGTAGAAATACTTTTTATTATGTTATTAGGTGATATACCAAAACAATGTTATTAAGAACACCAGTTTTATATATCTGGGTGTTATATTTTAATTGTATAATCTATAATTACTGTTATGCCAGATCAGAGAACTAATTTTTAATCAAATATATCAGAGTCAGAAGTCAGAGAAGGAAATAAAATAATTACATTAGTAAAACATTCTGCAAATAGCCACAATTCAAATCTAGGCAATATAATAAAGTTAAAATGCAGAATAATTAATAAACCTAATCTTATAAACCAGTCAAACTGACAATATTTAGGCAAGATACACCCAACATATTAAATACTATGTAAATAAGGCTTTCTAAAGATATGGTCATTCTATGAGTAAAATTATTTATTTGTATAATGAAATACCATTTGAAACTGAAATAGGTTCACTAACTTTATCAGAAGGGGAATCATATACAACTGAATTATATGAAAAAACCATCATTAATATACTAAATTGCAATAAAATAAGTGAGAATTGATAATTATACAAATTTCAGATTTCATAGAATAATAATTATATTAGTTAAAATGGCTATTATTTACATAGAAGACAGGGAAGTATAATTTTAGGCCTACCTCCCAAAAAATTATAAGAAATAATTTTCAGATAAAACTTTGTAATACTAACTTAATTACTATCAAAATAAGTAGAATAGAATAGTGAAAACGAATATGTATTTTATATTTCAAACAGTTAAGTAATAACGAATTTACTTTATAAGCATAGTGCACGAAATTAAAGTGTGTCGGAAGTTATGGCAATTTTAAACAATGTCTTTTTAATATTAAATTGGCTAAGACGTTTCGGATGACGAAGGAAATCCAGGCAGTTCATTATTATACATTGAAGAGCACACTTGACGTGAATATTTTATAAAACCCAACCTTAATGGCGATTACGTATAACTAAAGTTCGGAATCAGTTTTTGTGTAAAAATTAAATTTTAAACTATTCTAATCATTGTGAAGTGGTGAAGTTGCCCTATGAACTACATAACACCTATAAACAGCATCACATATCACTATTTAAACGAAATAACACTGGAATCACACCAAATACCAAGTGAATATTCGAGGTTAAACGGACACACATAAACACCAATTGATCTACTTATTTAACAACATTTTTACACCCAGTGACTTTTCCATCTTACTCCAGTGACATTAAACTATACCCAAGAAGAGATTAAACGAGTACGAAGAGGATTTAATCGCAGAAGGAACATATTTATTCCACAAGTACTTTGTCAATGTTAGAAGGTGAAATCCACGCATGCGCCAGACGGCCACTTTGACTGATCTCATCAACACAACCAGTCGACTGTTTGCGGAACTGTGGTGAATAAAAATTATATATAAACTTTTATTATTACTAATTACCATTCTATTGTTTAATTTTAATACATTTTCAGCATTGTAAGTGTTATACTTTCTGACCCTGACCTTCTCTGGCTTTTTTATAAATAACCGTTAAAAGAACCTATATGTGTATAATACCAATATAAAAGTCATAGATCGACCGGACCTGAGTGAGTCGATACGGCATTATAACATTGTTTTCAATTAAGCAAATTCATTATTTTGTTGAATAAACGCTTGTTATCTAGTGAATTGAATTTGATTTCTTTAATAAAGGAATATAACCATTAATTAATAAAGAAAACTCGACAACCTTTAAAGGCAATATATGCGAATTACAACCTTTCAAGAGGAAGAAGAAGGGAGCTGTTCGCGCCTAATTCAAAGTGGATGTCTTTTTAATAAATTTAACGAAGGGAAGATCATTACTAGAAGACACACCATACCATACTATTTATAATTACAATCAATAATCTCAATTTATTACTAAATTTTAAGAATATAAACACCTCGAAAACAATTATTTCAGAATTATAAAATTATATCACATTTCAAATTGCTACAACAACAACATACACCAAGAACATTTGATAACAGCATTTTTTAGGAACATTACCAAATCGACGTCTCCCGGAGCGGAACGTCATTACTACACCTACGCACCATAAAAGTCAATCTGGGTAATATTATACCAGAACACCATTACAATTACAATTATATATTACCAAAGTGAAGACCAGCAGAGAGAGCCGAATGAAGACTAGAAGACATCATCTATATTACTACACACAATAGTGAGAGTACAATTCTCATACAACTACACATATTTTTATATTTGTATATTTTGTAATTTACATTAATATTACAAAATTGGCTAGCCCAACCAGTGGGGCTTACAGGTGAGCACAATCTACATACATCAACCTTTTATTTATTTTATTATACCCAAACAATCACAATTATATTACAAAATTGGTGTCCAACTAAAGGACTGTAATTAGGGGTTGAAATTACTGTAATTACTTACCCAATTCCTAATTCAGCTTGGCAGCGGTTACCCAGCCAGGGAATCAGGGAAAATAATGCGTCGTGCCACATCAAAGAAGAGAGCGGCGGAGGCCGAGAAAGAACTCGATATGGAGGATAAGGAGGCGACCCCAGTGGAGGACGTGGAAAGAATATTAGGACGGGTGGAACATAAACAACCAACACCACCAGAGAAACAACCAGAAGTACCCACTCAAACAGGGGACGTACATGTCCAAGACAAGGAAGTGGATAAGTCTAGGACTACAGAAGAAGGTACAACGAACAAAATGATGGAAATGATCCTCCGGGAATTCAAATCAACCAGTGAGAAGTTGAGTCAAGATTTAAATAAGAAGATGGAAGAAAACAGCAAGAAGATGGAAGAAAACAGCAAGAAGATGGAAGAAAACTTGAAGAAGGACAACCAAGCAACCAAGGAAGAATTAAGTAAGAAAATGGATTCTACTACAGAAGAAAATAATAAAAGATTAGAAGATTTGAAGAATGATAACCAATCTTTAAGGGAAGAATTGAAGAAGGACAACCAAGAAACAAAGGAAGAATTGGGCCGTAAAATAGAAAGGACCAATAAGAGAATTGAGGAAACCAGTAAAAAGGTGGAAAAGAAAATGGAAGAAAATAAGAAGAATTTGGAAGAAAAGATGGAAGAAACCAATAAGAAAATCGAAAGTGATCATCAACAGTTAAGGAAGGAGTTAAGAGAGGACTACCAACGGTTAAGAGAAGAAATAAGGGAGGATAACCGACGATGGCATAAGGAAATGAAAGAAGACAGGGAAGAGGAAAGAAGGGATAGAAAAGAATACAGACAAATCTTGAAGGAAGGTTTGAGTGAAATAGATAAAAACGTCACATCCTTGGATGAAGAATTGGATAAGACACTGGACAACAGCAAACCAGAACGAAAGGAAATACCAAACAATAAAACAATGGAGCCAGTGATAGTGTTACCTGAAAAGAAAACGAACGGGAAGAAAGAAAATACTAAGGATATGGAAGTGAAACAAAAGAGAATAAAAAGAAGGCATCCAAAGAAATTAATGAAAACAAGGGAAGAAATGGAAATGATGAACCATGGTTTATTTGATAATGATAATATCCCTATTACCAACAATGAAGAAATCGTGAGTTCCAGAAATTATGGAAATAGATTGATGGTAATCTCAGAAATGGTTTACCAGCAGACAGTAGTTTACCACGGGGAAGTGATCAGAGGTAAATGGAATACAACAGGGATGGAGATATATGGTAGATTGTCAATGGTATCATTGATCATTGATGGACCAGAGACGTACTGGTATATAAAACACTATGATAGAGGGAGCCGAATAAGCTTAGCAGCCAACAAAGGAATAGCAGCTAGAAAAATGAAATACAAGAGAAAGGCTAGAGATGTCACTAGTACCGGAACGATGATGAAGACTATGGTCATCCGGACAATGAGAGCAAATGAAGTGACAGACTACGGTTAAGTCTAATACCATACACCTCCACAAAAAGGGACTGATGTTATGATAACCGGCAATGGCAAAAAACTATGTCAAAGAAAAAGAAATTATGAGCAACTGTCCAACCTAATAAAAATCTTCAACCTGGGTATATAAAAGAAAAATAATAATAAGAAGTACATTTGAAATAAAGAAAAGAAGAGAGCTAATACCATATTTAGGGTAATAATATGATATGTTAACCATATTTATGAAAAAATATTATGAGTAATTGAATGTATGGAAGAAAGAATTAAAGTAAAAATTCAAAAATGAAGTAATGACTACTTACTACCTATTATTTAGAAAACCATTTATGAATCAAGAAGAAAATGAATTTTGAATTAAATCTCAAAATTCAAAAATGAAGTAATGACTACTTACTACCTATTATTTAGAAAACAATTTATGGACAAGAGAAAATGAATTTTGAATTAAATCATCAAAATTCAAAAACCCAAGTAAAAACAATTTACTACCTTATTTTAAAAACAACTTTTAGAAATGAACAAGGAGAAAAAGAATTTGGATAAAACATTACAAACAATTATATATGGGACCAATTCTGAAAAACTTTCCAGAATAAAGAAATGGCAATACAAACCACTGATACAATTTAAATGAATAAACTTATTGTGAAGTAAAATTAATGAGAATTTTATATCAAATAAACAGAGATATTAAACATATGTAATTAATAATTAAAGAGTGCATTTGGATAAAAAGCAAGAGCAGGATAACAGTGTGAAAAAAGGAAGAAAAATCTATATATAAATAAATCCATAAGAAAAAGATGATCATATAATAAATGTCAATTATAAGAAGTACAATTAAAAGAGTAATTGAAAAAACATAATACTAGTGGAATGATTCAAAAATATAATACAAAATATATGCTACCAATGACCAGAAGGAGATTGTAATAACAGTCAAGAAATGACAGAGAATTAAAACCTTTACACTGAATAATAAGTGAGGATTATATTATACCAGCTTCCAATCACAAGGAGAAATAAAATGCCAGCAGAGCTAACCATTGAGAAAAATAACTGAGATAGAGATTCACTAAGATAGAAATATTAATAGATCTGTTCGTATACGAAGTGAAATATCCAAAGATATTTAATTTTTTTATATAGTCATAAGGTGGACTATTCTTATATAATTTTATTAATGACTGTCTGAGATAAGTCCAGCAGTATTATTATGTATTGGTCAGAGATGATTTACCTCTGTAATCAATAAATGACGTAGTATGGCCAGCAGAGTGAGATGCCTACAGAGCCCCTCTGGACACTGCCCCAGCTAACGTGTTAGGGAATTTTAGGGAATAAATATCCCAAGGATAAAGAAACGAGTTAAGAAGAAAATGGAAAAAT
The DNA here is from genome assembly GCA_034769895.1 of Magicicada septendecula. NCBI lineage: Eukaryota > Metazoa > Arthropoda > Insecta > Hemiptera > Cicadidae > Magicicada > Magicicada septendecula. The sequence goes on from CM068369.1 coordinate 382,251,324, forward strand.
AAAAAATAACGAACCTCAGATGACTATTACTATCAGTAAGAATCCAGTTAATAATGAAATATAGATAAGCTCAAAAATATAGGAGAAAAAATTTTTAGAAATGTGAAGGAAGTAAAGAAATATAATTTATAATATAATGTCATAAGCAATTACTTCAGACAAACTAAGTATGATCTGAACTAATCACTTCTGGAAGAGAGCAATCTGTAGCATGACAGATAATCCACACAAATACATTACTCAATGATCATTAATAAAGCTCTAATATATGGAATATCCAGATGAGAATTAATTAAAATGCACTGTTTAATAATATATTCACAAGAAAGGTTAAATAAAGAAAAATTCTGCAAATAATATAATATAATACAAATTTAAAAACCCAGAAGACTAAAATTAATAATAACAAAATTACCCAGGTAAGATAGAAGCAGGCAATTAATATACCCCGTCAAAGAAACCAGACCAGAAGAAACGAAGGCATACACGGCGAAAAACTACAGAAGAAGGAAGAATAGTCAAAACTACCACTACAGAAGACAGAAGAAAGAAGACTAATTAAAACTACTACTACTGAAGAATGAAGACAGAAGAACGATCAAAGATACAGAAGACAGAAGAAAGAAGAATAATTAAAACTACTATTACTGAAGAAAGAAGAACAATCAAAGATACAGAAGACAGAAGAAAGAAGAATAATTAAAACTACTATTACTGAAGAAAGAAGAACAATCAAAGATACAGAAGACAGAAGAAAGAAGAATAATTAAAACTACTATTACTGAAGAAAGAAGAACAATCAAAGATACAGAAGACAGAAGAAAGAAGAATAATTAAAACTACTATTACTGAAGAAAGAAGAACAATCAAAGATACAGAAGACAGAAGAAAGAAGAATAATTAAAACTACTATTACTGAAGAAGGAAGAACAATCAAAGCTAAAGAAGAAGGAAGAACAATTAAAACTCAAAGAAGAAAGAAGAACAAACTAAATCTAATGAAGAAAGAAGAACTAGTTAAAACTACTACTACTGAAGAATGAAGAAAGAAGAACAATCAAAGATACAGAAGACAGAAGAAAGAAGAATAATTAAAACTACTATTACTGAAGAAAGAAGAACAACCAAAGATACAGAAGACAGAAGAAAGAAGAATAATTAAAACTACTATTACTGAAGAAAGAAGAACAATCAAAGATACAGAAGACAGAAGAAAGAAGAATAATTAAAACTACTATTACTGAAGAAAGAAGAACAATCAAAGATACAGAAGACAGAAGAAAGAAGAATAATTAAAACTACTATTACTGAAGAAAGAAGAACAAACTAAATCTACTGAAGAAAGAAGAAGGAAGACTAATTAAAACTACTACTACTGAAGAAGGAAGAATAAAGAAGAACCAAACTCAAAGAAGAAAGAAGAATAATAAAAATAAGAACTACAGAAGAAGGAAGAAGGAAGGATAATCCAAAACTACAGAAGAAGGAAGAATAACCAAACTCAAGAAGAAAGAAGAATAATTAAGACGACCCATATAAAACAAAAACCCCATAGGGAAAGAACCCCCAAAAAACCCCAAAATCAATGAATGCCCAAAAAAGAAAGTATAACACATTAAAAAACCATATCACTGTAAAACTGACAAAAAACTAAAAGTGTTAGCTGTAGTAAATATTAGTGCATTCAAAAAGTTATTGTGTAATGTGCATAAACAAATCTTCACAGTTCCCCCATGGTTGAATATTTCATATTAAAAACTAGAAAAAGACTAGTAAATATAGTAATAATTTACCATGGAAAGGTGTAAGTGATCAAATTATAACTAATAAACTTTAAGAAAGGTGCATGAGTAGCAGTACAAAGTAACAAACTTTAAGTTTTGTGAACAGTGCCTACTTTGATAATGAAGTAGTAATTTTACTAATAAAAAGCTACTAAAACTGTATGAACATTCCATAGAATGGAATATAACTTAGATAGCCAGGGTTATACTTTAAGAGGGGGCATAAATCTTATAAAATGGGGAATTACAGAACTAACTGTTTATGATGGAGTAGTAGAAGGTATTAACAATTATATATGGATCCAAATGTGGGGTTCTAATTAAATGTAGCATTTAGATAAGTAAGGGTTAGTCATAAGAAATATTAGTATTATAATTGTTATTTTATTGTTCATGTTAATTTAGGAATGCATTATCTAAAATTAGATAACATTCCAATGTTGTAGAAATACTTTTTATTATGTTATTAGGTGATATACCAAAACAATGTTATTAAGAACACCAGTTTTATATATCTGGGTGTTATATTTTAATTGTATAATCTATAATTACTGTTATGCCAGATCAGAGAACTAATTTTTAATCAAATATATCAGAGTCAGAAGTCAGAGAAGGAAATAAAATAATTACATTAGTAAAACATTCTGCAAATAGCCACAATTCAAATCTAGGCAATATAATAAAGTTAAAATGCAGAATAATTAATAAACCTAATCTTATAAACCAGTCAAACTGACAATATTTAGGCAAGATACACCCAACATATTAAATACTATGTAAATAAGGCTTTCTAAAGATATGGTCATTCTATGAGTAAAATTATTTATTTGTATAATGAAATACCATTTGAAACTGAAATAGGTTCACTAACTTTATCAGAAGGGGAATCATATACAACTGAATTATATGAAAAAACCATCATTAATATACTAAATTGCAATAAAATAAGTGAGAATTGATAATTATACAAATTTCAGATTTCATAGAATAATAATTATATTAGTTAAAATGGCTATTATTTACATAGAAGACAGGGAAGTATAATTTTAGGCCTACCTCCCAAAAAATTATAAGAAATAATTTTCAGATAAAACTTTGTAATACTAACTTAATTACTATCAAAATAAGTAGAATAGAATAGTGAAAACGAATATGTATTTTATATTTCAAACAGTTAAGTAATAACGAATTTACTTTATAAGCATAGTGCACGAAATTAAAGTGTGTCGGAAGTTATGGCAATTTTAAACAATGTCTTTTTAATATTAAATTGGCTAAGACGTTTCGGATGACGAAGGAAATCCAGGCAGTTCATTATTATACATTGAAGAGCACACTTGACGTGAATATTTTATAAAACCCAACCTTAATGGCGATTACGTATAACTAAAGTTCGGAATCAGTTTTTGTGTAAAAATTAAGTTTTAAACTATTCTAATCATTGTGAAGTGGTGAAGTTGCCCTATGAACTACATAACACCTATAAACAGCATCACATATCACTATTTAAACGAAATAACACTGGAATCACACCAAATACCAAGTGAATATTCGAGGTTAAACGGACACACATAAACACCAATTGATCTACTTATTTAACAACATTTTTACACCCAGTGACTTTTCCATCTTACTCCAGTGACATTAAACTATACCCAAGAAGAGATTAAACGAGTACGAAGAGGATTTAATCGCAGAAGGAACATATTTATTCCACAAGTACTTTGTCAATGTTAGAAGGTGAAATCCACGCATGCGCCAGACGGCCACTTTGACTGATCTCATCAACACAACCAGTCGACTGTTTGCGGAACTGTGGTGAATAAAAATTATATATAAACTTTTATTATTACTAATTACCATTCTATTGTTTAATTTTAATACATTTTCAGCATTGTAAGTGTTATACTTTCTGACCCTGACCTTCTCTGGCTTTTTTATAAATAACCGTTAAAAGAACCTATATGTGTATAATACCAATATAAAAGTCATAGATCGACCGGACCTGAGTGAGTCGATACGGCATTATAACATTGTTTTCAATTAAGCAAATTCATTATTTTGTTGAATAAACGCTTGTTATCTAGTGAATTGAATTTGATTTCTTTAATAAAGGAATATAACCATTAATTAATAAAGAAAACTCGACAACCTTTAAAGGCAATATATACGAATTACAACCTTTCAAGAGGAAGAAGAAGGGAGCTGTTCGCGCCTAATTCAAAGTGGATTGTCTTTTAATAAATTTAACGAAGGGAAGATCATTACTAGAAGACACACCATACCATACTATTTATAATTACAATCAATAATCTCAATTTATTACTAAATTTTAAGAATATAAACACCTCGAAAACAATTATTTCAGAATTATAAAATTATATCACATTTCAAATTGCTACAACAACAACATACACCAAGAACATTTGATAACAGCATTTTTTAGGAACATTACCAAATCGACGTCTCCCGGAGCGGAACGTCATTACTACACCTACGCACCATAAAAGTCAATCTGGGTAATATTATACCAGAACACCATTACAATTACAATTATATATTACCAAAGTGAAGACCAGCAGAGAGAGCCGAATGAAGACTAGAAGACATCATCTATATTACTACACACAATAGTGAGAGTACAATTCTCATACAACTACACATATTTTTATATTTGTATATTTTGTAATTTACATTAATATTACAAAATTGGCTAGCCCAACCAGTGGGGCTTACAGGTGAGCACAATCTACATACATCAACCTTTTATTTATTTTATTATACCCAAACAATCACAATTATATTACAAAATTGGCATCCAACTAAAGGGCTGTAATTAGGGGTTGAAATTACTGTAATTACTTACCCAATTCCTAATTCAGCTTGGCAGCGGTTACCCAGCCAGGGAATCAGGGAAAATAATGCGTCGTGCCACATTAAAGAAGAGAGCGGCGGAGGCCGAGAAAGAACTCGATATGGAGGATAAGGAGGCGACCCCAGTGGAGGACGTGGAAAGAATATTAGGACGGGTGGAACATAAACAACCAACACCACCAGAGAAACAACCAGAAGTACCCACTCAAACAGGGGACGTACATGTCCAAGACAAGGAAGTGGATAAGTCTAGGACTACAGAAGAAGGTACAACGAACAAAATGATGGAAATGATCCTCCGGGAATTCAAATCAACCAGTGAGAAGTTGAGTCAAGATTTAAATAAGAAGATGGAAGAAAACAGCAAGAAGATGGAAGAAAACAGCAAGAAGATGGAAGAAAACTTGAAGAAGGACAACCAAGCAACCAAGGAAGAATTAAGTAAGAAAATGGATTCTACTACAGAAGAAAATAATAAAAGATTAGAAGATTTGAAGAATGATAACCAATCTTTAAGGGAAGAATTGAAGAAGGACAACCAAGAAACAAAGGAAGAATTGGGCCGTAAAATAGAAAGGACCAATAAGAGAATTGAGGAAACCAGTAAAAAGGTGGAAAAGAAAATGGAAGAAAATAAGAAGAATTTGGAAGAAAAGATGGAAGAAACCAATAAGAAAATCGAAAGTGATCATCAACAGTTAAGGAAGGAGTTAAGAGAGGACTACCAACGGTTAAGAGAAGAAATAAGGGAGGATAACCGACGATGGCATAAGGAAATGAAAGAAGACAGGGAAGAGGAAAGAAGGGATAGAAAAGAATACAGACAAATCTTGAAGGAAGGTTTGAGTGAAATAGATAAAAACGTCACATCCTTGGATGAAGAATTGGATAAGACACTGGACAACAGCAAACCAGAACGAAAGGAAATACCAAACAATAAAACAATGGAGCCAGTGATAGTGTTACCTGAAAAGAAAACGAACAGGAAGAAAGAAAATACTAAGGATATGGAAGTGAAACAAAAGAGAATGAAAAGAAGGCATCCAAAGAAATTAATGAAAACAAGGGAAGAAATGGAAATGATGAACCATGGTTTATTTGATAATGATAATATCCCTATTACCAACAATGAAGAAATCGTGAGTTCCAGAAATTATGGAAATAGATTGATGGTAATCTCAGAAATGGTTTACCAGCAGACAGTAGTTTACCACGGGGAAGTGATCAGAGGTAAATGGAATACAACAGGGACGGAGATATATGGTAGATTGTCAATGGTATCATTGATCATTGATGGACCAGAGACGTACTGGTATATAAAACACTATGATAGAGGGAGCCGAATAAGCTTAGCAGCCAACAAAGGAATAGCAGCTAGAAAAATGAAATACAAGAGAAAGGCTAGAGATGTCACTAGTACCGGAACGATGATGAAGACTATGGTCATCCGGACAATGAGAGCAAATGAAGTGACAGACTACGGTTAAGTCTAATACCATACACCTCCACAAAAAGGGACTGATGTTATGATAACCGGCAATGGCAAAAAACTATGTCAAAGAAAAAGAAATTATGAGCAACTGTCCAACCTAATAAAAATCTTCAACCTGGGTATATAAAAGAAAAATAATAATAAGAAGTACATTTGAAATAAAGAAAAGAAGAGAGCTAATACCATATTTAGGGTAATAATATGATATGTTAACCATATTTATGAAAAAATATTATGAGTAATTGAATGTATGGAAGAAAGAATTAAAGTAAAAATTCAAAAATGAAGTAATGACTACTTACTACCTATTATTTAGAAAACCATTTATGAATCAAGAAGAAAATGAATTTTGAATTAAATCTCAAAATTCAAAAATGAAGTAATGACTACTTACTACCTATTATTTAGAAAACAATTTATGGACAAGAGAAAATGAATTTTGAATTAAATCATCAAAATTCAAAAACCCAAGTAAAAACAATTTACTACCTTATTTTAAAAACAACTTTTAGAAATGAACAAGGAGAAAAAGAATTTGGATAAAACATTACAAACAATTATATATGGGACCAATTCTGAAAAACTTTCCAGAATAAAGAAATGGCAATACAAACCACTGATACAATTTAAATGAATAAACTTATTGTGAAGTAAAATTAATGAGAATTTTATATCAAATAAACAGAGATATTAAACATATGTAATTAATAATTAAAGAGTGCATTTGGTTAAAAAGCAAGAGCAGGATAACAGTGTGAAAAAAGGAAGAAAAATCTATATATAAATAAATCCATAAGAAAAAGATGATCATATAATAAATGTCAATTATAAGAAGTACAATTAAAAGAGTAATTGAAAAAACATAATACTAGTGGAATGATTCAAAAATATAATACAAAATATATGCTACCAATGACCAGAAGGAGATTGTAATAACAGTCAAGAAATGACAGAGAATTAAAAACTTTACACTGAATAATAAGTGAGGATTATATTATACCAGCTTCCAATCACAAGGAGAAATAAAATGCCAGCAGAGCTAACCATTGAGAAAAATAACTGAGATAGAGATTCACTAAGATAGAAATATTAATAGATCTGTTCGTATACGAAGTGAAATATCCAAAGATATTTAATTTTTTTATATAGTCATAAGGTGGACTATTCTTATATAATTTTATTAATGACTGTCTGAGATAAGTCCAGCAGTATTATTATGTATTGGTCAGAGATGATTTACCTCTGTAATCAATAAATGACGTAGTATGGCCAGCAGAGTGAGATGCCTACAGAGCCCCTCTGGACACTGCCCCAGCTAACGTGTTAGGGAATTTTAGGGAATAAATATCCCAAGGATAAAGAAACGAGTTAAGAAGAAAATGGAAAAATAAAAAATAACGAACCTCAGATGACTATTACTATCAGTAAGAATCCAGTTAATAATGAAATATAGATAAGCTCAAAAATATAGGAGAACAAATTTTTAGAAATGTGAAGGAAGTAAAGAAATATAATTTATAATATAATGTCATAAGCAATTACTTCAGACAAACTAAGTATGATCTGAACTAATCACTTCTGGAAGAGAGCAATCTGTAGCATGACAGATAATCCACACAAATACATTACTCAATGATCATTAATAAAGCTCTAATATATGGAATATCCAGATGAGAATTAATTAAAATGCACTGTTTAATAATATATTCACAAGAAAGGTTAAATAAAGAAAAATTCTGCAAATAATATAATATAATACAAATTTAAAAACCCAGAAGACTAAAATTAATAATAACAAAATTACCCAGGTAAGATAGAAGCAGGCAATTAATATACCCCGTCAAAGAAACCAGACCAGAAGAAACGAAGGCATACACGGCGAAAAACTACAGAAGAAGGAAGAATAGTCAAAACTACCACTACAGAAGACAGAAGAAAGAAGACTAATTAAAACTACTACTACTGAAGAATGAAGACAGAAGAACGATCAAAGATACAGAAGACAGAAGAAAGAAGAATAATTAAAACTACTATTACTGAAGAAAGAAGAACAATCAAAGATACTGAAGACAGAAGAAAGAAGAATAATTAAAACTACTATTACTGAAGAAAGAAGAACAATCAAAGATACAGAAGACAGAAGAAAGAAGAATAATTAAAACTACTATTACTGAAGAAAGAAGAACAATCAAAGATACAGAAGACAGAAGAAAGAAGAATAATTAAAACTACTATTACTGAAGAAAGAAGAACAATCAAAGATACAGAAGACAGAAGAAAGAAGAATAATTAAAACTACTATTACTGAAGAAGGAAGAACAATCAAAGCTAAAGAAGAAGGAGGAACAATTAAAACTCAAAGAAGAAAGAAGAACAAACTAAATCTAATGAAGAAAGAAGAACTAGTTAAAACTACTACTACTGAAGAATGAAGAAAGAAGAACAATCAAAGATACAGAAGACAGAAGAAAGAAGAATAATTAAAACTACTATTACTGAAGAAAGAAGAACAATCAAAGATACAGAAGACAGAAGAAAGAAGAATAATTAAAACTACTATTACTGAAGAAAGAAGAACAATCAAAGATACAGAAGACAGAAGAAAGAAGAATAATTAAAACTACTATTACTGAAGAAAGAAGAACAATCAAAGATACAGAAGACAGAAGAAAGAAGAACAATTAAAACTACTATTACTGAAGAAAGAAGAACAAACTAAATCTACTGAAGAAAGAAGAAGGAAGACTAATTAAAACTACTACTACTGAAGAAGGAAGAATAAAGAAGAACCAAACTCAAAGAAGAAAGAAGAATAATAAAAATAAGAACTACAGAAGAAGGAAGAAGGAAGGATAATCCAAAACTACAGAAGAAGGAAGAATAACCAAACTCAAGAAGAAAGAAGAATAATTAAGACGACCCATATAAAACAAAAACCCCATAGGGAAAGAACCCCCAAAAAACCCCAAAATCAATGAATGCCCAAAAAAGAAAGTATAACACATTAAAAAACCATATCACTGTAAAACTGACAAAAAACTAAAAGTGTTAGCTGTAGTAAATATTAGTGCATTCAAAAAGTTATTGTGTAATGTGCATAAACAAATCTTCACAGTTCCCCCATGGTTGAATATTTCATATTAAAAACTAGAAAAAGACTAGTAAATATAGTAATAATTTACCATGGAAAGGTGTAAGTGATCAAATTATAACTAATAAACTTTAAGAAAGGTGCATGAGTAGCAGTACAAAGTAACAAACTTTAAGTTTTGTGAACAGTGCCTACTTTGATAATGAAGTAGTAATTTTACTAATAAAAAGCTACTAAAACTGTATGAACATTCCATAGAATGGAATATAACTTAGATAGCCAGGGTTATACTTTAAGAGGGGGCATAAATCTTATAAAATGGGGAATTACAGAACTAACTGTTTATGATGGAGTAGTAGAAGGTATTAACAATTATATATGGATCCAAATGTGGGGTTCTAATTAAATGTAGCATTTAGATAAGTAAGGGTTAGTCATAAGAAATATTAGTATTATAATTGTTATTTTATTGTTCATGTTAATTTAGGAATGCATTATCTAAAATTAGATAACATTCCAATGTTGTAGAAATACTTTTTATTATGTTATTAGGTGATATACCAAAACAATGTTATTAAGAACACCAGTTTTATATATCTGGGTGTTATATTTTAATTGTATAATCTATAATTACTGTTATGCCAGATCAGAGAACTAATTTTTAATCAAATATATCAGAGTCAGAAGTCAGAGAAGGAAATAAAATAATTACATTAGTAAAACATTCTGCAAATAGCCACAATTCAAATCTAGGCAATATAATAAAGTTAAAATGCAGAATAATTAATAAACCTAATCTTATAAACCAGTCAAACTGACAATATTTAGGCAAGATACACCCAACATATTAAATACTATGTAAATAAGGCTTTCTAAAGATATGGTCATTCTATGAGTAAAATTATTTATTTGTATAATGAAATACCATTTGAAACTGAAATAGGTTCACTAACTTTATCAGAAGGGGAATCATATACAACTGAATTATATGAAAAAACCATCATTAATATACTAAATTGCAATAAAATAAGTGAGAATTGATAATTATACAAATTTCAGATTTCATAGAATAATAATTATATTAGTTAAAATGGCTATTATTTACATAGAAGACAGGGAAGTATAATTTTAGGCCTACCTCCCAAAAAATTATAAGAAATAATTTTCAGATAAAACTTTGTAATACTAACTTAATTACTATCAAAATAAGTAGAATAGAATAGTGAAAACGAATATGTATTTTATATTTCAAACAGTTAAGTAATAACGAATTTACTTTATAAGCATAGTGCACGAAATTAAAGTGTGTCGGAAGTTATGGCAATTTTAAACAATGTCTTTTTAATATTAAATTGGCTAAGACGTTTCGGATGACGAAGGAAATCCAGGCAGTTCATTATTATACATTGAAGAGCACACTTGACGTGAATATTTTATAAAACCCAACCTTAATGGCGATTACGTATAACTAAAGTTCGGAATCAGTTTTTGTGTAAAAATTAAATTTTAAACTATTCTAATCATTGTGAAGTGGTGAAGTTGCCCTATGAACTACATAACACCTATAAACAGCATCACATATCACTATTTAAACGAAATAACACTGGAATCACACCAAATACCAAGTGAATATTCGAGGTTAAACGGACACACATAAACACCAATTGATCTACTTATTTAACAACATTTTTACACCCAGTGACTTTTCCATCTTACTCCAGTGACATTAAACTATACCCAAGAAGAGATTAAACGAGTACGAAGAGGATTTAATCGCAGAAGGAACATATTTATTCCACAAGTACTTTGTCAATGTTAGAAGGTGAAATCCACGCATGCGCCAGACGGCCACTTTGACTGATCTCATCAACACAACCAGTCGACTGTTTGCGGAACTGTGGTGAATAAAAATTATATATAAACTTTTATTATTACTAATTACCATTCTATTGTTTAATTTTAATACATTTTCAGCATTGTAAGTGTTATAGTTTCTGACCCTGACCTTCTCTGGCTTTTTTATAAATAACCGTTAAAAGAACCTATATGTGTATAATACCAATATAAAAGTCGTAGATCGACCGGACCTGAGTGAGTCGAACGGCATTATAACATTGTTTTCAATTAAGCAAATTCATTATTTTGTTGAATAAACGCTTGTTATCTAGTGAATTGAATTTGATTTCTTTAATAAAGGAATATAACCATTAATTAATAAAGAAAACTCGACAACCTTTAAAGGCAATATATGCGAATTACAACCTTTCAAGAGGAAGAAGAAGGGAGCTGTTCGCGCCTAATTCAAAGTGGATTGTCTTTTTAATAAATTTAACGAAGGGAAGATCATTACTAGAAGACACACCATACCATACTATTTATAATTACAATCAATAATCTCAATTTATTACTAAATTTTAAGAATATAAACACCTCGAAAACAATTATTTCAGAATTATAAAATTATATCACATTTCAAATTGCTACAACAACAACATACACCAAGAACATTTGATAACAGCATTTTTTAGGAACATTACCAAATCGACGTCTCCCGGAGCGGAACGTCATTACTACACCTACGCACCATAAAAGTCAATCTGGGTAATATTATACCAGAACACCATTACAATTACAATTATATATTACCAAAGTGAAGACCAGCAGAGAGAGCCGAATGAAGACTAGAAGACATCATCTATATTACTACACACAATAGTGAGAGTACAATTCTCATACAACTACACATATTTTTATATTTGTATATTTTGTAATTTACATTAATATTACAAAATTGGCTAGCCCAACCAGTGGGGCTTACAGGTGAGCACAATCTACATACATCAACCTTTTATTTATTTTATTATACCCACTCAATTTACATTTATATTACTATATATATATATATATATATATAGATATAGCAGCCCATCAGTTTAACCAATACCCCATAGAAATTAGCTGTGATTGTAGAACATTTTTGATGCAGAATAATTCGCCATCTGATCGGTGTTCAACAATCGATGACGTTGAACTGATGCCCTAAATTGAAGAAAATATATACAAACGTTTATACAAGTAACAATCCACCCATCAATTCAAACTCGTTTTATACACTTTTACTCGTTATGTCTATGTATATATATAAACTTTGTATATATGAATCTACATAATTACACTCAGAATCTTGAGGGCTTATCTTAATATAAATAAAAGTCATTGTATATATGTATGTATGTATGTTCCACATCTCCTCCTAAACCACTGGACCGATTTCAACCAAACTTGGCACAAATATTTTACGCAACGCGAGAACAAACATAGGACAGGTGTTTTTTTCGATACGATCCTTTGGGGGGGGTCCTTTAGGGTCTTAAAAACTATTAGATCTGGTTACCAAGGCAACCCAATAGAATACATTCTGGTTGCCATAGCATCGGTGGAGGCATCCCGCGTAGACTAGCCCGGGAGTCGTCCGACGGGCCTTCCCCGGAGTCCGTCCACGGAACCCGGGGAATCTTATGTCGGATCTCACAAAAAACGGCCGGGCCCGAGTTCCAGCGCCTCGCCCGGCATGTCGAAGTCTTTCCCGGCCTTCGGAGAAACTTCCGTACCCCGGGGAGCTCTCTGACCAAGTCCTAGCGCGGGAGTTCAACCTGCCGGGATGCCGGAAATGCAGGTGGTGTCCCGGCATAGGTAGAAGCCTCCTGCGTAGGGAATTGCGCGGGAGTCGTCCGATGGGCCTTCCCCGGAGTCCGTCCACGCAACCCGGGCAGTCTTAGGTCGGATCTCGAGAAAACCGGCCGGGCCAGAGTTCCAGCACCTCGCCCGGTATGTCGACGGCTTGCCGGGCTTCAGAGATCCTTCAGTACCCCGGGGAGGTCTCAGACAATGTCCTAGCTCGGGAGTTCGACCGGCCTGGATGCCGGAAAAAGCAGACGGTGTCCCGGCATAGGTGGAAGCGTGCCACGTAGGGAATAGCGCGGGAGTCGTCAGACGGGCCTTCCCCGGAGTCCGTCCATAAAACCCGGGTGGTCCTAAGTCGGATCTCGCGAAAAACAGCCGGGGCAGAGTTCCAGCGCCTCGCCTGGCATGTCGGCGGCTTTTCCGGGCTTCGGAGTACCTTCCGTACCCCGGGGAGGTCTCTGACAAAGTCCTAGCGCGGAAGTTCGACCGGCCTGGATGCCGGAAAAAGCAGGCGGTGTCCCGGCATAGGTAGAAGCCTCCCGCGTAGGGAATAGCGCGGGAGTTCGAAAAACGGCCGGGCCAGAGTTCCAGCGCCTCGCCTGGCATGTCGACGGCTGTTCCGGGCTTCGGAGAACCTTCCGTACCCCGGGGACGTCTCTGACAGAGTCCTAGCGCCGGAGTTCGAACGGCCTGGATGCCGAAAAAAGCAGGCAGTGTCCCGGCATAGGTGAAAGCCTGCCGCGTAGGGAATAGCGCGGGAGTTGTCCGACGTGCCTTCCCCGGAGTCCGTCCATGGAACCCGGGAAGTCCTAGGACGGACCTCGCGAAAACTGCCGGGCCAGAGTTCCAGCGCCTCGCCCGGCATGTCGGCGGCTTTTTCGGGCTTCGGAGAACCTTCCGCACCCAGGGGAGGTCTCTGATAATGTCCTAGCGCGGGAGTTCCACCGGCCTGGATGTCGGAAAATGCAGGCGGTGTCCCGGCATAGGTAAAACCCTCCCGCGTAAAGAATAGCGCGGGAGTCGTCCGACGGGCCTTCCCCGGAGTTCGTCCACGAAACCCGGGGAGTATTAGGTCGGATCTCGCTAAAAACGACCAGGCCAGAGTTCTAGCGCGTCGCCTGGCATGTCAAAGGCTTTTCCGGGCTTCGAAGAACCTTCCGTACCCAGGGGAGGTCTCTCACAATGTCCTAGCGCGGGAGATATCGACCGGCCTGGATGCCGGAAAAAGCAGGCGGTGTCCCGGCATAGGTAGAAGCCTCCCGGGTAGGGAATAGTGAGGTAGTCGCCTTACGGGCCTTCCCCGGAGTCCGTCCACGGAACCCGAGGAGTCTTAGGTCGGATCTTCGTACGGCCGGGCCAGAGTCCACGGTTCTTATAAATAAAGATATAGGTTATGATATCGAAGGTGGTGTATGCGTCTTAAGAAACTTCTTAATAGTGCGTGAATTCAGACTTGTTTCAGTTTGAATTTAAAAGTGGATAGGCCTATATTAAGATAGAAGTAAGTTATAAGCGAGTATAAAAAACAATGTTTTGATAGCGAATGTATTCAGATCGTAGTGTTCAGACAATATGAATGCGCTTGCTTCAGTTTGAATTTAAAAATTGATAAGCTGAAATCTATAGAGGTATTGTATTGTTAGAATAAGTTTAGGAGACACTAATTTAACTAATACCTTATTTCACCATTAATACAATGAATTATAAAATGACAGTTAAATACGCAGCGCATGCAAGTATTGTAGGCATTTTATTGAAAACTAATTTAGCTGTTCGCCCTCTCCCAGAGTTAGAAATCGAACAGGGGCATCACGCGCAACAGAATTCTTCTCCAGATATAAGAATAAAGTTTATGACATGTTCTTAAACAGGTGCGCTACAGAGTAGTCTATTCCTCCAGTGAGAATGTGAACATAACAGTATAAGGAAGATTATACAATATAGAAGTAATATAACGTTAGAACAAGAATAGGTGCCTATGAGCCTATGAATATATTATGAACCTGAGCAACGCTGGGTAAATCGGCTAGTATCTAGTAAATGCCACGATTTTTGTTTGTTTTCGCGTTGTCTTTACGCTAAATTTTTTTTAACGTTCTATACATAGCCTATCTAATATTGCATTCATCTAAAATATATATAACATGTTAGTAGGGGGAAAATGCTGGTCCTGACGCAAGTACCGTTATTCCCCCACCACCGCCAAGATCAAAGAGATGCCGCCGTTCCCGCGGTCCAAGATTTTTTCCAACGCTCTCCCCACCACCGCTGGACCCGCAGAATCCCAAAGGAGCACAGCATCCGCGAATTTCCGCGAATCAAATTTATTATTTTTTTAAATTGATTTTTTTAATTTTTTTATTTAAATTGATTTGCATATCAAGGGGGTGGGTGGGGGGTGGGTGGGGTTCAACAGACCACCCGCATCCGCGAGTTTCCGAGAATATATTTTTTTATTTTTTTTAATTAAGCTGATTTGCATATCAGAGGCGGGTGGTGGGTGCTGGGCAGTGGGTGGGGGTTCAACTTGATGTGTTATAGTGTATATTAATAACATATGATCAGGGTTACCAATCTTGCATTATTGTGTATAGAACAGATCTGCCAACATTTGTCTGTGGTGGGAAATTCAAACTATATTATCATGATTGTTGTCGATATCAATTCTCTCTTTGAATGTAAATAACTATCTCTCTCCCTCCCTCTCTCTCTCTCTCTCTCTCTCGCACACACACATTTAGTAGATTACTGTTGCATCTCACTTTCTCTCTGCGTGTTTATGTAACGGGTCTCACTCTCTCACTCTCTCTACGCCATCGGTTTTACTATGATATCATGTTATCAATTCTCTCTTTGAATGTAAGTAACTCTCTCTCCCTCCCTCTCTCTCTGTCTCTAGACGCAGTTATCCATCACGATATAAACTCTCTCTCTCTCTCTCTCTCTCTCTCTCTCTCTCTCCTCTCTCTCTCTCTCTCACACACATATTTGAATGTAAGTAACTATCTGTCAAGTAAAACTATCTCTCTCCCTCCCTCTCTCTCTCTCTCTCGCACACACACATTTAGTAGATTACTGTTGCATCTCACTCTCTCTCTGCGTGTTTATGTAACGGGTCTCACTCTCTCTCTCTCTCTACGCCATCGGTTTTACTATGATATCATGTTATCAATTCTCTCTTTGAATGTAAGTAACTCTCTCTCCCTCCTTCTCTCTCTGTCTCTAGACGCAGTTATCCATCACGATATAAACTCTCTCTCTCTCTCTCTCTCTATCTCTCTCTCACACACATTTGAATGTAAGTAACTATCTGTCAAGTAAAACTATCTCTCTCCCTCCCTCTCTCTCTCTCTCTCGCACACACACATTTAGTAGATTACTGTTGCATCTCACTCTCTCTCTGCGTGTTTATGTAACGGGTCTCACTCTCTCACTCTCTCTCTCTCTCTACGCCATCTGTTTTACTATGATATCATGTTATCAATTCTCTCTTTGAATGTAAGTAACTCTCTCTCCCTCCCTCTCTCTCTGTCTCTAGACGCAGTTATCCATCACGATATAAACTCTCTCTCTCTCTCTCTCTCTCTCTCTCTCTCTCTCTCTCTCTCTCTCTCTCTCTCACACACATTTGAATGTAAGTAACTATCTGTCAAGTAAAACTATCTCTCTCCCTCCCTCTCTATCTCTCTCTCTCGCACACACACATTTAGTAGATTACTGTTGCATCTCACTCTCTATCTGCGTGTTTATGTAACGGGTCTCACTCTCTCACTCTCTCTCTCTCTCTCTACACCATCGGTTTTACTATGATATCATGTTATCAATTCTCTCTTTGAATGTAAGTAACTCTCTCTCCCTCCCTCTCTCCCTCCCTCTCTCTCTGTCTCTAGACGCAGTTATCCATCACGATATAAACTCTCTCTCTCTCTCTCTCTCTCTCTCTCTCTCTCTCTCTCTCTCTCTCTCTCTCTCTCTCTCTTTATGTCATCGGTTTTACAGTGATATATCATGTCTCTCTCTTTCGCTCGCAGACGTCGAAAGAAATTCCTAGTTTATAATGTAATTACCTGTGCATGTGCTGTTACAGATGACAAATCCATACGTTAACGACTTCACAATAAATGTTAGCCTATTGTGTGTGTGTGTGCTATGTAAATTGTTTGTACATCAATGAATAATATAATCGTGCTAGTTTTAATGTAATGCGTATTGCTGCTGCTGCTGCTGCTGCAAAAGTCGGTAGAAATTCCCGCATTCAAATAGTTGACAGCACCAATAAGATGTGATTTGAATCTTTCGGTGTAGCATTTCACATAATTTAATGTACTTTACAAATAATTGCTTACATGTTCAGAGGTTTATAACGAAATAAATTAAAATAAACCATAATTTGTTTTAAATATATATTTACACCACTGTACACAAACTTAAAATATAGTTTACAAACCGTTGTAATACAATTATTCAAAAATACATTTTACATTGATTAAATATATATATCACAACAAACATTGTTGTATAAAGTAAATACAATATTAATAATAATTTTTAAATAATAAATTTCACGCCTGTAGATACAGTCCACATGAAAGTTTATCTGTAACATAACAATACAGTCGATATTAGAATTACTGATACGATAAATATTCAATTATCACACGCACACGCACAGTCAGTGGAAAGAAAGAATCAAATGCGTTAAGTAAGTAAACTTTTTCAAGTATGTGTCATTTTTCATAAAGTTAATGTACTTTCAAATAATTTCTAATCAAACCAAATATTATTCACCGGAACTTTGTAAATACTACTTAGAATCAATGATACATTTATCACGTACATACAAATTCAATTATTAAAGTGTTAAGTACAGGGAGTTGAAACTACACACACACACACACACACACACACACACACACACACACACACACACACACACACACACACACACACACACACACACACATCAATAAATTGTTTGTTAACACGATTGCTACTTACGACGTTAGGACACAATCTCCACCTGCGATGTTTGATCCCTCGTCCCTCGATACACTAAATGTAGTTCTTTGGGTTTGATATGTCTGAGCTCCTCATTCGTGAAGACACCTGCATACCTCTTGGGAAGATAGACACGATACTGGTGGTCACCATGCTCCAACGTAGCAAGCACAGAGTTCCCATATTTTGTGTCCACATTTGTTAAGACCATGATGGGATATTTTTTATTCACTGTCAATTCTGAACATCGCTTGTACTCGATAGCACTTACAGCATTAAACTTTACAAGAAACGACATTATTAGAAGAGAGAGAGAAAGACGCTAGTGAACACGTCTGTATCAAACGAGAGGGAACCAAACAATGACAGAATATTCGACACAAAAGGACAGTACAATGTGATAGTGGTGGTGGTGGTGGTAACGTCGTCATCAGAAAAGTCTGTGTCCCACTTTCATTTACGGCTTTGCATGTATGAACATGTCCCCCCAGACGAAATTAGAGACACCAAAAATATAACAATGTCATTAGGAAAGTCCACATTCCACTTTCATAAGGAAATAGTCACCGCTTACAGCTATGCATGTATGTACATGTCCACAACAGAATTAGAGATATAAATGTCATCATTCGCTGTGACCTACTTTCTAAATTTTGTCGCGCTCACATTAAAAATGTTTGTTTAAAGCAAAAATCATGAATCATCCATTCCCGAATAGCATGCACTTTATAGTTGGCACATCGGTCAGAAGAATTGAAATGTCTAAGACATTCTGTTCCGTGAAATAGATACGGTATGTTTTTAGGACAACCAAAGTCATCGAGATTGATGATATTATTGTGTATTATCTTTGATTGTAAAAAACGTTTTTTCTCAAAACCCTTCACAAACACATATTTATATATACGTGTATGTGATGTTAACAATGAAACAAGATTGTCGTACGGTGTCTCTCCTTCGCTCCATCTAAGTCTGTGATAATTTGACGTTAACCAGTGGTTTTTCCTAGCGTATTTTGGATTCGTAACGGATGTAGCAGGCGGAGTGAAAATCCAGTGTCTACCAGCAAATCTCAGAACGTCCATGATTGACAGTTCCTTCACAATATATTTTCCGTTGTCATCGAAAAAGCACTGGAAGTCAATTATAACTGCAGTGTTATCCATAATACTGTAAGACAAAGAAACCACACATTACAAACTCTATATATATATTATGTTTAAACACACAAATATCGTTGCGATATTAATATGCGAACTTACGTTTACAGACGTCTGGACTGAAGCGTCGAGAGACATCAACTGACGAAAGAAACAAGTGTTGGGGGGTACTATACATGGAGACGAATTTTTTTAGCAGGTGGGGATGGGTCGTCATCATCGTTCTCCATGTTGATGCGACGTATTCGATAATGACCGTACGCAAGTATATCACGACCATTGTCTAGTATATAGCGCTTATCATCATACGGTGACAACGCTTGCTTATTTACGCGCATCGTGTACAGCGTATGATGATCGCTACGTAAACAAAGCGCACTGGCAGAAAACTGACAATGATCAGTGAGACACTTGCGATACATATCGTGTCGTAGACTCCTCTTAATCGCAACTCGAGGTACACCTTTACATACACGTTATTGACACTCTTTGGTAGGATCTTCGTGTGCCACAAGGAACGAATAACATTTCGCTCGGAGACCCACGAATTCTCTAATAGGACGACCACACGTTTCATCCTTGAACAGTCCGACAACCTTTTTGTTTTTAAGGCTATAACAAGGATGAGACGTAGGGTAACCCGATGTGTCAAAAACGTGTAGGTCCTCCTTCATGTCTGCGTACAAGTCAGATGTTTGAATACTATACATCAGACTGTCTGTATCTGTCATTAGCAATCTAACGTTACGGCCGTACTTGCCGACAGCGTAACGATAATGAAAGTCATACATTATCGTTTTGCTAACGTCAAGCACCGTGAAGCCGACATACACGGGACGGGAAAGAACGATGGATTTTTTACGGAGTGGAGCCCCACCAGATCGTTCGTATAACGAATCATACGTTTCAGCCTAGGTGTGGAAACTAGTTTTTGAAGCCGTCGTTCATCTGAGACTAGTTCAAAGTCTATATGTTTCCGTACGTTCTCCAGCGACTTGCCGTATACGGCGTTGTTCATCAGTTTGAAAAGGTCTTTTTCAAAGCTGTTGACGGCTGCTTGCCCCTTGCGGGTGTTGAAATCGATAAACGGTTTCAACCAAGCGCTTTGCTTAAAACACAACACCCTATGAGTCGCTTTCAGCTCTAAACCAAGACTTAAATACAACTTCAAATTTCGATAATGGAAAACGTAATTTTGTTTGTCCTCCAAAGTCGTTAACAACTTCTCTACGGATGACATTGTTAACCCTGATTCGTTATACGATGAATTGTATATACTCTCATGTAAACGTTTGGAAAAGGGAGAAAGGATATCGGGTGTTACGCGCTGGCGCACAGGTGCAAGCGGGTAGTCGGAATGCAGGTCGTGTAGTGTATCAGGATAGTGTAGGTCGACCTCGAGGATGTACCCGATGTCGGAATCATCACTCACATTACGTACGTCCAAAGACTCGATTTCGTTACGATCGAGCCATCGGAAGTCTGCGTAAGGGAGTGGTTGCGACATGGCTGCACCGTATAGATTGTTACAGTCCGTATACAGAATGAAGGAGGTCGGTTTCGAAACATCGTACTGATCTGGGATCAGAGGGTTGTTAGCGATGGCATGACGGTTGGATGTCATAGCAACGCCTCCGCGGACCCCAGACTCTACAAACAGATGTTGATTTATATCTATCAACAGCTCCAATTCGACCCCTGTCATTTTTAGCATCGCGTTCCAAGCGAGACCGGGAAGCGAGTAAAAATGACACGGGTCCAAACAGTAATCGCGTAAGGCCATGTCCCGAAAACTTTCAAAGACATCAGCCAGCAGCATTACGTCTGTCAACAAATACAGATCATGGTAATCTCCAAACGTACGCAGATTGAATGCACTCCACACGTTTTGTGCGTGCTCGTAATCTGCGTCCGAAATAGACGATTCCATCAACCGGTTATCAAAGTGTTCACGAGCGGGTAGACTTGTTTCGTTGAACCGATCAATACTGTCAACGTACTCGTAAGGGTATACCCCCTTGCGTACGAGCAGATTGGTCTGTTCGTCGAAACCCCGTCTAAGCATTTCCTCTCTAAGCAAAGGAAATTGGCTCCCGGACGTGGACAGATTGCTAACGAGTGTGTCCAGAGAGCGATTAAGAAATTGAAAAGAGTCTACGAAACGCAAGGGACCCAGGGAGAACGACACGTAACGCTCACTAGATGTTGCAATGCAGGATACGTGTTGGTCCTTATATTTTCCCAAACCCTGCATTAAATGGTGACAGTCGTAGCCACGAAGGTTGTGAAAGAAGACGGGGATATGACGCGGCATCTTGTAGCTCAGATTACAGCTATTGTGGGCTGCTCTCAAGAATTTCCCCGTAAGATGACAATGATTGCGTACCTTGTCATCGTCTGTCAAATGGCGCTCACACAAATGGCAAACGGTGGCGTTAGTGAACGCAACATTATCATCATCGGACATAATTAATTTTACGTTATAACGTATTACCTTCATCATATCCTCGACGTCTTTCATTAACCACGAGAAGAAAGTGTCTACAACGTTTTCACCACGATATACTTTAACCTCTCTCAAGAGACTGTGAGCGTGATCAACGATAGCATAGGAGAAACCTGACGGAATATGCATCGCTTCGTATGATGTGGACGATACAGGAGGAGAAGGTATTTTCTGGCGGACACCACTGCTATCAACTGAGTAGAAGTCACCTAAATCTTTCACTGTCGTCGAAATGTCGTTACCTGGTGAACACGATTGGAGGGGGGTGATAAGGGACTCGAAGTCGGCGTAGACGGTAAAGGGTACTTTGAGACAGTGTGCGTAATTTTTAAATGACATAAACTTCTCCTCCTCTGTGGGTATTTTGGTTTTCTGTTCACCATAAGGTGTACAGTAGGGGAGATGTTCGGACAGACCATGTTCTGTGGAGAAACGATGCAGGCAGTAGTCGCAGTAAAATGATTTACGATTGACTTTTGTTAGGGAAAATAACAATTTATTAATGCTACTGATAAGACAGTAGTGTTTCGGCTATTTGTATCGGACAGAAGCAAAAGATTAACATGATGTAATCTGTCCTTATTGGGGGTAATTCTTAACGGATAAACCTCATTTTTTGATTCGTTTCTGATATTGTCTTCTATATTATAGCCGAAAACGTTTATAGAAATGTTGGGATTCTGTGTTTCAAATTTAGAAATTGAGTTTATAGAAACAGGGTACTCGATACCGGACATATTTATTGTGTTTATGAAGGAGGTGTATTTTGAAACACGTTCTTTATCTCTTACTTGAGGGTGTATGTGGGCTAGAACAGACCATAGAAAACACATTTCATCTTGGGAGTTCTTGATGTTGACTACTGCCTTGGTGAGTGCAAGTTTTCGCGGGGTAGGAATGTAGGAGGACGCTGCTAGAGGCCGGTACCGTCCAACAACCAGTTCCAGCTTCAGTACAGCATCCACCGACCATCCGCTCCCGTCACGGGTAAAATTGGATATGCTATTCGTGATTTTGTCGTATGATTCGTCTAGTAGACAGTTCAACTCGTCGTTGTCGTCCGTGAGCAACGTACGACAACGTCCGTGGAAGACGGCGTCTTTGGTTACCTCTTTTTCTTCGCCGCTGTCACCATCTAACACAGTTTTAGTGAAACGTATCCTGCACGCAATATGCCATTTGATACTACGTAAACGTGCTTGTTCTGCCAGAATATCCTTGCACAATAAAGGTCGCACCTCAGTCATTATCGATAATATATCTTGATCTCCCGTGTCCGTGTACACGGGCAGGTAATTAAATGTTGTGAGAGATCCTCTAATACTGGTGTTTCGTACGATATAAAATCGTGTCATAACTGAAACAATAGAAACATGTGTATTAGCTAATAGGAATGATGAATAACATACACACACACACAAATTCATGTTTGTGGTAAATACATAGATAGTACACGTTAGTTTATTGCAAACTGTGAAGATGGCAGCTACTCCCGATTTTAGCATTGAAAGTGAAAGAAGAAAATCGTTCAAGTATTGGGAAGTGACGTTTGTCAGCCCCGACGAGTTAGCGTTTGCCGGGTTTTACTACTATCCGCTAAATTATGATGTTTGTGGGCATAGTATGTCATTCATAGACGATAGAGTTAAATGCTTTTGTTGCGGAATTGAATTAGGTCATTGGAGAGAAGGTGACAAACCTATGTCGGAACATGAAAAATTTTCTCCGCCATATCAATTTCTAAACAACGTCAAGAGACTATCTTGTACATGTTAGACAGAGTTGGATCATATTTTAATTCATATCAAACAAGTTTGGTTTGCTACATAATTATAGAGAGAGACAATTTCTTAACTGTACCAATTGGTATTAAATTTTTACCTTGTTGAGGCTGTTCCTGTTCCTGCTGATGTTGTTGTTGTTCCGGATTCTGCTGAAGGTCGGACATGATGATGATATTCAGACGAGAGAGTGAATACTGAAAAACAAAGAAACTGTTATACATATATATAGTTTTTTTTTTTTTTTTTTTTTTTAACGCTGGTATTATGTTAGTGTATCTTAAACGCTTTATATTACACAAAGTAAATTAGAATATCAATTTGTAACATACAATTTGTAGTGCGGTAGTGTTCAGCAACATGAACGAGTGGTAAGTAAGACGCTGTTGCGAAGTTCACAGGTTATATATAGTGCGAGCGTCGATGTGTGTGCAACTGTACTAAAAAAGCTGTTATGCGCATGCGCAAATAATTCAAATGCACATACGTAGATGACTGAAAAAGAGATGATTTACATAATAAATGTACGCTTAGACCAACGAAATGATCTTTAACATATCTGTGTTTCTTGATTATGAAAGAACATTCGTCTATCTCCTCATAATACATATCGTTACACAACAGAAGAGCACGAACCGTGTAGTACATTGCTGTAACGTTAACGGTAAGGTATACGTGGTTTTGATATTGAAAAACATTCCTCTACCTCTACGTAATACATAACGTACAGAAGAGTATCGAGAATCGGTTTGTAACTTTTGGTTAACGTTTCTTCCTCTTCACAGATCTCGTGTTTTACTGTGCATAGAAGCAATGGTATGAAACCTAATCAAGTGAATGACATCAATGAACATACAGTGTTGGAACGAATAAGGAAGAACACAACGTCTAAAATCAATTCAGTGAAACCGTTCAAATTTAAAGTTGGTGACCGTGTTCGTATAAGTAAGCACAAAATGGCGTTCGTCAAAGGTTATACACCAAATTGGACTAACAAAAAATATTCACTGTGGATAAAGTACAATCCACTAACATCCCCGTCACTTATCTGCTAAAAGATCATCTGAACAAAGTGTTGAAAGGTGGTTTTTACGAGCACGAGATTAGTAAGTCCAACGTCGGTGACGTATACCTAGTGGAAAAGGTGTTACAGCGCAAAGTTGACAGAGTGCGTGTTCGTTGGCTCAGTTTCGATGGTAAACACGATGCATGGATACATAAGTAAGATCTAATATAAAAAGGTGACAGCACGTGCTGAAAACAGTATGCTTTATGTATTCATGAAGATGAAGATTGTACAGCAAGCAAAACAAATTACCGATAAAGGATATAGACTTTTTGACTGGTGACGAAGGCAGGGCTGAACGTAAACCTGGTCCGCTATTACCGAACAGTATTCACTGTATTGTTACGGTGCCAAGTTCTTGTGGGACATCCAATGTGCTATTCAACCTACTGTTTGATGCCAACGGTATACGTTTCCGCAATGTATACGTGTTTTCAAAATCATTATTTCAACCAAAATACAGAATGGTAGAAACAGTGATGAAATCACTCGCTGATGAAGGTTTAGGTTATCACGCATACAGCGAGAACGAAGAAGTTCCACTACCGAGTGAAATCACTAGTCTCGACTCTGTTATCGTATTCGATGACGTATCGTGTGAAAGACAAAACAATATTCAAAAGTATTTTGCTATGGGGAGACATAGTAGTGTGGACACATTCTATCTATGCCAGACATATAGTCAGATACCGAAACAATTGATGCGTGACAACGCTAACTTGTTGATATTGTTCAAACAAGACGATCTAAATTTACGGCATGTATACAAGATCACGTCAACATGGATATGAAATATGATGCTTTCAAAGACGTCTGCACAGAAGCGTGGAAGGATCTATGACCAACAGTTCTTCATAAATATGAGTGTAGACAAGTTCGGTAGACACGACAGCACTGTAAGAGTGCGAAAAGAAACTCATCGAAGTCTGCGTGAGGATATCGGTTTAGGAGTGACTAACGACGGTCACTTTGATGTGAAAAACAAAAAGATACGCAACTTGGGTGATCCCGAATAGCTGCACGATATTGTTTCTTTACAGTACGTATACAATGTGTGCTTACAGTACAAGAACGACGCTACCGTAGACGCAAAAGATCATCGAATAATAATGCTAAACGATCCGCTTAAATCAAGAGATGCGGCCACAAAACGATACGTAGACGCAAAGAGTTTGAGAAAAGATCGTGCAGGTAACGTAATCGTTGATGACTGTCGGCTGACGCACGTGCAAGCGCCAGTCGCCAGCAAAGACGCTGTGAATTTAGAATTTTTATACGACAACACAATCAGTTTGCAAAGCAATGCTTTCTACGCTGGCGAAAGAAAAATTACGAATATAGCGGACGGAGTAGCTGACACAGACACAGTCACTGTACGACAAATGCACGAATTAAAACTACATATAAAGACCGAATTGTACAAGGTCACACAGGTATTTCACACATATATAATCAATCTGATAAAGTTCATCTATAAATATCAAGACAGTGCGACACAACGTTCAGTCCTGTCTGAATATATTGAAGAGGTGGGGCGTTTAATAGACGTTCTCGATACGGAAACAGTAATCAAGGAATGAAGATTTGTTTACAAGAATGCACGTACTTCGTAACAAACCTAATTGGAGTTGCATTGAACCTAACGTGTATGAGATTGCGTTCAACCCAACGTGTGTGGGGTTGCGTTGTGTGTGTGTGTGTGTGTGTGTGTGTGGGGGTTGTGTTGTGTGTGTGTAGGGTTGCGTTATACGCGCGCGCGTGTGCATGTGTGTGTGTGTGTGTGTGTGTGTGTGTGTGTGTGTGTGTGTGTGTGTGTGTGTGTGTAGTCTCTTGTAAAATATAATTAATTTTTACAAGATAATGTTTCTTCAAATATATGTATAGTTAATTTTTCATGATGTGAAATGAATTATTGGTGAGTTCTTATTCATATAGAGTGTACTTCAAATTATATGTAAGACAGAACGTTACCAATATGACTTAGATGACATTAAGAATATATTGTGCTTTTCATATATCACAATAAGACATCTACATTGTTTCTATATAGCCCTAACTAATTTGATTCTGCTTTCACGAGTTTGTTTGCAAAATTTAAACTGATTATCTGAGTAATTAACATTTGCGTGATTGCAATTTTTGTATAAGTGTGCTATAAATATATATAGCATTCCATTTTGTTCTTGATGTATGGCTAGCGGACAGTTTTCAAAATTCGTATTACCACCGTCTAGACGCCGGCCCACTACTGACACCAGAATTATTCAAATCAAAAGCCCCGCTGTTTGTATTCGATTGTGTAGGGTTGCGTTGTGTATGTGTGTGTGTGCGCGCGCGCGTGTGTGCGCATGTGTGTGTGTGTGTAGTCTCTTGTAAAATATAATTAATTTTTACAAGATAATGTTTCTTCAAATATATGTATAGTTAATTTTTCATGATGCGAAATGAATTAATGGTGAGTTCTTATTCATATAGAGTGTACTTCAAATTATATGTAAGACAGAACGTTACCAATATGTCTTAGATGACATTAAGAATATATTGTTCTTTTCATATACCACGATAAAACATCTACATTGTTTCTATATAGCCCTAACTAATTTGATTCTGCTTTCACGAGTTTGTTTGCAAAATTTAAACTGATTATCTGAGTAATTAACATTTGCGTGATTGCAATTTTTGTATAAGTGTGCTATAAATATATATAGCATTCCATTTTGTTCTTGATGTATGGCTAGCGGACAGTTTTCAAAATTCGTATTACCACCGTCTAGACGCCGGTCCACTACTGACATCAGAATTATTCAAATCAAAAGCCCCGCTGTTTGCATTCGATTGTGTAGGGTTGCGTTGTGTGTGTGTGTGTAGTCTCTTGTAACATATAATTAATTTTACAAGATAATGTTTCTTCAAATATATGTATAGTTAATTTTTCATGATGTGGAATGAATTAATGGTGAGTTCTTATTCATATAGAGTGTACTTCAAATTATATGTAAGACAGAACGTTACCAATATGACTTAGATGACATTAAGAATATATTGTGCTTTTCATATATCACAATAAGACATCTACATTGTTTCTATATAGCCCTAACTAATTTGATTCTGCTTTCACGAGTTTGTTTGCAAAATTTAAACTGATTATCTGAGTAATTAACATTTGCGTGATTGCAATTTTTGTATAAGTGTGCTATAAATATATATAGCATTCCATTTTGTTCTTGATGTATGGCTAGCGGACAGTTTTCAAAATTCGTATTACCACCGTCTAGACGCCGGCCCACTACTGACACCAGAATTATTCAAATCAAAAGCCCCGCTGTTTGTATTCGATTGTGTAGGGTTGCGTTGTGTATGTGTGTGTGTGTGCGCGCGCGTGTGTGCGCATGTGTGTGTGTGTGTAGTCTCTTGTAAAATATAATTAATTTTTACAAGATAATGTTTCTTCAAATATATGTATAGTTAATTTTCATGATGCGAAATGAATTAATGGTGAGTTCTTATTCATATAGAGTGTACTTCAAATTATATGTAAGACAGTACGTTACCAATATGACTTAGATGACATTAAGAATATATTGTGCTTTTCATATATCACAATAAAACATCTACATTGTTTCTATATAGCCCTAACTAATTTGATTCTGCTTTCATGAGTTTGTTTGCAAAATTTAAACTGATTATCTGAGTAATTAACATTTGCGTGATTGCAATTTTTGTATAAGTGTGCTATAAATATATATAGCATTCCATTTTGTTCTTGATGTATGGCTAGCGGACAGTTTTCAAAATTCGTATTACCACCGTCTAGACGCCGGCCCACTACTGACACCAGAATTATTCAAATCAAAAGCCCCGCTGTTTGTATTCGATTGTGTATGGTTGCGTTGTGTATGTGTGTGTGTGCGCGCGCGTGTGTGCGCATGTGTGTGTGTGTGTAGTCTCTTGTAACATATAATTAATTTTACAAGATAATGTTTTTTCAAATATATGTATAGTTAATTTTTCATGTGTGAAATGAATTAATGGTGAGTTCTTATTCATATAGAGTGTACTTCAAATTATATGTAAGACAGTACGTTACCAATATGACTTTGATGACATTAAGAATATATTGTGCTTTTCATATATCACAATAAAACATCTACATTGTTTCTATATAGCCCTAACCAATTTGATTCTGCTTTCACGAGTTTGTTTGCAAAATTTAAACTGATTATCTGAGTAATTAACATTTGTGTGATTGCAATTTTTGTATAAGTGTGCTATAAATATATATAGCATTCCATTTTGTTCTTGATGTATGGCTAGCGGACAGTTTTCAAAATTCGTATTATGTAGCAAA
Organism: Magicicada septendecula; assembly: GCA_034769895.1. Lineage (NCBI taxonomy): Eukaryota > Metazoa > Arthropoda > Insecta > Hemiptera > Cicadidae > Magicicada > Magicicada septendecula. The sequence goes on from CM068369.1 coordinate 382,280,108, forward strand.
CAAGACGATACGCTTAAGTCTTCAGCGGTTGATGTACGTTTAGAATTTGAATCGTCAATGAATTTTCCTGCGCAGACTACTGCCTACTGTATGATACTACATGATTCGCTTGTAGAATATACACCATTGTCCAACACAGTACATAGACGTGTTTAAGTTGTGCCGAGTCACGCTGAATCGGCGAAATTTCAGTTATTTACAATTGGAGAGTTCTGTAATTGACGATCATAAACTGGGCTGATATCTAGCGGTGAGTCCGCGCGAAAAGACGGAATAGTCCGCTTGACGTTATAGGCAGTACGCAATTAAAGCGGTAATTAGTGCTGTGCCCTACCCGTGGATAGGAAAAACTACTAGTTTAGACAACGGCGGTCGGGGGGCGGCACCAGCCGACTATCGGCAGTACCACTATCCAGGTGCTGCGTCCTGGCGAGATTTTCCTTACACAAACGGACACGATGCTGGAATATCTGTTGAAGCTTGTCTGACAAAATAACTTGGGGTAAGTGGTCGACGCCATATTCTCTCTGGTGGAGAGATGAATATTCCAACTACAGATTTTCTTCCATTTATGAAGAGATAACTCGTGAACGACTGCGGTAAGTCTTGATTACTTTATATTAATTAAATACTATATTTCACGGGAGAAAACTGTTTTTTCTAGTATGCTTGAGTAAGTGAATCTGTTAACCTGTTACAACCATGCAGGCACTAGTGCAATACGCAATTTGTTCGTAAAGTTTTTTAAAGCTAATAAAACTATATTATTTGGGTGTCAGAATCTCGGCACTATAAAGTAGAGTACATTGACCACAAAATAATTAAGTTTAAAAGTGATTTAACACCGATGTAACGAGATACGTGTACATCTAGGTAATGTTGCACAATGCGTCGTTAGTAAGTGATATGAGGTTTTGCTAAGATTAACAGTAAAACTTTACACAAATATTTGAGAACTTACTCAGGCACGTCTTGAAAGTAAATGATGTCCCATTCAAATTAATTGTATTATCAAATTATGTGTAGTAAAAAACTATGTGTTTTAAACAAATTCTTCACCACGTGGTATCTACATATTCACTCTAAGTAATAAGTTTATGAGATGTTACAGAGCCAAAATAAATTGTTATATTGCAAACAAGTAACTCACATTAGGTGAGGTTTAAATTATAAAGAATTATTGTTATAAAGATTTTTAAATAAGGCATGTTGGCCAAATAAATTTCATCAAGGTTAATTATGTAGCACATAACTAGGTGTTGACTTTATATATGTATTTTGGAGGGTGTCCAAACAGTGGGGGCATTTGTGTGTGGTCTCTGACTAAAAATATAATGTGTAAGCAGGGTCCGCCGAACAGAGAAAAAAGTCCTGCTGCATGGCTGAACGATGTCCATCATAAGCTCCACTCGCCACCGGGGAGAATTGGATCACCACAACAACACCTAAAATGCCACTCATGAGATCGCCACTTTACTAATAAAAGAGAATACCCTTCATGGACCAAATCAAGGTGAAAAACAACCAATTATAATTTACACATAGAGCCACTCAATCATACCCCGTGACCAGTTAGACATAACCATCAGCTTCTACATTTCAAGTTTTAGACATTCATTTGGATCCCCAATTGATGGGACAGTTTAGTGTGTAGACTGAGTAAAAAATTAATTGTAAAATTCAGAATATTTCTAGTAAAAATTGCCAGTTCAGGGACTGACATGGTTACAAGTCAGCATGCAACATAGATTTCCACTCATTCTCATTATAGGGGTTTCTCTACAGATTTTAAGTCAGTTTTTGCTATTAGTAATTTCTCATGTTCAATTCACTATGTATAAAAATATATATATATTCTCTTAATTTAAAAAATCAGTTTATTTCGTTTGTATAAAAATTACTGGGGAGGTAGGTGAATTTTCAACTAGTTTCAACCAGAAGCTATGCATGTTGAAACACCTTTCAACTTGTTTGTCGAGACAAGTTTGTTGAGACAAGCCGAAAGTTGAATGAACATGTCCGTCTCTGACCCAAGTGTATTTTTTTATAAGGTGCTAATATTATGCAATTTTTCTCTTTTCATTAATTGGCCCTATTTTTGTATATATAAATTCTTTGTCTTGATTATTCATCTCTTCTTTCACAGCACTAACACTTAACTAAATTCTTTATATTAATTATGATAACTGGGGGGCGTTCATTATTTTAAACAATTTTTATTTCTCGCCGTAATTAGGTACTTAGGCACTTAGCCACTTAGGCACTTAGTTTTGAATTTTATTAGGTCCTGGGGACAATTGTATGCTATACATTATCGTACTCCTGATGTGTAGTCAACCCACACCATGAGGGTAATTAATAAATGTAAATTTCTAATCCTAACTGGGATTATTATAAAAAGAAAAGTCAGAATTTATATACACCAGAAGGGTAATATAAAAAAAGGCGTGGCAAGAGACCTTTATGTATTTTATGTATACTATTGTATAATGTATTTTTGTCTTGTGGAACATGTTATGTGTGTATATTTCTGTGTACATTTTGGGGGTTATAAATATTATGCATTTACTGTACTTTTGGTGGGAACTTTGGATATAGGGATTTATTGTTCAATGTCTTTTTACAACAGAAAGTTAACACATGTAGTCATGTGGGTATATCCTTTTCATTTTTTTTAAGGGAGGTATTCTATCTCAATAATCATTGCTGATCATTTCTTTAAGGAAATAATTTATTTTATTTAACCTTATAACAAGTATAGGAATTGTCACCTTTAAAATTTATTTAATTTTTTGAGTAATTATTTTTATTATTAATAGTAACAAGGAACGAAATCATTTATCTTCATTAATTTAGATGCAGCATTCTAAAAGGAACATATAAAATAAATTTTATATTTTATTAAATAGTTTAATGGGAGCTTTATTTCAAGGTTAATTATTATTTTAAATTTCAATTCATTGATAGAGTGACATAGCAAATTATTTTCTTAGTTTCAATAAATATTTTTCAGGTGGCCTTGTTGAGAGAGTATACTTATTTATTTAACTATTTAAAGGGGAATTATGGATTACTGTTGTATTTATTTATTATTAAATTGTTATGAGATAGAATAATAAAAAGGGATTTGTTAATTATTTAATTCTTGAGTTTTCATTGCAAGTCCCGTCTCACTGGATCCAGCGCATTTTTGGCTTCTCTAGGCCTTAGCCTAGTTTTAATTAACTTGTGGCCCCTCTTTACAAGAAAAAAAAGAAAAAAAATTCTCAAAAATTTTCTCAATAAAAAATTATTCTTTTTTTTACTGCTCAAGATAAAGTGGGGTTACAAAGTCTTATTTTATACATGTTTTGTAAATACTAGTTTTAAATATATATATTTTCATATTTGTAACATTATAATATTGGAGCTGTGTGTATGTATTTTAATTGTAAAACTAGTTTAGATATATTTTCATACTTCTACCAATATAATCTTGGAACTTGTAACGAATATGTGTGTGCGGGGTATTTAATTTATTTGTTTTAACATAAACGAAAAGCCCAACTGTTGTGAGCGTCACTTTGTAATAGAATCTTTGTAAAAATTAATCCTTTCTGCAGTGTCGACTCGGCTAACGTTTTGCTTTGACGCTTTCACTTCAATATATTCTTATTTATTATTGTAAATTAATTGAATCAAACATACAGAGTTACAGAATGAGAACATTTATTGACCCTTTAAAAGATTTCAATTTCCTTATAATACATCGAATTTATTTTTTGTACCGGCTATTACACTTGTTCGGTTGGCACTTGCTCAGTTCCCGTGTTTTGTACACAAGTCGTCTTAACGTTAGTTTACAGTTAAAATGTTTTTTCTCAGGGGTGTTAATAAGTCCTTTCGGCTACAGAAATATATACTTACGGCTAAGACACACAAATTTATAACAATCCTTAATACTAGTTACACAAAAAAATTAATATCTTATCCTATTCAAGTAAGTAATTACCAATGAAAACTTAGTAAAATTTTGGGTTAGGTTTCGTTCATTAGAAAGGTTTGTCAATTATTTATTATATTTTGCTTTTAATAATTATTAATTGATTAAAGTTTAAATAGTGATTTTAACAAAGCATTTAGTTCTAAATCGGAATAGTGATCAGTGAAGTGAAATAGTTATTTATTAATTTTGACCAAAAAATTGTGAATTCGATAATGGGATTATGTTTATACTCATCGATTTTCCACTGAAGATCCTGCTGTCGCCTTCTTCTTCCGGATAACTCCTGAGATGTCGTCTTCTTCTATTCTTCGGAAGTTTATTTCTCTTGTCCCGACGGTTATCCTCGCAAACTCCGGCCTCGCACTCCTTCTGTGATCGTCCGTCTACTTCTATTGATCTATGTACCGATGATCTTCCTTCAGGATCCGTCGTCGTCTCTTCTTCGCTGCGTCTTCCCGGCTTCCTCGGATAATTATGGTTCGTTGATAATTTTTATTACACAAAATTTTATTCAGGATTCCCTGGGATGTTGTTATTATCTTCTTTTGGTTTAAATTAATTTAAAATTCACTTTAGTAATAAAATTTTAGTGTGAGAGCTACTCGATCCACTCTCGGCGTCGGTCAATAATACAGTAATGAAAATCTAACGGTTTTTTGGCAATAAATTTCTGGTTGCTATGGTTACCTAATAAATTATGCTAATTCTCATTGGTCATTAACTTAAGTCATTGTTATTTTTTAACGTCTTTTTTAGTCTAATTTTACCAAAATATCTTCAAATGAAGATTTCTATCTTATATTAATAGCTAGAGTTATTACATGAGTACCATTCTTACTAAATTTTCATGATGATCATTTTGATATCCCTCATGCCCACTTTTGAATAGCTAATTACATTTTTATTATTTTTCACATTTATATTTTACATATATTTTCTTCAAAATTGGTTGTTCTTCATATATTTTGGTATTAGGAATACTCATTTAATTTGTTTAACCATTTGGTATACTCTGCTTTAACTTTGGACTATTATTTGTTCTCAAATCTATTAAACTTTTATTTAACAGTTAGGCCTAGAGCCTAGATTTTATTCTACTCCCATCTAACATTTCTTAATAACATATTACCTTTATATTTGGTAATCCTAATACAATTTTATAAACAAAACAAGCAATAAACATTAGTGTTCCTAACTCCACCTCTTATTATAAAAATATTCCTTGCCAGGTTCAAGCCTGAAATTAAACTTCTAACTAGTTTTCTGTTTTTTACTATTATCTTGCTTATCTTATAATTTACTACATTCTATGGTTTTTTGAACAATAACAAAACTCTTATAATACTACTGTTAAACTGTACCTTACACGATATGTCTTACTTACTAATCCCTTCACTTAAATACAGTGTCTATCCTTCTTATTTTACTATTCATTCTAATAACTTAATTTTTACCTTATTTTAAAATTCTTACTTCCTATTACCTAAATTCATAATAGCATAATCAGTTTAATCTTACTTGCTAACATAAAGTTTATCAAAGATTGTTTAGCTATTTATTATAGTCTGCTTATAAAATACTTTATTCTGCACCCCCACTGCACTTTTCCCTTCATAGAAGGTTTCATTATTTATTATCACTATCACTTTTTTTTCATTACATGCTATACCTAGCATTTCACCACTTATTTATTTTTATACACATTTTTAATTCACTCACTTATTCATTCACACGGTTTGTCTGATTATTTTGATATCACTGTGTGATTATGGGTCATGAATAACTAGTTTACTTTCAAATCACTCTGATCACTTTTTGTTATTACTTAATTATTGCTTTTGTTTGGCTCAAAGCATCTTTGATTGGCTTTGACTATTATTATCACTATTAATTTGGGTATGGTTAGTTTCTAACTCCCTACCTTATATTATAAGTACATTCCTTTATCAATAAAATATACATGACATTATTATTTTCCGTTAACCTTGTTACCCTAGGTAAATCTCATCTACTCTACAATTATATCAGTTCATTAATTAAATTACAATATAATGGTCATCATTTGGGATTATTTGATTACACTTAGGTCTCAACTGCTTCTTCATTGTTTCGTGGTTCCTTTGGTATTTATCCGATCTATTGTGTCAAGTCATTGTCAGGTTAACAGTCATTTGTCATTTGGGTTACTGGGTTATTGATCGCTGAGTTTATAAGTTTTTGCCTCTTATTCTTATCTTCAGCTTTTTATTTTTATTGTTAATTATCACTGGATCTTCACTACCTTATGTCATGTTACATAATGCATTGCCACCAAAATTGATTATTTCGAAACAAAGATTATTACATTTTTTCTGAAATCATCAATATAGTTCATTTTATCAAGTTGTTATTATTCAGGAATTCATCCATCGCTACTTCTTCTGTATTCATTTTTTTATTAAGTCACGGTTCATAATATGATAATTGGTATTATTTTCTTTCTTTATTATTCCCTTTTATGTTCTATTTCCCTAACATTTTTCTTCTCTCTCCTTCATATAAATTGGTACTAGCCAGAGGGCACGTGTGGCTCTATTACTCTGCTATCCATTTATACACATTTTGAGTTCAGAGGCCTTGCCTATCTGCTCAATAACATAAATAATTGTTGGACGTATCTCAACATAAAATCATCACATAATAATATTCATAATAATTATAATAATAGTCGTTCATTTCCGACTCACATAATATTAATACAATAAAACACTTTTGGGATTAATTATTCTCTCTTTTATACATCTCATGACTTTTTCATCCCAGTAACTTATTTGAATTCCTTCGTTTAAGCTTATGGCGATATTTAATAGGTATTTTGCATTATTTTATTAGCTTATTTTATATGGTAGTGATTTTATTTGTCATCACTTTAATGCTCATTGATATTTAAAATTAACATTGTAGCTGGTTTCTGGCTCACTTATATTTTCTGTTAATTGTTCAGTTAATCTGTCAGACTTGTTTTTTATTTGATTGTCTTGTCTTTTCTTTTGTGAAACATTAATTTTTATTATTCCCTTTTGTGATAGGGTTAGTTAATGATGTTATGTAGCGTCATCATTATTTGTGTAACATTTAATTATTTTATCTCAATTTTTATGATATTTCATCATACATATTTTTCAAAATTACATGGGTTTACACATTTTGTTTCACACTTGGTCGTAAGTTTGGCCTTACTTTGTTTTGAATTTAGCTTATCTTTCTTCTAAATTCCCTTTCATTTATAATAATAATAGTTCCAATCAAATACTTATTGTAAGTTGTGCTTACATTTATTTTTGAATTTTGATAATTGTTACTTTCAAAATTCTCTTTAATTTTCTGACACTGGTTCATAATACTTTTTTAAAGAAGACTGGTTGTAAGTCCCTTTTATTTTCTTAGTTGTGATCTCACTTATGACATAGGTATTGTTTTTGTTGTCTTTTACTATGAGGTAGGGTATTTATTTTACTGTACAATGGACCCTGTTATATACACTCCTTTTTCTCGTAAGTTAATCTTCTCACTTTATATACATTAATTGGTTTGCATGGTCGTTTTACGTAAAATCAGTCCCATTTCTCTGTGTTCCTCCGCACTTGGTTTAGCCATGGTCCATGATTATATGAGTTGCTCCTGTTCGGATTGCTGTCGTTTTCATAATGACTTCTGTTCGTGTCCACTTTCTTGCTATTATTCTGTATTTAAATGTTTCTGTCATAACATTTTCACTTGTTTCCATTGCTATCTCAATCATTTCATTATTTTCTTGGATTTCGTTGTCCATGACGTGTCCGTTACTTAACTAAATATCACTATAATATTGACGACTCGGAACACTAAGTTTTTTATAAGTAAAAACGTAAAGTTTTACCTTACAGCCTAAACCGGCTTTCACCTATAGAAGGCTTCATCAGAGGCTGTCGTTAGTAGCGCTGTTCGTCTTGTTGTTGGTGACAAGATAGTTTTTCGAAAGATCGAAGCTGTGTGTGTGTGGTGAGATGTGTTCGAATAATGCGTGCGATTTGAATTGTGTCTGTTCGTTTAGGATGTCGTTTTTATTTGTTTTTGTGTGTTTGTATATTTCTAATTGTTCTAGAGTATCTAGTTTTCGGCCTTTTGTGTGTACGTGTAGTATGTTCATGTTATTGTCGATGTTTTTATATGTGTGGTTTGCTTCAATGAGGTGGTTTGCGAAGGTAGATTCTGTAGTGGTGTGGAGTGCTTTTGTGTGTTCAATGTATCTCTGTTTGAAGCTACGTCCTGTCTGGCCTATGTAGAATTTATTGCAATTTGAACAATTTAGCTTATATACACCGGGTAGATCGAATTTGTTTTGTGCTTTGGGCATGCGTTTTGATAGTGTGTGTTCTGTTTTGTTAGTAGTTTTGAAAGCGATTCTGTATCCTGCTTTTTTGAATTTGTGGGCGATTTTTTCTGTTTGTTTGTTGATGTATGTTAGTGTTATGAATTTGTTGTTTTCTGTCTTTGTCTGTTGTTTGTTTTGTGTTTTGTGTAGGAGTTTACTGACTATTGTTCTGTCATAACCGTTAGATTCTGCTAGATATTTTATCGTGTTTAGTTCGTCTTTGTAGACTATTTCATCTAAGGGGATGTTGTTAAGTCTATGTATCATGGTTCTAAAAGCAGCTAGTTTGTGTTGTATTGGGTGATTGGAGGTGTTGTGTATTAGTGTGTCAGTTGTAGTTGGTTTTCTGTATATACTGAATTTGTGCCTGTGTTCTAGTTTTGTGATGGAGAGGTCTAAGAAGTTTATGGTATTGTTGTGTTCGTATTCGGCAGTGAAGGTTATGTTTTTATGTATTTTGTTTATGTGCGTTAGTAACTGTTCACATTGTCTTTTGTTTCCCCTGTATAGTATTAGAATGTCATCAACGTATCTGTGCCAATATAGTATTTTATGTGAGTGTCTGTCATTGTTTGTGAGTATTTTTGTTTTTTCTAAGTGTTGGAGGAAGACTTCTGCTAGAATGCTGGATATGGGGGAGCCCATGGGTAGGCCTTCGTTCTGTGTGTAGTATTTATTGTTATAAGTAAAGTAGTTTTGTTTTGTGATAATGTTCAGAGTTTCTGTTATTTCATTGATAAGTTCATCTGGTGTGTTGTTCTGTTTGAGTTTGTTTTGTAGGATGGTGATTGTTTCAGAGATGGGGATGTTTGTGTACAGGTTTTTAATGTCAAAGGAGGCTAATGTGGCGTTATGGGGGATGTGTATGTCTTTTATTTTTGTTACTAGGTCAGTGTTGTTTTTTACTGCAATGTTGTTGTCTATTTGTGTGTGTTGTCTAATAATTTTGTCTAGATATTTTGCCAGTTTGTGTGCAGGGGCATTACGGTAGTTGATAATGGGGCGGATCGGAATGTCTTCTTTATGGATTTTGGGAAGCGCTTGGAGTGTAGGTGCTGATGGTCGGATTTGTTTCATGTAGGGCTTTTGTTTATGTGTCATAATGTGTTTGGCTTTGTTGACTATTTGTTTTATTGAGTTTTGGTATCTGTCGGTGGGGTCGTGTTTTAGTTCTGTGATGTTGTTCTGTTCCATGAAGTTTTGTACTTTTTTGTGTAGGTTGTCTGTGGGGATAATTACAGTCGTGTTGCCTTTGTCAGCTTTTACAAATGTGATGTTGTGTTTGTGTGCCTTTTCCCTCAGTTTGATGGCTGTGTGTATTTCTGAGTTGTGGTTGTTGTTGTCTGGTGTCTTATGTACTCCTATTGTGTTGTTTATATTATGTCTTAATGTGTCTTGATGTTCTGATGCTGTGTTTTGTATATTTGTTTCTGTGTCAATTATGAGCTTTGTCAGTGTTTGGTTGTTATGTTTGTAATGTATGTTATGTTTTAGGCCTTTATCAAGGAGTGTTTGTTCGTTTTTTGTGAGTGTGACGTTCGTGAGGTTTACTGTACATGGGTAGAATTTGTGCGAGGGAATTATATCTGTTTTGATTGGTGTCAGGTTTTTTATTTTTCTGTCGTGTTTTGTCGACATGAAACAAATCCGACCATCAGCACCTACACTCCAAGCGCTTCCCAAAATCCATAAAGAAGACATTCCGATCCGCCCCATTATCAACTACCGTAATGCCCCTGCACACAAACTGGCAAAATATCTAGACAAAATTATTAGACAACACACACAAATAGACAACAACATTGCAGTAAAAAACAACACTGACCTAGTAACAAAAATAAAAGACATACACATCCCCCATAACGCCACATTAGCCTCCTTTGACATTAAAAACCTGTACACAAACATCCCCATCTCTGAAACAATCACCATCCTACAAAACAAACTCAAACAGAACAACACACCAGACGAACTTATCAATGAAATAACAGAAACTCTGAACATTATCACAAAACAAAACTACTTTACTTATAACAATAAATACTACACACAGAACGAAGGCCTACCCATGGGCTCCCCCATATCCAGCATTCTAGCAGAAGTCTTCCTCCAACACTTAGAAAAAACAAAAATACTCACAAACAATGACAGACACTCACATAAAATACTATATTGGCACAGATACGTTGATGACATTCTAATACTATACAGGGGAAACAAAAGACAATGTGAACAGTTACTAACGCACATAAACAAAATACATAAAAACATAACCTTCACTGCCGAATACGAACACAACAATACCATAAACTTCTTAGACCTCTCCATCACAAAACTAGAACACAGGCACAAATTCAGTATATACAGAAAACCAACTACAACTGACACACTAATACACAACACCTCCAATCACCCAATACAACACAAACTAGCTGCTTTTAGAACCATGATACATAGACTTAACAACATCCCCTTAGATGAAATAGTCTACAAAGACGAACTAAACACGATAAAATATCTAGCAGAATCTAACGGTTATGACAGAACAATAGTCAGTAAACTCCTACACAAAACACAAAACAAACAACAGACAAAGACAGAAAACAACAAATTCATAACACTAACATACATCAACAAACAAACAGAAAAAATCGCCCACAAATTCAAAAAAGCAGGATACAGAATCGCTTTCAAAACTACTAACAAAACAGAACACACACTATCAAAACGCATGCCCAAAGCACAAAACAAATTCGATCTACCCGGTGTATATAAGCTAAATTGTTCAAATTGCAATAAATTCTACATAGGCCAGACAGGACGTAGCTTCAAACAGAGATACATTGAACACACAAAAGCACTCCACACCACTACAGAATCTACCTTCGCAAACCACCTCATTGAAGCAAACCACACATATAAAAACATCGACAATAACATGAACATACTACACGTACACACAAAAGGCCGAAATCTAGACACTCTAGAACAATTAGAAATATACAAACACACAAAAACAAATAAAAACGACATCCTAAACGAACAGACACAATTCAAATCGCACGCATTATTCGAACACATCTCACCACACACACACAGCTTCGATCTTTCGAAAAACTATCTTGTCACCAACAACAAGACGAACAGCGCTACTAACGACAGCCTCTGATGAAGCCTTCTATAGGTGAAAGCCGGTTTAGGCTGTAAGGTAAAACTTTACGTTTTTACTTATAAAAAACTTAGTGTTCCGAGTCGTCAATATTATAGTGATATTCATTATTTTGTTTATACAACGAATAGGTCAATGCAGTTTCCATTGTAGATGCTATCGTTGATATTGGATTATGCATGTCCATCAAGTGTCTTCTCCTTCTTATTCTGTTACACACTGTTTTGTAGTGATTCCCTTCTAAAGTTTCTAGTAAGTTCCTTCTATTATTTTTAAAATTCATTATTTCATTCTGGTCGTTAATTAGTACATTCCACATCTCACGTAGTCCATTCTTCATCATCTCCAACTCTTCTCTGGAATTTATTAGTTTCCTTGGATGTATCTGTCTTACTTTCTTCATTTTCATAGTTTGGATGTCCTCCTTGTGGTTGCTATTTTTATTTGTAGACAACAGTATGCTTTTGTCTTCTTTTAATTCTGTTTCCTTCTTACTATCTTCTGTTTTCATAATTACCGGTTCCTCAACACTGTTGGAATCCCTGTCTATTGTTTCACTCAATTTCTTGAAAACGTCTTCCCTTTGTTGTCTTAATTCCCTGTCCAATTTTTCGTTCCGATCATCCATTTTCTGACACATTCCTTTCATGAATTCCATTATGATATTATATCTTTCTTCGGTTAACCATGTCGTTTTCTCCTGTTGTGTGGGTTCGGGCATTTTCTTCGGTTGCTTCACTTCCCCGTCCTTGACTATTTCTTTTTCTGATTGATCCTTGGGTTGTTCCAGGTTTTTATTATTTGGTGTTTCGCTGAACCCTCTTATTTGATTATGTTTCTTCCTCCAATTACACATCTCTTCTCTGGACAGTTCGAACATAACCCTTATCCATTCTCTCAGCTCTGCGTTTTCTGTTTGTATTTGATGTTCCGGTTGTCTTATAGATTGTCTCCATTGGTCATATTCCTCCTGTGTATATTCCTCTGTCACCTGTGCGTATACTCCCGTTCTTTTGTTTTTCATTTGTTCGTCATTATTGGACAATCTCTTCCAATCTTCTTTAGTCATTCTTTCCACCTTGTTATCGCCTTTTTCGTTTGGATCGTTCTCCAGCTTCCACACTTCATCATAAATTTCTTCCAATGACATTTGGTCGTATGGTGGTTCCGTTGCATCCGCACGACTCATTTGTGCTCGTTCATGGTCAGTGGTGTTCCTTTCGATGTACTCCATCTCTCTGCTAAACTTTTTAAATAGTGCTGCATAGCATTTATCCATTCTGCATAGCTGACTCGTTTTTCTTCTATCTCCTTTTCCGATCTCTTTGTTCCCTTTTCCGCCTCCTTCTCGTGTAGCTTACTCTGGTATCCCGTCCCGTGTTTTGCCGGTTCCATTTCTGTAGTCGCCGCTAGAATCTGTAAAGTTTAAAGGTATGTTTCCTTAACTGTTCTAGCCCTACTAGTTGGCGCGCCACTTTGTAACGAATATGTGTGTGCGGGGTATTTAATTTATTTGTTTTAACATAAACGAAAAGCCCAACTGTTGTGAGCGTCACTTTGTAATAGAATCTTTATGTTGTTTGTAAAAATTAATAATTAGTGTTATTTGTGTTTAATAGGTCAAATTGTAACTTCTCTTATCATTTACGGGTAAACCGTATTTCTCTCTGTTGTATTCAAATGTTGCCGCCTCGCCACCTGATTGGCGCACGCCTTTCTGCAGTGTCGACTCGGCTAACGTTTTGCTTTGACGCTTTCACTTCAATATATTCTTATTTATTATTGTAAATTAATTGAATCAAACATACAGAGTTTTAGAATGAGAACATTTATTGACCCTTTAAAAGATTTCAATTTCCTTATAATACATCGAATTTATTTTTTGTACCGGCTATTACACTTGTTCGGTTGGCACTTGCTCAGTTCCCGTATTTTGTACACAAGTCGTCTTAACGTTAGTTTACAGTTAAAATGTTTTTTCTCAGGGGTGTTAATAAGTCCTTTCGGCTACAGAAATATATACTTACGGCTAAGACACACAAATTTATAACAATCCTTAATACTAGTTACACAAAAAAATTAATATCTTATCCTATTCAAGTAAGTAATTACCAATGAAAACTTAGTAAAATTTTGGGTTAGGTTTCGTTCATTAGAAAGGTTTGTCAATTATTTATTATATTTTGCTTTTAATAATTATTAATTGATTAAAGTTTAAATAGTGATTTTAACAAAGCATTTAGTTCTAAATCGGAATAGTGATCAGTGAAGTGAAATAGTTATTTATTAATTTTGACCAAAAAATTGTGAATTCGATAATGGGATTATGTTTATACTCATCGATTTTCCGCTGAAGATCCTGCTGTCGCCTTCTTCTTCCGGATAACTCCTGAGATGTCGTCTTCTTCTATTCTTCGGAAGTTTATTTCTCTTGTCCCGACGGTTATCCTCGCAAACTCCGGCCTCGCACTCCTTCTGTGATCGTCCGTCTACTTCTATTGATCTATGTACCGATGATCTTCCTTCGGGATCCGTTGTCGTCTCTTCTTCGCTGCGTCTTCCCGGCTTCCTCGGATAATTATGGTTCGTTGATAATTTTTATTACACAAAATTTTATTCAGGATTCCCTGGGATGTTGTTATTATCTTCTTTTGGTTTAAATTAATTTAAAATTCACTTTAGTAATAAAATTTTAGTGTGAGAGCTACTCGATCCACTCTCGGCGTCGGTCAATAATACAGTAATGAAAATCTAACGGTTTTTTGGCAATAAATTTCTGGTTGCTATGGTTACCTAATAAATTATGCTAATTCTCATTGGTCATTAACTTAAGTCATTGTTATTTTTTAACGTCTTTTTTAGTCTAATTTTACCAAAATATCTTCAAATGAAGATTTCTATCTTATATTAATAGCTAGAGTTATTACATGAGTACCATTCTTACTAAATTTTCATGATGATCATTTTGATATCCCTCATGCCCACTTTTGAATAGCTAATTACATTTTTATTATTTTTCACATTTATATTTTACATATATTTTCTTCAAAATTGGTTGTTCTTCATATATTTTGGTATTAGGAATACTCATTTAATTTGTTTAACCATTTGGTATACTCTGCTTTAACTTTGGACTATTATTTGTTCTCAAATCTATTAAACTTTTATTTAACAGTTAGGCCTAGAGCCTAGATTTTATTCTACTCCCATCTAACATTTCTTAATAACATATTACCTTTATATTTGGTAATCCTAATACAATTTTATAAACAAAACAAGCAATAAACATTAGTGTTCCTAACTCCACCTCTTATTATAAAAATATTCCTTGCCAGGTTCAAGCCTGAAATTAAACTTCTAACTAGTTTTCTGTTTTTTTCTATTATCTTGCTTATCTTATAATTTACTACATTCTATGGTTTTTTGAACAATAACAAAACTCTTATAATACTACTGTTAAACTGTACCTTACACGATATGTCTTACTTACTAATCCCTTCACTTAAATACAGTGTCTGTCCTTCTTATTTTACTATTCATTCTAATAACTTAATTTTTACCTTATTTTAAAATTCTTACTTCCTATTACCTAAATTCATAATAGCACAATCAGTTTAATCTTACTTGCTAACATAAAGTTTATCAAAGATTGTTTAGCTATTTATTATAGTCTGCTTATAAAATACTTTATTCTGCACCCCCACTGCACTTTTCCCTTCATAGAAGGTTTCATTATTTATTATCACTATCACTTTTTTTTCATTACATGCTATACCTAGCATTTCACCACTTATTTATTTTTATACACATTTTTAATTCACTCACTTATTCATTCACACGGTTTGTCTGATTATTTTGATATCACTGTGTGATTATGGGTCATGAATAACTAGTTTACTTTCAAATCACTCTGATCACTTTTGGTTATTACTTAATTATTGCTTTTGTTTGGCTCAAAGCATCTTTGATTGGCTTTGACTATTATTATCACTATTAATTTGAGTATGGTTAGTTTCTAACTCCCTACCTTATATTATAAGTACATTCCTTTATCAATAAAATATACATGACATTATTATTTTCCATTAACCTTATTACCCTAGGTAAATCTCATCTACTCTAAAATTATATCAGTTCATTAATTAAATTACAATATAATGGTCATCATTTGGGATTATTTGATTACACTTAGGTCTCAACTGCTTCTTCATTGTTTCGTGGTTCCTTCGGTATTTATCCGATCTATTGTGTCAAGTCATTGTCAGGTTAACAGTCATTTGTCATTTGGGTTACTGGGTTATTGATCGCTGAGTTTATAAGTTTTTGCCTCTTATTCTTATCTTCAGCTTTTTATTTTTATTGTTAAATATCACTGGATCTTCACTACCTTATGTCATGTTACAAACTGTGTATGTTTTTTTTTTTTAATTGTAAAAAACTAGTTTAGATATATTTTCATACTTGTAACAATATAATTTAGAGCTGTGTATGTATTTTAATTGTAATAAAACTAGTTTAATATAATCTTGGAGCTGTGTATGTATTTTAATAAATATATATAGTACACACTTTATTATTATTTCTATAACCCACTCCCATAATGTACATAGACTTTTTTTTTTTTTTTTACTTGCAACAAACTAGCGAGTGTTGTCCACACACGTGCCCTTAAATGACAGACATTGTATGTACACTGAAGGCTCGCACGCTTAAAATTCAGCTATACCTAAAATATATCTTCAATTAGAAGTGTAATATAAAAAGTACGGTAAGAATATATTTCAGAAATTGTAATTTGATCACACACACATACTTATTTGAATGAGTCATATATTAAATTCAATAAATAATGCACTTGGTAATGTTTTAATGTGAATAATTTTTACGTTTAAATAAAATCTGTACATACAATAAAATTATGTAGTGTAATATATAAATTAAGTTTTTTTTAAAAAATCTGTACATACAATAAAATTATGTAGTGTAATATAAAAAAAGCACGACAAGAATAAATTTCAGAATTTTGTAACAGACATAGTAATTTGATCACACACACATACATACTTATTTGAACGAGTCATGTATTAAATTCAATAAATAATGCACTTGATAATGTTTTAATGCGAATAATTTTTACGTTTAAATAAAATCTGTACATACAATAAAATTATGTTCACTTATTAACGCATTCAAAATGTTTCATGTACACTTACCAAACTAGCATACGTTGTCTACACACACCCTTAAATGACGGACGTTGTGTATATTGAAGCTCACACGCTTAAATTCAGCTATACCTAAAATATATATCTTCAATTAGAAGTGTAATATAAAAGTACGGTAAGAATATATTTCAGAAAATTGTAACAGACATAGTAATTTGATCATACACACACATACATACTTATTTGAACGAGTCATGTTTTAAATTCAATAAATAATGCACTTGATAATGTTTTAATGTGAATAATTTTT
The DNA here is from genome assembly GCA_034769895.1 of Magicicada septendecula. NCBI lineage: Eukaryota > Metazoa > Arthropoda > Insecta > Hemiptera > Cicadidae > Magicicada > Magicicada septendecula. The sequence continues at coordinate 382,297,130 of CM068369.1, forward strand.
ACGTTTAAATAAAATCTGTACATACAATAAAATTATGTAGTGTAATATATAAAGCACGACAAGAATAAATTTCAGAATTTTTAACAGACATAGTAATTTGATCACACACACACACACACACACACACATACTTATTTGAACGAGTCATGTATTAAATTCAATAAATAATGCGCTTGATAATGTTTTAATGCAAATAATTTTTATGTTTAAATAAAATCGGTACATACAATAAAATTATGTTCACTTATTAACGTATTCAAAATGTTTCATGTACACTTACCAAACTAGCATGTGTTGTCTACACACCCTTAATGATGAATGTTGTGTATACTGAAGACTCGTAAGACGTACAATAATAATAGAAACAGTCTTTCAACTATTAAAAAATGCTGTTGTACGTAGTGATAGATTTCACGATGTATCAAACACACGCAGACAGTCGAATGAGAAATTGCAGCGGATTTCTTCGTGTATATATTGTACCTGGTAGTGAGGACAGCTTGTGTCCGTTTTGGGAGTAAATAATTTCTAATCCGTAAGTAATCCTACTTAATGTCACCGCTGCTAATGACTGTCATGTGTCAAATTAGAAAGTAGGACGCACCGATTTAGACGATGTAATCACGGTCAATGACCCTTGGCTTAAGTTAGTGAATAATTATTTTAATTTATTTCTTTATAAACCTCTGAACATGTAAGCAATTATTTGTAAAGTACATTAAATTATGTGAAATGCTACACCGAAAGATTCAAATCATTCCTTATTGGTGCTGTCAACTATTTGAATGCGGGAATTTCTACCGACGTTTGCAGCAGCAGCAGCAGCAATACGCATTACATTAAAACTAGCACGATTATATTATTCATTGATGTACAAACAATTTACATAGCACACACACACAATAGGCTAACATTTATTGTGAAGTCGTTAACGTATGGATTTGTCATCTATAACAGCACATGCACAGGTAATTACATTATAAACTAGGAATTTTTTTTGACGTCTTCGAGCGAGAGAGAGAGACATGATATATCACTGTAAAACCGATGACATAAAGAGAGAGAGAGAGAGAGAGAGAGAGAGAGAGAGAGAGAGAGAGAGAGAGAGAGAGAGAGTTTATATCGTGATGGATAACTGCGTCTAGAGACAGAGAGAGAGGGAGGGAGAGAGAGTTACTTACATTCAAAGAGAGAATTGATAACATGATATCATAGTAAAACCGATGGCGTAGAGAGAGAGAGAGAGAGAGAGAGAGAGAGAGAGAGTGAGACCCGTTACATAAACACGCAGAGAGAGAGTGAGATGCAACAGTAATCTACTAAATGTGTGTGTGCTAGAGAGAGAGAGAGGGAGGGAGAGAGATAGTTATTTACATTCAAAGAGAGAATTGATATCGACAACGATCATGATCATATAGTGAATTTCCCACCACAGACAAATGTTGGCAGATCTGTTCTATACACAATAATGCAAGATTGGTAACCCTGATCATATATTATTAATATACACTATAACACATCAAGTTGCTTTAAAAAAAAACAGTCATGTGATGTTATTATGTAATGTGATGTTTGACCTATACACCCAAGACAAATAAGTTAAAATCCATAGAGAACTAAGAATATTGATTTTCATATAATTTAATGCTATCTTGTGTTTTGCATATGGTTTTACTGTGGTTTAACTGTTAAGACCTGTAGAGATTTTTTTAAAGAAAATGTACACAGTAAAACCCCTATAGAGCTCCTTAACAGACCATAAAATAGAGCTTTATATGTTGGTCAAATTTCTAAGGATGGGGGGGGACACATTCTTAACAAGGATTGACAGCAAGCATCTTTCTTCACAGTGTCAAGTGGAAAGGGGACTTTCAGCTCCTTTGACATTAAGTGATCAGAATATTTTAGGAATGTGACAACAATAAGCCAATGCCACCTAGATCCACATCTGTTGCTGAAGGTCAGAGTGGCACTGGTTCACAGCAGAAAGAATACCCTATTATGACAAATTATTTTCGACGGCTACCTGCTATAGGAACCCTTTAAATTAAACATGAAAAATACTTTCAAATGAGCATGATACTTTAACCCAAACAAATTAGGTACCGGTATCTGTTGTTTTAACCAATTTGTAATTAACATTTTTTGACAGTCTAAAATAATCCAGACAGCAAGAACATATGCCTACAGTAGTCTATATGTTATTAAATTATTCTTTAAATTTATTGGGTTTCTAGAACTGTTATTTTTCCATATGCATTGTTTTGATTTTCAATCCCTGTCGTTGAGGTTTTACTGTATTTTCTAAAACCTTTCAGAAAACCGCAGTATTCTCATTCTCAGAACAGTAACCTATGTGTTGTTAGTAAAAATCATTAGTAAAAGTTGTGGTTAATTATGCATTTATTATGTATTAAATACTAGTCTACCGACTAATTAATACATTACCATTTTTTATACAGAATCAGGCAAATTAAATTAACCTGTCTGAATCTGAGAGCCTGATGAAATCAAACAAAGCAAATTTTATACAACAGGTATGTGTAAGACAAAATTTCAAAGACAACCAGATCAACTAATAGTGTGTGTGTGTGTGTGTGTGTGTGCGCGCGCGCGTGTCTGTCCGTATGGGGGGGGAGACAGTTTGTTTTACATCAGCAAAATAATTACATTTCTTAATTTCTTACATACAGTTTTGCTTAAAAAGATAAGCATAATTGAATCATTTATTTTGGAAACTGCACAAGTCCAAAAAAGCAAATTTTACAGGAGACACAAAAATAAAATAATATGTTATTTCAAGACTAATAAATTAGAGATTTTCTCATACCTGGCATTCTCATGATAATCCTCTTCCTTTGTCATAGTTTCGATTGTCTTAAGTATATTGATAACATTAAAATTTATTAAAACATTGTTTGGACTTATGTACTTTTCAAAAAAAAAGTAATTCAAACATTAATTTTTACTTTTATGTAGCCCACACTTGTATTTCATTGATTTTGTTTCACATATTATAAACATTTACAGATATGATTACAGTATTATAAACATATACAGATAATGACATAATGAAAACAAAGAATAACTAAAAATTGTTTTAAGAAAGTTTTGATTACGATAATACTGTGCACAGAACTCTAGTCAGATTCCTCTTCTAAAATAGACAAGTTTGTTGGCCAATTGAGGATTTCTTGATAGAAAAGTGTATAGTTTTCAGGAATATACTTCATCAACTTTTCAATATCTTTAATCTTTTTGTCATTTATTGGACATTTTCCGTGTGCCTCAATCGCAGGTAATTCTGGAATGGTGGTTGCATTCGTTAATAGTCTAAAGTGATGAGTTAGAAATGAGTCAACAGTAGGCATGGCTTGAACGACTCCTTTATTCTGGCTGTCATATACAAACATAAAAAATGTAGACACATTAAATAAAACTTTTTGCGAACGAGGAACACTTCGCGCAGAAGTTTCAATCGACACAACATTCTTCTTATAATATTTTGGCCACCAACTTTTGAAATCGGCTGAAAAGTTAGTTTCCAAGAGCTCTACTGTAAAATTTCCCAACTGACTTGACTCTGCTATCAGCCTCGCATACTCATCAGGAGTGTAAACTCTGTCACAGCGTTTGATTTTTCTTTTGATAACAGAGAAATCTCTGTCACAAGCTAGAAAACTATGGCCCCTAATCGGAACGTAGTGACATATTTTATCAAACTTCACGGCAGATGTCAAATTTGATAAAAACCTTACCACTGTGTTGTTACGATTTTGCCCCGGGCAACCGTCTGAAAAAGTATATACTTCTTTGACACTGTTGGGAACTTCAGCTGATAAGTACCGATGAATTAAACTGCATATTTCGTTTGGACTTTTCTTAGCAGTGCCTTCGTGATAAACATAGAAATGCGATTCCCCAGTCTTGAAATTCTTAATTCCAAAAACATTTACCCATAATTGTCGATAATAGAACACTTCCTGCACCGGTATGTTTGGCAAAGGAAGGTTTTGCATGTAGCCAACAGAAATTCCTAAAATGTGGTCATTTTCCTTAGCCTTTACTTCGATTTCTTTTATTTTTGCATAAAATTTCTTACTTTTTCTTATATGTATCATCTTCTCTGCTGCAGCAACTCTTTTGGCATTGTCGTTTAGTTGCAGATTTTTTATTTTTTGGCTCAATTCTTCGCATTTCCCACAGACTTTCCCACAGACATCAACCTGAGGCCTTCCGAAACTAAAATTGAAATGTTCTTTGAATACTTTATAGTCAAAATTGTATTTCACATTCAATTCAGGATACTTTGTCACAAAAAATGAGTGCATTACCCTTACAGTTAGGTTAGCATTCAAGTATTTAAATTTCTTTCCAGAATAATGGGATATTTTTACTTCAAAAGTATTTATGTGATTTATACCCACATTATAAATACTAGAGGGCAAAGTACGCCGACTGGTAGGAGCTCTACCTCTTTTGTCTGAAGGAGTTTCACTTTTACTGAGGACACCTAAACGTCGAACTCTTCCAGCACTTACACCGTGCAGACTAACAAATGCCTTTTTACAGACTTTCTCTCGTTTATTAGCAGTCTTAACAAAATAAGTAAAAGACATATCTCGACGTTTTGGATCATCTTTTCAAGGCCTTTTTCGTTTTACAAGATAGCTATCCATTAGGCCTTGTAGGTAAATGTCTTGTTTTTCATTTTGCTAATATTTTCTATGATCTCTGATTTTTCATTATCATTATACTTACTGAAACATTTTAAAGGACAATTACAGTCATCTCCTGTAGTTCGTTTTGGAATAGGTTTTCCAGCATAGTTTGTGTAGTCATAACCTTTAACTTTGGCCATCTTTATAACACGTTGCTTGTAAGCATCTGCATTTCTCTGTCCCCTTTTTCTTGAATTTGAGTTGTAAGTATCTTCATCACTTGAAGCCATTTTAATAAAATAAAACAATAACTATTACGTAAACAAACAATAATATTATTAGAAATTATTTCACTCACAAAGCACAACAATACGGCATAAGTTCACCTCACTCAGACACTAACACCTCTACTGGCGAATCCACGAACTAAAAGTTCATTTGTTTTGACTAAGGTACTATAAAAGGGAGTACGCCCGACCGCCATCCTAGCTCCAGTCAATGGCGGACTGTCATAACAACGCGTATGTTTACATGCGTTTCGAAACTTCTTTTTTCGCGTAATTTGGTCGAATTAATTGTCAAAAACGCATTAGAAACTCGTTTTATGAGTTACTAATACTTTCCGCAGCTCGTGGAACGACAGATACATTCGTGCGACTTGTTAATATTCGACAAATTGTGAAGCCGTTTGGCTATATTATTTATACATCTGCTGTATAAATAAAAGTGCGCTAAAGGTGATGTTTCAATTTATTGTAGAAATAAATTTATCAAAGTATATCTTTATTTTGTATTATTTATTCACACATTCAAAATGTGATGTTTTGTATATTCGAGGTGAAATAGTTTGTTTTAATTGTAAAACAATTAACAATGCAAGGAGAATTGTACAGAAATTGTCAATAAAATCTATGTATATCACAAAATGTGTAAATTTTATTCAGAGAAATTGTCGTTACATATAGTGAAATTATAATTACTTCATTATAACTAACTATAGAAATAAAAAACTTGTCTATGTACACATAACCTACAAAATTCTACGTACCGTTAATGTCTTTGAAAACAATTTTTCACTCACTAACTGTCGTTCCACGAGCTGCGGAAAGTATTTAGAAACTCATAAAACGAGTTTCTAATGCGTTTTTGACAATTAAATCGACCAAATTACGCGAAAAAAGAAATTTCGAAACGCATGTAAATATACGCGTTGTTATGACAGTCCGGCATTGACTGGAGCTAAGATGGAGGTCGGGCGTACCTTCTCTTTTAGAGCTCTAGTTTGACAACTGCACTAGTCTGGACTCGTGCTGTTTTCAAATGAAACACTAAATCATATGTTGTGATACCTAAGCAACTGTTGATAGAAGATGTGTAGTTTTCAAACATAGCATGCAAATAGCATAGAGGAGACCATAAATTAAGAAATTAAAAAAATACAGAAACATGGACATATGCTGTTTTCAAAATAAACGATTCAATTATAATATTCCAAAAACCTAATTAATACAAGTAGTGGTATAATGACAGTTCAAACGCACAAAGGAATGCCGCCTTCTTAAAAAACAATAAAAAACACTAAAAAACATGATCTAAGAGATGACGCCGCCACCGCTGGACCCGCAGCATCCCAATGGACCACAGCACCGCGAATTTCCGCGAATAAATTTTTTTATTTTTTTTATTTGATTTTTTAATTAAATTGATTTGCATATCAAGGAGGTGGGATGAGGTTCAATGGACCACCAGCATCCGTTAATATAATTTTTTATTTTTTTAAGAAAGCTGATTTTCATATCAGGGGGTGGTGGTAGGTGGGTGGTTTTTTATTTCATATCAGTGGGTGGTGGTGGGTGGGAGGTTCCAACTCGATGCATTATAGTGTATATTAAAATATATGATCAGGTGTACCAACCTTGCATGAGTTCAAATTTGTCGTGTGTTATAATGTATATTAAATCTATATGATCAGGTGTACCAACCTTTGTATTATTATTATAGTGTATAGATATTTTATATGAGCAGGGTTGTCAACATTTTCTGCGGCGGGGGGGAGGGAAATTCAAATATGTGTTATATAGTGTATATATTAAAATATATGATCAGGGTTACTAATCTTACATTATTGTGTGTGTGTGTGTATAGAGCAGGTCTGCCAAAATTTTTTTCTCTTCTGTGGTGGGAAATTCAAACTATATGATCATAATTGTTACTCTCTCTCTCTCTCTCTCTCTCTCTCTCTCTCTCTCTCTCTCTCTCTCTCTCTCTCTCTCTCTCTCACATTTGAATGTAAGTAAAACTATCTCTCTCTTGTTGTCAAACGTTATGTTCAAACCGTTTTCTCCTCTCCCTCTCTCTCTCTTTCTCTCTATCTAACTCTCTCTCACTGTGTACATTAAGTAAATAATTTTAGCTCTCTCTCTCTCACTCTCTCACACGTTGTGTATGTCTCTCTCTCTCTCTCGTTGTCAAACGTTATGCTCAAACTGTTCTCCTCTCTCTGTGGTCATTACCGCGCATGTATACGAAATTAGAAAGTTTATATTTATTCGACAAATATTAACGCCCTCTCTCTCTCTCTCTCTCTCTCTCTCTCTCTCTCTCTCTCTCTCTCTCTCTCTCTCTCTCTCTCTCTTTCTCTCTCTCTCTCTCTCTCTCTTACCGTGTACATTGAGTAGTCGGTGTGATGAGTAAATAATTTTAGCTCTCTCTCTCTCTCGTTGTCAAACGTCGTCTTCATTTTTTATGTATCAAATAATTAATTAATAGTTTTATAATGCAGTCAGTGTGATTGATCCTTGTTAGGAATATATATATTTGGCAAATATTAACTATGTATGTGTGTTGTCAATGAACTACTTACCTGTGTGCTGTTACAGATGACAAATCCACACGTTAACGGCGTAGCAATCTTCAATACACTCTTCTTCATGTGGTACAATACTTCTGTTTAATGGGTACAGTTTACACACGCACATAGGTTCAGTGGTGTATAGCGAAATAAATTAAAATTATACACACACATGAAAACGGTGGTTGAAATTCATACAAATCTTCTGATGTAACAGTTCACAAAAATAAATTAATTGTACACATGTACAGAGGTGTAGAGTGAAATAAAATAAAGTCATAATTTGTTTAAATATATTTTAAAATTCATAATATAAAATTCACAATTCATAATTAAATAAATACATTATAAAATTGAAAATTCACAATTCATAATTAAATAAATACATTATAAAATTGATATTTTTTCGAAAGTTTATATATATAATTGTGTCGTACTTGTAGGAGAAGCAACCTGCAACATAACAATACAACAATATTAAAATCATGTTAAATATCACACACACACAGATATAGTTGGCAGAATCAACGCTTTACGCGAGTAACTTCTTAAATTATGTGTCATTCTCTCTCTCTCTCTCTCATACATAATTTGTTTAAATGATTAAATATATTTTAACATTCACAATATAAATTCACAATTCATAATTAAATAAATACATTATAAAATTGATATTTTTTCGAAAGTTTATATATAATTGTGTCGTACTTGTAGGAGAAGCAACCTGCAACATAACAATACAACAAAATTAAAATCACGTTAAATATCACACACACACAGATGCACACGCAACGCGCGCACACACAGACGCACACGCAACGTAATCACACACATACATACGACGTGCATACGTTTGGGTTACACCACACACGCAACGCGCACACACACAGACGCACACGCAACGTAATCACACACATACATACGACGTGCACACGTTTGGGTTGAATCATGTACATGTAGGTCCAATAAAACAGATAACAGATTTAAATATGCTATAGTCATTGTAAGACGTTACAATCCTTGAAGTGTTTAATAAGTAAATTGTATGTATATATCACTGAATAATAATAATATAATCGTTCTAGTGTTATCGTTTGCTGCAACAGGTAACGCAGTTTACAAATAATTACATATAGGTTCAGAGGCGTATAGTGAAATAAATTAAAAATAGAAATTAATTCCTTCATAAGTTAATGTCCTTTCATCAAAACTTTGTAAATTAGAATCTGCACTACATTCAAACACACGCACACACAGTGATAAAAAAATTGTTTATTAAAAGTAGTTTGTCACCTTAACGAGGTACTATTTCCACATGCGCTGTCTGGTTCCTCATCCCTCGAAACACGAGATGTAGGTCGCTGGGATTTATATGACGGAGTTCTTCATCTGTAAAGACGTCAGCATACCTCTTAGGTAGATATACACGATAGCGGCGCTCACAATCTTCCAACGTTACAAGCACAGACTTCCCATATCTCGTGTCCACATGCACCATGTTAACGATCGGATACTGCTTGTTCACTGTTAATTCTGCAAACCGTTTGTACTCAATAGCAGAAACTGCGTTGAATTTTGTGATAAACGACATTATTAGAAGTGAAGACGTCTGTATCAAACGAGGTGGAACCAAACAATGTCAGAATATTCGCTACAAAGAAGACTAGTGAAAGTAATGGTGGTGGTGGTGTGGTCATCAGGAAAGTTCACTTTCATCGCCTGAAGCTTTGCATGTACATACACACAGGCAGAATTAGCGCTGTTACAAAATATATATATATTAGGTGAATACAAGAGAAAAGACATACTTTACGGAATTTCTTGAAATTTTTTTTTTGTAGTTCGTCTTCACCTCATCACCCTTGCATGTACTAGCAGTGTGTTTGGGTACAATTAAAGATTTAAATTCAATGTTCTGAGAAGTACACATATTCATCTGCTCGCCTCCCTCCCGTTTACTGACAGTATGTTTGGATGCAGTCAACCACTGATAAGAATTCATCTTCTTGTTCCTATAATAATAATAACAGTACCTGCTTCATTATCATATACATTATGTGCTATATATATATATAAATATATACATAAGGCTTTCAACACACACACACACACACACACACACACACACGCACACACACACACAGCACATACCATAAATCCAGAACAGGAAAGGTATTATAACAAACATTACGAAAACAAGTACGTATGGTCATGTACATAGATCAACGTTTAAACAGACAGATTAATACCTGAATAAATTTTTTTTAAAACAGGACAGCGTATTATCTATATAACGTTCTGTTTCAGATAAGAATAGTTTGAATATAAAATGAAAGGGTACGTTGTATTTTGTTATGAGAAAATGCATTTCTAAACTTCGTTACATTTGTAAATTACAGAATTGTTCTTCAACTACAGTCACAATCGTTCAGTTTCATTAACATTTGAAAATTGATGGATTTGGTACTCGATATATTCTACTCTCACAGTATTTTCATTGATACATTTCAGAAACTGAGTACAGAATAAATCTACAATCACCCAGGCGGAATCATTAAGTTTTACAAAAGATCTTATTGATCAGACGTATGAGTAATTATATTAATCCTTATGTAGCAAATACGCACGCATTCGTAAAATACAGCACTCAGGTGTAGGGCAATTGATCCTTTTTGTATTGAACGTATTTAAGTAGGCCTACCCGTGATATCAGTAAATTCTGTCTAAACGCCATCTGAACGGAATCATTAAGTTTTACAAAAGATCTTATTGATCAGACGTATGAGTAATTATATTAATCCTTATGTAGCAAATACGCACGCATTCATAAAATACAGCACTCAGGTGTAGGGCAATTAATCCTTTTTGTATTGAACGTATTTAAGTAGGCCTACTCGTGATATCAGTAAATTCTGTCTAAATGTCTAGTACATAAACGTACCCGGTAATCGCTTCTTGAGTCGTAGTCATTCTTAAACTCGACATAACTACTTGTGTTACTCGATTGATGTTCATGTTAAACGATTGATGACTCATGTAATAATACAGATTAACCTCGTATAATAATAATGACAGGACAACGTATTTAGAACACTTAAAATTGGAAATCTACAAACACATCAAAAATATCTGTCAAACCCCTATCAAACAAAAACCCCGTTCTTATCGAGAGACAACAGTAACTGACCTAAGCACATGTGCTTCATTAGGCAACAGACCAAAAAATCAAATAGACGACTATAAGCTCAATTTAAATAAAATCTGAATATTCAATAAAATTATGTTTACTTAGTAACATATGCAAATCTTTTACTTACCTCTTAAATGTTGTTGTTGTTATACACACAATAGTCGATTGTACGATGAGTGTCTCATACAAATGAGAAATAGTGACATGTCGTCTTGTGTGTGTATATATCATACGGCGGTAGCGTACACGTTTGAAAGTTGATGCACATTAAATTGTCTCTCTCTCTCTCTCTCTCTCTCTCTCTCTCTCTCTCTCTCTCTCTCTCTCTCTCACACATTTCTGATTACTATAAAAATAATTGCATGTATGTTCAGAGGTTTGGTGTCTAAATCGATGCATTTTACTTTCACCTTCTAATTTGACACATGGCTTACTTTCATACAGAAATAGCTATCGCCCATGTCCGTCTACGAGTGTTGCTAAACGAAATTAAAAATGCTGTAATACATAACGCCCTGTGAAAGAGATATGGTATGTTTTTAGGACAGCCAAAAGCATGAAAGTATTATTTAAATCTGTTATCTGCTTCTGTATGGAAGTCGTCTATAAATATCAGGTCAGTGCGACACAACGTAATTGGACCTAACATGATTCATGCCAACGTGTGCGCTCGTTGTGTGTGCGTATGCGTCTGTGTGTTCGTGTGTGCGCGCGTTGCGTGTTTGGTTACGTTGCGTATGCGTCTGTGTGTGTGTGTGTGTGTGTGTGTGTGTGTGTGTGTGTGTGTGTGTGCTGATTGGAAAGCCAACTGTGGGTGTCGAGACAAAACTCTTGCTTGTTCCTGAGTTGATAGAAGCGCCTGAGGGCAAAGTTATGCAAGAGGTTGTTGACGAGAACCAAACAAACTTGGATCAGCCAGTAGTGTTTAGGTCATCAGTACATGACGCAACGGGAGTGATAGGTCCAATTAGGTTTGTTACACGTTGTGTCGCACTGACATGATATTTATAGATGACTTCCATACAAATACAACAGCATAAAAATCATGTTAAATATCAAATTATCACATGTTAGGTTAAAATGCAGTCCATTCACGTTTCATGTTAGGTTAAAATGCAAACAAACACACACACACACACACGTGTTAGGTTGCAACCTAACACGTGTGTATGTTATTTAAATAATAATTTAAATAACATACACGTGTGTGTGTGTGTTTGTTTGCATTTTAGAACATTTGCAACGTATTTAGAACACTTAAAATTGGAAATCTACAAACACATCAAAAATATCTGTCAAACCCCTATCAAACAAAAACCCCGTTCTTATCGAGAGACAACAGTAACTGACCTAAGCACATGTGCTTCATTAGGCAATAGACCAAAAAAATGAAATAGACGACTATAAGCTCAATTTAAATAAAATCTGAATATTCAATAAAATTATGTTTACTTAGTAACATATGCAAATCTTTTACTTACCTCTTAAATGTTGTTGTTGTTATACACACAATAGTCGTGTAACCCCTCTTTCCTTTTTATGCTTTTTTATTTATTTTTATTTATATTTAATTTTATATTTCCTTATTTATTTATTTTTTGAAAGGGAAGCCACAAGTTATTTAAAACTAGGCTAGAGCCTAGAGAAGCTAAAATTGTGCTGGGTCCAGTATGATGGGACTTGCAAATGAAACACTGATCTTGAGATAACAACAACAATATTTATTGTGCTCGGCCAGTACAACATATGAGCCCCTAAAGCCAAGATAACTAAGTCTTTTGATTGTTAAATATAATTACATTAATGTGTGCCTTGCCAAAAGTTGAACAAGGAATAATAAACTATTAACAGCACTAAGTATTGAATGAGTATTAATATCTGAATAATCATTGACTAGTAATTCGTGGAACGTTGCATGAATGACAATAATATAATCATAAAATGGCACACAATCTCGGCCTGCAAGTAATCGCATTTTATAACAAGACATAAATATACAGAAATATACACATGCATAATCAATACGACAATGTAACAATCGTGTAAAACTAACACACACATATAATTAACATCAACAAACATTTACAGATACACAACCCATCACATGTTCACCCCGGTTATCAGCGTATATAAGTATCTTGTTCAACACCCTTAACCCCCCCTTTATTCTGACCGAGTATCCGGCCCCCTTTATTGTTCAATCAATAGGTGACTAAAGCCCCCCAAAACCTCAATTAAAATATCCCAGGAGTGGAGCAAACATGCCCCAAGTTTTAATAAGATAAGTAGTAACTGAATGTTTTATGTAAGCCCTGCGGCCAGCGCACAAATCCCAAGCCGATGTCTAATTATCAATTTGAATCCCGTTAATTACAAAAATGAAGAGCAGCATCACAAGGTTAACATGGATGTCCGGTTGTCTAACTGCATTTTATATTTCCTTTTACTTTCAAAACAGAATTTGTAAAAATAGTGGAACGTGACCACCATGAATATTGATAACTGATACTGATTAATCTTGTATTGTTTAATGGTTAATTAATTGTTATAGTGAGTCATAAAAATTATCGTTACAAAATTTACTATGGTAAAATACGATAAACGCGGCACACCCCCACCCCAAAAGGGCAACCCGGTTGCCTCACTCTGTAACTCGGGAGAGTACCCTGCAGTGTACCCCCTTCTTAAAATACTCTGGTGGGATTCGTGGATAAGGTGGCCCGGCGGCACTTGCTCCCAGGAGAACAGCCATCCCCATGCGACCCTCTCCGCTATGCCAACCCCACGGGACCGCCCCAACACGTCACCCTCTTCGGTGACCATCACCTACTCCCACCGGTCCCACTCACATACTCGTCCTAAGACCCCACAAGGTATCTTACACCTTGATAGGTGAGCGACCGTACTACTCCTCGTCCCTCACTTGGACCGACCAGCCACATGCAGCCACAAGGCATCTCCAACCTTGCCATATGGCTGGCCCACTTCCCTACACAAGGGCGGACGGCCCCGCTCAGACAGACAGAGAGGACCGCACCAAGGGCACACGAACATTAATCCCATCTTTTACTCATTCGAATACACCATAACTAGAGGGGGTTTACTTTTCTACCGACGTCGATACCCAATAATACAATACTCTTTCCTCAACAAAAACCACCCGAGAAACAACCGGAGAATGCGGCATGGACCGACCCTACAATAAACAACATCAACATCAACAACTATTAACAACCAACAACAGCACACCATCACTTCATCTAACCTCTCCCGTAAGGGGAAACTGACGATCTCAAAGACCACGACCATCTCGAGGACCACAATCTACTCACTTCCGGAAAGTCTCTCTAACTCCTTATCGATAGGTTTTTTTTTTTTTTTTTTTTTTTTTTTTTTTTTTTTTTTTTTTTTTACTAAGGGGGAGGGGTAGGACAATCGGGAAGATGAAACGGGGCAAGGATCATTAAAAGTCAATAGCTAGGACTGAGGGTAAGGACCTGGCTCCCTCCGGAAATAAGGATGAATGGAGGAAACCAAGGCTCGCGTGGGCAGGGGCGCAACCCTGAAATAGATGAACACCACTGGGAGTGTGGGGAACATCTACCCGCTACCCGTTAACCTCTTCTTCTTACTTTTCTATGACGCACTTTAGGTATTCGCTCCTTTCGGACACCACTCTCGAAGAAATTATCTCGTGTTGAGCTGTACTGACTGGTTTCTTCGGAATCAGAATCAAGGCAACTTACCTCACTACTTTCACTCCGCTTTGGATTATGCTCGTCGTCTAACTCCTCTGCTATAATTTCTTCCTTTTCTACAATTTCCCCTTCTTCGTCAACATAATCCAAATCAACCTCCTGACACTGCACCTCCTCAGCATCCTCCCGTTGCTCCTCTGATCCATCTTCAACCTCCTCTTCCCTCAGCTCCTCACCAATTTTTTCATCACACGCATCGCCAGCTCCTTCACGAACTTCTTGACTAACCTCTTCTCCGATCTCATTTTCATCAACACGTTCATCACCAACGTCATCGCCATCACTTCCACTACCACCATCTGAACACTGCACATCCTCGTCCTCCTCTAGTTGCTCACCTGGTCCACCTGAAACTTCCTCCCGTTCCTCGGAATCCTCAACACTACTTACAGAAGGCGTCTGCACCTCTTCACACACTACATCACTCTCACTCACAAACTCTACAACGCTGCCACCAAATTTCTCCTCAACTTCTACCTCATCTACTTCTACCACACTTGCGGCATGAACATCCCCTTGTCCATCCACAACCTCAGAAACACTCGCAGCCCGGACATCCCTGTGTCCATCTGCAACTTCAGACTCTACAGTCTCCCTAACACCTACAACTATATTCACCTGCGCAGCATCCGCAGACCGCTCTTCTGACTCTTGCTTCGATTCCACTCCTTGACCAATCTCAGCAACTACAACGTCCTCAACATCTTCCGCCCTGGAATCCAGCTGTCCAGGTTCATGTGCAATGACTAAATTAATTTCTACTGGCGATGGTAAAGCTACACCATCCAATGACTTCTCATATCCCTGCGTAGGCGATGATGATGTTACAGGATCTGGATCCCTCACGAACCGAGATGTAAATACCGGAACAAATTCTGCGGCCTCTGGATTCAACCATGACGTCCTCTTCGAGTCCTGCAACTCCGTCTTAACTGACGTGGCCTTGTCCACTTGTATTGATCCACATAAGTTATTCCGCTTTTCTTCTTCTGCTTCACCTTCTTCATCCACTACTCTCTTAGGCACTTGTACTTCCTCCGGAACCTTCAAAGCTTCCTTTTTCTCCAAACAAGAATGACGCCTAACTACCGGCTCCCTGCTGGCCGATGTTTGTTCCCTAACATAATTTCTTCTTCCCCTGTTAATTTCATGTTTCTTTGTTTTCTGTGCTGTAGCTGTTGTTACCGTCTTCACACTTGCCACCCCGTTGTAGCCTCCACCAATTCCGGAATATTCTGGCTTTCTAAGCGTCTCTTGGGTTCTCCTCCAACCACCATGTTTGTCCCTTTTGGCTCTTCCTGATGAACCGCTGGAGTATTGGACATCGGTAGCCTCTTTTCCCCGGGACTCGTCAAACCCCTTGACCGTTCCTGAAAGCACACACAGTCGCTCAAGGTCCGCAAAACAACGTGGACGGTCCGCGAATGCCAAACGAGATCTCTCCTGGGGAGTCAGTCCTTCTAGAATCGCTTGTATAACTTCCGTCTCCGGCAACCCCAATCTTAACACCCGGGCAGCTTTCCGTATATCGCACACGAAGTCTCCTAACGCCTCTCCGTTGGCCTGTGGGCGATAGAATTTTTCCAACTCAAGGTGGGCACGTCGTCGAATGGGTAGGAAGAAGTTCAACACCTGCCCATGTAAAGCATCAACACTGTCACCCCGACGCAGAGCCTTGGTGACCAGATCAGCCAACGTACTCCGGCAATACGGGTATATAAGAGACAAGACCTCCCCATCGGACACCCCCGGGAAATCTGCCACCTGCAGAACAAGATCCAAGAAAACTAGCAACTGCTCCTCATCAAATCCATTCACCACCGGAAATTTCTGGAGAACGCCTGTAAGAGGGTGGGGCAATTTCTCGTAGCATATCCCCGCCAGAATTGCACAATTCAAAACAAACAATCATAAAACAAATCCCCACTAAACACCTAACACAAACATAACCTACAAAAACATTTTTACAAAAATCGGAAAAACTCAAGTACTGTCCTTCCTTTGAGTGGACCCCCGGGTTTCCTAGCGCTGCGAAAACCTGACCCGCTCCAGAACTAAATCTCCGTCAGCCGCCAGACTCAAGAAGAAACAACATCAGACACTAACACCAACATACAATCCACACCACCAAACACTAACCACAATATACAACATTTCGACTATGACATTGTCACCATTGCAGTCGGACGATACCGACTTCCAGTCGGGCCATACCGCATCCCACTAACCGCACGCGCAATTACCTTCATAAAATAAATACGGGAACCCATCCCCACGCGATCTCCGGCAATGTCCAATTTCAAAACAACAAAACCCAACTACCACACGTGCCCGTGGCGGCCTCAGGTTTATAATTCAAAACACCTAACGATAATTCATAAAAATACATATATACACCTACATTTCATGTCAACTATTAAGTGCCATTTTTTTTTTTTTTTTTTAATCATCAAGTGCCATTATATTTGCCAGACTATCTCCAAGTTTGCAAGCCCCATCGCACCAACGGACCCAAGGGTTCAACCCCAGAATGAACCACGCTCTCTGCTACCATTTGTGGTAGCAGACTTTATTAACCACGCTCTGCAGTACCATTTGTAACCCCTCTTTCCTTTTTATGCTTTTTTATTTATTTTTATTTTTATTTAATTTTATATTTCCTTATTTATTTATTTTTTGAAAGAGAAGCCACAAGTTATTTAAAACTAGGCTAGAGCCTAGAGAAGCTAAAATTGTGCTGGGTCCAGTATGATGGGACTTGCAAATGAAACACTGATCTTGAGATAACAACAACAATATTTATTGTGCTCGGCCAGTACAACATATGAGCCCCTAAAGCCAAGATAACTAAGTCTTTTGATTGTTAAATATAATTACATTAATGTGTGCCTTGCCAAAAGTTGAACAAGGAATAATAAACTATTAACAGCACTAAGTATTGAATGAGTATTAATATCTGAATAATCATTGACTAGTAATTCGTGGAACGTTGCATGAATGACAATAATATAATCATAAAATGGCACACAATCTCGGCCTCCAAGTAATCGCATTTTATAACAAGACATAAATATACAGAAATATACACATGCATAATCAATACGACAATGTAACAATCGTGTAAAACTAACACACACATATAATTAACGTCAACAAACATTTACAGATACACAACCCATCACATGTTCACCCCGGTTATCAGCGTATATAAGTATCTTGTTCAACACCCTTAACCCCCCTTTATTCTGACCGAGTATCCGGCCCCCTTTATTGTTCAATCAATAGGTGACTAAAGCCCTCCAAAACCTCAATTAAAATATCCCAGGAGTGGAGCAAACATGCCCCAAGTTTTAATAAGATAAGTAGTAACTGAATGTTTTATGTAAGCCCTGCGGCCAGCGCACAAATCCCAAGCCGATGTCTAATTATCAATTTGAATCCCGTTAATTACAAAAATGAAGAGCAGCATCACAAGGTTAACATGGATGTCCAGTTGCCTAACTGCATTTTATATTTCCTTTTACTTTGAAAATAGAATTTGTAAAAATAGTGGAACGTGACCACCATGAATATTGATAACTGATACTGATTAATCTTGTATTGTTTAATGGTTAATTAATTGTTATAGTGAGCCATAAAAATTATCGTTACAAAATTTACTATGGTAAAATACAAACTGTGACAATGGTAAATTTAAAGTGTACAAATTAGCTAGACAGTGGAACAGAATTTTGTAAAACGGAATCTAAGTCATGAAGGTATTAAAACCAGCTTACAGTGTTCCAAAAAACTTAACTACCGGCAGGGTCAGGCATCGGGCGAGATCTAGCAAGATCTGACACATACAGACCTGCAGTGGACGTCTCCTACGGGAGTCGACCACGGGTTAAAACATCTCCCAGATCATGAATGAATAATAAAATACATGCCCACATGAACCAAAAGATCCGTTAACATAACCATCCCAACATGCTTAAAACAGAAACAGATTTAGATTCAATTCTATCTACCGAACTCCCCTCGACCCGGGCGGTGCGTGACCCTGGCCGAGTTTACACTCTCAGAACGAGATAGACATAACAGTAATAGAGGAGGCGTAAGCCTTACAAATTAAATATAATATATGCCACCCATTGTCCGGAAATAACTGTCCAAACTGGAGCGTCTACATGAAAGTCTCACAGAGTTTATTGGCCACAAGATTTAGGTTAATATGGTTAAATTTCACCTGGTTATTGGTGTGGAGTTTGAGGGTTCCGTTGGGGTGCATCTAGTCCATGCTTCCGGCTGACACAGCTGACGAAAGTGCTTGAAATCACAGCATCTGAGGCAGTTGTTCGGCCGTCCTTCCGGAGCGGGGCAGATTCCCGACTATATCAGAAACCCTGCACAATTATATCTGGGATTACTCATAAGTTCATAAAACACACACTACCACATTTACCCGCTGACATTGCATGGCCTGTCCAGCTTATAAACTCCGAAAATTGACTAAGTAAAGAACCCCTTGAATTGTAGTAAATCACCTCAAAATTAACTCCATTAAATATTTTAATATATAATATGTCCAAATATAGTCACTCTATAAGAATGATAATTTTTAATTAACAGTTATGCAAAAGTTTTCATGACGCACTTACAGGAATTAGCAACTTTTAACAAGTCCGTGATATACACGGATATCAGAAAATTACTGACTTACGCCCCATCTTGGTTTAGTTAATTTAGTAGAATCATTACTAGATTAATATAGAACATAATTATGTCATTACTGTTACAATCAATTAACCAGGGTTGAGATTAAGCATACATAAAACAAATTATAACCTGATAATCGCCACGTGCTAAAGACTCACTGCAATATATATCGTAACGCATCCACTTTAATATCAATCAAAAGCAATTCGTTTTTATAAATAACATATATATGTATTTTAATAGACTTACCGGAGGTCACGTAGGCTTCTACTTATTCATAGAAGTAGTTGGAAGACGAAAAACTGTTCAATCTACTCTGCCAGCCGGGGACTAGAAGGTGAAGCGCCGAGAGCCGGAATTTGACTGAGCAAACCAGCTCTTGAAAAAACTGTACGTAACAGAGATAGGGCGCGCGCGAGTCGGACGGCGGAGGGGTAGATCCCAATGACAAAGTCCGATTGAGCGTATCAAAGGACAATTCCCTCGCGTCGTCAAATACGTAAATTTTAATAATGCACTATATAGATATAGGAACATCGCCGCGTTTTCTAAACGCGGCACAGTCGATTGTACGATGAGTGTCTCATACAAATGAGAAATAGTGACATGTCGTCTTGTGTGTGTATATATCATACGGCGGTAGCGTACACGTTTGAAAGTTGATGCACATTAAATTGTCTCTCTCTCTCTCTCTTGAAACCCCCCTTTTATTTTTCTAAGTTTTTGTAATTTTTTTTTTTTTGAATTTTTGTTTTATTTAATTTTTATTTTTTTTTATTTAAGTTTTTTTTTGTAAAAGGGGAGAGACGTCATATTTAGAACTAGGTGAAAACCTAGAGGAAGCAAAAGTGTGCAAGGCCCAAATACAATTACAGACATGTCCCCCCAGGTGAATGACAGGACTTGCAAATGAAAAAGAAAGTCTTTTAACCAACAAGCGTGTGCTTTATTAAACCAGTAAGATGTTACATAAATGACAAGTTCTTGATTGTGTGAGCACACCATTAAAGGCAGAATTATATATATATATATATATATGTATATCAATTAATTCATAATGTCACAAAGTAAGTGAATTTGATATTAACATAATTGCAAAATTTCTGCCTGATTATATATGAGTCAAAGTTAGTAATAATCTCATTCATAAAAGCAATACTAATCCATAAGTGTTGTATAGTATCAAATAGGCTAGCCTGTTGTCTCAGTAAGCACATTTATGGTTTTTCTCTTTTTTAAATCCATTACATATTCCCCCAGAAAAATATATAGTAAAATTACACACACAAACACATATACGACATGAATAACAAAACATCCCTCATTTCAGCACTAACTTCCTCATAAACCCATTCCAACTACAGTAAATGAATGCACCCTAATATGTATAGATATGTACAAATATCAATGACAGCGTAAACTGAATATCTCAGCTCCTAAGCATAGATTTGCCTTGGTAGTTCACACCAGAGAATGTAAGTGACCGCCCCGAGACTCAACCAGCTAAACGACCCTGACTTTAATCATTAAGCGCTAAGTATGTGTGTGAAAGAAAATAGTTTCTCATCTAAAGCATCAGACAGCCCCCGTTACGTGATTAAAACTCAGCCATGACCAGATGACATGATAGCACAAGATAATTAACTCCCTAATGGTCTTAATTAGATGAAAAGTTAGATCTTACAGCAAACTGCAGATGTGTGTGTATGTGTGTAATTTCTTACACATTATACAGTTATAAGATACTTCATTAGGTGTACTGCGGTAATGTTCACACATGCAATAACATAATTGAACATGAGAGTTTGTGCTAGAGTATAACGTTCAGAACTTCACGAGTGAGCTTCTGGCGGCTTCTGTGCATTCACCATGTTGTAGAGAGAGAAATAGATAATCAGAATTTTCCCACCTGGATAGTCCGGTGTACTTAGTCCGTATAGGCGCGGATCAGTGATGTCACAGTCGTGTCACAAGTCCCGGGTGCAGCTTAGCGTTGGAAGAGTCCTAAGTTGTCCTCGACTGACGGCATCGTGGCTATAAGATTGTCTCTGCCATTAGGGTGGACAGATGTACGTCTACCCGACACCCATCTCGCCCTTGTTCGAGCACCTGGACATACAATAGGTTGTAGAGGGTGTCATAAAGAAAATACGCCACATAGGCCGTCCACATTAACTTCCAACACTAACTTTACACATCAACAGCACACACACATCGCCACTAATTCATATTAAACAGTATTAAGCTCCTCAGCTGTGACTTATTTCACTTATGTACCAACTACCTTTTAAGTATTTCGTTGAAATATGACAATTAATTAATTACGTATTTCATAACTGTTAATAACACCAAACACAGCTGAGTGCGAGATGCCTTAGTATTTTCTTTATTGAAGTCAATTTAGCCCACAACATTTACACTCATATCAATTTAATTTTGTAATTGCGTTAACGCACACATCGAAAACTGCTCTACACACACACACACACAAGTATAATTTATAATAGAGGCTGAAACGTAAAAATATATTTGGGGTTAGAATATTTTCAGAACCCGCTGACTTGTACATACCTGGAGCTACACTTTATCTAGCCAACCATAGTGATAGCCGAGGAAGTCCAGAACAAACGGTAGCCGCCAGTCGAGAGCAGATGACCAGGTTGGAGGACAGAACAGAAATGAGGCCGATTCAATGTTTCGGCCTAGCCAAGTAAACTCTGGATGCAGGAATATACAGAAACAGCTGGCCGGGCCAACTGAATTGCGTTGCTGCACAGCATTTGTGTGCCAACAACAAACTACCGTAGGCGTGTGGCCGTGCGTGACTCAGCGGCGCTCGTTTTTAAAATTCTTATAATACGCTGCCGAACCCAGTACGGCACACTCTCTCTCTCTCTCTCTCTCTCTCTCACACACACTCACACATTTCTGATTACTATAAAAATAATTGCATGTATGTTCAGAGGTTTGGTGTCTAAATCGATGCATTTTACTTTCACCTTCTAATTTGACACATGGCTTACTTTCATACAGAAATAGCTATCGCCCATGTCCGTCTACGAGTGTTGCTAAACGAAATTAAAAATGCTGTAATACATTGCAACCTAACACGTGTGTATGTTATTTAAATAATAATTTAAATAACATACACGTGTGTGTGTGTGTGTTTGTTTGCATTTTAACCTAACATGAAACGTGAATGGACTGCATTTTAACCTAACATGTGATAATTTGATATTTAACATGATTTTTATGCTGTTGTATTTGTATGGAAGTCATCTATAAATATCATGTCAGTGCGACACAACGTGTAACAAACCTAATTGGACCTATCACTCCCGTTGCGTCATGTACTGATGACCTAAACACTACTGGCTGATCCAAGTTTGTTTGGTTCTCGTCAACAACCTCTTGCATAACTTTGCCCTCAGGCGCTTCTATCAACTCAGGAACAAGCAAGAGTTTTGTCTCGACACCCACAGTTGGCTTTCCAATCAGCACACACACACACACACACACACACACACACACACACACACACACACACACACACACACACACACAGACAGACGCATACGCAACGTAACCAAACACGCAACGCGCGCACACACGAACACACAGACGCATACGCACACACAACGAGCGCACACGTTGGCATGAATCATGTTAGGTCCAATTACGTTGTGTCGCACTGACCTGATATTTATAGACGACTTCCATACAGAAGCAGATAACAGATTTAAATAATACTTTCATGCTTTTGGCTGTCCTAAAAACATACCATATCTCTTTCACAGGGCGTTATGTATTACAGCATTTTTAATTTCGTTTAGCAACACTCGTAGACGGACATGGGCGATAGCTATTTCTGTATGAAAGTAAGCCATGTGTCAAATTAGAAGGTGAAAGTAAAATGCATCGATTTAGACACCAAACCTCTGAACATACATGCAATTATTTTTATAGTAATCAGAAATGTGTGTGTGAGAGAGAGAGAGAGAGAGAGAGAGAGAGAGAGAGAGAGAGAGAGAGACAATTTAATGTGCATCAACTTTCAAACGTGTACGCTACCGCCGTATGATATATACACACACAAGACGACATGTCACTATTTCTCATTTGTATGAGACACTCATCGTACAATCGACTATTGTGTGTATAACAACAACAACATTTAAGAGGTAAGTAAAAGATTTGCATATGTTACTAAGTAAACATAATTTTATTGAATATTCAGATTTTATTTAAATTGAGCTTATAGTCGTCTATTTGATTTTTTGGTCTGTTGCCTAATGAAGCACATGTGCTTAGGTCAGTTACTGTTGTCTCTCGATAAGAACGGGGTTTTTGTTTGATAGGGGTTTGACAGATATTTTTGATGTGTTTGTAGATTTCCAATTTTAAGTGTTCTAAATACGTTGTCCTGTCATTATTATTATACGAGGTTAATCTGTATTATTACATGAGTCATCAATCGTTTAACATGAACATCAATCGAGTAACACAAGTAGTTATGTCGAGTTTAAGAATGACTACGACTCAAGAAGCGATTACCGGGTACGTTTATGTACTAGACATTTAGACAGAATTTACTGATATCACGAGTAGGCCTACTTAAATACGTTCAATACAAAAAGGATTAATTGCCCTACACCTGAGTGCTGTATTTTATGAATGCGTGCGTATTTGCTACATAAGGATTAATATAATTACTCATACGTCTGATCAATAAGATCTTTTGTAAAACTTAATGATTCCGTTCAGATGGCGTTTAGACAGAATTTACTGATATCACGGGTAGGCCTACTTAAATACGTTCATTACAAAAAGGATCAATTGCCCTACACCTGAGTGCTGTATTTTACGAATGCGTGCGTATTTGCTACATAAGGATTAATATAATTACTCATACGTCTGATCAATAAGATCTTTTGTAAAACTTAATGATTCCGCCTGGGTGATTGTAGATTTATTCTGTACTCAGTTTCTGAAATGTATCAATGAAAATACTGTGAGAGTAGAATATATCGAGTACCAAATCCATCAATTTTCAAATGTTAATGAAACTGAACGATTGTGACTGTAGTTGAAGAACAATTCTGTAATTTACAAATGTAACGAAATTTAGAAATGCATTTTCTCATAACAAAATACAACGTACCCTTTCATTTTATATTCAAACTATTCTTATCTGAAACAGAACGTTATATAGATAATACGCTGTCCTGTTTTAAAAAAAATTTATTCAGGTATTAATCTGTTTGTTTAAACGTTGATCTATGTACGTGACCATACGTACTTGTTTTCGTAATGTTTGTTATAATACCTTTCCTGTTCTGGATTTATGGTATGTGCTGTGTGTGTGTGTGCGTGTGTGTGTGTGTGTGTGTGTGTGTGTGTTGAAAGCCTTATGTATATATTTATATATATATATAGCACATAATGTATATGATAATGAAGCAGGTACTGTTATTATTATTATAGGAACAAGAAGATGAATTCTTATCAGTGGTTGACTGCATCCAAACATACTGTCAGTAAACGGGAGGGAGGCGAGCAGATGAATATGTGTACTTCTCAGAACATTGAATTTAAATCTTTAATTGTACCCAAACACACTGCTAGTACATGCAAGGGTGATGAGGTGAAGACGAACTACAAAAAAAAAATTTCAAGAAATTCCGTAAAGTATGTCTTTTCTCTTGTATTCACCTAATATATATATATATTGTAACAGCGCTAATTCTGCCTGTGTGTATGTACATGCAAAGCTTCAGGCGATGAAAGTGAACTTTCCTGATGACCACACCACCACCACCATTACTTTCACTAGTCTTCTTTGTAGCGAATATTCTGACATTGTTTGGTTTCACCTCGTTTGATACAGACGTCTTCACTTCTAATAATGTCGTTTATCACAAAATTCAACGCAGTTTCTGCTATTGAGTACAAACGGTTTGCAGAATTAACAGTGAACAAGCAGTATCCGATCGTTAACATGGTGCATGTGGACACGAGATATGGGAAGTCTGTGCTTGTAACGTTGGAAGATTGTGAGCGCCGCTATCGTGTATATCTACCTAAGAGGTATGCTGACGTCTTTACAGATGAAGAACTCCGTCATATAAATCCCAGCGACCTACATCTCGTGTTTCGAGGGATGAGGAACCAGACAGCGCATGTGGAAATAGTACCTCGTTAAGGTGACAAACTACTTTTAATAAACAATTTTTTTATCACTGTGTGTGCGTGTGTTTGAATGTAGTGCAGATTCCAATTTACAAAGTTTTGATGAAAGGACATTAACTTATGAGGAAATTAATTTCTATTTTTAATTTATTTCACTATACGCCTCTGAACCTATATGTAATTATTTGTAAACTGCGTTACCTGTTGCAGCAAACGATAACACTATGACGATTATATTATTATTATTCAGTGATATATACATACAATTTACTTATTAAACACTTCAAGGATTGTAACGTCTTACAATGACTATAGCATATTTAAATCTGTTATCTGTTTTATTGGACCTACATGTACATGATTCAACCCAAACGTGTGCACGTCGTATGTATGTGTGTGATTACGTTGCGTGTGCGTCTGTGTGTGTGCGCGTTGCGTGTGTGGTGTAACCCAAACGTATGCACGTCGTATGTATGTGTGTGATTACGTTGCGTGTGCGTCTGTGTGTGCGCGCGTTGCGTGTGCATCTGTGTGTGTGTGTGTGTGTGTGTGTGTGTGTGTGTGTGTGTGTGTGTGTGTGTGTGTGTGTGTGTGTGTGTGTGTGTGTGTGTGTGTGTGTGTGATATTTAACGTGATTTTAATTTTGTTGTATTGTTATGTTGCAGGTTGCTTCTCCTACAAGTACGACACAATTATATATAAACTTTCGAAAAAATATCAATTTTATAATGTATTTATTTAATTATGAATTGTGAATTTATATTGTGAATGTTAAAATATATTTAATCATTTAAACAAATTATGTATGAGAGAGAGAGAGAGAGAGAGAATGACACATAATTTAAGAAGTTACTCGCGTAAAGCGTTGATTCTGCCAACTATATCTGTGTGTGTGTGATATTTAACATGATTTTAATATTGTTGTATTGTTATGTTGCAGGTTGCTTCTCCTACAAGTACGACACAATTATATATATAAACTTTCGAAAAAATATCAATTTTATAATGTATTTATTTAATTATGAATTGTGAATTTTCAATTTTATAATGTATTTATTTAATTATGAATTGTGAATTTTATATTATGAATTTTAAAATATATTTAAACAAATTATGACTTTATTTTATTTCACTCTACACCTCTGAACATGTGTACAACTAATTTATTTTTGTGAACTGTTACATCAGAAGATTTGTATGAATTTCAACCACCGTTTTCATGTGTGTGTATAATTTTAATTTATTTCGCTATACACCACTGAACCTATGTGCGTGTGTAAACTGTACCCATTAAACAGAAGTATTGTACCACATGAAGAAGAGTGTATTGAAGATTGCTACGCCGTTAACGTATGGATTTGTCATCTGTAACAGCACACAGGTAAGTAGTTCATTGACAACAACACACATACATAGTTAATATTTGCCAAATATATATATTTCTAACAAGGATCAATCACACTGACTGCATTATAAAACTATTAATTAATTATTTGATACATGAAAAATGAAGGAGACGTTTGACAACGAGAGAGAGAGAGCTAAAATTATTTACTCATCACACCGACTACTCAATGTACACGGTAAGAGAGAGAGAGAGAGAGAGAGAAAGAGAGAGAGAAAGAGAGAGAGAAAGAGAGGGCGTTAATATTTGTCGAATAAATATAAACTTTCTAATTTCGTATACATGCGCGGTAATGACCACAGAGAGAGGAGAACAGTTTGAGCATAACGTTTGACAACGAGAGAGAGAGAGAGACATACACAACGTGTGAGAGAGAGAGAGAGAGAGAGAGAGAGAGAGAGAGAGCTAAAATTATTTACTTAATGTACACAGTGAGAGAGAGTTAGATAGAGAGAAAGAGAGAGAGAGGGAGAGGAGAAAACGGTTTGAACATAACGTTTGACAACAAGAGAGAGATAGTTTTACTTACATTCAAATGTGAGAGAGAGAGAGAGAGAGAGAGAGAGAGAGAGAGAGAGAGAGAGAGAGAGAGAGAGAGAGAGAGAGAGAGAGAGAGAGTAACAATTATGATCATATAGTTTGAATTTCCCACCACAGAAGAGAAAAAAATTTTGGCAGATCTTCTCTATACACACACACACACAATAATGTAAGATTGGTAACCCTGATCATATATTTTAATATATACACTATATAACACATATTTGAATTTCCCTCCCCCCCCGCCGCAGAAAATGTTGACAACCCTGCTCATATAAAATATCTATACACTATAATAATAATACAAAGGTTGGTACACCTGATCATATAGATTTAATATACATTATAACACACGACAAATTTGAACTCATGCAAGGTTGGTACACCTGATCATATATTTTAATATACACTATAATGCATCGAGTTGGAACCTCCCACCCACCACCACCCACTAATATGAAATAAAAAACCACCCACCTACCACCACCCCCTGATATGAAAATCAGCTTTCTTAAAAAAATAAAAAATTATATTCACGGATGCTGGTGGTCCATTGAACCTCATCCCACCCCCTTGATATGCAAATCAATTTAATTAAAAAATCAAATAAAAAAAATAGAAAAATTTATTCGCGGAAATTCGCGGTGCTGTGGTCCATTGGGATGCTGCGGGTCCAGCGGTGGCGGCGTCATCTCTTAGATCATGTTTTTTAGTGTTTTTTATTGTTTTTTAAGAAGGCGGCATTCCTTTGTGCGTTTGAACTGTCATTATACCACTACTAATACAATATTACAATTTTAATTATTGATTGTATAATAATCCCTTAATTATATTTATAAATAATTGTAGGAGTATTCATCATATGTATACTGGAATTGGTACAGGTAGCCAGGGGTGCCCATCCCCCCCAAGGCCTAATGCGTAAATCCCCCCCAAAAGTCTCAGCACCCCCACCCCAATTGAAAAGTGCCCGCCGGTCTACAAGCTTAGCACACGCACACATTTTTACATTCACGATTTAGCCTATTATTCACGTACCCTCTGACTCATTGACAGGATGTTGCTGCAGGCTGCCAGGGTCACTCTTCCAAATTCCAAAACAAAATTTACTACTAGTTGTGGCCTACTGGTAGCGACATTTATGCCGCCAGTTCGTTAAAACAATCATAAAGATATGCAATTGCTGTAGTTTTTTACTAATAGCTTAGTTTGTTGGACAAACATGGTAAAAATTTCCATCAATGTTGGATTTAAAATGTTATTTTTAAAAAAAAAAACCCCCCAAAATTCTGAAAGTTATTATTACTGTACTGGAACTGAACACATTTGTCCATAAATTAGAGAATTATAACAGAATTACAAATATTAAAAACACAAAATTGTGTTAAATCAATCAGTCATGTAACAGTGGTTATTATTTGTTATTTATATTGTTGTAAAATAATATTTAATGACTATATGGTCTATAGAGAATAGTATTTTGTATTGTAAAATTATGTAGACGTCGACATTTACACTCTTCCCCCTCTCACTCGCATGCTCTCTCACTCACTCTCTCCTTTACTATCTACCACTCCCTCTCACTCGCTGTCTCACGCAGTCTAAAACACATACATAAATCTCTCTCGCTCTCTCTCTCTCTCTCTCACACACACACACACACACAGCAAGATACACAGGCTCGCGCAAATACACACAGACAGACACACAAATACATATACGAGTACACTTACACACACCCGCACAGATTTCGTAATCTCCACAACACGCTCTCTCACACTCCCCCAATCCCATTCTCTATCTCTTTCTCTAAATTAAGGATTTTATTATTATTCGTATTTAGTATTTTTAATATTATTTAACAATTATACATCACACTTAACTACAGAAATCACAATTTCATTCACAAATTACAAGTGTGTGTGTGTGAGAGAGAGAGAGAGAGAGAGAGAGAGAGAGAGAGAGAGAGAGAGAGAGAGAGAGAGAGAGAGAGAGAGAGAGAGCGTACACCTGTCAATGAGAAATAAAATAACTTATTTCCAAGAAGTCTTAAAAGTAATTAAGTATTTCAGGTCTACTGCTGTTTTTTAAAGGGACCTGATGAATATTCTCTTATACATTTTTCAGAAGCCTGCAACTTTCACTTTGAAATTTTTTATTATGCATGTAATAGTGCCTTTGCACGTGCATCTTTAGGGAATAATCGTCTTTATTAAATCATGATTGCTCATTCGGTTGGGACGAACAAAGTTGATTAAATACGGCTGTAATTAACTATGGGAAGCGCGGCAACCTTCTCATAAGCCTCACCCTTAAGATGAGTCAATAAATATAACAATTTCTGCTTTGGGGTGAGGACAGGACTTTTGTCCACTAATGTGGTAAACTTCGACCAAAACTCGGACCAACATTTGGACTGGCCATCAAAACAAGGTAAAGAAAGCTTCGGCAACTCATGAACGAGAACACCTGAGTGCCCGCCACCTGCCGATGAAGACCGACCGGAACCACCCGGTATCTCTGGTTTAGTTAGTTTTGACGCTAAAACGCTTCCTCGGACATAAATATCTTTAATTTGCGCTACCACCGAAAAAATGTGGTCCTCGTCCAATCCCTGGGGCAATGACTCTGCCGATAGGTAAGGATCTACCTTACCTAGAAGATCCTGATATTCTTCGGACAACCTAGAGGCCAAGATACCGGCCTCATGTTGATCCACGACTCTCAATTGCGGCAACCCTTCCAACCTATTTATTAAGTGTTGCAACACAAGTATTCCCACCGAAGTGGTCCGGTCAAAAGCCGCCAACGACAATTTAGCAGGCATTATGATTTAAAGAATTTCGCGCAACCGTCAACCACCCTGGACGAGAGAATTAGAAATTAAACAATAGTCACGACCCAAACCTAGCCTAACAGTAATCTAGATTACCATAATCTGCCACGCGTTGGGCAGCCAAATACAACACTGTGGGGTGTTATGCTATTACGCTACTGAATTAACTAATCTGTGATTGCCGAGCCCTACGTTCTTTGAGAGCCAAATACTACACTTGCCACGTGTTGGGCAGTCATTAAGTAATTATGCTAACAATAATGGATTAATTAATCTGTGATTAAGTAATTATTGAATATATTAATTTGCATAATGAGCTCGTGTAATCAATAAATAACACGTTAATTACTTTACGTTAGCATAACTATTGCATGGAGACTCTAGTTGTTGCATTAATAAATAAAATAAAATAAACTACCATAAATCACTCAAATGCCATTACTTTCTCGTTCTGAGGTAATTTGACAATGATGAACGCATATTGATAAAATAAACACTTATTTATTAACATTATATCTTTCATTAAATTCAATATATAAAATATGGATGATTCCCTGTAAATACATACATTCATAAACTCATGAAAAGAACATAAAAGAACACATGTTTATACATCAAATTACAAGGTAAATCCAATACGTTGTTTGCTGAAAAACATATACATACATATATAATGCAATCGATATATAGAAACACAAATATTCAAACAATAAATCCTATACTAATGCGTTCATCGTATGCCTCAGATGGATGGCGTTAAATTATGTTTATCATGTTTAATTTAAATGCTCAAGGGGTGTTTCTTGAAAAAGAGACAGGACAGTAGAGCTCCTTATAATAAGAATAGCATAAAGATTACTTGTTTAGATGAATTATCCGATATTTCCATCGGCGTAACTCCTCTCTGCTGGATCATGTGTGGGAAGCTGTGCTGCAACTGACACTTAACACACGCGAAACAGATTCACTCGCGCTGTGTGTTCGTATTCTGTTGATTCTGCTGTATTGTCGAGTCATGAAATTATGTGTCGTGAAGATAAGTTCATCGTTAACTATGGTGTATATATATATGTCTGTCTATTGTTCAACGTTTGATATGTTCATTACTGTTAGTGTTTTGATGCCGCGGTGTAATTGTTCCACATGATATTGTATCGCACCGCAACACTGTATAATGTTATGATTTCGCCGTCCGGTGTTACAACAACGATAGTTCTACGCGTCGATTATTGATGTAAGTGTGACTGGTTAGTTCAATTCTGAATTAGAGTATAATAAAGAATTCTATAATTGTTAAGCACTGGCGTATGTCGCATGTTTTTAGACACTGAAAGTACACTATTACCGGATACGCGCCAATATCGAAATGTCCAAGTCTCTTAGTTATATGACGCGTGGCAAAATTTCAAAGTCCCACTGCCGTCCGTATGTTAATCGAACTTTGACGACCGACTGTTGAAAATTATAAAGACTGTTCTATTGACCGACTGACTGCTCAAAGTATATGAGTAAAATTTATGAAAGACTGTCCAAAGTATATGGTTGAAAAATTATGAGAGACTGTCCTCCCGCGTGCTCTGCAAGCAGTTTTTATCAAACATCGTGTACCACAATGCACCGTACTGGAAAACACGCCTCAAGTTGAACATGATAGGACAGAAGATCTCCTACCCTTAAGCCAGAGTGTCGTTCTTCACTTCTCATTCGACGTTCCCGTTGCTATGCTGGCGACGGTCCTCTCCACCAGTTCTCTGGGTAGATGCTGGGTTGTGATTGGATATCCTGTCTCCCCACGGGTTCGCGTCGAAAGCCTCCGTACACTTTTCCTAGAACAGGAGCAATTTCACGCTCGTCTATCATGCTATTGTCTAAGCGTACTCCGGGTCTCGCTGCAGTTCTCACGAAAACAATGTGTCGTCTCTTGTTATTGTTCGCTGTGTTTGACCCCTTTTTCCTGAACGCTATCCTGGCGCAGCGTGACGTCGTTTCCAAAACGGCACACCTACCGCCTGTCGTAAATATCCGTTGTCGCCAGTAAGTCGTTCCCCTGCTGTTTACAAGTTCGATTCTATTATTTTAGGTATCGATGTCCGTCCTCGTATAGGGTATATACTATTGTGTGACTTACACTCTTTTATTCTTTACTGGTACTCTACAAATTAACCCGGCAGTGTGTCCGCCACGGTTTCTCCTCTAAATTGGTACTTGACACAGTTTCCATTATCTTACATTTGCAGGCTGTAAATCTCGTGTTTTAGTCGAGTCTGTCACGGCCAACCTTGTCCCTATTGTACGACTATGTGAAACGTACTTGCATTGTCTGAAGTAAACGTTCACTTGACACTTCTACACACATTTCTTTATTTATTGCTCGTGGGCTGAGTAGGTGTGTCATGCTGAATGTAACGTCTTTTCAGTCATACTAAAATTTTTAAATTTTTGGTTGTTACAAGATAAATCGGCCTCTGAAATAAACTAGTTTTCATAAACAATACCGAACATAATAAATACAAAAGTAAATTAATGCAAGGCCAAATACAATTTACACAATCCAAAAGGCTAATAGTACAAAACACAATAAATCACATACTCAAAAAAATGCAAAAGATTAATTTGCACAGTGCAAAAGCACAAAAAAAAAACAAGTTGCACAATACTAAAGCACATACGGTACAAAATAATGGTGCACAAAATTGTACACAAAACCATGTGTAATACCAAATAGAATAAATGCACAAAAATACACTAACACACAACAAGGTACAATATACAAAAATTCAACAGTTAACGATACAAACACAATAACTTAGACACATTAAATGCAAAAATTTATCATGGTCAACGCAGCGTGTATGGACAGGATATCGCGCATATGCCATATATAAACCGCACCAAAAAGGTAATAGTCAATTCCAAAAAAAAAAATAAAATATAAATGCAGGCTATACCGAAAAAACCGGATAACCTAGAAACCAAACGTCTCCCACACGCCTTACACATTCGTAAGCACGTAACACGTCGACTTCACGTGTAAAGCAGACCATAACAGGACGGGTACAAACTTCTGATGAATTGACCGAGTAATCAAACGATTACGGTACCAAAAAAAATCAAGGTGCAAAAATTTGACACAATATTCGCTCACCTGGCCCACGCACACGCGACGAAACTGCCCAACAACATTAGGCGCAAAATAAAGTCCACAAGCCTATCGTACCAATGTGTATCCGTGCCACAACATGCAAATAACGAACGTTGTTATAATTTTAACTAACAGCATGCAAAAATCCATGAGCAGGCACAAAAAACGAAACAGCACGGCACGTTGGTGATTAGCATAAAAATCGCAAAGCGAAAACTGGCTTGTAACCCATTTACCCAACACGGCCAGCATCAACATGAAAATTACAAAGCACGTGTTCCCATTCGAAACGGCAAGCAATTAAATTGAAAAACTAGCAAATTCATAACCCTCTGGTAGTATAATATGTACGATATTATTTTGAAAGATTGACAGTCTGAAGGTAAGACGTTTATTCTTACAGTATAAATTTAACCTCTGGTGAGCTCTTTAAGCAGTGCAACATGCAGAATAGCTAGCAATCAAATAATTATCAAAAAACTGACTTACCGAAATCTCATGAATGGTTGTTCTTGACACACAGGCAGAACAGACTGGTTGGAAAAAAGGATTGGTACCATGAGATGGATTTCTACCTGACAAAAAAGCCGCCCGTGGATGTGTTCACTACAGTGGTTGACGCATGACCAAGGGTTCCGACCCGATGCATGAATTGACTTTACAAAAGCCATAGTGCCAACCTTGGAAAATTAATAATTGACCGGTTCGATATTCGAAATATCGAACACAGACACATCATAAACAAAAACAAAAAATACCAACAACACACAACCGAATAAATACATCACACTCACATACTACAACTCCAACACACACAAAATCGCCAACACATTCAGGAAACACAATTACAAAATAGCCTACAGAGCAAACAATACCATCAAAAAACACATCAATGCTACAAACACGGACATAGACATATACAACAAAACAGGGGTATACAAATTAAACTGCAATGATTGTGATAGTTTCTATATAGGCCAGACGGGAAGATCTTTTTCTTCAAGATTTTCTGAACATCTAAAAGCCTTATCCAGCAACAACATACACTCCGCGTTTGCCACACACATACATATAAAAAACCACAGCTACACCAACATAAAAAATAATCTTGAGATACTACACTACTTACCTAAAAGTCGAAAACTTAACACAGCAGAACAATACGAAATATACAAACACTACACAACACAACCAAACAACATAGCCTACTTAAAGACCAATTACACTTTAAATCACACGCACTCTTTGACACAATTATACACAAAACATACAATAATTCGGAATCCCGCGCCAACTCCCTACCACCTCCACACCCCCCCCCCCACACAACCTACCAACTAGAAAAAAACCGTTACAAAGTTCTGGACATTCTGTATCACACCTCGCTGAGGAAGGCGAACATCACGCCGAAACGCGTACGAGGTAAATAAACAAATTAAATTTTCACATGTGAAAGTGGTGCAATTAATATTCATAAATGAGTAATGATACTCACTTATAAAAAGCCGAGTGCAAAAGAATAACAGCAATTGTATGGAGGGAGTTTGACTATCATGGTAGGAATTGCCAATGACATGGTAGGAGTATCATGTTTTACATATTATGCTAAGCTAATACTTTAACAGTAGTCTGGAGTAAATATATTCGAAATTAATGTTAGGAAATATACAAGATGTGAGTAGAAATGTCATTTTTCTCAAGTTAAGTCTTAAATTATGATCGATTTCCCATTAAAAAAAATGATTTATAGTAGTGATTCAGGTGTTGTATGTATTGTGTGCAGCTCCAGGTTTAGTATTGCATTTGACGCCCAGCAGTATGTGGAAGATTTGGACACTCAAAAACATTTGACAACCATACAGAGTGCAAATACAAGTTAAACTGTAGTCTCTTTTAAAAATAAAGTGGCAAAGACTGATGTCCTTGTTATTGCAGAAAAATAAACCACATTTTCATAGCACAATGTAAGTCATGAACAAAATTTCAGATCTATTGGCTTTCAGTGTAAGCTTATCAACAAGTTGTATGACCAAAGTATAGCAGTCCTAGGACTATCTCTGAGGCCAGAGCAGTTAATGTCCTTGCTTCTAATTGTTTGATGATGTCAGATCTGAACTCAACAAAGCCAATTTTGAAACTTTACAACAGATTTGTTTAACAGCAAGTAGGTCAAGTTGGTGCCAGTTATGTGTAGAATTTTCAATATAACATAAGGTATTAAGGTCAGGATTTTAGAGGTTGACAATGTCGGTACAGAAACTGCAAAAATGTCAGATTATAAGTTAAAATGTTAAAGAACTATGGTTTAGAACATAAATTAGTTTAAATATAATTTCACTACCACTATCCCGACTCGGAACACAAAACTTTTTATGGGTAAAAACGTAAAAGCTTTACCTTACAACCTGAACCGGTTTTCACTTTTAAAAAGCTTCAGAACGGAGTTATAATAGGCCTACGAAACTCGATTATAACTAAACTTATTTAATTACACATTTAATGAAGAAATTTGTGTTAGTGGTTGAAATCACAAGCAGAATGATCACTGTTGCACACCACTATATAAAAATTATCCCGATTAGCTCTTTCAAGCTTCACAGCTCATCGTCTGTTCTGATCTGACGATGAGCTGTGAAGCTTGAAAGCGCTAATCGGGATAATTTTTATATAGTGGTGTGCAACAGTGATCATTCTGCTTGTAATTACATATTTGGTTGTATTCTGTGACTAAATAAATCTTGTTTGCATTATAAGCCATTTCGCTCGATTTTGATTTCATGCGTTTGCTAAACATTTTGCGTTTGGGAGAAATGGGACTACACCTTCTGTTTGTGTACACGTTGTTGTTATATGCAGTGAGATGTAATAATATTATACTGTAACGCAGAAGCAATTAGACGACTGTTTAGCTAGATCTGACTGTAGACATTGTTCGGTTATTTATTCATATAATTACGTGTCAGATTATGCTGAAAGACTTTTAGTTTCTATGTTGGAAGATATGTTGTTTGTATGTTAGTTTCATATTTCATATTATGTGATTTGTATGGCACTGAATTTGAATAATGTGTTAATATGGTGGATCACGTAGTTAGTATTTACATACCGTATTCATCAATTAATTATTGTTAACGTGCTTCCCGAAAAGTTTATTACCTGCAGCGGTGTATTGAATAGTTTATGTTATTGAAACTAAATTATAGCAGCCGTAGTATACTTACGAAGGTCTAAGGTAATTTACTTATTTAAAGACAACTGGACGTTAGGTTAAGGTGTAAACAGCGAGTAGAAGAGACATAGAAGAATCTCTTCTATTCGCTAGGTGGAAGCAACGATAATAGTCATTGATGGGTATGAAGTATAATTACGGATAATTTCATTTGTAATATAATGCAGACTCATTATCAAAAATTAATTTCAATTTGGATGTGGTTCTTCCTTGGTGTTGATGACATTATCCACAAGCTACAAGAATTACTCGATTGTACGTTAAAATATCTTCCGTTACAGTAAAAAGTTAACCAAGGTTTCCTGTTTACGTTTTTATTTCCGTTTTAATGTCTGAATTTATAATTCCAACTTTCACATCAGCATATATAAATCTAAGACTTTTTTCAGGCCTGCATATGCTGTAAACACAACACAATGTCTAGACTAAGCTTGGAGGTTGGTAGCTGTAAAGGTACCACTAATTTAATGTATGTGGATTTAACCAGTATAAGAGTGCGTTATAAATGTACTGAAAGTAATGGCATAGTCAAATATTGTTATACAATGTAGAGGACAAGTTCAAGACTAAATGTAATATTATTATAGCTTGCATAACCCACACCTGGGCAAACATAACCTCACCTTGCCTGCATAACTGACTACTACCATAAGGTGACTAATAACTATAAGTATGAAATAATAAAACATACAGATATTCAACAGAATACAGAAAATTGCTGTTAGTGGCATTTATGGAAAGTATCAGTAGATGAATATATTTTTAGGCATGTGAATATAAGTAAATATGTGTTGATTTCTCAAAACTATGCTTTTGTGATAATGTTTTGACAATGATTCAATGCACATTAAAAAATGAGGTAATTATGATATTTGTAGTCAATGCTGATATTGCTGTGAAATATTTTTTGTTCTATTCTTCTATGTTATATAAACACGAGAAAAATAATTTTAAACGGCGGTCGAATCTATTTACGAAGAAAAAAAATTAAATAAATACTCCCATAAGCGCGCATGTAAAGTGAATGAGCGCCATATTAACTAAGTAGTTAGTGGGATCACCGCAGTGGAGCGACGGCGCACTAATGCACAGCGAATGACGAATTATGACGTCATTACGTGGACTACCTATCGCTGCAATTCATAAGTTTACGCGCCAAATAACACGTGTTTTTCTACTACTAAATAAAATTAAAAAATCTTTTAATGTAATTTGTCACAGTTAATATGGCGTTCTTTGGCGTCTTATGGGAGTAATTAATTTATTTATTTTTTCGTAAATAGGTTCGACCACCGTTTAAAATTATTTTTCCCGTGTTTATATAACATAGAAGAATAGAACAAACAATATTTCACCGCAATATCAGCATTGACTACAAATATCATAATTACCTAATTGTTAATTCTTTAATTTATTTAATTAGTTACCATATTAACAGTCTAATATTCAGTATAATGTCTCGTATCAGTAAATTGTGTGTCATAATAGTTGTCAAAATAATTGTGGACGTAATAGTAAATTTGTGTACACATTTTAAGAGAGTCGACTGAATATTTCCTGACAGAATTTTTTGACTTTAATACCATGTTTTATTCTTCGTATTGTTTAAATTAGCAGCAATCCAATATTAATACCATGTGTTAGTAAATTTTAAATAACCTACAGCATATGCATTTAATGAGATACTGAAAAAGAAATATTTCACACACACACACGCTCACATGAAATGCATGCATTACCATAATTATGAAAAAATGAAACTCTTACCTTAATATGTTGGGGGATATAACTCGGCTGCGGCTCTGAAGAAGGCATGGAGACGAAGACCTTCCCCCAGCGGGTAGCGCCTCTTAAACATGAATTCTGCCAGGTATCCCACGAAATGATGTTGTCTCCGGCCAAATCGTGGGATAACACCGCGGACTTCTCTCCATGCCCTCTCAACGGTGTTTGTGTGAGCGCCGGTAGCGGGGTCCACGAAGTTTTGTTTGTGATTCACACGTTGGTGAACGAACCCCGCATCTTCCAGGCAATTATAAGCTTTCCAGCAGTCACTGATTATAGTGGTGCCTGGAAGAATCCACTCCTCAATTATTTTGAGGAGAGTAGCGGAATCCCGGTGCTCAACTGGTACCAAAAAACACTTGCGAGAACCGCGTTCCACTCCCCCGAACACCCACTGTCCTTCAATGAACCTGCCCCGATTATATTTCCGACGGCCAAATTTGGCTTCGTCGACTTCTACAGTCTTTCCAGGGCCCCCCAGCTTAGCTTAAGTGCGCTGGGCGTCGAAAATAAAAACTTCTCGACAAAAACTGTACCATTCGACGACAAAATGGTCGCTCACACGATAGTTCCACATGAGAAGCTGTTGACGAGGCGGAGAGGTATGAAGGATGTGGCAGACCAGGTAAAAGTAGGTTGTGAGAGAATGGTGGGTCTTTGAAAGGAAACTACCTTCTCGTGCGGACCAATGTATGTTACATCTCCTCTTCTTCTTTTTAGCCACCACTTTTCGCAAATTGTGACACCGAAAATATAATGTCTGTCTATTCAGTGCTAATAGGGACCCACACGAAGGACAATTTATTGACCCTTTAATAACCTCGCGGGAAATTAAAAAGTCGATAATCTCAGACTCAGTCATTCGAATACATTCGTTTGACGTCCTACCGCACTGAATATCATGGCAGGCCATTTCAGTGTAAAATGTTAAATAAATAATGGTAATATGGTATATTATAATAATAACCCTAAACAACAGAAATAATAATTAATAATAACACCACACAATAACACAAACGAAAACACTGAATTCACAAAATAATTAAATACACGATTACCGTAGCTTACGAGGCTCCTTACAACACGGAACTGAGAATACACGGTAACTGTTGCCGCAATTACTGACACCCACACACATTAGCAACCAATGACAATTGAGTATATGCAAAATTTTAAAATTAACGGTGTAAAAACGCGCTTTTTTTTGTATCTACCAATCAAGCATCAGCTTTATAAAGCGGTTTCGATAAATTCGCGGGTTATTTGCATCAAACCAATGCCATTGGTTACATCGTTGTGACGTCACCGCGGCGTTTTTCAAAATTTGTACTATCGATGGTTCAGTTGCGATTTTCATACTATCGATAACTACCACAAAGTTTTAGATAAATTAGTTTTAGAAAAGTATTAACAATGTTACTTTACACTGTGATTTTCAGCTTTTACTGTTTAAAAGAAAATAAGAGAATTTATAGGTCTATCTCTCTTTGGGAATACTAGTTTAAAAAAGTTGAACAAAGTACGCGAGTCAAAGTCGAAAGACAAAGTACAAGCGAAGTTTGGCACTGAGGAGTTTTGTATCAAAATTACAATTTGGTAATAATTCTCACTAAATGCTTTGAAGGACTACCGTTTGACAAAGATTGCTTGACAAACACAAACTTGTACTTTGAGCATTACGCTCTGGTTATTTTTGCTTGTCTCTGTTTCGGCTCAGTTGCGATTTTCATACTATCGATAACTACCACAAAGTTTTAGATAAATTAGTTTTAGAAAAGTATTAACAATGTTACTTTACACTGTGATTTTCAGCTTTTACTGTTTAAAAGAAAATAAGAGAATTTATAGGTCTATCTCTCTTTGGGAATACTAGTTTAAAAAGTTGAACAAAGTACGCCAGTCAAAGTCGAAAGACAAAGTACAAGCGAAGTTTGGCACTGAGGAGTTTTGTATCAAAATTACAATTTGGTAATAATTCTCACTAAATGCTTTGAAGGACTACCGTTTGACAAAGATTGCGAGATTGCTTGACAAACACAAACTTGTACTTTGAGCATTACGCTCTGGTTATTTTTGCTTGTCTCTGTTTCGGCTTCAGTTCGCCTCTTCAGCTAAGGAAGTTGTGATAGCAGTTTTCACTGCCGATCACTACCTTAGGACAGAGTGGAGACGGTAAAATTTTTTTTTGAGAATTACCAAACTAACTTCAACTTTCACTAGGAGTAAACAAACCTGACATTGATTTAAAGAGGTTTCTGTTTTTGTTAAAGTAGGTGGTTTTATGTATGTTTGTTCACTATATAATCAAACACTTTATAATCGTTATAATAATAAATAATAATATGAATATGAGTTAAATTATTTTAACGTCACCTCGCCTTTACCTAAGTGTTGAGGTTTTCACTTTCAGAATCTTTTGATAAGGTAAGTGAGTAAAGTATAGGGGTATATTATTCTTCTCTTTAATTATTTTTACTTATTTACCAATTATTTTTATTTATTATTCATCCCCAATTATTTGTAATATTACAAACATGTAAAAAGCATCGATGTTTTAATACCGATATTTTTTTTAACATCGATGTACTCTTCACGATGATAAACATCGATAGTTTTACATCGCGTCATAACAGATGTACCTCCTCTGCGTGAATATGTTCAAAAGTAAAAGGTTAGTGGTGCTATTGTGAATTGTGATGTTCGTGATCCAAAACTATAGTGAAACAATTTGAAAAATAGGTGGTATAGTATACAGTGATATCAGTGAAGCCATTATCGCAATATTTTTTGTGGACGTGGGTGACCTGGACTCGTGGGTGAGGTTACTAATAATAAACTCGCGGTGGGCTCAACGCAAAGCTTTAAACTGCCGTTTGGGCTCAACGCAATTTTGAACATGTAAGAATCATGTAAATTTTGTTTTTAAAAAGCATCAACATGTTTTCCAGTCAAATTCGGATCGACTGATTTTGTGCACACGGTGACGTCACGCGTCAACAACAGCTGGACCTGTCATTTCTCAGTCAATATGGCGCTCATTCACAATTGCATGCGTTCTTATGGGAGTATTTATTTTATTTTTTTTCTCCGTAAATAGGTTCCACCGCCGTTTAAAATTATTTTTCTCGTGTTTATATAACATAGAAGAATAGGAAAAGAAATATTTCACCCCAATATCAGCATTGACTATAAAATTCATAAATACCAAAAATGAATTGTAGTTACTCAGGTTAACAACAATTTGAAATGTAAATGAATTTATTACAGTTCTTACAAATGAAAACAAGAAAATTATGATGCTCACTAGGCCTATATTATTATTGAAACGATTTATTATATAATTTGTATTGAACTGAACTAAAGTAAAAAAAACTTTTTGTAGACTTCCAAAACAAAATAAAACTTTCAGATTCTGAACACTTTTTGTTTAGACATTATTGTCAGTATATGTTTTATGTATGTAATGAATAGGCCTACCCATTTTTACTTAAGTCAATGTGTTTAATGTAGCCTAAAGGCAGTGCAGTTCAGCGTGAACAGTAACAGTAACGGAGCCATGTTATGTTGTGCATGAAATAGCTTTGTGGCGGAGGCGGCATAAAGTAGTTTTATAGTTTCTTGTAAGAAATTTATTTTCAAAACGGATTGTATATAATATTTCTGGTTTGGTCAGTACTGTATTGTATTAAGCCAATACATGACATTAGATATTATTAAAATACACAAAGTAAACTAAAAATCGATTACATAAATGTGTATGTTAACCAACTACTGAATATTATTAGTTGGCCATGCACAGCCATTTATTATAAACAAACAGTTCAACATAAACATAATATGATTGCAAGGTGGATATCCCTATTTTCACTATTTTAAATTCTGAAAATTGAGATGCATTTTTCAAAGAAATATAAAATATAATTTTGTTTTTAATCCTACAGTATCTTTCATATAACATCAGTATTGACACTTGGGGAAATTCAGATTTGGTG
Source organism: Magicicada septendecula (assembly GCA_034769895.1). Lineage (NCBI taxonomy): Eukaryota > Metazoa > Arthropoda > Insecta > Hemiptera > Cicadidae > Magicicada > Magicicada septendecula. Next base: position 382,339,406 of record CM068369.1, read on the forward strand.
CTCTTTCACTTTGCCATTCATAGCTGATGTTAAGATGACGTTCCCATACCAACAAATAAATGTTGCCAATTCTTATCAGCTTACACAAATGTCTCTTTTCAGTGATATAAGACATCACGTTTTGGATCTGTTAGCTGTTTTTGTATGTGGTTTGTTTTAGTAATGTGTTATTGGGCTGTCAGAAATTATATCAGCGACGTGAATATCATTAATGTTACCCTTCATGTTACTGGAAAACTCTTCAAAGTGGTTTCAGCAGATCATGAATTCAATCAGTCCCAGTTCTCCTTTTTATATGCAGTTTACAAACTATGAAATATTGTTCCATTGTCTATTATGGTATTTCAAGTCATTACAAATTATAATTTCTACACGATTTCTAATATTATTTGTCAAAGATTTTCTGTTTAAGACCAGATTAAATTTACTGCACCCTGAAAGCTATAGCCTAAATAAGATGAAACGAGTCTTCAGACTAGATAAAGCAGAACAAATATTTCAACTCTATAAATCTGTCAAATGCTTCAAACTTCCATTGTAAACAACAGTTTGCTAGTAGTTTTGCAGTGTATTCCCACAGCTGTCGATTTGGAAGTTATGTGAAACAGAGTATACTGTATAACTTCTGGAAACATTTTGACTCTGAGGTTTCATAAAAATTTTAGCATTCAATTGATAAGCAATTGTTGTTTCCTTCCCAAAATAATTCTAAAATTATGTCAAAAGTCTTGTAGTGCTGCGATATCCCCCAGGGGCTCACCCATCTTAGTTTGTCTCTCTTTCATTTATCATATAGGGTGAGTACATGGACTGGCAACCACGGGATCCTGAGCTAAGAGTATGGACCAAATATCCTTATGCAACAAATCAAATTTTATTATACTAATAAGGATATAGTGAGTGTGTAAAAATCACAAACAAGTCTATTATGGAGGAGATGAAAAATTATTTATTATACACAAATATTGTTTTTAAAGATGTATATTGTTTTTTAAATTGTCAGGTATTGATAATAGAATTAATTGTTTGTATTGTTCGATAATATAAATCGATTGTACTTGGTTTCTGCAACATCCTCCTCTCCTCTCGTCGCTCCCATCCTGTAGTCCTCTTCTTCACCGTCACTCCTTCCTGGTGTCCTCTTCATCCTGGCGTCCTCGTCGTTCTCTTCTGCAGCGTCACTCCTTCCTGGCGTCCTCTTCGTCTTGTCGTCCTCTTCTACAGCAGGCGGCTCCAGCGGCGATATTTCACTGAGTCTCGTTGTTATGTTTGACTGCTAACATTAATTAGTTTCTTCATAAATTTTTCACTCACAATGATTATAAATTTCACTCGTACAGTTTATTATTAATTTATATTTTCTTAATCTCAGGATTAATATGGGTATTAACTAATGTGGTGCGTTAAATGTACACCTTCCACGATATCTTGAAGTGTCTAAGTTCCCTAAGCGGATATCTTAACTTACACGAAACAGCACTGTATTATATTTTAAATTTTATCTAAATATTTTACCCTCTCAGTTCTTGACGCAAAACTTCGTTAAGAATTTCCAAGGTTTATTTTATATACGATATTTCTACGTTCGTAAGAGAACAACTCTCTTCACCAGGCACAACTTCCCCTTGCAACTTCTACAGGCAGACTGTGTCCATCTTAACTCTGCAACGTATGAGGCTCACATAATTTAGTGTATTCTGATAGGCTAAGCCCAAGTCACATGATTGATGGAACACACAGATATACAAATTTCATGAAAAACTGTATAATTTAGCAAAGTCCTGGATGTAAATTATCTACAATTTTTATTACCCTATCATTGATAAGAGTTACAATTGAGTTTTTCTTAACTTAAAAAACCATATTTCTAAAATAGTTATGAACCTCAGAGTATACACAAATTGAAGCTATTTACCTAAATAATTCCTTGTCAAAGTTTCACGTCAATTGGTTAACTACCAATCGCACATTATCACACCTGCACACGCGCACAAATTCACACAAAAAATACATGACAATATAGAACATCTTTTTATGAAGAGTTTGGTATACCTTACATGCTTATCCATTTCTAAATACTTCCCTGACTGAGCACATAACCCAAATTAATTATATGTTTTGTATTTTTGACTGTGCAAGCGTTTTATTAGTGAAATCAATTGTAGCATGTATTTTCCTTAATGTGTCAGTGCCTACTATAACGTCGTACACTAGTTTTTTGACTTTATAAGAACAGGTATTTCCATTTCCATCCCTTGTGAATTTATTGTGATAAGTGCTTGCTTATTAATAGTTTGTGAATCACCTGTGGCTGTTGTGACAACTGTATTGTTGACAGGTAAGATCGGTGTTTTTTTAAATTGATGTCTATGTTTGTTAATGAATTTTTTGCTGATTAGAGAAATTTGCGCCCCAGTATCGAATAACACATTTCCGACACATTCATTAATTTTCGCTCTCACAACAATATCATTATCATTCTTATTTCTAACATTTTCCACATCATCATCAACCCAATCGTTATATATTAATTCATCTCTAATGTCAACAGGACATAGGCCTGAAGCAATGTATACATTCTTACCACTAATATCGTTTACATAAGATTTTCGACACTGCTGTTCGTTATGGTATGTTTTATTTGTAATTTTATCCATAGTTTTATTTATATTTTTCAATTTATCGCACGGACTCACGCCATGCAACCCTACTCGTTTTTTGGTTGCTCTTCGCTGGTACTTGCTTCGGTAATTGCCGATACATTTCTTTGATTGAACTTTTGGAAATTAGGTTTATTTTTAAATTGTTGTGGTTGTTTTTGTTGTTGTTGTTGTTGTTGTTGTTGCTGAAATTGTTTACAAGCCGGTTCACTATTAACATTACTAATATTTTGACTGTCAACATTATCCCATTTTGTTAACAATAGGAGTAGTTCCTCCAATGACTTAATATCTTGTGTAATTACGGCGATTTGAATACCTCGTCCGAAATGATGAGCTAATTTATTAACTATCTCTGACTCTGTCAATTCTGGTTCAAGATACTTGGCATGAGATATGAGTTGGATTAAATAATTTTCTTTAGACCCTTTTAAACTGGAATACCTACCAAACTCCAGCTGTACGCGTATTTTTCGCTGTATTTCGCTGTTCCAGTATCTCGCCCTAAAATGTTGTACCAGATCTTGATATGTAACTATTTTGTCTTGTATTACCGTGAATCACTCAGCTGCAGTACCCTTTAATCTCCTGACTACATAGTTTATTTTATCCATCTCACTCAGGGTGTCGCCTATTGCCTCCGTCTCGCTGGCATCCTTTAAGAAAAGAAATCGGATTCTTGGTGTCCCTTCCGAAGAATTTCAACTGTGAATTGTTTTCTTCTAGAGTTCTATAGATGAATGTGGTCTGGTTCGCTGTTGTCGAGGTACTCTGGAGTCGGGTCAGCTGTTGTTTCAATTCTTGTATCTCCTGATCTTGTTCAGCTACGAGCTCACTCACCGTACATGTGTGTTGAACTACTCTTTCCTCTATTCCAGTGATTTTAGCTTCACATTCACTGATGCGAGAATTGTTCGCTTCTAAAGTGATCTCAATATTGCTGCGAATTATTTCTACCTTTTCGCCTGTACGTTTTTCGGTTGACTCTAAAGTTGTTTATTTTGTTTAGCCTGGTCATGAACGGCTGTATAAATTTTTTTATTCTCATCATGCAGTGATTGTAGTGATTTATTTTGTTTTGCAGCTTCTTCAGACATTTTCTGCATAGCGGCTTTACTTTCTTCCTTATTTGCTTTATTGTCTTCGGATAGCTTTTGCATAGTTGCTTTATTCTCTTCCGACATTTTCTTCATATTAGCAAGGATTGCCGCTAATGTATTCTGCAATTCTGCTGATTCGGCCATCTTGATTATTTATTATTATAAATTTAATAAATATTATAGTTTTTATTTATAGTAACGGCAATATTTTTAATACTTATTATTACTAATAACGTCCGTTTATGTTATTTATTATTATAGTCCAGTCTCTCAATCAAATGTAAATAAGCTTAATCTAACATAGATACAAATAACAATTCAATCTCCATATAGATAATTACTACTATTGTTCAACTATCTGATAAGAGAGAGTATTCAAACTTTTATCTACATTCCCTGATAACATAGAACGGCACACAAATAGTTTACTGAATTTAGTCTCTACACACTCAAATAAATATTTCTTTTTTAAAACTAATCCAAAAAATCGAGCCCAACGTTGGACAGCACCAAATTGTATCCAACTCATCCCCTCAAGATGTCAACACATTTGTTCTCAATTTTATAAATCTTGTAAAGGTACAGATTATTTAGCAGTGAGAATCGCTGTTGTTCATCTTTACAACATGACCTACACATTATTGAAGTACTCTTATATGTTAATTTTGTCAAGAGTCTCATTGTATAAAAACATTTTTTCATTTGATGATTGTGTAATTGATGTTTATTTTACCTTGATATTGACAAGGCCAAACTCAGCCTCAGGTATGACAAAGAATTGATTATTCGACATCCTCTTAATTTGAAATGACTATTTTAGTCTATTCTAATTATTAAAAACATTTTTATCTTCTCGTTGGAACTATTGATTAGTTGTACGTTCCTCGACCGTCTTATATGTCACTCACAATTGTCTGATCATGCTTTTTATTTTGTTAAGATGTGTCAAGAGTGATTTTGAGTATATTAAAATTATTTACATATAAAAAGAAATCGAGTTTCTCACAGTTCAGAATGGAAAATTTCCTAATATCTATTTAAGTGAAGAGTGTATGGTAATCATTCTTTTGAGGTTGCAAGGTAACCACCAATATCCTGTTTTGATGATTTTCAAGGATTTGTACCGCGCGTGGCAATCTAAGCTCTGATTGGCCAAAGCAAGGGAGTAGCCCAGTTACGTGAATAGAGTCTTTTTGAAACTATAAAAGCTCTTGGAGGCCCAAGCCTTCATCATTTGGTCTATCGAGTGATCCAGGGTGACACAGCCATGTTTCCTGTAAATTTTCGCTTTCGTCTTCAACTACTGTGAATCTACAAGTTTTATAATTTTAAAAGTCTAATTATTCAATTTCCACAAAGTTTAAATTAGTATAAAGTTTCGGTACAGTAAATCGCACCAAACTATTCAGTACTGCTCTTCAGTCGCAGCTCATATCACAGAATGGCACATCTAAACAGTGGGAGGTAGGACTAAGGAATAATCAAACTTGTAAACTTAACTCAAAGATAGAGAGACTATAAAATATTGTTCTATCAAGTTATTCGTTATATCAAATTTTTTATATCACTTTGTTTTATTAATTATCTCTGAAATAAAGAGAGAAACATAACAAGAGTATTGACATCAAATATAAATTTGTGACATCTGAAAGAAATCCTATCTTATTTGTATTTTATATTATATTTTCACACAAGTATATTCTATTTTATTATATTTTCAATTATATCTATGTATATTTTAAACAAGTAAATTTATCTCTTAAAGAATTTAATTGAATTATTTGAATTAATTGTTTTATATTGATTTTGTATATATTTTATTTATGGCTTTAATTCGTTGATCTAGAGATCAAAATAACTTTTCATAAAGATTTTATATTAAGGTGAATTAATGTATTAATTGCTTGAGAATATTGATTGCTTATCGCACGTTTGTATGCACATAAAGTTTTAACGATTATTTGTTTGATTGGATGACGTTAAAGAAGTCAGTCCATATAGAAACATAAAATAAATGACTTTTCAAGTATAGATGTAAGAATGTGTATAGCAAGTCACTGATTAACGCTTGAAACTTATAAAGAAATTTAACTTAATATATGTAATAGACAGAAACAGAAGTTATGAAGTTAATAAACACATGAACTAATAATCTTAACTTGTTGTTTCATTTGTCTGTAACACCTACAAGCCACCACTTCTATCACTTAAAAAGGTACTGTAGGATACTTGGTAGCCTCCTTACCGCTCGGGAGATGCTAGCCATGACAGTCTTATAATTTCTGGTAAATAGGAATTTAAAAACAAAGTCTGTGTCAAAATAAGTAACATGGTATGACGAACTGATAAAAAAAATTGTGGACACATGTTTGTATGGCTTCAAAGAAAAGTGTACCTTTATGGGGAAAACATTTTCCAGGAATCATCAGTATAGTTAGCACTGTAGGTTGAATGTTCTTCTGTACATTAGCTCATTCCAATTACATGTGCAGAAGTAATGTGACTTTTCCTGTACATAAGTGGTCTCGGCGGTATCTCCTTTCAGCCAAGAACACTTTATTGTATTAAATGAAGTACCTTGCCCACACTAAGATAAGGCATCCTCATTGGTTAAACTGAGGTCTGATAATGGGAAGACATTATTTATTAATAAAGACATGTGCATTTAATCTAAAAGTGTCCTTAATCAGATGTTATTCTTGTGGGTGATGTAGATTTAGTCTTCATTGACTGCCAACTTGTTTTCATTTGTTTCAGGTGTTAACAAGATCAATTTATCTGTCATCTGACAATGGAAGAGATAAAATTTGAGGACAAGGTATAAAGTTTAAAAATAAAAGTATATTTTTTGCTGTTTAGTGTACGGTATGTATTAAATTGATACACGTGTTATATACACGTATTGTATAACACATTCATTTCTTATATTAATAGTAGTTTATTTATCATCATATTGATTTGTAATTAATTGCTGTACAGAATATGATTTATACATGTATTCTTTTGTCTACCCTACAGTTCGCATTGACAATATGCATTTTCCATAACCTCCTAACTTTCAAGCAGTTCTCTTCCTCCCTCGTCCAATTTAGACTAGTAGTCTGTTTGTTAGTTGCAAAGTAGCTTTAAAACTTTTTTTTTCATCTGCCAGTCCTCTGTCTTTGTGTTGACCAATTATGTCAACATACTCATACTATTTTATCATCACTCATTCTCTTGTGTTGTCCACTCTGGTAGTCCTGTCCTCTGCAAGTCTTCCTGGTATTCTCCTGAACTCCATACTTGTGACATCTCATTTCGCTGTTTTGACTTGCGTTGTCTCACTCCCAGTTTCTGCAGAATACATCAGTATTAAATGTATTATATGTCTTGTGTTATACCTTGTATGTATTATTAGTATTATATGTCTAAAAGTCAATATTAGACATATAATTGATGTACATATTCAAACCTTTGTGTTTGTCTCAAATGTTTGTTAGCCAGATAGAGCCAGGCACACAACTGACTATTCTATGAGTGATCATGACTTGCATTTGAATTTTTTATCTGACCACCTGCTCCTGTGCCAAGTGAGGGGAGTCCATAATTCACCATTTATTGCCCACTTTTAATGTTGTAACCGTTAGCTGCTATACAATTGCTTCCTTCAGATTTTATGTACACGACCTACCCGTTCGTGGGGAGTGAGGTTAACCCTTCTTACTAAGCCACTGCTCTCAAGATTAGTTATAAACAAGTCAGTCAAGGACACGGTAGGCATGCTGCTTTTAACTGTATAATTAACAAACTATTAGTGTAGAAAGTGTGTTAATAAGTTTACACTACAGTAGACAGTAGATAATTAATTACATTTGACTTAATTAAATTGTTATCTTACTTTAACATCATTAAAATTCATATCACCTCATCATAACTAATAATCTTTAATGGAACAATATATGATGGAAATCAGTTTGAAACATGGCTTTTTGTAGGTAGGATCATTTATCCTTTCATATACCTTACAGGTTTATACTAGGGCAATTTGAAAAGTTCATGGCCTAATAATAAAAGACTTACCAGTATTTTTTCGTTTTGGAATCACTTTTCATATTTCAGCACAGTCTCCATGTAGTTGAACACATTTGGTTTAGTGATGCTCCAGTGCTTTTATCCCATTCAGATGTTTGATTGTTCTACGTCCTCTGATAACCGTTTACTGCCGCTTTCAGTCATCTCTAGAAAAATCACTCCCTCCCCAGGGAATTTCTGAGTTTTGGGAATAATTAAAATTAAATAGCGCTACTATCAACAGTTCGCCTTTGCAGCTCAACAAGGAATGTGGTGACGTATGCCATTCCACTGCACGCATCACTGTAATACTACACATTTAAAATACGTTTAACAAAGTTTTGGTATTACTTGACTGTCTCTTACAAGGTATTCCTTGTAGCGAATAAAAAAAAACACTTTAACAAAATATTCAGTAAATTACAATTACATACAATGTACGAACGTTCAATCTAATACGCACACAACATTACAACTAAATACGTGTGAACAATGTGTTCAGAAACAGTAATACCGCAGCAACACAAGCACGCACTATCATTCAGTAGACCCCCCGCTCCTCAGGCCTCTTGTTAGCAAAGCTCGTGTACATACAGTAAATCAGGCGAGCGAGTATGATGTTGCAACAGATTGTATTTCAGCTCAGCGATATTTTGCCTTAAAAACAATGCTTGTCTGAGGTCTTCTATTATCCTACTACAAAATTATCTGTTTATGTACTAAACCTGGCCCTTTTTTACAAGTATTTTCATTTATTTGGTCTAAAAGGTTAGAATATCACTCTTTATTTTTTGGCACATCCATGATAGTCTCTTAACAACATTCTCTTAGCCACTCCGAAAATCAAGTCATACCTTTCCAACAGACAAAATTGACTTACCTTTTGTTTTGTTTACATGACTGTAATTAACAATACTGCAGACCAACTGTTGCTTTACAGCTGTTCATGAGGCAAATGTGGTGTCACCTGATGTGACTGACATGTTTCTCAGCCTCTTTGTATTTTCTTCTTCTTTGACTATTCCTGAACCACTTTCTTTACCACCACCATTGTTTCCAGAACCTGTTCATTTTTGTTTTCTAATTACTAATTACTTTGTCCATCCAGTATATTTTTAATATTCTCCTACAGCAGCAGTTTTCAAATGCTGTGGTTGTGTCTCATTTTTCCCTATTGTCTAGGTTTCACATGCAGCTTCTATAATAGCATGCTGCAAACATATAATTTGAGGGATTTCTTCTTAATTTAGAATCCAGTATTTGACAGTAGCAAATTTGTTTCTCCATTTGGCCTGTGCTCTGACACTGATTCCTCTCAGTTATCTTTACCAGTTTTAATATTTTATATTTCTGTTCCTGATTCTCCTTTTCCCCCTAATAATTTTTTATAATATTCAATAGTGTTCTCAATTTACCTTGTTTTCTGTGAGTAGAAACCATACCATCAGTAACTCTTAACTCTTATACTCTCCATGAAATGTTATTATGGTCTTGAACATCTTTATGGTTTCCTTTACAGCCTCTTATAAAGCATTCTCGTATAATGGTAATGAATTTGTATAAAAGTAAATTTTAATTCCTTGTTATTTGTAGGATGTTTTAACGGTCAGTGTAAAGAAAGAAGCAGATCCAGAAGAGGCTGAGACTGAACAGGTAATGTGCATAACCATTATTTAGCCCATAGCTAATGTGTTAGAGGTTGTTCCGTGCCATGTACCACTAGAGATTTGGATCACATTCATTTGTAGATATGTAATTAAAAATCAACAGAATACACAAACTGTATCATAGTGTTGTATACATATAAACTACATGAGATTAAGTAAGAAAATCGCACAGTCGTGCAAGTGCATGCACGCACACACACCATGTAGGTACAGAGTATGGATATTTATTGCAAAAATTGATAGGTAATTCTATATATTTTATATTTAGTATTGATCACCACTTTATATAGTACTCTATAAATCACTGAGAAGACAAAGTAAATTTTATAATTGTTCAAATTGCAGGATGTATTCCCAGTTATAAATTCTGTCCTAAAAGGAGAACTGGATGTAAAAGAAGAAATCATCAAAGAAGAGAATGAACAGTTTGTTGATCAGGTATTATACATAGTTATAAATTTGTTTATTGTAGTAACAAGCATTTATTGTTATAATGAACAGCATTGTTGTATCATGGCACATCCATGATAATCTCTTAACAACATTCTCTTAACCACTCAGAAAATCAAGTCATACCTTTCCAACACAAAAATTGGATTTCCTTATTTATTGTTTACATGACTGTAATTAACAATACTGCAGACCAACATGTTGCTTTACAGCTGTTCATGAGGAAAATGTGGTGTCACCTGATGTGTCTGACATGTTTCTCAGACTCTTTGTATCTTCTTCTTCTTTGACTCTTCCTGAACCACCTTCTTTATCTGTGAGAGCTTACAGCGTCCCACAACCGAACAGTCAACCTGGGTACTCTAGTCTCTGTCTTCCTCTGCAGTACTTCCCACTCACTGGGCACCCATCAGCAAAGTCACTACTGGGTCTCAACCAATAGTGACCCACCACACTGTCTCATCTTCACAAACCTCTCCATTCACCCATTGTTTCCAGAACCTGTTCATTTTTGTTTTCTAATTACTTTGTCTATCCAGTATATTTTTAATATTCTCCTACAGCAGCAGTTTTCAAATGCTGTGGTTGAGTCTTTCACTTTTCCCTATTGCCTAAGTTTCACATGCAGCTTCTATAATAACATGCTGCAAACATATAATTTGAGGAATTTCTTCTTAATTTAGAATCCAGTATTTGACAGTAGCAAATATGTTTCTCCATTTGGCCTGTGGTCTGAGACTGATTCCTCTCAGTTATCTTTACCAGTTTTAATATTTACCTATTTTTGTTTCTAATTCTCCTCTTCCCCCTAATAATTTTTTATAATATTCAATAGTGTTCTCAATTTACCTTGTTTTCTGTGAGTAGAAACTATACCATCAGTAACTCTTAACTCTTAACATCAGTAACTCTTAACTCTTATACTCTCCATGAAATGTTATTATGGTCTTGAACATCTTTATGTTTTCCTTTACAGCCTCTTATAAAGCATTCTCGTATAATGGTAATGAATTTGTATAAAAGTAAATTTATACACCATGTCACCATGTAGATACAGAGTATGGATATTTATTGCAAAAATTGATAGGTGATTCTATATATTTCATATTTAGTATTGATCACCTCTTTATATAGTACTCTATAAATCACTGAGAAGACAAAGTAAATTTTATAATTGTTCAATTTGCAGGATGTATTCCCAGTTATAAATTCTGTCCTAAAAGGAGAACTGCATGTAAAAGAAGAAATCATCAAAGAAGAGAATGAACAGTTTGTTGATCAGGTATTATACATAGTTACAAATTTGTTTATAGTAAGAAGCATTTATTGTTATAATGAACAGCATTGTTGTTATTTGTAAACTTATCGGTTAAAACTGTTGGAGACCGTTTGGTGTCCCATGGAAGTCATTTTTATGTGCACGTTCAGTCCATATGATTTAGCTATAACATGTACCAGTACACATGGTAGGAAATTTGAATTTTATGACGTCAGGGCTGTGAGTACGACGTGACCATGGTGGGGGTAGAATGTGACTGAAGTAGGGATATCACGTGGCCATGGTGGGAGTACCATGTGACAGGCACCATGTGGGGGTACCACAGCACTGGTGCGAAGTGTAGTGATTGGTCGGCCATGTTTAATATATGTCACGTCATCATATAGCAGAATCAGTTGTGATTGGTGTGTTTGAATGGCGGTAGTCGGTGTGGCCAACATGTGATAAGGGAGAAGAAAATTCCCTCTAGAAGGGAAATAGGTTAAAGAAGGACGTGTGAGGGAACATTTAGCGTTGCCACTACCACCAGTGTGTATACGTCATGGCGGGAACGGATTTATGTTCCCTTAACAAGTGTATCCAGCGTGTCCGTGGCCATCTTGTCCTCTGCTTGCCTTGATTTAATAGGGCGATGTCGTGTGAGGCATAAAATTGTGTAACTTAATATATACATGTGTATGAAAGAAAATAAAGTGGCCAGTTCCTGGTTTTTTTCTTCAAGAGGAGTTTAAAAGTGTTCTAAACTTGACCGTATAAGAAATATGGCCATAAGAGAGAGTTAAAAGTTTTTAACTTGAATGAAAAATTAAAAGATTACAAACAACAGTGGAAAAAACACTTCGAAAGAATGACAGATTCCAGACTGACCAAACAAGTCTGGAAATTCAAACCTATAGGACACAGGTTTGTGGGTTGATCCAGGAAGAGATGGCTGGAGGATTTTTAAGATGGAACAGGCTGCACCTTGCCTATGCCGTGTTGTGAAGATGGTGGTGGTGTATCAAGAATGTCAGTGAATCAGTGCTTTTACTATGCTAAGAGTTTATCTCATATTGTAACACGTCCCTATTACGGATTGTTTCCAAGTTAAGGCTATGCAGAACCTTGTTGTGACTGGCTTTGAATGTTTTTTTTTTAATCGAGTTCACAGCATGTGTGCATACCGTCATGCTTGCTTTAAGGTTGAAATGTACCTTATACATTTATAAATACCTTATAAATGTATAAGGTCCCATATAAATATACAGTCACGCTTGCTATAACAGCCAAATGTACCCATATCTTTGTTAATGAACATCCTTTGGTCTAATATTATGTCTTTCACTCTCATTGATTATATAATTTACATTAAATAAGTTGACTCCATAATTCTGCAACTGCCCTATAGGAGTCCCATTACAGCAAGTAGATTCACAGTTGTTAACTCCATACTTCTTCATAGCACTGTTCAGACTCAGACATCTGACCAAAATTTCTTATCATACCTAGAGAAATTTATTGAATATTTTTAATTTCTTTACCTCAAGATGTATTTTCCTGTATTTGGAACATGTTTCATGAATCCTATTGTTCCCATCCTCGCCTTGTTGTTGCTATGCTTTCCTGTTGGTTTTTGGTATTTTATACTGGTATTATTGTGTGTGATTGTTGTGTATATACAGTAAGGCCTTGATAATCCGGAACTTGATAGTCCAGAATCCTCGATAGTCCAGCACTTTTTATCAACAGCAACTGATTTGAAAATATCGCAATGTTTGACTAAATTGCTGACGCTAATTCAGGTGTTGTTTGTGGTCTCTCAGATGTTTCAGTAGAATGACATAATTTGGCATATTCAGCCACACTGGAATGCATTTTTAATGTCTCTGCTGCTATTGGCGCAATCGTGTTTCTTAGAAAATGCTCAGTTGTCCTTGACACAATTGGGAACTCTCGGCATAGTTTATGAGCTGACTACTGTACGGATCATTGGCACCATTTCGTATTGGTTAGTCATGAGTGTCTGCTTCTTGTGTTTACACAGTGTGTGCTGTACCGTATTTGAGTTACAGTATTAGTGAACTCTGCTACAGTTACGTTGTTCTGTTTTTGTTCAGTGGAGTTCAGTTTTAAGTTGTTGCTTCACAGTTTTGATCACAATGTTTTCTGAACAGAAAAACCAGAATCCAATGCTTCTAATAAAAGAAAACATGTGATTTTGACAATATAACAAAAACTTGACATTATAAATAGGTTAGAAAAGGGAGAAAACAGGAACGTAATTATGGAAGAATTTAATGTTGGATCCTCAACCTTATATGATATAAAAAAAAACAGTAAGAAAAACTTTAATAATTTTTGGCTCAAGCAGATACAAAACAAGCTACTGACAATTGTCAAACATTAAAAAAGCCTAAGCTTGACCAGTTGGATAATGCATTGTACACCTGGTTCTCAGCAAAACGTTCTGAAGGAGAACCTATAACAGGTCCAATGGTAATTGAAAAAGCCAAACAGTTTAGCAATGATTTGAACGTAAAAGAAGGAGACTGTAAATTTTCATAAGGTTGGTTGCACAACTTTAAAACTTGTCATAGGATACGCAAATTAGATTTTTCAGGGGAGTCTAAATCTGCTGATGAGGCTGCAGCAAATGAATTTAAAGTTACTTTTGGATGGACGCTCAGCTTTTTAAAAATTGGTTTTTTGAACAGTTTGTTCCTGGAGTTAAACAAAACTTCAAAAAACTTGGTTTGCCTGAAAACACACAGGCTGTTCTGTTAGTAGATAATTGTAGAGCCCATCCTCCTGCTAGTGAGTTAAAGTAAGCAAATATAACAGTGAAATACCTCCCTCCAAACGTTACCCCTTTGATTCAGCCTAAGGATCAAGGAGTAATTCAGAACTTTAGGTGCAAATACAGGGTTTCATTTATTCAAGGACTCATAAACTCAGACTGTAGTGTAAAAGACTTTCAATCAACTTTTAACATGAAAGATGCTATTTTTGCAGCTGCTGTCGCTTGGCAAGAAGTAAAAAATGATACATTAATAAAAGCATGGAGAAAGTTATGGCCAGCTGTGATGAACAATCCCCTTAGTGAACATAATGAACTCGATGATTTAGCGTTTTATATTGATACGCCCCTAGTTGTGTTGCCAATTTAACATTGATTTATTTTGCCCTTCGTTGTGGGTGCCAATTTAACACTCAATTAATGTGTTCCAAGTTGTGGGTGTCATTTTTTAAACTCTTATTGGTAGTTGTTAAATTCATAGTATGAAATTTATGCATTAATTTGTTTACTCAGAAGTGATGAATACTACTTCTTTAATTTAATTGTTGGTGTTCATGAAAACTATTTCAAGTAATAGTGTTGTATAATCCATAAGGTTAATCTTTAATAAATGAAACAGGACGCTTTTATCAGTCTAACCAACACATTTATTAAATTCATATTAACACTTTCAATTCCACCCTTGTTTCAACCGTTATTCCCTGGTAAACCACCATTTTTAGCAATATTTCAAAAAATTTTAACAAATTAATCTATAAAGAAAATAATACTTACATTATATCAAATTTGAGCTCCATTCATGTAGATTTCACTTATATTATTAGTACGTTGATTGCATGTACACGTTTTCAACAAAGTAATCCTAAAAATAACCTTGAATTTCTAAACAAAAAATTTTTTTTTAATTACTTATACTTATGGGAAATATGATTACATTCTAACAGCTAATTTGATTTCTTATAATATATTTTGTTTCTAACCTAACACAGATATGATTAAATTTAAATGTTTTGTTCATTAATGATGGAAAATTATGCATAAGTTACGCGGGTATGAAAACGTTCAAAACACTCTGGTACACACAGCCCTACACCACATTCTTCACACCACCACCGACTTTCTTTCCTTATCCTCTTTCCACTTTCCTTTTTTCCTCTATCTGAACACACTTTACAGTACCTTGTGCAATTCACTTTTTTTTCAGTAGGGGGCACTTTCTTCGGAAAATGTCGGGCAAATGTTCGGTTGACACTAGATGTAGATGGTCCTGGCCTTTCATTCTGTATTTCACCACCAACAATAGCCATATTCAAAGCAACTTCCTTCATATAGTCAGCCAGAGGTTTTCTTTTCCCAGTAACTTCTTTGTACAGTATGTAGCCATTTACTAAGGCCATGACAAAAACATGGAAAAACAGCTTCTTCCACCATTTCATCGTTTTTCTTTGAAATGGGTAATAACTGTGAAGTTGGTCATTTCTGTCCACTCCAGTTTTGTACAGATTATAATCTAAAATCAGATCTGGTTTTAAAATTTGCATGGGGCCTGCCTTTGATTTTACCGGCACAGAGCTTGTTGTTGCTTTGTGCTTTGTCGACAGAGCATAAACATCCCTCGCTGACCGCCACTTCACTGCTAAAATCTCCTGTTTTCTTCTATAAATGAATTCATTTTTCTTCAGTTTTTTTTTTTAACTCTTGTGGCAGCCCCTTCCTATTTTTCATAACTGTACCTACTCCCAATGGTTTTTTACCCCACAGGAAACTAAGGAGAGATGGGCTTGTATAAAAACGATCCATGTAAATACAGTGGCCCTTTCCAAAATAGTCAGGACGTAGTCGCTCAAATAAAGATTGAATACTGTTATCTACACCACCAGCTGACCCAGTATAGGCTGTGGCATTCAGAACATAACCAGTTGCAGAGTCACACAAAACAAATAATTTCATACCATATTTGTTTGGTTTGTTTTTCATATATACTCTAAAATATACCCTACCCCTAAATGGACACATGGCTTCATCGACAGTAAGGTTTGCATATGGCTTGAAGCACTCTTTGCTTTTTTGAATAAAAAAATTAAAGAATGGTCTAATTTTATGAAGGGGATCATGCCCAGGTTGTCCTTTTGGTATGTATGTAGAATTGTCATTTGCATGCAGCATAAATAATATAGATGTAAACTTATGTCTACTCATTAATTTTTTAGCAAAACTAGTTGCATAAAAATCTTCTGTAGACCAATAGTCATTAATTTTGGGTAATTTGACTAAGCACATATGAATTATAATTGAAAAAAAAACAGTACAGCTCCCGTAGTTTTACAGTGCACCACTTCATAAACATTGAATTCGTTTTTAGTAGTCCTTTCCGTTTTTTTTTTTTTCAGAAATTTTATCAGCAGCATATCGGTTTGTTTCTGTTTTAATATTACGAATTTGGTCTCTATCAAAAAACAAAGAAAAACAGTCAAATTCTGAGCAGTTCTGATCAATTGCCACTGTCACTGCAGATTCTCTTGTAAACACAGGGAGTGTTGGCTGGATATCATTATCAGTCCAGTCAGTATCAATGTCACCGTCACGATGTCCTCCCGTTGTCAGTATTGGTTCTTCTTGTGATGCATCTGTACACAAGAAAAACCAATATAACAACCAAACATAAGAAAAAGTGAAAGTAGAATACGTATTACAATACGCGTAACACATTTAGGTTACGCATATAAAATTATACGATTGCGTCTTATAAATCTTACCTGAATCATCATCAGAAGATTCGTCAGGTACGTAGGTGATGTCTGCATCCATATCATCAACTTCAGTTTCCGACGCATTCGAATTTTCATCATAAACTGATGAATCGAGCACAAAATCACGTGTATTTGACATTTCCGAAACACCACGCGTCTAGCACAAGTAACAGCTGAACACTGTTTGCTTCACTGGTTTGTGGGAGGCATCTACTGGCAAAATTTCAAACTAAATTATAACAGCAGGCTATGTAATGACTGCAGTTGTGGCCTAGTGTAGACTTTGATCGGATAGCTTACGTGCTAACGCATTTACCAACATGCAAACCGAGTGCCCGTATGGTATACGAGCGTGGCACGCTGCGGCAATTGACGCTGCCCGCATCGCGTACGGGCATGGTGTTGAAAGTGTTAACTGTCATTTATATCAGTTCTTTATGACTTTTAATATATCATTATCATTAATTATTTTAAACATAATTTCTACCAATAGACAATTTATATGCTACGATCTCTATACCTCAGTGTTCATTTAATTTTGTATCTAAGTATGAATAACGTTTACATCTAATTACTTACCATATTACAAAAATACATTTATTCCAAATGGATTCATTTTAATATATGAATAAATATTCTTAATTGGAAGTGCTTAGTTCGCTTTTATATTCGAATCATATTACTTCAAGTTTTAATGTGTAATTCATACGCAAGTTGTTTTAGAAGGACAGACAGGTATATTATAAAATAGTAATTAGTACATAAAAGTTTTACTGTTGGTACGAATATTCCTGTCTACGGCGGTTGATGTCCTGTGCTTCCATCTCCAGCTCCTTAGATCCGTTGAGTAGAGGTAGATTCTCTCCCAGCTTCTTTGAATACAGGATTATTTGGATGAATCATAGTGTGGTTCACTTTCGTAGTGATGGATTGATTTACAGTTTTTTAATCACTTCACTTTAACTAAGTCTATCCGGCTTCTTCCGATAATTACACTTGTATAAGTACTGTTCACTAGTGTACAACGGTTACTCTCGTTACGTAAGTTTACAGTTCGCAAACGACTTATTCCGTTTCAATAGTTTATATCGCTAGTAACACACGATAAGATCCGATTTTGTTTTTACGAGTTATAAACTAATAAAACTCTAGTTCTCACTCTTTCGATATTTAACTACGTTACACAAATTGTTCGTTCATTTTGTCTCTACGAAAATTTGGAATAGCTTTCTAAATTTTCATGAACTATTTACTTATGTTGACTTTATGGAAACTTTAAGTAAACTCTCTGAACTTTTATCGTAGACTCCCGAAAAACTTTACAACAGACTCAACGAATTTTTAAGTAAATACTTTGAATTTTAAGTAAAGACTCCTTGATCGCGCCTCAGTTCATTGTATATATTCAATACACGTAATTCCCCACTAGTTTCCTACATTTCACTTTGTTCCGTTTTAATTGGTCCTTCTTTCTTTTCTTCTAGGAAAATTCACTCCTGGAAACCCGCCTACCTTTAACGCGGTTTTCTGATAGGTCATCTCCGTTCCCTCTTTATTTATTTCTCTTGGTTCAACCCCCTCTGCCACAGTATGTCCGATTTCAGACTCGTAAATCTTTCTGGCGCTTTTATATGCCATTTAGACAACAACCCCTTAGTTTCTTCTAACGTCCAGCTGCACTGTTAATTAGTTCACTCATCTCTGCTGTAGCTTTCTCGGTATTGAAATCATAATTCTCTCTCAGGCATTTTCTATGCCTTTCAGCCAGAACAATCCCTTAGTTTCTTGAAGCATCCAGCTGCTCTGTTGATTAGTGCAATCACCTCTGTCATGGCCTTCTTAGAATTTCATTCATACTTATCTCTGGTGTCTTCTATGCCTTTCCGCCAGAACAATACTTATCTCTGGTGATTTCTACAAGCTTCCAGCTGCCCTGTTAATTAGTGCATTCACCTCTGTTGTGTCCTTCTTAGGATTTCATTCAGACTTCTCTCTGGCGTCCAGCTGCACTGATAGATTTATGATACATCCATACACCTGCACATCGACGTTAAAGGATGTCACACTCTTTTGTACTAACTTCCTCTCCATACATCAATGTCATTTCAAGCAGGTTTCCTCTTTTTTTGCGTTACATCTGTCCCCGATTTGCGTCCGTTGCGATGATCTCTTTGAATCCAAAGGATCCCAAATTTACGCCCTATAATTACTATCTTGTGCTTAATTTTTTTTAAAGGTTTTGTATTAAAGGCTGTACGTTCTTGCTTTCATATTTTAACCATGAATCCATTTGTTTGTTTTTTTTTTTTTTTTTTACAATTCACATAAATTATTATTTCTATAATAACCATAATAACCTTCATTCATAAAATCTTAAATCTACTTCTGTCTAGGTTTATACATGATTTTATTTCTACATGTTGTCATAATTATTTTCAAATTATATACAATATATGTATGCAGAAAATTAACTAAATCTTATATTTAAGAATACAAATAATAATAGTCGTAATCATTGTACTCACTTAGTGCATTCAGTTGTATGTCAAAGACTACATAACAGTTTAGTATTAAATTGACACACACAAAAAAAATAATTTTTTTTCTATTGTGAATAGATATCAATTTAAGAGTATTAAGAAAATAATAATTTAACTGTTATTAAACATAAAATTGTACATTCTATGAAGCTACAAATTTAATGTTAAAATTTAAATAATTAACTCCCTCTTTTACAATAAACTAATGCATTTACTACACTTAATTATACACTATTCTATTTAAAATGCTATTAATGTACTCTCTTGTTTTCATTATTTATGTGTTAATTTTTTAACAATAAATAAATATAATCTTAAAACCTAAAAGTTTTATGATGAAACATAATTTTAATGTTTTATAATATTAAACATAATGAGTGTTATACAACAAACAAATTGGACACTTTAGTATAAAGTATAATTTTACATGAACAAATAACTGTCAACTGTTTGACTAAAATTTTTAACTACCGAAATTACAGTTTTATAATATAACATTGCATCACTAAGACATTTGTTACCCTTATTATAATACATGGTACATAATTCAATTATAAACTTTTATATTTCATTAATTGCTAACTTAGTGTTGTACTTTTACAAAAAAATTTTGTTTTTTTTACAAATCATTTTTCTTTTTAAAAGGCATCTCAGTCATCTGCTAAGTGGTCTGAATGATATCTTTTTAGTTTTCTGGTATTGAAAACCCCACGTATTATGATGCTGTTCGTACATTCTCGTAGCTGGTACGTAGCGCTTCCAATTTTACGTGTGATAAAATACGGACCTTCATATTGTAACATGACATAAGGTAGTGAAGATCCAATGATATTTAAGTATAAAATAAAAAGCTGAAGACAAGTATAAGAGGCAAAGACTTATAAATTCAAAGATCAATAACCCAGTAACCCATATGACAAATGACTGTTAACCTGACAATGACCTGACACAATAGATCGGATAAATACCAAAGGAACCACGAAACAATGAAGAAGCAGCTAAGACCTAAGTGTAATCAAGACATCAAGAATGAACATTGTAAATCCCAAATAATGACCATTATTCTGTAGTTTAACAAATGAACTGATGTAATTATAGTGTAGATGAGATTTACCTAGGGTAATAATGTTAATGAAAAATAATAATGTCATGTATATTTTATTGATAAAGGAATGTGTTTATAAATATAAGTTAGGGAATTAATAATCCACACACCCTAATAAATAGTGATGAGTATAACCAAAATTAGTAAACATACCCTAAGGCAAATCAAGGCCACAATTAATTACCCAAACAGTGATCATTTGTGAAGGGAAATAAAATTAACCATTGTAATCAGTAAACCCCATGATGATACTAATATCTAAAACAACCAGTGAATAGTAAGTGAGTGAAAAAAGTAGTATATTTAAATTAAAGTGGTAACATGTAGTGAGAGCATGTTACACTTAGCAAGTGAAAGTGTAAAAGTCAAAAACCTTCTAGGAAGGAAAAAGTGCAATTGTTGAACTTCAAAAGTGTTCTAATTAATGAACTATGTTAGAATAGCAGGAAGACCAATGACAAACCTTATATTAGTAAGTAAGAAGAACTTATTATGATGTAATTAGATTAAGCTATAGATAATAAGAATTATTTGATAAGGTAGAGTTTAAGGCATTAGAATGAAAGACAGACCAGAACGGTAGACACTTTTGCTAGTGAAGGAATGAAGGAATAGTATATATTGTGTGAAGTATAAATTGATGATAATATAATAAGGATGTTGTTACTATTTTAAAGAAACCAATCTAATGCAATGAATTGTTAATTGAACCAGATAGTAGAAGGGAGCAGTAAGATAGTTAAAAGTTATTTCAGGCTTGAACCTGTAAAAAAATGTTTATTACTATAATAAGAGGTGGAGTTAGGAACACCGATGTTTATTGCTTGTTTTGTTTAAAAAATTGTGTTAGAATTACCAAATGTAAAGGTAATATGTTACTACGAAATGTTAGATAGTAGTAGAGCAAAGTCTAGGCTCTAGGCCTAACTGTTAAATAAGAATTAGTAGATTTGAGAACAAATAATAGTCCAATATTGAAGCAGAGTATACCAAATGGTTAAACAAATTAAGTGAGGATTCCTAATACCAAAAGGTATGAATAACAGCCTATTTTGAATAAGATATATGTAAAATATAAATATGAAAAAATAATAAAAATGTAATTAGCTATTCAAAAGTAACCATGAGGGATATCAAAATGACCATCATGAAAAATTATGAACAATGGTACTCATGTAATAACCCTAGCTATTAATATAAGATAGAAATCTTCATTTGAAGATATTTTGGTAAAATTAGGCTAAAAAAGACGTTAAAACATAACAATGACTTAGAT
This sequence comes from Magicicada septendecula, assembly GCA_034769895.1. Lineage (NCBI taxonomy): Eukaryota > Metazoa > Arthropoda > Insecta > Hemiptera > Cicadidae > Magicicada > Magicicada septendecula. The sequence goes on from CM068369.1 coordinate 382,361,059, forward strand.
TAATGACCAATGAGAATTAGCATAATTTATTAGGTAACCATAGCAACCAGAAATTTATTGCCAAAAAACCGTTAGATTTTCGTTATTGTATTATTGACCGATGCCGAGAGTGGATCGAGTAGCTCTCACACCAAAATTTTATTACTAATAAGTGAATTTTAACTTAAATTAAACCAAAGGAAGAGCATAACAACAGTTCAGGGAATCCTGAATAAGATTTTGTTTATTAAATTTATCCACAAACCGTAATTATCCAAGGAAGCCAAGAAGACGCCGCGAAGAAGAGATGACGACGGATCCCGAAGGAAGATCATAAGGACATATATCAACTCAAGAAGACGGACGATCACAGAAGGAGTACGAGGCCGAAGTCTACGAGAAAAACCGCCTGGACGAGATAAATGAAATTCTGAAGAATAGAAGAAGACGGCATCGCAGGATCTTCAGCGGAAAATTGATGAGTATAAACATAATCCCATTAAACGAATTCCAAATTTTTTGATCAAATTAATAAATAACTATTTCACTTCACTGATCATTATCCTGATTTAGAACTGAATGCATTAGTAAAATCACTATTTGAACTTTAATCAGTTAATAATTATTAAAATCAAAATATAATAAATAATTAACAAACCTTTCTAATAGACGAATCATAACCAAAAATTTTACTAAGTTTCATTGGTAATTACTTACTTGAATGTGTTAAGATATTAATTTTTTTGTGTAACTAGTATTAAGGATTGTTATAAATTTGTGTGTTTTAGCCGTAGTTAAATATTTCTGTAGCCAAAAGGACTTATTAACACCCCTGAGAAAAAACATTTTAATTGTAAACTAACATTAACCGTAAGATGGTTGTGTACAAAAACAGTGGAACTGACTACCAACTGTACAAGTGTAATAGCCGGTGCTAAATATAAATTTAATGTATCACAAAGTAATTGAAATCTACTAAAGTATCAATAAATATTCTCATTCTGCAACACTGTATGTTTGATTCAAATAATTTACGATAATAACTAAGAGTTTATTGAAGTGAAAACGTCGAAACAAGACGTTAGCCAAGTCGACACTGCAGAAAGGCGTGCGCCAATCAGGTGGCGAGGCGGCAACATTCGAATCAAACGGAGAGAGATACGGTTTACCCGTAAATGGTAAGAGCAGATACAATTCGACTTGCTACACGCTGAGAACAGTGACAGAATTCATTAAAATTATTAATAACTTTAATTTTACATACATACTAAACCACGAACCCGACGAGCGAGTCAACAGACGCTCGACACGCACACATACACTGTACGAAGATAGATCGACTTACAGATTAACACTAACTATTAATTATTACAACCCACGTAAACTATTAGTTACAAAGTGACGCTCACAACAGTGGGGCTTTTCGTTTCTGTTAGAAGGACGATAATAAGGGGAACGTTTACCACTCTAAATACCCCGTACAACAGGTCGTTTACAATATAAAGCGCAAAACTTTGAAATTATATTTTGTGCTGCATCTGAGAGTTTGTGTGTCCATATTAGCACCTTATCTCCAACTTAAAATTTAGTGATTTTGTTGGATTTATTGATTCGAGCGGCTTGCCTTTCTCATCTCTCTTTAATACGCAACTGTATTTTGCTTAGGTTTACCTTTTCGGTATTGATCACTGTAGGGTCGATATATTTTTCCCAATCTCTAGTCAGTCTAGTTCCAAATTGTACCTCATATGGCGTTACCTTGATGGTATCCTGATATGTTTCAATTAGACACGCTTTTATAATTTTGATAGAAGTAGCCCATTTGGTTTGTTTTTCTCGAATGAAGATTCTAAACAGGCTCCCTATTCCAACGTTCGGCTATATTAGTACATGCAGTGTACTTTGCAGTTCGGCCTTATTGCAGTGTACTTTGGTTTGATACTTAATTGTTCAAGACCTTGTGTCCATTTTCGTGATGTAAACTGAGTACCATTATCCGTCAGTATACTATCTGGTTTTCCATGACTGGTTATATATTGTTGCAACCGTTTGAGTGTCGCATTAGTAGTTGCTCTTCGTAGTGCATATAACCATGTAATTAGGGAAATTATCCACCATAACTAATAAATACTTTACTCCACCACTGGATACAGGAAGTGGTCCGTAATAATCCATACTAATTAATTCACCTTTGCGTGACGGTAATATCGGACGAGTTTCTCGAGTGACAAGTTTGTTCCCACTGTCTTTACACCTTTGACAAATGTCACAGCATTTTACTACTTGGCTTATTGTCTGGCATATAGCGTCCATAGTAAAGTACTCTTTTATCAACTGTAGTGTCTTCTTTGTCCCAGGGTGTCCGTACATCTGATGAATCTCTTGGATGAGTTCGATTTTAAATTCCTTTGAAATATATAATTTCCATTGGTTTTTCCACTTGCAATACAATTTATTACTTATTAATTTGTAATATTGCTTCATTTGGTTATCATCTTCCTCCTGAATTTTTTTTATAATGTTTTTTATTTTGTCGTTTGTTATTTGTATTTGTTTTATATTCCGTAATTTGATGGCAATGTTCTTATTTAATTTTATTTCTATTCCATTAATATAATAATCATATTTATCTTCGGTTATTCTGTTCCAGTTGTGATCTTCTGGGTATTGGCTTAGGATATCTGCAACTATGTTTTCTTTCCTTTGCAGTGCAAAATCTCAAAATTGTATTCTTGGATGCTGAGTATCCATCTTGTGATGCGGGTATTATTTAGATGACATTTTTGAATAAATATTAATGCTTTATTATCGGTTATTATTGTGAGCGGTTGGCCTAATATGTATATTCTGAATTTCTGCAGACACTGCACAATCGATAGTAGTTCTCGTTCTGTTGCGAAATAATTTTTTTCAGCGTTTTTGAATGTTCTGCTAGTGTACACAATGACGGCAATCTCCCCATTATCGTCAATCTGGTATAGCTGTCCGCCATATGCGTAATTGCTGGCATCACACTGCAGGTAGAACCGTTTTCCTTGTATGGGGAACTTAAGCGTTACAGTATTTATGAATAGCTCTTTTACCTGTTGGAATTGCTATTCCATCGCCGAGATCCATTGGAATTTATTACCCTTTTGCAATAGTTTAGTTTAAGTAGCGTTGAGTATATTCAGCATACTTGTCGGTGAATTTATTGTAAAAGTTTGTAAGTCCTAAGAAACCTTTTAACTGTTTGGGGTTTCTAGGTGTTGGAAACTTTAAGATAGCGGCTACTTTATCTGGTGTTGCCTTAATACCTTAATACCGTTTGTTGTTAAACAGTAACCAAGATACTGAATCTCTTTACGGAAAAACTGCGATTTCTCCAAATTAATTGTCATGTTAGCATTTTTTAAAGTTTTTAGTAAGTTTTCTAAATGCATAACATGTTCCTGTTCATTATTAGAAAAACATAGAATGTCATCTACGTAAATGATGGTGTTCTTCTTTACTTTGTCTGTAGGTACATAGTCTAGCCCACGTGCTAAACTCGCGAGGCTTGTACTTAGGCCAAATGGTGTTATCTTAAAACGGTAGCATTTACCTTCATGTATGAAGCCCGTATAGTCACGACACTGTTCCTTTAGGGGTACCTGCCAAAAACTATTGGTCAGGTCTATGGTAGACATAACTTTTATGTTGTTACACCTTGCCAATATCTCGTTTATTGGAGGTGGTCCTTCATAGTCTGGTATTGTCACACTATTTACCTTCTGGGCGTCCTAACACAAACGCACTCTTCCGTCCCATTTTATTACAGTTACCAGAGGATTAATATAGGGGCTTTGGGCTCGTTCTATTATCCCATTTTCAAGCATTCTCCTAATTTCAGCCTGTACGGCCTTCTGGTACTTAATAGGCATGGGCCATCCTTTTTGCAGATACGCCGTGTTATCAGTTACCTGGAAGTGTGATGTTCGTACCCCTTGATGAGGCCTGGTCGCTCATCAAACACTTCTCTGTAATGATATAACAGTTGCTCTAGCTGGCTCCTCATTGTTATGTCCACCTCCTCTATTTCGTTGAGCTTACTATTTATTCCTTCCTCTATGCTATTAATGTCTTCTTGTATCACCATTAGTGGTATCTCACAAGAACTTTCATTCCCTATTGTTTTTAACTCTGTTTTTAATTGGATCTTATTTTTTGGTATGTTAATTATGCTTCCGGTTTGCTTGAGAAAATTCATTCCGAGTATGCATTCCTGTACAAGACTTGGTATTATTAAAAAAAAAACAATAAAAACTTAAACTATCATTAATGCTAACTTCACAAAATATTTGTTTTCTAATATGTTTTGACTTGTTACCTATAGCGTTAATTATAGTAGTGTTATTTACGCTTAGGATCTCATGTTTACCAATCTTACTTTGATTATTAGTATACCAATTTTTGGATAATGCATTAATCGCACTTCCGGTGTCGATCAAGGCATTTACATTTATATTATTTACTTTAATTACTAATTCTGGACTTTTAAGAGTTTCTATCTTAATGTTTTGTCCGTTCTCCTCCATTAGTTCTTTTCTCATATCCGGGAAGATTGTATTTACGAATGCGCTGGGCTCTTTAAATGCGTTTGTTTGTTTACAAGCATCCGGGTGCGTTGACCTTGTATGTAGCTGTCACAGGCCACTTTCTCGTGAAGTAGCGGGTCGTCCACCCTCTTTACTGCCAGCTGTTTGACGTTCAACAACTAAAGAATTTATTGCCTGTCGGTCACTTTCTCCTCGTGGCTTTTGTGAAAACTTTTCTCTCCACCCCTGTCTGGGCTTGTTGATCCCATTGTTCTCTCGAGGCTGTTGTTGTTCATTCTTAAATTTCATATTGGTTCATTCACCTGTTTTCTGCGATTCGTTATTTACTCTAGTACTTATTCCCATATATTCGCGCAGTAATACTTCAAAGCTATTGATAGTGGTGATACCTCTCGTTACCACTGCTATCTGAATGTATTATACTGGCGTGCTAACTTTTTTATTAGGTGCCGATCTGATAGAATTGGTATTAATTGTCTGCATTGGAGTACAAATCGTTCCATATATTGTTTCATGCTGATGGACCCGTTAGGATTAAACCGTCCATATTCCAGCTGATCACGGATTCGCTCCTGCTGAGTAGCCCCCAAATATTTCTTCAAATTCCTGAAATGTATTTACCTGCCCCCCTTACAATGCGCCACCAGATGGCCGCTTCACCTGTCAAATGTCTACTTAGCCATCTTGTATTTTCTGATGGGTAGTAGGTTTCTTGTACTTCTTTCAATTCTTTAAGAAACTCCATCGGAAAACTGTCTTCACCATCGAAGACACTGTCTTCAGCATAGACAAACGCTTCCACTCTCTTCTGGTGTATTGCCATTATAACAGTTGTTGTAGTTCACTATCTCTGACACCATCAGTAAATATCTATCACCAATGTTATTCAGAAATTCTCTGGTGCTCTATGATAGGCCAGTCTAACTAGCAAGTCAATACTTGCTTCAAACTGTTCTGCATAAGAGTTCTTGCTGTAAGGTGACACTTTCTGTAGTAGCTCTAAGGCAGATACTTGAAAGCAAGAATAAGTGAAACCAATAATATGTGCTTGCGACTTCAAATTGCCGAAGATATGTTGTCCAGTAGTGCTTCCATCAAATGTTGGGCCCTTGATATGAATAGGCATGACTGCAGTCAAAGTAACTCTCTCTGTTACCTTATTTTCTGCACTTTTTTTGGACTCTACCGTTTTTGGTACAATCTGTTGAACACTTTGATTTGAAACACAGGGTTGTTTTTTCATTGACTGTACAGCTTCTGTTGTAATCTTTTATTTTACATTAGCAGTCCACTTCTCTACTACAGATAATTTTACCTCTTGCCCACTGAGATCACCATGTAATTCACCCACACCTCCACATAGTAGAACCCAACTCTGCAGCAGTATGCTCTTGCAATTGCCTTTGTTCCTATATCAGTGCTTTTGTGTTCTGTTTCTTGCTGATGTTCTTCTTTTTGTCATTATATCTAAGCAGGGATGCTTTTAATGAACTAAATGAATAAGTATTTACCTTCTTAGTCCGTCCTGTGGCTTCCTTATATAAATTTTAATGATGTAAAAACAACGTGTCTCAGAACTTATGTTCCATCATCAGATGCGTTTCACTCGGAGGTCGTCAACACATTAAGACACAACACATATTTAAACGCAATAAAACATTAACAATAGCGCACGAAGTTCACGGTGCGCACCGTACAGTGTAATATCCACACTGTCATCTGTTGTCATTGTTGTCTGTGCGCTATCTGTGATGGGGGCTTCAGGCGTTCAGAGAATTGCAATGCTGTATCATACAATGTGTTGGAATGAAAATTCAGCTGGTCATTTAACAAATACTTGGGATAAAATTTATACGCCTTATACACTTCAAACTCCTCAGTAGCACTCATATACCGGCCTTACTTGCAAACATGTATGGGTATAAGATTTGTAGCAAAATCTATGTAATTGTGGTTACTATTACATTCAAACTGCCGCATTGAATGTAACAATGTGCGCCGCAGTTACATTAAAATTAAAATTTTTTGTACATTTCAAAAAACAAGCAGTTTTACAAAAAAAAATAGTCCGTTCCTCGGTGTGGAACTGTTTGTAAGGTGATCCCACTTAAAATGTTAATTATGTGGAATGCCATGTTGGTAGTATGCATGTGTGAGGGTACAAAATTATTTAATTGGATATATATTATAACGCTATATTTTATTTTGTTTATATTATTTCTTTAATATGCAAGTAAAGTTAAGTTATTTTAACTTTATTATTTATTAAAAGTTGGATTACTGTTTGTTTGGGGACAGATGTTGGGTTTCGTTTTGCGTTGTCAAGATTGAGATTACCAGACTCACTTACCGTAGGTTGTTATGCTTGACGGAATTACTTACATCGTCGAGGTCGGGGTCTGCCTTCTTATTCTGAAATAAAATTCTTTATTTCTATATTATTTTTTAATAAAAGACAACTCGCATCAATTAGGGAAAAATATCATTATTTATTTTCATAAGTTACTGCCTTCGTTGTTCTAATGTTTATTTCGTACAATTCACAAGTCGATTCTTATCTTAGTTCGATTCGGAGTTACGCTTTCGATAGTTGTATAAAATTCCTGGATTCTTTTGACTGTTACTAAAAAGTATGAAATGCAACTAAGAAGTGCAACATATTACAATTAAAATAATTCTTACTTACTAATAACAATAAAATTAAAATCAAGAAAATAGAATGAAATAGTTGTTTGGTCTGATGTGCGAGCACAATAGTTAGTGTTGACGCAGTGTTGTTTTCGGTTGGCGTGCCAAGATGACGGACTGGCGCTAAGCGACTACAGAGTTAATTTACCTCCCAACTATTTAAAACAAGTTTTTAAAATAAAATAAGTCAATAAATTGTTCACTTGTGTTGAATTGGTCTTTTCACTTTGGTTCTGATGAATAAGTGTTATGTGATTTAGTTCTGGTGTTGTATAATTATTACTAGTGTTAGTATATAATGTTCGGTCTCACCACTTTTGGTAGATCAGTTTTATTTGTTACTTTGGAGATATTATTTTTTTCTTCTTGTTTTATTATTATATTATTATTATTATTATTATTTCTTGGTTCTAGTTTGACACTGTTAATTATTTTACTTTGACTCTTCTTCTGACTTGGACTTGACTCTATCATATACTTTTTACACAGAGCAGCATAGATTAGTTTATACTTTCAAGTCTAACAATCAAGTGAAGAAATTTCCTTATACCTTCAACGGGCTTGACCAAAATTTCTCATTGGTCAAAATCGTTGGGTTAGGAGGTCACATGACCTTAATTATTTAAGCTACAAAATTTTACATCTTCTAGCTACAATTACTACGTGTGTATTACATAATAAATCTCAACTTAGTTTACAGTACAATATTCCTTATAACAAGACAAATATTTAGACACCTCATATGGCATAGGTGTGTGTCCTAATAATGAATTTAACATTTTATAAAATTTCATCTCATAAGCCATTCCATGTACCTTTTGACATTTCAGATCACATTAACATTCCATTAGTTAATTAAAATGTTCCTTCTGACACTTAAATAAAGCATATATTAGTATTTATGCCATCTTTTACTATTTATTACAGTGCTGTGATGGTTTAATAGTTGGATTTACAATAATTTCTATTTTGATATTGGCCAATTAATTGGTATTTCTCTATAGCACAAAGTTTCAATTTAAATTACTGTATGACCTTGTGGCTTGATACACTATTATTATTACATGCATTGAATTATCCATTATGGTATTATTATCCATTGAATTTATTCTGATAAAGTGAAGAACAAGATTGACACAAATAAAACATATAACCATAATGTTAGGCAATTATGGTCAAACTCAAACCAACTTTAAACAATAAAACTTTCTTTTAATAACTTCTTAATATCTAATGGTATAGTTAGTCAATTTATTATGATCTATTATTAAGTATTATTGACACCTGGTCAATTTAAACAATCCAACTCTTATTACCCTAAATTAAGGTTTAACACTTTAAACAACACAAATGATTGTATTATTCCCTTCAGTTAACATTAAAAATAAAATAGGGAACTATTTTATACAATCAAGGTTATTCAGTTAACATTAAAATAAATTAAATTAACAACAACCTAAATTGCCTTTTGGTCCTTTATAGGTTGAAGTATTTGGGCAAATTGGTAATACACAGGTATATTGAATATCTGATATTTCACACATTAAATATTATTATATGATCACACATTGTCTTTAGTTGTGATTATAAATTTCATTCACAATAAGTTACCACTATTATTAACTGTCCTGTATGTATAGTTAGTAACCAATATCTTACATTTACATTTTACACTCAATCACTTATTGTTCTTGTTGTGATTACATTTTCTTTTTACAATTTGCTATTATTGCTATGAACAGTCACTTGTAATGGTTTAGAGTACATATTTGTACTGTATTAGCTTAGATTGTACTTGTTTTTGCTTATTTCGGGTTTTAACCTTTCTCATTGGTTTAGCAAGTTTAGGTATATTGTTTAGTTTGTCATATTGTATGGGGGTTTATACATTTATTGGGTTATGCTTATTGTGTCGCATTACATATTACCTCCCCACCAAAACATGATTATTTTGTTTAAACCAAGTTTGGGGAAAATAATCTGTTATTTATAGTTTCACTCAATATTTTCTCATTTCGGTTTGATTGTAGGTACCTTTGATTTGGTTAGTACTTGGGTATACTATTACATAAGTATTATTACCATTGTCTTTATTTATCACATATGGTCCAGTATATAACAATAACAATTTTTTGGCTATACCTTCGATACTGCTGGGTTGTCAATTCCTGATGAGTACCTTTTCTCCAACATTATACTTAATTGGGCGAACTCCCGTTTTACTTTGTCTTTTCTTCCTCAATTCTGTTTTATGGAGCATCCTGTTATTCTGGTGATATCAATTTCTTCATCGGGTTCTTCAGGGAATTGGATTATTTCCTGGGTGGTGGTTTTAAAAACATCATCTGGTATAGGTAAAACTCCCAATGTGTCGTGGTGTGATAAGTTGAGAAATGTTTCAGTATCTGAAATATATTCACTCCACTTTTTATGGTCATCATGACAATATGTGCGGAGAATTCGTCCTTCTTCTCTCAGTACTCTCTCGGCTGGATTGCAGCTGGGATGGTATATAGAGGTTTTGTAAGTTCAGATGCCTTTGTTTATCACTTCTTCCCTCTATCTTCTGCCTTTGAATTGGGTTCCGTGGTCGGTTACAATTGATTCTGGGACTCCAATATTGATCATGTATTTTTCAACAATGAGTTTAATGATTACCTTGGTGGATGCCTTACTAATAGGGTACAGTGTAGTATATTTGGTAAGATGGTCCCAAATAATGACTATGTATTTGTACCTGTGTCTACCTCCACTTCGGGGAAAAGGTCCACAAATATCAAGGAACACTTTCTCTAATCTTCTGCTGGATGTTATGGTTATAATTGCTCCTTCTCTCTTCTCATTGTTTACTTTCACCATTGGGCATATACTACACTTCTTCACTGTTTATCTCACTTTCTTATTTATACCTTTTATATACAGATGTTCTAACGCTCTTATAACTTTCTCAGGTCCCATGTGTCCATAGAGTTGATGATAGATTATAATTATTGATAATCATCTCTATCAATTTGGAAATGTATTGTAACAGTACATAAAGGCCCAATACCTTAATTATGGGGTTTGAGGATGTTTTCTAATGTTTTATTGTATCACAGTTGAATAAAGTATGGTTAGGTCCATTGTCCCTGTGTAAAAAAGGAACAACGCATATTCAGTAAGAGGAGCATAATGCCAAGGTCACCGGTGGACGAGCAAAAGCAAGCAGAGATGATGGCGGTGTATGTGATGACGAACTCTTAATAATAATTGTGATTGGTTCACAAAGCTGTGTCGTCATGAATAAAAGACAATGACGCAGGAACAACAGCGTATGAAACGAGGCGTTGGCCGTGAAAACAAAAGGCGGTGACGTCAAGTGCACTAATACATACGAAAATTTGCATATTACTCGTTCTCAGTTCCGCACAGCACACCAAAGGGTCAGCAGCGATGTATCGCTGTTGACTTAGTTTTCAGCAGAAGTTTTAAGAAAATTATTATTCATCATTAAAAATGTAACAGTGGAGTTTTAAAAGACTCAATTAACAGTTAATAGCTAAATATCAGATGTAAAATCAGTGCAAACCAACAGATAGACGAGAAACATGAGGCGACCACTTGCCATCCAAATGCGTAACATCTAACACCAGCGAGGGAGCCACCCTGGTCCACTTACAGAGAAGTCAAAACAATTATCATATTTTTCACATATCAATGAGCTCAAATAAAAGATAAATCTGATGAAATGTATTTGTGATAGTGTGTGTGAGTGAGCGTATGAGGGAGTGAACGTATGGCCATGATCATGACTAAATAGGGCATTCGTTTGTGTAACATACCAGTATATAATTGATTACATGTTATTAGAGCTGCAGCCAGAAGTAAATATAAAATATTAACAAGATTCACCATAATATAAAGTAACAATGACTAAATAGGGTTTAAGAAAATGTAGACGCCATTTTGTTTTTGGCAATTGTATGTGACGCCATTTTGGGTTATGATTCAATATATATTTTTAATTCTGGCAATTAAAAGCAAGTGATTACATTCAAATGAAAATCAGTGTTGTCATTTCTATTACCTCTTTGTATCTGAATCTAGCCGAGAGTGAACCCTGGCCCCTTAAAGAGAGATTTATATTGGAAAGGAACCACGTGCTCACACATACAGTGACATGGTAAGTACACGTGTTTACTTTATATCAGTAAAAGTAAATATATATAAAAATAAATGTGTGTATGAGTGGGTCCTTTAACAATTGGCCCCCCGAACAGCGGACTTTATGTAAAACTATTTTATATAAAATATAAGCCAGATTCAGAGACAAAGAGAGAGACGAAATAGTGCATAACCTAATACGCAAGAGGTTATGTAGGTTATATTGACAAAAACATATCAAAGACAAATGTAATCAAATACTTATTAAAAAAAAAAAAAAGTTTACCAAAATGGCAGAAAATAATGAAAGCATAGAAATAAACAACACAGCTACAGAATCAATTATATTAAACGAAATAAGTGCCAATTCAACACCTAGGGCAATCGATAATAAGGTGTCATTAGAAGATTTATTTATATTAATTAAAACACAAAATAGTGTACTAAGAGAACAAATTGATGAAAAATTTGAACAGCAGAATATTAAAATATGATGACAAATTTAACCAGATGAATAATAAATTTAATGTAAAGTTTGGCAGTTTTGAAAACGAACTAAAGAAACAAAGTAATTTGCGAAATGTAAAATTGAATCAGTTAGAGGAGAAATTTGAAGAATTAAAAAATGAAATGCACAAACGAAATTTTAATGTTGACAAGAGAATTAATGAGATAGAGTTAGAAAATAAGAGGGGAGTAGACAAGTTAGAGATAAACAAAAACAAGGTAAGTGAGGGAGAGAATTGTAACAATATAAATAAAAGTATGATATTAGAAAATGACTATGTAAACAGGAGTAGTGATAATGAAATTTTATGGGGAATAGAATATGAGAATAATGGAATGATAGTGTGTGTTGAAGGGTTAAAGAGAGTGTGTAAAGAAAATATAATTGTAGGGGAATTGCAGGGGGTAGATTCTTCCCTTAATGGTGTATTTGGGGGTGATGTACATGTTTTTAGGAAGGACGAGAGTGCCTTCGATGTAGATTTGGGAGACAAAAGGTCTGCAGATAGTTGTCCCTGGATTTTTGTGCACCTGCTAGGTGGTGCGAGAATAAAGTTGTAGTGTCCCCTGCATATATTGAGAGAGAGAATGCGATTTGGGGTTATGATGGGAGATATTGTGAAAGAGAGTTGTGTAATAATTGGGAGATGGAGTTATATAGAGTAAATAGAAATTATGAAGAATTTGTGGAAAGGTTAGGTGGAGAGAGAAGTGATAAATATAGTAAGTACTTACCTTGTAATAAAACTGAAGTAGTAGGAGGTAAAGAGAATAATGACTTGGCAAATTACCGAATTATGACTAATTATACAGAAGGTGACTGGACCATACCGAATGTTGACAAGTTTTATGATATAGTAATGTGGAGTAATCCTGCAGAGTATTACTATGGCATAATGGACAAAATAAATTTAAGTAGTTATTATATTACAAAAGATGATATAATGTACTTAATTAAAAATGAGTTATGTATACGTAAGATAAGATTATTATTTGACGATGGAGGTTAATTATTTTATTGTGTTATGAACATTTAATTATGTGGACAGTGTTTTGAAATGGACTGTTTATGACTGATTTATGGTAAACGATTAATTGGTAATTTGGATTGTATATTTTTGTGTATTAATGTCAGTGTATTTGTGTATTTTTGCTGTTGTGTATTTTATGTATTTTGTGTAAACCATGTACGGTAGAATTTTAAATAACTGAAGAAAGTTTAAATGATATTATGGAATTTAGATTCTAATGGTTAGTAAATGATTAAGCAGGTAATATATATGGATATTGAGATGTATTGTTGTTAGTAAGATAAATGATGAATTTTCTAGTGGTATATTAAGGTGAAATGTTGTAAAGAGGTTTGGGGATAGTGATAAATAAGGGCATTGGAGTTAGTTAAATAGAGTTAATGGGAGTTAGATAAATAAAAAGTTGAGATATAGATAATATATAAAGAGGTGTTAGATATTTTAGGGACACAGTGGTTAGTGGTTATATGTAGAGGTGAGTAATGTGAATGGTAATTATATTTGTTGATGGTGATATTTTGTAGTAAGGGTAGTGATGTAGGGAGTCCAACGAAAGGTGTTGGGACAGGAAGGGACCGTTTAGTGCCTGAAAGGGTTACCTGAAAGGGTCAGGAACCGATAAGGGAATGAGTTGGTTAGAGTTCGGGAACACACATACTAGTACAAAAAATGAGCAGTGCCAGAGGATTTAAATGGGATTAGTGAAGAGGGTTGTTATAGAGATATTGGTGTCATAATATGTTAATGGTTAGAAGCGGTTGTTAGTAGAAAAAAGAGGTGAGTAAGGTTAGATTGACAAATGCCAAAATAAGAAATAGAGAATAATGAATAATAGAGAGTCACCCAAACGAATAAGGATTGAGAAAAGGTTAGAAAAAGAAAATTCATGGTAGGAAGGTAACTGTAACTGAAAGGTAATGATAAATTTGAATTTTTTTTATAGAATCTAAGGAGATAATGAATGTTTACTAATAAAATTTGATTAGAGAATTGATGATAGTAATGATGTGATAAAGTTTTGGTACAAGTCATGTAAATGTAAATTGTTTAATGTAAGATAAATGTAACAATGTTAGTGTGTAATGTTCAATGTTCTATGATGTTTTTATTATGTTGATGGTCATAGAGTGTGTGGTTAGGAGGTTGCTACAGGGGTAACGACGTTAGCAAATGTAATGTTAAAAAGATAGTAGATCTTAAATGTTAAAAAGATAAAGTTAGAAATGGTGTTGAACAAAATATAGTATGATGTCATTGCAAAAAATATAAAATGATTATAAAGTTGAGTAATAAAATTTGAATAATGAACTTGTCTGCCATAGTAGTTGTAGGGTGAATTTTATAGAAATAAATAGGTGATGGTGTTTTGGGAATATTAAAAGAATTGTTTATGTGTTATGTTATTTGTAGGAATATATTTATTTTTCTCTTATAAGGAAGAGATTGAATTTGTGTTGGTGAAAAATCAGTCTATGTTGAATTGTTGTTGTTTTGAAAAATTTAATTGAACAAACCAATGCCCAGACACAAACCAATGCATCTAAAAGGAAACATATCAGTTGTAGATATGGAAGTATATTACACCACTATTTTAATTTTGTATTCGATGTTTCAGAGTTTTGTGGTGTTGTGACCGCGGTCCTGAGCTGGCCGGTGCGTCAGAGCAGGAACGTTAAGTGCCTCATGGCCTTATGGTGTTGGGATCTCTCCTGAGAAGTCCAGTAAGGTCAGACAGGTACAATCAGCATCATTGGACCAAGGGTAAGTGATTATAATTTTTTATATATTAACATTACAGGGGGTTGTGGCGACATATCTAGGCTGATCCTTTTAGAACCGTATGAATGAATCAATGAAAGTTTTTATGTCTCGACACAAAATCTTTCAATGAGGGGGTTTGTAACAGTACATAAAGGCCCAATACCTTAATTATGGGGTTTGAGGATGTTTTCTAATGTTTTATTGTATCACAGTTGAATAAAGTATGGTTATGTCCATTTTCCCTGTGTAAAAAAGGAACAACGCATATTCAGTAAGAGGAGCATAATGCCAAGGTCACCGGTGGACGAGCAAAAGCAAGCAGAGATGATGGCGGTGTATGTGATGACGAACTCTTAATAATAATTGCTATTGGTTCACAAAGCTGTGTCGTCATGAATAAAAGACTATGACACAGGAACAACAGCGTATCAAATGAGGCGTTGGCCATGAAAACAAAAGGCGGGTGACGTCAAATGCACTAATACATACAAAAATTTGCATATTACTCGTTCTCAGTTCCGCACAGTACACCAAAGAGTCAGCAGCGATGTATCGCTGTTGACTTAGTTTTCAGCAGAAGTTTTAAGAAAATTATTATTCATCATTAAAAATGTAACAGTGGAGTTTTAAAAGACTCAATTAACAGTTAATAGCTAAATATCAGATGTAAAATCAGTGCAAACCCACAGATAGACGAGAAACATGAGGCGACCACTTGCCATCTAAATGCGTAACATCTAACACCAGCAAGGGAGCCACCCTGGTCCACTTACAGAGAAGTCAAAACAATTATCATATTTTTCACATATCAATGAGCTCAAATAAAAGATAAATCTGATGAAATGTATTTGTGATAGTGTGTGTGAGTGAGCGTATGAGGGAGTGAACGTATGGCCATGATCATGACTAAATAGTGCATTGGTTTGTGTAACATACCAGTATATAATTAATTACATGTTATTAGAGCTGCAGCCAGAAGTAAATATAAAATATTAACAAGATTCACCATAATATAAAGTAACAATGACTAAATAGGGTTTAAGAAAATGTAGACGCCATTTTGTTTTTGGCAATTGTATGTGACGCCATTTTGGGTTATGATTCAATATATATTTTTTAATTCTGGCAATTAAAAGCAAGTGATTACATTCAAATGAAAATCAGTGTTGTCATTTCTATTACCTCTTTGTATCTGAATCTAGCCGAGAGTGAACCCTGGCCCCCTTAAAGAGAGATTTATATTGGAAAGGAACCACGTGCTCACACATACAGTGACATGGTAAGTACACGTGTTTACTTTATATCAGTAAAAGTAAATATATATAAAAATAAATGTGTGTATGAGTGTGTCCGTTAACAGTATAGTTTCCATTTGTTTTCTTTAGTGGTTGGTTTTGTGAAGATCAAATTATTATGGATGTGGTAGAATGGCAATATCTTCACATCATTGTTATTGATTTGTGTGGTAAATGTTAGCAAGTTTTTCATCACTTCTTTGTTCTGCTTGGATTTGATTTAGTATGTCTGCTAGCCCTTCCTTTCTCAACAGTACATTGTATATTTTTCCTATATCTTCTCTATCAATTTCAAATGTACCTTTATCCATGTTTACTCTTGATAGGGCATCTGCAACAGTATTTTGTCTTCCTGGCATGTACTCCCACGTTATGTTGTATTCTTGCAAGGCCAGAATCCACGTAGTTAATCTTCCATGGCTTAATTTGCATTTCTGTAGGAATTATATTGACTTGTGGTCTGATCTCACTGTTATGGGTAACCTAAGATATATGTCTGGAACTTGTTACAGGCGAACACCACACTTAATAATTCTGTTTCTGTGACATTATAATTTCGTTCACTGCTGTTTAGTACACGACTAACAAAACTAATTACTAAATGATTCCCTTCATCGTCTTCTTGGTAGTGTTCCGCTCCAAGGCTTACGTTACTTGCATCACAATTTATATTGAATCTTTTGCAAAGTCTGGATGATGAAGAATACTGCTGTCAAGGAATTTATTTTTAATTAAGTTAAACGTTTCATCATCTTTACCCCATTTCCATTTACATTTTGAAGATAATAGGTGTTTAAATCTTGCCGTTAATTTCAAATAATCCTTCTGAAACTTCCTGTAATAGTTACACACTCCAAGGAACGATTGAAGTTGTCGAATATTTTTGGGTTTGGGGAAATTTTGTATGAGTTACACTTTCTTTGGAGATGTAGTGATTCCTGTCTACGATAAAATAAATCCTAGGAATTGCAGTCTGTTAGTTATTAGCTTTGATTTATCAAATTTGAGTGGTATATTATTTTCAGCTAACCTTCTTAACACCATTTCTATGCACTGGCAGTGCTCCTCCCACGTTGTAGAAGTTATTAGAAGGTCATCTACGTACTGTTGTGAATTCAACACTTCTCTTCCCGGAATTTGGTCCATACACTTCACAAAAATGGCGACGGAGTTTACAAGTTGTGACGATTTCAATAATAAAAAAAATAGTAATTAATGAATAGGTAATGTAAAGGCTGAGAAATTTTAAATTTTTAATAAAATCGCACAATTAAACTAAATTTTATCGCTATCTTAAAATTATGATAATATTTAATAAAGAGTTTTAATAATAAAATAAAAAGGAATACTAGTGTACAGATAGGGTAAACCTTGTTGATTAACCCTGCATAGACATGCGCTAACCGGAATTAACTTGAATTCCGACCCCTAAACAAACAAATAATACTTGTAAATTTGACATTATTTAAATAATTAAACAAGACCACAGTAGTGTACTTTAATAACGACTGTAATTAAGAATATCTCTGAATAATTAAAAAGCCAAACTTTAACCATTTAAATATAGGAGAAATATGGAACTATTTCGCTGCTACGCGTAACATCCGCGCGATTTACTGACCCTTCCTACATAGTTAGAGAGCAGAGATGATGCGTCGTTCAACCAGTAAGCAGCTCAAAGCAGACCGCTGTACAAAATATGTACTTTTTTGTTAAATGTGGTTATTAGTTTCAAATAACCATGTGAAAAGTTATACAACGAGAATGTAGTGTGTAACAGAAAAAAGTAATGTAGAAAATTAAGTGCGTAAGGTGACATCTCCCAGTAAGAAATATAGTTAAAGTTATTTTAGAGTTGTATATGTAAATTCAGATACAGCCGTACTATTACCAAATGTGATGTGCATAACTGTAAAATGTGAAGACGAAGACCTCAACTGTATTTACAATACCACCGAGAAACAGGACGACTTCATGACACCGTAATATCCGAATCAACATTAGTTGAGTCCGAGGACCTTCACCAGAAAGACTACCACGATGACAACCCACTACAGAGAGAGGACCGAAGAATCACGCGTGGAGGACTAGGACTAAAACCCTTAACTAAGAGGTGACGCGGAGGCTTGTCTTCCGTGGATATGTATCTTTTGAAATAGAAGTAATTGTAAACTAAAAGACTTTAAAATGACAATCTCTAAAGTTTAAGAATAAATGTTGTAACAAGTAATTTTCAGTAACAATAAGTTGTAAAGTAACACGTGTGATGTAGCGTTGGAACATTGCACTACTAAATGATACCATTCCTCAAATGGTATAAAGAGTAATAAAGTAATTCATTAATGGAGTAGAGTAAACTTTAAATTCCTAAGTAATACATATAAACTCGGATCCGAGGTAAAATGCGCTAACTGTATTATAAATCTTAATGTAGAAAACCCATTACAATTTTCACTGTAAGTTAAAAGTTGATATGTTATGTGTAATCAAATAGACATAAATAAAGAGATGTCATCTTTAGTACAATACTAAATTGAGTGCATAAATCAGCAGACTACCCCCCCCCCAAGTTCCTTGTATATTAATTGTTTTAGTGATTTGATTAATTTTCAGCTTGTTACAACGAAGGCAGCCTGTTAATTGGCAGAACCAATTAATGCGGGTTCCCTATGTTATAATGCAAGTAAAGATGTTATAAAGTCCAAAAGGAAGTCATTTGAACTGGTAGTTCCTACCTTCAAAAATGAATGCTAAATATTGGGGTGCAGTTCTACTTGCCAATAGCCACACACAGCATCCCATATGCTCATGAATTTACATCCCTTAAATTTCTTCACGATTTCTTTGGGTGAAGTTCTATCGTTAATAATGTTTTTATTTATTTCCCGGGCATTGAGACATAAACATACTGCTCCATCTTTCTTCTGTATTGCAACGATTGGACTGGTGTAGGGAGATGAACTATATTCAATAATATCGTGATCCATCATGCTTTGAATTTCTCTCTTTACTGCTTGTTTTAGTGATTGTGCTATTGGGTACGATTTTTTATTAAAATTAACAGGGCTATTAAATGATAATTGACAAACGAAGTTCTTTGCCTTCCCTGGGAAATTGGAAAACACTCCTATACCTATTGTAGATACTGATTAGCTGCCTTTTCTGTTCATGGGTTATTTTGCTATTACTGTTGGCCTGGAATGACTTAATTTCCTCTAGCTGTTGGTTCCATATGTTGTCTTCGGTGTAGCGTGATTCTTCATCTGGTGTCATTAATTCCTCCCTATAATTCCGTAGTAAGGTAAATGAATGTCGATAGTGAGGGGCACACTTGTGGCCTATTATCTCACTTTACCATTCACCCTGTTCATAGTACAGTGTTATTTTGCCACTGCACATATTAGTGACTGCTGAGTGTCGCCGTAGCATATCACACCCAATCATAACTTCAAATGGTAGACCCTGAGCTACCAGGAACACCATTGGAATCATATTGCCCTGACTGGATACCTCTAACATAGCTAGCTGTCGGATTGTCTTATTTGGCCTACCAGTAGTTCCACTATCACCATATTACTCACTGGCAGTGTTGGTATATCTTCGTTACACATATCTTTTATTCTACTTTATACAAAACATGATTATTTTGTTTTAAGAAGATACAATGACATACTATTATGCCTCTTATATGTAACACACAACAATAATAATCTATAACATCAAAACAAAAGACATTAAAAAACTCTATATTAATTATTTACAAAAATTCTTGTGTGGTTAATATGCAAATGTGTGAGTGTGTGTGTGTGTCTGTGTGTGCACGCCATTCACCATTCAATTACATACACATTTGGTTATAAAAATCTACTATTCTTCCTATGAAGAGTAATGCAATACTGTAATCAGACAGGGTAAGAATTTTTGGAAGCCAAAAGCTACCTCACAGATAGAACATGTTTTTGAACACTATTTTCTACTGCTTCAGTGTTCCAATTATGAATTATTACAGTTGTGTATTCATTTGTTCCAGTGTTACTTATTTACACCCATGAATAATATCTGTGAAGAAGAGGATTCTACTCTGGATTGTGAACTATATAGGGGACAGTCAATTCAGAATACTCTGGGAGACCATCTGTCGCCATACAAGTTAATACATTCTGGCATTAAGAAGTACCAGTGCGATGTTTGTTCAAAATCATTTACTCAGTCAGGCCATTTGTCAGTACACAAGTTAAGACATTCTGGCATTAAGAAGTACCAGTGTGATGTTTGTTCAAAATCATTTACTATGCCAGGCGATTTGTCAAGACACAAGCTAATACATTCTGGCATTAAGTACCAGTGCGATGTTTGTTCAAAATCTTTTACTCAGTCGGGCCATTTGTCAAGACACATGCTAATACATTCTGGCATTAAGAAGTACCAGTGCGATGTTTGTTCAAAATCGTTTACTCGGTCATGCACTTTGTCAGAACATAAGTTAATACATTCTGGCATTAAGAAGTACCAGTGCGATGTTTGTTCAAACTCATTTAATCGGCCAGGCACTTTGTCACAACACAAGTTAATACATTCTGGCATTAAGTACCAGTGCCATGTTTGTTCAAAATCATTTACTCAGTCGGGCCATTTGTCAAGACACATGCTAATACATTCTGGCATTAAGAAGTACCAGTGCGATGTTTGTTCAAAATCATTTACTCAGTCAGGCCATTTGTCAGTACACAAGTTAAGACATTCTGGCATTAAGAAGTACCAGTGCGATGTTTGTTCAAAATCATTTACTCAGTCAGGCCATTTGTCAGAACACAAGTTAATACATTCTGGCATTAAGAAGTACCAGTGCGATGTTTGTTCAAAATCATTTAATCGGCCAGGCACTTTGTCACAACACAAGTTAATACATTCTGGCATTAAGTACCAGTGCGATGTTTGTTCAAAATCATTTACTCAGTCGGGCCATTTGTCAAGACACATGCTAATACATTCTGGCATTAAGAAGTACCAGTGCGATGTTTGTTCAAAATCATTTGCTCAGTCAGGCGATTTGACAAAACACAAGTTGATACATTCTGGCAATAGGAAATACCAGTGCGATGTTTGTTCAAAATCATTTACTCAGTCAGGCAGTGTGACAAAACACAAGTTAATACATTCTGGCATTAAGTACCAGTGCAATGTTTGTTCAAAATCATTTACTACGTTAAAGTATTTGTCACTACACAAGTTCGTACATTCTGGCATTAAAGTTTTTGCAGCGGGGAGTGGTGAGCGACCTTGGTAACGGAACGGCTGACAGCTGTCGCAGCAGCGGGGCGCTTGTAGGCTAAGCAATTACAGCGCTCTTCCTGCTGCTTACACTAACTCAAGCTTTACATATTTTAACGATTATTTTGCTTTATTTAAAGTTTTTCATCCTCATTTTTGAAACAGGCTTTGGACTGCTGCTGGCTGAGTTAAAAACTTTTTTAAATTTAATTTAATTTAATTCAATTTTTATTTTCTGTTATTTTGTATTTATCATAAAAGCTACAATTACTACATTAAATTGTTAAATGTTTTTAATTTTTATATCTAATAATTTTTTAATGTATGGTATTTTTCAAAACATGGCACCATGCAAAGTACATCACACTATTTGCATCTAATTTGGGTCATTTTTCGTTAAGAATGAGATGCACAGACCACGCATCGTCTTTGGGGTATTTCTTTTTTTTCTGTTCCTGGAATAAACGCTGGGTAATGACCATCTTTGTGTTCCAGTCGAAATGGAGACTCTTCTCTTGTTCTTCGTGCACCCGAATTTTTTTCTAATTTCACATGAAATTTATCTAGCAACTGGTGGATAAGTTCTAAATGACATTTAGCAAGGGGTGATTTTTATTTTTTGTGTATTTCAAACATTGTTTTTGCGTTGAGCACACAAATCCATCACATGAAAAAAATTTGTTTATACCACTATTGTTTTATGTATGCACTGTACTGAACTAGCATCATGTCTGTTTTGTCCATGGCACCCAATGATTTATTATAGTCTACCACACATGTGGGTTTCATTTTTTTTTTGGCCTGTTGTGTTTTTTTTTTGTCAGTTTCTACCATCTGTAGTCCATGGACACTAGAAAGCATCCAGGCTTCTTTGTTGTCCATCAATTTCAGTGCAAGAAGTGTTCCAGATGACCTGAACTGTATTTCACCTTTTTTCAGTTTCTCGGACATCGGCGGGACGTTTTTTCTATTTTTTCGCACTGTACCGATGGCATTTGTAAATTTTTCATTGAGCAATAAAAACAAATCAGGACTTGAATATCAATTATCAAGATAAATGGTGTGACCACAGTTCAAATACGCCATCAACAAACTTACTGTACAACATCATCTGATTTTCCCCATTCAGCGTTTCCAGACATAATTTCTGTTCTGGTACCAGCATAGATAATGTAATCAATAATATAATTACTTTCTACATCACAAAGAACAAAAATTTTAATACCAAAACGGCTACATTTTTTGGGTTATATACTGTTTGAATTGGAGGCAACCTTTGAATAGCAACAAACTTTTGTCAATTACTAAATTTTCAGATGGATTTTTAAGGCCTCTAAATTTTTTTCTTGTGTTCGACTATAAGCCGTATTTTTACAAGGCTATCTTGAGTAGGGGTCGAATTGTCACAAAAATGTAAAAGTTGCAGAATTAGTTTAAATCGGTCCCTAGACATAATTTGGGGAAATATCGGCATCAGTAATAGCATATCCTTTGCCCAATATTTGACTATTTCTAATTTTGTTACTCTTGGCATCAGCATTAAAATTCTGCAAGCTCTATATCTTCCTATCGGGATGGTAATGTTGTCAATTTTGTGGTAACAAATTTGTAATAAGTATTTATTTCTGTGCAAATGACAAATAAATTCTAAGGGAAAAAATTAATTGAGTTGCCATGTCTTCAAAACTAATTTGTAACCCGCTAACTGCTTTATCAAAAGAGTGATGTTTTGTCACAGTACTCTTGGCCGACCAATCGTACATTCTTTTCCGCTTCTGAAGATTTCTTACCTCTTCTTTTTCTTGTAACGGGTCAGATTAGGCAACCCGTTTTAACCAATCAATGTACAACTTTTGGTGAACAGCCTGTAACAGTGCCCAGTACCAATTGGAATGAAGTATGTAAGTCACGAAAAAGCACGTGTTTGTACTGCACAAAAATTACCTCGTGGCGACAATTCGGACAGCTTTCTGGTCCGAGCGAAATGTTCGAGGTTTTCAGCTAATAAGAGAAGGCATTATACAACCAACATACGCAGATAGCAGCGGCCAACACCTAACGCCAGGCAGTTTGCCATAACTAATAAAACAGTACAGCCGTAACCGTAACGCAGCCTCGGAATTTTGGTACACCGACGTGAATTGAGTAGCCAAGGTCTACCGAAATATGTAAAAGTGACGGAGAAGAGCAGAAGGAAGAAACAGTGACCATGGAATCTAAATAGTATGCAAACGTAAAAAAATTAAAACAGTGTTTGGTGTTGAAAGTGAGAGTGAAGTAAGATAGATGGTGGAATAGCACATGAATGTACAATATACAATCAACTACATTAAAAACTAAAATTAATATATATCAAAAGAGCTCGGAAAACGGGGTATTAACAAATGTAAAGAGTAAGAGAGCGTGTGTGGGGAACCAGGGAAAAATAAAATATAAAAGTACTGGTTGGTCAAGAAAGATTATTCTATAAGGAATTGGTTTGTGTAATTTCATGTTTCTGAATTATTAAAGTAAAAGATAAAAGAGAATAGAACATTGAATTTAAAAATAAATAAGATTTATTTTACCAGAATATAACCATGTGTTAGTTGTAGTTATTTTGCCGTGAACCATTTCCTGTACTTTGTGCTGAAAAACTCGTCTAACGTTCCGGGGAATTTTCTGAATTGTGGGAAGTCAGATAGCTAAATTGTCCAGTGTTTTAATTAAGGTAGAGTGTAAAGGTTTTCATATCTGTCCTGTAAAGGTATTGGTGGTGGCCCTGAACTTCTGAAGGTGATTAAAAGGTAAGTTTGTGAGAAAAGATCGCAAGACAGGTAAGATTCTGGCAGTTATATTTTTTAAATAGTTTATTTTTTTACATTTGGTGCGCCTGCCAGGATTTGTGGTATAAAAATGTTTATATTAAATAGACCGTTTTGAAGCACAGAAAATAGGATCTGGGTAACAGCTGTGACGTTAAAAAATAGGCCGAAAATATCTTCAATATATGAAATCCACTACCAGGACTTACCTGCTGCAGAAATTTTATCAGAAGCCCAGAGTCGCCACCTATATCTTTGAAGGACAGATATGGAGACCTTTACACTTTACCTTAATAAAATGGACAATTTAGCAATCTGACCCCACCCAATTAATAATTCAGAAAGATTACGATCCGTTAGACAAATTCTTCAACACAGAAATGAGGACGTGGTAATAACGAATTAACTTAGTCTAACGCATGGTTTTGAAGTAAATTAACTAATTTTAATTAAGTAAAACTAGGACAAAAAAGCAAATTTTCACATATACATTTATAGATTATAGATTTCGGGTATAGATTTCAATATTATTCAAGACAGCCCAATCTGCTCACACACACTTTCACACAAGTTAATACTTTACCCCTTGTTTTTATTAAATTTTACACATTCCTTTATTGTCAAGATATAAACGTCCACTAACGCGTTGCCGGCCGAACACGTGTTTTGTCCCCGATTCACATGTACGTAATTTGTTTTCACTTTTCCACTGTCACAAATTTCTAACTGTGATGAGTTAATGACTTTCTTGGGTCCCGGTCGGTCTTATCGAATTAACTACATTTGTGAAAATTCAACCAACCGGGCCCGAAAACAAAATATAAGCGTCTGTAGCTGTACTTGGTTTCTCGTGCACTGTATGGCGTCTCTGCTTAATGTAGACTGGGGACGATAACGTAACAGGTATTACTGTTGTGATCTCATACTTGGTGTGGAAATCACTGCCTTGATCTTCATCGCCGCAGCTTAGTCCCATGCTAAGCATGTAGTCTTGTAAAATAAAGTAGCGAACGATCTCAGCTAGGCACTGGCTAACATCACAAAAGGGGCCGGACTTAAGACATTATTTCCTGCTGTTCCACGACCATGTGCTCATAGAGTTTCTTGCTTTTAGCCATTTTGAGTTTCACCAACGCGTGGGTCGGCGCCCATGCTTGGTGGACGCATAGGTGCGCACTGCCACACACTCGCATAGTTCTTGGAAAAACTAGGGTGGTAAATTCTTTGCTTACTGATTGCCCAACACTACCACGTCTTGCCTGTGTCCCAAACTGTTCAGCTTACCATGAGTTCTGTTATAATGAAAATAACGTTGCACAATAATTTTATAAATCCCACACAAAAACGAAATAAATAAAAATGTAAATACCCCATATTATAAAAAATAAAAGGACCCAAAATTGACACGCTACAATACCCCCTCGATGAGAATTCTGCTGTTCACAACAGAAGAAATCTCATCGATAAACCCCGAAGAGGACCAGTGAGGAACTGGTGCCAACAACCCCCTTGTTCTTAATCTACATGGGTACACGACCCCCCTGGCTCAGCGACTATGGACCCGTCTGAACGAAATCACTGGACTTCTCCGAAAGAGATCCCAACACCGAGAAATCGAACAGACTCGTACCACAGCGCACCTCACCTTCTAACATGCTACCCCCAAAATCCTCAATCCCTGGCTTAAATTATGCCAGATCCTCCACCGATGTGTTTCCTCTTTTATGCAAGCTGGGCTGCCTTTAGCAGATACTGGGCTCACACACGCTCGCATTACATGTTGACATAACGCATCGTAAAATTAAAAAATTCTTTTAAAATTTATGAAAAATTTAAAAAAATTCAAAATAATATACTCAAAAATTCTCTTCCTGGTTTTCTGTTTTCTACTTAAAATGCATTAATTTAAACCTTTCTCCTAATCTAAACACATCCTTAATCTAACATGTAATCACTTAGAATCTAACAATACAATGCAATACACAATAAATCAATTAAATAAACATAGGTAGCACACAAATAAAATAATCATTACTCAAAATATTCATTCGCTGGCAGGCGAAAAATCAAGATTTTTTTTTTTTTTCAAAAATTAAGATTTCCAAAAAAAATTTTAAAATAAAAAAAATATTTAAATTTATGAAGATGCTTCTTTTATATTTAAACATTATTTAAAATTTGGTTTAAATTGATTAAACAAACAAATCAAATTGACTTCCTACTATACAAGCTTAGTATGCATATGACCTCATCAGCTGATCGAAACTAGGTCAAGTCTAAAACCCTTGAACTACATATGTTATGTATACTTTCTGAAAATACATTGAACATCTGGAACAATCTAACTTGAAATACAAAACATGATAAAATAAAATATTTAAAATTAACAAAATATTAATATAAATAATAAACAAGTTGACATTCAAATTATTCAAAATAAACAATTTTTAATTTTACATTACCAAATTCTATCAAAATTCTGTCACTGGTTTTAAAAAATAAAAAAATTTTATATTCTATTATAAATCTCTCTCTTTATTAATAATCTTACTCTA
Source organism: Magicicada septendecula (assembly GCA_034769895.1). Classification (NCBI taxonomy): domain Eukaryota; kingdom Metazoa; phylum Arthropoda; class Insecta; order Hemiptera; family Cicadidae; genus Magicicada; species Magicicada septendecula. The sequence continues at coordinate 382,387,670 of CM068369.1, forward strand.
GTCTACTGTGGGTGATGTAAATTATTGATTCCCATTGACTGTATTACTTAATCTGCATACATATAGAATCTTTATCTCCCTGACTCTAACAACTTCAACTACCATGACACCCATCTCTATCAAAATATCTATCCCACAACATTCTAACCCCAACTTCTCATTAAACTCAATTCGCCACCTTCTCTCTACATATAACAAAAATACTCTCTAACCCTTTGTACATAGGATATGTGTTTCCCCGCCCCCAAAAACTCAATTCCCTTATTTGGCCCCTGGATTCTACCTAAGGCGGCCCCTCCTCACTAAATCGGTACAAATTCCCGTCCCAAACCTTGTTGCGGACTCCTACATTACACTATCCCCTTCTACAAAATTGCCATCCCCAAAAATCGCAATCTCATTACCTTACTACAACTATAACAAAATAACAACATCAATTATAAACAACAATATATCACTCAAAATCTACATAAATTCTCCACAACTACTGTGTCAACATCAATACTTCTCAAAACTCCATAATATACATTACTTCAAAACAACATCACATTACTTTCATTTCTACTATCTCAACTTCAAATTGGACAGATCTACATGTCCCATAAAATATTCATCACCCAACAACTATCTCTGGTTAACTTTCACAAATTGTTACTTTTTTTCTCATTGTAGCAAATTATTTTTCCCATTACTTTAAAACATCTGCAATACATTAAAAACATTACCTTGAACATTAATTACTTGAAACAATTATAAACCATTATACCAGTGCCATGTTATTGCTGATCAGCTGATCCTCCTAACACAATTAACACACGTCTCATACTTGAACACATTATATGAAATATATATATATTTATTTATCATTATCTCTCAATTATTATTTAAAATTTGTTAATTATCATTTTTATTGAACACAATTATTTCAAATAAACATCTTATTACTGAATTAAAATCGTAGTTACCTGTAAACATTTTTATTCTACATGATTATACAATTTTTATACTTACAGTTCAGTTAACATGATATATACAAAACATAATCCCCATACTACAATACTTCCACCTCACCTCTGTAACATTTAACACAGAATATTAGTTTACATCAAATAATTTATCATCTCTTACCAAATTTCCATCTCGTAAAATAAATTAAGTTCATAAAAATTTAATTAATTAATATTTAAATAAGCAATCAAAATATTTAACATGTATCAAATTGTTTTAATTACATTAATTACCAAAAAATATATAGTTATCGAAACAATTACCATTAGTCAATTACTGTTTTCACAATTAATTCTAATATTTATTGAACTTGCAAATATTTCAATATTATTATTACAACAATCATCTTACGTACACACATTATTTATTTAACATTCCACCATGCACACAAATAAATTCACTATATTTTATTTACAAACTCTTGTTATTAATTGTTCAGTTTTCTCCGCACTTCATTGTCCAAATTTGCCATGTCAACAACCATTAAACACAATGTTTATACTGTCTTTTATTGTTTTAATAGCTTACCCTCCATCGTCAAAAAGATATCTTACATATTTATAGACTAAATGATTTTTATTTACATCCAATTTATTATTATTATTCTTATTATAAACCATTACCTCTATGTCATTCATTCTCCCTTTTATTATTTCATAAGACTTGTCACTATTATTTGTTTTTATCCCGCCTCCGTGAATATTTGTTGTTACACCCAGGTAAGTTATTTTATTCCTCCACTACAAGTACACTAATTCTTCCTACAGGTAATTCTCTTAATATCCATCTTCTCTATCAGCTCTACATAACCTCTATTTATCTTGAACCACTCTAACTCTTTCTCTCTCTCATAATCACTTTCATCACAATACCTGTCACAACACCACTGACCTACTTCACTCCATGCAAAGGGAACAACAAACTTACTATACCACTTCCTGGCTTTTCCAGGTTTACAAAACATTAGGGGACTGCTTGAAGACACCTTGTCTTCCACATAATTAACGGAGGAAACTCTGTCCTCAAAATTCACTACGAGCGGAGTCCTTACTCCACTTATATCACGGGGAAAATTTGCCCTTTGCCACCCTAACCTTTCATCACACTCTCTCTCAATTTCATCAACACTCGCTAACATTTTGTTATTAAATTCTACTTCACCACAAACTTCATCATCACTATTTGTTTTCACCACATCATTCTTAAATAGCTCGTTTTCAATTATTTTATCACTCTTATTTATTAATTCATTTTTACAACTGTAACTTACCTTGTTAATTATTTCTTCGCTATTATCAAAGACATTATTACCACTTACCTGTGTTAATTCAATGTTTAATTGACATCTATCTTCCTCCCCCTTATCGTCTGGTTTATCAATAGCATTTTTTACTTTATTGACACCCTCATCCACTATTTTATTCAGATTATCAAAATGTTTGTCCATCATTTCCTCCCTCTCATCAAACCGTTTATCCATCATTTTGTCCCACTCGTCAAAACGTTCATCCCACTGTTTTTCCATTGCTATTAAAAAATTCAGCACATCCTCCCATGAACGCTCCTTTTTTACTACCCCCCCCCCACTGTCGACATCATTATCATTAGGTCTATTTTCTGTCTCATTCTCTACCACTTTCATTTCAACTATCTTACCTTTATTGTTGGTCGTCTCACTATGTTTATTAATTTCTGCGAATATTCCTTCCTCTTGTTCTTCCATTCGTGTTAACCTATCGTCTAAATTACCCCATTCCTCGTTTGTCATCTCACCCACAACACCTCGAAATTCATTCTCCCACTCATCCCAAGCAAAATCACTATCATTACTTTGTATTATAGACATTTTTAAAGTTCGTTTGTATAACACTTTTATATATAAAACTACTATTGTTCTATACTCAAACACCTAACACACTGTGAATCACAACACGAACATAACCTACGCAAATATGTGTAATACAATTTTTATACATTCGTCATTACCACATCCTATTTTCTGTGTATTAAAATAGGTCTATCTCGTATAAAATTATAATTAAACGAAAATCCTGGCAGCGAGAGCCATTGTGACGTTAAAAAATAGGCCGAAAATATCTTCAATATATGAAATCCACTACCAGGACTTACCTGCTGCAGAAATTTTATCAGAAGCCCAGAGTCGCCACCTATATCTTTGAAGGACAGATATGGAGACCTTTACACTTTACCTTAATAAAACGGACAATTTAGCAATCTGACCCCACCCAATTAATAATTCAGAAAGATTACGATCCGTTAGACGAATTCTTCAACACAGAAATGAGGACGTGGTAATAACGAATTAACTTAGTCTAACGCATGGTTTTGAAGTAAATTAACTAATTTTAATTAAGTAAAACAAGGACATAAAAAAGCAAATTTTCACATATACATTTATAGATTATAGATTTCGGGTATAGATTTAAATATTATTCAAGACAGCCCAATCTGCTCACACACGCTTTCACACAAGTTAATACTTTACCCCTTGTTTTTATTAAATTTTACACATTCCTTTATTGTCACGATATAAACGTCCACTAACGCGTTGCCGGCCGAACACGTGTATTGTCCCCGATTCACATGTACGTAATTTGTTTTCACTTTTCCACTGTCACAAATTTCTAACTGTGATGAGTTAATGACTTTCTTGGGTCCCGGTTGGTCTTATCGAATTAACTACATTTGTGAAAATTCAACCAACCAGGCCCGAAAACAAAATATAAGCATCTGTAGCTGTACTTGGTTTCTCGTGCACTGTATGGCGTCTCTGCTTAATGTAGACTGGGGACGATAACGTAACAGGTATTACTGTTGTGATCTCATACTTGGTGCGGAAATCACTGCCTTGATCTTCGTCGCCGCAGCTTAGTCCCATGCTAAGCATGTAGTCTTGTAAAATAAAGTAGCGAACGATCTCAGCTAGGCACTGGCTAACATCACAAAAGGGGCCGGACTTAAGACATTATTTCCTGCTGTTCCATGACCATGTGCTCGTAGAGTTTCTTGCTTTTAGCCATTTTGAGTTTCACCAACGCGTGGGTCGGCGCCCATGCTTGGTGGACGCATAGGTGCACACTGCCACACTCTCGCATAGTTCTTGGAAAAACTAGGGTGGTAAATTCTTTGCTTACTGATTGCCCAACACTACCACGTCTTGCCTTTGTCCCAAACTGTTCAGCTTACCATGAGTTCTGTTATAATGAAAATAACGCACAATAATTTTATAAATCCCACACAAAAACAAAATAAATAAAAATGTAAATACCCCATATTATAAAAAATAAAAGGACCCAAAATTGACACGCTACACAGCGTATTTGTGAATTGATTGTATATGTTAAACGTATATTTTAGGGTTATGTTTTTGTAGCATAGAGTACAAAATTATTGTTTACTTTTACGTATTGGTAACGATTTTATGTGTGGAGTCAAATTGAATAATTATCGAGTAATCAAAGGGTTATAGTGGTGTTTATATAGAGGGTATTATATACAAATTTTACAAGCATGGCTGATGTAAGAGACACCGAAGAAGAAGGGCGTTCAATGGCTGATGTGATGAATCTTCTGCAAACAATGTTTGATAATATGAACAATAAGTTTGATAAAATAAATAGTCATCTTGATGAAAGGGCGGAACGGTTGGATAAGTATTTCAATGAACAAAACGAAAAATTTGATGAACTAATAAATGATGTCAAGGATTTAAATAATGACATGAAAGAACAAAATGAGAAGTGGGAAAGAGATAGACGTAGATTAAAGGAGAATACAGAAAGTAAACTGAAACAGATAAGTGAATCTGATAATGAAGATAGTGAAACTATAGGTGGTAATCATGATGATAAGTTAAGTGCTAATGAAAATCGGAATAACGAAGGAATAATTAACGAGGTAAGTGGTTATTATAATGAGTGGTTAACAAGTAATAGTGGAAAAGTAGTTGAAAATGGGGTATCTGTATGTAAAAGTGACGGAGAAGAGCAGAAGGAAGAAATAGTGACCGTGGAATCTAAATAATATTCAAACATAAAAAAATTAGAACAGTGTTTGGTGTTAAAAGTGAGAGTGAAGTAAGAAAGATGGAGGAATAGCATGTGCAGGTACAATATACAATCAACTACGTTAAAAACTAAAATTTTTAAATATCAAAAAAGCTCAGAAAATGGGGGGTATTAACAAGTGTAAAGAGTGAGGGTACGGCCAGACTGCAAGCAGTAACCTGGTTGTAGCAGCATTGGGCTTGTAAGCAGGCAGACTCAAGCAATGTTTGTTAATGGGCGTGGCCATACCAAGAGCAGCACCTGCTGTGCAGCTCAACTGCTTACTGCTGCAGCCTGCTCAAAAACAATCTAGTTTGATTATACCTGCTCACACGCTCACTTTGATGCTGTCTTTTCGTAAAGTTTTTCCAATTTTTCATCATGGCATTTGATAACGAGGCCGTAATTTCAGCTGTGTTCAAATGTACAGTATTGTGGGATGTATCAAATAAATATTTTTAAGATAGAAAAGTGTCAGCTGCTGGCTGGGATGAGGTGTGCAAAGAATTACAAACTAACGACCGTGAGTATAGTTAATTTTATTTGTAATATAACCACATTAAATAATACAGATATTCACATAATACGATTCCACATTCAAACACACACACAGGTACATTTTTCTGCAATGTTTAAGCAAAATTAATATTCACTTTAGCAATTCAGTAATGTTACACATTATAAAATAGTGTAAACAGTTTAAGACTCGTTAAAGACAAAATACTCCGTATGTACATAAACAGGAAACTCGTGATATTGTAAATGTAATACTAGACATTTTATTTTTATTAACCTATAGTATTCAATATAATTTCTGGTAATGCATATTCATCCTGCCATGGTATTTCCCCTTCTTTACTATTAAAATACTTACAAAAATTTTCCCTAGTTAACTTTGCAGAATTTGAATGAGCATTAAATGCTTTTGATACTAAAAGTTTATTATGAGGTAAATTATTTCTTATATTTAAATTGTGACTGTCAATTCCATCATGACTAAGCACAAAATTGTGTAAGACACAAGTAGCTTTCACTATTGATACAGCAAATTCTGAATCTGTTTCAATAGCTTTAAGTAAAATTCGCCACTTAGCTGTTAGAATGCCAAAAGCACACTCAACTTTTTGTCAGCTTCTTGACAATCTGTAATTAAAAATATGCTTAGCTTTATCCAGTGTTTTCTTTGGATATGGTCTCATAATATATGGCAAAAGAGGGTATGCCTCATAACCTACGAGAACATAAGGAGCTTTCATCAATGTTTTAGGTAGCTCTGTTGGTGGTGGAATATTTAATTGATTGTTTTCCAGCATTGTAAATACTTTTGAACTTCTGAAAATCCCCCCATCACTTTGTCGACCCTTTGAGCCAATGTCAATAGCTATAAATTTACAGTTTGAATCTGCTACAGCTTGAAGAACAATAGAGTAAAAGCTCTTATAATTAAAATAATCTGATCCACTATTTTTAGGACACTTTAATCGAATATGTTTCCCATCAATGCTACCAATACAGTTTGGAAAACTTGTTTTTACGTAATAATCATCTGCAATTTTACGCCACATTTCTTCGTTAGGAATTGACAAATATTCCTCTCGTAGCAACACCCATATTGTGTCAGTAGTTTCTTTTACTATGGAAGACACTGTGGTTTTTCCCATTCGAAAAGCAAAAGACAATGATCGAAATGAAACACCAGTAGCAAGGAATCTGAAAAAATGTTTACATAGTTTAATATTTTTAACCATGTATTTCAACTATATTGTGTGTGTGTGTGTGTGTGCGCGCGCGCACGTATGCTATTAAAATATTTATAGAGTTTACAAGCTTCAAAGGGTAGTCAATTTACTGGACTCGGGGTTTATCTGTTTGTTTTAGATGCTCTTGTGAAGAAGAAATGGAAGGTGCTAAAAAATTATTATAGAACAGAGTTAATGAAACTTGAAAAACCAAAATCTGGATCACCGGGGACTCATAAAAAGATATCCAGTTGGCCTTGTTTTGAGCAGATGGGCTTCGTCAAGAAAACGTTGGGGATAACTAAACGCCCTTGTAGCCTCGAGACTGACACTGAGCTCATGGTGGAACCACAAGAAGGTAATAATACTGCTACATATACAGACAGTGTTGTTATGCAACATTCACAGTTAAGTGAAAAAATTACTTCTATAGACGATCAATCGACACAGAGGAAGACACGGGATACAACGAGTACCCAACATTGTCAAGAAAAACGGAGAAAACTTCGTAAACGGACAGCTGGTGACACCTTTAGAGATATATATTTGCAACATGAAAAGAAAAAACTGGAGATTTTGCAGAAATCAATGGAAGACGACGACGACATGCACTTTTTCCAAAGTTTATTACCGGACGTCAAATCTCTTCCAAGATCAGAAAAGCTAATGCTTAGGATAGAGATGCAATGCCTCGTGTATAATGCAGTCACCAGAAACGTGATGAAAATGAACGCATCACATATACCATCTTCTTCTGCAAATTCACAACCACCATCTTCTTCTGCGAGTTCACCTCTCAGTGCAGATTATAACGTAAATTATCAGGACACATACGACACCTATGTCTACAAGTCGCAGTGAGCTGTCTGTGGCTACAGAAATTTGTGTACAAAAAGAGCAAGAAAATTTGTTAGTGGACTTTACCTCATTTCTGCCATAATGTACAAAATACCAGTTACATATTAATACATTATTTTTTAAATCAGATTGTACAATTAAATATTAAAATAAAGACTAAAAAATTTGGTTAAAAATGTTCTAATTTTCCTTCCAATTATGAATGTTTATTTTAAATATAATTTTAATTTGAAATGCACACAATTCGGGCTATTGTATTACTGTAGCATCACTTTATACAAATCTGTAATCTGATTTAAGTTTATAGATGTATTTTATAAATTATTAACTTATTCAAAGATCTTACAAAAACGTACACGTCTGTATTGTGCACCTACCTTAGGGTAACTACAAGTCTCTCCACTGGTTGAATACTTTCTCGATAATTAGTGTCCATTTTTTGTATATTAAGATGCAGTTTTTCTAAAAGTAAATCAAAAGTTCCAACAGACATGCGCAAATACTCGAAAAACTTTTGTTTGTCGTTCCGTAATTCATGATAGAGATGAAATTCACCAAGTTCCTTTCGTCGTACATTTATTGGGTGCGTCCATGCTCTTTGATTGTGTGTTTCTACTAAAAAAGGGGAAGTTTCACTTAAAAGTAGTAATTTTGCAAACCGAGACAGAACAGGCGGCATGACTGTATCATGCGACTGCTTTCTGTGTGGCCACAGCACCAGCTCAGCTCAAAGCTGCTCTACTGCTTAAAACTGCTCAATGCTCAAGCCTGCTTGAAACTGCTTGCAGTCTGGCCTTACCCTGAGAGAGTGTGTGTGGGGAACCAGGGAAAAATAAAATATAAAAGTACTGGTTGGTCATGAAAGATTATTCTATAAGGAATTGGTTTATGTAATTTCATGTTTCTGAATTATTAAAGTAAAAGATAAAAAGAGAATAGAACATTGAATTTAAAAATAAACAAGATTTGTTTTATCAGAATATAACCATGTGTTAGTTGTAGTTATTTTGCCGTGAACCATTTCCTATACTTTGTGCTGAAAAACTCGTCTAACATTCCGGGGAATTTTCTGAATTGTGGGAAGTCAGATAGCTAAATTGTCCAGTGTTTTTAATTAAGGTAGAGTGTCAAGGTTTCCATATCTGTCCTTTAAAGATATTGGTGGCAGCCCTGAACTTCTGAAGGTAGGTTTGCGAGAAAAGATAGCAAGACTGGTAAGATTCTGGCAGTTATATTTTTTTAAATAGTTTATTTCTTTACATTCATCTTCTTCTCCTGCTGATGTTTTATTTTCTGATGAAGCTGCACGTGGTGTTGAACGATTATGAGAAGGCCCGGGAGCATCCATATCTTCATCTGAGAAAATGTTGTCTTCCTCGTCACTACTCTTCATCAATAAATCCATAACTTCCTTCTTGGATAAATAATTCTGTGCCATTGTAAACACAATATTCACACCTACTGTTTGCTAAGGAGAAGCACAAACAAGACTGAATAGATGTTGGACAGATAGAAAGTAATTATACCTTGCACGCAAAGTTGAGAACAATAGCCATGATAGTGAATTTGAAACTAAGACGCATACGCACTAAAAACAGACAGAAAGTAACGGTACCAGAGCAGGCAGAGTTGCGAACAATACCCGTAGTAGGGAAATTGAAACAAAGACGCATATGCACTATATCGAGTGTATATCGAAACAAAAGGTGCATAGGAAGGCTAACATACCACTAACGGCGAAAATAAATATATGCCAAGAGCCGCGAGTCGAAAACTGCGAGCATACATGTATGCCCAGAGCCGGCTGGGCTTGCCAGCAGCAGGGCAGAGCCGTCTCGGCCTCTTTCCTGCTGGGCATACATGTATACCCAGAGCCGTGAAAGGGTTAAGACGTACCAGTGAGTTGTTTCTACAAAATTATTTAATTTGGCATACCCTGTTGTGTTATAGATAACACGCTGGCATAAAATAATAACAGTGATGTTTGTAACAAAATTTTCTGTTTGTACATTTTTAGTGTAAATTAATCCATTATACTATTACGAACCATTACTGTGTGGTATGTAAGAATAGTTTCTATTTCCCAAGAAGTTTTAGCAATGTAATAAATCTTATGAATATAATGTTTTTAAACAGAAACCCTTAAACAAGCATAATTATACAAATAAATTAATTTATGCTGTAATATTGCCACTGCAATATGTAATATGTCTAATATTTGGCACTACAAAACAGTAGCGAAATTTGTAACAAAATTTTACCGTACAAATTAAAATCATGAAATTATACATTGTAATTTAGTGTGACATTATTGATACACATTTATCCTGTAATTAAATTTATCATTGTGAGAGTAACAGTGATATATGTATGTTTAGTTGAAATAATTTGAAAGTCTTTGTTTCTGGCCATACATAGATTATACTTCTCACACATTTGTCTGGCTGCTACAACCTTCAGGATGACAGAGTCCTGGGGTCTTAACACATCTGCATTAGTGCTTGGCGAAATGATTCGCATGGGTATGTCCCCTAAGTTAATATAGCTTGGCATTTCACAACTTGTAAGTTGTATTTAAAGCTCATAGGTTATTTCATCCAGCATATTTTTGATTGCTGCATGCATACTGTTTCTTTACAGTTCAACATTAGTTCAGTGCATTACTGACAGATGGCATTGTATCTCAAAACTGCTAATTTCCGATGCTTTACATGTCAATATTTGTAACGGTTTCTTGTTGTGAACTACACATTTGGTATAGTGTTGGCATTGAAGTGGTACTCTTCAATTATATGATTAGACGTATTTAAATTTAAATTACTTTACCTTGTTTGGACGTAGAAATTAACCAAGCTGTCGTCTAGTGTACTCAGCAGAGAAAAATAGGTCAATGCAAATGAACAAGTACATAGTTATAATTCATATAACACACTACTTTATTGTATTTTCATCTCTCCTCCTTCTCTATTTGCTAACATTTCACTTACGCACAATTAAATATTGAGGTGAGGACACCATCTGATTGAAATAACAAGCTTATCTCTTATTTCTTATAGTTAAATCATTTATTTAAAATTCTAAAACTTATTCATTAATTTTTTTTAATTAAAAGCAACCCAGAGTTTCGCTCACACACACTCATATCTTTTAAACCCCTTTATTTACATTTAGCGCTTTTATGAATTTAGATATATTGATTGTTTTAAGTTTTTTCTGTTACTTGACTGGCGGCGTCTCTACAGACGTGTCACTCTTATTACATTTTTGTTCACTGGTTGCGTCCAAAAGATGTTGCACTGATTAACTTTTGAAGATTTCACTGTTTACTGTTACTTTATATCATGCCAATTTTATAGTTTAAATCACATTTTTACTTTTAAACAAATTTTCGGCTTGCGAGCCGTTGTGTTGCATCCGGCCGGATGACATTCTGTCATTGACTGACGCTGTTTTCTGCGCACTGGGCCAGAAAGAATGTACCTGTGCATGCTCAAACGCCTGAGAAAGTTGGCCGAGGGAGTGCGCAGTTGGAGGCGCGTACGCACCCTCTTTGAAAGTCTGCATTCCTGTGCCACAACGCGACAGTTTCGACGCTACAGTCAATTCACCGTATTCTTGGTCACCATTCCCAATGCGTACCTTGCATTGACAGCTACTGAACAGTACCAAGACTGGTTTAAAATAATTAAAATTGGTTTCACCCCTTTTGCCCCATTACAGTACCCCCCAATGAGATGTTTTCTGCCGAAACAGAAAAACTCTCATTGCTAAACCCTAAGAGGATTGGTGAGGATATGGCGCCAACAACCCCCTTTAATTTCTAAACACGTCATGGGTGAACTACCCCCCTAGTTAGGCGACTATGGCTGCACCTGAACGAGATTACTGGACTTCTCTATTCGAGATCCCAACACCATAAAATCGGACCGGTACTCACCATAGTACCCCTAGCCTTGTAACATTCTGAATAAAATTCCAAAACTGGCCTTATACCATACCAGATCCTCAACCGATATATCTCCCCTTACATACATACTGGGTTGCCTTTAGCAAGTACTGGGTGTGTACACATATTCATTACTAATTACACACTCTCTGCACATTAATTATTATAATATAAAATTCAAATTTGGTTCCAACAGTTAAATAAATTTACGTACCCTATCAAAAATTTACTTGGATGTTACTTTACATTATTTGATTCAATTAATTTAAACATAATTTTCAAAACTCAAAGTCTTTATGCATTTATTTTCTTTACAACTCCTCTTAATTTACCTGTTAACAATCCTGTTACACAAAATAAAATAAACAACTTGTCCCTATCCCCTTATTCAAAAACAATTGCATATGATTATAAAATATACCATAATATAAACATCATGTATCAGCTGACACCTTCTCTACCTATAGTGAACATAAAAAATTAAAATAAAATTCTTTACGGCAAAGAACAAATTTTTTTTTTTTCAAAACAATTTAATTTCCAAAAAGAATTATTTTGTCAATAAAAATTATTATTCAATCATTTAGTTAAATTGATTAACAAAAGAATCTACAAATCAATTATACGGAACATACTACATATCAGTCGTCAGCTGATGTCTCATGGTCAGGTGAATGACCTTACCCTAGATACACTTCAAAAAATTATACAATGTAAAATGCATCACACATGTTTATAATTCTTACACTCTAACATAGTACAACATCATAAAACATAATAAACTTCTTCTCGCTTAGAATTAATCTTTTCAATCAGTAAAGGCATTTATAAAATATATAGAGCATAACATATTTAAATCAATAATTACTTCTGAACAAGTTATCTATTGGAAAACGTTAATCATCTGCCTTTTGCATAGTATTTCTTGACTCAAAATAAAATCTTTAATTAGCTTATCAGCTAGTCAGCATCATTCAGATTCAAATTTTAATTCGTTACTCCCCTGAGTAACCTCCTTACCACACACACTATGACCCCCCTGGACTGTGGCGCCCAGTTGCTTCCACAAAAACGGAAGTTTTTTTAGTGGGTAGACGCTGCCTACACCGTTCTTGCTTCAGCCTTACAAAACATTCGGTCTTACTCATGTCCGAAGACACCAGTAATCCTACTAAACTTAGGTATATGTCCTTAAACGGTCTACCATCCCATTCGATGGATAGCCGCTGTTCCATAGTTCTGGTGATTCCCCTGATTTACCCCCCGGTTAATTTCTAAATTCACCTCTTACAACGATAACAGCTATGGCCAGTTTAGGCAGAACGTGACGCAATGAGCCCCAACCATAGCTGTCAAAGCTAAGCCAATTCCACGGTCAGGGTTCGGTGAGGCCGTGACTGCCAGAAAATTGGGGAATCACAAGTAAAAGATATTTATATGTGATATAGTTACCTTTAAAATTCACAATTTTCATTACATGAAATTCTTCATATTGATTACATGCTCTAGTACCATTCATTTGCTTTCTTAACTTTCCTACTTGTGACCTTCATTAACATAAAATAGCGAGTACAACAAAATATTTACTTATTCACCTAAATTAGTATATTCCTACGATTGAATAATTATGCTTTAATTTACAACTTATTAAAGAGAATTTACTCTATCTCCTTCCATTAAAATAAACATTTAATTTGATCTAAATAAAAATTACAAACATTTCAATTTTTAGGTTTTATCAAAACATTTACACAATTTATGGCTTTATTTTAGCTTTAAATTCTATTAACTCTTTAGCTTGCTATATTTTGCTACCACATTTCAATTGTGAGTTACCATTAATCGTTTTCATACCCTGCCCATCAAAACTTTCAAATTTATTACCAAATTCCTATCTTTTAATTGAATTTAATTTTTACTATAAACACTCATAATTATATCTTGACAATTATTAAAACAACAAAAATTATTATTTTATAATAGTATTTTATATTTTATGTTTATAATTATATTAATTTATATTTTCTAATATACCGCCAACCATGGTCCGCCCGAAAATGGGGGAGGATCCCCTCTCTTTTAAATATACCATAATCTGTGTTTATGTATCAAAATCTTAATAAAAAAAATGTCTAACATCACTCAGCTAGATAATACTTCTTCAATTGGGTCACATTATACGTTCCTTTTATTTCTCGGGTTTGCAGATCTACCAAAACATAAGCATTCTCCATTTTCACTTCGCTAACTTCATAGGGACCATCTATTCTTCAATAGGAAGAATTTTTTAATCTCTTTGTCTAAAGCTGATGATTGATCATTGTTTTTTATTAAGACTAGTTGTCCTACCTCGTATTGGATGGGTGTCAAATTTCTCTCATGTCTTCGTTTACGCTGTTCAGGTTTACTCAACAGCCGCTCCTTTGCAATCACCAGTTTCCTACCATGTGGTATCTCCGTCCGGTTTGGAAATTTTATCAGTTCCTCTAATATGCGTGATGGCCTTCTCTGAAACATTAACTCCTGCGGGCTGTAGCTAGTGGATTCATGCAAACTACTATTAATGTATCCTTCTATCTTGTACACAAATGTGGCCCACAATGAATGTTTTTTGTGGCAGAAAGTTCTAAACATTCGCCCTAATTCCCGCATAACACGCTCACTAGGATTTGATTGTGGATGATACACCGAGGTATGTTTAACTAAAATGTTTTCCCAACCTAATGTTTCCCTCCAGATGTTGCTGGTAAACTGAGAACCATGATCTGATAATATTATTTTGGGTCTCCCTATTTCAGTAATATACTCATTTACTATCTTCCTAGCTAACACCAAGGAGGTAGCTTTTTTAATCGGGTACAATTATACAAATTTGGTAAAAACATCTAGTACAACAAATAAATAATTCACCCCTCCTCGACCTTTGGGTAGAGGGCCATATAAATCAACGGCAACTATTGCTAACGGACTGTCTGGTATTACATGTTGCATTAAACCCTCCTGTTTACGATTATTTACTTTGGCTTTCTGACAAATTTCGCATGTTTTTAATATTTTACGCGCTGTTCTTTCCATATTATTAAATTTACATGAATCTTTCAATATGTCACTGCATTTCTTGGGGCCTATATGACCATACCTCAAATGACAATCTTTCACTACTTCAGGTATTATAACTTTAGGGATGCATACTTTCCAATCATCACCTTGTTCATTTGTACGGTGAAATAAATGTTTATTATACAAACTAAAATGCTTTTCCCACTTGTTAGGTATGTGGGGTATCTGATTTAAGGCTATCATAATTCTACCAAGTTCGGTATCTCTTTCTTGTTCTGTTGCTAGGTTATTTACTAATTTTTTCATATCTACTTCTCCCGCTTCTTTAATTATAAATATCTTATAAGTATTTGCCATATCTACTTCAGTGTTATTGTCAAAATTGGTTCTGGATAGGACATCAGCTACTACGTTTTCTTTACCCCTACAATACTCGATGGTTAAGTCATACTCTTGTAGTATTAGCATCCAGCGCACTAACCTACCATGCGTTAGTTTACAGTTTTTCAAAAATGTTAAAGCTTGATGGTCTGATCTTATTATTACTCTATTTCCTAACAAGTATGTTCTGAATTTTCTACAGGCGAAAACTATTGATAGCGCCTCCTTTTCCGTTGTTGTATAATTCTTCTCACTAGTTACTAGGGATCTACTAGCAAAAGCTACCACTTTATGGTTACCACTCCCATCTAACTGAAACAATTCTACCCCCAAAGCGATGTCCGATGCGTCTGTGTGTATATAAAATGGTTCTAGAAAATTAGGATGAGCTAATACTACTGTCTTTAAAAATTTATTTTTTATTAGCTCAAAAACGGTTTGTTCTTTTAAATTCCACTGCCATCGATTATCTTTATTTAACAAATGCCCCAATTGTACCGTTAAGTAAGAATATTTGTCTACAAATTGCCTATAATAATTACACAAGCCTAAAAAACTTTGTAACTGTTTCGCATTTTTTGGTACTGGAAAATTCTGTATTATTTCTACTTTCTTAGGGTCTGTACTGATACCCTTGGCTGAAATTATGTATCCTAAAAAATGAACTTGTTCTTTTAAAAATTCTGACTTCTTAAACTTAACCGTTATGCCATACTCTTGCAATCTACTTAACACTCTATCTAACCTTTTGCAATGTGTATTAATGTCTGGTAATGTAATAACTATATCGTCCACATAAACGGTTGTAAATTCTAAAATCTCTCTCCCTAGTACGTAGTCTAAACATTTAATAAAAATTGAAACACTTACGTTTAGTCCAAAATGTAACCTACGAAATTGATAGTTCCTGCCATTGTATAAGAATGCCACATACTGACGAGACCCTTCCTCCAGCTCTATCTGTCAATACCCGGCTGTCAAGTCTAATGTTGTAATGTATTTGGTTCCACTGACTCTTATTACATTTTTGTTCACTGGTTGCGTCCAAAAGATGTTGCACTGATTAACTTTTCAAGATTTCACTGTTTACTGTTACTTTATATCATGCCAATTTTATAGTTTAAATCACATTTTTTACTTTTAAACAAATTTTTGGCTCGCGAGCCGTTGTGTTGCATCCGGCCGGATGACGTTCTGTCGTCGACTGACGCTGTTTTCTGCACACCGGGCCAGAAAGAATGTACCTGTGCATGCTCAAACGCCTGAGAAAGTTGGCCGTGGGAGTGCGCACTTGGAGGCGCATATGCACCCTCTTTGAAAGTCTGCATTCCTGTGCCACAACGCGACAGTTTCGACGCTACAGTCAATTCACCGTATTCTTGGTCACCATTCCCAATGCGTACCTTGCACTGACGGCTACTGAACAGTACCAAGACTGGTTTAAAATAGTTAAAATTGGTTTCACCCCTTTTGCCCCGTTACAGCATGTGGAGTGTTTGAATTTTTGAGTGATTTTTTTTGTAATTTTATAGTACAAAGTTACTGATAACTTTTTGACTGAAGATAAATATTATGGTAATTCAATTTCAAATCTGGATCTGAATTGAATAATGTAGAAAATGAAGAGACATTTTGATCTGACAATACAGGTTAACCTACATAATTTGAGGTTACTTCATCTCACTGTTTACTGCCGGTATCCAAGATAACGACCTATATAAAGTGTTACGAATGACAAGACACCAGAATAGTGCGGATGCCTTGGTACATACGTTGTAGTTTGAGGCCACCAAATCACCATCTGGGTGGACAAGTCAAAGTGCGCGCTAAAAGATCGCAATGGCACACACGAGGAAGAAGAACAAGGAACAGAGACTCGATGGTCGGCACCACAGAATAAAATAAGAAAGCACGGAAGACCGAAGTGTTATAGATGTGGGAAACTTGGACATCTACAATGAGATTGTTGGGTTGGAATTCAGCAGCAGGGAGACAAGCAGTAGTCAGTACAACGAGGCATATGCTGACTAACTGGAGGAATGAAGCCCCTAAACAATACACAATTTCTACACTTCAGAAAAACAGCAGGAGCTTGGTGGTTACCGGACTCGTTGAAGAAAAGCCAACCTCGATTACAATTGACACAGGTGCAACAGTTTCCATTGTGCGGCCCGACATGGTGAAAGATCTCAAGCCAATCTGGTGCTCTTGCAGCTTGCGAACAGATACTATAGACGGCCTATAAAAGTGTTTGGAAAAGTGGAGATACACCTACGCCTTGGTCGACTTGAGTTTAATCACCAAGTACTTGTTGCAGACATTGTGGATGAAGCAATTCTTTGTGTGGACATTACGAATGCATACGGATTTATAGTTGAAAACAATGTCATGAGAATCGGAGGAGAAGAGGTAATGCTCTCCACAATGACTACATCAGAAAAATCGATGGACATGATAAACCAAGTGGCTGTAACTGTTCTGCTAAACTCCGAAAAGATCATTTTTAGAACTGAGGTAGATACAGTAAAATTGAAAGTTAAGGGCATATGTGCAGAAACCAATTTATGGATGGACGAGTCCACTTTTAAATTGTGAATGGCGGGAGGGTAAGAGAGAATCACCTGGTATGCAAGTGAAGGTGTTGCCAACTTTGCGTGTGATGTTTTAGTTACCCGTACATTGTTAGTTACTGTATGACGTACTATCTCAGTCTTGCATTTGTTATTAAAATTTATTATTAATTATGTAATTGTTTTACAGTCACTCATTTTTATTAGTTATTTAATTTTTTAGTTAATGTCTATTTGTAGTTTTTATTCTATAATTACTGTGACAGTATGATCTATGTAAAGTGAATAAAATATGACTTTCAGGTAGGCATTACCGTCTCAAAAATAAATAACCCAACCATATATGGGCACAAATTTTTATCGATCCGACTGACGTCAGAAGAATATCACAAAATGAACATGTGTTTATAATACTGAAACGAAATCCGAGCTTCTACATCTCCAAACCGTAAGGTTGTGTTAACCCCAGTCCGCGGACAAAGTCGATTTAGGCCTTTAAAAAGTGAAAAATGTATTTAAAACCAGTATAAGCAAATCTCTGCAAGTGTCAGTGTAATTGAAAAAGTTAACTAACAGTTTCGAACAGTCTTCGTGAGTGTTGGAGTAAAACATTTTGAACGAGCCATGGTGCAGCATGTGGAATAACTGCTACAGCTAAGTACTTACAACTAGATCAACTGACCGACGAGTAATATTGCGTTCAGAAAAATGAGATCTCAAATTAAAAGGGGGTTGTAAATGAATGAGAGATAGAGAGTGAAAGCGAGGTACTGGTTGGCCTTCATGAAAGTTAAGTAAATTTAATTTGATCTAATAGTGATTATGTATGTTCATTGTAGTGTGATTTGTTAATCACCAAGTAAATGGGGGAACACCCTTTGAATTTATAAAGTGGAAATAAATAATTTAAATTTCACCATGACCATGTGTCTAGTGTAGTTATTGCCTGAAACCTAGTCTGTTTCCATCGTCAAAATCTTCCCTAATCGAACTTTAGAATTTTCTGAGTCAAGGGAAACAAAGTGTTCAAATTAAGCAAGTGTTATTTAAAAGAGTGAAATGGTTTGCTTATGGTAACCGCAAATATGCTGGCGACCCTAGAATCTATTGAGGAAATGTAAGGTAGGTGCGAGGAATAAATCGCCAAGGTAGGTAATATTTTGGGAGGGTATATTTGAAAAAAGTTAAGATCCTTTACAATTGGCGAATCCCTGCCAGGATTTTATATAAATTTTACGTAAAATAGGCCTGAAATTTGATGTTGGGGATTAGGCTTGGGAGCGATGGCAAATTTTGAAAAAATTTGTAGGTTAAGACATTCAAAATAGCACGTGGTCTGAAAAAGTTTTTGTTTAGTATATATAAACACTCATTTATCTCAGTAATAAATTGTAATCAGTATTTAACTAAAAATAAGTAAAATATGGAGAATAATGAGGAGGAAGTCAGCTTGTCTAACTCAACTGTCATTAATGAATCAGAAAGTCAGTCAACTTGTGTAGTAAATAAAGAGAGCAGTCTAACCGAGTCAATTATAATGAGTAAAGCGGAAGCAGAATCTACTCCCGTAACAACCAAAGTAAAAGAATGGTCAGTGGTCGATATAATGGATTATATGAAAAGACGTTTTGGCGAGAGTGATGAAAAACGGGATAAGTTAATAGCATCACAAAAACAAAGTATTGAGAAAATGAAAGTGGGGAAAAAAGATACAGGTGGTAAGTGTATTGAGAATACAAATAATGAAGGGATAGTTAACAAGTTAAGTAATGGTGTTAATTATAATGTTGAATAATAATAAGAAAGATATAGTGGAAAATGGGGTATCTATGAATGATACGGTAAGTAATAGTAGAGATGATGAGAATATGGGAGTTGAGGTTAGTGAGGGGGTAATAATAAGTGTTAATCAGCTGGAAAGAGAGTGGAGGGAGAGTTTAAAAGAATATGGGGGTGGAGGGCAAATTTTCCCCGTGGTGTTGTAGGTGAAGTAAAGGCTTCACGAGTGTTGTTAGAGGATGTAAGTTCCTCGACAATTTATTTGGGAGACAAATGGTCTACAGATAATCCCTTTATGCATTAAAATTTCCCTGGTAAAGCCAGGACGTGTTTTAATAATGTTGTGTTGCCCTTTGCGTGGAATGGTTATGAGGAGTTAGTTAAGAGGTTAAATATTGAAAGAGTTGATATGTGAAATACTTACCTTGTGCAATAAATGTTGATGATAACACTGTTGAGAATAAGCACTTACCTGTGGATAGAATTGGGGTACTCGTAGCAGATGATGACTATGTTGAGGAAATCATACCAAGGGTGACTGGACTATAAACGATGTAGACAGATTTTATGATTTAATAATATGCAATAATTCTATTAATTATTATTATGATAAAAGATGAGAATATAAATAGTTAGTATATTGATTGTAACAAAAGGAGTTTAATTAAAAATGAAATGTATTATGATAATGTAAGATTGCTGTTTCTCAAGAAATGTATGAGAACTACACATGTCAAGTTTTACACCAGGGGATGTTGTCCGAGCCCATCCCAGTAGATAAAGGAGTGAAGCAAGGATGTTTGCTGTCACCAATATTATTTATTATGGTGCTGGATCTCATGATGAAGAAGGCAATGAATCGCCGAAGAGGAATTCAGTGGGGACTGACAGATAAGTTGGAGGACTTGGACTTCGCGGATGACCTGTGCTTGCTAACCAACAGTTTTAAGGATATGGAAGCAAAGCTGAACGATTTAAAAACTGAAGCATCAGAGGTGGGATTGAAGATTAATGGAAAGAAAACCAAGGAGATGCGTTATAATAACCGCAATAAGGCACTATTATTTTTAGGAAGCCAAGAGATCGAACAAGTCAAACAGTTTTGTTACCTGGGAAGTATGGTCACCACGGAGGGAGGAACCATAGAGGATATAGGAAATAGAATAAATAAGGCTAAAGGAGCATTTCCAATGCTGAGACCAATCTGGAAATCAAGGGAACTTAACACCAATACCAAACTACGCATCTTCAATACAAATGTCAAGTCGGTACTGCTCTATGGGTGTGAAACTTGGAAGACTAACAAACAACTGATTAGCAGACTCCAAACATTCGTGAACAGAAGTTTGCGGAATATCCTGAGGATATGGTGGCCACAAGTTATCTCCAATGAAGAGCTGTGGAGAAGAACCCATCAAACACCCATTGACATTGAGATGCGTCGTAGGAAATGGAAGTGGATTGGCCATACATTACAACGAGATAGAGACAACATAGCAAGACAAGCCCTGGAATGGAACCCACAAGGTAGCAGGAGAAGAGGCAGACCAAGGAACACATGGAGGAGGAGTGTAATAGCGGAAGGGATGGAGAAAGGAGGGAAGACCTGGCCCGAGATCAAGACGATGGCGCGGAACAGAGTCCGGTGGCGGAAGTTCATTGATGCCCTATGCTCCACTTAGGAGATGCAGGAATAATGATGAATGAAGATTGCTGTTTGATGATGGAGGTTAGATATGTAGTGTTGATGAACATTTAATTATGTGAATGTAATGGTTTTTGAAATTGGCTAACTTATGAAATGAGTTTTGGTAAACAATGACATTGGATATGACATAGATTGTATATAAATTTGTATCGATGTTAAATGTATTATATATGAGGTTATGTTGATATGATAAGGTATCAGTGAATAAATTGTATTGTGTGTGTGTGTGTGTGTGTGTGTGTGTGTGTGTTAAGTAATCAAAGTAATCAATGTTTATAATTGTGATTGGGTTTATGACATTGATAATATTTTAGTTGATTGAATAATTGACAGTAGGTGATTAAATTTTATGATGGAATTAAGTGAATTTAAAAGGTTTTAAATAATATAATTAAATTAATTAAAGGTGATTAAATTAATTGAAAATGTGGATCTTAGTAATACATTTTTCAAATTTATTTTTGATTTGAATTATATAATAACTGGTTAATAATTAAAATGTGATGATTAAAGTGTTGAATAGAAATGCAGAGTTGAAGTTACAAAGTGAGCATTGAAAGAGTCAATAGAGAATGAATATTGAAGTTGTAATGTTTGTAATTTTTATTCAGATTCAGAGGTGAAATCTTTCATGTTAACATGATGATGGTAATGTTTATTTTGAATTGTATAGGATATTAAGCAATGATGTGGAAGGAGGATTGTAAATTTGTTAATGAATAAATTCTTATTGAATAAAAAAAAAATAGAATTGATATTTATTGTTATGATACTGATAGTAACGAAGTATGGGAGTAGATCGCCCATAAGGCTAAAATCGCCAACACATTCAGAAAACACAAATACAAAATAGCATACAGAACAACCAATACCATTACAAAACACATCAATAATACAAACACAGACATAGACAAATATAACAAAACAGGTGTTTACAAATTAAAATGTAATGACTGCAATAGTTTCTACATTCATGGTTATACACAACACATCAAACCACCCAACACAACATAAACATGCGGCCTTCAACCATATGCTCCATAGACTAACTAAAATACCCTTAAATAAACAAGATTACACCGATGAACTCAACACAATAAAATACATAGCAATCAAAAACGGTTACAACCCTAATTTAATAAACACACTACACAAACGCATCAAAAACAAAAACAACAAAACACAAAATACCATCAACACACAACACAATAAATACATCACACTCACATACCACAACTCTGCTACACACACAAAATCGCCAACACATTCAGAAAACACAAATGCAAAATAGCATACAGAACAACCAATACCATTACAAAACACATCAATAATACAAACACAGACATAGACAAATATAACAAAACAGGTGTTTACAAATTAAAATGTAATGACTGCAATAGTTTCTACATTGGCCAGACAGGAAGATCTTTTTCATCCCGTTATTCTGAACATTTAAAAGCTCTAACCAACAACAATATACACTCCGCACTTGCCACACACATACACACAGAAAACCACAGTTACACCAACATAGACACCAATCTCAAAATTTTACATTACTTACCTAAAGGCCGAAAACTCAACACAACTGAACAATACGAAATATATAAACACCACACAACACAACCAAACAACATACTCAACGATCAATTACAATATAAATCACATACACTTTTTGACACAATTTTACAAAAAACAAACATCAAGTTGAATCCCTGCACCAATCCCCTTCCTCCACACACCACCCCTACTACCACACTACCACTACTTCCACACAAAAACCGTTACGAAATGATGGCAGTCTAACTAAAAGCTGAAGAAGGCGGATACTTAAGCCGAAATGCGTCCGACGAAAAAAGTAAGTTTTTCACAAGATAAAGTTCATTTTTAGTAAAGTGATAGTGCTGTGAAAGAAGAGATGAACAATCAAGACAACTATAATACTGCAGATAAAGCGTATTTCATCAATAAGTACAGAAACGCCAAACAACAAGTAACAAAAACTTCCTTACACATAACATTCAATAAAACTTGTCGAAAACACAACATCATACCAACCCACGCACAAGTTACAATAAAACAAAACACGCATACAGCACTTCAAACCAAACGGAAATTAGAACAAATAAACCTAAATAACATAATCAATTATTTATACCATAAAAAAGACACACTCAACAAACAGGCATATAAATTACACATGAAACTCACACAAATATTACACCACATGGAACTTGAAAATGTAATACAACACACACAAGACAACATAGAAAAACTCAAATTGACAATACAAGCTAGACACAACAAAAAAATAACTAACCTCACAACACGCACAATTGAATCTATCCCTGAACCGGCATACAAATTCCACGCACGCGTAGTTAATACAACAACCATTAATTTCACAAAGGATGAAATGGATTTATTAAACAAAGGACTGAAACATAATTTAAATAACAATACAACTAACAAAAATCACAATAAACACACACGTGACATAATCATAGACGCAGAAACAGCTGTACAAAACACGCACTTTAATGACCAGGACCCGATACGCCACGAAATAAAACGAAAACTTCAAAACACACATACAAAACCAAAAATACACAACAATGAAATAAAAACACTTAACAATGTAAAACACAAGTTACTTGAACACAACACAACAATCCTAAAAGCTGACAAAGGTAACATTAGCGTCATAATGGACAAACACCAATTAAACACTAAAATCGAAAATTTCTTCAACGAAAATAATATAACGGAAATAAATAAAGACCACACACTAAAATTTCATAAACAGATTAACAAGTTTATAAACAACACAAAACATATAATCAAACCAGAAAGCGCCAAATACCTTAAACAAATAAAACCTAACCCCCCTAAACTAAATGCATTACCAAAAATACATAAACCTAACATTCCCATCAGACCATTAACAAACAACACACAGGCACCCTCCCACAAAATCGCAAAACAACTAGACAAGATAATCAGAGAAAATATTAATCTCAGTAACAACACATCTATCAAAAACAACATAGACCTAGTCAAGAAAACTGAACACATCCACATCCCACATAACTCAACTCTGGCATCTTTTGATATAACCAATTTATACACTAATGTCCCCATCAAAGAAACCATCCAAACACTAGAACAACTACTCAGACAAAACAACACACCTGAAACACACATACAAGAAATCATCACACTGACCAAACTAATAACTGAACAAAATTACTTTACATACAATAACAAGATATACACACAAACAGAAGGTCTCCCAATGGGCTCCCCCATATCAGGAATACTAGCAGAAATATATATACACAACATAGAACAGAACCACATAATAAACAACAACAAATACACTAACAAAATTATATACTGGCACAGGTATGTAGATGATATATTACTTTTATTCAAAGGCAACACAAGACAAGTTGAAAACTTCCACAAATACATAAACACTATACACCACAAATTAAAATTTACAATGGAACTTGAACAAAACAATAGTATAAATTTTCTAGACCTAACAATTAACAAAACTAACAACACACACACGTACAAAATATACAGGAAACCAACCACAACTGACATGGTTATACACAACACATCAAACCACCCAACACAACATAAACATGCGGCCTTCAACCATATGCTCCATAGACTAACTAAAATACCCTTAAATAAACAAGATTACACCGATGAACTCAACACAATAAAATACATAGCAATCAAAGACGGTTACAACCCTAATTTAATAAACACACTACACAAACGCATCAAAAACAAAAACAACAAAACACAAAATACCATCAACACACAACACAATAAATACATCACACTCACATACCACAACTCTGCTACACACACAAAATCGCCAACACATTCAGAAAACACAAATACAAAATAGCATACAGAACAACCAATACCATTACAAAACACATCAATAATACAAACACAGACATAGACAAATATAACAAAACAGGTGTTTACAAATTAAAATGTAATGACAGCAATAGTTTCTACATCGGCCAGACAGGAAGATCTTTTTCATCCCGTTATTCTGAACATTTAAAAGGTCTAACCAACAACAATATACACTCCGCATTTGCCACACACATACACACAGAAAACCACAGTTACACCAACATAGACACCAATCTCAAAATTTTACATTACTTACCTAAAGGCCGAAAACTCAACACAACTGAACAATACGAAATATATAAACACCACACAACACAACCAAACAACATACTCAACGATCAATTACAATATAAATCACATACACTTTTTGGCACAATTTTACAAAAAACAAACATCAAGTTGAATCCCTGCACCAATCCCCTTCCTCCACACACCACCCCCACTACACCTTCCACACAAAAACCGTTACGAAATGATGGCAGTCTGACTAAAAGCTGAAGAAGGCGGATACTTAAGCTGAAACGCGTCCGACGAAAAAAGTAAGTTTTTCACAAGATAAAGTTCATTTTTAGTAAAGTCATAGTGCTGTGAAAGAAGAGATGAACAATCAAGACAACTATGAGTATACCAAATATGTTTGTAATAGGTTTATAAGTTAAGATGTGAAGTATATGAAGCCTTTACTAGTACCTGTTCATTACACAACAAATAATAACTATAATTTCCATTAATTTTGTTAATGTTCTTTGCCATTCATTATTTAGTTATTTTTTTACTGTCAGGAAAAGTTCTGATGTAATTTCTGTACGTGTTATTTTTGGTCTCTCTCTCTCCCCCCTCTCATTGTTATTTATTGAAAAAACAAAATAACTGACACTCCTCTGTATGCTCCACATTGCATACAATTTAAAAAATTAAAAACATACTTGTGATCTTGCAAAAGAGGATCAGTCCTCTGTGTGTTTTAATGATAATTAGTTAATCAATGAACATGTCATGGACAACAAAATGCAAAAATTTACAAATGAATAATGAAAACACAAAGATTAAAAACTAATAAGAAATCATTATAGACATAAAGAAACAAATTAGTAAGATTTATTAATGAATCAAAGGAATTCAGAAATTCAACTGATAATCACACATTAGTATATAGTTACTAATTTCACAATTCCACAAAATTTGTAATTATTGGATAGTGAACATTGGATTTCAATATAGTAAGCGTACACATATTAATTTTAAGCACGTTTTACAAATAGTGAATGAAAAAGAAAATAAATACACGATTTCAACTTTCTTAAACTGAAAACAAGAAATTCTTTTGAGTTAGTGTAATGTGTTGTGTTACTATAAGACAGAGCAGTGCTGTTGTGTACTAATTAAGATGCATTAAATGTATAAATAAAGCTAATGAGTTATTCTTAGATGACATAATTAATCTTATTGGTAATGGTGTAAAAGCCTTCCCACAGCGGTTGCAGGTTTGGGCTGATTTCTTTCTTCCTTATCATGTTATAGAACTAAGCCTGGCAGCAGGTGTGAGCCCTGAAGAAATTGCAACCAGTCTTCATCTTTGTATTTGCCAAAATAAAGTTGTTCTGAGCCAGGTCATGTAAATTCAGGTTAGGCCAAGTTGCTCATTAGGCTTTGTCTAAATCTTAAAGATATACAAGAACATTTATTAAACAATAATACTATTTGATGCAAATAATTAAAATATCGGTATGGAGAACCATACATGACTACCATGTTTTAAGATTTATATTTGAAATCATTTTAGAAATGAAATATTTCCACAGAAACTACTTCTATCTTCAGCCTCAACCACAGAATTGTGATCACTAACATATACCATCTCATGTTAGCGCACTCGATTTTCACCGATGATGGCAGTCGATGGCACTTCCGAAACGTCTGGTTTTGAAGAAAACATTGGACCATGGCCAAACAGCCTGGGAAGGAATTTTATTAACAAACCACTTCAATGTTGCTGATAACGTAGTACACATACAAAAAATTATCCCCTCCCCTTCACCTATCATTTTCATTTATAGAAAATTATCCCCTCCCCTACCCCTTTCCATTTATAGATATTAAATCTACCTTTCTAAAGTGGATTATTATGACCTTTTCAGGATAGTTTATTTATCAAAATTAAGTACTTTACTCTTGTTAAAACAAAACGTTGCAGGTAAACTACCCCTTCTCCTTAACCGATCTTCACCAAAATCAACAGACCTTGAGTCCAATATGCAAAAAATTATTTGAATTTGCGGGAGTTATCATTCGCCATAGACAAAATTCTACACACAGACATCTTTCTAAAAATGACTTTTCTTTATGTTTTGAGGGTAGTACAATCAGAATCAGCCCTCACGGGACACTAATTATTAGATAGAATTTTTACCTTCATTTAAGCCAGCTTCCACTCACTGTGTACTTTCTCAGAGGCCATAACATGTTCTTTTTAACGTTGCCGAACATAAATTTATGTTAAATTAAAAATAAAGTAAAGGCTTAGCACCTTAAGTTTGCAACGTGCAAGTTGAAGAATCAATTTAATTATTGCACTTAACTTGATATAAGTACTGATTACATTTCAGGATTATTATTTTCAGAAATAATGTATGTAAACCAGTTTTCCCCATATAAAGTTCATTAAAATTCTTTTAATGCATAGCATTCCAGGCATTTATGGTAGTAAATTGCAACCAGTCTTCATCTTTGTATTTGCCAAAATAAAGTTGTTCTGAGCCAGGTCATGTAAATTCAGGTTAGGCCAAGTTGCTCATTAGACTTTGTCTAAATTTTAAAGATATAAAGTGTTGATAAAGATTTTAGGACCGTACATTAAAAACATTGTTTGCACATATGAGTAGGAAGCAGATGTATTAATATAATATGTTACCCAACAAGATACAGGAACAATTATGAATATTTAATTAAGTAGTTAGTGGACTTAAAACCTGCAGTAGAAACTCCAGTTTTTATAAAACAAATAGGGAGAGAATTGAAGATTTGATGTTTGTAAATGTTATATCTATTTTCTTCACAAGTAACTAATGGCTGGTTATTTGTAATCACGTTTTCTCATAATGTATGTTGTTAATGACCTTTTTTTAAGGGTATGAAAAAAACAATAGATATTGGTATTTGAAAAAAGGTGAATTTTATTGGTACATACTAAAGTATAGAGTCAAATTTGTTTCTATTCATTAACAAAGGTCCGTACTGTAATAATTTTGTGTGTAATATACAAGCATTCTTTAATATGTTTACGAGATTCTCCCAATTTTATTTGCATTAATTCAGACCGTAGAAACATTAAATTCCACTGTAACCCATTATTAATACTTAATCATTTGCATGTTAACAGAAACTGTACATTGCTTTCATTATGTTGAAAAAAGGATTTTAATGTACTTGTTTGGTTATACATTAGATTGTACTAGGTTCTAAATTGGAAGTACGTCTTAATTACAATTAATGATTAATTAGTAGGAAGCAGATGTATTAATATAATATGTTACCCAACAAGATACATTTTTAAATTTTATTTAAGTTACATTGTCGTACATAACCTCCATAAGCTGG
This sequence comes from Magicicada septendecula, assembly GCA_034769895.1. Taxonomy (NCBI): domain Eukaryota; kingdom Metazoa; phylum Arthropoda; class Insecta; order Hemiptera; family Cicadidae; genus Magicicada; species Magicicada septendecula. Next base: position 382,416,328 of record CM068369.1, read on the forward strand.
CATTACTTACTCCGAATAAATACAACCGTTAATGTTATATACAGCCTTTTATCCATACAATAAATACAGCCTTTGAATGTACACTAACTAAGGAAACGTTTGTTAAGTCTAATTTTAAAAATGTAAAAGGTTAAGTTATATTGTTAAACGTAGCCACAACCTCCCAAAATCGTCTCTGTACCGTAATTATGTGCGATAAATGTAAACTAATGTCTGTACTTCCAATAAATACAAGCTTTTAACGTACACTAACAAAGTAAATTTCATTTAAGTTACATTGTCGTACATAACCTCCATAAGCTGGCATTAGTTACTTGTGAAGAAAACAGTTGGATGTACATATCGGACACCGAAATGTAGTACACGCGCGGGTACGGAAGTTACATTTTGCCGCTGACTATTCCCCAAGACCCCATGTTTCCCTATTACCATTTTCTTCCACTATAATTCTTATGCAGTTTCCATTATTTTGTAAGAAAGAAAGTTGATATGTTCAATGGCGATTTTCCTGTTCACCGTTTAAAAGCATAATAAATTGTTATTTAGTTTCTTTCTTGTTCTGAATTTATTGGACCGAAATTATAACCTAGTTCCAATTTACATCACATTATTACCTTACAAAGACGAATTTAAGTAAATCTAATTTATAACGAAAGAAGTAGGCCTACATTAAAATCCTCACTTCAAGCTAATGCAATAAAAACGAATGTGCAAGTTTCTATCAATATGCAAATGATTAATTATTAGTAATTGGTTATTGTGGAATTTTATGTTGGTCTAAGTTAATGGAAAAAAAAATTGGAAGAACTACTTGAAACAGATATAAAATGACTAGCCTATTAAAAGATGTCAAAGAGTATATTTTGCATAAAACTGATTACAGTAAGGACCTTTGTTTATGAATGGAAACAAATAAAGATTCCATACTTAGGCTATGCCTAGTTGTCCTACCACTAAAATTCACAAACTGATAGATATTATTTCATAATGTCTATTGTTATTAAAAAGATCGAAATAACAAATGTATATACAAATTTTTGTATATTCTGAATGCAAAAATTAAATATTTGACATTTATAGCCTTTTACAAAGTGTATAGAAACTTGTTTTACGTGGTGTAATGATTTGTTTTATATACGGTAGCAACTTCTCAGTTTGAATAAAAATAGACACTCACGACCCACAGTTCCATGATTATTTTCACACATCATAATAAAAAACATGTTTTCATACTCTTAACAAAAAAAAAATCAGTAGCAACATATGTTTATTATGAGAAAATATGATTAAAAATTGTAACCTGCCATTACTTGTATGTGAAGAAAACTGGTATAACATTTGGAAACAAGAAATCTTCAATTCTCTTCCTATCTGTTTTATAATAAACTAAAGTTTCTACTGCAGGTTTAAGTCCATTGCCTATTTAATTTATTATAAATAATTATTCCTGTATTTTGTTAAGTGATATTTTATTAATACATCTGCTTCCTGCTTCAATGTAACTAGGGTAGGAATGCCCACCTGGCTCATATGTGCAAATGATTTTTTTAAGTGTAGGACTAAACGTCTTTATGAAGTGTATCATTCAAATTTAGGCAGAGTCTAATGTGCAATTTGGCCTAACCTAACGTACTACATCTAAGAATAACTTAATAGTGTCAGTTACCTTTATTTTAACATTAACTACATCTTAATTAGTGCAATAGCAGTATTTTTGTGTCTCACATTACACTAACTCAAAGGAATTTCTCGTTACAGTTCAAACAAATGTTGAAATTGTGTATTTCTTTTCTTTCAATTCACTTTTTATTAAAACAAGCTTTACATTAATGCTTCTAGGCTTACTGGTATTCTATATTTTCAATCAAATGTTCAATATCCAATAGTTACAATTTCATGGAATTGTGAAATTAACAATCCTATGACTAATGTGTGGTTATCAATCTATATTTAATTTGTCTTAAATAGAAATAATTTGGTTCAATTAAATTTCTGAGTTCATTTGTTTTATTAATAATTTTAGTAATTTGTATTTTTGTTTATTGAATGATTCCTTATCAGTTTTTCATCTTTGTGCTGTCAGTTTTCATTTCAAAACATTGGATTTTATTCTTGGATTTTGTTGTCCATGACGTGTCCGTTACTTAACTAAATACAACTATTACATTAAGGATTCGGAACACAAAGTTTTTTATAAGTAAAAACATAAAGTTTTACCTTACAACCTGAACCGGTTTTCACCTGTAAAAGCCTTTCACCTCTGAAGAAGCCTTTTAAAGGTGAAAACCGGTTCAGGTTGTAAGGTAAAACTTTATGTTTTTACTTATAAAAAACTTTGTGTTCCGAGTCGTTAATGTAATAGTTGTATTTGGATTTTATTATTCTACATTCTATTCATCTATAGCACTGTAAATACTATAGTCTTATAATTTTGGAGGTAGGTCTCCTTCTCTAGAAAGCTTTGTTTCAGAAACTGTCAAAGCAGTTCACTCTGTAACACTCTATAGACTTCAGTTAACTTTATTTTTGAAAAGTGCTCAAGTATGTATCATTTTATTTATGTAGGCCTATGTTTTGCTTGAGTATTTCCATTTGCTTGAATATTTTCTACCGGAAAATGGATGAACATGGCTGATGAGATTAGTGACCAACCAGAACAGTGATTGTAACATGTCACACTATGACTATAGAAAAGACTACCAATATATGGTGTGTTTCTATATCCAGTTAACACTATTGTCAGTTGCTAAGAAAATAAGTTGAAATAACAAGTGCATGAAACAGGCTGTAATTTTAATATATTCTTAGAGACTATAAAGTCATTTGTTTTAAATGGTTTTTATTAGAGCTCTTGAATTTTGCTTAGATTAGTCAAAGACCCAATAACTTTTTATGGTTCTCTAATTTCTTGGATTTCGTTGTCCATGACGTGTCCGTTAGTTAACTAAATATAATCTTCTTCCTTTTTACAGTTCATCAATTTGCATTCTCACAGTCTTTTGAATTGTTCATAAAATTTTCATCTAAGATTATACCCACCCATACACTTAACCTGTAACACTTTATTAAGATAGTCTTCCAGTCCCTTGAAAAACTAAAAGTATCGTATGGCTCTGAATAGGAAGTCAAAGAAAAACAGAATTCAGGTAGCAAGTTTCCATTATTTCATGAGATATATCCTAGAAGCAAACTGTAGCTTCCAGTTATTGTTCCTGAGAAACCTTATTAAGGGGTTTATCAAAACAAACAATTACAAGCTCACACTTCTCAGCATTTGATAAAAAAGTTTTGAAAAGTGTACCTAACCTAAAAATATATAGTTGAGTTATTGGAAATGAAATACGAAGGATTGGAGAATGTTTATTGACTAAAAATTATGTATAGGTTTTAAAATGAAATAACTGCATGTAATAGTTATTTCAATCTTTGTTATTACGTTGCATGCAAAAATATTGTTTAAATATCAATAATAAACACCTCTAAATCTCAATTTATAATAATACCATTCATTTTCAGTTACTCTAACCTCTTAGGGGCAACTGTAAACATGCGTTTTCTTTATCTTTTCTTTATACGTTGAAATATTGGAACAACTGTAAACTAGTTGACATTGTACTATTTTGTGTTGTGTTCTCAATCCTAACTGCATGTTTACAATTACACCTTCTTCATCTATGTGAAAAGTGAATGAAAACATGGAAAACAAGATACTTCAGCCACTAAGTTTATTACAAATCATAAAGAAATGTTGTTCTGGTACATAATACAACAAGTAATAGAATAAAGTTTATCATTTTCCAAACAGAAACATTTACAGGGAATTCATAGACAATTTGTGTTAATTTCTGGATTGGGCAAATCTGTCAATATTTGTTCAAAGCTTATTTTCATAATTTTCTTTTAATATAACTTTGTAGAAATGTCCATTTTTCGATTGATATCCTGTGGCATAAATTTCTCCCTCACCATTATATACTTTCTACACAACAAACATACTTGCAGTGAGTTTTATTTCTTGGCCCTCCAGCAAAAACAATGAGAACAAATTTTCGGAGTTGAATCTTTTGCCACTCTGGTATTTGATAGTAACTTCCATGGTAGTGTCTTTCAAAACACTTACTGCGAATTAATCTTTGTTATAATCAGAATCATCGCAATAAATAGGATGTTTAGAATTTTTTATTACTGTTGATCAAAATACAATCTTCTTCTTAGATTTTTCTGTTAACATTGTCTCTGCTAGATATTTCTTCTTGCTCTTTTACTCGACATTGTCTTCAGTTCTTAAAACGTCTCTGTATCTTCCAGATTTCAAGCAAGGTATCTTTCTTTCTTTTTGTATAGTGAGATCTTTAGACATCAAAGACTTTTGAGTTTTTCTAATTTTTTTTCCATTAACTTAGACCAACATAAAATTCCACAATAACCAATTACTAATAATTAATCATTTGCATATTGATAGAAACTTGCACATTCGTTTTTATTGCATTAGCTTGAAGTGAGGATTTTAATGTAGGCCTACTTCTTTCGTTATAAATTAGATTTACTTAAATTCGTCTTTGTAAGGTAATAATGTGATGTAAATTGGAACTAGGTTATAATTTCGGTCCAATAAATTCAGAACAAGAAAGAAACTAAATAACAATTTATTATGCTTTTAAACGGTGAACAGGAAAATCGCCATTGAACATATCAACTTTCTTTCTTACAAAATAATGGAAACTGCATAAGAATTATAGTGGAAGAAAATGGTAATAGGGAAACATGGGGTCTTGGGGAATAGTCAGCGGCAAAATGTAACTTCCGTACCCGCGCGTGTACTACATTTCGGTGTCCGATATGTACATCCAACTGTTTTCTTCACAAGTAACTAATGCCAGCTTATGGAGGTTATGTACGACAATGTAACTTAAATGAAATTTACTTTGTTAGTGTACGTTAAAAGCTTGTATTTATTGGAAGTACAGACATTAGTTTACATTTATCGCACATAATTACGGTACAGAGACGATTTTGGGAGGTTGTGGCTACGTTTAACAATATAACTTAACCTTTTACATTTTTAAAATTAGACTTAACAAACGTTTCCTTAGTTAGTGTACATTCAAAGGCTGTATTTATTGTATGGATAAAAGGCTGTATATAACATTAACGGTTGTATTTATTCGGAGTAAGTAATGCCAGCTTATGGAGGTTATGTACGACAATGTAACTTAAATAAAATTTAAAAATGTATCTTGTTGGGTAACATATTATATTAATACATCTGCTTCCTACTAATTAATCATTAATTGTAATTAAGACGTACTTCCAATTTAGAACCTAGTACAATCTAATGTATAACCAAACAAGTACATTAAAATCCTTTTTTCAACATAATGAAAGCAATGTACAGTTTCTGTTAACATGCAAATGATTAAGTATTAATAATGGGTTACAGTGGAATTTAATGTTACTACGGTCTGAATTAATGCAAATAAAATTGGGAGAATCTCGTAAACATATTAAAGAATGCTTGTATATTACACACAAAATTATTACAGTACGGACCTTTGTTAATGAATAGAAACAAATTTGACTCTATACTTTAGTATGTACCAATAAAATTCACCTTTTTTCAAATACCAATATCTATTGTTTTTTTCATACCCCTCAAAAAAAGGTCATTAACAACATACATTATGAGAAAACGTGATTACAAATAACCAGCCATTAGTTACTTGTGAAGAAAATAGATATAACATTTACAAACATCAAATCTTCAATTCTCTCCCTATTTGTTTTATAAGTCTAATGAGCAACTTGGCCTAACGTGAATTTACATGACCTGGCTCAGAACAACTTTATTTTGGCAAATACAAAGATGAAGACTGGTTGCAATTTAGTACCATAAATGCCTGGAATGCTATGCATTAAAGAATTTAATTAACAGTATATGGGGAAAACTGGTTTACATACATTATTTCTGAAAATAATAATCCTGAAATGTAATCAGTACTTATATTAAGTTAAGTGCAATAATTAAATTGATTCTTCAACTTGCACGTTGCAAACTTAAGGTGCTAAGCCTTTACTTTATTTTTAATTTAACATCAATTTATGTTCGGCAATGTTAAAGGAACATGTTATGGCCTCTGAGAAAGTACACAGTGAGTGGAAGCTGGCTTAAATGAAGGTAAAAATTCTATCTAATAACTAGTGTCCCGTGAGGGCTGATTCTGATTGTACTACCCTCAAAACATAAAGAAAAGTCATTTTTAGAAAGATGTCTGTGTGTAGAATTTTGTCTATGGCGAATGATAACTCCCGCAAATTCAAATAATTTTTTGCATATTGGACTCAAGGTCTGTTGATTTTGGTGAAGATCGGTTAAGGAGAAGGGGTAGTTTACCTGCAACGTTTTGTTTTAACAAGAGTAAAGTACTTAATTTTGATAAATAAACTATCCTGAAAAGGTCATAATAATCCACTTTAGAAAGGTAGATTTAATATCTATAAATGGAAAGGGGTAGGAGAGGGGATAATTTTCTATAAATGAAAATGATAGGTGAAGGGGAGGGGATAATTTTTTGTATGTGTACTACGTTATCAGCAACATTGAAGTAGTTTGTTAATAAAATTCCTTCCCAGGCTGTTTGGCCGTGGTCCAATGTTTTCTTCAAAACCAGACGTTTCGGAAGTGCCATCGACTGCCATCATCGGTGAAAATCGAGTGCGCTAACATGAGATGGTATATGTTAGTGATCACAATTCTGTGGTTGAGGCTGAAGATAGAAGTAGTTTCTGTGGAAATATTTCATTTCTAAAATGATTTCAAATATAAATCTTAAAACATGGTAGTCATGTATGGTTCTCCATACCGATATTTTAATTATTTGCATCAAATAGTATTATTGTTTAATAAATGTTCTTGTATATCTTTAAGATTTAGACAAAGCCTAATGAGCAACTTGGCCTAACCTGAATTTACATGACCTGGCTCAGAACAACTTTATTTTGGCAAATACAAAGATGAAGACTGGTTGCAATTTCTTCAGGGCTCACACCTGCTGCCAGGCTTAGTTCTATAACATGATAAGGAAGAAAGAAATCAGCCCAAACCTGCAACCGCTGTGGGAAGGCTTTTACACCATTACCAATAAGATTAATTATGTCATCTAAGAATAACTCATTAGCTTTATTTATACATTTAATGCATCTTAATTAGTACACAACAGCACTGCTCTGTCTTATAGTAACACAACACATTACACTAACTCAAAAGAATTTCTTGTTTTCAGTTTAAGAAAGTTGAAATCGTGTATTTATTTTCTTTTTCATTCACTATTTGTAAAACGTGCTTAAAATTAATATGTGTACGCTTACTATATTGAAATCCAATGTTCACTATCCAATAATTACAAATTTTGTGGAATTGTGAAATTAGTAACTATATACTAATGTGTGATTATCAGTTGAATTTCTGAATTCCTTTGATTCATTAATAAATCTTACTAATTTGTTTCTTTATGTCTATAATGATTTCTTATTAGTTTTTAATCTTTGTGTTTTCATTATTCATTTGTAAATTTTTGCATTTTGTTGTCCATGACATGTTCATTGATTAACTAATTATCATTAAAACACACAGAGGACTGATCCTCTTTTGCAAGATCACAAGTATGTTTTAATTTTTTAAATTGTATGCAATGTGGAGCATACAGAGGAGTGTCAGTTATTTTATGTTTTTTCAATAAATAACAATGAGAGGGGAGAGAGAGAGAGAGAGAGAGAGAGAGAGAGAGAGAGAGAGAGAGAGAGAGAGAGAGAGAGAGAGAGACACCAAAAATAACACGTACAGAAATTACATCAGAACTTTTCCTGACAGTAAAAAAATAACTAAATAATGAATGGCAAAGAACATTAACAAAATTAATGGAAATTATAGTTATTATTTGTTGTGTAATGAACAGGTACTAGTAAAGGCTTCATATACTTCACATCTTAACTTATAAACCTATTACAAACATATTTGGTATACTCATAGTTGTCTTGATTGTTCATCTCTTCTTTCACAGCACTATGACTTTACTAAAAATGAACTTTATCTTGTGAAAAACTTACTTTTTTTGTCGGACGCGTTTCAGCTTAAGTATCCGCCTTCTTCAGCTTTTAGTCAGACTGCCATCATTTCGTAACGGTTTTTGTGTGGAAGGTGTAGTGGGGGTGGTGTGTGGAGGAAGGGGATTGGTGCAGGGATTCAACTTGATGTTTGTTTTTTGTAAAATTGTGTCAAAAAGTGTATGTGATTTATATTGTAATTGATCGTTGAGTATGTTGTTTGGTTGTGTTGTGTGGTGTTTATATATTTCGTATTGTTCAGTTGTGTTGAGTTTTCGGCCTTTAGGTAAGTAATGTAAAATTTTGAGATTGGTGTCTATGTTGGTGTAACTGTGGTTTTCTGTGTGTATGTGTGTGGCAAATGCGGAGTGTATATTGTTGTTGGTTAGACCTTTTAAATGTTCAGAATAACGGGATGAAAAAGATCTTCCTGTCTGGCCGATGTAGAAACTATTGCTGTCATTACATTTTAATTTGTAAACACCTGTTTTGTTATATTTGTCTATGTCTGTGTTTGTATTATTGATGTGTTTTGTAATGGTATTGGTTGTTCTGTATGCTATTTTGTATTTGTGTTTTCTGAATGTGTTGGCGATTTTGTGTGTGTAGCAGAGTTGTGGTATGTGAGTGTGATGTATTTATTGTGTTGTGTGTTGATGGTATTTTGTGTTTTGTTGTTTTTGTTTTTGATGCGTTTGTGTAGTGTGTTTATTAAATTAGGGTTGTAACCGTCTTTGATTGCTATGTATTTTATTGTGTTGAGTTCATCGGTGTAATCTTGTTTATTTAAGGGTATTTTAGTTAGTCTATGGAGCATATGGTTGAAGGCCGCATGTTTATGTTGTGTTGGGTGGTTTGATGTGTTGTGTATAACCATGTCAGTTGTGGTTGGTTTCCTGTATATTTTGTACGTGTGTGTGTTGTTAGTTTTGTTAATTGTTAGGTCTAGAAAATTTATACTATTGTTTTGTTCAAGTTCCATTGTAAATTTTAATTTGTGGTGTATAGTGTTTATGTATTTGTGGAAGTTTTCAACTTGTCTTGTGTTGCCTTTGAATAAAAGTAATATATCATCTACATACCTGTGCCAGTATATAATTTTGTTAGTGTATTTGTTGTTGTTTATTATGTGGTTCTGTTCTATGTTGTGTATATATATTTCTGCTAGTATTCCTGATATGGGGGAGCCCATTGGGAGACCTTCTGTTTGTGTGTATATCTTGTTATTGTATGTAAAGTAATTTTGTTCAGTTATTAGTTTGGTCAGTGTGATGATTTCTTGTATGTGTGTTTCAGGTGTGTTGTTTTGTCTGAGTAGTTGTTCTAGTGTTTGGATGGTTTCTTTGATGGCGACATTAGTGTATAAATTGGTTATATCAAAAGATGCCAGAGTTGAGTTATGTGGGATGTGGATGTGTTCAGTTTTCTTGACTAGGTCTATGTTGTTTTTGATAGATGTGTTGTTACTGAGATTAATATTTTCTCTGATTATCTTGTCTAGTTGTTTTGCGATTTTGTGGGAGGGTGCCTGTGTGTTGTTTGTTAATGGTCTGATGGGAATGTTAGGTTTATGTATTTTTGGTAATGCATTTAGTTTAGGGGGGTTAGGTTTTATTTGTTTAAGGTATTTGGCGCTTTCTGGTTTGATTATATGTTTTGTGTTGTTTATAAACTTGTTAATCTGTTTATGAAATTTTAGTGTGGGGTCTTTATTTATTTCCGTTATATTATTTTCGTTGAAGAAATTTTCGATTTTAGTGTTTAATTGGTGTTTGTCCATTATGACGCTAATGTTACCTTTGTCAGCTTTTAGGATTGTTGTGTTGTGTTCAAGTAACTTGTGTTTTACATTGTTAAGTGTTTTTATTTCATTGTTGTGTATTTTTGGTTTTGTATGTGTGTTTTGAAGTTTTCGTTTTATTTCGTGGTGTATCGGGTCCTGGTCATTAAAGTGCGTGTTTTGTACAGCTGTTTCTGCGTCTATGATTATGTCACGTGTGTGTTTATTGTGATTTTTGTTAGTTGTATTGTTATTTAAATTATGTTTCAGTCCTTTGTTTAATAAATCCATTTCATCCTTTGTGAAATTAATGGTTGTTGTATTAACTACGCGTGCGTGGAATTTGTATGCCGGTTCAGGGATAGACTCAATTGTGCGTGTTGTGAGGTTAGTTATTTTTTTGTTGTGTCTAGCTTGTATTGTCAATTTGAGTTTTTCTATGTTGTCTTGTGTGTGTTGTATTACATTTTCAAGTTCCATGTGGTGTAATATTTGTGTGAGTTTCATGTGTAATTTATATGCCTGTTTGTTGAGTGTGTCTTTTTTATGGTATAAATAATTGATTATGTTATTTAGGTTTATTTGTTCTAATTTCCGTTTGGTTTGAAGTGCTGTATGCGTGTTTTGTTTTATTGTAACTTGTGCGTGTGTTGGTATGATGTTGTGTTTTCGACAAGTTTTATTGAATGCTATGTGTAAGGAAGTTTTTGTTACTTGTTGTTTGGCGTTTCTGTACTTATTGATGAAATACGCTTTATCTGCAGTATTATAGTTGTCTTGATTGTTCATCTCTTCTTTCACAGCACTATCACTTTACTAAAAATGAACTTTATCTTGTGAAAAACTTACTTTTTTCGTCGGACGCGTTTCGGCTTAAGTATCCGCCTTCTTCAGCTTTTAGTTAGACTGCCATCATTTCGTAACGGTTTTTGTGTGGAAGTAGTGGTAGTGTGGTAGTGGGGGTGGTGTGTGGAGGAAGGGGATTGGTGCAGGGATTCAACTTGATGTTTGTTTTTTGTAAAATTGTGTTAAAAAGTGTATGTGATTTATATTGTAATTGATCGTTGAGTATGTTGTTTGGTTGTGTTGTGTGGTGTTTATATATTTCGTATTGTTCAGTTGTGTTGAGTTTTCGGCCTTTAGGTAAGTAATGTAAAATTTTGAGATTGGTGTCTATGTTGGTGTAACTGTGGTTATCTGTGTGTATGTGTGTGGCAAGTGCGGAGTGTATATTGTTGTTGGTTAGAGCTTTTAAATGTTCAGAATAACGGGATGAAAAAGATCTTCCTGTCTGGCCAATGTAGAAACTATTGCAGTCATTACATTTTAATTTGTAAACACCTGTTTTGTTATATTTGTCTATGTCTGTGTTTGTATTATTGATGTGTTTTGTAATGGTATTGGTTGTTCTGTATGCTATTTTGCATTTGTGTTTTCTGAATGTGTTGGCGATTTTGTGTGTGTAGCAGAGTTGTGGTATGTGAGTGTGATGTATTTATTGTGTTGTGTGTTGATGGTATTTTGTGTTTTGTTGTTTTTGTTTTTGATGCGTTTGTGTAGTGTGTTTATTAAATTAGGGTTTTAACCGTTTTTGATTGCTATGTATTTTATTGTGTTGAGTTCATCGGTGTAATCTTGTTTATTTAAGGGTATTTTAGTTAGTCTATGGAGCATATGGTTGAAGGCCGCATGTTTATGTTGTGTTGGGTGGTTTGATGTGTTGTGTATAACCATGTCAGTTGTGGTTGGTTTCCTGTATATTTTGTACGTGTGTGTGTTGTTAGTTTTGTTAATTGTTAGGTCTAGAAAATTTATACTATTGTTTTGTTCAAGTTCCATTGTAAATTTTAATTTGTGGTGTATAGTGTTTATGTATTTGTGGAAGTTTTCAACTTGTCTTGTGTTGCCTTTGAATAAAAGTAATATATCATCTACATACCTGTGCCAGTATATAATTTTGTTAGTGTATTTGTTGTTGTTTATTATGTGGTTCTGTTCTATGTTGTGTATATATATTTCTGCTAGTATTCCTGATATGGGGGAGCCCATTGGGAGACCTTCTGTTTGTGTGTATATCTTGTTATTGTATGTAAAGTAATTTTGTTCAGTTATTAGTTTGGTCAGTGTGATGATTTCTTGTATGTGTGTTTCAGGTGTGTTGTTTTGTCTGAGTAGTTGTTCTAGTGTTTGGATGGTTTCTTTGATGGGGACATTAGTGTATAAATTGGTTATATCAAAAGATGCCAGAGTTGAGTTATGTGGGATGTGGATGTGTTCAGTTTTCTTGACTAGGTCTATGTTGTTTTTGATAGATGTGTTGTTACTGAGATTAATATTTTCTCTGATTATCTTGTCTAGTTGTTTTGCGATTTTGTGGGAGGGTGCCTGTGTGTTGTTTGTTAATGGTCTGATGGGAATGTTAGGTTTATGTATTTTTGGTAATGCATTTAGTTTAGGGGGGTTAGGTTTTATTTGTTTAAGGTATTTGGCGCTTTCTGGTTTGATTATATGTTTTGTGTTGTTTATAAACTTGTTAATCTGTTTATGAAATTTTAGTGTGGGGTCTTTATTTATTTCCGTTATATTATTTTCGCTGAAGAAATTTTCGATTTTAGTGTTTAATTGGTGTTTGTCTATTATGACGCTAATGTTACCTTTGTCAGCTTTTAGGATTGTTGTGTTGTGTTCAAGTAACTTGTGTTTTACATTGTTGAGTGTTTTTATTTCATTGTTGTGTATTTTTGGTTTTGTATGTGTGTTTTGAAGTTTTCGTTTTATTTCGTGGCGTATCGGGTCCTGGTCATTAAAGTGCGTGTTTTGTACAAGGCCGAAAACTCAACACAACTGAACAATACGAAATATATAAACACCACACAACACACCAAACAACATACTCAACGATCAATTACAATATAAATCACATACACTTTTTGACACAATTTTACAAAAAACAAACATCAAGTTGAATCCCTGCACCAATCCCCTTCCTCCACACACCACCCCCACTACACCTTCCACACAAAAACCGTTATGAAATGATGGCAGTCTGACTAAAAGCTGAAGAAGGCGGATACTTAAGCCGAAACGCGTCTGACGAAAAAAGTAAGTTTTTCACAAGATAAAGTTCATTTTTAGTAAAGTGTTGGTGTACTCAGCTTGAAACAAATGTTCAGACCAATAAAAATGGTTTAAATTTTGCCATGCTGCATTATTAGTACTGTTGAAACAGCAGTTTGATTATAATTGTTTTTAGAACAGACTTCTGGAATGAAGTGTGCAAAATGATTAAAACATACCTCCTTACAGTGTGCCTTAATAAGTTGTTGATTATTCTAACTACACTGTCATTATTCTTAATACACTGTCATCCCATTATCATATGACAGTTCTCAGAGCTTCAGTAATAGTCATCTTTGCTGTTAACATGGACACAAGTCTCTCTTTTAAGAAGACTTTTCATTAGTAAAGTTACTTATAAGTAGGCATACATTTGTACTCATAAAATGTGGTTAAGAATTAAGAAAATTAAAGAATGATATTTACTTACTAACCATTGAGTGTAACATTATTTACAGTAATTAATAACGTCCCAATTTATAAAAGTCATGTTTGGCTAACTAGGCATAACCCAACCTGGGTTCCTGACATCCTAATTCTCTTTCTTCTAATAATATTACTTAACTTTATTGTGATATAACTGATCACAATTGTTCCTTATAACTCCCTACAACTTTTACAACAATACTAATGACAAAAATCAATAATAATTTCTTACAATTAACATACATAATTTGTCTAGGCATATTGGCCTATTATATTTTGAACATTATTTTTTAATATTTTAACAATTCTTGTTTTTAATACAAGACAACTATTCTAAATTGTTCTTGATCCTTTCAAGGCTTTCACTTTTGTTACACTAATAATGACAATTATTAGCAATAATTGTTTACAAATAGTAGAAATAAGTTATTCAGGTATAGGGCCTACTGGCCGATTGTAGTGGACACCTTAGTTTCTTTCGTACGTTTAAAATAATTACTTTTGCTATCAGACAATTACTTTACATTGTTCTTGATACCCTTATTCAACTTTTACTACAATAATAATGACACAACTTAACAATTATTTACTATGAATAACATACAAATGTTCTAGGCTCATTTGCCTATGATATTGACCCTTAATTCCATTCATAACTTGAAAATACATGTTTCTTCCTATTACATCATTATTCTAAAACATTCTTCACAATTTACTGAAGCTTTGACAACATAGTTTGTCCTTTAATATTGTTTTTCTTACTTATTCTAGTTGTTATTATCTTCAGTATCAGTATTCTGAAGGTTTAGTCCATGTATCTTGTTTCATTATTTACTTTGTTTATACTTATTGGTTAATCATATCTTCCTTACTAGAATATTATTCTAATAATAACGATTCTAGTATTATTTATACAGTATAGTTTGTTTAATAAGTTTACATTAAAACTGTTCTTTTTACATACAATTACTGACAAGTTTTAGTTTCTCATATTTTTTCTTCTTCATGTTATAATTCAAATTATAACCATTATTATCTAGCTACTATAAGCTTATTTACTACTTCATCAGTAGTTTTCACCTTCTGTTTACAATTCATGGATTTTACAATGCTTTTTTGTTCTTTCTGTTGTTTAAAAAATTATAATGTTACATAACCTTACTTGTCGGCTTACATTTAGCTTTATTGTTGTTTTATTATTACATTTTTGTAATACTCTTTTTGATTTACATTATTCTATTCATAATCATAAATAAAATTTGATTTCATTATTTTAGTACTTAGAAACTAATTATTAATAATTTTCTTTATTGAGTATCCAGTTTATTACTGCAGTATGGAGTATACCGGTAGGTTTTATCTTTTTTAACAATTTTTAATGCAGTTTACTGGAGTAAAATCTTCTTATTGATAATGTTCTTATCAGTTTCATTACATTATTCTTATCTCTTTTTATTATCTCAGACAATATTTATAGTATACAGTTTAGTTAATGACTTAGTATTTTGTTCTTCATGTATCATGGTCATGAAATAGTTTAAGTTGGGGCCTATTTTGTGTAAGGGGAAAACATAACGTTACAATATTGTAATTACTTTTATTTCTATAATTATTTATAAGTATTACTTGTACAAACAAAACTGGCTTAGAAATGGGTCTACTTAGGAAATTATGGAATTCTGCTGAAATTTCGAATAGTTCTGGAGGGGAATTGATCCCCTGATAACCCCCCTCCACAAGTTACTCCACTGATCCCACTCTACACAGTTCCAAGAAATCCTGTATTTAGAAGTTCAAAAGAAAGTGATACAGACTCTAAAGATCTCATTGTAGCATTCACTACTGGGACAGTTCATGGTTTAGAGCTTCCCTTATGTGTCTGGTAAGTGAAGGAGAAGGGATCTATTTAACGTGCAAGTTGAAGAATATATTTAATTATTGCACTTAACTTGATATAAGTACTGAGTGCATTTCAGGATTATTATTTTCAGAAATAATGTATGTAAACCAGTTTTCCCCATATAAAGTTAATTAAAATTCTTTAATGTATAGCATTCCAGGCATTTACAGTAGTAGATTTGTATTACTAAATTTGAATTTACACAAATAATTCTCTTTGATTAACCAGAATTACACACACAAACTAAATGCTGAGTGTCCTCCTAGTGTATAAATTCAGCTAAAACAGTATTCCAAAAACTTACCTTGTTACTAGAATATGTGACATGATGAACTTTCATCATGTGTTCAACTTTGTGTTGGGAGTTAAGCATTTTAATAATTTTTATTTATGCAGGCATATAGCAAAATCTGATCATCATGGAAAAGGAATAAGGCATTTTCTAATAGAAATTAACTGATTAGTTCCTGCTGTATTACCGAATCATATTACAAGACCAATTTTTGTTTAATTGAAAAGATATATTTTAACTGTTTCTTTTGGTGCAATCTGTAAATTCCATGACACACGTCCATAAAGGTTTGAAAATATGCTTACTCCAGTTTGATAGGAATACATTCTCAAAAAACTAATACAACAAATTTGTTATGTCTGATCACACCAGCTATCCTTTCTATTGGAAATGAGCCTTTTATCCAAATTTATCATATAGTATTGTGCCAAGATATTACACTACATTTGTATACTGTAATACAGTATATTATTTGCAGACTGACAGGGTTATAAAAAATTCTGAAAGAATTGTTGCTTTTACAACACCAACGTCTTGCATTTTTGGATCAGACGAGGCACGTCATCTGATAAACAACCGGGTCAAGAGAGAACACACACATGTCGCCGAACTCGTCTAGTCATTTAATTAATAACAGTAGTTCCAGAGAAAGCTATAAAATATTGAAACAGATAAAAACCAAATTACTTGATAATAATGCGATCATTTGTAAGGCAGATAAAGGCAGAACTCTGGTAATAATGGATAATGTAACATACACGAATAAAGTTCATAACTTCATTTCAAACAATAATATTATAAACCTAGCATCGGACCCTACACACCGGTATGTCAAAAATCTTAATATACAGATTAATAAAAGTACAAGTTTATTTGATCAACGTACTCGCCGTTACTTAAAACCTTGTAACGCTAAAGCCCCTATATTAACTGGATTGCCAATAATCCACAAAATTTATATGCCAATTAGACCGTTAGTTAATTTCACTACAGCGCCAGGGTTCCGTACAGCTAAGAAATTAGTAAAAATCATTAAGGATAGTTTAATTATAGAAAATAACCACACTGTCAAAAATGTAACTGAATTTATACATAAAGTTAATAATATCAAATTATTTCCTAATTATAAATTAGCGTCCCTCGATATTGTTAATTTGTACACAAATATCCCAATAAACGATACACTTAATATTTTAAGGGACAATCTGATGAAATGCAACAAATTAAACACTCAAGCAATAGATGAATTGAATTAATAAACCTACTTAAAGTTATTTTAAACCAAAATTATTTTGAATTTGACAACAGATTTTACAGTCAATGCGATGGTTTGGCAATGGGCTCACCGCTGTCAGGCCTTTTGGCAGATATTTATTTAAATCATTACGAAAACACACACTTGTTTTCTAACAATATTCATAAGAAAAACATCATGTTCTACGCACGATATGTGGATGATACATTCATAATATACAAGGGCACATTACGTCAAATAGAAAACATTAAAAATCTTTTAAATAATATCAACAAACACATTCAATTTACACATGAAACTGAAATAGATAACAAACTGAATTTTCTTGACCTGACCATCACCAAATGTGATGATAAATTGAAATATAGTATATATAGGAAACCTACTACCACAGATGTAACCATACCTGCTGACTCACACCACCCATTCTCGCAGGAAATGGCGGCTTATAATTATTTCATACACAGGTTGTTAATGATACCTCTTAATGAAAATGATTTTAGAATTGAATTAAATATTATAAAACACATTGCTGTTGCCAATGGTTACACATCTTCCATGGTTCATAACCTCCTTAAAAAGCATAAGCGTATATTGTCAAAACCACGAGTGATACAAGATAAGGAACCAACCTTTATTTCAACAGCCTACACCAGTATTATGCCCAAAATTTTATCAAAAGTATTAAATAGTAACAATAGAACTGTAACATTTAAAACCAGTAACAATCTGTTTAATAGACTTTGTAATAGAACCAGTACACCTTTGGAAATGAAAACAGGTGTTTATAAGCTTTCTTGTAATGACTGCGAATGCTTTTATATCAGTCAGACAGGGAGAGGTTTTTATAAACGTTTCGTTGAGCACACTCCAAAGCATAATGTAAAAGACTTGACAACACAATCTTGTATAAAGTCTAACTATGCTCGTCATCTTATACAGGAAAACCATAATTATACAAGCTTTGACACCAATTTGAAACCCTTACATGTCTGTGGTAAAGGCACTTATTTAAATGCACGTGAGGAATTTGAAATATATAGAGCACATAATGACAAATACTACCGCAATTTTATATTAAACGACCACTTGCATTTCAAGTCGAACCCATTATATGACACAGCACTAAAATTTATCTCTAACTGATATCAATCAGTGTCCGGCCGGCTTTTGTCGAGTGCACACTCGCTTCGTATAAATACTTATTTGGTTTCAATATTGTGATTTTAATGTTTTAAATTTTAACGACCTCTTTGAGTGATTATATTTTAATATATATTCTGATGACGATACATAGTATCGAAACGCGTAAATAATATCACAATCAAAATGATCAATATTGCACACCACTATATAAAAATTATTCCGATTAGCGCTTTCAAGCTTCACAGCTCATCGTCAGATCAGGAATAGCTGTTCCTATTTCTGATCTGACGATGAGCTGTGAAGCTTGAAAGCGCTAATCGGAATAATTTTTATATAGTGGTGTGCAATATTGATCATTTTGATTGTGATTTCAACCACTAACACAAATTTCTTCATTAAATAATATCATTGCGTTAATACATGTGGTCACGAGACACGAAAAAGGTAAATATATTTATTTATTATTTGACATAATTTGATCTGGATAGAACATTTATTAAACAATAATACTATTTGATGCAAATAATTAAAATATCGGTATGGAGAACCATGTTTAAAGACATACATGACTACCATGTTTTAAGATTTATATTTGAAATCAATTTAGAAATGAAATATTTCTACAGAAACTACTTCTATCTTCAGCCTCAACCACAGAATTGTGATCACTAACATATACCACCTCATGTTACCACACTCGATTTTCACTGATGATGGCAGTCAATGGCACTTCCGAAACGTCTGGTTTTGAAGAAAACATTGGACCACGGCCAAACAGCCTGGGAAGGAATTTTATCAACAAACTACTTCAATGTTGCTGATAACGTAGTACACATAAAAAATTATCCCCTCCCCTTCACCTATCATTTTCATTTATAGAAAATTATCCCCTCCCCCTACCCATTTTCATTTATAGATATTAAATCTAAAATTCTACAGTGGATTATTATGACCTTTTCAGGATACTTTATTTATCAAAATTAAGTACTTTACTCTTGTTAAAACAAAACGTTGCAGGTAAACTACTCCTTCTCCTTAACCGATCTTCACCAAAATCAACAGACCTTGAATCCTCTACAATATGCAAAAAATTATTTGAATTTGCGGGAGTTATCATTCGCCATAGACAAAATTCTGCACACAGACATCTTTCTAAAAATGACTTTTCTTTATGTTTTGAGGGTAGTACAATCAGAATCAGCCCTCACGGGACACTACTTATTAGTTACAATTTTTGCCTTCATTTAAGCCAGCTTCCACTCACTGTGTACTTTCTCAGAGGCCATAACATGTTCTTTTTAACGTTGCCAAACATAAATTTATGTTAAATTAAAAATAAAGTAAAGGCTTAGCACCTTAAGTTTGCAACGTGCAAGTTGAAGAATCAATTTAATTATTCCACTTAACTTGATATAAGTACTGATTACATTTCAGGATTATTATTTTTAGAAATAATGTATGTAAACCAGTTTTCCCCATATAAAGTTCATTAAAATTCTTTTAATGCATAGCATTCCAGGCATTTATGGTAGTAAATTGCAACAAGTCTTCATCTTTGTATTTGCCAAAATAAAGTTGTTCTGAGCCAGGTCATGTAAATTCAGGTTAGGCCAAGTTGCTCATTAGACTTTGTCTAAATCTTAAAGATATAAAGTGTTGATAAAGATTTTAGGACCGTACATTAAAAACATTGTTTGCACGTATGAGTAGGAAGCAGATGTATTAATATAATATGTTACCCAACAAGATACAGGAACAATTATGAATATTTAATTAAGTAGTTAGTGGACTTAAAACCTGCAGTAGAAACTCCAGTTTTTATAAAACAAATAGGGAGAGAATTGAAGATTTGATGTTTGTAAATGTTATATCTATTTTCTTCTAAGTAACTAATGGCTGGTTATTTGTAATCACGTTTTCTCATAATGTATGTTGTTAATGACCTTTTTTTAAGGGTATGAAAAACAACAACAGATATTGGTATTTGAAAAAAGGTGAATTTTATTGGTACATACTAAAGTATAGAGTCAAATTTGTTTCTATTCATTAACAAAGGTCCGTACTGTAATAATTTTGTGTGTAATATACAAGCATTCTTTAATATGTTTACGAGATTCTCCCAATTTTATTTGCATTAATTCAGACCGTAGTAACATTAAATTCCACTGTAACCCATTATTAATACTTAATCATTTGCATGTTAAGAGAAACTGTACATTGCTTTTTATTGCATAATGTTGAAAAAAGGATTTTAATGTACTTGTTTGGTTATACAGTACATTAGATTGTATTAGGTTCTAAATTGGAAGTACGTCTTAATTCCGGTACTTTGAATAAATACAGCCTTTAATGTTATGTACAGCCTTTGAATGTACACTAACTGAGGAAATGTCTGTTATCTCTAATTAATTTTTAAAATCTAAAAGTTTAAGTTAAATAATTAAACGTAGCCACAACCTCCCAAAATCGTCTCTGTACCGTAATTATGTGCGATAAATGTAAACTAATTTCTGTACTTCCAATAAATACACCCTTTTAATGTACACGAACACAGTAAATTTTATTTAAGTTACATTGTCGTACATAACCTCCATAAGCTGGCATTACTTACTCCGAATAAATACAACC
The DNA here is from genome assembly GCA_034769895.1 of Magicicada septendecula. Lineage (NCBI taxonomy): Eukaryota > Metazoa > Arthropoda > Insecta > Hemiptera > Cicadidae > Magicicada > Magicicada septendecula. Next base: position 382,436,972 of record CM068369.1, read on the forward strand.
GTTAATGTTATATACAGCCTTTTATCCATACAATAAATACAGCCTTTCAATGTACACTAACTAAGGAAACGTTTGTTAAGTCTAATTAATTTTAAAAATGTAAAAGGTTAAGTTATATTGTTAAACGTAGCCACAACCTCCCAAAATCGTCTCTGTACCGTAATTATGTGCGATAAATGTAAACTAATGTCTGTACTTCCAATAAATACAAGCTTTTAATGTACACGAACAAAGTAAATTTTATTTAAGTTACATTGCCGTACATAACCTCCATAAGCTGGCATTACTTACTTCTAATAAATACAGCCGTAATATTATATACAGCCTTTTATCCATACAATAAATACAGCCTTTGAATGTACACTAACTAACGAAATGTCTGTTAAGTCTAATTAATTTTAAAAATCTAAAAGGTTAAGTTATATTGTTAAACGTAGCCACAACCTCCCAAAATCGTCTCTGTACCGTAATTATGTGCAATAAATGTAAACTAATGTCTGTACTTCCAATAAATACACCCTTTTAATGTACACGAACAAAGTAAATTTTATGTAAGTTACATTGTCGTACATAACCTCCATAAGCTGGCATTACTTACTTCGAATAAATACAGCCGTTAATGTTATATACAGCCTTTTATCCATACAATAAATACAGCCTTTGAATGTACACTAACTAAGGAAACGTTTGTTAAGTCTAATTAATTTTAAGAATGTAAAAGGTTAAGTTATATTGTTAAACGTAGCCACAACCTCCCAAAATCGTCTCTGTACCGTAATTATGTGCGATAAGTGTAAACTAATTTCTGTACTTCCAATAAGTACAAGCTTTTAATGTACACTAACAAAGTAAATTTTATTTAAGTTACATTGTCGTACATAACCTCCATAAGCTGGCATTAGTTACTTGTGAAGAAAACTGTTGGGTGTACACATCAGACACCGAAATATAGTACACGCGCGGCGATGGAAGTTACATTTTGCCGCTGACTATTCCCCAAGACCCGAAGAAATCTACGTTTTAACAAAGATTTCCGTAGTGTACAAAAAACGGCTGTACTTTTGAACCTGAGACCACGGTGAATCATGTTTCGGGTCTTGGGGAATATTCAGCGGCAAAATGTAACTTCCGGCGCCGCGCATGCACTATATTTCGGTGTCCGATGTGTACATCCAACTGTTTTCTTCACAAGTAACTAATGCCAGCTTATGGAGGTTATGTACGACAATGTAACTTAAATAAAATTTACTTTGTCACTGTACATTAAAAGGGTGTATTTATTGGAAGTACAGAAATTAGTTTACATTTATCGCACATAATTACGGTACAGAGACGATTTTGGGAGGTTGTTGCTACGTTTAACAATATAACTTAACCTTTTACATTTTGAAAAATTAATTAGACTTAACAAACGTTTCCTTAGTTAGTGTACATTCAAAGGCTGTATTTATTGTATGGATAAAAGGCTGTATATAACATTAACGGCTGTATTTATTCGAAGTAAGTAATGCCAGCTTATGGAGGTTATGTACGACAATGTAACTTAAATAAAATTTACTTTGTTCGTGTACATTAAAAGAGTGTATTTATTGGAAGTACAGAAATTAGTTTATCGCACATAATTACGGTACAGAGACGATTTTGGCAGGTTGTGGCTACGTTTAATTATTTAACTTAACCTTTTAGATTTTAAAAATTAATTAGACTTAACAGACATTTCCTTAGTTAGTGTACATTCAAAGGCTGTATATAACATTAAAGGCTGTCTTTATTCAAAGTACCGGAATTAAAACGTACTTCCAATTTAGAACCTAGTACAATCTAATGTATAACCAAACAAGTACATTAAAATCCTTTTTTCAACATAATGCAATAATAAGCAATGTGTAGTTTCTGTTAACATGCAAATGATTAAGTATTAATAATGGGTTACAGTGGAATTTAATGTTACTACGGTCTGAATTAATGCAAATAAAATTGGGAGAATCTCGTAAACATATTAAAGAATGCTTGTATATTACACACAAAATTATTACAGTACGGACCTTTGTTAATGAATAGAAACAAATTTGACTCTATACTTTAGTATGTACCAATAAAATTCACCTTTTTTCAAATACCAATATCTGTTGCTGTTTTTCATACCCTTAAAAAAAGGTCATTAACAACATACATTATGAGAAAACGTGATTACAAATAACCAGCCATTAGTTACTTAGAAGAAAATAGATATAACATTTACAAACATCAAATCTTCAATTCTCTCCCTATTTGTTTTATAAAAACTGGAGTTTCTACTGCAGGTTTTAAGTCCACTAACTACTTAATTAAATATACATAATTGTTCCTGTATCTTGTTGGGTAACATTATATTAATACATCTGGTTCCTACTCATATGTGCAAACAATGTTTTTAATGTACGGTCCTAAAATCTTTATCAACACTTTATATCTTTAAAATTTAGACAAAGTCTAATGAGCAACTTGGCCTAACCTGAATTTACATGACCTGGCTCAGAACAACTTTATTTTGGCAAATACAAAGATGAAGACTGGTTGCAATTTCTTCAGGGCTCACACCTGCTGCCAGGCCTAGTTCTATAACATGATAAGGAAGAAATAAATCAGCCCAAACCTGCAACCGCTGTGGGAAGGCTTTTACACCATTACCAATAAGATTAATGATGTCATCTAAGAATAACTCATTAGCTTTATTTTTAACTTTCATTAGTTTTATCTTTTTTAACAATTTTTAATGCAGTTTCCTGGAGTAAAATCTTCTTATTGATAATGTTCTTATCAGTTTCATTACATTATTCTTATCTCTTTTTATTACCGTATCTCAGACAATATTTATAGTATACAATTTAGTTAATGACTTAGTATTTTGTTCTTCATGTATCATGGTCATGAAATGGTTTAAGTTGGGGCCTATTTTATGTAAGGGAAAAACATAACGTTACAATATTGTAATTATTTTTATTTCTATAATTATTTATAAGTATTACTTTGTACAAACAAAACTGGCTTAGAAATGGGTCTACTTAGGAAATTATGGAATTCTGCTGAAATTTCGAATAGTTCTGGAGGGGAATTGATCCCCTGATAACCCCCCTCCGCAAGTTACTCCACTGATCCCACTCTACACAGTTCCAAGAAATCCTGTATTTAGTAGAGCTTCCCTTATGTTTGCCTGGTAAGTGAAGGAGAAGGGATCTATTTAACGTGCAAGTTGAAGAATATATTTAATTATTGCACTTAACTTGATATAAGTACTGATTACATTTCAGGATTATTATTTTCAGAAATAATGTATGTAAACCAGTTTTCCCCATATAAAGTTAATTAAAATTCTTTAATGCATAGCATTCCAGGCATTTACAGTAGTAGATTCGTTTTACTAAATTTGAATTTACACAAATAATTCTCTTTGATTAACCAGAGTTCCACACACAAACTAAATGCTGAGTGTCCTCCTAGTGTATAAATTCAGCTAAAACAGTATTCCAAAAACTTACCTTGTTACTAGAATATGTGACATGATGAACTTTTCATCATGTGTTCAACTTTGTGTTGGGAGTTAAGCATTTTAATAATTTATATTTATGCAGGCGTATAGCAAAATCTGATCATCATGGAAAAGGAATAAGGCATTTTGTAATAGCAATTAACTGATTAGTTCCTGCTGTATTACCAAATCATATTACAAGACCAATTTTTGTTTAATTGAAAAGATATATTTTAATTGTTTCTTTTGGTGCAATCTGTAAATTCCATGACACACGTCCATAAAGGTTTGAAAATATGCTTACTCCAGTTTGATAGGAATAAATTTTCAAAAAACTAATACAAATTTGTTATGTCTGATCACACCAGCTATCCTGTCTATTGGCAATGAGACTTTTATCCAAATTTATCATATAGTATTGTGCTAAGATGTTACACTACATTTGTATACTGTAATACAGTGTATTATTTGCAGACTGACAGGGTTATAAAAAATTCTGAAAGAATTGTTGCTTTTACAACACCATCCTTTATCAAGTGACTACTCAAATCTGCCAGTTTTTCACAGATCCCCTAGTGATGCTCCAAACTTTTCAAGGATACTCCTGGCCTTAAAAAACTGGACTGGCCTCATTGATTGACATGACTAATGTAAAATTTACTTTGGGATACTTCCAAACATAATACAGTTTACAATAAACAAACAAAATATTATGCCTGTCTAATTTTTTCCAGAACTGTATACACATAATTTGATCTGGATAGAACATTTATTAAACAATAATACTATTTGATGCAAATAATTAAAATATCGGTATGGAGAACCATACATGACTACCATGTTCTAAGATTTATATTTGAAATCATTTTAGAAACGAAATATTTCTATAGAAACTACTTCTACCTTCAGCCTCAACCACAGAATTGTGATCACTAACATATACCACCTCATGTTCATAAAACAGTATTCCAAACACTTACCTTGTTACTATGGTGTCTTCAACAGGTACATTGGTGTATAAATTCGTTATGTCAAATGATGCTAATGTTGAGTTGTGTGGTATATGGATGTGTTCTGGTTTTTTGACAAGTTCTATGTTGTTTTTAACAGAAGTGTTGTTTGTTGGTTAGATTTATGTTGTTTGTTGGTTAGATTTATATGTTTTCTGATTAGTTTATCTAGGTGTCTGGCGATTTTGTGGGAGGGTGCTTGTGTGTTATTTATCAAAGGTCAAATGGGTATATTGGGTTTGTGTATTTTTGGTAATGCGTTTAGTTTTGGGGGGTTAGGTTTAATTTCTTTTTAGGTATTTTGTTTTCTGTTTGGATTATGTATTTTGCATTATTTATGAATTTGTTATTGGTATTTTATTGTGGGATCTTTGGTTATTTGAGTTATATTGTTTTCGGAGAAGAATTTCTCAGTTTTATTGTTTATTTCTTAAATATTAGAATTACCTTGGTTCCTTCTTTGCAATTATGTTTATTTCTTGTTTGTTCATTATGACTGTTGTAATTTCTATAGGTACTTTTGGTGTGTTTGTTGTAATTTTGTGTTTTACATAATCTTTTGTGATTAAATCATTTGGTGTAAAATGTTCCAGATTATAAAATACATCTAACAGTTTTAACATACAATATATATAGTAACACCTCTATACATAGTAACAGGTATATCAATATACCTGTAATCACAGGTATGGGAAAGTAATGGCAAATCTTGCATAATCTTGTTATCAGTTATTGTTATTATTCGGCTAGTGCTATTAAATTCATATTGGCCCAAAGTGATCACAAAAGGAATTTATTATATTTGTTTACAGTCATCGGTGTTGATTCCAAGTGGATTTGAAATTTATATAAATTAATTTTCACTCACATGAATGAAGTTGCAACCGTAAAGAAATACAGAATATATTTTCTATGACAGCAGACAAGACAGGACACTTGTATTTTGCCTTTTATGTGTGTACATACATTCAGACATCATTTATTTGGATTGACTTCTGCAAGCTTGAAATCAAATACTAATAATGTTTTATGAATATTAATTACTACACTTTCACATGTGAAACTTACTTTGTTTATTTTCCTCGTACGGCATTTCAGTGTGGTGTTCGCCTTCATCAGCGGGGTATGATACAGAATGTCCGGAACTTGTAACGGTTTGTTTAGTTGGTAGGTTGTGTGGGGGAGTGTGGAGGTGGAAGGGGGTTATGTAAAATTATAATCCTCAAAGTATAATATTGAATTAATTGGGATGATTTGTTAAATTGTTACGACGGTCTCACCGATCGTCACATAGTACAGTGGAAACCAAAATAAAACACACTTATGAATTTGCAAATTACATTTATTATATTTTTAATTGGTGTTGTTACATGCTTGTTCACTTCTTTTGTTACATTTTAAATCAGTGTTGTGTTGTGATTAGCTACGATGGTAGTGTTATTAGTACAGACGAGGATGCTGCAGTTTCTTTTCTTAAAGAAAAAGATTTGGTTCACAATCCTCGTCAATGTGGTAATGGACATGATATGATTTTAGCACTTGGGCAGCAACAGCGTTGGTGTTGTAATAAGAAGACTTGCCGTGAGTATAAGCCAGTTTGCAAGGACACATTTTTAGAGGGGTCCAGATTACCCCTGAGAACAATAATAAAATTTATTTATGACTGGTGTGAAGGCCGTAGTAGTGTGAAAAACAGTAAAAATCAACTGAAAATCGACAACAAAACACACACACATTGGACGGCTTACTTAAGACATATCTGTGCTGAAGACATCATGAGCAACCCACAGGAAATTGGAGGACCAAATTTAACAGTTGAAATTGACGAGAGTCTCTTTGCCAAGAGAAAAAATAATGTTGGCCGGGTGTATCCACAACAGTGGGTTTTCGGAGGATTCTGTCGAGAAACAAAGGAATGTTTCTTGTGTCGTATCGAAGATCGGTCAGCAGCTACCCTCCTACCTCTCATAGTGGCAAATATTGAACCAGGGTCCATTATAATGTCAGATGAGTGGCGTTCATACCGTCAAATTGTTAATTTGCCACAACAGTACACTCATTTGACTGTAAACCATAGTTATAACTTCGTGGATCCTCAAACGGGAGCACATACACAAGGCGTAGAAAGCATGTGGCGGTCCTATAAACGCCGAAACGTGATTGAATGTGGTGTGAGAAGGGAACGCTTAGATTCCTATTTAAGTGAGTTCATGTGGCGAACAAGAAATGCAAACCAGGATTTGTTCGAGTTCATGTGGAGGTCCGCAGAGGTCCAGAATATCTTTCCAGGTGATGCATCGACAATAACTGTGTAGTTACTGGAACAATCTGGGGATTCACAGACACTTAACTCGCTGTATTAATGTAGAAGTGTGTAGAGTCACCTCCTTACCACTCACGACTACCTGTAACAATATTGTAAATAATTATAAGCTGAACACTGTGGGAAAAAGTGCTAAGTGAAGGAAGAAAAAGTGTAATATAATGAATGATCAGTAATAACAGAAAAGACTGTTAAAATTAATGATTCACCCCAAATGTATGAAACAAATGAAACGTAGACTATAAGTAAGATTAAGGGAGACATGATTTATATTATTCTGAATGTTCAGCAACATTGTATTAATTAGGATTTAAACCCAAGTCCCATATTTGTTTCAAGGGAAAAGACTACAATTAGAAGGTTCAATTTGTTTAATTAATTGTATTAAGAGTTAGTTATGTTTAAATATGTTTTGTGTGTAATAATGTTAGTAATGTTGCTATTAAGAATATTATGCTATTATGGCTATTATGAATTGTCAAAGAAGAAAAAGGTTGTAAGAAAATAGACACACTGTTATGTATAAAATACCATAGATACCTAAATTAGGCTCAGACACACTAAATAGAATTAATCAGTCAACAAAATTTGGCAAACTAAGGAAAAAATTACTACTATGGAATGTAAACCAGTTTGTAATAAGTAATAATCCCATCAATCAATGTAATCCCAGCCATAAAGACACAACTCTAAAGTAGCATGTCTATAATTCCTGTTTTAAGATAATATTAGTGTTGGAAGGTAATAGAAGCATTAATTTCAGATAATCAAACCACAGTCACAAGCATTAATCAAATCACATAATCAAACTACTCCTTTCCCTTAACCGATCTTCACAAAGAACAATACGTCTTGAGTACTCTACACAGGGCTGTACGCAGAAAATTATTTTATTCAGTTTGAATTTGCGGCTCTTATCGTTTGCCACAGAAAATACCCTTGTTAAAATGTTGCAGGTAAACTACCCCTTTCCGTTAACCAATCTTCACCAAAACCAATAGGTCTTGAGTACTATACAAATCAGGGCTGTATGTAAAAAAATATTTGATTCTAAATATAATTATTACACTACTATTGTGTTCCGAGTCGTAGTGTAATAATTATATTTAGTTAATTAATGGACACGTCATGGACAACGAAATCCAAGTATTCGATTCTGTTTGAATTTTTGGCTGTTATCGTTTGCCATAGAAAAAAATCTACACACAAACACACACACACACACTTTTCAAAAAATGACTTTTCATGTTTTGAGGGTAGTACAATCAGAATCTGCAAAAATCTCGAACACGATTTTTTTTTTTGCCATCACCATACTTCCATTCCCTTAAGGACATGGAAGTAAAAGGTAAGGGGCTTAACAATATCTACCACTTTTTAGATAAAGAAGGAGTATGCACTACGGTTAATAGCTTATGCTACAAGATACATAAGTGTTTATTTTAAAAATTAGTACAGTAACATACAAGACAGGTTACATGAACAACCGCTGGAGGAAACGGAGAATAAACAGTTACAGTGAGGTCGAAAGACGTAGAATTGAGCACTACAGAGTCAATTGGGTTTGTAAAGAAACATCAAACCCAATGTACTATCATTACACACAACAATGTACTATCATTACCTAACCAACCACAACACTCATGTAGAGTAGATGTATTATTTAGGAAGTATCTGTGCCTCAACTAAGTACTAAGTCCAGTATACTGTAACAGGATCTACTGTTCCACACTGTAAATAAAGAAGATGGGCAATTATATATATTGTAACGTTTATCCCTTTTTCTTACCTTTAAATCTGTAGTATCTTGTCCTTGTAGTATTCTATATTGTAATAGATGTATTGGTATTGTTTTTGTATTTGTCAGTCTCACCTAACGTTATAGTTAAATTGTGTACCTTTAATTCAATTGTAAAGAAGACTGTTTGCATTAAATGTAATGTAATAATGTAACAATATGTATGTGTAGGCTGATTAGAATGGAATGGCTGTTTACTTACCACTTTACCTAGTATTTTGGTCACTTAACCAAAAATTTGTCCATTTTAAGTACAGACTCTAACCTATCAGATTGCAATGTAACTGGAATTTGTTGAAAACAAGATTAAACTATCACTCATATATTCAACCCCCGCCCCACAGAGAGTGGGAGGGGGAAGAGAGAGAGTTATATATCATTGTTGAATAATTAAGATATTCCTTTTAACAAAAATATACTTTTTAATTAAATTATTACAACTATTTATTTTTACTTTAATTATATTTATGTTTCTGAATAATTGAATACAATACAATAATTAAAATAAAAGTATATTGTTGTTAAAAAGTATTTTATTTTTTATTGAATAATAATAATAACATAAGAATATAAAATAAAGTAATTTGTAAATATATCGTTATACTTCTGACATGTAAAGTAGTATACATCAATAGTCTACTCTCATACAGTATACGAATTTGTTGGAAAATATCATGCACACTACTTGGCAAAGGTTCAACACTGATTTAAAAATGTTTTGTTTAATGCAAACACTGAAACACACTATACACAAGAAATAGAACTCATCATGAACATAACGTGATTATGTTACTTCTTATGGTATAAGAATATGATATCGGTTTTTTATTTAATACCCACTTGTAAAGGAAAAAATACAGTTATTATTTTATAAATAACTTTGTTACAGCTGCTGTGAAGTTGTTTAGATTAAATAATGTAACCTAACCAACTTTTAAGTATTTAATATTAAGTATAAGTATATTTAATCCTCAGAGAAAATGAACAATTAACACCAGTTTTTGAAAGAACCATGAAAGGAGAGAAGATGAGCTTGTGTACGAAATGCAAAGTGGAGTATCTTATGTAGAGATGAAAGCTCAACAGTTCAAACCAAATACATATGAATGGAGATGATTGGTAATATCTGGGATCTGTCACACAACAGAACACCATACAATGATGATAGTGTGTATCACTTATTTCATCACATCTCTTACCATGTAATGTTCCTGCTTTTAATAATATTTTCAAAGGATTTTAATACTTTGTTTTGACTGGTTTCACTGTGTAAATTACAAACCTGAATATAGTCCTGGAATACATACGGTAATCAATTTTTCCATTCACAGCCACGTTTCGCATTAAATCACGAATGCCTGCAAAGAAAAATAAATTACATCACCGGACACACCAAGTACTGACATATGAACATTAATCAATTATTTTGTTTAATCAGTCAACATTCTAAGAGACCAATATTAAAGGGTTTACAGATTATTGACGCATCCACCAAAACACACACACACAGGTTGTGGTATGTGTTACAATTGTGTCTTATTTTCAGCTAACCGTTCTTTTACAGGTGAAATCAGTACAATTGTACCTCGTGAGTATAAGGTTAGTTTAAGCTGTACCTATGATATTAAACATAATAATACACTGAACATGATTATTACACTTTATATGATATCAGCTTTTAGGCTTAATATCCACTTGTAAAAGAAAAAATACAAAATGATTATTATTTTATAATTAACTTTGTTACAGCTGTTGTGAAGTTATTTAGAATAATAATGTAACCTAACCTACTTTTAAGTACTGAATACTTTTAATGTGTCATGTACTGTGTTCAATAAGGAAACGAAATACTTTTACAGAGTACTTAAAATCCTTGAAAATGGTATTGGATTAAGCTTGAGCAATGAATAATTAAACTAAGCACATGATTTCAAAGTCAATATCATAATTAACTACGTATTCTAAATAGAACATACCAAATTGATTATACTTACCAAAGTCATGTAAAACAAGAATCATAAAGGGGTGTAATCTTTTACATTTATCGTTTTATTACTTATGGTGAAAATGTAATTTTTGTCTATACGTAAATAATTTCGGTCGCCATGTTTGTTAAGGTAAAGGTAACATGATCAAAATTTACTTTTAGGGCCAGACTTCGTGTAACACTAACCAGTTAGTGAAACAAATTACCTGAAATAAAGACATACACCAAATAACATATAGAAAGTATTTTATTAGTATTTAAAATGATAGTTACTACATAGTGAAATATATATGACCCACATATTGCCATGTGCGTTTCAAGAATACATTTACCCTCCAAAATCCTTACGTATATCAAAAAATGTGTTGTCTTAGCTAACTATGATATAGATATGATAAACATTTTTATATAGATTTCCGCTCAACCCAGCACTTAGAAATTATAACCCACACACGCAACCACTCACTCTTCCATACTCATGGTACAATGATTTGATTATTAATGTTGGAGCTCCTTTTAAATATTGTGAGAATTTAAGTAATTTTTTAAATAATTGATTTCTACAATAACATTTTATATTGGGAAATAACGAAAGGATTCAAAGTGTATAAGGAACGCTCTCACCCATTTCGTGTTGGCTGGTTGTATCGGTGCGGTAAAACTTCGCGTCCAGTACCGCGAGTTTTCCGTATACACGTCTCGTTCACATTTTTGTTGACTCACTGTATTTCCGATATTTGTATTGTTTATTAACCACCTATAGTGGTCTAAAAAGTTAAATTTCACCCGTAAGTGACGGGTGGCCGGCCGGCGTTGATCAGTGCTGCAGCAGAAATGACGACAATTCCTTGTTGGATTTTGCGGAAGTGGGGTGTACTGACGTCACAATCCCTTTGTTTAACTGGTTGACCACGTCGTGTTGTTGACGTCAACACATTCTCAGCCTCTGACGTAATTAAGGCTTGGCTTGCTTATCGCAACAACTGCACACTGTTTTTGTGATGTTACACAGTTTTTTGCTATGAATTGTTTCAAATCCTGACAAATATTGTGATATAGTCCACTCACTGCAGATTCGTATCGGGTGTTTAAGGTTGGGTTTAGTATGACAAAAATAGAAAAATACAATATTTATGTTCTAGTTACCATATTTAAGGTAATTCCAAAAATGTACCATGATTGTACCATCACAAAACCCCCTCAATGAAAGATGGTGTGACGAAGCACACAAACTTTCATTGACCCTTTCATACTTCCTAAAGGGATCAGCCAGGACAAGTCGCCACAACCCCATTACAAATTTACATAAAAAATAACAACTCACCCTTGGTCTGGTGATGATGACCGTACCTAGATGACCTTACTGGACTTCTCCTGCGAGATCCCAACACCATAAGGCCACTTAGGCTCTTAACGCCCCTGCTCTGACGCGTTGGCCAGCTCAGGACCGCTGTCACACCACCAAACACTGAAACAATATATAATAAATATTAAAATAATGGCTTAGTAAATCACTCCATCCTCAACTGATCTGGTTCCCCTTAGCTAAGTGCTGGTTTGTGCCAATAAGCACTGGGTTGGCTTAATATATTTATAAAATTATAATCCTCAAGAATTAAAAAGAATATCTCTTCTTCATATTACAACCCTGAGTTGAAAAATGGTTTCGATTCCTATCGATAATATTTATCTTCATTCTTTTACAATTACTAGAATTGTAACATAAGCACATTAATATAATATAGTTACCAAAATTGAATAAAATATAATTGAAAATATAATAGGAAAATTACACATTATAGATCTCCCAAATTTGGAGAAAAACAAATTAAGAAAATCAATAAATCGATATATTTATTTATTTATAGTGAATGATAAAAATAAAATTTTATTATTATTATTATTATTCTTATTATTAACAGGTAATTATTTGGCTTATTTGTATTATTAACAGCGCCAGTTAAAAGAAAATTTTTTTTTTTTTTTCTACACATTATTCCCATATTATAACATCATGTTGAAATACATTTTACATAATAATAATACATTAATAATTAACACTGATACATTAATACATTAAATATTCTTGATTCATTTTAATTTAAATCATTTAAAATTTACAATGTCACTTAAGTCATTAATTAGACATCAATTTTATTATAATGAATTATTAATATTTATTTCAAATTTATTATTAGTATTCATACTACATTATTATTATTATTTCATTATTCACTTCTTACTTTCTCTATACTCTGAACTTTCCACCTACCTAACTACCTAACCTTTCACCTTCTATCATTGTTTAGTCTGGATAACTCCTTTATTCACTATACTTCTATTTTTATTATAATTTTACTCACCTTCTTCTAACTGACCATCAAATTTACCTATCAATGACACCAATATCTCAATTATAAACTTCATTACTAATTCCATTTAAATCCTATGGCACCGCTCGTCTTTGCACTGGGTTGGGTGTTCCCTAACTGGCTATATACATCTCTAATATTTTGCCCTTCCAAATAATTCGGCAAACACTCCCTTAAACTACGCTAATACCTGCCACAACACTATGGGTTGGCTACTCTTTATCACCTCACCCCCACTACAGAATTCATCAACAATAATTATATGTTTATACCTTTACTAAAAACCTTCTCTACAAATAATCACTAACTACTGTGTCCCTAAATATCTAATAATTCTCTTTGTATTTTCTTAAAAATTCTTATCTTTCTAACTCCATTTACATTAATTGCATAACTCACCTGCTTCTTATCTATACCCAGGCTCTATTCCTGTTTAAACATTTACTTTAATAATTGACAATTCTCTTATAAAATTCCTCTCTTACCTACTTATAACAATACCTCTCACTTTTCAAATATATATTCTTATTTAAACATTTATTAGGAATTACTTTCAATACCAATTAAAATTTAAAATATTATTATTAAACATGTCATATATGTAAAATATATAATAATACATACTGGTGTAAATATACCTGTAATACATAATACATATTAAAAATACATGAATATATAAATACAGTGAATACAATGAAAAATATACACTCCAACTTCATTATTGTGTCATTAATCGAAATCAGTCCATAGCAGTCCAATTCAATACCACTTTTCATATTATTATTTAATGTTCATTTCACAATACAACAGTCTATCCACCATCATTAAACAACAAACGAATCTTAGGTCTATATAAATCATTTTTGATTAAATACATTATCTTATTATTATAAATGTAAAGGTTATTCAATTTTTTATAATTTTCCACAATACTATTATAATCAATATGATCACTCCATACCATTATCTCATATAATTTGTCACGATCGATTATGGTCCTGTCACCTTTAGTATTATCTGTCACAACCAGGTAAATTATAAAGTCATCATTAATAACATCATCTCCTCCTGCTGCTATATCAGCTTCAACATAGGGTAAGTACTTACAATAATTATTAATTCTCTCTCTACTCACTCTCTCTCTTAATTCTGTATAATTTCTCCCAACTTCAAACAACTCTAACTTACTATCACCATACCTATTTCTCTCAAAATATGCCTCATCATAACACCAAGTCACACTCTCTCTCTCCAGATATGCAGGGGTCCCTATCATAAAATTGTTGCACCTCTTAGGTACACAAAAACATAAAGAAACTTTATTTGTAGAACTATCGTCTATCAAATATAAATTAAAGGCATTCTTATCCTTATAACAATTACATGAAGACTTGTCTTCACCCCCTAATACAACATTAAAAGAAAATTCTACCCCTGCATTCCTTGTACTAAAATACTTTCTCTCAACTTTCTTTCTGACTTCATAAATTCAAATATTTCATTATCATTCATTATACTTTCATTATCCTGTTTATTCTCTTCTAACACCACAATCTTACTACTTGTATTATTTGGATTATCTATACTACATTCATTATTGGAATTATTATTTTTAAATAGGTTTATATTCAGTACAGCATTTGGCTGGGTACCGCTATTGACTTTCTGGGTTTCTAATTGACTTTTAATAGGGTTATTTACTGTGTTAATTCGCTCTTCTAAGTGAAAGTTTTGACCTCTTATTTCATCTAATTTTTTATCAAAACTGTCAAATTTGTTCAATAAAATTGTCATCATTTCCGCAATACTATCGGGTTTGTTATCTACCATAGTGGAAATGGGTGTGTCAACTTTAGTTATTTCTGTAGACACAGGCATATTTGCCTCATCAGTCTGACTAGTTTGAGGTGTTTGTACATCCATTTCACTAATTACATTTATCTCCGATGTACTGGTTTCTATTACAATATTGTCACTGGTACTCATGTTGTATTATTTTAGGTTACTAAAACGTATTTATTTATAACCTAAAATTTAACCTTACCTTTCGCACGCTTTGCGAACTATTACGCTATTACTTCAAGTAACTGTTTCACATACCAGTAGGTGTACTCTACATAAAATTTTATTTTATGTCGAGTCACTGTTCGGCACGCGCCAAATGTAATCAATTACATTTATCGTTTTATTACTTATGGTGAAAATGTAATTTTTGTCTATACGTAAATAATTTCGGTCGCCATGTTTGTTAAGGTAAAGGTAACATGATCGAAATTTACTTTTAGGGCCAGACTTCGTGTAACACGAACCAGTTAGTGAAACAAATTACCTGAAATAAAGACACACCAAATAACATATAGAAAGTATTTTATTAGTATTTAAAATGATAGTTACTACATAGTGAAATATATATGACCCACATATTGCCATGTGCGTTTCAAGAATACATTTACCCTCCAAAATCCTTACGTATATCAAAAAATCTGTTGTCTTAGCTAACTATGATATAGATATGATAAACATTTTTATATAGATTTCCGCTCAACCCAGCACTTAGAAATTATAACCCACACACGCAACCACTCACTCTTCCATACTCATGGTACAATGATTTGATTATTAATGTTGGAGCTCCTTTTAAATATTGTGAAAATTTAAGTAACTTTTTAAATAATTGATTTCTACAATAACATTTTATATTGGGAAATAACGAAAGGATTCAAAGTGTATAAGGAACGCTCTCACCCATTTCGTGTTGGCTGGTTGTATCGGTGCGGTAAAACTTCGCGTCCAGTACCGCGAGTTTTCCGTATACACGTCTCGTTCACATTTTTGTTGACTCACTGTATTTCCGATATTTGTATTGTTTATTAACCACCTATAGTGGTCTAAAAAGTTAAATTTCACCCGTAAGTGACGGGTGGCCGGCCGGCGTTGATCAGTGCTGCAGCAGAAATGACGACAATTCCTTGTTGGATTTTGCGGAAGTGGGGTGTACTGACGTCACAATCCCTTTGTTTAACTGGTTGACCACGTCGTGTTGTTGATGTCAACACATTCTCAGCCTCTGACGTAATTAAGGCTTGGCTTGCTTATCGCAACAACTGCACACTGTTTTTGTGATGTTACACAGTTTTTTGCTATGAATTGTTTCAAATCCTGACAAATATTGTGATATAGTCCACTCACTGCAGATTCGTATCGGGTGTTTAAGGCTGGGTTTAGTATGACAAAAATAGAAAAATACAATATTTATGTTCTAGTTACCATATTTAAGGTAATTCCAAAAATGTACCATGATTGTACCATCACAGGGGCTTCATATTTTTTTATATCTTCAAGCATTTTCTCGAACAAATCCTGGTTTGCATTTCTTGTTCGCCACATGAACTCACTTAAATAGGAATCTAAGCGATCCCTTCTCGTACCACATTCAATCACGTTTCGGCGTTTACAGGACCGCCACATGCTTTCTACGCCTTGTGTATGTGCTCCCGTTTGAGGATCCACGAAGTTATAACTATGGTTTACAGTCAAATGAGTGTACTGTTGTGGCAAATTAACAATTTGACGGTATGAACGCCACTCATCTGACATTATAATGGACCCTGGTTCAATATTTGCCACTATGAGAGGTAGGAGGGTAGCTGCTGACCGATCTTCGATACGACACAAGAAACATTCCTTTGTTTCTCGACAGAATCCTCCGAAAACCCACTGTTGTGGATACACCCGGCCAACATTATTTTTTCTCTTGGCAAAGAGACTCTCGTCAATTTCAACTGTTAAATTTGGCCTCCAATTTTCTGTGGGTTGCTCATGATGTCTTCAGCACAGATATGTCTTAAGTAAGCCGTCCAATGTGTGTGTGTTTTGTTGTCGATTTTCAGTTGATTTTTACTGTTTTTCACATTACTACGGCCTTCACACCAGTCATAAATAAATTTTATTATTGTTCTCAGGGGTAATTTGGACCCCTCTAAAAATGTGTCCTTGCGAACTGGCTTATACTCACGGCAAGTCTTCTTATTGCAACACCAACGCTGTTGCTGCCCAAGCGCTAAAATCATATCATGTCCATTACCACACTGACGAGGATTGTGAACCAAACCTTTTTCTCGAAGAAAAGAAAGTGCATCCTCTTCTGTACCAATAAAACTTGACAGTTCATCGTAGCTAATCATAATTAATTAATAATTAATGTGAAACTCCCAACACAACACTGATTTAAAATGTAACAAATTCGGTGAACAAGCATGATAACTTTTTCAGTTACCGCCATCGTAACAACACAATTTTACCACGTGCTGTACAAATGGCATTTGGTCTTTGACTATTCTAAGCAAAATTCAAGACCTTTAGGAATAAACGGGTAAATTTTAAAACAAATTTAAAGACTCTCTGTATTAAATTTAAAGTCTACTAAAATTAACGACACATGTTATTTCAAAAGGACAGTGAATAACTCTAAAGGATACTAAATCATTCTTACTACTGTTCAGGTGCAGTATGTACTCCAGAGGCAGATTTATGCATAGGCAAAGTAGGGAACTGGCGGCAAATTTTGTGAATACCGGAGAGATGTGGACACGGAGATTTGCGAAAACAAGCTATTTCCGGAGATTTGCGGACACTAGGCCTTTTGCTACCTGAGAGAGGGATGACAAAATTCCAAAAGTATTTCTATACCGGAGGTTTGCGGACAGGTCTTATCTGAGGTGCGCCCGCTTGTAAAATTTTATGACGGGGTCATAGTCCGAGATGCGCCCATTTTACTTCGAGTCCCCCACGTAGCTGCCCCCCCCCTGAGTTTTATTATTTCTAGCCTAACGTATCTACCAACAATCGTTTGTGACAAACTTTGTTTTATGGTTTTATATAATTAATTCGCTTCGATTTTATATATAAAGTTTCTGGTCAGTTGCTCAATTCGAGTGTTTGGGTTTCGAGTGGTCAGGTATAGAATAAGGGATTATTCTCTTATGCACACACGCACATCGACCATTTTCAGGTACACCGGGCGCAACTCGTCTCGGCCCTGCGGACACTACCCTTTCGGGTGTGATAGAATGTGGAACCATGTCAATGAACCCGCCCACCAGTTTACCAGTACGAATCCACTCCAAGTATTTGTCACTTTGAGTTTGACATTCGTAGAGTGAAGACGAGTATGAAAGTTGTTACAACTACTAAGGGTAAACCTTGTGCCCATTACAACGGTTATGCGTATCATAAATTTCGGGAGTCGAAAGAAGGTGTTGTTACGTGGATGTGTTTATGGGAGAAGTCCAATCGCTGTAAAGGAAAGATGCGGTCGAAGAAAGAAGATGTTTCCAAACTTTTGTGTGGACCACCTGATGACGCGTCCTTAGAAGTGAGGAAGCGTGTGGAGAAGGTGAAGAAGAGGGCACGTGAATAAAATACTCAGTTATCTGCGATATACACAGATGAAATTGGAGATATTCATAATAGAGGTTATGATTTTGTCACAGTAATGCCCCATTCAGAAACATTGAAGAGATCCATTCGGGATCATTGGTGTAAAACCCAAGGAAACCAGCATGAACCAAAGAATTGCGAAGATATTGTTCTTTCAGAAGACACTCTAAAAATGAGCGATGGCAGCAGTTTCCTTCTTAAAGATGACGCATTAGAAGAGAGAATTATCGTTTTTAGTGGCAGCAAAGGAAAGGAATGTCTAGGAAACTCTTCGCATTTTTTAATGGACAGTACATTCAAGAGCTGTTGCAAGGAATTTACACAAATCTACACAATCCATGCAGATTTGTTTGGCGTCCAAGTGTGGTAAATGTAGACTTCGAGGCTTCTGCGATTGCGGCCCTTCGTCAAGTTTTCCCCACAGCTGAAATAAGTGGATGTTACTTCCACGTGAAAGTGTTTGTGGAGGAAGGTCCAAGATGTAGGCCTAACAGAGGACTATCGCCAGAATGAAGAAATAAGGCTTCACGTCAGTATGTGTGCAGCGTTGACGTTTTTAAATTTATTCCTATCAAACTGGAGTAAGCATATTTTCAAACCTTTATGGACGTGTGTCATGGAATTTACAGATTGCACCAAAAGAAACAATTAAAATATATCTTTTCAATTAAACAAAAATTGGTCTTGTAATATGATTCGGTAATACAGCAGGAACTAATCAGTTAATTGCTATTACAAAATGCCTTATTCCTTTTCCATGATGATCAGATTTTGCTATACGCCTGCATAAATATAAATTATTAAAATGCTTAACTCCCAACACAAAGTTGAACACATGATGAAAAGTTCATCATGTCACATATTCTAGTAATACAGGATTTCTTGGAACTGTGTAGAGTGGGATCGGTGGAGTAACTTGCGGAGGAGGGTTATCAGGGGATCATATCATGGAGAACCATAGTTATAACTTTGTGGATCCTCAAACTGGAGTGCATACACAAAGCATAGAAAGCATGTGGCGGTCCTGTAAACGCCGAAACGTGATTGAATGTGGTACGAGAAGGGATCGCTTAGATTCCTATTTAAGTGAGTTCATGTGGCGAACAAGAAATGCAAACCAGGATTTGTTCGAGAAAATGCTTAAAGATATAAAAAAATATGAAGCCCCTTTATGATTCTTGTTTTACATGACTTTGGTAAGTATTATCAATTTGGTATGTTCTATTTAGAATACGTAGTTAATTATGATATTGACTTTGAAATCATGTGCTTAGTTCAATTATTCATTGCTCAAGCTTAATCCAATACCATTTTCAAGGATTTTAAGTACTCTGTAAAAGTATTTCGTTTCCTTATTGAACACAGTACATGACACATTAAAAGTATTCAGTACTTAAAAGTAGGTTAGGTTACATTATTATTCTAAATAACTTCACAACAGCTGTAACAAAGTTAATTATAAAATAATAATCATTTTGTATTTTTTCTTTTACAAGTGGATATTAAGCCTAAAAGCTGATATCATATAGAGTGTAATAATCATGTTCAGTGTATTATTATGTTTAATATCATAGGTACAGCTTAAACTAACCTTATACTCACGAGGTACAATTGTACTGATTTCACCTGTAAAAGAACGGTTAGCTGAAAATAAGACACAATTGTAACACATACCACAACCTGTGTGTGTGTGTTTTGGTGGATGCGTCAATAATCTGTAAACCCTTTAATATTGGTCTCTTAGAATGTTGACTGATTAAACAAAATAATTGATTAATGTTCATATGTCAGTACTTGGTGTGTCCGGTGATGTAATTTATTTTTCTTTGCAGGCATTCGTGATTTAATGCGAAACATGGCTGTGAATGGAAAAATTGATTACCGTATGTATTCCAGGACTATATTCAGGTTTGTAATTTACACAGTGAAACCAGTCAAAACAAAGTATTAAAATCCTTTGAAAATATTATTAAAAGCAGGCACATTACATGGTAAGAGATGTGATGAAATAAGTGATACACACTATCATCATTGTATGGTGTTCTGTTGTGTGACAGGTCCCAGATATTACCAATCATCTCCATTCATATGTATTTGGTTTGAACTGTTGAGCTTTCATCTCTACATAAGATACTCCACTTTGCATTTCGTACACAAGCTCATCTTCTCTCCTTTCATGGTTCTTTCAAAAACTGGTGTTAATTGTTCATTTTCTCTGAGGATTAAATATACTTATACTTAATATTAAATACTTAAAAGTTGGTTAGGTTACATTATTTAATCTAAACAACTTCACAGCAGCTGTAACAAAGTTATTTATAAAATAATAACTGTATTTTTTCCTTTACAAGTGGGTATTAAATAAAAAACCGATATCATATTCTTATACCATAAGAAGTAATATAATCACGTTATGTTCATGATGAGTTCTATTTCTTGTGTATAGTGTGTTTCAGTGTTTGCATTAAACAAAACATTTTTAAATCAGTGTTGAGCCTTTGCCAAGTAGTGTGCATGATATTTTCCAACAAATTCGTATACTGTATGAGAGTAGACTATTGATGTATACTACTTTACATGTCAGAAGTATAACGATATATTTACAAATTACTTTATTTTATATTCTTATGTTATTATTATTATTCAATAAAAAATAAAATACTTTTTAACAACAATATACTTTTATTTTAATTATTGTATTGTATTCAATTATTCAGAAACATAAATATAATTAAAGTAAAAATAAATAGTTGTAATAATTTAATTAAAAAGTATATTTTTGTTAAAAGGAATATCTTAATTATTCAACAATGATATATAACTCTCTCTCTTCCCCCTCCCACTCTCTGTGGGGCGGGGGTTGAATATATGAGTGATAGTTTAATCTTGTTTTCAACAAATTCCAGTTACATTGCAATCTGATAGGTTAGAGTCTGTACTTAAAATGGACAAATTTTTGGTTAAGTGACCAAAATACTAGGTAAAGTGGTAAGTAAACAGCCATTCCATTCTAATCAGCCTACACATACATATTGTTACATTATTACATTACATTTAATGCAAACAGTCTTCTTTACAATTGAATTAAAGGTACACAATTTAACTATAACGTTAGGTGAGACTGACAAATACAAAAACAATACCAATACATCTATTACAATATAGAATACTACAAGGACAAGATACTACAGATTTAAAGGTAAGAAAAAGGGATAAACGTTACAATATATATAATTGCCCATCTTCTTTATTTACAGTGTGGAACAGTAGATCCTGTTACAGTATACTGGACTTAGTACTTAGTTGAGGCACAGATACTTCCTAAATAATACATCTACTCTACATGAGTGTTGTGGTTGGTTAGGTAATGATAGTACATTGTTGTGTGTAATGATAGTACATTGGGTTTGATGTTTCTTTACAAACCCAATTGACTCTGTAGTGCTCAATTCTACGTCTTTCGACCTCACTGTAACTGTTTATTCTCCGTTTCCTCCAGCGGTTGTTCATGTAACCTGTCTTGTATGTTACTGTACTAATTTTTAAAATAAACACTTATGTATCTTGTAGCATAAGCTATTAACCGTAGTGCATACTCCTTCTTTATCTAAAAAGTGGTAGATATTGTTAAGCCCCTTACCTTTTACTTCCATGTCCTTAAGGGAATGGAAGTATGGTGATGGCAAAAAAAAAAATCGTGTTCGAGATTTTTGCAGATTCTGATTGTACTACCCTCAAAACATGAAAAGTCATTTTTTGAAAAGTGTGTGTGTGTGTGTTTGTGTGTAGATTTTTTTCTATGGCAAACGATAACAGCCAAAAATTCAAACAGAATCGAATACTTGGATTTCGTTGTCCATGACGTGTCCATTAATTAACTAAATATAATTATTACACTACGACTCGGAACACAATAGTAGTGTAATAATTATATTTAGAATCAAATATTTTTTTACATACAGCCCTGATTTGTATAGTACTCAAGACCTATTGGTTTTGGTGAAGATCGGTTAACGGAAAGGGGTAGTTTACCTGCAACATTTTAACAAGGGTATTTTCTGTGGCAAACGATAAGAGCCGCAAATTCAAACTGAATAAAATAATTTTCTGCGTACAGCCCTGTGTAGAGTACTCAAGACGTATTGTTCTTTGTGAAGATCGGTTAAGGGAAAGGAGTAGTTTGATTATGTGATTTGATTAATGCTTGTGACTGTGGTTTGATTATCTGAAATTAATGCTTCTATTACCTTCCAACACTAATATTACCTTAAAACAGGAATTATAGACATGCTACTTTAGAGTTGTGTCTTTATGGCTGGGATTACATTGATTGATGGGATTATTACTTATTACAAACTGGTTTACATTCCATAGTAGTAATTTTTTCCTTAGTTTGCCAAATTTTGTTGACTGATTAATTCTATTTAGTGTGTCTGAGCCTAATTTAGGTATCTATGGTATTTTATACATAACAGTGTGTCTATTTTCTTACAACCTTTTTCTTCTTTGACAATTCATAATAGCCATAATAGCATAATATTCTTAATAGCAACATTACTAACATTATTACACACAAAACATATTTAAACATAACTAACTCTTAATACAATTAATTAAACAAATTGAACCTTCTAATTGTAGTCTTTTCCCTTGAAACAAATATGGGACTTGGGTTTAAATCCTAATTAATACAATGTTGCTGAACATTCAGAATAATATAAATCATGTCTCCCTTAATCTTACTTATAGTCTACGTTTCATTTGTTTCATACATTTGGGGTGAATCATTAATTTTAACAGTCTTTTCTGTTATTACTGATCATTCATTATATTACACTTTTTCTTCCTTCACTTAGCACTTTTTCCCACAGTGTTCAGCTTATAATTATTTACAATATTGTTACAGGTAGTCGTGAGTGGTAAGGAGGTGACTCTACACACTTCTACATTAATACAGCGAGTTAAGTGTCTGTGAATCCCCAGATTGTTCCAGCAACTACACAATTATTGTCGATGCATCACCTGGAAAGATATTCTGGACCTCTGCGGACCTCCACATGAACTCGAACAAATCCTGGTTTGCATTTCTTGTTCGCCACATGAACTCACTTAAATAGGAATCTAAGCGTTCCCTTCTCACACCACATTCAATCACGTTTCGGCGTTTACAGGACCGCCACATGCTTTCTACGCCTTGTGTATGTGCTCCCGTTTGAGGATCCACGAAGTTATAACTATGGTTTACAGTCAAATGAGTGTACTGTTGTGGCAAATTAACAATTTGACGGTATGAACGCCACTCATCTGACATTATAACGGACCCTGGTTCAATATTTGCCACTATGAGAGGTAGGAGGGTAGCTGCTGACCGATCTTCGATACGACACAAGAAACATTCCTTTGTTTCTCGACAGAATCCTCCGAAAACCCACTGTTGTGGATACACCCGGCCAACATTATTTTTTCTCTTGGCAAAGAGACTCTCGTCAATTTCAACTGTTAAATTTGGTCCTCCAATTTCCTGTGGGTTGCTCATGATGTCTTCAGCACAGATATGTCTTAAGTAAGCCGTCCAATGTGTGTGTGTTTTGTTGTCGATTTTCAGTTGATTTTTACTGTTTTTCACACTACTACGGCCTTCACACCAGTCATAAATAAATTTTATTATTGTTCTCAGGGGTAATCTGGACCCCTCTAAAAATGTGTCCTTGCAAACTGGCTTATACTCACGGCAAGTCTTCTTATTACAACACCAACGCTGTTGCTGCCCAAGTGCTAAAATCATATCATGTCCATTACCACATTGACGAGGATTGTGAACCAAATCTTTTTCTTTAAGAAAAGAAACTGCAGCATCCTCGTCTGTACTAATAACACTACCATCGTAGCTAATCACAACACAACACTGATTTAAAATGTAACAAAAGAAGTGAACAAGCATGTAACAACACCAATTAAAAATATAATAAATGTAATTTGCAAATTCATAAGTGTGTTTTATTTTGGTTTCCACTGTACTATGTGACGATCGGTGAGACCGTCGTAACAATTTAACAAATCATCCCAATTAATTCAATATTATACTTTGAGGATTATAATTTTACATAACCCCCTTCCACCTCCACACTCCCCCACACAACCTACCAACTAAACAAACCGTTACAAGTTCCGGACATTCTGTATCATACCCCGCTGATGAAGGTGAACACCACACTGAAATGTCGTACGAGGAAAATAAACAAAGTAAGTTTCACATGTGAAAGTGTAGTAATTAATATTCATAAAACATTATTAGTATTTGATTTCAAGCTTGCAGAAGTCAATCCAAATAAATGATGTCTGAATGTATGTACACACATAAAAGGCAAAATACAAGTGTCCTGTCTTGTCTGCTGTCATAGAAAATATATTCTGTATTTCTTTACGGTTGCAACTTCATTCATGTGAGTGAAAATTAATTTATATAAATTTCAAATCCACTTGGAATCAACACCGATGACTGTAAACAAATATAATAAATTCCTTTTGTGATCACTTTGGGCCAATATGAATTTAATAGCACTAGCCGAATAATAACAATAACTGATAACAAGATTATGCAAGATTTGCCATTACTTTCCCATACCTGTGATTACAGGTATATTGATATACCTGTTACTATGTATAGAGGTGTTACTATATATATTGTATGTTAAAACTGTTAGGTGTATTTTATAATCTGGAACATTTTACACCAAATGATTTAATCACAAAAGATTATGTAAAACACAAAATTACAACAAACACACCAAAAGTACGTATAGAAATTACAACAGTCATAATGAACAAACAAGAAATAAACATAATTGCAAAGAAGGAACCAAGGTAATTCTAATATTTAAGAAATAAACAATAAAACTGAGAAATTCTTCTCCGAAAACAATATAACTCAAATAACCAAAGATCCCACAATAAAATACCAAAAACAAATTCATAAATAATGCAAAATACATAATCCAAACAGAAAACATAAAATACCTAAAAAGAAATTAAACCTAACCCCCCAAAACTAAACGCATTACCAAAAATACACAAACCCAATATACCCATTTGACCTTTGATAAATAACACACAAGCACCCTCCCACAAAATCGCCAGACACCTAGATAAACTAATCAGAAAACATATAAATCTAACCAACAAACAACATAAATCTAACCAACAAACAACACTTCTGTTAAAAACAACATAGAACTTGTCAAAAAACTAGAACACATCCATATACCACACAACTCAACATTAGCATCATTTGACATAACGAATTTATACACCAATGTACCTGTTGAAGACACCATAGTAACAAGGTAAGTGTTTGGAATACTGTTTTATGAACATGAGGTGGTATATGTTAGTGATCACAATTCTGTGGTTGAGGCTGAAGGTAGAAGTAGTTTCTATAGAAATATTTCGTTTCTAAAATGATTTCAAATATAAATCTTAGAACATGGTAGTCATGTATGGTTCTCCATACCGATATTTTAATTATTTGCATCAAATAGTATTATTGTTTAATAAATGTTCTATCCAGATCAAATTATGTGTATACAGTTCTGGAAAAAATTAGACAGGCATAATATTTTGTTTGTTTATTGTAAACTATGTTTGGAAGTATCCCAAAGTAAATTTAACATTAGTCTTGTCAATCAATGAGGCCAGTCAGTTTTTTAAGGCCAGGAGAATCCTTGAAAAGTTTGGAGCATCACTAGGGGATCTGTGAAAAACTGGCAGATTTGAGTAGTCACTTGATAAAGGATGGTGTTGTAAAAGCAACAATTCTTTCAGAATTTTTTATAACCCTGTCAGTCTGCAAATAATACACTGTATTACAGTATACAAATGTAGTGTAACATCTTAGCACAATACTATATGATAAATTTGGATAAAAGTCTCATTGCCAATAGACAGGATAGCTGGTGTGATCAGACATAACAAATTTGTATTAGTTTTTGAAAATTTATTCCTATCAAACTGGAGTAAGCATATTTTCAAACCTTTATGGACGTGTGTCATGGAATTTACAGATTGCACCAAAAGAAACAATTAAAATATATCTTTTCAATTAAACAAAAATTGGTCTTGTAATATGATTCGGTAATACAGCAGGAACTAATCAGTTAATTGCTATTACAAAATGCCTTATTCCTTTTCCATGATGATCAGATTTTGCTATACGCCTGCATAAATATAAATTATTAAAATGCTTAACTCCCAACACAAAGTTGAACACATGATGAAAAGTTCATCATGTCACATATTCTAGTAACAAGGTAAGTTTTTGGAATACTGTTTTAGCTGAATTTATACACTAGGAGGACACTCAGCATTTAGTTTGTGTGTGTAACTCTGGTTAATCAAAGAGAATTATTTGTGTAAATTCAAATTTAGTAAAACGAATCTACTACTGTAAATGCCTGGAATGCTATGCATTAAAGAATTTTAATTAACTTTATATGGGGAAAACTGGTTTACATACATTATTTCTGAAAATAATAATCCTGAAATGTAATCAGTACTTATATCAAGTTAAGTGCAATAATTAAATATATTCTTCAACTTGCACGTTAAATAGATCCCTTCTCCTTCACTTACCAGGCAAACATAAGGGAAGCTCTACTAAATACAGGATTTCTTGGAACTGTGTAGAGTGGGATCAGTGGAGTAACTTGTGGAGGGGGGTTATCAGGGGATCAATTCCCCTCCAGAACTATTCGAAATTTCAGCAGAATTCCATAATTTCCTAAGTAGACCCATTTCTAAGCCAGTTTTGTTTGTACAAAGTAATACTTATAAATAATTATAGAAATAAAAATAATTACAATATTGTAACGTTATGTTTTCCCCTTACATAAAATAGGCCCCAACTTAAACCATTTCATGACCATGATACATGAAGAACAAAATACTAAGTCATTAACTAAATTGTATACTATAAATATTGTCTGAGATACGGTAATAAAAAGAGATAAGAATAATGTAATGAAACTGATAAGAACATTATCAATAAGAAGATTTTACTCCAGTAAACTGCATTAAAAATTGTTAAAAAAGATAAAACTAATGAAAGTTAAAAATAAAGCTAATGAGTTATTCTTAGATGACATCATTAATCTTATTGGTAATGGTGTAAAAGCCTTCCCACAGCGGTTGCAGGTTTGGGCTGATTTATTTCTTCCTTATCATGTTATAGAACTAGGCCTGGCAGCAGGTGTGAGCCCTGAAGAAATTGCAACCAGTCTTCATCTTTGTATTTGCCAAAATAAAGTTGTTCTGAGCCAGGTCATGTAAATTCAGGTTAGGCCAAGTTGCTCATTAGACTTTGTCTAAATTTTAAAGATATAAAGTGTTGATAAAGATTTTAGGACTGTACATTAAAAACATTGTTTGCACATATGAGTAGGAACCAGATGTATTAATATAATGTTACCCAACAAGATACAGGAACAATTATGTATATTTAATTAAGTAGTTAGTGGACTTAAAACCTGCAGTAGAAACTCCAGTTTTTATAAAACAAATAGGGAGAGAATTGCAGATTTGATGTTTGTAAATGTTATATCTATTTTCTTCTAAGTAACTAATGGCTGGTTATTTGTAATCACGTTTTCTCATAATGTATGTTGTTAATGACCTTTTTACTTCCATATTCCTTAAGGAATGGAAGTATGGTGATGGCAAAAAAAATCGTGTTCGAGATTATTGCAGATTCTGATTCTACTACACTCAAAACATGAAAAAAAGTCGTTTTCCGAAAAGTGTCTGTGTGTCTATCTGTCTATCTGTGTGTCTGTCTGTCTATAGATTTTTTTTCTATGGCAAACGATAACTGCCGCAAATTCAAACAGAATCAAATAATTTTTTGCATGCAGCCCTGATTTGCAGAGTACTCGCGACCTATTGTTTTTGGTGAAGATCGGTTGAGGGAAAGGGGTAGTTTACCTGCAACGGTTTTTTTTTAGCAAGGGCAATTTTGTTTGTTTGGCAAACGATAACAGCCGCAAATTCAAACAGAATCAAATAATGTTTCGCATACAGCCCTGAACTGTAGAGTTCTCAAGATCTGTTGATTTTGGTGAAGATCGGTTAAAGGAAAGGGGTAGTTTACCTGTAACGTTTTATGTTTTAACAAGGGTATTTCCTATGGCAAACGATAACAGCCGCAAATTCAAACAGAATCAAAAGATTATTTGCATACAGCCCTAAATTGTAGAGTTCTCAAGACCTATTGTTTTTGGTGAAGTTCGGTTGAGGGAAAGGGGTAGTTTACCTGCAACGTTTTTTTAACAAGGGTATTTTCTATGGCAAACGATAACAGCCGCAAATTCAAACAGAATCAAATAATGTTTCGCATTCAGCCCTGATTTGTAGAGTGCTCAAGACCTATTGTTTTTGGTGAAGATCGGTTGAGGGAAAGGGGTAGTTTACCTGCAACGTTTTTTTAACAAGGGTATTTTCTATGGCAAACGATAACAGCCGCAAATTCAAACAGAATCAAATAATGTTCTCCATAAAGCCCTGATTTGTAGAGTACTCAAGACCTATTGTTTTTGGTGAAGATCGGTTAAGGGGAAGGGGTAGTTTACCTGCAACGTTTTTTTATCAAGCGTATTTTCTATGGCAAACGATAACAGCCGCAAATTCAAACAGAATCAAATAATTTTTTGCATACGTCCCTGAATTGTAGAGGTCTCAATGACTTTCGATTTTGGTGAAGATCGGTTAAGGGGAAGGGGTAGTTTACCTGCAACCTTTTACGTTTTAACAAGAGTAAAGTACTTGAAAATTTATTTAAACTTTTTGAAACAATGGTAATTGTTAAAAATAAAATAATTTTGTTGCCAGGCAATAAAATTATAATTTTTTCATTTTAATGTAATATAATATTTTTCATTTAATACAGCAATAAAAAGGCAGGTAAGACACAGCCTGGCTGTTTGGCTGAAAATGATTTTAAATATAAATCTTAGAATATGGAAGTCATGTATGGTTCTCCATACCGATATTTTTAAGGGTATGAAAAACAACAACAGATATTGGTATTTGAAAAAAGGTGAATTTTATTGGTACATACTAAAGTATAGAGTCAAATTTGTTTCTATTCATTAACAAAGGTCCGTACTGTAATAATTTTGTGTGTAATATACAAGCATTCTTTAATATGTTTACGAGATTCTCCCAATTTTATTTGCATTAATTTAGACCGTAGTAACATTAAATTCCACTGTAACCCATTATTAATACTTAATCATTTGCATGTTAACAGAAACTACACATTGCTTATTATTGCATTATGTTGAAAAAAGGATTTTAATGTACTTGTTTGGTTATAGCCTACATTAGATTGTACTAGGTTCTAAATTGGAAGTACGTTTTAATTCCGGTACTTTGAATAAAGACAGCCTTTAATGTTATATACAGCCTTTGAATGTACACTAACTAATTTCTGTACTTCCAATAAATACACCCTTTTAATGTACACGAACAAAGTAAATTTTATTTAAGTTACATTGTCGTACATAACCTCCATACGCTGGCATTAGTTACTTGTGAAGAAAACAGTTGGACGTACCCATCGGACACCGAAATATAGTACACGCGCGGCGCCGGAAGTTACATTTTGCCGCTGAATATTCCCCAAGACCCCATCTTACACATAACCCCCACGAATTTTTGAAAATAACTAGTTAATATATAGTCTATAAAAGGCCTTAAGCATCAGATCTTTATTTTCATTGCGAAATATATTTTTGGAACTACGCCTCTGCTCACCGCAGACAGTGAGGCTCAGACAAAATTCATTGGCGGGTTTTGTATAGAGATGTACAACCACACTAAGCATGTGTAGTTCATGAACGAAAAGGTTTAATTGAACTAGTTCGAGAAAAAGAACTGTAGGGAGCGGTCTTCGTTTCAGTGAACTATCGTTCTTTTACCCCTCCACTACCTATTGGAATGCGCATGCACGATACTCCCCTGAGTCCACCTCTACCCCACTCCCAGGACAGGACCTAAACGTCCGAAGATCGAAACCTTTCCTTTTCCTTGCAGTTCACTAGTTGCTAGTTCGTTAGTTCACTTAGTTGGTTTTTGCTTTTTGGTCAGTTCAGTTCAGTTCGGTTCAGATCTGTCCTGTACAAGAGTGCTCTAAAGTTCATTATTCATATCGTTCTTCCAACCACGAAGTCGGAACTGGCTTGCCGTTTACTTTTTCGAGCCGTACACTATTACTGGATTACTGGGTAAGTTTTTTGTTTTTTAATTAGTTTTTTGTCCAAGTACTTATCAGAAAGTAATGTTTTTTACTTTTTTCGTAAAAATTCGTAGACCAGTAACGAATCAACGATTATTTTAGATTAAAAAACCTAAAAATTTGTGAAATAAAATGAATCTGAAAAATCGAGTTTTTAAAAATGATGTATTTTGCCATATCTTTTTTTAAATTTCTTAAACAGCTTCAGATTCTTGCTCTACACTTCTACAGTGTGTTATCATTTATCAATTATAATTTGTGTAGATATTATGTTCATATAAATATTGATGTTGTGATCGATATATCGAAAATCGCACAAATTAAAATTTTTAATTTTAATAAGTAAGAGTATCATACACCCTTACCTATACCCAGATTCCTGAATCAACTTGAAACTTTCCAGTACCAACACGCCAAGAAAGGTATTAAGTAAAGAATAATAATAATAATTACTTTAATTATTAAAAATGCGACTATATAAATAAAGAAATCCCTAAGTCATAATAAAGTAAACATAAAGTATTTACATTCTAATTAATGAATAATTAATAATATATAAAGTACGAACTATTTTCTTAGTGCGTAAATACGCACCAGCTTACTGAGCCCTCGCCCCTAAACTATACGCGCATTCGCCAGTAGAACTTCGCATGACAAGATGTGAGTTTTGGTGTTGTGTACATACACGTAAGTGTATGTCCTTAAAAGTATATCCAGCGTGAGATGGTTTTATTGTGAATAATGTAGTGTGTAGAGTTAGTGAGAATACATACAGAAAGAAAAAGGTAGCCAACACATCTCTTTTAAAATATAAAATGTAAGTGTAAGATAGGTAACTACTAGACTTTAGTACTGCAAAGTGAGAACTATAATTAAAAAAAAAAAAATGTGAACTACAAAAGTCTGGACCAAGGAAAGTGAAACTACAACAGTTGGAACTTCAAGTAAACAACCGATCTTCGAGAGCAGAAATAATCAACCCGATGTAGATTCGCCAGGAACAACGTACTCCACCTTTAGAAGACGACAGGAGATGCCCCAAGGATACAACAACAACTTCCTATGAAATTCAGGTGATATCAAACCACAACTTTTGTAAATTTCGCCTTAATAAAAGAAGTAACAAAGAACTTTAAAGAACTTTAGCAATGTAAAGAACAAATTATCAGATTTGTAAATTTTGTAATTTTGTAATGAAGTAATAGTAACAGCAATGTATAGATAAATGTAAGATAATAATGTAGAGTATCACCAATATTATTCTTCAAATAATATGGTTGAAGTTTTGATAAATTAATTATTTTGAGAAAGTTGAGACCCGGATCCGTGGTATTAAAACTAACATCTATATGAATAAATTTTGAGATAAAACGAATAATATACTTAAGATCTTTGAAGCAGTAAAAGCAGAATTTACTAAAATAACTTTTCTTTAAAATCAAGCATAATATTTGAATAGCAATAAAGAGATGTTTTTGCTAACACCTAGTGAGTGAATAAATTTATGCAAACCTTGTCAATTTCCTATATCATAATTGTTTTGTAATTTGTTGGTAAAACTTTTGTACTAACAACGGCAGCTAGTTTAATTTACTGGTAAAGAATTGAACTAGTTCCCGACTTTTGTGTTGTCTTAACAAGGGAGACGGCACAAAATTGCGCCACTCTGCCTTATTTAACAAGATTTATCGAGAAGTGCAACTCTATTGGTGCATGTAAAACAAGTATATGCCAACTACCCTATGTACAGATAGACCTTGGAGCAACGAATACCCTTGGTTTAATTGATTCCCGATCTACCCGTAGTATAATTAGTAAACAGTTAGCCACCTTATTAGCTAATCATAAACTGATTAAACGTAGCCAAATGGTGAACATAAAGTGTACCACCGCAAATAAACAAAACCTAAAGATATCGCACAGTATTACGGTGAAATTAAAAATTAAGAATTTTACTTGGTATATTCCCCTACTAGTAGCTGAAGAGTTAGGACAGAACTTAATATTAGGCGCGGATTTTATAAGAAAAACTTCCTTAATCCTTGATATATATGCAAAACAATATTTCTTCAGATTTGATCGTACTCGAAAATATCAGTTTGACTCCGAGTTAAGTAACGACGCTATTAGTGAAACCGCAACTATTCATTCAGAGCATCATGAATCGAGTCTGAGTCATTTAAAAGGAAATGAGAGACTAAGAATCCAAAAGTTAATAAAAGAATTTTCTGCTGTACTCACCCCCAAGTTAGGATTAACTCATTTAATCGAATATAAAATAAATTTTAGTGACAGTAAGGTAATACGACTGCACCCATACAAATTATCTCCGCCTAAGATGGAAATAATGAGAAACCACATTAACAAACTCCTTGATCAGCACGTCATTGAACCGTCAACGTCTCCATACTCATCACCTGCATTCCTAGTACCAAAAGGAACTGACAAACATAGACTAGTCGTGGATTATAGACAACTAAATAAGAGTATAGAATTTGAATCGATACCACTGCCAGACATACACAGTGCGTTTCACTATTTTACAATAGCGAAAATCTTCACCATAATGGATCTCAACCAAGCATTCCATCAAATCCCACTAGCTGAGGAATCAAAACATTTAACTGCTTTTGCTGTCCCATTTAATCTATATCAATTTACGAGAGTACCATTCGGTATATCACAAGGAAGTTCAGTATGTAGCCGACTGTTAGAAAAAATTTTCCATGACGTTAAATTTAAATTTGTATATCATTATCTTGACGATATAGTAGTATATAGTGAGTCAATGGATCAACATATTGATCACTTGCGTGAAGTATTATCCAGGTTAAAGAAAGCCGGACTGACCGTAAACCCGTGTAAAGTTAATTTCGCAGTAAAACAATTCTCCTTCTTAGGTCACATAGTATCAGCCGAAGGTAAGGTTACCATTGATCCCGAACGTACACGCGCAATCCGAGAATTTTTACCTCCGAGAGACGTCAAAGGTATAGCTAGATTTTTAGGTATGATTAATTATTTTCATAAGCACATACCCCACTTAGCGGATATAGCAGCCCCATTAAATGCCTTAAGAAAGAAAGGAACGAAATTCGAGTGGACTACTCAACATCAAGAAGCGTTTGAAACACTTAAAGAAAGCATTATATCCCCACCTGTATTGCAGTTAGCGGATTTCAGTAAACCATTTATCGTACAGACCGATAGTTCAAGTGTAGCATTAGGAGCCGTAATATACCAGGAAATAAATAATACTAGACTCCCGATCAGCTATGCATCCCGTACATTGACCGAACAAGAAAGGAAGTTCTCAGCCTACGAACTTGAATGTTTAGCCGTAGTATTCGCCTTTGATAAATTCAAACCATTTTTGGAACACAAAGAATTTCTACTAGAAACCGATAATCAAGCTTTATCATGGTTATTGAATCACCCAAAACAGTTAGGTCGTATCGGAAGATGGGTGTTAAGATTAAATTGCTACAAGTTCAAAGTGCAACATATTCGTGGTACTCAAAATGTAGTAGCCGATACTCTATCCCGCATGTTCCAACTACCCAATACAAGATCTGGAGAAGACAATATTGAAACCACTACCGTTAATACACTAATTACTAACTTTCCCCTTGCATTTAAGGATATAGCATATCACCAACAACAAGATCCGAAATTGTGCAAAATAATCGAACAAATAGAAAAAGGAAATAACTCTGACAAATATATCTTGAGTAAAAGAGTACTTTGTTTTAAAAAGGCAAACGGAAAATTACTGAGAATAATCGCCCCGGAAATAATCAAACCCATGTTAATGGAGTACTACCATTCATCGGCAATTGGAGCTCATATGGGAATTAGGAAAACTATACATCGTATTCGCAAGGAATACCACTGGGAAAACATGAATAGTGAAATAAAAAAGTTCGTGAAAGAATGCGAAATTTGTGCCCTGAGAAAACCAGCAAGAACCAGTCAAGTCGGAAAATTAATCTCCGAAATACCTACCACTCCCTTCTCGAAAATATACATAGACTATTCTGGACCTTATCCCCGCTCTAAATCCGGAAATACTATGCTGTTAATTTGTGTAGACTCATTCACTAAATTCGTGTGGATGTATCCTATGCGTCGTGCATTAGCATCTACGACAATTAAAATTCTACAAGAACGACTATTTAAAGACTATGGTACACCTTTAAGCTTAATATCTGACAATGGACCCCAGTTTAAGTCGAAAGAATTTAACGACATGTGTTTTAAATTAGGTATAAATCATATTACCGTGACCGAGTACAGACCGCAAGGAAACCTAGCAGAAAGATACTTGCGTAACTTAAAATCAGCATTAATATCTTATCATGCTAAAGACCAGACAACCTGGGATCAAAATATTTCGTGGATACAATTTGCATTCAATTCAGCGTATCATGAAGGTCATAAATCAACACCATTTGATTTACTGTACAAGTACAAACCCAACCATCCTTTAACCACAAAGTGGAAAATCAATGAGTTATTACCCCGCGACGTAAATGGGAATAACATACGCAAAATATGGAACGAAGCTCGTGCAAATTTGAGAGCGAATTTACAAAAATCAAGGAAGTATCATGAGCATAATAATAGGCAAATAAAGTATAAAATAGGTGATTTAGTAATGTATAAAACTCATCCTATGAGTAAAGCAGTTGATAGGACCACTTCGAAACTATCATATCGATGGTGTGGCCCCTACCAAATTCATAAGTTCATCACCCCCGTTACTGTAGCTCTGTATGAACCCAATACAGAAAATTACGTTCGCTGAAGCCATCTGTCTCAAATAAAAAAATGTTTTACGTGTCAAAATACAGAAGAAAGACTACGAGAAAGATAGAAAACCTAGAATACTATCTAAGTATTAAGAATAAAATATGTTGTATATACTTATACCGAAATAGGATAAGATTGTGCAACATCCTATACTATAAGTGAGTATAAACTCAAAACCCCTTCGTACGAATACTAGCGAGGCCTGATCAACCTTAGCTAATGTCCTGCGAGAATGTTATTATACATGAGAAATCTGATGACAATGATAATGAAGATGAAGAGAGAGAAAGAAAGAAAGAAAAATAATCCTTAGCGCTGTAAACTAAAAGTAATTCTATTGTTCTTACAATACGTGATTATTATTAGTAACATACTCATGAGTATAACTCCGTAAAACGAGTGACCAATTCAAGAAAAAACCGGTAGTAGATGTAAGAATTAAAATAAGGTAGATTTACGTTTTGTGTATTTTTATATAGTAGATGTAGTAGAATTTAGATGTGACATAAGTGTAAGATAATCAATTGATGAATAGAAATAATCTGAGAGAGAGAAATTTCAGTATGGAATTCTGTGTCAAAATATAATTGTTTATTAGATTTCCTATTATTATTACACCCCCCCGTTTTTCATAGTTAAGTGCAGGAGGATGTGACGATTTTAAATATATCGAAAATCGCACAAATTAAAATTTTTAATTTTAATAAGTAAGAGTATCATACACCCTTACCTATACCCAGATTCCTGAATCAACTTGAAACTTTCCAGTACCAACACGCCAAGAAAGGTATTAAGTAAAGAATAATAATAATAATTACTTTAATTATTAAAAATGCGACTATATAAATAAAGAAATCCCTAAGTCATAATAAAGTAAACATAAAGTATTTACATTCTAATTAATGAATAATTAATAATATATAAAGTACGAACTATTTTCTTAGTGCGTAAATACGCACCAGCTTACTGAGCCCTCGCCCCTAAACTATACGCGCATTCGCCAGTAGAACTTCGCCATGACAAGATGTGAGTTTTGGTGTTGTGTACATACACGTAAGTGTATGTCCTTAAAAGTATATCCAGCGTGAGATGGTTTTATTGTGAATAATGTAGTGTGTAGAGTTAGTGAGAATACATACAGAAAGAAAAAGGTAGCCAACACATCTCTTTTAAAATATAAAATGTAAGTGTAAGATAGGTAACTACTAGACTTTAGTACTGCAAAGTGAGAACTATAATTAAAAAAAAAAAAAATGTGAACTACAAAAGTCTGGACCAAGGAAAGTGAAACTACAACAGTTGGAACTTCAAGTAAACAACCGATCTTCGAGAGCAGAAATAATCAACCCGATGTAGATTCACCAGGAACAACGTACTCCACCTTTAGAAGACGACAGGAGATGCCCCAAGGATACAACAACAACTTCATATGAAATTCAGGTGATATCAAACCACAACTTTTGTAAATTTCGCCTTAATAAAAGAAGTAACAAAGAACTTTAAAGAACTTTAGCAATGTAAAGAACAAATTATCAGATTTGTAAATTTTGTAATTTTGTAATGAAGTAATAGTAACAGCAATGTATAGATAAATGTAAGATAATAATGTAGAGTATCACCAATATTATTCTTCAAATAATATGGTTGAAGTTTTGATAAATTAATTATTTTGAGAAAGTTGAGACCCGGATCCGTGGTATTAAAACTAACATCTATATGAATAAATTTTGAGATAAAACGAATAATATACTTAAGATCTTTGAAGCAGTAAAAGCAGAATTTACTAAAATAACTTTTCTTTAAAATCAAGCATAATATTTGAATAGCAATAAAGAGATGTTTTTGCTAACACCTAGTGAGTGAATAAATTTATGCAAACCTTGTCAATTTCCTATATCATAATTGTTTTGTAATTTGTTGGTAAAAATTTTGTACTAACAACGGCAGCTAGTTTAATTTACTGGTAAAGAATTGAACTAGTTCCCGACTTTTGTGTTGTCTTAACAAGGGAGACGGCACAATGTGTACCTAATTAGTGGTCGATTTTTAATTACCTAAATTTACCTAGTTAGTACCTGCTAGGTACTCTTTATATCGCACTACATGACTGCACCTGAATAAACACATACTGTTATGTCTAGTCTACACCAGGTCATAATAATGTCAAGTCGCCGTGATAAACATGAAAATAAAAGTAGGGTACTACACTTGGTGGCTAAACTGTGTTGGGTGTGAAGAGTGTTGAGCTGTTGTTATGTCTACATGTCTGCGGTCCTGAAGTTCGAGCTCTGGCAAATCGAAAACATCGAGCCAACACTGTTCAAAACATCAGATTCGTGGAACTCCGTATCTAGAATTGCGGGCGCTCTCGCAATAGATAGAGCCAATTCATTTACACTTTTTTTCAGTGTAAGCACGCTTACTAGTGCGTGCTAATTACTCGTCCTGTGTGAATTGGTGTACGCAGGCCCCGATTATAGGGACCTTGCACCCTGGGCAAAGCATTCTTATAGCCGCCCCCCTTTCATTTTTTTTACTTTTCTCCCCCACCCCCACCACCTTACACTAGGGAAACAACAAACTATAATGAAGATAAACGTTTGGCAGTTTTTATCTGTGATGAAATAACTGAAATTATACATATTTCACTACTAAGAGAACACATTTTTTTGCACAACGAAGTGAACGCGGTAACATTGAAAGCGTATACTGAAAGGAAACATCAATCATGAAAGAGGAAATGACTGTATTAATTTTTTTTTTACCGCAGTGTAAACAAGTTTGTTGTCAGTAAGAGTTGCAAGTTACTGATATGAGTAACTTATGAGTTACTGATGTGAGGCGACATCCGCCGCTGATCGTTTATCAAAAGGCTATACGTCAAACATATAAGCAAAAGGCTATAAGGCAAACATCACACACACACACACGCACGCACAGAGGAAACTATGCGTAATATAATATTATTCATTACATATTCCTTGGCGCGTGCCGGCGTGCATTCGAACGTAGTTTCCTTCATTCCTAGAATTTTAACAATAACACTCAACCGTCTACTGTCTTATAGTCTTAACGCGTATTGTTTTTCGTTCCTTGGCGCCCCCTTGGACCAGGCGCCCTGGGCATTTGCTCAGTCAGCCCATTTAAAGCCCGGGGTCTCGGTGTACGTAGTAATTGGTGACAGTTTTAGTGTTTACAAATATTTTTTACACTTTTAATACTGTGTGTACATACTGTACATATTATCATTTATTGTACATAACCAATTATATAGCCTGGTAACCTACTGTATAAGTTTTATTTTATTTTAGACTGTCTCATTTAATGAAATAATAAACATTTTGTATTCTTCTGATAATCCGACCTTTTTTGCTTCCGACCATACCCCCAGTCCCACAGGTGACGAATTAGCGAGGTTCTACTGTAATTATTTTATATAAAAATGTATATTAAATCCGACAATCTAACAATAGGGGTTTTGGATATCGGATTATCTTCACTATCAAATTCGTCATCAGAGACATCAAGTTCATCACTATCTAATCTAATGCTAATGGTATTGCCAAAGGTATGTTTACCATGGCAATAATGTCTTCATCTGACAGAAATTTATTAGATATTTTAAATATTTTATAACGAAATTAGTTCAAGAAATGTAAAATAAATGAAATATAAAATCTAAAAAAACAAAGAATATTTCTATTTTCCACGCTGGGTGCCAGTTTGCCGTCGCCCTTATGATTTATCAGTTTTAAGGGTTTTTGTAAGTACTCTTATTTATTGGTAGCTTAACATTAAAAATGAACCTTTTACCTTGTGCATTGAACAAGTTCAATAAGAAGAACTATCTAGAAAGGAACAGTTCCGTAAAAAGAACGACTTTGCCCATCTCTAAACCACACTCCCCTGAGTAAGTCCCCTTCGTAGTATATACTTAGTATTTACCGGAAGTTGACTAGTTGACTATCTCTGTCTTTAGAATTTTACCAACAAAGATGACAACATGGCAACATCCGACTGTTGTCCATCACTGCATTAAGAACGATTCGTGATTTGTAAATTTGTATGGCACTCCACTGAATTTGAATGTGTTAATATGGTGAATAGCATAGTTTGTATTTACATATTCATCAATTAATTATTGTTATCGTGCGTTCGAAAAGTTTATTACCTGCAGCGGTGTATTGAATAGTTTATGTTAGTGAAACTAAATTATAGCAGCCGTAATATACTTACGAAGGTCTAAGGTAATTTACTTATTTAAAGACAACTGGACGTTAGGTTAAGGTGGAAACAGCGAGTAGAAGAGACTCAGAAGAATCTATTCTATTCGCTAGGTGGAAGTAACGATAATAGTCATTGATGGGTATGAAGTATAATTACGGATAATTTCATTTGTAATATAATGCAGACTCGTTATCAAAAATTAATTTCAATTGTGATGTGGTTCTTCGTTGTGTTGATGACATTATCCACAAGCTAGAAGAATTACTCGATTGTACGTTAAAATATCTTCCGTTACAGTAAAAAGTTACCAAGGTTTCCTGTTTACTTTTTATTTCCGTTTTAATGTCTGAATTAATAATTCCAACTTTCACATCAGCATATATAAATGTAAGAATTTTTTCAGGCCTGCATATGCTGTAAACACAACACAATGTCTAGTCTAGACTAAGCTTGGAGGTTGGTAACTGTAAAGATACCACTAATTTAATGTATGTGGATTTAACCAGTTTAAGAGTGCGTTATAAATGTACTGAAATTAACGGCATAGTCAAATATTATTATACAACGTACAGGACAAGTTCAAGACTAAATGTAATATTATTATAGCTTGCATAACCCACACCTGGGCAAACATAACCTCACCATGCCTACATAACGGACTACTACCATAAGGTGACTTAATAACTATAAATATGAAATAATAAAACATACAGATATTCAACAGAATACGGAAAATTGCTGTTAGTGGCATTTATGGAAAGTATCAATAGATGAATATATTTTTAGGCATGTGAATATAAGTAAATATGTGATGATTTCTCGAAACTATGTTTTTGTGATAATGTTTTCACAACGATTCAATGCGCATTAAAAAATGAATTGTAGTTACTCAGGTTAACGACAATTTGAAATGACAAATGAATTTATTACAGTTCTTAGAAATGAAAACAAGAAAATAATGATGCTCACTATATTATTATTGAAACGATTTATTAGCTTATATAATTTGTATTGAACTGAACTAAAGTAAATAATACAACTTTTTGTAGACTTCCAAAACAAAATAAAACTTTCAGATTCTGAACACTTTTTGTTTAGACTTATTGTCAGTATATGTTTTATGTATGTAATGAATAGGCCTACCCGTTTTTACTTAAGTCAATGTGTTTAATGTAGCCTAAAGGCAGTGCAGTTCAGCTTGAATAGTAACAGTAACGGAGCCATCTTATGTTGTGCATGAAATAGCTTTGTGGCGGAGGCAGCATAAAGTAGTTTTATAGTTTCTTGTAAGAAATTTATTTTCAAAACGGATTGTATATAATATTTCTGGTTTGGTCAGTACTGTATTGTATTAAGCCAATACATGGCATTAGATATTATTAAAATACACAAAGTAAACTAAAAATCTATTACATAAATGTGTATGTTAACCAACTACTGAATATTATTAATTGGCCATGCACAGCCATTTATTATAAACAAACAGTTCAACATAAACATAATATGATTGCAAGGTGGATATCCCTATTTTCACTATGTTAAATTCTGAAAATTGAGATGCATTTTTCAAAGAAATAACAAAATATAATTTTGTTTTTAATCCTACAATATCTTTCGTATAACATCAGTATTATATGTTTCTTGGGAATGTACAAGAA
The DNA here is from genome assembly GCA_034769895.1 of Magicicada septendecula. NCBI lineage: Eukaryota > Metazoa > Arthropoda > Insecta > Hemiptera > Cicadidae > Magicicada > Magicicada septendecula. The sequence continues at coordinate 382,478,392 of CM068369.1, forward strand.
ATTCAGCTTACACAAATGTCTCTTTTCAGTGATATAACACATCACGTTTTGGATCTGTTAGCTGTTTTTGTATGTGGTTTGTTTTAGTAATGTGTTATTGGGCTGTCAGAAATTATATCAGCGACATGAATATCATTAATGTAACCCTTCATGTTACTGGAAAACTCTTCAAAGTGGTTTCAGCATGAATTCAATCAGTCCCAGTTCTCCTTTTTATATGCAACTTACAAACTATGAAATATTGTTCCATTGTCCATTATGGTATTTCAAGTCATTAAAAATTATAATTTCTACACGATTTCTAATATTATATGTCAAAGATTTTCTGTTTAAGACCAGAATTAAATTTATTGCACCCTGAAAGCTATAGCCTAAATAAGATGAAACGAGTCTTCAGACTAGATAAAGCAGAACAAATATTTCAACTCTTTAAATCTGTCAAACGCTTCAAACTTCCATTGTAAACAACAGTTTGCTAGTAGTATTGCAGTGTATTCCCACAGCTGTCAATTTGGAAGTTATGTGAAACAGAGTATACTGTATAACTTCTGCAAACATTTTGACTCTGAGGTTTCATAAAAATTTTAGCATTCAATTGATAAGCAGTTGTTTCCTTCTCAAAATAATTCTAAAATTATGTCAAAAGTCTTGTAGTGCCGCGATATCCCCCAGGGGCTCACCCATCTTAGTTCGTCTCTCTTTCGTTTATCATATAGAGTGAGTACGTGGACTGGTGACCACGGGATCCTGAGCTAAGAGTATGGAAAGTAGTATCCAACTCTTCCCCTCAAGATGTCAACACATTTGTTCTCAATTTTATAAATCTTGTAAAGGTACAGATTATTTAGCAGTGAGAATCGCTGTGGTTCATCTTTACAACATGACCTACACATTATTGAAGTACTCTTATAAGAGTGGGGGAATTGGGAGGTATGTTTGGAAAAAACCTAATATTTTCTTCAAAAATTAAAGTTTTTGAAATTAAGTTTTTTATTCATAAAACTCATGTAAATAGTTACCTTTTTATGTAACTTCAAAAAATTTACATACCACCTAACATAATTAAAAAAAAAAATAAATAAATTTACCACCCAATTACCCCACATGCTTGTATAAATCATTTCTTGAGGTATATCAAGAATCTTTATTTTAGTGCATGTTAAAATATTGGGGTAATTGGGTGTTAATAAGATAGTCTTAAACTCCATCTGTCACACAAATTTATTTTCCTACAAAATTTTTTAATGAAATAACAGTGTGTTAAAGTTTTTTCTCGTAAACTTTGCACATTTTTTACAAACTAATAAAAATACAAAACTATTGTTGTTGGGTTCAAAAGGCATATGAAATTAGTTACTTTGGATGCTATATTAACAAAAAAATCAATATAACATTTTTAGAAACTGAAGTTTTTTGAGAAAGGCCTAAAACTTTAAAAATAATCGCGATTTTTACTTGCTTTACAAGTGTAAAATAATTTTTGTTACTGATTAAGTTTTTATTAGTTAGTCAGACGTTAGTGAGGGTGGGTGGCGTCTGACAAAATTTTGTGGGCATAACGTGCAAAAAATTTCTTTTGCGGCTAGGAAAAAGCGACTGTTGTTTATTTTTATGTTGTGAACTTGTTGCCTATGACAACTTTAATACAGTGAAAATACAGTCGTCATCGTAATTCAATAATTCCAGTTTTTGTAAGGTTTGAGCTCAATATGCGGAAAAATTCCACAATGAAAACCAGAAAAAGTACAGGCAATTTTTTTACTGAAATCAGTTCTGTTTTTAATTAGGTTGTAATGAGAGATTGATAAGATTTACCAGTGAAAATAATAACTATAAACTATTGCATTAATCTTGTTAAATCAGCTTTCCACTTTTTTCTACACAACATTTTTAACATTTTTTGTTAAGATTTAACTTAAACCAAGTACTCTAAGAACAGTTTCTTTACTTTTTTGTAGTCAACATTTTCAAGGCCCAAATGCCTGCTGCTTACAGGCACTGGTGGTTCAACAGTACACAAAATGTCCTCTTCTGGCACAAAAATCTCATTATTCTGTGGGGGCCAAATAAATTTATTGTTGCCTTTTTTCTCCGTAAACCGAAGATTGAAGTACTTAAGTTTTGTTCCATTCTCGTCAATTTCTTGTACTCCAAGTACAAACGCTAAAAACCATTCCTTTTCATACACTGCGGCTACATAGTCTCTTTTTTTAGGGGGATTTTCCTGCTTAGAGTTCACTTTAGGGGGATTTTCACTCATTGAGTACGATTAGACGTAGATGGTAAACTTCGGTCTGATCCACGATTGACCACATTGCTGGCGAAGTCATTCGAATCATCTGATATCACCAAATCGTCAGGTGTGTCAGATATGAAGGAAACATCATCTTCAGATGTGCTTGATTCTGAGTAATTGTAGCTTCTTTTAAGTTTTTTCTTTGTGTTTCACTTTTGATACTTTTGTTTCCTTATTTTTGGGCTTACTGTCTTTTGTCTTCTGTTGTTGTTTTTTGTTTAAGATGTCTTTCTTTTTGATCTTTTCTTCTTTCTTGTTTTCTTTCTTCAACCTTTTCTCTTCCTCTTTCTTTTTAAAAACTTCTAGTTGGTCCATAATATCTTTTTGGGTTAAGGCCATATATTGTTAAAGGTCAATCTTTTCTTTGAAGAACCCTGTTTACGTTCAAGGTGTGTCAAGCATTTTAGGAGGATTTGCCTGAACAAATCAGTGTCGTGCTTGTTTTCACCTGGCCTTGGTGTCAACGCAGGTGAAACGTAACAGGAGAGTTTGCTGGAACTACTAATTGTTCTGGTGGGCCATAAGTTTGCGGTTCTGCAGGTAAAGTGTTTTCATCCTGTGATGTTGATTCATCACGAGCAGGGCTAGAATCCGCTATAAATCCGCTGAATCGGCTAGAAACAGGCCGTTCTTGAGTCTCAGCTGCTGGCCTATCAGATTGTTCTTGAGTCTCAGCTATGGGCCTATCAGATTGTTCTTGAGTCTCTGATGCTGGCATATTGGAGGTAGAAATAGGCCTTTGTTGAATTGGTGGCAACTTTTTCAGTGCTTCTTCAATATTTAACGGCCTTATTCCACTTGACCGAAATCCAGAAATAATATTTTCCTTTTTAAACCCATCCCTTGTTGTTAGCTCTTTCATTAGTGGAGGGAAATCTTCTTTACTGATACTTTTAAAGTTCGTTTTTCTACCGAAATCCTGTTTTACTGACAGCCAAACTTTTTTAGCTGGACCGAAAACTCCAACGTCGATAGGCTGTAATTTATCTGAACTGTGGGCTGGAAGTGATAATATGTGGATCTTATTTCCCAAAGCAAATTTGCTTATTTTAAACTGGATATGACTCTTATGTCCATCATAAATAACTAACAGTGGTTTTGGCCAATCTTTTGTCCATTCCACTAGTTTTTCAAAGTAACAAAGGAATGTTTTCTTTTCCTGCCACCCATTTTCAGATGAAACATAAGCAGCATTTTCTGGTCCATTTAAACACCACTTGTCATACAAATTTTTGCTTTTGTAAATGACAAATGGAGGAAATATTTGTCCATCAGCAGAAACCGTTTCAACTACGGAAAAAATTTCTTTTCCGCTGCCCCCTTGGATTTGGGAAACACATTTTGCTCCCTTTTTTGCTAACACATTACTTCCTATACTAGAGGAAGTATAGTATAAAATATAGTCAAAATCTGCAATTTTCAGATTTTTAACTGGTCCCCCAACAAAGATATTGCAGGTGAAACTTTGAAAAAAAATTAAAAATTGGTTTTTTAAAAGGGCATATTTTTTTAAGGCTAAGCTTCTCACCATTAATACTTTATAAAAAGTAACTATACTGTGTAGTGTAACAGCACAAAAAAGATTAAGGCTGAGAAATTATTCCTTCTTTGAAAAATTACCCTTCAAAAATTGAATTTTGCCAATTTGCGACCAATAATTTTGAGCTGTAAAAAATATATTAAGAAATACATCTAGCTAGGTAATTATGGTTTTATTTTGTAGGCCAGAGTGTACTGAACTCAATACAGTTTATTTTGAAAGGGCTAGGGCAACCCATTGCTGTATAATTTAAGAAATCGTAGATGCCTGCAAACGCGAAAAATAGCATGCGGCCTAAAACAAATATGGCCACCATTTCCAAATGGTAAACAGTAAAAATTTGAAAAAAAATATTTTTGAGCCCCCAAAACATAAGGGACTCCACCTACCAAATATAAATTTTTTATGAGATGGTCAAGCAACCAATTATTTTTTTTCTGGACCACTTGATATGGATTGACCCATATAGAAACGTAAAATAAATGACTTTTCCAGTATAGATGTAACAGGGGTGTATATTCTAGGCTAGCTGTGAAGCCCAAAGATTAAAGCACAAAAAAATCTATTAGGAATTTGCATAAAATTGTTCATTTTATCGAAGTCAGACGTGTTTCCCTCACGTGTTTACTTCTGTTTCGTAGTAGCGTAATTACTAATTATAGACAATACAACTTCGCATATAACGGCGCCTGAATCGCTGCAACTTGTTTTACTCAGGCTTCGCAAGTAACTTGCGAAGCCTTTCCTCGTCACGATTCAATGGCGTTGCTATGACAACGGTGAGGGACTTGGTGGGGGCAGTGACGTTTATCGTAGGCTAGGCTTCGCTCCTTGGAGAGCTAGCCAACAGTGTGAGACAGTAGGCCGTGTGGCACGCAAAGCAGTGATTCATTTTAAAATTAGTTATAATTTTGTGAATGATATTTTGTGCTGTGCGGTTTGAATAATAAATTAAGATGAGTGATATAGTTAATAAACTATTGACAAAGACACAATTTGCTCAGCTTCCGTATGAGGATAAGCTTCAAATTGTAAAGATAGGTAGGCCTCAGCCATCCCTTCTAGAACTTAAAAGTGAACATAAAGAAAAGAACAGAGTGTATACTAGATGTTTTAGTGAGGCCAACTACAAAAAATACCCTTGGTTAACTGGATCGAGTACAACTAATAAATTGTACTGCTGGGCGTGTTTGCTTTTTTGCACTGATACAAGTCCTTGGAATAAGACAGGATTTAGTAATTTAAATTATTTGGTAACGGCTTGTGATAAACATCAAAAATCACTTACTCATATACGAGCATTCAATACGTTACAGACATTCGGTTTTGAAAGAATCGATCATTCCCTTAATTTACAGAAAAAGATTGCTGACAGTCTACATAATGAAAAAGTAAAGGAAAATAGAATTATTTTAAGAAGACTGATTGACGCAGTAGTAATATTCCTAGGGAAGCAAGAATGTCCATTTAGGGGCCACAATGAGTCTAGCAATTCAACAAATAAAGGCATGTACATTGAACTTTTGGAATTTTTATCAACGTATGAGCAAACAATAGCAAACCATTTAAAAACCGCAACAATTTTTAGAGGAACGTCACCGGTAATACAAAATGATTTAATTGACACAGTAGGTAGCGTAATTACAGACAAAATCAAATCAGAAATATGTAATGCAACATTCGTTGCAATATTACTTGACGAGACAACTGACGTAACCAATAAAAGTCAATTATCAACAGTTTTACGATTTGTCGATAATGAAGGAAACTGTCAGGAACGATTTTTGCACTTCACTGATGTCAGTTTAGACCGAACTGCACAAGGATTGTTCCAACATGTCACCAAGGTTGTGGATGATTTAGAATGTTCAAAAAAACTTATAGCCCAAACTTTCGATGGAGCAGCTGTTATGGCCGGCCATGTGTCTGGACTTCAAACCTTGGTGAAAAATAAGTACCCATCAGCAACTTTTATTCATTGCTGTAGTCACAGGCTGAATTTGGTTTTGTCAAAGTCTACAAATTTTGTAGCAGAATGTAAACGGTTTTTCATCACTTTATCAGGAATACCTAGCTTTTTTTCACATTCTACAGTCCGCACAACTGCTCTAAAAAACTTTATGGAGAAAAAACTACCGAGAGTGGCACCAACAAGGTGGAATTTCTCATCAAGGCTTGTAAATACTGTCAAAGAATATAGAAGGCCTCTTATCATGTTCTTTTCATCAATAGAAGATGAACCCGGTGACTGGACAGGTGAAGAAGTGAATACTGCTTCAGGCTTTGTTTGTTTTTTACATAAATTCGACACTAGATTTCTTCTTCTTAGGTTCAGCAAAATATTTGCAATTTCTGATGTTCTTTTTGACATAATACAAAAGACATTTCTTACTGCATGAACAAAGTCAATGAATTTTATGATACTCTGCAGAAAATTAGAGATGAGGATTTTGATCTTGTATGGACAGAAGCTACAAGTAATTCTGAATATGAAGATAATGAAGATAAAGAATATGAACCAAGACACAAAAGACAGAGAAATGATGACCGTTCCAAATGGCAGCGTATTTTTAACGAAATTCTGGACACAGTGATGTCCCAGATAAAATTCAGGTTTGAGTCCCAAAAGGATCTTAAATTCGTGTCTTTATTGGATTCAAACAATTTTGATACATTTTGTAAAAGTTTCCCACAAAATCTGATGACAGAACTTAAAGAACCATATAGTTCATACTTTGACATTGTTCGCCTCAAAAATGAACTAAATGTGCTTTATACTCTAGATGAGTATAAGAAAAAATCAGTGAATGAGATTACTATTTATATGAAACTCAATAATTTGGACATAGTGTTTAGTGAAGTGTACAAACTAGCAGAATTAACATTGACATTTCCATCTACAACTGCAACTGTTGAAAGAAGTTTCTCCGCTCTAAAGAGGATTAAGACTTACCTCAGAGCCACACAAGGACAAGTCCGGTTAAGCAACTTGGCTGTTATATCTATTGAGAAAAACATTCTTCTTAATATGAAAAAGTGGTCAGAAGAAACATTTTATGAAAGTGTAATCCTGAAATTCACACAAAAGGAGAGAAGAATGGAGTTCTTGTTCAAATAAGTCTACACAGAGCCGTCGTCGAAGTAAGTCAAACTTTCTTCAGTATAATTATATATTATTTCCTCATGATGTAATGATATAGTTCTTGCTTTTTGTAATCTGTTATTTGTTTCACTACCGCCGTCCGGCCCTAGTGGCTTCTGCGGAACAAATGTATGCTATAAATAAATAAATGAAGTACTGAAGTTCTTTGCTTGCTTTTGTCTTTCTAATGATGCCATTTCATAATTATTGTTGAAGTATCAGTCATTATTATATAAGTTAGAATGCATTGGCATGGTGTCACAACAACACACTTCAAAAAGCTTGAAATATGAACGAGGGGGACCCCCTCCAGTGCATTTTCTTCAATTCTAAGGTGAGCTAGCCCAGGTCTCGAACTCAGCATACGCCACTGAGATGTAAGAATGTATATAGCAAGTAACTGATTAACACTTGAAACTTATAAAGAAACAACTTAATATATGTAATAGACAGAAACTGAAGTTACGAAGTTAGTAAACACATGAACTTGTTGTTTCATTTGTCTGTAACACCTACAAGCCACCACTTCTATCACTTAAAAAGGTATCGTAGGATACTTGGTAGCCTCCTTACCGCTCGGGAGATGCTAGCCACGACAAATGGTGGCATTGGTGCTGATAAATTGGTGAGCTTGAGGTTTGGAGACAGGTGTAAACTTAGAAACTTAGAAACACATACGTCAAGTCAGTGCCACTAATACACCACTCACAGGTTACTTATATTTTAAATCACCCAGAAATTCGCAACATTTTAAATTCAAAAGAGTGGAGAGGCGATAGGTGGTACATATTTTGGGGATAACGGGCAACAAAAGTCTAAAGAATTTACCTTAGTGCAAGGGAAACCAATAAGATTCTTGAGAGAAATTGAATATAGTACTGTTTTACATTGTACAGAATTTGTGGATTAAGTTACTTGTAAATTTCTTAAGAGACAAGACTGTTCAATTGAACCTGAAATAGATTTTATGACAGAGTTACATATGTGGTTCTAGTAAGGAAACAAGGTTTTACATATTAAAATGTTTGTTTATTATGTTTAACATTGAAACTTTCTATATCTTTAATTGATATCTTAATAATTTAAAATTAATGTTAACACACTCCTACTTACCATTGCGTGGCTTCAAGGTTGCGTCATACGTATGTTTGGGATGCAGACGTAATTTCTTAAGGTTGTGAGAATAATTTGCACAACACATTTATATGAAGAGAATTTCCATTTAATGTTTTACTATTACTTTAGTGAAATTAAGAACATACATTTAGTAAATACATGTTTCAGGTGTTGTGCAACATGTGACTCTGTTATAATCTGACTTACAATCTACGGCTTACCTTAATTTTTTTTAGGACACAAACATAAAAGGCAAACACAAATATACATAGAAAGCCGCCCAGCATTGCACACTCACACTAACACACCAATTAAACCCCTTTTAAATATTATAGTCAATATAGAAAATAGTTAGACTTTATACATTCCTGTTTCGTTACATTCACTAACTGTCCTGATGCCGACCGAACACGTGTTTTAATGTCCGATTTCACTTTTGGCGTTTCGCACTTTCGCTACTAGTTTATTACGTCGTTGATTTCACGAGTCCCGGTCGGTATTAACGATATTGTTGTTTCACATCACATCGTATAAAACAACACCGACCGGGACGCCGACAGAGTTGTAAGCGTCTCTAACTGGGTGCGGCTCTAGCTGACTATATGGTGTCTCTGCTTAATGTCGACTGTGTGGTTGTGAACGTAACAGGTACATCTACCTGTTCCTGCATGGAAGTTGTTCTTCAATGCCACGATGTTTTCGTCGTCGCTCCTTGTTCCTTTGCTGTCGTGTAACCATTTTATATAGGGAATGGAGCTGACATATGTGGATGACCAGAGCTTAATATTGGGCTTGGCTCTGCTGATGTCATTGGAAAGACCGGATTTAGCCATGACTTCCTGCCGCTCAAAAAGCACATTGCGGATTTTGTTAGTACCAGGACATCCGGTTTTTTGTCTGGATGCGTCACTCAGATTTGCAGTGATACAGTTGAGTCTGTGTGCTGTTTACACGAGTACAGAGTTCTTAGAATTTTGTGGAGGTGCAAATGCCCTGCCGCATTCCTCAACAACTGCGTCCTATTGCGTTGTTTCACTGTTCTGTTACACTGACTGTTATACTGACACATACGTTGCACAATAATACATTTATTTCATAATATTTTATCCAAACCCGCCCGAAAATGAAATGAATAAAAATGTACTTGCCCCATACGGTAAAAATAAAAACACCCAAAATTCGACCCGCTACAACATATGTTGATATTTAATTTGTGATGCTTAACTCTAAGTGATATACCATTATCGAAATCGGTATTATTTAAATTTTCACAGGACTGTGAAATTTATTTGAGAATTAATAATTAAAGATATTTATGGGTAGTAGTTTTTCAAAGAATAAAAGTAATAAAGAACAGTATATGGCCGCCGATAAACGATCTTTTGGACAAACAGCGGGACAAATCGAACCTCTATGAAAGTGGGGACAAGAGTAGGGACGATAACTGCTCATTACGAACATATTCCATCTGTAGTTACTATAGGACATAGTTTGCGTCCACCTACACCACCTGTTCGTATTCCGAAATTACAGCCACCTGAAACGTCTAAATCTATTGACATAACTTTCAGTAGCAGTATACAAAGGTCAATTGAACCACGACCAAGTACAAGTAATAACCTTTCAATACCTTCACCTATACAGTCGACTTCCTCTAATCCGGACACCTCGGGACCGGATCCCTGTCCGGATTAAAAAATTTCCGGACCATCCGGCGGTTTTTTACTTATGTAAATTACAACCTGTAATAGCATATCTATATTTATAAATCACATTTTAAGACAATTTTCAAGTGTACGGAACACAATTTTAGGTTCATAAAATTGTCCCAAACGAATAAACTTAAACCTAAAACTAATGAAAAACTTGGCTTTGCAATATTAAAAGAAATCTGTTATTTTCTTCTGCTTCTTTACTTCAACTGTTTTCTTGAAGGCATAATCACGCCACTTCCTTAGAAACATAACATCCACAGCTGATGTGCCAGGCTGTTGTTCGACGTAGGTAGTTGCCAGTTCCAGTGCTGCCCTACCCTCTGCATGAGTCAAAATTCCCATGCCATTTCCCGCTTCACTATCACCTTCGTCGTCGTCTTCTTCTTTTTCTTCCTCTTGACGAAGGACTACATCGACGATTTCATCATCATTCAGGATTTCATTAGCCAGTTCATCATCAGCTCGCGAAATCCATTCCACAACGTCATTCTCATTAATACTAGCAGAATCAGGCAGCCGTTGTAAATCCTTTAAAATTGAGTGGTTGTCATCAGGTTCAGTTGCATGAATATTTAACCCTATTGTATTTGGGTTGTCTTCTTGTCTCTTCTCAACGAGAGTTTCAACATCTGGCCACAATTTTCTCCAGGATTTGGTAAACGTAGATGATGGGATTTCATCATACGATTTAGCAGCGATATAAATGACGTCCTTAATGTTAATTGTCTTGAGCGTCTGGATGAGACCTGCATTGTCATTACCATCCATCTTATCCAAAATTTCTGAAAGAAGCTTCCTCCGGTATTTTCTCTTAAAGCATTCGATTACACCCTGGTCCATGGGCTGTGCGATACTTGTTACATTTGGAGGCATATATAAAAGCTTGATGTCACTGTAACTATCACATTCGAGACCTTCCTCTGGATGCGTAGGGGCATTATCAAGCACAAGAACTGCTTTTACTGGCAATTTCAAGGATGTCAAATGTTCTTTTACAGACGGAACAAATTGAGCCACGAACCACTCCTTAAACAAATAAGAATCCATCCAGGCATACTTTTGTGACCTGTAATACACTGGAAGGGAAGACATGTTTAAGTTTTTGAATACTCTGGGTTTGGCCGACTTTCCAATCACAAATAGCGGCATCTTGTGTGTCCCAGTTGCGTTTGAGCATAGTGCAACAGTGATCCTTTCTTTATTTACTTTAAAGCCCGAAGCAGACTTTTCTTGAGGAGTGGCAAAGGTTTTATTAGGCAAAAGTTTATAGTTAAGCCCAGTCTCATCGATATTGTACACTTGTTCTGGGGTTAGTTTTTCACGCTCAATGATACGCTTCAATTTTTCAGAAAAATCATTAGCTGCCGGTTGGTCTGCTGAAAGCTTCTCCCCGCAAACTCCAAGGAAATGCACTCCATGCCGTTTTTTCCATCTCGTTAGCCACCCATCGCTTGCCGAGAAGTTTCCTTTTTCCCCAAGTTTTGAATGAAGAATGACGGCTTTTTCTTTCAAAATCGGCCCATTTATAGGAGTCCCTCTTCTACGTTCCTGCATGAACCACAACCATAATGCGTCATCAACAAGTTCATGGTGTGGTTTTTTCAAGGTAGATCGAGTAGAAAGGACGGATTCGACTTCAATTTGCATACAAAAATCCTCGATCGATTTTCTGTTTTTCCGCCAATCATAAACTGTGCTTTTCCCTACATTAAACTCCGTACAAATACTTTGCACTGATTCACCCTTATCTAAACGTTGTAAAATATTAAGTCTGTCTTGCATTTTAACCGTATTATGCTTCCGTTTTTCACTCATTTTTGAGAATTTTACTGTCAAATAATCAGAGTTACTGAAACTACAATTTCACCTAACAAATAAACTCACTTATAATAACATATGTAACTCACATTGAAAATTATTAAAACACACAACAATATCAGTAGTAATTAGTAAAAACAGCTACAGTACACTCTATGACGATCCGGAGCAAACGCAATCGTAAGCCGAACTGAGGATCTTTGTTTACATGTAGGCCGGAAATAAACAGACACGCTCAATCCTGTCGTTTTCGGCTGTGAGAAACCCGGCGCGCGCTGATGACTCATTTCCAAGAAGTAGTCCGGACCATCCGGCGTCCGAACCATCGGAGTCCGAACGAGAGGGAGTCGACTGTATATGATATACCAAAACCCAATCCAAAGAGTACATGAGTCGTAGACCTGTATATTATCTTCCAATCACAGACCCAGACGTTTTGTTAGAAGGGTGTGAAACATTATTGAGAAGTCTATTACAAAGAATTATTGAAAGATATATAAACGGACATAATAATCATACTGATGAAGCAAACGTAACTAGAGTTCGAATATTGAAACTAGAGATTGAATTTCATAATCAAATATATGAATTCTATATTATATCTTATTATTTGTTTCCTATTAGGACTTATTTCGTGTATCACAATAAAATTTGCTTATTTATTGTGGTATAATAAAATGGATTACATTCAATTTTTAAAGTGTCTTAGTAAATTTTAATCATACTATATTTTAAAACAAAATGGTGAACACAGATCCAAAAACGGGAAAACCTATTATATCAGGTGATACAACACCCGCTTATAGCATGTCCGCCACGTCCTCTATGCGTGTTAAATATATGTCAGTATCAAATTTAATCGAACCATGGAATGAAGACGGTCTTATTTCAGTATGAGAATTTTTTGCGAAAATTGAAAGAGCCGCGAAAACCAGAAATTGGTTAGACGCTGATAAAGTAACAGTAGCCATATTAAAATTTATGGGAGCAGCCGCTTTATTTTATAATAGCAATGTGGAAGTTGCGAGTGAGGATATAATTTTTGATCGTTTAAAAGAAACATTTACAGAGCGATTCAAGATTAAACATCTTGATCAATTTCATTATAGTCAGTTGCAAAATGCTGTGCTGGACTGCGTTCAGCTTTTAAAACCCGCACGTTCTCCACCGCATTTAAAACTCGCTCGACTGCCACGGCTTAGTGATCGCGCGTCGCCGAGTGAAGTGACTGAGTCAGAGTCTATTTGTCAAGAACGCCGACGATATCAATTCATTCCCGCACAGCTGATTTTTGGCTTCACAATGACTGGGTTACATTTCGTGGTTAGACTGCGCAGTTTATCCGGTCTCATTTCTCATCTTACCCCTGACTGAATTGTTTCGGGACTGGCTTCCTGATCTTCCTGTGTTCGATCGCTTCTACTAGATGGAAGCTTAATTCTAAAGAGTCCCAGGGTTCTCGGACAAGCCGATGAAGGGGTGTCGGAGGATGACCGTCCATCTGTCATCCTCTCGTGCAGAGGAAAGCATCTAAGCTCCTCGACGCCGCCAGTCACGAACAGCCCAACAGATGAGGATGCAGCCAGAAGTAACCCTTACTGTCATCAGCTGTGTATCTGAATCACATGCCCGGATAAGACCTAAAATTGGAAAACTCAGGTGGGATCTTTCAGTATTATATCATTTCTTCTGACATCTTCTACTTTCCTCCAGTTTAATCGGCAGAAACCTTTTGAAAACAGACTTATAAATTGTAAACTCATGAAACATTAACCTGTAAAGTTTGGTGTGAACATGCATCAGGCATGTGTGAAACTGTAGTCGGGTTTTGTAAGATAGGATTCCGTACTGAATTGGTTGTGATTTCACATTATTCAAATATTTTTGATAAACTCATGTAAAGGAGGAATATATATATATATATATATATATATATATTGTAGCATGACAGAAAATCCACTACTTATTAAGTCATATAAAATCATAAAATTTAATTACACCACATAAGTTAAAATAATATTGAATGAGATTTAAGGAAATCAAAGGAATGAACCACGATAAAATAAAAATCCTCATTACATTATATAAAAACCACTGTTTAAATATCAAAGAAGGTATTGAAAGCAACTCATATTATAAGATCAGTAATTTACCCAGGAAGCTAGGAGCAGTAAACAAATTAAATAACACCATATCAAGAAGAAGGAAGAATAAAGTTTGTGATCAGGAAGAAAACAATACCCTGAAACCTTTAGAGAAGAACAAGGTCCGTATCAGTAAATAAATTAGATGCTCCAAACTAAACATCAGTCGAGATAACACAAAGTACCTTGGTTTACCCAGGAATGAAGAAGGAAGACAAGAAGACCAGAAGAATGAAGACTAGAAGAAGGACAAGAAGGAAGACAAGAAAGAAGATAAGAAGAAGGACAAGAAAGAAGACAGGAGGCGAGGAAGAAATAGTATGAAAGAAACACCTTTGTAAAACCTATTATTATTATTAACTACCATCAACCCCAAACCCACAAAAACGATTAAAAAGAAAGTATAACATACCAAAATCCTATAAAAATGTAATTATTTAGAAAACTAAAGTGCTGTATAGTATTATAAGAAGTGAACCGACTAAAGCTATTGTGTGATAAGAAAATAAACAAGTCTTAACAGTCCATGATTGCTAAAGGTCTGGTCTGAGATAGTGAGACTCAAAATATCAGAACCAACAGTGAAAGTGAATTTGTGTAAGTGTTTTTTGGAAATGCAATAAACTTAAAGTTAGTGATACTATGACTTATCAATATGCTATATAACAACTTTAATATCCAATAATAAACAGCATAATAAAATAATAAAATGGAAGATTTCCAGTATTTTATTATTTTAATGTAACTCTTTGTTTACAAGACATTTGTAAAAAATGCTAATAACTAGAGTATGGGTGGTCATGTTTACTGATGAAGGGGATCATAAATAATAATGGTTTAGACCAGAAAGGACTGGCATTAATTTAGTATTCATAGGTTTAAAATGTTTAAATAAACTGTTTGTTCACAGCAATAAAATCAATGTGTTTGTAAGAGTTATTAGAAAATAAGATTTATATTATGTGTTTAAAATGAATAATGTTTGCTAAATAACAGCATACATACCATTAATAATGTTTCAATAGGTATACTATGTTAACTCAAAAAGAGTTAAAAGTATATGTTCAAACCATGTCAGCAATATGTTCAATTGTACAGATTGCTAAATAATGTTCATAATTATTTTGTATAACTGTAGTGTTAATTAAATACTACACCTCACAGTAAGTTATAAACTATTTTATTTTCATGTAATAGTAACTATGTAAAGTCAGAGGAGTGGTAAGATTAAATTTATTTGAGAAAGACAGAAATGTAAAATTCTAAACTCTAGGCCATTTGGTGAATTCACAGAAACCATATAAACCAGTATAATTCACTAATAAATCCTGTAAACTAGCAAGATTTAGATAAGGTAAATCAGTTAACCACTACTGGGAATGATCCTATGAGTTAAAATGATAATAAGGAAATATACCTTAAAATATTGTAAATTTTCAAAATATATAAATTAATTAATTTTAAAGAGCAATGTCAAATTCAGAGATTAACACAAAAAACCAGTTCAAAGGTTTAATTTATATGTATTTAAGGAAAGGAGGAGGAATATGACTAATTAAAATTTATTATAATAGTATTAATGATAATTAAAATGGAGGAAAATTTGTATAAAGACGGAAATCCAATTTTGAGCTTATATTTCCAAAAGGGAAAGAAATTTGTTAATTTCCACAAATTGTCTACAGATATGGACTATAATATATCAATTTAAAAGGAATGAGATGATTAAACCAATGATAAGATTCATAATTCATGAAAGTGATGAATAAAATAAATAAATTCCATGTATAATGTAATATTGTATCATGTGTATGGGTAATCGAAATATGTTAACATTACTTTTTCAAAGATTAACTGGGCCAGATTTTGACCAAGTTAATTAGTCTTTTGTTAAATATCAAGCTGAATAGTTGTGTGAAAAAACGTTCCTTAAAACCGAGTAGAAAATGGTACGACAAATTGCCATTAATGTTAGTGCATCGAGAGTTAGATGAATTGAACACTTTCCTAGCTAAATTTACCAAAACATTAACGACAATAGTGAAAAATAACACCTAACTTCATGATACGAGTGATATAAAACAGTAAAACAATATATTTGACATAATTCACGCTACAACGCATAATCACTTTAACAGACAACCTAACCAACAGAAGTGAACACATACCAAATAACTTAATTAACACCAATATATACGGAACACTTCTTCAGAACACATCAAACTACCTAATAGACAGATTACACCAATGCGGGAACATTTCAAACATTCATGAAGATAATTTTGTTGAGTTTTTAACAAGACGACTTTTGCAGTAATATATCCAGATCGAGTAGCAGCCATCTTTGAATTTACTAAGCCTGCCTTATTCATCCCGTGGTGACGTCATCGAAGCTGCCAATGGTCTGACAAAACAATTTATTAAACATTATATATCAGAATTATTTAGATACTGTTAAATAATAATTATTGAATTTATTTTAATTGTTAATGTTATACTTTCTCGTCACCCTTCTCTGACTATTAATTTAATCGCTCAAAGAACCTGTCCTTTATATAATACCTATAATAATTTTTATACTGTATGCACAATCGATAATTCCCTGAGACAGAGTCGATAATTGTTCTCAATCGATAAAAAATCGATTATTTATTAAATTGTTCAATAAATCCATATATTTCAATTGTTTTTTATCTGTTATTATTTCACAGGCTAATTTAAGATTATTTATTAAAGCTAAGGGACTTAAGAAGAAGAAAACATTTTATTTGAGTGAGATATTGGACCAGCAAGAAAAATCATCGATCGATTGCTGACTGGAGTTAATCTATTTAACTCCAGACTTGGTTCAAATCTTCCAGAAGTGCTCGATAGTTAATAAATACTTGCCTGATTATCAAAATTTTTACGAAACCTTTAAAACAGCTTTATTTCTTATTTACACACATTGATTAACATTAAACAAAATTATTTTTTAATTATTATTAAAAATTTTATTTTTTTTTATAAAATTTTTCTCTACGATTTTATTTTTGTAAAGACCGGCATACAGGGTCTGGTTACAAAGTGGCGTCCAACTTAGAGGGCTTGATAAGATAAGCTTGGCAGCGGTTAATTAATAGAAGAGAGAAAAATGCAAAGACGAGCTACTTCAAAAAAAAGGGCGGCAGAGGCCGAAAAAGAAGTGGACATGGGAGATAAGGAGGCAACACCCGTTGAAGATCCAGAAGTGTTAGTGGCCCAGGTGGAACCGAAACAACCCGTACCACCAGAGGAACAGCCCGAAATAACCACGCAGACGGGGGAAGTCAATGGCCCAGAGAAGGAGAAACCATCACGAGCAGAGGATAGTAACATACAGGAAATGTTCAGACAAATGATGGGAGAAATCAAATCCATGAACAAGAAAATGGATGACAACAACCAGTCCACGAAGGAAGAGTTGGGTAGTAAGATTGAAGAAACCAGTAAGAATTTGAGTAAGAATTTGGAAGGAAAGATGGAGGAAAACAACCGATCCACAAAGGAAGAATTGGGCCGTAAGATAGAAAATACTAATAAAAGGATTGAGGAAACTAGTAAGAATTTGAGTAAGAAGATGGAAAGGAAGATGGAAGAAAATAATAAGAATTTGGAAGAGAAGATGGAAGAAACCAGTAGGAAAATAGAAAGTGACAACCAACAATTAAAAGACGAATTAAGGGAAAATAACAGGAAAATGGAAGAGACGATGGGGGAAAGATTGGAAGAATTGAGAGAGGACAATCAACTGCTGAGAGAAGAATTAAGGGAAGTTAACCAAGAGAACATGAATAAGTTAGACGAGAGGATTGAGTTAGCCAAGGAAGAGATAAATAAAAAGATAACAGAAACGAAGAAATCCATTGTAAAGAAGTTAGAACAGGAAGTCGTGGTTGTTAACCAGCAGATCAGAGAAGTAGACGAAAGATGTCGTCAGACCGAAAACGAAGTGCTGGAAGTCCGGGAAGTGATAACTAAGGAGATTACTCAGGTCCAAGAACAACAGAAAACGAAAATGGAGGAGACCAAGAAATTTGCCTTGGAAGAAGTGAATAAAGTGCGGACACAGGTAACCGAAAGATGCGACGGCATGGAAGCCACTATGTCGAACATAACCGGACAGGTGCGTCAGAGCCAGGAGGAGATAGAATTGATAAAGAACAGACCGTCTGGATATCATAATTTCCCCATGTCAGAAAACAGAGAATGGCTCAATTTCCGGCAATATAAACGGAAGCCCATGGAATTCTTGGCATGCATAGAGGAATACTTAGAGAAACACAGAGGGAACCAATGGGTCCAGAACAGGGAAATCCTTGACGAGTCGTTTCGGGAGGTGAATGACCATTGGTGGATGGCCAACCGGAGTGACATCGACAATTATGACCAATTTAAGAGCCTATTCAAGGCCAAGTACTGGTCAGAGACAACTCAAAATTTGATAAGAGACAATATATGCCACGGCCACTACAAACCACAAGTCGGTAGTTCGATGACAGCTTATTTCCTTGGCAAGGTATGTATGGCCAAGCACTTAGAACCGGCCATACCTGAGGAGTGCCTAATAAATAAGTTGTCCTATCATTATGATGAAGAGGTAATTCGTGCGAGGAGGGGCAGCCAAATAAAAACCATCCAGGCAATGACAGAACTCCTCGAAAACTATGAAAATGAAGACTACTACCGACAGAGTCGTAGAAGAAGTGATGGGCCCGAACTAAGGACGTATCAGAACAATCACCAGGGTACGAACAACATAAACACTGGGTACCAAGGAGGCCGGGCATACCCGCAAAATAACAATTTTAGTAATAATAATAATATGAACAATTCGAGTTACAATAATAATAATAATAATAATACAGGTCCAAACCATCCAAACCCGAGTCGACCCTCTAATGGTTATCAGGGTAACCGCAATCCCTACCCTAATAACACAAATAGAGAAGCCCCAATTATGGTAATAGTCATTACCATAATAATAATAATCGTGCGGGTCCCAATAATGGTAATTCCGTTAATAATAGGTTTCCTCGCCCTAGAGTGAACTTCATACGAGCCACAGATGGACGACAGCGAGGATTCAACCACAATAGAAGAAACAGCTACCGCGGATACGAAGAAAGGCGGAGGAGCCTAGAACGGGACCAACCAAGGTACTATCTGGCGAGAAGGAGTAACAGTTTAGATGACGCTGAACGGAGGTCTAACCACGAACAACCGGAAGACCATAGGACAAATCGACAGGTAACCACTCTGAGCATCCCAAATGAGGCATCAATTAGTATGGCTCCAAGGAATAATGATGCCGAGCCTTTTAAACGGGCACAGGCAGTAATAAATCGCCAGAACCCGTTACTGCTCCTAAATACTGGGTATAATCATAATAATGAGTGCAATCATAAGTATAATAACAATCGTATCACAGTCATAGGGTGCAACTACCTAAAGGACATCAGACATGAGTTATTGGAAGAGGATAACAGGAATCCCACCAATAACTTCAACAATGAAATAATACATGTCGACGCCGAGATAGATGACATCCCAGCCAAATTCTAAAACACGTGTAAGCCCACCTTACATAAAAATTATTTAAGAAAACTTTATGGCAAGAATATAAGAGAAGAATAAAATCATCAAAATTTTAAAGCAAGGTAAGACCATCTTACTAAACCGGAATTTGAAATAAACATTTTGGAAGAGAATATAAAACAGGAATTAGAATAAAATCATCAAAATTTTAAAGCAAGGTAAGACCATCTTACTAAACCGGAATTTGAAATAAACATTTTGACAATAATACCAAGAGAATTTATGAATAACTCAAAATTCCAAAAAACAATGTAATACTTTACATAACAATTATTTGAAGAGAAACATTTTGACAATAATACCAAGAGAATTTATGAATAACTCAAAATTTCAAAAACAAGGTAATAATTTACATAACAACTATTTGAAGAAAACTTTATGGCAAGAATATAAAAAGGAATTTAGAATGAGAAATCATCTAAATTTAAAAAGATTGTAAGTTCACCTTACTAACCAAGAATTTGAGAAAAACATTTTGAAGTGATAAATATAAAACAGAATTTAGATTGAAATAATATAAGTTCTAAAAATAAAAGTAAGCACATATTACATACAATTATTTGAAAGCTTTATGGAATAATATAAGAAGAGTGAATTTTGAATTGTGTATAAATCAAGTTTCCGAACCAAGAATAAGTACAACTTACCAACCAATTATTAATAAAACACTTTGGTGAGGTAAACAGAAGAGATTTAATGCCATATTTATGGTAAGCATAAAATATAATTACCATGTTAATAAAGGATCATAATGGGATGAATAAAGGAAACAGACTTTAGAATTAAAACAAATAATTCTGGAAAGTATGATCATGTCTAATTTCAATATAAAGAGTAAAAACCTTTCCATAAAATGATGCCAAAGGAAATAAAAAAAATTTTTTAAAATACGATTTGAGTTAATACGATTTCAATGATTGAATATAATAAAATACAAAAACTTAGGTGGAATTATGAGATAATGAAACTTTGAAGTGGTATGAGGAGAAATTATGACCTCATTATGAAATTAATAAAAAACATTCATTCGAAAGGATAATAACCATGACAGGAATAATGTGAGAATAATATCAAAGATATATGTAATTAAACGAATTAATATAACATGATTTATGAATTAAATGTCAATTGTGATAATGACAGTTATAAAAAGTTCTAGAAAATAGAACAAGTGGAAATAATAAGAACCAAGAAACAGTCTAAAAATGTCATAAAGATATGCTACTATAAACAATGCAGATTATAATAAAAAAACCAGAAGGTAATAAAGAATTTATAACCAAAAGATTTATATGATAAGAAAAGTTGAAAAATGTAATAATAGAAGAGCTTCCTACCATAATATCAAATGAATGAAACATCCAGTTAACGAGTCAGAAGAACAACTGAGATAGGAATATTAAAATCTCTGAGAAATATAATAAGTAATAAGTGAAGTATCCCAAAGATATTTTTTTTTAAATAGTAACAAATGTGTACTATTCTGAATAATTTTTTAATCTGTCTGTAGATAATTCCAGCAGTATTAATATGTTTTTTGAGCAGAGATGATTTGCCTCTGTACTCAAATATGTGTGAAGTATTGGACAGCAGAGGAAGTAGTGTACAGTGCCTCTCTGAACTGAACCAGCTCACAAAGTAGGGAACGATAGGGAGGAAATATCCCAAGGAGAAAATACTAAGAAGAAATATGAAAATGAAATAATAAATATGAAACTCAGATGACTATTACTATCAAGCAAGATCCAGTGAGAATGAGAAAGATATAAACTCAAATATAAATAAGAAAATTTTTAAAATGGAAGTCCAGAATAATAACAAACCTAGAATAATTATCATAAGCAATTGTTTCAAACAAAGCAAGTATAGTCTGAAAAAATTACTTCTGGAGAAGGGCATTCTGTAGCATGACAGAAAATCCACTACTTATTAAGTCATATAAAATCATAAAATTTAATTACACCACATAGGTTAAAATAATATTGAATGAGATTTAAGGAAATCAAAGGAATGAACCATGATAAAATAAAAATCCTCATTACATTATATAAAAACCACTGTTTAAATGTCAAAGAAGGTATTGAAAGCAACTCATATTATAAGATCAGTAATTTACCCAGGAAGCTAGGAGCAGTAAACAAATTAAATAACACCATATCAAGAAGAAGGAAGAATAAAGTTTGTGATCAGGAAGAAAACAATACCCTGAAACCTTTAGAGAAGAACAAGGTCCGTATCAGTAAATAAATTAGATGCTCCAAACTAAACATCAGTCGAGATAACACAAAGTACCTTGGTTTACCCAGGAATGAAGAAGGAAGACAAGAAGACCAGAAGAATGAAGACTAGAAGAAGGACAAGAAGGAAGACAAGAAAGAAGATAAGAAGAAGGACAAGAAAGAAGACAGGAGGCGAGGAAGAAATAGTATGAAAGAAACACCTTTGTAAAACCTATTATTATTATTAACTACCATCAACCCCAAACCCACAAAAACGATTAAAAAGAAAGTATAACATACCAAAATCCTATAAAAATGTAATTATTTAGAAAACTAAAGTGCTGTATAGTATTATAAGAAGTGAACCGACTAAAGCTATTGTGTGATAAGAAAATAAACAAGTCTTAACAGTCCATGATTGCTAAAGGTCTGGTCTGAGATAGTGAGACTCAAAATATCAGAACCAACAGTGAAAGTGAATTTGTGTAAGTGTTTTTTGGAAATGCAATAAACTTAAAGTTAGTGATACTATGACTTATCAATATGCTATATAACAACTTTAATATCCAATAATAAACAGCATAATAAAATAATAAAATGGAAGATTTCCAGTATTTTATTATTTTAATGTAACTCTTTGTTTACAAGACATTTGTAAAAAATGCTAATAACTAGAGTATGGGTGGTCATGTTTACTGATGAAGGGGATCATAAATAATAATGGTTTAGACCAGAAAGGACTGGCATTAATTTAGTATTCATAGGTTTAAAATGTTTAAATAAACTGTTTGTTCACAGCCATAAAATCAATGTGTTTGTAAGAGTTATTAGAAAATAAGATTTATATTATGTGTTTAAAATGAATAATGTTTGCTAAATAACAGCATACATACCATTAATAATGTTTCAATAGGTATACTATGTTAACTCAAAAAGAGTTAAAAGTATATGTTCAAACCATGTCAGCAATATGTTCAATTGTACAGATTGCTAAATAATGTTCATAATTATTTTGTATAACTGTAGTGTTAATTAAATACTACACCTCACAGTAAGTTATAAACCATTTTATTTTCATGTAATAGTAACTATGTAAAGTCAGAGGAGTGGTAAGATTAAATTTATTTGAGAAAGACAGAAATGTAAAATTCTAAACTCTAGGCCATTTGGTGAATTCACAGAAACCATATAAACCAGTATAATTCACTAATAAATCCTGTAAACTAGCAAGATTTAGATAAGGTAAATCAGTTAACCACTACTGGGAATGATCCTATGAGTTAAAATGATAATAAGGAAATATACCTTAAAATATTGTAAATTTTCAAAATATATAAATTAATTAATTTTAAAGAGCAATGTCAAATTCAGAGATTAACACAAAAAACCAGTTCAAAGGTTTAATTTATATGTATTTAAGGAAAGGAGGAGGAATATGACTAATTAAAATTTATTATAATAGTATTAATGATAATTAAAATGGAGGAAAATTTGTATAAAGACGGAAATCCAATTTTGAGCCTATATTTCCAAAAGGGAAAGAAATTTGTTAATTTCCACAAAATGTCTACAGATATGGACTATAATATATCAATTTAAAAGGAATGAGATGATTAAACCAATGATAAGATTCATAATTCATGAAAGTGATGAATAAAATAAATAAATTCCATATATAATGTAATATTGTATCATGTGTATGGGTAATCGAAATATGTTAACAATACTTTTTCAAAGATTAACTGGGCCAGATTTTGACCAAGTTAATTAGTCTTTTGTTGAATATCAAGCTGAATAGTTGTGTGAAAAAACGTTCCTTAAAACCGAGTAGAAAATGGTACGACAAATTGCCATTAATGTTAGTGCATCGAGAGTTAGATGAATTGAACACTTTCCTAGCTAAATTTACCAAAACATTAACGACAATAGTGAAAAATAACACCTAACTTCATGATACGAGTGATATAAAACAGTAAAACAATATATTTGACATAATTCACGCTACAACGCATAATCACTTTAACAGACAACCTAACCAACAGAAGTGAACACATACCAAATAACTTAATTAACACCAATATATACGGAACACTTCTTCAGAACACATCAAACTACCTAATAGACAGATTACACCAATGCGGGAACATTTCAAACATTCATGAAGATAATTTTGTTGAGTTTTTAACAAGACGACTTTTGCAGTAATATATCCAGATCGAGTAGCAGCCATCTTTGAATTTACTAAGCCTGCCTTATTCATCCCGTGGTGACGTCATCGAAGCTGCCAATGGTCTGACAAAACAATTTATTAAACATTATATATCAGAATTATTTAGATACTGTTAAATAATAATTATTGAATTTATTTTAATTGTTAATGTTATACTTTCTCGTCACCCTTCTCTGACTATTAATTTAATCGCTCAAAGAACCTGTCCTTTATATAATACCTATAATAATTTTTATACTGTATGCACAATCGATAATTCCCTGAGACGGAGTCGATAATTGTTCTCAATCGATAAAAAATCGATTATTTATTAAATTGTTCAATAAATCCATATATTTCAATTGTTTTTTATCTGTTATTATTTCACAGGCCAATTTAAGATTATTTATTAAGGCTAAGGGACTTCAAGAAGAAGAAAATATTTTATTTGAGTGAGATATTGGACCAGCAAGAAAAATCATCGATCGATTGCTGACTGGAGTTAATCTATTTAACTCCAGACTTGGTTCAAATCTTCCAGAAGTGCTCGATAGTTAATAAATACTTGCCTGATTATCAAAATTTTTACGAAACCTTTAAAACAGCTTTATTTCTTATTTACACACATTGATTAACATTAAACAAAATTATTTTTTAATTATTATTAAAAATTTTATTTTTTTTTATAAAATTTTTCTCTACGATTTTATTTTTGTAAGGACCGGCGTACAGGGTAACGTTACAATATATATATATATATATCTGAGTAAGTAACTTAAATTCAAAGTCACACGTACACTGTTTAAATATAGCTGGGTATGAGTGGGTGATACGAGTCCCCTTATATAGCTTTTCAATCTTACATGATCTAGTGGGACAGATGATTAACCTCCACATTTTGGGGATATGAATCTTAAAACGGGTTTAATGAATTCTTAATTCTGTCTTGATAATTTTTTCCTGAGCAACCGACACTGGAGCTGGGTTCATTATCCATTACTGTTATCACACTTTACAGGGGACACTGGGTTATTTTTGGATGAATAGATGTTACGCTTTGGGGATATATTGATGTGGTGTTACCAGCAAGGGGGTTTCACCCAAGATAATTACTTGCATTAATTGTGGGTAGTATGTGTATGTTAATGTGTTGTGGTATATGTATGTATGTGTATATTTTTCTCAAGGGGGTTAATAATGTATGACTGTATAGTAGCACACGTGTGAACTGTTAAATGAGCTGGCTCATCCAATGCATTGGTACTTAAGAGATCTCAATGAGCTAATTTCTCTAATATTCTATAAATAATTGGTGTATAAATAATAATATCTTATAAATAATTGGTGTCATGTTATATTTGCATATCTCTAAGCATGTTAGTCAACTTAAATGTCTGTATGAGTTGCAACCTCAGAGTATTCAACAACCAGATTCAAGTGTACTCAATTACTGTATAGATATACATTGCTGTATGCAGATTTGTGTATGTAAGAGAAAAATTAAGCCATTTTACTATCAGCAACTGTTATGTATTCATGAGATTTTAATAACTGAATTCCATTCAATGGATTAGCTAGCTATTTGTATGGGTTGCAACTTAAGGGATCAATAACAGCTTTAAAGAGTATAATTGTTATACAATGTCAAATTTATAATTGTTATAAATTTATAAAGAAACAGAAGCACCAATAAATAAGAAATTTGTTATTGTTATATGAGTATTTCATTGTGCAAGTCCTGTCACCATAGCCAGTAGACATGTTTCAAAGTAGCTTGTGTTCCGGCACATTTTATGCTTCATCTAGGTTGAGTGCCTAGTCTTAAATACAAAGTTACTCCCCCAAAAAAAAAAATTTTTACAAAACAAAATTGGGGGGAGGTTGCAACGGTAGCAGAGCGTGGTTTATGGTCCATTTCAGGTCAATGGTGCACAGAGCATGATTTATTGAATTTTATGGAAGTTTATAGAATCTATGGATGACTAGCTGTAATAGATGTTAGCTGAAAACTTAGCGTGTGGGTCTAGGCATGTCATGCTGGTGTCAGGACTTGCAATACTCTGAATTGATGTTGAGAAATATATACAAGAACTTTGAGAGAGTTTAAATTTTGCCTCAGTTGAGATTTTAGATTGAATATTTTTTAAATTGATTTGAATTAAGTGCGTTTAAGAAAATTAATTAAAATTTTGATTGATTTAATTAATTAATGGAATTTTAGATTGAATTGAATGTTGAAATGAAATGAGTAGAGATTTATTGGGGTTAACATGTATTAGTATG
Source organism: Magicicada septendecula (assembly GCA_034769895.1). Classification (NCBI taxonomy): domain Eukaryota; kingdom Metazoa; phylum Arthropoda; class Insecta; order Hemiptera; family Cicadidae; genus Magicicada; species Magicicada septendecula. The sequence continues at coordinate 382,504,490 of CM068369.1, forward strand.
TAAGAGTTATTGTTGTAATAGTGAGTGTAAGATAGATTATGTGGGGTTATTAATGTTTTTTTAATAGTACGTCAAAGGTGAAATTGGACTTGCTTTATAATTCTGCCGACACACAAATTTTTGAAAATTCTTGACATGATCAGGTTCCATCAGTCCTTGTCTGTTTTGGTTGAGACCCATTCAGTTTGTGGGGTGTGGACTTATCCTCTGTAGCACACCAGGTTATGCAATGACTTGCTACTTCTTGTCTCTGCGGGTGTTTTTTTTAATGATCTATGGAGCTAGGTGCTCAGGTTATAATGCGGATTACCTTATGGAATAATGGATTGTTTAATTAACTGATGAATGCGGTGATGGTCCGACCGGATGTCTTGGAGTTGTAATTAGTTGATGAGACTTCGATAAAATTTTGTAATTTTGGTCACGCATCGACGGACCGCTTTTTTTTGAAAATTATTTAATTGTTGTAGCTCAGGTGTATTTGTTACTTGTTAATTGGGATTGATCGTTAATTTTTTATGTGATGTGTTGTTGTTTGTTGATTACAAAGTGTGAGGTTATACATTCATTGTGTTCGTGATGTTTTCTTCGGGTGATTTCGAGGAGCTCTTTCTCTGCCTTTAGTATACACCCCCTTCATTGCATCGATAGAGTACTCTGGGGCCACTTGAAGGAAATCAAGTCCTTCCTTTCTGTGTTGTCATGATATGTGGTGTTAAACGGTTGTTTGTATTTTTTTTCTGCAAATATGGAAATTTGAAGGTAATAATTAGATTTTGGCTAGTATCATGGGTAGCGCCAGTTAAGGACATGTTCAGTGGTAGTGGTTGATCATTTGAAAGCGATTTGGCAAATTTCCTCGGATGTAAAGTATTTTAAAGTCGTTTGTTGGTTGCTGGGTGGACTTTTCTTTTTGAACAGTTGTTCGCGGTGCAAATGAGTTATGAGGTTATCCATGGTAGAATTGGTCAGACTTGCTGAATATTAATTATGGTGAAATGGTTCTAAAGCACTCAGAGAAAATATGGTTTCCAATAAAAACCATTCAATAAACAGAGATCGGTCAAGAATTTCCCAGGTGTTTTTGAATTTGGTCCACGCTGCATTTTAAGGTGGGTGTCCCACATCCTGGTGATGTCTGTTTATTCTGGCTGTGCTGTATGCAGATTTGTGTATGTAAGAGAAAAATTAAGCCATTTTACTATCAGCAACTGTTATGTATTCATGAGATTTTAATAACTGAATTCCATTCAATGGATTAGCTAGCTATTTGTATGGGTTGCAACTTAAGGGATCAATAACAGCTTTAAAGAGTATAATTGTTATACAATGTCAAATTTATAATTGTTATAAATTTATAAAGAAACAGAAGCACCAATAAATAAGAAATTTGTTATTGTTATATGAGTATTTCATTGTGCAAGTCCTGTCACCATAGCCAGTAGACATGTTCCAAAGTAGCTTGTGTTCCGGCACATTTTATGCTTCATCTAGGTTGAGTGCCTAGTCTTAAATACTAGTAACCCCCCCCCCAAAAAAATAAAACTTACACAAAATTGGGGGGAGGTTGCAATGCGACGCAACGAAAGTCAGAAACACCGGAACAGTTCGCTGACAGTTGTAGGCGTTTGTGTGCGCGTACAGTCAGACAAGTCGCTGACCCTGAACAACGAATTATTAATGAAGAGGCGAACGTCGTATGTTAGCCACGTATATCAATGGTTTAACGGGTAATGTCGGAACCCAAGTACGTTATAGTATGCCTGCTACATTAACAGAGGCATTACAAATTGCTTCAACAGTTACAGAAGTCGAAAATATGGAAGCTCGACGAGCTCAACAAAACAAATTTCAAAGTCCCAATCAAATATTTACTGTAACGTGTTTTAATTGTAATAAACAAGGTCATGTAGCGAGAGATTGTCATTCTCGAACAAATAATTTCGGCACTAACGGGAAGAAATCCAATAGTACAAGTTTTAATGCAGGGAATAGGGGAAACAGGCATTTCCGGGGTCATAATTCAAATGGAGGCAATCAGGATATTTCAAAAGTTGAATGTTATAATTGTCATAAAACAGGGCATTATGCGAATGAGTGTCCGCAAAGAAGGAAGGTTGCGACTTCCCCAAATGGGCAAAGTTCGTCGGTAAACGGTCCCATCCCACCGAACGTGAAATTGAACAGAGTGTAATCGAAGTACAGGTAGACATAAACGGGCGTACAGACGAGAGTAGGGAGATGGAGCGACTGCCAAGCCAGACTCTACATGTGGAGCGACCACAACGCCAGACTCTGCACCTTACAGATGTTACGTGCGACCCTAGTTACGATGACGCTTTGTCAGTGGACGTTATCGAAGGACGTAAACCTTGTGAATTTTTGATTGACACTGGGACAGTGGTTTTATTTATAAAATGGGGTATCAGCCAAAAGTTAATTCGAGATGTTAAAGTTGTTGCTAGAAGTGCTACTGGGGATGAACTAAAGGTCTTCGGAGTATTGAAGGTAGGCTTCATAATTGAAGATACCAAAGTCTATCACGATTTTATGGTAGCAGACCTTTGTACTGGCTTTGATGGACTGTTCGGATTAGACTTATTGAGAAAATTAAATGTCTACATTGATTTTTCCAATAACGACATATATGTAAGAGGAGAGCAAGTCACCAACAGTCAGGAGACCAGGGAACCTGATACAGAAATGAAAGGGACTGGCCATCTCAACCCACCTGTAGAAGAACCTGAAGTATGGAGTATTGTGACCATCCAGGATCAGTCCATATCAGCAAAGTCCGAGATGCTTGTGCAGGGATGCCTGCAGGTGACGCAAGCAACTTTGTGATCGCAGGGATTAGAGAAATCCCAAGAGTTAATCGGATCAGGTAAATCCGAAGAGTTGTTAAGTGGATCTAAAGAGTTTAAGGGTGTAGCCCATGTTAATATGTTGTCTGGATTAGGTAAATCTAAAGTTGTTTCGGGAAAAGGTAATTCCCAAGAGTTTTCCGGTTCGTGTAGTTTGTTTTTGCAACCACGATCGCAAGGATCGTGGGTGTTGCACAGGTTAAATAGATCCAGGGGATCAGGTAGATCCATTCGTGTACACGACAAAATTTAATTGAACCGGTAGAGCTTCAGACTCATGGCATTAGAGTAGCACGTTGTTTAAGTAGAGTTTTTCACTCCATGAAATACGCAGATGTTGTTGTTCAAGTTGTTAATTTCAGTAATAAAGGTTTAGTTCTCCCAAAGAATAGTTTGGTGGGGTTAGCTGAGACGTTTGATCAGGCACCCACCGGAACGTCGGAGACGCCCATACCCACAAACGGTGAAGACCTGAGCAAAGTAGTTGTAAAGTATTCACATTGAATACTAGTGAAATAGGCTGTATTGACCCATTGTCATGTCGAGATGAGTTGAATGATGAAATTCAAATTACATTAATGTATTTGTCTAATCGAGAGAAAGGAATACTTGAACCTATTTTGTTAAAGTATAAACATTTGTTTTCTGAACCGATTGTTAATACGGGATGTAGTGTTGATATAAAACATAATTGATACAGGAGATAGCCCGCCGATTCGAAAGAACCCTTATAGATTGCCTCATTCTTTAAAAGCAGTTGTAAAAGAGCATATCGAAGATACAAAAAATCGTGGTATAATTCGTGAAAGTTCTAGTCCATGGGTATACAAAAACATCGTTTTTGTGTAGATTATCGCGCTTTAAATAATGTTACTCGTAAAGATGCATATCCATTGCCTAACATTGCAGAAACTTTGGATAGCTTAAATGGAAATGAATATTTCTCTACACTAGATTTATATAGTGGTTATCATCAAGTTAGTATAAATCCTAACGATATAGAGAAAACTGCATTTACAGTTTCTGGACATCATTTTGAGTTCCTTAGAATGCCATTCGGGTTATGTAATGCACCCGCAACTTTTCAACGCCTGATGGACAATGTCTTGATGGGATTGAAGGGTGAGGAGGCATTAGTTTATCTCGATGACATCATAATTTTTGGAAGTAGTTTAGAAGAGCATATTAAACGACTTGAATGAGTTTTACAAAGACTAGAAAAAGCTAATTTATATATGCAGTTACCCAAATGTAAATTCACTGTACAAGAAGTTGATGATTTAGGACATATTATAAGTAATGAAGGAATAAAGCCTGACCCAAAGAAAATTTCTGCTATAAAGAATTACCCTCGTCTGAAGAATGTGAAGGACGTGAGAGCATTTTTAGGTTTGGTTGGATATTATCGAAAATTTATTCAAAATTTTGCAGATCGAACTAGAGTATTAACTAAATTATTAAAGAAAGATGAAAAATTTAATTGGGGTGAAGATCAAGAGAATGCATTTAAAGATTTAACAGAAGCCTTATGTAATGAACCCGTACTTAAATATCCAGATTTCACTCAACAATTTTATTTGTCAACCGACGCGAGTGCTACCGCGATAGCAGCTATCTTATCGCAAAAAACATAACAGTCAAGAACACCCAGTTGCGTATGCTAGTCGTCAGTTAAATAAAGCCGAGAGAAATTACGGAGCCACTGAAAGAGAATTATTAGCTCTTGTTTGGGCGACAAAATATTTCAGATGTTATTTATATGGACATAAATTTACCGCAATTACCGATCATGCAGCGTTACGTTGGATGTTAAACTTTTGAGATCCCTCATCACGTTTAACAAGATGGTCATTAAGATTATCTGAATTTGACTATGACGTAATACACAAACCCAGTAAAAAGCATATCAATGCTGATACTTTAAGTAGGCATGTGAATACTATTGTCATTCCATTATTATCCAGACAGGAGATAGCACGTGAACAGAAAAACGATATATATTGTCAAGAGCAATCAAATAAATTGCCAAATGATAAATTTGTAACCGATAATGACGGACTATTATATTTTAACGAAAATGGCAACACCAGATTACTTGTTCCGAAAACCTTAATACAATCAATGATAGAACATCATGACACTGTATTTTCAGGACATCAAGGAATAAAGAAAACTATCAGAATAATTAAACAACGCTATTATTGGTCTTCCTTGGCTAAAGATGTTAACGATTATATATCTAAATGTGTATCATGTAATCAAAGAAACCGATTATATATCTAAATGTGTATCATGTAATAAAAGAAACCCTGTAAAAGCCGCAAAAGCTCCATTAGGTACACTTCCGTCATCCACAAAACCATTTGAATTAGTATCAATGGATATTGTAGGTCCATTGCCTGTTAGCAGTAAAGGAAATAAATATCTGCTAACGTTCATTGATTATCTAACTAGATATTGTGAAGCAATATCAATTCTGAATCAGACTGCCGAGACGATAACCCAACAGTTTGTACATAAAATTATTACGCGATATGGAGTTCCAAAACAATTGTTAACAGACCAAGGTCGAAATTTTCTTTCAACATTATTTAAGGGAGTTTGTGAACTACTCGGTATACGAAAGTTACAAACTACGCCTTATCATCCACAGTGTAACGGAATTATTGAACGGTTACATAAAACTTTAGCCGACATCATTCCACATTTTGTGACAGCTGAAGGTAAAATTGGAACGATGTAGTTCCTTGTGCACTCATGGCATATAGAAGTGCACCACATTCAGCTACAGGTTATAGTCCGCATATATTATTATTCGGAGAAGAAATGAACCTTCCAATAGCAGATGACTTAACTGCAAAATTTTCGGTAGACGAAACACAATTTGAACTTTCAAAGCTACGTGAAAAGCTTAATGAAATATGTCATTTCGCAGTAAAACAATCAGATAAGAATAAACATAAGAATAAAGAATATTATGACAGGAAAGAGCGATTTAAACCTTATCAAGTAGGACAATATGTATATTTGCATGACCTAACAAGTAAAAGAGGTCCACAAAAGAAATTTGCAAAATTTTGGAAAGGTCCGTATGAAATAATAGACGTAATAAATAAATTGAATTATAAAATAAAAACTAAAGCTGATGAAAATCCAGCCGTACACTATAATCGTTTGAAACATAGCAAGGTCATAACAAGGAAACGACGACGCATGATAAAGCCTTTACCGCAACGCGATAGTGAAAGCGAGTCTGAAGTAGACGACCTTGATCAAGACCAACCAGCTGATGAAACTAAATTAAATGAACCGTTCATAGTAGACGCTGGTCCAACGCAACTTACAGTTGAACCATTACGTCAGGTTAGTGACCGTGAACCTGAGAGAGAAGATTTTAATGTTGAATTACATGATGTAATTCGATTGAATATTAACGACCCTAAGTGGATTCCTCCACCCACTCAGCAAACCGGTCCAGAAATAGATAGTCGTTATGAATTGAGACCGCGTGAAAATATTGTAGCACCTCGTAGATTAATAACTGAGTGAATAAATTAAAAAAAAATTTATCACATGAAAAGTAATGGGAAATTTTGTACGCATTACAGATGCAGTAATGAGGGCAATGTTATTGATATTGAGCCTCACATATGCTCAAAGTATGGATCAAAAACAGAAGTTATAACGCACTGATGACGAAAAATACACTTGACTCTCATGGATGCACAAATATTTCTGACCTAAGTAGATGTCATTTTGACAAAGGACTTGTATTTATTAAACAAAGAGACATCATAATGACGACCGACACCTGGACCATAGCAGTTACTGTAGGGACAGAAGACTGTGACAACATTCTGTTCCAAGTTTCAAATTTATTTAAATATTTAAAAGGTTTGGAAACTTCTTCAAATTCCCCATTCCATCTTTTGAACTGATTTGTTTACAATCAAAATTGAAATCCACACAAAATCAAGTTGACAATTTAAAACTTCTCTTACCCACTTCTAGAACTAAAAGAGGTTTCGTTAACGGAATTGGAACAGTATTAAAATATTTAATTGGAACTTTAGACACAGACGATTACAAGACTTTAAATACAAAACTTGACGAAATAGATAGTACCAGTGAAACAGTTGCACATGTTGAATCAGATAGATTAATTTATTTAAAAAAATTAACAAATGAAGTTGAAAATAATAATAATGCTATAAAGTCTTTAGTTAATACTGTAAAGACAACAGTTGAAGAAATTAATAACGTAACATCGGAGATAGTAAGTGAAATGTTGAAATTAAAGAAACAATTAGAATATCAGTCTAAAATTTCTTCTTTGTCTAGAGAAATACAATTGACATTAATTGAGGTAGATAATCAATTAGGGTAACTCAATTACAAGAAGCGTTAGATGTAACATCCGCCGGATATTTGAGCGCAACTTTAATTCCCCCTAATAAGTTGAATAAATTATTAAAAGAGATTGCAACGAAATTGCCTGTTGGACTTTCGTTAATTATAAAAACCAATCTGGACATGGTATACCACTATTATAGAGTAGCAAAAGTTCATGCTATAGCAACAAGAAATGTAATTAGAGTGATCATAGATATTCCTTTACAATCAAAAACAATAATTATGAATTGTATACCATTAAATCTTTACTTTATTATGATAAAAGGTTAGAAACATTTTTTTTTCACGATTTTAATTGATGACTCTGGCACTTGGTGAAACATATTAATACAAAGGTTTTGTAAAATATATAAAAACAATTGGTAATTTCACCTTTTTTTTTTTTTACTGACAGCTGTTTTGACTAACTAAGCCATTGTCAAAGAGGCAAATGAATGAACATTACTATACACAGGATGTGAGTGTGAGTGGAGTGTAGGTGGTGAACATCTGTTTAGGGCGTATCTGGAACATCTGTGTTGAGATGGCGAGGGGGTGTGCAAGAGACAAGGGAAGGTCAGGTGTCTTTAAAAACTAAATACAATCATGAATGCAAAATATAAAATTAACTAAACTAAATATAATCTGAATGTAAAATATAAAATTAACTAAACTAAATATAAACTGAATGCAAAATTTAAAATAATGACGAACATTCAAAATAATATAAAATAAACTAAACTAAATAACAGATTTTAATAAAGGGGATACACAAAATTCAGTCTGTTCATTGGTTAAATTTTTGTCATTTTTTATTGCTTTTTTAATTTCTAAAATTCTAACAAATCCATTTTTTACCTTTTTGTATGTTGTGGAGTAGTGTTATGTTTTTTGTGTCTATGAAGTGATTGTGTTGTAAGCAATGATCTGCAAAACCTGTATTAGATGTATTGGTTAAAATCGCCTTCTTATGTTGAGAAGTGCGATGTTTCAGAGCACGGCCACATTGTCCGATATAAATAGCATCGCATTCTGCACAGTGTATTTCATAAACTCCATATATGACACTGGAGAAAAATGGAGTTTATGAAATACACTGTGCAGAATGCGATGCTATTTATATCGGACAATGTGGCTGTGCTCTGAAACATCGCACTTCTGAACATAAGAAGGTGATTTTAACCAATACATCTAATACAGGTTTTGCAGATCATTGCTTACAACACAATCACTTCATAGACACAAAAAACATAACACTACTCCACAACATACAAAAAGGTAAAAAATGGATTTGTTAGAAATTTTAGAAATTAAAAAAGCAATAAAAAATGACAAAAATTTAACCAATGAACAGACTGAATTTTGTGTATCCCCTTTATTGAAATCTGTTATTTAGTTTAGTTTATTTTATATTATTTTGAATGTTCATCATTATTTTAAATTTTGCATTCAGTTTATAATTAGTTCAGTTAGTTTTATATTTTACATTCAGATTATATTTAGTTTAGTTAATTTTATATTTTGCATTCATGATTGTATTTAGTTTTTAAAGACACCTGACCTTCCCTTGTCTCTTGCACACCCCCCTCACCATCTCAACGCAGATGTTCCAGATACGCCCTAAACAATGTTCACCACCTACACTCCACTCACATCCTGTGTATAGTAATTTTCATTAATTCGCCTCTTTGACAATGGCTTAGTTAGTCGAAACAGCTGTCAGAATTAATTAAAAAATTTGTGAAACTTACCAATTGTTTTTATATATTTTACAAAACCTTTGCTTAGAAAAATGTTTAGTTGTAATTACAGAATTGAAAAATATTGCTATTTCTTATGATAGACAAAAATTTGTTGTAATGTCAAGCATTCCACCAAAGAAATGTAATATTTCACCTTTTGGTATATGCTCTCTCAATGTGCCAATACGATATGCAGCTGAAGGGAAATGTTGCGCGTATTCTGTGCTAATTGGAGATGAAGAAAACGCCAGATATTTATGTCGAAGAACAGTTTTGAAGAGATTCCAGATTCCAATCATCTATGAAGGAACCAATGGAGACTTCTGGATTTATTGCCTACCTAGTACGACTCGAGTGACATATCAATGTTCTTATCCTACTAATGGTATCCATAATGTGAACTCAGAGAGTATGTGGATAGCTGGCACAGGAATACTTCATCAACCAAAGATGTGTCGTACTATATCTAAATACGAGGGTTATTCGGAAAGTAAGGTCCGATTTCTTATAAAAATAAACCATCACAGATTTTTTCAAAAAACTTTTTTTATTTAATTCCTTACATCTTTCTCTATTTTTCTACATAGTTTCCATTTTTGTTTAAACATTTGTCGTAACGTTCTACAAGCTTTTGTATGCCTAAGTCTGCCGCCTGTGAGGATAACCAGTCTTTAACTGCTTCTTTCACCTCGTCATCTGTGGCGAAGCGCTTGCCGCCGAGAAACTCCTTTAGGTAGCGAAACAAGTGAAAATCGTCGGCGCCAAGTCTGGACTGTACGGTGGGTGGTCAATCTGTTCCCATCCAAAAGATCTGATCAGATTTTGGGTTTGAATGGCAGAATGGGGTCTGGCATTGTCATGCAGCAACAAAACTCCAGACGTCAGAAGGCCACGTCACTTATTCTGTATTGCACGAAGTTTAGTCAGGGTAGCGCAGTAAGCGGCTACATTTATTGTTGTCCCTTGCTGCATAAACTCGACTAACAAGACTCCATGTCTATCCCAAAACACGGTTGCCATAACCTTGCTTGTTGAGATTGTCTGCTTGGCCTTGATTTTGACTGGTGATGTCGTGTGACGCCATTCCATTGACAATGTTCTCTAAATGTTGATCACCTTCCTTACGATATCGGTCCAAAAAATCAAGAGCACAAGCCATTCTTTTCATTTGGTGTTCCTCAGTAAGCAGCCTGGTAACCCAATGTGAGCACAATTTGCGAAATTGCAAATTTTCAGAGACAATTTTGTGCAAAGTTGTTCTACCCACATTCGGAAATTCCAATGCTAAAGTTGAAATTGTGAATCGCCGGTCTTTACGAATTTTTTCGTCCACGGCATTGACCAAATCTTCTGTGATCACTGATGGTCGGCCTGATCGCGGTTCATCATGGACATTTTCCCGTCCGTCCTTGAAAGCTCTCACCCACTTATGCACTTTGCTATCACTCATTGCATTGGGGCCGTACACTTCACTTATCTGTTGATGAATTTCCGCTGGTGAAACGTTCCTTGCTGTCAAAAACCGAATCACTGAACGTATTTCACAGTCGGCGGGCTGATCAATTGTTTTAAACATTTTGAACTGACACTGTAAACAGCACACTGCAACAATACCAATGCAAATGGCGTCGTTTGACGCGCAAGGCACGCCGGGAGTCGGTGCGCATTCGTGTTTCAATGTTCGCGCGTCATTTGATTAGCTACGGCGATTCAGACCTTACTTTCCAAATAACCCTCGTACTTCACGTTACGTCCACATCTTCAAGGGCAATCCTCAGCCACAATTAGAAGGAATCACATAATTGTTCCTCCTATCAAAAATCTGTTATCATCAGAAATGACAATGTTTAACTTCAACTTAAGTGACCAGTTGATACAACTGGATCATATTAATTGCATCTTGAATGAAACCGGCTCAGCCGATACTGCTGACATTGACCTGTTACAAAGGAAGCTATCCGAGATAAAGATTCCACCACACTCTTACCACAGTAGTATTACTACTACTGAATCAAATCATTTGTTTATTTCTCTTATCATCATTATCACTGTGATAGTAAGTGCCATACTATACACCTGTGGATTACAATATCCGTGCATACGTAGTTGTGTTATGCCACTCGCTCGAGTTCGTACGGTAGCGCTGAGAAGACGTCACGTACCGATCTATGAGGAGATGCAACCCGTTACAGTGCGGAATCCTGATACTTCTGCGGAATCAACACATTTCACAGGAGAAGTGCATCGTGTGCAGCGATATAAAAGTGAAATTTTTGTTGTAAAAGTTAATTCACAGTAGGAAAACCCTACCTCCATCTTCTATATCTACCTTAAGTATACGCATGTTATATTTTAAGTTATGTTGTAAGATAACAAGCTCTCTCTCTCAACACAGTGTTGCATACCTATGTAAATTAAAGTGAGGTACATGGTACCTCCCTTTTAAAAAAAGGGAAGTGATGTAGTGCCGCGATATCCCCCAGGGGCTAACCCATCTTAGTTTGTCTCTCTTTCGTTTATCATATAGGGTGAGTACGTGGACTGACGACCATGGGATCCTGAGGTAAGAGTATGGACAGTAGTATCCAACTCTTCCCCTCAAGATGTCAACACATTTGCAATTTTATAAATCTTGTAAAGGTACAGATTATTTAGCAGTGAGAATCGCTGTGGTTCATCTTTACAACATGACCTACACATTATTGAAGTACTCTTATATGTTAATTTTGTCAAGAGTCTCATCGTATAAAAACATTTTTTCATTTGATGATTGTGTGATTGATGTTTATTTTACCTTGATATTGACAAGGCCAAACTCAACCTCAGGTATGACAAAGAATTGATTATTCGACATCCTCTTAACTTGAAATGACTATTTTAGTCTATTCTAGTTATTAAAAACATTTTTATCTTCTCATTGGAACTATTCATTAGTTGTACGTTCCTCGACCCTTTTATAGGTCACTCACAATTGTCTGATCATGCTTTTTATTTTGTTAAGATGTGTCAAGAGTGATTTTGAGTATATTCAAATTATTTACTTATAAAAAGAAATCGAGTTTCTCACAGTTCGAAATGGAAATTTTCCTAACATCTATTTAAGTGAAGAGTGTATGGTAATCATTCTTTTGTGGTTGCAAGGTAACCACCAATATCCTGTTTTGATGATTTTCAAGGATTTGTACCGCGCATAGCAATCTAAGCTCTGATTGGCCGAAGCAAGGGAGTAGCCCAGTTACGTGAACAGAGCCTTTTTGAAACTATAAAAGTTCTTGGAGGCCCAAGCGTTCATCATTTGGTCTATCAAATGATCTGGGGCGACACAGCGTGTGTCCTGTAAATTTTCGATTTCGTCTTCAACTACTGTGAATCTACAAGTTTTATAATTTTAAAAGTCTAATTATTCAATTTCCACAAAGTTTAAATTAGTATAAAGTTTCGGTACGGTAAATCGCACCAAACTATTCAGTACTGCTCTTCAGTCGCAGCTCATATCACAGAATGGCACATCTGAACACAGAGGGAGGTAGGACTAAGGAATAATCAAAATTGTAAACAACTCTAAGATAGAGAGAGACTATAAAATATTGTTCTATCAAGTTATTCGGTATATCAAATTTTTTATATCACTTTGTTTTATTAATTATCTCTGAAATAAAGAGAGAAACATAACAAGATTATTGACATCAAATATAAATTTGTGACATCTGAAAGAAATTCTATCTTATTTGTATTTTATTATATTTTCAAACAAGTATATTGTATTTTATTATATTTTCAATTATATCTATGTATATTTTAAACAAGTACATTTATCTCTTAAAGAATTTAATTGAATTATTTGAATTAATTGTTTTATATTGATTTTATATGTTTTATATATGGGTTTAATTCGTTGATCTAGAGATCAAAATAACTTTTCATAAAGATTTTATATTAAGGTTAATTAATGTATTAATTGCTTGAGAATATTGATTGCTTATCGCACCTTTGTATGCACATAAAGTGTTAACGGTTATTTGTTTGATTGGATGACGTTAAAGAAGTCAGTGCATATAGAAACGTAAAATAAATGACTTTTCAAGTATACAAGTAAGAATATATATAGCAAGTCACTGATTAACGCTTGAAACTTATAAAAAATTTAACTTAATATATGTAACAGACAGAAACAGAAGTTACAAAATTAATAAACACATGAACTAGTAATGTTAACTTGTTTCATTTGTCTGTAACACCTACAAGCCACCACTTCTTATCACTTAAAAAGGTATCATAGGATACTTGGTAGCCTCCTTACCGCTCAGGAGACGCTAGCCACGACAGTCTTATAATTTCTGGTAAGTAGGAATTTAAAAACGAAGTCTGTGTCAAAATAAGTAACATGGTATGATGAACTGATAAAAAAATTGTGGACACATGTTTGTATGGCTTCAAAGAAAAGTGTACCTTTATGGGGAAAACATTTTCCAGGAATCATCAGTGTAGTTAGCACTGTAGGTTGAATGCTCTTCTGTACGTTAGCTCATTCCAATTACATGTGCAGAAGTAATGTGACTTTTCCTCTACATAAGTGGTCTCGGTATCTCCTTTCAGCCAAGAACACTTTATTGTATTAAATGAAGTACTTTGCCCACACTAAGATAAGGCATCCTCATTGGTTAAACTGAGGTCTGATAATGGGAAGACATTATTTATTAATAAAGACATATGCATTTAATCTAAAAGTGTCCTTAATCAGATGTTATTCTTGTGCTAAATTGTGGGTGATGTAGATTTAGTCTTCATTGACTGCCAACTTGTTTTCATTTGTTTCAGGTGTTAACAAGATCAATTTATCCATCATCTGACAAATGGAAGAGATCAAATTTGAAGACAAGGTATAAAGTTTAAAAATAAAAATATATTTTTTGCTGTTTACACGTATCATATAACACATTCATTTCTTATATTAATAATAGTTTATTTGTCATATTGATTTGTAATTAATTGCTGTAAAGAATGTGATTTATACATGTATTCTTTTGTGTAGGGTTCGCAATGACAATATGCATTTTCCATAAGCTCCTAACTTTCAAGCAATTCTCTTCCTCCCTCGTCCAATTTAGACTTGTAGTCTGTTTGTTAGTTGCAAAGTAGGTTTAAAACTTTTTTTTTTGATCTGCCAGTCTTCTGTCTTTGTGTTGACCAATTATGTCAACATACTCATACTATTCTATCATCACTCATTCTCTTGTGTTGTCCACTCTGGTAGTCCTGTCCTCTTGCAAGTCTTCCTGGTATTCTCCTGAACTCCATACTTGTGACATCTCATTTCACTGTTTTGACTTGCGTTGTCTCACTCCCAGTTTCTGCAGAATACATCAGTATTAGATGTATTATATGTCTTATGTTATACATTGTATGTATTATTAGTATTATATGTCTAAAAATCAATATTAGACATGTAATTGATGTACATATTCAAACCTTTGTGTTTTGTCTCAAATGTTTGTTAGCCAGATAGAGCCAGGCACACAACTGACTATTCTATGAGTGATCATGACTTGCATTTGAATTTTTTATCTGACCACCTGCTCCTGTGCCAAGTGGGGAGAGTCCAAAATTCACTATTTATTGCCCACTTTGAATGTTGTAACCGTTAGCTATACAATTGCTTCCTTCAGATTTTATGTACACTACCTACCCGTTCTTGGGGAGTGAGGTTAACCCTTCTTACTAAGCCACTGCTCTCAAGATTAGTTATAAACAAGTCAGTCAGGGACACAGTAGGCATGCTGCTTTTAACTGTATAATTAACAAACTATTAATGTAGAAAGTGTGTTAATAAGTTTACACTACAGTAGACAGTAGATAATTAATTACAGTTGACTTAATTAAATTGTTATCTTACTTTAACATCATGAAAGTTCATATCACCTCATCATAACTAATAATCTTTAATGCAACAATATATGATGGAAATCCGTTTGAAACATGGCTTTTTGTAGATACTAGGGCAATTTGGAATGTTCATGGCCTAATAATAAAAGACTTACCAGTATTTTTTCGTTTTGGAATCACTTTTCATATTTCAGCATAGTCTCCATGTAGTTGAACACATTTGGTTTAGTGATGCTCCAGTGCTTTTATCCCATTCAGATGTTTGATTGTTCTATATTCTCTGATAACCGTTTACTGCCGGTTTCAGTCATCTCCAGAAAAATCACTCTCTCCCCAGGGAATTTCTGAGTTTAGGGAATAATTAAAATTAAATAGAGCTAAATCAGGCGAGTGAGTGTGATGTTGCAACAGATTGTATTTCAGCTCAGCGATATTTTGCCTTAAAAAACAATGCTTGTCTGAGGTCTTCCATTATCCTACTACAAAATTATCTGTATGTATACTAAACCTGGCCTGAGTCACCGATTATTCATCATTAAACATGATGGGCCCAATAAAATGTAACATTTGTGCAAGTCGTAATGGTTATCTTGAACCAGATAAGGCCAGTAGACCTATACAATAGTATTGAATACAATGAACAAACAAAATTATTATAAAATTATACATGTAAAGACATAAATTTAGCATGATGCTTTATAGTTTGCACGATGCATGCTATACCTGATGTTTCAGGAATATACAATAAATTGTTATGTGAAAACAAGCTATACATAGTTGAATGATTGTAAGCACAAAGTGTAATGACATGTATGTCATAATTAAAGCATGAATAATAATTGTGCAATACATGATCACAAAATACAAATACAAAATACAATATAAAAATATAGGCGTGGCGTATGGTTATAGACAGTAGATGCGGATAAAACAGTGTGTTTTACATAGATACAAGTTATACATAATAAATACAATAGAAATCGGTTTAGATAATTACAAAATGTAATACATGTGTTGAACAATTGTGAGAAATAAATTCACAGAGTAACAAAATATCACACATATTGACAAAATGTGCGAGAAAATGCATACATGGTTTGTATAACTGCAGACCATGCGAATATTACAACAACATTTTTACATAAAAACAATAGTAAGCAAAGACATGAGGCATAAATCAAATGTTGCATATACGAAAATACAAAATAATAATTAAAGCCTTGCATATTAAATAAATTGACACTTGCTTGAGTAAAACAAACAGTTTCTGAATCAAAAATATACAAATTAAAGCTTATGCGAAAAACAAAGGTGCTTATAACTAACAAAATCTTCTTTGAATCTGATTTATGTATTTTTGACAAATATATACAAAGGAAAATAAACCCTTTTTTTTTACTCTTCGTCCCTAATAGGGACCAAACATAATTTATGGATTGGTCTGCGGTAGGTGCCAGTAGGCGTGCGAACGTCAACTACTCTAATTAAGTTGTCTGGGCCGGGAAATGTAGCGGTAATTACACCAAATTTCCATGCTAATGGAGGTAAGTTATCCTCAATCAGTAAAACCAGGTCACCAATGGAAACGTTATCTTTGGCGAATTTTTATTTGTGACGTTTGTTGTATGTAACGGTCCGAATTTGTGGGGTATTTTAATTTATTTCATTTCAGGGATTTATGAATGTATTATGAAAGTTTTATTTTTCAATGGTGACCAAACACGTGGTGAATAGAACAGTTGTGTAACAAAGCAGCAACGCAATATTACGTTGCGAAATCAGTTGAGGTATGTAGCCACCTCAAATTTCCAAGAACTTTGTTGGATGTGGTCATGCGCCCGTATGCACGAGACGGGTATACGCGCGGACCCACGCGGTCAGGAAACGCCAAGATGGTGAAAAGTACTTTTTCTGTTTCATCTACTTGACTGAAACGGCGGATATGAAAACTTAAGGCCCACCCATATCGTGACATCAAGCCAAAAGCGCCTAAATATCGTGGGCGCACACTACAGAAACAACCACTATGTATCAGGCTCCTAGCGAATAAACTGCAACAACTCAACTATGAGCGACGACAAAATTCGTTGGCGGTGGACATCAACTTCCTCCCGCTTGCAAGAGACGCTTGACCAGTTCATCGCTGATTGTGTCGGCCGACACAGAGCCAAGTGCGCTTTGCTAAATTTTATCAGTTTTTTTTATGATATAACAGTGAAATAACAGTGAAACCCATGTGACCACGGCCGAATAAAAAGTGGAGAATACGTCTATCGATTTTTCGGACACTAACAATAAATTTTAAAAGAGTAATCATGATCAATCGAAAACCACGTTGCCGGCGGGGGGGATATTCCAAAAAATGTTAAGGGCTTTATAATTTTCTGTGTGTCTGTGAGAGTGTAAATTGCAGGCTGGGCTGTTTGTGTTTGTGTGATGTACAAGGTAAGCTATAGAATGTAAGTAAATACTGTAAAATTACCTATTACTAGGAAGCTGTATTCCAGTTAAAAGTACACTAAAAGATAATAGGTTTTGTAGACAAACAGAAATGAGTAATGAATAATTTGAACAGAGTATATTCAGTGAATAATAAAGCTTAAATAATTCTCTTCATAAAAAATGTGTTGTGTAAATCATTCACACAACCTTAAAAATTACGCCTGTATCCTAACGTTCGTATGACGCAACCCTGGACCCGAGAGTACCGATTGACGGTAAGTGGAAGTTTAATCAATTTTATTTTGTATTTTATTATGTAATTAATTAATAAGATCTCAATGGCACCGCGAACGGAAACGAATTTAATAAATTAATGAAATTCCATACCTACAAATAAGATACAAGCGTAATTTAGAGGTTAAGTGAAAATACGTAATGTAAAACATAGTCAAAGAGTTAAGACATGAGATTTGGTTCAGATAATAAATAAGTATAAAACAACCAATAATAAAGTTATAAAAAAAAAGAGATAAAGTAAAATTACAAAAATGGAAAATACAGAGAATGAAGTCATTCTGTCCGACTTGACGGTTACAAGCGAAGTAACTGAATTTGATGAATCAGCGTTTATGAGCAGTCTTGAAGTACATTCAATGCCGAATGTAGGTCAAGACGACAAAACTCTGGATACAAGTAGTATGAATGAAGTAGGTAGTACAGATGATTCGGGGATTCAAACAACCCCAATATCGACTAACAAAAATAATCAATCTGATAATAGTGATGTAATGAGATATTTGTGTGGCATGAATGCAATGTTGAATGTTAAATTCCATGAGTTGAAAAGCGAAATACATGAACAGAAAATAAAGTGCGAAAGCAATTTCAGTGAGTTAAAAAACCATATTAGTGAAATGAATAAATGTTTTGAAAACAATAATGAAACAATAAGAACTATTTTGAATAAATTAGAACAGAGTGTGGAGAAAATGGGAGTAGTTGTAATGAATCCAAATAAGAATAATACGAATGAAAATCATAATGACATGTGTCAAAATGTAATACTAGATAAAGAGTCAACAAATGATAATGATAATGTCGAAAATAATGAATGTAATACTGAGAATAGTAGTGTATTTGAACAATTAGTATCGAAAGTGATACGGTGAAAATAAATATTGAGAGTACTGATGAAATTGCAGAATGTAGTGATAAGGAAATGTTAATGTGTGTTTATGAGATAGAGAGAGAGAGTGGAAAGAGAGTATAGTGGTAGAATGGGGGCAGAGGGTAAATTTTCCCCTTATTTTTTCTGAACCAGAGTGTTCACAAGTGTTGTTGAGGAAGGGCAAGAGTCCCGTGTTGGTAGAAGATTTGAAGTGTTTATTTTTGTTGTATAATTTTGTACCCTCTGTCTGGAATAATATTGAGAGTGTGATATGGTATTGTGATGAGAGAGATTTAAATAGAGAATTGTATGTTGAGAGAGAAACAGAAGTGTATAATTTGAATAGAAATTATGATGATTGGAAAGTAAGGTTAGAAGTGTATCGAAATAATAATGATTTGATTGATAATACAAAAGGAAATAACCCGATAATGAATAGAATTACTGATGGAGACTTAACAAATGTACTTAACGTTGACCTGTTGCATGATTATCTTAGTAAAATGAATGAATTTGGTTTTTATGGTTATGCCACACAAGAGAGTAATTTGTGTGTGAATGAAATTGAACAATGTTATATAAAACCAAGGTTAATCTATGACGATGGAGGGTAGGCCATAAAACAATAAAGGACAGTTATAAATCTTTTGTTTTGTGGTTTGACCTGGCCGACTTGGACATGTAACAGTTAATGATAGAAGTTTGTAAATAATTGTAGTAAATTTATTTGTGTGCCTTGTAGAATGTTAAGCTAACAAGTGTGTGTAGGGGGTTGTAATAATAATATTAATATTTTGGCAATATAAATAAATAAACAAAATTAATTTTGGAGACAGTAATTGGCTAATTGTAATTGTTTTGGTAGCAATGAAATTTGTATATTTAATAATTAATTTAATTCAATAACCTGAGATGTGTTAAATATTTTGATTAATTTAAATGTTGTATAATTAAACTTTCCCATGAATTTAAATTATTTTACGAGACCTGTGAATTTGGTAATTAAATGAGGAATTATTTGATTTAAACTAACATTTGTGTTGAATGTTTCAGAGGTGAGGTGAAAGTATTTGTATGGTGAATATGTTTTGTGTATGTCATTTTAAATGGACTGTAAGTATAGAAATTTTATAGTACAAATCAAGTGTAATAAAAATGTTTACAGGTGTAACTCAGATTTTAATTCAATAATGAGATGATTTGCAATAATTGTGTTAAACAAAAATGATAATTAAAAAATTTAAATAATAACTGAAAGATGATATATAATAATTATTAATAATAAGTTTGAAAATTTTTGTGTGTGGATGGGAGGTGGCTCAGAGGAGCCACGAATTTAAATTTTATATCATAAAAATTGCCAACTCTAATCTTGATCTAATAAAAATGCTTGTGTTCCGTTTAAATAACTAGATGCTCATATATTCACTATAAGATGTTCATTCTATATTTTTAAATGTAGTATTTTATTGTAATAGGGTAGATATAAGATTTGATGAAAGGTATATGTTTTATATAATCTGTGTATTTTGAAACTAAGTAGATGACTAAACCGACTGGCAGGCGGTTAACATAAATTATCAGAATCAGAAAAAGGGGAAACAAGGAGGTTAGAAGTAAGGATTGATAAATATATATATTTCAGGTAATTTGCTCAATTTTGAGATGTGTTTTCATTGTGTTAGGAATGTCAGCTGATCAGCAATAAAATGTCACTGTAAAATTGTTTATAGATGTTCCAGGTAATTAACGTTTAATGTGATGTTTTAATGTATTACAGATGCTATTTAAAGTAATGAGAAAAGTAATTTAATGTGGTAAGATTTTAAATGAATTGTCAGAAATAATAAAAGATAGTTTTTGGGGTGATGAGTATTTTGTGGGACATATAGATCAGTCCAAGTCAAAGTTAAAGGGGTAGTAGAGAGAAAAATATTGTTTTGAGTTGATGTATGTTATAGAGTTTTGAGAAGTATTGATGTTGACACAGTAGTTGTGGAGAATATATGTAGGGCTTTGAGTGATATATTGATGTTTATAATTGATGATGTTATTTTGTTGTAGTTGAAGTGAGGTAATAAGAGTGAGATTATTGGGGATGGCAATTTTGTAATAGGGGGTAGTGTAATGTGGGAGTCCGCAACATAATGGTTGGGACGGGAAGGGACCGATTTAGTGGGAAGGGGTTGCCTTAGGTAGAATCCAGGAACCAACATAATGGGAAATGAGCTTTTTTTGGGGGGGGGGAACACGTATCCTAAGTACAAAGGGTTAGAGAGTATTTTTTTTATATATATAGAGAGAAGGTGGCGATTTGAGTTTAATGATAAGTTGGGCTTAGAGAGTGTTTTGATAGATATTTTGATAGAGATGGGTGTCATGTTAGTTAAAGTTGATGAGTATTAGAGTCAGAAGGGGGGGTAGAGATTATAAATGTAGGCCTACCAAGTGGTAAATTAAATTGTTATAAGTATTTAAATCACCCACAGAAATGGAGAATAAGATTGTTAAATAAAGAAACAGATTTATAGTAAGAACATGAAATTTTTAGTTGCAACCAGTGACAATTTTTGATAGAATTTGGAAATGTAAAGTTATAAGTGTTTATTTTGAATAATTTAAATGTCAATTTGATTGTTATTTATAATAATATTTTGTTATTTTAAATGTTATGTTTTATTATGTTTTATGTTTCAAGACAGAATTTTACAGGAGCTTAATGTATTCACAGATGTAACTGGTACATAACGTATGTAGGTCAAGGTTGTGGACTTGACCTAGTTTTGATCAGCTGATAGTGAGGTCATATAAGTTAATAGTAAGGAAGTTAATTCAACTTTGGTTTTTAATTAATTTGAACAAACTGCAAATAATTTCTATATGGGAAAAAGAAAATATTTTGAGAAATTTAAATTTTTGAATTTTAAAATTTTTTGGAAAAAAAAATCTTGATTTTTCACCTGCCAGATAATGGATATTTTTAAGCTTTGATTATTTTATTGTTTGTGTACTAACCATGTTTATTATTATTGAATTATTTTGTTGAATTGTATTGTTAGACTCTAGGTAATTCATGTTAGGTTAAGGATGTTTCTTAATTGTAAGAAATGTTTAAATTGATTTATTTTAAATAACAGAAAAAAGCAATGAAGAGAATAATTCAAAATAGATACAAAATTTGTGATTTGATTTTAAATGAAAACAACCAGTGAGTTGTGATCTAAGTAGATTTTCAAAGAATTTTTCAATTTTCAGTATGTAATGTGAGTGTGTGTGAGCCCAGTATCTGCTAAAGGCAGCCCAGCTTGCATATGAGGGGAAACATATCTGTGGAGGATCTGGCATAATCCCAGCCAGGGATTGAGGATTGTTGGGGTAGCATGATAGAAGGCGAGGTGCGCCGTGGTGCGTGTCTGTTCGATTTTTCAGTGTTGGGATCTCTTACAGAGAAGTCCAGTGATCTCGTTCAGATGCGTCCATAGTCGCTAAGCCAGGGGGGTCGTTTACCCATGCAGAGTAAGAACAAAGGGGGGTTGTTGGCACCAGTTCCTCACCGGTCCTCTTAGGGGTTTTATCAATGAGATTTCTTCTGTTTTGGACAGACGACTTCTCATTGAGGGGCTATTGTAACGGTCCGAATTTATGGGGTATTTTAATTTATTTCATTTCAGGAATTTATGAATGTATTATGAAAGTTTTATTTTTCAACGGTGACCAAACACGTGGTGAATAGAACAGTTGTGTAACAAAGCAGCAACGCAATATTACGTTGCAAAATCAGTTGAGGTATGTAGCCTCCTCAAATTTCCAAGAACTTTGTTGGATGTGGTCATGCGCCCGTATGCACGAGACGGGTATACACGCGGTCAGGAAACGCCAAGATGGTGAAAAGTACTTTTTCTGTTTCATCTACTTGACTGAAACGGCGGATATGAAAACTTAAGGCCCGCCCATATCGTGACATCAAGCCAAAAGCGCCTAAATATCGTGGGCGCACACTACAGAAACAACCACTATGTATCAGGCTCCTAGCGAATAAACTGCAACAACTCAACTATGAGCGACGACAAAATTCGTTGGCGGTGGACATCAACTTCCTCCTGCTTGCAAGAGACGCTTGACCAGTTCATCGCTGATTGTGTCGGCCGACACAGAGCCAAGTGCGCTCTGCTAAATTTTATCAGTTTTTTTTTATGATATAACAGTGAAATAACAGTGAAACCCATGTGACCGCGGTCGAATAAAAAGTGGAGAATACGTCTATCGATTTTTCGGACACTAACAATACATTTTAAAAGAGTAATCATGATCAATCGAAAACCACGTTGCTGGCGGGGGGGATATTCCAAAAAATGTTAAGGGCTTTATAATTTTCTGTGTGTCTGTGAGAGTGTAAATTGCAGGCTGGGCTGTTTGTGTTTGTGTGATGTACAAGGTAAGCTATAGCATGTAAGTAAATACTGTAAAATTACCTATTACTAGGAAGCTGTATTCCAGTTAAAAGTACACTAAAAGATAATAGGTTTTGTAGACAAACAGAAATGAGTAATGAATAATTTGAACAGAGTATATTCAGTGAATAATAAAGCTTAAATAATTCTCTTCATAAAAAATGTGTTGTGTAAATCATTCACACAACCTTAAAAATTACGCCTGTATCCTAACGTTCGTATGACGCAACCCTGGACCCGAGAGTACCAATTGACGGTAAGTGGAAGTTTAATCAATTTTATTTTGTATTTTATTATGTAATTAATTAATAAGATCTCAATGGCGCCGCGAACGGGAACGAATTTAATAAATTAATGAAATTCCATACCTACAAATAAGATACAAGCGTAATTTAGAGGTTAAGTGAAAATACGTATTGTAAAACATAGTCAAAGAGTTAAGACATGAGATTTGGTTCAGATAATAAATAAGTATAAAACAACCAATAATAAAGTTATAAAAAAAAAGAGAAAGTAAAATTACAAAAATGGAAAATACAGAGAATGAAGTCATTCTGTCCGACTTAACGGTTACAAGCGAAGTAACTGAATTTGATGAATCAGCAGTTATGAGCAGTCTTGAAGTACATACAATGCCGAATGTAGGTCAAGACGACAAAACTCTGGATACAAGTAGTATGAATGAAGTAGGTAGTACAGATGATTCGGGGATTCAAACAACCCCAATATCGACTAACAAAAATAATCAATCTGATAATAGTGATGTAATGAGATATTTGTGTGGCATGAATGCAATGTTGACTGTTAAATTCCATGAGTTGAAAAGCGAAATACATGAACAGAAAATAAAGTGCGAAAGCAATTTCAGTGAGTTAAAAAACCATATTAGTGAAATGAATAAATGTTTTGAAAACAATAGTGAAACAATAAGAACTAGTTTGAATAAATTAGAACAGAGTGTGGAGAAAATGGGAGTAGTTGTAATGAATCCAAATAAGAATAATACGAATGAAAATCATAATGACATGTGTCAAAATGTAATACTAGATAAAGAGTCAACAAATGATAATGATAATGTCGAAAATAATGAATGTAATACTGAGAATAGTAGTGTATTTGAAGAATTAGTATCAGAAAGTGATACGGTGAAAATAAATATTGAGAGTACTGATGAAATTGCAGAATGTAGTGATAAGGAAATGTTAATGTGTGTTTATGAGATAGAGAGAGAGAGTGGAAAGAGAGTATAGTGGTAGAATGGGGGCAGAGGGTAAATTTTCCCCTTATTTTTTCTGAACCAGAGTGTTCACAAGTGTTGTTGAGGAAGGGCAAGAGTCCCGTGTTGGTAGAAGATTTGAAGTGTTTATTTTTGTTGTATAATTTTGTACCCTCTGTCTGGAATAATATTGAGAGTGTGATATGGTATTGTGATGAGAGAGATTTAAATAGAGAATTGTATGTTGAGAGAGAAACAGAAGTGTATAATTTGAATAGAAATTATGATGAATGGAAAGTAAGGTTAGAAGTGTATCGAAATAATAATGATTTGATTGATAATACAAAAGGAAATAACCCGATAATGAATAGAATTACTGATGGAGACTTAACAAATGTACTTAACGTTGACCTGTTGCATGATTATCTTAGTAAAATGAATGAATTTGGTTTTTATGGTTATGCCACACAAGAGAGTAATTTGTGTGTGAATGAAATTGAACAATGTTATATAAAACCAAGGTTAATCTATGACGATGGAGGGTAGGCCATAAAACAATAAAGGACAGTTATAAATCTTTTGTTTTGTGGTTTGACCTGGCCGACTTGGACATGTAACAGTTAATGATAGAAGTTTGTAAATAATTGTAGTAAATTTATTTGTGTGCCTTGTAGAATGTTAAGCTAACAAGTGTGTGTAGGGGGTTGTAATAATAATATTAATATTTTGGCAATATAAATAAATAAACAAAATTAATTTTGGAGACAGTAATTGGCTAATTGTAATTGTTTTGGTAGCAATGAAATTTGTATATTTAATAATTAATTTAATTCAATAACCTGAGATGTGTTAAATATTTTGATTAATTTAAATGTTGTATAATTAAACTTTCCCATGAATTTAAATTATTTTACGAGACCTGTGAATTTGGTAATTAAATGAGGAATTATTTGATTTAAACTAACATTTGTGTTGAATGTTTCAGAGGTGAGGTGAAAGTATTTGTATGGTGAATATGTTTTGTGTATGTCATTTTAAATGGACTGTAAGTATAGAAATTTTATAGTACAAATCAAGTGTAATAAAAATGTTTACAGGTGTAACTCAGATTTTAATTCAATAATGAGATGATTTGCAATAATTGTGTTAAACAAAAATGATAATTAAAAAATTTAAATAATAACTGAAAGATGATATATAATAATTATTAATAATAAGTTTGAAAATTTTTGTGTGTGGATGGGAGGTGGCTCAGAGGAGCCACGAATTTAAATTTTATATCATAAAAATTGCCAACTCTAATCTTGATCTAATAAAAATGCTTGTGTTCCGTTTAAATAACTAGATGCTCATATATTCACTATAAGATGTTCATTCTATATTTTTAAATGTAGTATTTTATTGTAATAGGGTAGATATAAGATTTGATGAAAGGTATATGTTTTATATAATCTGTGTATTTTGAAACTAAGTAGATGACTAAACCGACTGGCAGGCGGTTAACATAAATTATCAGAATCAGAAAAAGGGGAAACAAGGAGGTTAGAAGTAAGGATTGATAAATATATATATTTCAGGTAATTTGCTCAATTTTGAGATGTGTTTTCATTGTGTTAGGAATGTCAGCTGATCAGCAATAAAATGTCACTGTAAAATTGTTTATAGATGTTCCAGGTAATTAACGTTTAATGTGATGTTTTAATGTATTACAGATGCTATTTAAAGTAATGAGAAAAGTAATTTAATGTGGTAAGATTTTAAATGAATTGTCAGAAATAATAAAAGATAGTTTTTGGGGTGATGAGTATTTTGTGGGACATATAGATCAGTCCAAGTCAAAGTTAAAGGGGTAGTAGAGAGAAAAATATTGTTTTGAGTTGATGTATGTTATAGAGTTTTGAGAAGTATTGATGTTGACACAGTAGTTGTGGAGAATATATGTAGGGCTTTGAGTGATATATTGATGTTTATAATTGATGATGTTATTTTGTTGTAGTTGAAGTGAGGTAATAAGAGTGAGATTATTGGGGATGGCAATTTTGTAATAGGGGGTAGTGTAATGTGGGAGTCCGCAACATAATGGTTGGGACGGGAAGGGACCGATTTAGTGGGAAGGGGTTGCCTTAGGTAGAATCCAGGAACCAACATAATGGGAAATGAGCTTTTTTTGGGGGGGGGGAACACGTATCCTAAGTACAAAGGGTTAGAGAGTATTTTTTTTATATATATAGAGAGAAGGTGGCGATTTGAGTTTAATGATAAGTTGGGCTTAGAGAGTGTTTTGATAGATATTTTGATAGAGATGGGTGTCATGTTAGTTAAAGTTGATGAGTATTAGAGTCAGAAGGGGGGGTAGAGATTATAAATGTAGGCCTACCAAGTGGTAAATTAAATTGTTATAAGTATTTAAATCACCCACAGAAATGGAGAATAAGATTGTTAAATAAAGAAACAGATTTATAGTAAGAACATGAAATTTTTAGTTGCAACCAGTGACAATTTTTGATAGAATTTGGAAATGTAAAGTTATAAGTGTTTATTTTGAATAATTTAAATGTCAATTTGATTGTTATTTATAATAATATTTTGTTATTTTAAATGTTTTGTTTTATTATGTTTTATGTTTGAAGACAGAATTTTACAGGAGCTTAATGTATTCACAGATGTAACTGGTACATAACGTATGTAGGTCAAGGTTGTGGACTTGACCTAGTTTTGATCAGCTGATAGTGAGGTCATATAAGTTAATAGTAAGGAAGTTAATTCAACTTTGGTTTTTAATTAATTTGAACAAACTGCAAATAATTTCTATATGGGAAAAAGAAAATATTTTGAGAAATTTAAATTTTTGAATTTTAAAATTTTTTGGAAAAAAAAATCTTGATTTTTCGCCTGCCAGATAATGGATATTTTTAAGCTTTGATTATTTTATTGTTTGTGTACTAACCATGTTTATTATTATTGAATTATTTTGTTGAATTGTATTGTTAGACTCTAGGTAATTCATGTTAGGTTAAGGATGTTTCTTAATTGTAAGAAATGTTTAAATTGATTTATTTTAAATAACAGAAAAAAGCAATGAAGAGAATAATTCAAAATAGATACAAAATTTGTGATTTGATTTTAAATGAAAACAACCAGTGAGTTGTGATCTAAGTAGATTTTCAAAGAATTTTTCAATTTTCAGTATGTAATGTGAGTGTGTGTGAGCCCAGTATCTGCTAAAGGCAGCCCAGCTTGCATATGAGGGGAAACATATCGGTGGAGGATCTGGCATAATCCCAGCCAGGGATTGAGGATTGTTGGGGTAGCATGATAGAAGGCGAGGTGCGCCGTGGTGCGTGTCTGTTCGATTTTTCAGTGTTGGGATCTCTTACAGAGAAGTCCAGTGATCTCGTTCAGATGCGTCCATAGTCGCTAAGCCAGGGGGGTCGTTTACCCATGCAGAGTAAGAACAAAGGGGGGTTGTTGGCACCAGTTCCTCACCGGTCCTCTTAGGGGTTTTATCAATGAGATTTCTTCTGTTTTGGACAGACGACTTCTCATTGAGGGGCTATTGTAACGGTCCGAATTTATGGGGTATTTTAATTTATTTCATTTCAGGAATTTATGAATGTATTATGAAAGTTTTATTTTTCAACGGTGACCAAACACGTGGTGAATAGAACAGTTGTGTAACAAAGCAGCAACGCAATATTACGTTGCAAAATCAGTTGAGGTATGTAGCCTCCTCAAATTTCCAAGAACTTTGTTGGATGTGGTCATGCGCCCGTATGCACGAGACGGGTATACACGCGGTCAGGAAACGCCAAGATGGTGAAAAGTACTTTTTCTGTTTCATCTACTTGACTGAAACGGCGGATATGAAAACTTAAGGCCCGCCCATATCGTGACATCAAGCCAAAAGCGCCTAAATATCGTGGGCGCACACTACAGAAACAACCACTATGTATCAGGCTCCTAGCGAATAAACTGCAACAACTCAACTATGAGCGACGACAAAATTCGTTGGCGGTGGACATCAACTTCCTCCCGCTTGCAAGAGACGCTTGACCAGTTCATCGCTGATTGTGTCGGCCGACACAGAGCCAAGTGCGCTCTGCTAAATTTTATCAGTTTTTTTTTATGATATAACAGTGAAATAACAGTGAAACCCATGTGACCGCGGTCGAATAAAAAGTGGAGAATACGTCTATCGATTTTTCGGACACTAACAATAAATTTTAAAAGAGTAATCATGATCAATCGAAAACCACGTTGCTGGCGGGGGGGGATATTCCAAAAAATGTTAAGGGCTTTATAATTTTCTGTGTGTCTGTGAGAGTGTAAATTGCAGGCTGGGCTGTTTGTGTTTGTGTGATGTACAAGGTAAGCTATAGCATGTAAGTAAATACTGTAAAATTACCTATTACTAGGAAGCTGTATTCCAGTTAAAAGTACACTAAAAGATAATAGGTTTTGTAGACAAACAG
The DNA here is from genome assembly GCA_034769895.1 of Magicicada septendecula. NCBI lineage: Eukaryota > Metazoa > Arthropoda > Insecta > Hemiptera > Cicadidae > Magicicada > Magicicada septendecula. The sequence goes on from CM068369.1 coordinate 382,533,120, forward strand.
AAATGAGTAATGAATAATTTGAACAGAGTATATTCAGTGAATAATAAAGCTTAAATAATTCTCTTCATAAAAAATGTGTTGTGTAAATCATTCACACAACCTTAAAAATTACGCCTGTATCCTAACGTTCGTATGACGCAACCCTGGACCCGAGAGTACTGATTGACGGTAAGTGGAAGTTTAATCAATTTTATTTTGTATTTTATTATGTAATTAATTAATTAATAAGATCTCATGTAGTTGATGTAAGTAGTCGCGAGACCAAGCTTTCCAAATGACTTGGACAAACTTCTGGAGAAGTTACCAACGTCCAAGACGAGAGATGGGAACGTGAGATAAGTCTGGATCAGGTATCGCCGTTAATGGTGCGCAAATCAAAAAATGTCCAGGCGTAAGTGGCACCGGATCATTTACATCCGATGAGACGGCGAATAATGGACGTGAGTTTAGATATGCCTCTATCTGAGACAAAACCGTCGTAAACTCCTCAAAGGTGAGTATAGACTTGCCTACCACGCGGCGAAAATGATACTTTAAACTCTTTATACCGCTCTCCCAAAGACCACCAAGATGAGGTGATGAGGGCGGAATAAATGACCATGTAATACCCTGAGAGGTCGTAAAGGATTGGATTGATGATGGCATCCTTATTATGCCAAAGATTGTAAAGGTCATGCAAAACATTGCGGGCCTTCCTAAAGTTCGTGCCATTATCAGAATATAACTGGCTGGGTATGCCCCTACGGGCCATGAAACGACGTAAGGCAGCTATAAACGCGTTGGCCGTAAGGTTGGAAACCAATTCCAAATGAATGGCCCTGGTTGCCAAGCAGATGAACAAAGACACATACGATTTTGACAGAGTCCTAGATTTCTGCCCACCATGACGAATCATGAAGGGACCACCATAATCAACTGCGCAGAATAGAAACTGCCGCGAAGGAGTGACTCTAGGAGATGGCAAAATACCAAGCCTCTGAACCTGATGTTTGGCACTAAACCTGAGACACTTGACGCATATACGAATGTTGGAGCGAATGACTATCTTGGCGTTAATGATCCACCAACGTTGACGAAGTGAGTGATGCACGAGTTGAGCACCAGCGTGGAGTAGACGAATGTGTTCGCGTTCAATAATAAGGCGAGTAATATGAGCCGATTGATGCAAGACAATAGGATGCTTATTGTCATAAGGTAGTTGTGACTGCTGTAATCGTCCGCCGATGCGTATTACGCCAGACTCATCAAGAAACGGGTCCAGAGAAGACAACTTGCTTCTGATAGAAACAGAAGACCTATTACGAAGACAATTAATCTCGGCAGCGAAGTGGATCGACTGAGATTGTTTTATGAAAAAATTAAGAGTGGAATGAATTTCAACGGGGGTAAGAGCGCCCGAAATTTTCTCAACCCTGGAGAGTCTAATATTTTTGATGAATCGAAAGCAGTAAGCGTATACGCGAGTCAGACGGTGCAACGAAGAAAAGTTATTTGAAAGATCAATGGCTAAGGTAGACATTAAAGAAAGTTTGGGGGTTTGTTTCTCCTCCGCAGTGAATTCAGAAGACGACAGATTAGAAGGTAAAAAGGGTGGAAAAAGATTGGACTTGGAAGATTGAGACAAACAAGCGGTAGCATAGGACTCACCCAACTGGGGATTGTCAGACTTAAATGGTAGCGAAACAACGAACCTACCCTCATCATTGCGATGAGTAGACTTAACGAAATGCTCCTCACAAACTGTATCGTTACTAATGGGTGCATTATCAGGGATAGTTTCGGTCTCCCAAAATTTCTCGAGAAATGCCAGAATTTGACTGTCGTTGTTCCTAGCCAGGAACGAAACAGCAGGACTCATATAACCGCAGTGTTTGGGCAGATTGCCTGCTAGAATGTAGCCTAACTTTGTTTCTTGTATAGTAGGGAAATGAGAACCTCTTACATATTTGTTAGGTAAAATTAAATCTAAGTAAAATTGCGCTCCTAAAAGTATATCGATATCAGCCGATATGTTGAAATGCGGATCGGCAAGGAAAACGTTATCTGGGACATTAAACTGATTTATGTCAAAAGATTGTGCTGGCAGTTTATGGGTTAATGCAGATAAGACCGCGCATGTTGCTTGGAAACTAAATCTTTGATAGCGTGAGATAATGGGTATAGACGCTAAATTAGTGGCACAACAAGCGGTATTATTTATACCTGTAATCGGTATGTTAGATTTAGTCAAGTTAAGCCGTAATTTCTTGGCAAATGATTCCGTACAAAAATTTATTTGTGACCCCGCATCCAATAGCACTCTTGCGGGTTGTCTATTGCCAGCCTGGTCGATGACAAACACAATTGCTGTTGATAAAAGAACATTGTTTGTAGATTGTAATTTAAGTGAACAGTAGTTGCTACTGCTGGCAGAAACTGGTTTTGACACATTATTTATGTGTAGCAATGTATGGTGTCGTTTTGAACAGATCTTACATGATTGTTGGATCTTACAATTTGATGAAAAATGATCTGGTCTTAAACAATTTGTACAGAGTTTATGATTTAATATAAATTGCCCTCGTTCTGATGTGCTTAATGCATGAAATTTGTCACACATGTAAATTGGATGACTAGATTTACAGCATAAGCATAAATAATTGTTTGAAGCTGAGTGATAACTTTTAAATGCAGTGCTGCCAGCAGAGTTTCGTGATTTATGTTTGTCAGATTTATTGAATCTTAAAGTTGATTTGTTGAGCTGCTGTCCGGCATCGATAGGCAGTGTATTTTCTAGCAGCTGTCTACGTGCGTTTAAAAAGTGAGTGAAGCTTTGAAAGTTAGGAAGATTATCGGGGTCTATAGACTCCTTCCATAATTTAAACGTGGTATGATCCAGTTTTGCTGACAATAATTGTACAGTGATAAGCTCGAATGAATCCACTGACAGTTGCATGGCCGCCAGTGAATTAATGGAAGACGTTAGTGTATTTATGAATTCTGCCAGACTTTGGACAGAGTCCTTAATTGTTGACTTTACTTCAAGCAAATTTTGAATATAATACTTAGCTAGTATGAATTTGTTGTCATATCTAGCAGACAGCAAACTCAACGCTATCGAATAGTTTTCGTTACAAATAGGTAATGCCTTAATTAAATCTAGCAGCTCATTTTTCAGAGATGAATACAAATAATGTAATTTCTGCACTGACGTTAAATCAGATCTGGCGTGCACCAAGTCCAGAAATATTGAATAAAAGTGCTGCCATTCTAAGATATTGCCTGTGAAGCAGGGCAGACTTATCGGTTTTAATTGTATGTTGCTTGTTAATACGGGAGATACAGTCTGAACGTTGAAGCTTTCTATCAATTGCAAGATATTGGCTTCTGTTGAATATAACAGCTCTTCAACCTCAATTCGGTCTTCTTGAGCAGCGTTTATGTCTTTAGAAATGAGTTCAATTTCGGACTGTACCTCATCATATTTTGTTGCCAAACTTTTTAGACTTTCGAGTCTAACTGTTAAAAAATGTTTTGTGTTAGTGTTTTTATCAAAGTTAATGATAGCCGAGTTAATTCGCACAATGGCAGACTTTAAGCCACCTCTCTTTCAGACGAACACTTTGAGATAATAAGTGATTACCTGTATGCGGTCCGCCGTGTGACTTCTCAAACTTGGTTACGTTACGCGTTTCAAGGCGTATGCCTCATCATCACTTTGAGGCCTTCTTCAGCCATTGTATGCACCTGTTAATGATGTTAATGATGTGGTACCTGGTATGCGATGTCCTGGAGCATCGAGGCCGTGGAGAAGATGGCAAACACACAGACCGGAGAGATGACTGCTTAAACTGGAGTGTAGACGCTAGCACATGGATGTTCTTGCAGTGATGTCGTCACGAGGCTCAATGGCGATGAAAGAAATGCTGAGTAAGTCCCGAGACGGTCAGATCAGCGAATATGCTGAATCGCCCGTGATGGCCAGAAATTGGGGCAGAAAAATGATGAAAACCGCTGTTAAGTTGGAAAAGGTGAATGGCGAATCCGGCCCGGAGGACCAAAAAAATGTTAAGATCCGGTCCGAGTGGACCTAAAAAATGTTGATGTCGGCACGTGTGTACCAAAAAATGTTCTATTAGGAAGAATGATGTTTGTTGTGCTATTGCCAGGATGCAGAATAATGACGGTAGTGGACTGTATAATACATTTATTAAGTTTCTGTTATACACTTAAATCATGGTGTTGAGATTGGCTAAGTCTGAACAGATTTTAATTTTAATAAACAGAGTCGTTAAGAACGCTACATGTTAGATGAGGCGCAAATGTGCGACACTCAGATTAAAATGTTAAGGCCTAAGGCCTAGACGAATGTCGTATGAATTGTCGTAAGACTTGAGGCGCAAGTACGCGGCACTCAAGCTACATGAAAAAGAATTAGCAATGTATTGCTAATGTATTGCAAGTATGCAATATATGTTGTGGCCTAAGGCCTACAATGATTGTCTGACCACAAGAAAAATGAATGATGACAGAACAAGCGAGCAAACGTAATGATGTCTGCCGCCAGCCATAGCTCGGACAACTGTGTCGTTTGTATAAACATGATAAGCAATTTCAGACAATACAGATTAACCAACCTATGAATGTGAAAATTACCACATTACTGTCCATGGCCCTTTTTTACAAGTATTTTCATTTATTTGGTCTAAAAGGTTAGATTATCACTCTTTATTTTTTCGCACATCCATGATAGTCTCTTAACAACATTCTCTTAGCCACTCAGAAAATCAAGTCATACCTTTCCAACAGGCAAAATTGACTTTATTTTTTTTGTTTACATGACTGTAATTAACAATATTGCAGACCAACTGTTGCTTTACAGCTGTTCATGAGGCAAATGTGGTGTCATCAGATGTGTCTGACATGTTTCTCAGACTCTTCGTTACTTCTTCTTCTTTGACTCTTCCTGAACCACCTTCTTTATCTGTGAGAGCTTACAGCGTCCCACAACTGAACAGTCAACCTGGGTATTCTAGTCTCTGCCTTCCTCTGCAGTACTTCCCACTCACTGGGCACCCATCAGCAAAGGCATTACTGGGTCTCAACCAATAGTGACCCACCACATTGTCTCATCTTCACAAACCTCTCCATTCACCCATTGTTTCCAGAACCTGTTCACTTTTGTTTTCTAATTACTTTGTCCATCCAGTATATTTTTAATATTCTTCTACAGCAGCAGTTTTCAAATGCTGTGGTTGTGTCTTTCACTTTTCCCTATTGTCTAAGTTTCACATGCAGCTTCTATAATAGCATGCTGCAAATATATAATTTGAGGGATTTCTTCTTAATTTAGAATCCAGTATTTGACAGTAGCAAATATGTTTCTCCATTTGGCCTGTGGTCTGAGACTGATTCCTCTCAGTTATCTTTACCAGTTTTAATATTTACCTATTTTTGTTCCTGATTCTCCTCTTCCTCCTAACAATTTTTTATAATATTCAATAGTGTTCTCAATTTACCTTGTTTTCTGTGAGTAGAAACCATACCATCAGTAACTCTTAACTCTTATAGTCTCCATGAAATGTTATTAAGTATTTGAACATTGAACATCTTTATGGTTTTCATTGCGGCCACTTATAAAGCATTCTCGTATAATGGTAATGAATTTGTATTAAAGTAAATTTTAATTCCTTGTTATTTGTAGGATGTTTTAATGGTCAGTGTAAAGAAAGAAGCAGATCCAGAAGAGGGTGAGACTGAACAGGTAATGTGCATAACCATTATTTAGCCCATAGCTAATGTGTTAGGTTGTTCCATGTCATGTACCACTAGAGATTTGGATCACATTCGTTTGTAGATATGTAACTAAAAATCTACAGAATACACAAACTGTATCATAGTGTTGTATACATATAAACTACATGAGATTAAGTAAGTAAAATCGCACACTTGTGCGAACGCGTGCGCGCACAAGGTACAGAGTATGGATATTTATTGCAAAAATTGATAGATGATTCTATATATTTCATATTTAGTATTGATCACCTCTTTATATAGTACTCTATAAATCACTGAGAAGACAAAGTAAATTTTATAATTGTTCAATTTGCAGGATGTATTCCCAGTTATAAATTCTGTCCTAAAAGGAGAACTGCATGTAAAAGAAGAAATCATCAAAGAAGAGAATGAACAGTTTGTTGATCAGGTATTATACATAGTTATAAATTTTTTTATAGTAACAAGCATTTATTGTTATAATGAACAGCATTGTTGTATCATGGCACATCCATGATAATCTCTAACAACGTTCTCTTAGCCACTCAGAAAATCAAGTCATACCTTTCCAACTGACAAAATTGACTTTCCTTTTTTTTGTTTACATGACTTTAATTAACAATACTCCAGACTAACATGTTGCTTTACAGCTGTTCATGAGGTAAATGTGGTGTCACCTGATGTGTCTGACATGTTTCTCAGACTCTTCGTTACTTCTTCTTCTTTGACTCTTCCTGAACCACCTTCTTTATCTGTGAGAGCTTACAGCATCCCACAACCGAACAGTCAACCTGGGTACTCTAGTCTCTGCCTTCCTCTGCAGTACTTCCCACTCACTGGGCTCCCATCAGCAAAGTCATTACAAGGTCTCAGCCAATAGTGACCCACCACAATGTCTCATCTTCACAAACCTCTCCATTCACCCATTGTTTCCAGAACCTGTTCATTTTTGTTTTCTAATTACTTTGTCCATCCAGTATATTTTTAATATTCTCCTACAGCAGCAGTTTTCAAATGCTGTGGTTGTGTCTTTCACTTTTCCCTATTGTCTAGGTTTCACATGCAGCTTCTATAATAGCATGCTGCAAACATATAATTTGAGGGATTTCTTCTTAATTTAGAATCCAGTATTTGGTAGTAGCAAATTTGTTTCTCCATTTGGCCTGTGGTCTGACACTGATTCCTCTCAGTTATCTTTCCAGTTTTAATATTTACCTATTTTTGTTCCTGATTCTCCTCTTCCTCCTAACAATTTTTTATAATATTCAATAGTGTTCTCAATTTTCCTTGTTTTCTGTGAGTAGAAACCATACCATCAGTAACTCTTAACTCTTAACATCAGTAACTCTTAACTCTTATACTCTCCATGAAATGTTATTATGGTCTTGAACATCTTTATGGTTTGCTTTGCAGCCTCTTATAAAGCATTCTCGTATAATGGTAATGAATTTTGTATAAAAGTAAATTTTAATTCCTTGTTATTTGTAGGATGTTTTAACGGTCAGTGTAAAGAAAGAAGCAGATCCAGAAGAGGCTGAGACTGAACAGGTAATGTGCATAACCATTATTTAGCCCATAGCTAATGTGTTAGGTTGTTCCGTGTCATGTACCACTAGAGATTTGGATCACATTCGTTTGTAGATATGTAATTAAAAATCAAAAGAATACACAAACTGTATCATAGTGTTGTATAGATGTAAACTACATGAGATTAAGTAAGTAAAATTGCACACTTGTGCGAATGCGTGCTCGCACACACACCATGTAGGTACAGAGTATGGATATTTATTGCAAAAATTGATAGGTGATTCTATATATTTCATATTTAGTATTGATCACCTCTTTATATAGTACTCTATAAATCACTGAGAAGACAAAGTAAATTTTATAATTATTCAAATTGCAGGATGTATTCCCAGTTATAAATTCTGTCCTAAAAGGAGAACTGCATGTAAAAGAAGAAATCATCAAAGAAGAGAATGAACAGTTTGTTGATCAGGTATTATACATAGTTATAAATTTTTTTATAGTAACAAGCATTTATTGTTATAATGAACAGCATTGTTGTATCATGGCACATCCATGATAATCTCTAACAACGTTCTCTTAGCCACTCAGAAAATCAAGTCATACCTTTCCAACTGACAAAATTGACTTTCCTTTTTTTTGTTTACATGACTTTAATTAACAATACTCCAGACTAACATGTTGCTTTACAGCTGTTCATGAGGTAAATGTGGTGTCACCTGATGTGTCTGACATGTTTCTCAGACTCTTCGTTACTTCTTCTTCTTTGACTCTTCCTGAACCACCTTCTTTATCTGTGAGAGCTTACAGCATCCCACAACCGAACAGTCAACCTGGGTACTCTAGTCTCTGCCTTCCTCTGCAGTACTTCCCACTCACTGGGCTCCCATCAGCAAAGTCATTACAAGGTCTCAGCCAATAGTGACCCACCACAATGTCTCATCTTCACAAACCTCTCCATTCACCCATTGTTTCCAGAACCTGTTCATTTTTGTTTTCTAATTACTTTGTCCATCCAGTATATTTTTAATATTCTCCTACAGCAGCAGTTTTCAAATGCTGTGGTTGTGTCTTTCACTTTTCCCTATTGTCTAGGTTTCACATGCAGCTTCTATAATAGCATGCTGCAAACATATAATTTGAGGGATTTCTTCTTAATTTAGAATCCAGTATTTGGTAGTAGCAAATTTGTTTCTCCATTTGGCCTGTGGTCTGACACTGATTCCTCTCAGTTATCTTTCCAGTTTTAATATTTACCTATTTTTGTTCCTGATTCTCCTCTTCCTCCTAACAATTTTTTATAATATTCAATAGTGTTCTCAATTTTCCTTGTTTTCTGTGAGTAGAAACCATACCATCAGTAACTCTTAACTCTTAACATCAGTAACTCTTAACTCTTATACTCTCCATGAAATGTTATTATGGTCTTGAACATCTTTATGGTTTGCTTTGCAGCCTCTTATAAAGCATTCTCGTATAATGGTAATGAATTTTGTATAAAAGTAAATTTTAATTCCTTGTTATTTGTAGGATGTTTTAACGGTCAGTGTAAAGAAAGAAGCAGATCCAGAAGAGGCTGAGACTGAACAGGTAATGTGCATAACCATTATTTAGCCCATAGCTAATGTGTTAGGTTGTTCCGTGTCATGTACCACTAGAGATTTGGATCACATTCGTTTGTAGATATGTAATTAAAAATCAAAAGAATACACAAACTGTATCATAGTGTTGTATAGATGTAAACTACATGAGATTAAGTAAGTAAAATTGCACACTTGTGCGAATGCGTGCTCGCACACACACCATGTAGGTACAGAGTATGGATATTTATTGCAAAAATTGATAGGTGATTCTATATATTTCATATTTAGTATTGATCACCTCTTTATATAGTACTCTATAAATCACTGAGAAGACAAAGTAAATTTTATAATTATTCAAATTGCAGGATGTATTCCCAGTTATAAATTCTGTCCTAAAAGGAGAACTGCATGTAAAAGAAGAAATCATCAAAGAAGAGAATGAACAGTTTGTTGATCAGGTATTATACATAGTTATAAATATGGTTATATTAACAAGCATTTATTGTTATAATGAACAGCATTGTTGTTATTTGTAAACTTATTGGTTAAAACTGTTTGAAACCGTTTGGTGTCCCGTGGAAGTCATTTTTATGTGCACTTTCAGTCCATATGATTTAGCTATAACATGTACCAGTACACATGGCAGGAAATTTGAATTTTATGATGTCAGGGCTGTGAGTATGATGTGACCATGGTGGGGGTAGAATGTGACTGAAGTAGGGATATCACGTGGCTATGGTGGGAGTACCATGTGACAGGCACCATGTGGGCGGTACCACAGTACTGGTGATGATTGGTCGGCCATGTTTAATATATGTCACGTCATCATATAGCAGAATCAGTTGTGATTGGTGTGTTTGAATAGCGGTAGTCGGTGTGGCCAACATGTGATAAGGGAGAAGAAAATTCCCTCTAGAAAGGAAATAGGTTAAAGAAGGATGTGTGAGGGAACATTTAGCAATTGCCACTACCACCAGTGTGTCTACGTCATGGCGGGAACGGATTTATGTTCCCTTAACAAGTGTATCCAGCATGTCCGTGGCCATCTTGTCCTCTGCTTGCCTTGATTTAATATTTAATAGGGCGATGTTGTGTGAGGCATAGAATTGTGTAACAATGTATACGTGTGTATGAAAGAAAATAAAGTGGCCAGTTCCTGGTTTCTTCTTCTTGTCTTGTTTTTTCTACGTTCTTAAATAAGGTTAACGTTCATGCACATTTGTGTGTGTGTGTTAAGTAAAACACTGTGTCTTGAGTGCTCTTGTCTTTGTTGTCGCTGGGGTTTTTTCAATGTTCAAAAGTTAGGTTAACCTTGACACAAATGATTAATGAATGTTGAGGAAAAAGAAATGTGTATATGGGCGTGTTGTCTGTCTGTGTAGAGATAAAATGTGTGTAGGTCGGGTAGCCTTTGTGTAAAAGCATCTTGATGTATATGTGTGCACATAGATTTTGTGTATTGTTGTAACCTAATGAAAACAATCATTCTCCTCTCTTACAGTGCGAAACAGTATGTGTGAAATAAAACACGACATCAATCATGTGTGTAAGTATAATTACACCATCAAAAATGGTACAATAAATATTCACAGTTATGCATTACATAATGCGTGCGCGCGCGCACGCACGCACGCACGCACGCACGCACGCACACACACACACACACACATGTACGCATGCACACATGCATGCATAAAGTACCTACAGAATTGTCAGATGGTTTTAACATCAGCAGTGAATCTATAACAGACGTCAATGTATGGAATTAGAGAGTTACAAATGAAACCGCTGTAGAATGAATAAATAGAAAATCACTAGGTCTTACCTTATAGAAAAACAAATGTAAAACTTCATGTTCACACGATATTGAATGATGTAGTAAGTGTGGAACCGAGCTAAGAAATACTGTCTGCACTGAATTGCTGATGCTAATTCAGGTGGTGTTTGTGGTCTCTCAGATGTTTCAGTAGAATGACGTAATTTGGCATATTCAGCCACACTGGAATGCATTTTTAATGTCTCTGCTGCTATTGGCGTGATCGTGTTTCTTCGAAAATGCTCAGTTGTCCTTGACAAAATTGGGAACTCTCGGCAGAGTTTATGAGCTGACTACTGTACGGGTCATTGGCACCATTTTGTATTGGTTAGTCGTGAGTGTCTGCTTCTTGTGTTTACACAGTGCGTGCTGTACCATATTTGAGTTACAGTATTAGTGAACTCTGCTATAGTTACGTTCTGTTTTTGTTCTGTGGAGTTCAGTCTTAAGTTGTTGCTTCACAGTTTTGATCACAATGTTTTCTGAACACAAAAACCAGTATCCAATGCTTCTAATAAAAGAAAACATGTAACTTTGACAATCTAACAAAAACTTTACATTATAAATAGGTTAGAAAAGGGAGAAAACAGGAACATAATTATGGAAGAATTTAATATAGGATCCTCAACCTTATATGATATAAAAAACAATAAGAAAAACTTAATAAAATTTTGGCTCATGCAGATACAAAAAAAGCTACTGACAATTGTCAAACATTAAAAAAGCCTAAGCTTGATCAGTTAGATAGTGCATTGTACACCTGGTTCTCAACAAAACGTTCTGAAGGAGAACCTGTAACAGGTCCAATGGTAATTGAAAAAGCTAAACAGTTTAGCAATGATTTGAACGTAAAAGAAGGAGACTGTAAATTTTCATGAGGTTGGTTGCACAACTTCAAAATTCGTCATGGGATACGCAAATTAGATTTTTCAGGGGAGTCTAAATCTGCTGATGAGGCTGCAGCAAATGAATTTGAAGTTACTTTTGGATGGACGCTCAGCTCTTTAAAAATTGGTTTTTTGAACAGTTTGTTCCTGGAGTTAAACAAAACTTCAAAAAACTTGGTTTGCCTGAAAACACACACAGGCTGTTCTGTTAGTAGATAATTGTAGAGCCCATCCTCCTGCTAGTGAGTTAAAGTAAGCAAATATAACAGTGAAATACCTCCCTCCAAACGTTACCCCTTTGATTCAGCCTAAGGATCAAGGAGTAATTCAGAACTTTGTGCAAATACAGGGTTTCATTTATTCAAGGACTCATAAACTCAGACTGTAGTGTAAAAGACTTTCAATCAACTTTTAACATGAAAGATGCTATTTTTGCAGCTGCTGTTGCTTGGCAAGAAGTAAAAAATGATACGTTAGTAAAAGCATGGAGAAAGTTATGGCCAGCTGTGATGAACAATCCCCTTAGTGAACATAATGAACTAGATGACCTAGACGATCCTGAAACTCAGTTGCTGGAGACTGTTAAAAATGCTGCAGAAGGCTGTTCATCATTGTCAAAAATGTCTGATGATGAAGTGTTTCACTGGCTAGATGTTGACAAGGACGAACCTACTGTGGAGGAGATAAATGATGAAACGATCATTCAAAGTGAGTGAAATCCTCAAACAGGTCAAGAAGTGAAAAGTGATGAGGAAGAAGAGGGTAGTGCATCACATAACGTTATTTGGCGCGAGGCAACTGGCTGAAAGTTATGAGCTGGCATTTTATGAGCTGGCATAAAATTGGCTGAAGTTATGAATCTTCATATAATCCACAATTACTTTTTAAACAAAAGACAAGTTGATATAAGATAATGTTTTTAACAATGTCAAGTACGACAACCAACGTGGCATCGACCTCCATGGACAATCACACTAACACTCACCCTAACATGGACGAATTATTAAAATTTTAAATGTTTAATTTTTAAGAAAATGTTTACTGTTGTAATTGAACATGGTCCTATGTAATTTAAATAATAAATTTACCTATGTAACTACACAATAACAGATGCACTGTACCGTTATACCTTGTTTTATCATATTTAATCTAAACACCTTGATAGTCTGGAAAATTTGATAATCTGGCACACTCTCGGTCCCGACCATGCCGGATTATCAATGTTCTACTGTATTAACGTTTTGAGTGTTTTCGATGTTGAGTACTTTGAAAATTGCGTCATGTTTTGTATTGATTTGTGTATTAGTTTGTTTAGTTGTGTGTTTGTATATTTATAAATAGGCTATAACATCTTGAGGTAAAAAAATTATAAATATTAAATAAATTATACATGCATCAAGAAATAGACTGTAACAAAAAGTGTTTGAAATGTGTGTGTGTGTGTGTGTGTGTGTGTGTGTGTGCGCGCGCGCGCGTTTGTGACCAATTTGAACAGTTGCAGTAAATGTTTTACAGTTTGTTAAAACAGCCGTATTTCATTGGGAAGAATAATAATTTATTTTTTATTTTAGGGTAGATATTTTAATTTATATAGTAGACTCTCGACTCTCCGGCTCACGACTATCCGGCGTCCATACTACCCGGCCTATTTTTGAACCTACGTGCCATGTACAAAACAAGTTGTGACATGAAAATCGCGGATTCCCCTCCCCCCGCTGTTCTACTTAGATGGCATAAGGTGGTTGGCCGAAACATGGGAAGAGATTCCATCCAAACATATCACTTGTAAGGTCTTGGAAAATTCTTTTGAACCATGAAGGTGGACATTTCAATCTTGAACCCGTGTGTGAAACCAAAGTGGAAGATGAAAACGATAAACTTGTTTCATTGCGAGAAAAAGTACCGGTGTGTGACGATGTCAGTGCAGAGGACATTACAGAATGGATGGCAAATGACGAAGTTGATGAAATAACAGATAAAGATAGTGTTGAAATTTTGACACTTGGAGATGAAATAGAAGAAGAGGAGGAGGAGGAGGCATCTTTAGATGACACGAAAAATCTCAACCCACATTCAGAAGGGTTGAAGACGATTGAGGCAGCGCTGGAGTACATTAGTCAGCAGGAGGAAGTGACGCCAGCTGATATCTGGTTGCGTAAGTGGAGGGACATTGCGTCTCGAAAGAGGGCTAAATCGTATAAGCAGTCATCTATCAAGGGCTTTTTCAAAAACTAAAAACTGTAAGTTTTCACTCTTTTATCTTAGGATTTTACGCATTTGTGTAATCATGTATCAATGAACAGTAAAATAAGTTTAAATCATTTTTTTAAGAATTAAGCCTATGTTTTTCGTTAATGTTTTGTTTATTTTAAAATTGTATGTATTTATACTGTACAGTGTACATCATTTTATGTTTCCTGCAATTAAGTTAGACATTATAAAATTTATCTTAAAATGTGTATACAATATTTTTATTCTTGGACTTCCTTTTTCTGTAACAAATTTTTAAAACGTACAGTACAGTACATAACAAACATTTCTAAAGTACTAGACTGTACTAAGACGTCAGAAAATATGAGTAAGAGCGGGTTTTGGTGTTAAAAGTGTGATTTTAATGGTATGGGTGGGCAGGAAGTGAGTAATTATAGAACTCCAGCCTATCCGGCTTTTTTGTTATCTGGCCTGCCCTCCCGCCACATTAGGCCGGATAGTCGGGAGTCTACTGTATTTATATTTATTTTGTTACAGCATTTGGAAGACATCACTACAATTATAAAGGATGAAATTCTTTTAGAAGAAGTGGAAAAAGAAATGAATAGATGAGAGGTAAAGTTTTTTTTTTAATATACAATCAGTCTTCCATCTGCAAGTAGGTGAGACAAGTGAGATTCATGGTAGATCAGTCTTCCATTGAAGGTGGTCACTTTATTAACAAAATATTTTTGAAGTTGAACATTTATAGTTGAAAATTAGATTCAGTCTTAGCCTTTCCGGTGCTCTGGGTGTGTATACACACGAAATTTTTATGTGAATATGATGCTCCGGATGTGATAAGTCGCACGTCATTTTAAATTGGTAAAGTGCTGAGAACGGTTTAGTACGCCTATGGCTGTGACACACGGAACAAGCATTGTGCGTACAAGGGCAACAAATTGTCTTTAGTTATGAGTCAGCTGTTGAAACAACGACAATTCATTCAGTGTATCTGTTGTCATGTTGAAACTGAGATAAAGTTGAGATAATTCGCAGATGAGTTTTTGTAAATGCTGCCATTAAGTGATACGTATATTTGTTGTTGTGGCGTGTTCCTTTTAGTTACATCAGCAGTTGACAGTTGAGTGTTGCTCAGGTTGTGTAATCTTTGCCGTTAGCGATAAATTTAATTGTTATGGTGAGTTGATTTTTTATCTACATTTGCTAATTGACAGTTGAGTGTTTTGAGATTGTGTAATCTTTGCAGTAAATGACATGTATAATTGTTATTGCGGCCCATTTTGTAAATGGTAGAGTGCTCCACGCGTATATACACACACTGCTGCTGAAAATATGGCACATGGGCAAAGCACAACCGCTCACACATGTTGGCAGCGAAAAGGTTAAAACATGGAGACACCTGAGATGTCTTGCATTGGTGCTGTCACCCAACAAGTTGATTGGGGTTGGTGATTCAATTTCAGTTATTAGTTTATCCTATACCAGTGAAACACTTGAATGTTGTCTTTTATACTTTTGTTCCTTGTGAGCAATGGGTAGGTTGATGATTGTTATCAACGTGTAATATGAATACATTGTAAGTACATCAATAATTGAATGAACGAATGGTGTTTTGTTTTTACTCGACCTTTTTTTGGCATTTGTCTTTCTGTCTGTTGGGGTATGTCTCACGATTACTTTTCAACACATCAGATGAGTTTTGTAAACCGTGGCTTGTGTGTCTGTAACTCTACCGTACAGAACCCTATTGTTTTTGACACTGATCCCGCAAAATGTAGGTGGGAGAGTGGTAAAAATGTGTGAGGGTGAAAATTTGGAAAAAAATCACAAAAGTCTGTGTGGAATATCGAATTAAAGAGAACTTTAAACATTATGAATTTAGCTGCATTTTTAAAAATCTCAAAATTTTGGGATGCCAGGGGCCAAAAAGTGAGGGACAATTCTGATAAAATAGCAAAAATTCAAAGGGATTATTGGGCATGTGGTATGTGGGATATCAAAGGGAATATTAACTAAAATCTGAATGTAGTGGTGAGCTTTAGAAATTTCAATATTTTGGAATGCAAATTTTTAACACAGCAGCCTAGAATGGAATAAAAAATTATTGAAATCCGGCCGTGGTCAGACTAAAGAATATTTTAACACAAATTAGATGTTTAAAATTTTTACCCTGTATTGTGTGGTTACTATACAGTTGTTACATTTCTGAACAAAAAATAGGGTAGATTTAATTAAGAAAGTTGTGTTAGTGGTTATAATCACTATTGTCGGTCCCTTGTTAAGCAGCAAGGAAATGTACAGTAGTCGGTACAACTAATTGGAGGAATGAAGCGCCTAGACAATACACAAGTTATACACCTCACAAAAACAGTGGGAGCTTAGTATATTATCTGAAATGAAGACAGATGAACCTGTTTGAAATGATATGCTGTCAAATCCTTATATATAGTGGCATTTCTCCTGTGTGTATAGTTTGCTACAATCAACAAAATGATTTATCACATGACTAAAAACCATAATGGCTGCCACATAGTCAACTCTATGTGGGCCACTCTTTATATACAAAACAATCATAAAACCTGTTTAGACATGTGAGAGACAACTATGGGACATGCAACAACACTAATATGCTTCCTGAGCTGGAGAACTTGCTCACTACTTTGAACAAAGTACATTTATTACTGAATGAACTTTTCATATTACATCATTTTCGATTAGCAGAAAATCCTGATTACCATATTTTTTTGAACAGAATTAACACTGTTGCACACCACAATAGAAAAATTATTCCGATTAGAGCTTTCAAACTTCACAGCTCATCGTCAGATCAGAAATAACAATAATAAGACTAGACAACTTCTTTATACCCACTTGCCCTACCACTAGCATACACATTTTCATAATCAAGCTATGAGTTAAATGTCCTTTCTGGGTATTATTAACTAGCGAGTTCAGTCAGCCATGTCGGTACTTTTACATTTCTTTCTAGTACATTCTGTGTGTTGTGTTTTTTTATGTACATTCTTTTTAATATCTAACGTTTTAAATCCTTTCTCATTTAGTTTTAGTATTCATTAAATTTTCTAACCCTTTCTCTCTTTCTTTCAGTATTTCTAACTCCTCTCTAAGCCTTCTTTTAACTGTGTTACTCACTACTTTCAAAATTTCATAGTCTTCTGAAGGATTAACAAACTTATGGTTCTCTTCTATGAAATGTCTTGCATATAACAAATTTGTTGTTCTATTACCTTCTCCACGTTTGTGGTTAGATAACCTGCATTCGAATTTCCATCCTGTCTCACCTAGGTACACTTTGTTGCATTATTTACATTTTAATTTATAAACTCCGCTTCTCTGTAAGATTGAGATTTTTTCTATGTTTATTTCTTATCTTATCAAATACTGTTTTACGTTTTTTAATTGCTATATCTACTCGTATTTTTTAAAACATTGTATAATTTTTCTGGTATGTGATCCTTCATATGTCAGTGACCGTGCATAAT
This sequence comes from Magicicada septendecula, assembly GCA_034769895.1. Taxonomy (NCBI): domain Eukaryota; kingdom Metazoa; phylum Arthropoda; class Insecta; order Hemiptera; family Cicadidae; genus Magicicada; species Magicicada septendecula. The sequence goes on from CM068369.1 coordinate 382,550,404, forward strand.
TCTTTTGTTTTGGTTCATTTTTAGCTTTTTGCATGTTAATACTTCCCATAACTTTATCCACTATGTTGGTGTTATAGTTATTGTTCTTTACAATTCCCTTTATCTTTTTTAACATGATAATGTTTTTAGGCTGGGGGTCATTCCACAAAAATTGTCATAGAAAATTATAACGCTGCCACACTTTCGATTCCCCACAGTCTAGAAATTTGATATGTAAATGCATCAAGACGGAAATAATTGCTGCTGACATTGAGTTTAGCAAACGTTTTAGTGAGAATAAATTTGGTTTTACATGCTCTGTTTGTGATTGTCTGTGGTTTGGAAATGATTTACATAATCCACCAAACGTAATCCACATTATATGTTTCAAAAGCCTAAAAAACATTATCACGCTTCGATGTTTTGGTTTTGTCGAAATTCTTTGAATGCTTAGGTGCATAAATAGAGAGAGGGAGAGTTTTATCTCCCTATCTTTTGTTTCTGTCTCTTGTAAGAACCTGTAAGCTCTATAACAAAATAAATCGATTGCCATTTTATTTGTCATACTTCATTTCAGATAATATACTGAGTTCCTACTGTTTTTGTAAAGTGTATAACTTGTGTATTGTCTAGGTGCTTCATTCCTCCAATTAGTTGTACTGACTACTGCCCATTTCCCTACTGCTTAACAATGGACCGACAATCTCTTTGTAGATGCCCACGTTCCCCATATCTAAAAAGCTTCGGTCTTCCACACTTTCTACCTTCATACTGTGGTGGCAAACTTTTAAGACTCTGTCTCTTATTCTTCCTCTTAATCATTTGTCGTCACAATCTGTTAGTGTGCACACTTTATGATTCGTCCAACCAGACACTGACTTGGTGGCCTCAAACTGTACAGCATAGACAAGCGCATCCACTCTATTCTGGTGTATTGCCATTGTAACAGTTGTTGTAGTTCACTATCTCTGACACCATCAGTAAATATCTGTATCACCAATGTCATTCAGAAATTCTCTGGTGCTCTATGATAGGCCAGTCTAACTAGCAAGTCAATACTTGGCTTCAAACTGTTTGCATAAGAGTTTTTGCTGTAAGGTGACACTTTCTGTAGTAGCTCTAAGGCAGATACTTGAAAGCAAGAATAAGTGAAACCAATAATATGTGCTTGCGACTTCAAATTGCCGAAGATATGTTGTCCAGTAGTGCTTCCATCAAATGTTGGGCCCGTGATATGAATAGGCATGACTGCAGTCAAAGTAACTCTGTTACCTTATTTTGTGTACTTTTTTGGACTTTACCTTTTTGGTACAATCTGTTGAGCAATTTGATTTGAAACACAGGATTGTTTTTTCATTGACTGTTCAGCTTCTGTTTTAATCTGTTATTTTACATTTGCAGTCCACTTCTCTACTACAGATAATCTTACCTCTTGCCCACTGAGATCACCATGTAATTCACCCACACCTCCACATAGTAGAACCCAACTCTCTAGCAGTATGCTCTTGCAATTGCCTTTGTTCCTATATCAGTGCTTTTATGTGTTCTATTTCTTGCTGATGTTCTTCTTTTAGTCATTATATCTAAGCAGGGATGCTTTTAATGAACTAAATGAATAAGTATTACCTTCTTACTCCGTCCTGTGGCTTTCTTATATAAATTTTAATGATGTAAAAACAACTTGTCTCAGAACTTATGTTCCATCATCAGATGCGTTTCACTCATTGGAGGTCGTCAACACATTAAGACACAACACATATTTAAATGCAAAAAACTAATTAACAATAGCGCGCGAAGTTCACGGTGCGCACCGTACGGTGTAATATCCATACTGCCATCTGTTGTCATTGTTGTCTGCACTATCTGTGATGCGGGCTTCAGGCGTTCAGAGAATTGCAATGCTGTATCATACAATGTGTTGGAATGAAAATTCAGCTGGTCGTTTAACAAATGCCTTATACACTTCAAACTCCTCGGCAGCACTCATGTATCGGTCTTACTTGCAAACATGTATGGGTATAAGATTTCTAGCAAAATCTGTGTAATTGTGGTTACTATTACATTGAATGTGACAATGTGTGGTAGTTACATTAAAATTAAAATTTGTTACATTTCAAAAAACAAGCAGTTTTACAAAAAAAGTAGTCCGTTCCTCGGTGTGGAACTGTTCGTAAGGTAATTGCACTTAAAATGTTAAGTATAGTGGAATGCCATGTTGGTAGTATGCATGTGTGAGGGTACAAAATTATTTTATTGTATATATATTGTAACGCTATAATTTATTTTATTTATATTATTTCTTTAATATGAGAGTGAAGTTAAGTTATTTTAACTTTTATTTATTATTTATTAAAAATTGGATTACTGTTTGTTTGGGGACGGATGTTGGGTTTCGTTTTGTGTTGTCAAGATTGAGGTTACCAGACTCACTTACCGTAGGTTGTTACGCTTGACGGAATTACTTACATTGTCGTGGTCGGGTTCTGTCTTATTCTGAAATAAAATTCTTTATTTCTATTTTATTTTTTAATAAAAGACAACTCGTATCAATTAGGGAAAAATATCATTATTTATTTTCATAAGTTACTGCCTTCATTGTTCTAATGTTTATTTCGTATAATTCACAAGTCGATTCTTAATCTCAGTTCGATTCAGAGTTACACTTTCGATAGTTGTATAAACTCCTGGATTCTTTTGACTGTTATTAAAAAGTACGAAATGCAACTAAGAAGTACAACATATTACAATTAAAATGATTCTTATTTACTAATAACAAAAAAAAATTAAAATCAAGAAAATACAATGAAATAGTTGTTTGGTCTGATGTGTGAGCACAATAGTTAGTGTCGATGCAGTGTTGATTTCGGTTGACAGTGGCAAGATGGCGGACTGAGACTAAGGGACTACAGAGTTAATTTACCTTCCGACTATTTAAAACAAGTTTTAAAAATAAAATAAGTCAATAAATTGTTCACTGTTGTTGAATTGGTCTTTTCACTTTGGTTCTGATGAATAAGTGTTATGTGATTTAGTTCATGTGTTGTATAATTATTACTAGTGTTAGTATATAATGTTCGGTCTCACCACGATTTAGTTCTGGTGTTGTATAATTATTACTAGTGTTAGTATATAATGTTCGGTCTCACCACTGTTGGTAGATGAATTTTATTTATTTTTTTAGAGATATTATTTTCTTATTTCTTCTTTTTTTATTATTATATTATTATTATTATTTCTTGGTTCTAGGTTGACACTGTTAATTATTTTACTTTCACTCTTCTTCTGACTTGGTCTTGACTCTATCATATACTTTTTATACAGAGCAGCATAGATTACTTCTTTATACTTTCGAGTCTAACAATCAAGTGAAGAAATTTCCTTATACCTTCAATGGGCTTGACCAAAATTTCTCATTGGTCAAAATCGTCGGGTTAGGAGGTCACATGACCTTAATTATTTAAGCTACAAAATTTTACATCTTCTAGCTACAATTACTACCTGTCTATTACATAATAAATCTCAAATTAGTTTACAGTACAATATTCCTTATAACAAGACACCTCACACGGCATAGGTGTGTGTCCTAATAATTAATTTAACATTTTATAAAATTTCATCTCAAGCCATTCCATGTAGCTTTTGACATTTCAAATCACATTAACATTCCATTAATTAATTAAAATGTTGCTTCTGACACTTAAATAAAGCATATATTAGTATTTATACCATCTTTTACTATTTATTACAGTGCTGTGATGGTTTAATAGTTGGATTTACAATAATTTCTATTTTGATATTGGCCAATTAATTGGTATTTCTCTATAGCACAAAGTTTCAATTTTAAATTACTGTATGACCTTGTGGCTTGATACACTATTATTATTACATGCATTGACTTACCCATTATGTTATTATTGTCCATTGAATTGATTCTGATAAAGTGAAGAACAAGATTGACATAAAACAAACATATTACCATAATGTTGGGCCATTATGGTCAAACTCAAACCAACTTTAAACAATAAAACTTTATTTTAATAACTTCTTAATATCTATTGGTATAGTTGGTCAATTTATTATTACCTATTATTAAGTATTATTAACACCTGGTCAACTTAAACAATCTAACTCTTATTACCCCAAAATTAAGGTTTAACACTTTAATTTAAACAACACAAATGATTTTATTATTTCCTTCAGTTAACATTAAAAATAAAATAGGGAACTATTTTATACAATCAAGGTTATTCAGTTAACATTAAAATAAATAAATTAACCTAAATCGCCTTTTGGTCCTTTATAGGTTGAAGTCTTTTGGCAAATTGGTAATACACAGGTATATTGAATATCAGATATTTCTCACATTAAATATTATTATATGATCACACATTGTCTTTAGTTGTGATTATAAATTTCATTCACAATAAGTTACCACTATTATTAACAGTCCTGTCTGTATAGTTAGTAACCAATATCTTACATTTACATTTTACACTCAATCACTTATTGTTCTTGTTGTGATTACATTTTCTTTTTGCAATTAGCTATTATTGCTATGAACAGTCACTTTTAATGGTTTAGAGTACATATTTGTCCTATATTAGCTTAGATTGTACTTCTTTTTGCTTATTTCGGGTTTTAACCTTTCTCATTGGTTTAGCAAGTTTAGGTATATTGTTTAGTTTATGTCATATTATATGGGGGTTTATACACTTATTGTGTTATGCTCATTATGTCGCATTACATATTACCTCTCCACCAAAACATGATTATTTTGTTTAAACCAAGTTTGGGGAAAATAATCTGTTATTTATTTTTTCACTCAATATTTTCTCATTTCGGTTTGATTGTAGGTACCTTTGATTCGGTTAGTACTTGGGTATACTATTACATAAGTATTACTACCATTGTCTTTATTTGTCACATATGGTCCAGTGTATAACAATTACAATTTTTTGCCTATACCTTCGATACTGCTGGGTTGTTGTCAATTCCTGATGAGTACCTTTTCTCCAACATTATACTTAATTGGGTGAACTCCCGTTTTACTTTGTCTTTTCTTCCTCAATTCTGTTTTATGGAGCATCCTGTTATATATTCTGATGATATCAATTTCTTCATTGGGTTCTTCAGGGAATTGGATTATTTTGGTAATATCCCTGGGTGGTAATTTTAAAAACATCATCTGGTATGGGCAAACTCCCAATGTGTCATGGTATGATAAGTTGAGAAATGTTTCAGTATCTGAAATATATTCACTCCACTTTTTATGGTCATCATGACAATATGTGTGGAGAATTCGTCCTACTTCTCTCAGTACTCTCTCAGCTGGATTGCAGCTGGGATGGTATATAGAGTTTTGTAAGTTCAGATGCCTTTGTTTATCACTTCTTCCCTCTATCTTCTGCCTTTAAATTGGGTTCCGTGGTTGGTTACAATTGATTCTGGGACTCCAATATCGATCATGTATTTTTCAACAATGAGTTTAATGATTACCTTGGTGGATGCCTTATTAATAGGGTACAGTTTAGTATAATTGGTAAAATGGTCCCAAATAATGACTATGTATTTGTACCTGTGTCTCCCTCCACTTCGGGGAAAAGGTCCACAAATATCAAGGAACACTTTCTCTAATCTTCTGCTGGTTGTTATGGTTATAATTGCTCCTTCTCTTTTCTTATTTATACCTTTCATGTACAGATGTTCTAACGCTTTTATAACTTTCTCAGGTCCCATGTCTCCATAGAGTTGATGATAGATTATAATTATTGATAATCATCTCCATCGATTTGGAAATGTATAGTTTCCATTTGTTTTCTTTAGTGGTTGGCTTTGTGAAGATCAAATTATTATGGATGTGGTAGAATGACAGTATCTTCAAATCATTGTTATTGATTCGTGTGGTAATGTTAGCAAGTTTTTCATCACTTCTTTGTTCTGCTTGGATTTGATTTAGTAGGTCTGCTAGCCCTTCCCTTCTCGACAATACATTGTATATTTTTCGTATATCTTCTCTATCAATTTCAAATGTACCTTTATCCATGTTTACTCTTGATAGGGCATCTGCAACAGTATTTTGTCTTCCTGGCATGTACTCCCACGTTATGTTGTATTCTTGCAAGGCCAGAATCCACCTAGTTAATCTTCCATGGCTTAATTTGCATTTCTGTAGGAATGATATTGATGTGTGGTCTGATCTCACTGTTAATGGGTTACCTAAGATATATGTCCGGAACTTGTTACAGGCGAACACCACACTTAATAATTCTTTTTCTGTGACGTTATAATTTCGTTCACTGCTGTTTAGTACACGACTAGCAAAACTAATTACTAAATGATTCCCTTCATCGTCTTCTGGGTAGAGTTCTGCTCCAAGGCTTGCGTTACTTGCATCACAATTTATATAGAATCTTTTGCCAAAGTCTGGATGATGAAGATTAATGCTGTCAAGGAATTTATTTTTAATTAAGTTAAACAAACAATATAACATGTCTGTCGGCATCCAGGCCACTTATAATGACTAATAATAAATATATTTACCTTATTTCCTGTCTCGTGACCACATGTATGTAACACAATGAATTACGCGTTTCGAGACATATGTCTTGTCATCAGAATATATATTAAAATTTAAATCACTCAATGAGGTCATTAAAAATTAAAACATCAAAATCACAAAATCGAAAACCAAACATATGTATTTATGTGATGCGAGTGCGCATTCGACGAAAGCCGGTCGGACACTGATTTATATCAGTTACAGATAAATTTTAGTGCTGTGTCATATAATGGATTCGACTTGAAATATAAGTGGTCGTTTAATATGAAATTATGGTAGTATTTGTCATTATGTGCTCTATATATTTCAAATTCTTCACGTGCATTTAAATAAGCGCCTTTACCACAGACATGTAAGGGTTTCAAATTGGTGTCAAAGCTTGTATAATTATGGTTCTCCTGTATAAGATGACGAGCATAGTTAGACTTTATACAAGATTGTGTTGTCAGATCCTTTACATTATGCTTTGGAGTGTGCTCAACGAAACGTTTATAAAAACTTCTCCCTGTCTGCCCAATATAAAAGCATTCACAGTCATTACATGAAAGCTTATAAACACCTGTTTTCATTTCCAAAGGTGTACTGGTTCTATTACAAAGCTTATTAAACAGATTGTTGCTGGTTTTAAATATTACAGTTCTATTGTTACTATTTAATACTTTTGATAAAATTTTGGGCATAATACTGGTGTAGGCTGTTGAAATAAAGGTTGGTTCATTATTTTTTATCATTCGAGGTTTTGACAATCTACGCTTATGCTTTTTAAGGAGGTTATCGACCATGGGAGATGTGTAACCATTGGCAACAGAAATGGCAATTGGTAACAGTTGGCAACAGAATAATATTTAATTCAATCTTAAAATCATTTTCATTGAGAGGTATCGTTAACAACCTGTGTATGAAATAATTATAAGCCACCATTTTCTGAAAGAATGGGTGGTGTGAGTCAGCAGGTATGGTTACATCTGTGGTAGTGGGTTTCCTATATATATTATATTTCAATTTATCATCACATTTGGTGATGGTCAAGTCAAGAAAATTCAGTTTATCTATTTCTGTTTATGTGTAAATTGAATGTGTTTGTTGATATCATTTAAAAGATTTTTAAAGTTTTAAAAGGGCACATTACGTCAAATAGAAAACTTTAGTTAAGTTAAACGTTTCATCATCATCTTCGTCCCATTTCCATTTACATTTTGAAGATAATAGGTGTTTAAATCCTGCCATTAATTTCAAATAATCCTTCTGAAACTTCCTGTAATAATTACACACTCCAAAACGATTGAAGTTGTCGAATATTTTTGGGTTTGGGGAAATTTTGTATGAGTTACACTTTCTTTGGAGATGTAGTGATTCCTGTCTACAATAAAATAAATCCTAGGAATTGCAGTCTATTAGTTATTAGCTTAGATGTATCAAATTTGAGTGGTATATTATTTTCAGCTAACCTTCGTAACATCATTTTTATACGCTGGCAGTGGTCCTCCCATGTTGTAGAAGTTATTAGAAGGTCATCTACATAGACTGTTGTGAATTCTAACACTTCTCTTCCCGGAATTTGGTCCATACACTTCACAAAAATGGCGACGGAGTTTACAAGTCCAAAAGGAAGTCATTTGAACTGGTAATTCCTACCTTCAAAAATGAATGCTAAATATTGGGGTGCAGTTCTACTTGCCAATAGCCACACACAGCATCCCATATGCTCATGAATTTACATCCCTTAAATTTCTTCACAATTTCTTCGATTTCTCCGGGTGAAGTTCTATCGTTAATAATGTTTTTATTTATTTCCCGAGCATCGAGACATAAACATACTGCGCCATCTTTCTTCTGTATTGCAACGATTGGACTGGTGTAGGGAGATGAACTATATTCAATAATATCTTGAATTTCTCTGAATTGCTTTGAATTTCTCTCTTTACTGCTTGTTTTAGTGATTGTGCTATTGGGTACGATTTTTTATTAAAATTAACAGGGCTATTAAATGATAATTGACAAACGAAGTTCTTTGCCTTCCCTGGCAAATCGGAAACACTCTCCTATACCTATTGTAGATACTGATTAGCTGCCTTTTCTGTTCATGGGTGTTTTGCTATTACTGTTGGCCTGGAATGACTGAATTTCCTCTAGCTGTTGGTTCCATATGTCGTCTTCGGTGTAGGGTGATTCTTCATCTGGTGTCATTAATTCCTCCCTATAATTCCGTAGTAAAGTAAATGAATGTTGATAGTGAGGGGCACGCTTGCGGCCTATTATCTCACTTTACCATTCACCCTGTCCATTGAACAGTGTTATTTTGCCACTGCACATATTAATGACTGCTGATTGTCGCTGTAGCATATCACACCCAATCATAACTTTAAATGGTAGACCCTGAGCTACCAAGAACACCATTGGAATCATATTGCCCTGACTGGATACCTCTAACATAGCTTGCTGTCGGATTGTCTTAATTGGCTTACCAGTAGTTCCCACTATCACCATATTACTCACTGGCAGTGTTGGTATATCTTCGTTACACAAATCTTTTATTCTACTTTATACAAAACATGATTATTTTGTTTTAAGAAGATACACTGACATACTATTATGCCTCTCATATGTAACACACAATAATAATCTATAACATCAAAACAAAAGACATTAAAAAACAACTGTAAAATTCTTGTAAATTTCTCGGGTGTCTGACAGGAATACAAACTTTGAATCATTATTAAAATTTTAAATCTTAGCAAATAATCTGCAAAAATACTATTATACTTTTTGTTAAATCGAGTTGTAAGTTTATTAATATTTTAATAAAATAATATTCAATTTAACTAAACATAATGATTGTTTACAAGACAGCACCCATTCTAAATTGATTGGAAAAATTATTTTTAATAAAACTTAAAATTCCATATTACTTATTTTACTTCAACTATTTACATTTTCGTATTGATTTTATTTCACTAACTCTTACTTCAGTTCTTTTTGAGTTGTTTCTTGGTTTTGAACAAAATAATGGTTTGTTTTTTACTTGTGTGTGTGTGTGTGTGTGTGTGTGTGTGTGTGTGTGTGTGTGTGTGTTGTATACCAGCAGAAACAGGTATTGTGCTGCAAATGGGGATGATCTCTGTGTACGCATGTATTTTGCTTGGCTAGAGAACTCCTGTCCAGACATGAATGAATTAATGACAATAATTAAACATGGTTATTTAATCTAATTTGAAGTCCACAAAACACATTTTGCAATTCAGACAATGCCATAAGAAGAAATGTACTTTCTTTCCACTGCCACCGGAAGATGCAAGTGACTTACTCATGGGGCCACTCTTGGGGCTTTATTAGCGACAGGAAATCGGCATCGACAACATCATCATCATTATCATTGTCTCATATATCCAGAAGCTGCACACGCACACACACACACACACACACACACACACACACACACACACATACACACAAACACTGCATAAAATCGACAGGTGATCACGTTTGACAAGCTAGAGCCTGTAATCTTTGCCTGCACATACACTACTTAAAATTATTTCTAACAACTTTTCTCTATAAATTATTTACAACAATACTGCCTTTGTTAAATATGCAAATATATGTGTTGTTGCATATATTCCCCAGGTGTTATTGGATTTGAATGGTATTTGTATTTTATTTACATCTTCACATATGTAATTATTCACATAACAATATGTTTCAAAATGGCTTCTTATAATAAAAGATTTAATCGAACATAGTAATCACTGCCATGGAGGGATACAAAATTCTGCCACCTTTCTTTGGACGTATTGTTCTCCGTTGACGATATCCTGTGTCACATTTACGTGCTTTGTAGAAAGAGGCTATATAATGTAACGGCCACTTAGACCGTTATGCAAAATTTAAAACTAGGCTACTTAACCTAGAGGAAGCGAAAAGTGTGCTGGACCCCAAACAGAGTGACAGGATTTGCAATCAACACTCTTGTAAGCAGTAACAATGTTTATTAGTGCTAACATGTGACACATTGTTATGATCATGAACCATTTTCTTTAAGAACATTAATTTGAGTTATTACAAACTATTCAGTTACAAGTTTTTCAAACAGCTGGATTCTCGTATCATTTTCTTTAAGAACATTAATTTACGTTATTACAAAATATTCAGTTACAAGTTTTTTAAACACCTGGAGTTCTTGATGTAAGTTATTATGAGTTCTCAACAAGATGTATAACGTGAACACCAGGGGACAAGTCTATTGAGTAGATGTTGACTGAAGGGTAATAAATAGAACGCTCCCACCTGTACTTTTGTTGAAGAACTCAACCGGTACCATGCTGGCCAGTGTGCCATAAGTACTGCAGACTGTCCTTAGAGTGTGTTGAATCTCCAGCAAGTCTCATTCTGGGCAGATGTGGGTTCAGTGTTCTGCTGGATGAGTATTCCTGGGCCTGACGGCTTCGGGGAGCATCCTGGTGCACTGGTCTGCGGATAGTGACAGGTGTTTTTGTTACTACCTCTGCTATCCCTTTCTCCCAGCTGGTGCGGGTACCCTATAACAATTTTATTTGGAGATTAGCCGTCAGTCAATACACCCACCCATACACTCTCTCACCTCAGAACACAGACACCACACTCACTGTCACAATTTTTATTAACATATTATTTGCTTATTTTATCCAGTTATAGTCATTGGTTTTAATCTTTTACTTTTAAATTTATCAAAAGACAATTAAATACAATGTCACCACGTGTTTCTAGACCGGAAGTAATGTGTAAGTCAATTTTGCAATACAAAGGTTTTACAATGAAATAGACTTTACAGATGTCGAGGCCACACGCACACACACATACACAAACATAACACATAATCCATCATTAAATAACATAGAATAATATAATTGAGTCTAACCTGAAAGCCCTTTACTGGATTACGAACTCATGTGGAAAGATTTACGTAACCCTGAGCCATCAGACCGTTGAAACACTCTCCCTGAAGGTTGGGAAGGAATGAGAATGAGACCTGAATCAGTCGGTGCCACTATCCGGCATAAAAGTGACCTGTTCCAATTTGCCAATCATAACCATTGGTAACCTGCTTACTCTACAGCATACAGCGAGCAGATGATTCATTTGACTAGGTCTACTGGATTGTGTCGCCGAAGCGCAGACACGGCCTTGTTGGCAATCACATGTTAATGATCAAGTTAGCTGTGGTGAGCACAGCCGCCAAGCACGTTGGCAGCACTGATTACATTGAAGCGGGCCGGGAAAATTCAAACCCCGGCACAATAACTATGATTTTTATATCTTTCTTTTCATGGTGCTATTTCTACTTGTTTCTCTAATAACGTGCTGTTTATTCTGAGACTCGTACTGTGTTCACCCTTGGTCTCTCTCTCTCTCTCTCTCTCTCTCTCTCTCTCTCTCTCTCTCTCTCTCTCTCTCTCTCTCTCTCTCTCTCTCTCTCTCTCCTTGTGGGAAATAATTTATTTTTGTCTTCTCTCACTTCGTTGTTCATATCGTTTTGCTCTTCTCCAACCTTGCTTGCATTTCTCTCTTCATAGCGATTCATTCTCTTTCTGCCCAAAGTTTTCTCTTACACTCTCCTCTCTTCTTTCTTGCAGTTCCTTTTGGTTGCCATTACATATCACCTCTACAGAATTGCTTTTATTTTTGTAATCTGTGTGAAAAAATGTAGTAATTCTTCAATGGTTTTAATTCCTTGTATGTATATTTACATATATATTCCTAATCTTATATTTCAGTTCAAGTGGTATGCTAATTTTAACACTAATTTTGTGTTCAGTGAATATTGATTTGGTTACTCCTTTCAACTGGCTGAGTGATGTTCTCTTCAAGGGTAAGTTTTCCATATGTTTAATATTGTAATTAGACGACGTCTTGCGTCTACTAATGTGTCACGCAATGTAAACCTATTGGTTACTAGGAACGGGTATGCTTCTCTGTCTCTCTTCTCTTCGGTCATTTTAATTTAATTCAATTATTTAGATATATGAGATATTTGGAGTTGGGGAATATAGTAATTTTATTAACTAATATTAGCTTATCTCTCTAAGAAAAATACCAGTGTTAGTGTGCTTGAAACTTAAATAATTAATGTTTTATTCTATAATTTCGCTCAACCCTAGTATACCTCGAAGAGAATTATGTAAATTTTGTATTTTTACATTCTTCTCTTTGGTGTCGGAGAATTCCGCAATAAGCGCTGCAGTTCCGGGGCAACGAAACTTATAGGTTAATTCACTGTTTACGTTAACCAATTATTATATACTTAGTCAGTTACTTTTGATTCCCAACTCATTAAATAATACCCCAAATGATAAGATTTTGCAACTATACAAGGTTTCTTTATTTATTCACTCCTTCAACATTAAATAAGATAGGTTCCAATTAGCATACGTAAAGGCTATAGATTGCGTGAATCGATTATTGTTCAGTCCAATACTTTATTTTATATTCGGTTATATAATGTGTTTTTGTTTATAATTAACTTAATTCAGGGTGTGAAGGTTCTTGTAACTGTGGGGAAGATTAAAAATACATAGATAAGAATGCAAGATTTACAAATTTGAAGTGTTGTGTTGTTAATATGATTTATACAATTATAATTTACCAGACTAGAACAACGTAACTCGAGTAGGCCGTTGGTTGATAATCTCGATGCTCAGAATGGATATGTCGTTAGAGATTCCTTTCTTCGGTTTAATAAAGTGGAATTCTTGTCCTGTTCACCTCGGAAATACAGCTCCCTGGGTTTATTTACAGCCAGACTGGTGGTCCTTCTGCAATTTCTGGATCCAAATACGTTCTTCTCTCGTTTGAAGTAATTAATGATGTTCCGTGTATTCAAAAGGTTATGAGTTCCAGTGTGGTGTATATTATTTGTTGTGACACAGTTAACTCTTTGTATTAGTTTTAATATATCGTTAATTCTTTTCTGGTATAGGACAATTCAAGTCCTTCCTTGTAGAACCCAGTTATTTATTTTTTATTGTGATACTGTACTATGATCTCATTTGGTTAAACTTTGCTGGCATAAGTCAAGAAGATTATCATTAGAATTTTGTGTATTATAAGAGTATCAAAATAATTTAGAATATTCCAATTACATTAAACATTTCTTGGGTTTTTAAATCTCATCAGTTCAGATCATAAAAGGCAATAATTGAAAATCAACAACTTCATACATTACTGTTGTCCTTAGCAACACATTATTTTTCTTCCTTCTCAATGTTTTGTATATAGTGTTTATTTCATATATTTTTCGTCCATTCCTTATTAATCTTCTATCATATCAGAATATAACTTTACCTATAGTTTGTTTACTGTTTTCTACATATATTCTGCTGGTTTTTTGATCTTAGTCTGTTTCTTTTATATTTATTAATTTTTCGATATCAAATGTTATCAATCGATATCATGGCATTGTGGCATTATCATACTTTGTTTAAATTGAGGTGGTTTATTATATATCATTATTTATCAAATGTTTTTCCTAGCTCTTTGAACCGTATTCATTAATTATTATTAACTTCCGTACCTAACCTTTATGTTATGAGTGGTTATATAGTGTTATTGGCGGTTAGGCCTTTTATTGTATATGGACCTACCTTTGTTTATAACTGGTGAACAACTATAGCCCTTTTACATAAGTTCATACATATAATCAAATCTTAACTATTATCATTTACATAAATAATTATTCTTTCCCTAATTAATAACAATTTTATCTTGATCTATGGATCACATAAGAAAATTGAGATCTATTAACACTAACTAACTGCTTCCCACATCCTTCTATAACAGTAATTGAATAATACATTTTGTTTCATTACTTTCCATTAACTCAACAAGTAATTTGTATAACATAACATAAACTTTAACATAACATTCATTGTCACAAAATAATATCATTTAATTCATAATCCTTACTTACTATTGCTGTAAGGTAAATTATTGTCTCGTTTTTGCTTAATCTCATTGTCATTTACTTTGACATTTTCTGTACTATTTTCTTTCTTACAATTCTCATCAGTATTATATTGATTTACTTTTCACTGAACATGGATCACTAACTATTGTCTAATTTACAGGTTTGTTTATTATTGTTATTTCTACCTTGCATCCTTATTTATTTTTATATATAATTATAAATGTATTTATTAGACCTTTGTATTATCATGGGAGTTAAATATTGATTTACTTATTATTTTGTTAATATTCTATTTATGTAACATGGATGACTGCATTTCTGTTGCGTTACATATGCTCCCAGGGAACTTAACACCAATACCAAACTACGCATCTTCAATACAAATGTCAAGTCGGTACTGCTCTATGGGTGTGAAACTTGGAAGACTAACAAACAACTGATTAGCAGACTCCAAACATTCGTGAACAGAAGTTTGCGGAATATCCTGAGGATATGGTGGCCACAAGTTATCTCCAATGAAAAGCTGTGGAGAAGAACCCATCAAACACCCATTGACATTGAGATGCGTCGTAGGAAATGGAAGTGGATTGGGCATACATTACGACGAGATGGAGACAACATAGCAAGACAAGCCCTGGAATGGGACCCACAAGGTAGCAGGAGAAGAGGCAGACCAAGGAACATATGGAGATGGAGGAGGAGTGTAATAGCGGAAGGGATGGAGAAAGGAGGGAAGACCTGGCCCGAGATCAAGACGATGGCGCGGAACAGAGTCCGGTGGCGGAAGTTCATTGATGCCCTATGCTCCACTTAGGAGATGCAGGAGTAATGATGATGACATATGCTCCCCCTCCTAAAAAAGTTTAGTTTACCTGAATGAACTTTAGGTCAAATAAACTTGTCTTTTTCACATGCCTTTTCTTCATATCAACATTAATGGTTAATGATGGGATTCTCAATGTAACTTTGTTAGACTAGTATTCATAATTCTTTATTTAATAACAATTCATTATTTCTATTAACATTCTTGATCATATTTAATTTCTGTAAACAGTATTTGTTGATAGTTGGCTACAATATTCAATGATACTTTAGGTTCACATCTCTTCTACCTTTAATTACTGTAATCACTGTATTTCTCAATTATTCTTCTGTCAGCTATTTTCCTTCTGTTTTCTTCGTCATACTCTTCTGGAATCTGAGGTCATTCTTGCAACGATTCTAATATTCCTTAAATATTTAATTTCCCTAACAATCCCTAATATGTGTGTTGGTACAGTTCAGAGATGCACTGTTTGGCTTCATACTCTGCTGTCCACACTACACCTTAATATAGTACTGCTGGAATTCATCTACAGTCAGCTATAAAAATATAATAATCTCCTAATAATCTCCTTAATTAATTAATAATAAACATTTGGGAATTTTTTCACATTGTTGCTTTTATATTTATCTATTCCTCTCTTCTTACTTTGTGATTCCATTTTATTTTCCTTAAACCATTTTTGATAATAATTCTGACAGTTATCATTTGTAATTATTTTTGTTTTTCTTTCTTGTTGTGATAATAATGCTAAGTATCTTCTTCATTTGTTCTTCTGAACTCAATATTTTCTAAATAGTAATTGGTTTGATTATTACTATTATTGTATTTCTGACTAGATACAGTCTTTAGCTCAACTATTATTTTTCTTATCTTATTTCATTATTTTGGCTGGTTATATTTCAATGAATTATGTTGATAAATATTTTTTCTCGTTTTCTTTAATATTACATTGGTCACAATCAATCGTTTATTGAGGTTGTTCTTTTCACTTGGCAATGCGGTAGGTATTTTAGGTCATATTATTCTTCTTTTATTATTTTGCATAGGTATACTTGATGTAAAAACTTTTTATCTTGGGGTTTCATTATTCCTTATTCATAATATTTCTTCGTAGACATGTAGTAATAATTCTGGTTATCTTCTGTAATCTTGGGGTTTGTTATTAACTCTTCTTAATACCTTTTTCATAACTATATTTTAATTCAGACTTGCTTCATTTTGAATGACATGTTTTCTATTTATATAATATTGTTCAAAAAATTCTTTTTTATTTACAAGTGTTTTCTCTTCAAAATTGGCAATAAGTTGTTCTTATTGTATTTTAGGATTTAGTGATTTATTCATAATATTTCTTTATGGACTCCTGATTGTATGTTCCCTTAATCTTTTTCGTGACAGGGCTCATTATTTCATAGGTATTGTTATTATTATTTTTTGTTATCACATATGGCCCAGTATATAATAATAATAATTTTTTCGTTATTCCTTCTAGAGTGCTGGGTAGCTCCCTGTTTCTTATTAATATTTTCTCGCCCACTTGGTACTTAATTGTTTTTGGATTATTCTTTTCATATTTCCTTTTCTTCATTTCCGCCTTTTCCATTATTCGGTTATAAAATTTAACGTTTTCAAACTGATATTCTGGGTTAGTCGGAAAATTTATAATATCCTGGATTTCCCTAGGTGGAAGCCTTTCAAACATAACAGTATAAGGGGTATTTTCGATGGACTGATGGTAAGATATATTTAAGAACTCTTCGGTCAGTGACAGGTATTCGTACCACCTTCTCTGTTTTCATTTGAATGATTAGATTGATTTTGTACAGGTTCGGTGCGGTCCTCTGCATTAGGTTCCGCTATCCTATAATTTCTTTCAGGTTGATAGTTGTCTTCACGCCGGGACTGATCATATTGATTGTCATATCGGTGATTCCTTGGGTAATACCGTCGCTGATTACTTTGAGGCCTGGAGTAAATATAATTAACGTTATACCTATAATTATTGGGTCGTCTGTCCCCATCTCCTCTATTATTGCGACTATCGCGGTAATTATAAGGATTATTGCCACGATAATTATAATTCCTGGAATTATTATTCGAGTGATCGTTCTGGGTCCTATTTGCATTAACGTTCTGAGCGGGTCGATTGTGATCATTATTATGAGAATTGGTTTGTGGCTCATTATTATTATACTTCTGATATTTATAATTTAACATTCTGTTTCTTTGGTATTGATTCTCGTGCTCATAATTCTCAAGGAATTTGGCCATGGCTGAAATCGTTTTGATTTGGCTACACATGCGTGCATTTTTTATCCCTTCCTCATAATGGTAGGATAGTTGTATCACCAAACATTCTTCGGGAATTCTGGGCTCTAAGTTCCGTGCCATACATACTTTTCCTAGAAAGTATGAAGTAGGAGACTGTCCTATGTTCGTTTCATATCGGCCGTTACTCAAATTATTTCTAATCATGTTCTGGGTCGATTCCGACCAATATTTCTCTTTAAATTGTTTTTTTGAACTCGGTCATGTCCAGTATATCCGGGCGCACCGCTGTCCACCAATTATCATAGGTATCTTTAAATGTCTCATCAATCATACTGCGTATAATACTCCAGCGATTTTCTCTATTTCTTGCGATCATCTCTTCCAACCTCTTTAAAAATTCCATCGGATTACGCTTGTAATTACGAAAATTAATCGACTCACGGTTATCGTGGTTATTCGTATGACTATGTTGACATGTCCTATTCCGCCATGAATCTACTTCTTCTTGTAACTGTAGTTCGCGTCTACTAATTTCTTCTATTTTATTTTTACTGGTATTAATTTGACCTTCCATATTGTTTAAATTGCCATATACTCTTTCGAGTCGTTCACCCATGTCTGTCTGTATTTGCGTAATCCCTTCCTTATTCTCTTCCCGTACCTGATGTACTTCGTTTTTAATTTGCTCATATTTTCCGACAGTTTCCTGTTGGATTTCTTCGACCATTGTTTTACTCCCAATTTTTATGTCATTAATTTTATTTTGTAATTCTTCACGAACCTGTACTATTGTTTCATTAGTTTTTTCTAACCCTTCATTTGTTTTGGTTATTTCTAATTTTCTTTCCTCATTATTTTGGTCCACCTTCTGGTTAACTGTTACATGAATATTCTCAATTTTTTCATGAATTTGCCTTAAATTTTCTTCGTGTATTCGTAGGATGTCTTCCTTCATTTGTTTTAAACCCTCATCATTCCTATCTAACCTTTCGTGAATTTGGTTTAATCTTTTGTTATTTCTATCGAACTTTTCGTTCATTAGTTTTGAGGTTTCTTTAATTTCCTCATTTGTTTTATCGTATTTTTCCTCCAGTCTCTTTGAGTTTTCCTCCTGTCTCTTTGATTTTTCCAATAGTAGTTTAAACATTTCCTGTATACTCAAGTCTTCCTTTTGGTTGGGCTTATCTGGTTGATCCCCTTGGGCCTCTTCTTCCATTACTCCCTTTTCCTTGTCCGTAATTATTTCAGTTTCCGTTATTTCGTCTGTCTGTAGTTCCATTTCCCTATCTGTTATTATTTCTATTTCCTGTTCTTGTTCATCTATTTCCTTCTCCGTTTCTTCTGCCCTCATCCTTGATCTACCTCTGGTATGCATGTTTATTCTCCCACAGTTGCCTGCTCTGGTTAAGTAATATTAATATAATTATAGTTACTTAACTTAAGCCCTACACAAGTTGAGCGCCAATTTGTAATTATACCCTCGTTCTTACGGTTGCGGGGTTCTCGTTTCAGTCCCACGTTGGGCGCCAATTTGTAATTAGACGACGTCTTGCGTCTACTAATGTGTCACGCAATGTAAACCTATTGGTTACTAGGAATGCTTCTCTGTCTCTCCTCTCTTCAGTCATTTTAATTTAATTCAATTATTTAGATATCTGAGATATTTGGAGTTGGGGAATATAGTAATTTTATTAACTAATATTAGCTTATCTCTCTAAGAAAAATACCAGTGTTAGTGTGCTTGAAACTTAAATAATTAATGTTTTATTCTATAATTTCGCTCAACCCTAGTATACCTCGAAGAGAATTATGTAAATTTTGTATTTTTACGCTCTTCTCTTTGGTGTCGGAGAATTCCGCAATAAGCGCTAGGTTCCAATTAGCATACGTAAAGGCTATAGATTGCGTGAATCGATTATTGTTCAGTCCAATACTTTATTTTATATTCGGTTATATAATGTGTTTTTGTTTATAATTAACTTAATTCAGGGTGTGAAGGTTCTTGTAACTGTGGGGAAGATTAAAAATACATAGATAAGAATGCAAGATTTACAAATTTGAAGTGTTGTGTTGTTAATATGATTTATACAATTATAATTTACCAGACTAGAACGACGTAACTCGAGTAGGCCGTTGGTTGATAATCTCGACGCTCAGAATGGATATGTCGTTAGAGATTCCTTTCTTCGGTTTAATAAAGTGGAATTCTTGTCCTGTTCACCTCGGAAATACAGCTCCCTGGGTTTATTTACAGCCAGACTGGTGGTCCTTCTGCAATTTCTGGATCCAAATACGTTCTTCTCTCGTTTGAAGTAATTAATGATGTTCCGTGTATTCAAAAGGTTATGAGTTCCAGTGTGGTGTATATTATTTGTTGTGACACAGTTAACTCTTTGTATTAGTTTTAATATATCGTTAATTCTTTTCTGGTATAGGACAATTCAAGTCCTTCCTTGTAGAACCCAGTTATTTATTTTTTATTGTGATACTGTACTATGATCTCATTTGGTTAAACTTTGCTGGCATAAGTCAAGAAGATTATCATTAGAATTTTGTGTATTATAAGAGTATGAAAGTAATTTAGAATATTCCAATTACATTAAACATTTCTTGGGTTTTTTAATCTCATCACGTTCAGATCACAAAAGGCAATAATTGAAAATCAACAACTTCATACATTACTGTTGTCCTTAGCAACACATTATTTTTCTTCCTTCTCAATGTTTTGTATATAGTGTTTATTTCATATATTTTTCGTCCATTCCTTATTAATCTTCTATCATATCAGAATATAACTTTACCTATAGTTTGTTTACTGTTTTCTACATATATTCTGCTGGTTTTTTGATCTTAGTCTGTTTCTTTTATATTTATTAATTTTTCGATATCAAATGTTATCAATCGATATCATGGCATTGTGGCATTATCATACTTTGTTTAAATTGAGGTGGTTTATTATATATCATTATTTATCAAATGTTTTTCCTAGCTCTTTGAACCGTATTCATTAATTATTATTAACTTCCGTACCTAACCTTTATGTTATGAGTGGTTATATAGTGTTATTGGCGGTTAGGCCTTTTATTGTATATGGACCTACCTTTGTTTATAACTGGTGAACAACTATAGCCCTTTTACATAAGTTCATACATATAATCAAATCTTAACTATTATCATTTACATAAATAATTATTCTTTCCCTAATTAATAACAATTTTATCTTGATCTATGGATCACATAAGAAAATTGAGATCTATTAACACTAACTAACTGCTTCCCACATCCTTCTATAACAGTAATTGAATAATACATTTTGTTTCATTACTTTCCATTAACTCAACAAGTAATTTGTATAACATAACATAAACTTTAACATAACATTCATTGTCACAAAATAATATCATTTAATTCATAATCCTTACTTACTATTGCTGTAAGGTAAATTATTGTCTCGTTTTTGCTTAATCTCATTGTCATTTACTTTGACATTTTCTGTACTATTTTCTTTCTTACAATTCTCATCAGTATTATATTGATTTACTTTTCACTGAACATGGATCACTAACTATTGTCTAATTTACAGGTTTGTTTATTATTGTTATTTCTACCTTGCATCCTTATTTATTTTTATATATAATTATAAATGTATTTATTAGACCTTTGTATTATCATGGGAGTTAAATATTGATTTACTTATTATTTTGTTAATATTCTATTTATGTAACATGGATGACTGCATTTCTGTTGCGTTACAATATCTACCACAATTGGTATCTTACCTGTCTTTGTGTATCAATATTCCAATAGCAGCAGTATTCAAACAAGTCTTATGTTGTTCACAAATAGTTTACTTGCTCAAACAAAGATGTGGCAGCAGAATCTTGAAAATGTTTATTATCTAAGCAAGCTTCTCTGTCAATTATATTATTACCTATCAATTCCATTTCTCGTTCACTATTCAGGTGGAATTCAGTTTGATTGTTCTTCAATCCTTGAATATTAAATTAGTTCTCTCTTCCGTACGTGTAGGATACACAATCATCTGAACCAGTCTTCTCTTTATTCACATTCTAAGTTTTTGTACTTCAATGTGTAAATCATTGTAGAACGTATTTATTTGACTTGGATAGCCCTTTGTTGTTTTGGTAGACGATGGTAGTTTCCAATGAGTAGTTCAGACTTCTAACACTTGTGTCTTCCGTATGTTTTCAAATACCCTTTTACTGACTTAAAATCATACACACACAGAGCTTAAAATCAACATGTGTTCACTTTGACAAGCTACAGCTTGTAAGCTTTCCCTGCACATACACACAGCACTACTTAAAAAATTCTAGTGTGGTTAATATGCAAATGTGTGTGTGTGCCATTCACCATTCAATTACATACACATTTGGTTATAAAAATCTACTACTCTTCCTACGAAGAGTAATGCAATACTGTAATCGGACATAGGGTAAGGTTAATTTTTGCAAGCCGAAAGCTACCTCACAGATAGAACATGATTTTTAACACTATCTTGTACTGCTTCAGTGTTCCAAATATGAATTATTACAGTTGTGTATTCATTTGTTCCAGTGTTACTTATCTACACCCATGAATAATATCTGCGAAGAAGAGGCTTCTACTCTGGATTGTGAACTATATAGGGGAAAGTCAATTCAGAATACTATGGGAGACCATCTGTCACCACACAAGTTAACACATTCTGGCATTAAGAAGTACCAGTGCGATGTTTGTTCAAAATCATTTACTCAGTCAGGCGATTTGTCAGTACACAAGTTAAGACATTCTGGCATTAAGAAGCACCATTGTGATGTTTGTTCAAAATCATTTACTCTGTCAGGCGATTTGTCAAGACACAAGCTAATACATTCTGGCATTAAGAAGTATCAGTGCGATGTTTGTTCAAAATCATTTACTCGGTCAGGCACTTTGTCAGAACACAAGTTAATACATTCTGGCATTAAGCAATACCAGTGCGATATTTGTTCAAAATCATTTACTCGGTCAGGCCATTTGTCACAACACAAGTTAATACATTCCGGCATTAAGAAGTACCAGTGTGATGTTTGTTCAAAATCATTTACTCGGTCAGGCGATTTGTCCCAACACAAGGTAATACATACTGGCATTAGGTACCAGTGTGATGTTTGTTCAAAATCATTTACTCAGTCAGGCAATTTGACAAAACACAAGTTAATACATTCTGGCATTAAGTACAAGTGCGATGTTTGTTCAAAATCATTTACTCGGTCAGGCAATTTGTCAGTACACAAGTTAATACATTCTGGCATTAAGAAGTACCAGTGCGATGTTTGTTCAAAATCATTTACTCGGCCAGGCATTTTGTCACAACACAAGTTAATACATTCTGGCATTAAGTACCAGTGCGATGTTTGTTCAAAATCATTTACTCAGTCAGACAATTTGACAAAACACAAGTTAATACATTCTGGCATTAACATTTTCGCGGCGGGGAGTGGTGAGCGACCTTAGTAATGGAACGGCTGACTGAGAGCTGTCACAGCAGCAGGGCGCTTGTAGGCTAAGCAATTACAGTGCTCACTACACTAACTCAAACACGTATCTTAATGATTATTTTGCTTTATTTATAAGTTTTCCATCCTCATTTTTGATGCAGGCTTTGGACTGCCGCTGGCTGAGTTAAAAACTTTTTAAA
The DNA here is from genome assembly GCA_034769895.1 of Magicicada septendecula. Taxonomy (NCBI): domain Eukaryota; kingdom Metazoa; phylum Arthropoda; class Insecta; order Hemiptera; family Cicadidae; genus Magicicada; species Magicicada septendecula. Next base: position 382,573,661 of record CM068369.1, read on the forward strand.
AATTTAATTAAATTTTATTTTTTGTTATTTTTTATTTATAATAAAAGCTACAATTATACATTAAATTGTTAAAACAAATGTTTTTAATTTTTATATCTAATAATTTTTTAACATATGGTATCTTTCAAAACATGGCACCATGCAAAGTACAACATCACACTTTTTGCATCTAATCCGGGTCATTTTTTGTTGCGAATGAGATGCACTGACCGTGCATCGTCTTTGGGGTATTTCTTTTTTTTCTGTTCCTGGAAGAAATGCTTGGTAATGACCATCTTTATGTTCCAGTCGAAATGGAGACTTCTCTTCTCTTGTTCGTCATCCACCCGTATTTTTTTCTAATTCCACATGAAATTTATCTAGCAAGGTGGATAAGTTCTAAATGAAATTTAGCAAGGGGCGATTTTTGTTTTTTGTGTATTTCAAACATCGTTTTTATGTTGGCACACAAATCCATCACATGAAAAAAAAATTTGGTATACAGTAAAGTTTTCTAGACATGAATCAACCGTTTTTGTGCTAACAGCGCATGTTACGAATTGCGCATGCATCAGCAGAGAAACAAAACTCAGTTGCCTCCGAGACGGCTGTGGAGATTATTATGTGCATACTTTTCAAAAAACATCAGTATTCATCAAAATGTAGCGTTTAGTTTCATTTATGTAGTTTGCTTTTCTTCCGGTTTGTCGAGTGAAATGGATCAGTCTGGTTCACCATCGACTTCTGTGCAAAGGAAAGTCATACATAGTCAGAGTCAGAAAATAATTTATAACGTTTACAAGTTTATGAAATCTGAAAGCAAAGAAACATCAGAAAGAAAATTACAGGAACCTCAAGCATGTGGTGTGTCGCAAAGTAGTGTTCTTAGAATCATTAAAGAAGCATCCGCGTGTACGGGTAATACAAAATCTTTCAGCACTCCCCATAAAAAAACGTCCAAGAAAAAAAGTAAAAACCGATATAGACGATTTTAACAAGTGTGCTATTTGACGAATTATTCATGACTCACACAACGGAAGGGGAAAGGCCAACATTAAAAGGTATTTTAAGAATTATACGAGAACAAATTAATTATAATGGTAGTGTATCTAGTCTTAGACAAATTATTCGACAGATGGGATTTTGGTGGAAATGTGCTGAAAACAATAGAAAACTTTTAATAGAGAAACATGACATAAATTTAAGAGTAGATTTTATAAGAGAAATACAGCAGTACAGAGGAGAACGGTGGCCCATAGTGTACACAGACAAAACCTATTTTCACAGTTCAACGTCAGTTACAAGAACGTGGACAGAGTGATAAAAGTGGCCTAAAAACTCCAAGAAAAAGGACAGCGGGTGGTTGTAGTTCATGCTGGTGGTGAAACTGGGCTTGTATCGAATGCTCTCTTAATGTTTAAATCGGGTTTCGAAAAAGGCGATTATCACAATGACAACAACTACGAAAATTATGAAAAGTGGGTGAGTGAAATGCTTATACCGAACTTGAATAAGAACAGTGTAGTAGTAATAGACAATCCCCCTACCACAGTGTACAATTAAATCCACCTCCAACATCATTAACAAAAAAGGAAGACACGATTAACTGGTTACAGAACCATAACATTCCTTGTAGTCCATCTATGTTAAAACTTGAGCTCTATACACTAATTAAGCAACTTAAACCAACATACAAAACTTTTAAAATAGATGCTATTTTGGCAAACCATGGCCATTCCGTTTTACGACTTCCACCCTATCACCCGGATCTTAATCCTATTGAACTGATTTGGGCAACCGTGAAGGAGCGTGTTAAAAGAAAGAACGTGAATTTTTCTGTAGACAGTGTCATAAACTTAGCGAAAACAGAATTTGATTGTATTTCTCCCGCAGACTAGAGATCAAGTTCTCCCACAGACTAGAGATCAAGATGTGACCACGTCATGAAAATTGAAAACGACTACGTGAGATCGGACCAAATAATGGATACTGTGACAAATTTATTAGAAATTAATATTGGACAGGATAGAAGCAGTGAATACGATTTGAGTGATAGTGGTAGTAACAGTGATGGAAATATTAGTGGGGTGGAAGAACTGACCTAAATAATTGTAATTTCATGTAAGTAAATGAGCTCTATATTACTTAAATAGTTTTAGTCTAATTGTTGCATTAATAGTGTCTCTCCTGTTATTTATGGATAGTTTACATCTGCTTGTTTAAAAAACACGCAGTCATTTCACATCTGTTGTTGATGTTACTTACTCAAATAAATTAAGATGTCAGAGCAACGTGGATCATATATTACTACGTTTTTTCGTGAATTGTAGTGTGTACACATTCCAAAATGTACAACTATTGTTGATGTCTAGGCTCGACTTTGGAGAAACATTGCAACAGACACAACACGCCAAGTCACTGTTTACAAAATAATGGCAGTATTAAACATTTTATAACTGTGTGAAAGCTTTATTACAGTGTCTCTGTTGTGTCTGACGCTTGTTTCGTCTTAAAAAATGTCCACGTTTACTGTCTGGCCATGTCGTAATCAAAATCAAAACTTACCTACAACCAAATTTTTAGTATTTAGGAAAAAAGTAGTTGTACAGTCGCACAGTAATTTTTACATTATAGGTTGGCTAATCTGCGCTTTTAATTTGCACTTTAATCTGCTCGATTCATGTCCATGCTTCTACACAGTTCGTCATATACGCTCACTAGTGGCGGTCTGCTCGCGCCCGCAGCTATACTGTCACGTTTTTTTAATACTTGTACTCAAGTATTAGAGTGTCGTGTTCTCGCGCCTCTTATTCTATTTATCATACGACAATTAATGTAGGCCTTAGGCCAACATTTCATATATGGCCCTTTAGGCACTTTCATCAAATTAATTTCAATGTAATACGACTTGTATTTATGATGCGCTCATTAGCCAGTCTCTTAGTCAAAAGTGAAACCTAACAATTTCTATGGTGTAAATGTGAACAATTAAATAAATGTATTAATTACAGTCCACTCTCTCTTCATCATTTCTGCATCCTGGCGAATCAACCTACAGTAAATCACGAACACTTCACACTTAACATTTTTGCGTCCACTCGGACCGCTTCTAAACATTTTTTGGTCCACATATGGCGGATCATTCTTCTACTTAACATTTTTTGGTCCTCCGGGCCGGATTTGAACCAGAGACCTATGGATACATCATTCACATTTATTATTTCTCTGCCCCTATTTCTGGCCATCATGAGCAACTCAGCATATCCGCTGATACGACCGTGGCGTGATTCGATCAGCATTTCGCTCGTCGCCTTTGAGCCTCCTGACGACATCATTGCAAGAGCCTGCTAGCTTCAGTACGTCAGTCAAAGCAGTCATCTCTCCGAGCTGTGTGTTTGCCATCTTCTCCACGGCGTCGACGGTTGAGGACATCGCCCACAAGGTATCACCTCACTAACATCATTTCAAGTTGCGTACAATGGCTGAAGAAGGCCTCAAAGTGTTAGTCAGAAAGAGAGGCGGCTTAAAGTCCGCAATAGTGCGCATACAATCAGCTGTCAGTAACTTTGATACAAACTCTAATACAAAACACTTTTTAACAGTAAGACTTGAAAGTTTGAAAAGCTTGGCAACGAAGTACGACGAGGTACAGTCCGAAATCGAACTTATTTGTAAAGACATAAACGCTGCTCAAGAAGACCAAGTTGAGGTCAAAGAAATGCTATATTCTACGGAAGCAAATATTTTACAGTTAATTGATACCTTTAATTTTCAGAATGTGCCTCCCGTATTATCGGCCCATATGCAATTAAAACCGATAAGTTTGCCCTGCTTCACAGGCAATATCTTGGAATGGCAGCATTTTCATTCAATATTTTCGGACTTGGTGCATGCAAGATCCGATCTAACGCCAGTGCAGAAACTACATTATTTACATTCTTCTCTAAAAAATGAACCGTTAGACTTAATTAAATCACTACCTATTTGTAATGAAAATTACTCGATAGCGTTGAGTTTGCTGTCCGCAAGGTATGACAAGTTCATACTAGCAAAATACTACATTCAAAATTTACTTCAAGCCAAGTCGACAATTAAAGACTCTGTCCAAAGTTTGGCAGAATTCACAAATACGATAACGTCTTCCGTTAATTCACTGGCGGCAATGCAACTGTCAGTGAATTCATTTGAACTTATTACTATACAATTATTATCAACTAAACTCGACCCTACTACTTGTAAATTATGGAAGGAGTCTATAGACCCTGATAATCTTCCTAACTTTCAAGATTTCACTCATTTTTTAAACGCATGTAGACAGCTGTTAGAAAATACACTGCCTATTGATGCCGGACAGCAACTCAACAAGCCGAGTTTAAGACTCAACAATAAATCTGATAAATATAAATCACGAAACGCTGCTGGCAGTACTACATTTAAGAGTTATCACTCAGCGTCAAGCAATTATTCATGTTTGTGTTGTAAATCTAATCATCCAATTTACATGTGTGATAAATTTCGTGCACTAAGCACCGCTGAGCGAGGACAATTTGTATCAAATCACAAATGTTGTACCAATTGTCTTAGATCAGATCATTTTGTATCTAATTGTAAGAATAAGCAGGCATGTAAGATCTGTTCAAAACGACACCATACATTGTTGCACATGAAAAATGTGCCGAACTCAATTTCTGCCAGTAGCAGTAATTATTGTTCATTTAAATTACAATCCACGAATAATATTCTTTTATCAACAGCAATTGTATTTGTCATTGACCAGGCTGGCAACAGACAAAAGGCAAGAGTTCTTTTGGACGCAGGTTCACAAATAAATTTTTGTACCAAATCATTTGCAAGGAAATTACGGCTTAATTTGACTAAATCCAACATACCAATTACGGGTATAAATAACACAGCGTGTCATGCCACTAATCTCGCGTCTGTACGCATTATTTCTCGTTATCAGAGATTTAGCTTCGAGGCAAAATGTGCTATCTTATCTGCATTAACCCACAATCTGCCAGCACAATCGTTTGACATAAATCAATTCAACATTCCAGACAACATTTTTCTTGCTGACCCAAATTTCAACGTATCATCCGAAATCTACATACTCTTAGGGGCGCAATTTTACCTGGATTTAATTTTAGCCAACAAATACGTACGCGGCCCTCATTTTCCCATCATTCAGGAAACAAAGGCTACATTTTGGCTGGCAATCTGCCCAACCGCTGCCGCTACAAGGGTCCTGCTGTTTCGTTCCTAGCTAGGAACGAGAGTCAAATTTTGCAGTCTCTCGGAAAATTCTGGGAAGCAGAAACTATCCCTGACAACACACCTGATAACGAGTCAGCTTGTGAGGAGCATTTCGTGCGTTCTACTCATTGCAATCATGAGGGTAGGTTCGTTGTATCACTGCCATTTAAGTCCGATCATCTCCAGTTGGGGGAATCTTACACCAATGCTGAAGCAAGATTTTTGAATTTAGAACGCCGATTCAGGCGTGATGCTAAGCTTGCGCGCGATTACGCAGACTTTATTAATGAATATAAGGATCTTGGCCACATGACGCTTATCGATAATTGCTCTATCAATTCAGGAGTGTCAAATACTTACTATCTGCCTCACCATGCCGTGTTTAAGCAGTCTAGCTTGACCACAAAACTGCGCGTCGTTTTTGATGGTTCGCCCAAAACTACCAATGGCCTTTCTCTCAATGACATATTGTTGGTAGGCCCGAATGTTCAACAAGACCTTTTTTCTATTCTTTTACGTTTCTGCATGCATAAATATGTTCTCATCGCCGACATCGAGAAGATGTATCGACAAATTCGCGTAGCTGAAAAGGATTGTCACTATCAACGTATTCTCTGGTGTGACTCTCCCCTCGAACAATTTAAACACTTTGCATTGCAAACGGTAACCTACAGCACGGCTAGTGCTTCGTTTTTGTCCACTCGCTGTCTTATTCAAATTGGTAGGGACCATGAAGCTTCTTTTCCTGATGCGGCATTAGCTATAACAAATGATTTCTATGTCGATGATTTGCTTACCGGTGCAGACACCATCTCTGATCTGACCAAGTTGAAATCTGACTTAGGTGTGTTATTGAGTCAATATGGGCTCACGTTGCTTAAATGGGCATCTAATGAACCCAGAGTGGTCGCAAGTCATGACAATTTATCACCCCCTTAAACAAACAGGACAATGTGCGTACCCTGGGCATTCTCTGGAATAACACTGCCGATTCATTCCTGTTTGACATTAAATCATTCCCCGTTGAATCAAGCATCTCCAAGAGGAGAATTCTTTCGATTATCGCAGGCATATACGATCCACTTGGACTGATCGGTCCCGTTGTTTTCTTGTACAAGCAGTTTATGCAGCAACTCTGGCTTTGCAATCTTGGTTGGGATGAACCGATCTCCGGGCAATCACGTTTGGATTGGCATTCATTGTGCGACAAATTGTGTCTGATTAGCAAAATTGTTGTCCCACGTTCTATTCGTTGCAAGTTTGAGGCAAGTACAGTTGAATTACATGGTTTTTCGGATGCCTCTGAAAAGGGGTTTGGGTGCTGTATCTATATTAGAGTCATTTATCAAGATTCATCGGCCTCTTGTCATCTCCTGTGTTCTAAATCTCGCATGGCTCCCCTACGACAGGTGTCATTACCTTGCATCGAGCTCTGCGCTTGCTTGTTGTTATCGCGACTCGTATCTAAGGTCGTTCCTGCGCTTTATTCATTTATTAATAGTGTTCATTTATATTCTGACTCTACGGTGTCTCTTTACTGGATTCATGCCCAGTCCACGAGGTGGAAAACCTACCTCGCTAATCGTGTTGCTGAAATTCAGCGTCTTACGCAAGCCTATACATGGCATCACATCAATTCTAGACACAATCCTGCTGATATTATCTCTAGGGGGTGTCTCCCTGACGTTTTGCACGATTGTTCGCTTTGGTGGCACGGTCCCACTTGTTTGTCTCTGTTCGATATTTTGGATCGAACCGGTCATTCTTTTCATTTTCCGAGGTTGGCACTATGGCTTTTGTAGAGCTCGTACCTGCACGTAAACTTTTAGCTCTGTCGTACGCCAGCCATCTAAGTGTCATCATCCACGAGTCGGATCTTTCTCGGCAGGTAGAAATCCATGCATTTCACCCATCCTTTTCCCAACCAGTCTATCCTGCCTTGAGTGTCAGGATCACCCAGTCGTGAGATACGGTAAGTCATTTTTTTTATATTATTTATGTCTGATTAGCAATTCTGCATGCTGCTGCTTTCGAGCTCACCAGAGGCTATTAAATTATCCTGTAAGAAAGCCGTCTTACTTTCCATCATTTTTAAACTATTATCTCACATCTATTTACTACCAGAGGCTTCATGAGGTTGCTAGCTTTTCAATTAAATATTTTGCCGTCACGACTGGGAGCACGTGCTTAGTCATTTTGTGCATGTTGCTGCTGGTGGGTTGAGTTTCAGTAATTGGGTTGTAAGTCAGTTTTGGCTGCGTGATTTTTATTTTAATTACCAACGTGCCGTGCCGTTTCGTTTTGTGCCTGCTCGTGGTTGTTTTTGCATGCGGTTAATTTTTAAATTTCATGAATGTTTATCATTTGCATGCTTGCACGGAAGCACGTTGGTATAATACGTAGGCATGTGAACTACGAGTTTGCGTTTATGGCTATTGCTTGTGAACAGCAGTGAACGTCGTGTGTGCATCGCCAGGTGAGCAAATTTTGTGTCAAAATTTAGCACCTTGTTTTTTGGGGTAGTCGTTTAATTACTGGGTCAAGTCTGGTAAAGTTTGTTTCCGGCCTGTTACGGTTTGCGTCCCACGTGAAATTGTGCGCTACGTGTGTGACTGTCAGGCGTAAAGGGAACGGTTTTAGGTTATCCGGATTTCGGATTAGCCTGCCTTTGTATTTAATTTAATTTTTTGGCATGACTATTACCTTTAGGTGCGATTTATATTTTGCATATGCGATATCCTGTCCATACACGACGCGTTGACCTTCAATTTTGGTATTTAAGGTGTCCCAGTTATTGTGTTTGGTTCGGTAACTGGTGAAGTGTTGTACATTGTACTTTGCTGTGTTGTGTGTATTTATTCTATTTGGTATTATACATGTTTGTTTTTGGGTGCACTTTTGTGTACCATTATTTTGCACCGTATGTGCTGTAATCTTGTGTAACTTGTGTTTTTGTTGTCGTGCTTTTGCGCTGTGTAAAACAATTTGTTGCGTGTTTAATTTATTGTGTTTGGCATTATTTGCCTGTTGGATTGTGTAAGTTGTATTTTGCCGTGCACTAATTTACTTTTGTATTTATCTTGCTCGTTATTGTTTATGCAAAGTAGTTGTGTGAGATGCCTAGTTATCTCGAGCACTGTTAGGCTAAGTCGGTGCGTGATTATTGTTCGGTTTCTAATTCTCTTATTAAGGGTGGTTGTCGGTTGCGCGATATTTTTTAATTCAATATGCCTGCTAAATTGTCGCTGGCAGCTTTTGACCGGACCACTTCGGTGGGAATACTTGCGTTGCAGCATTTAATAAATAGGTTGGAAGGGTTGCCGCAATTAAGGGTCGTGGATCAACATGAAGCCGGTATCTTGGCCTCCAGGTTGTCCGAAAAATATCAAGATCTTCTAGGTAAGGTGGATCCTTACCTATCGGCCGAGTCATTGCCCGAGGGATTGGACGAGGACCACATTTTTTCAGTGGTAGCACAAATTGAGGATATTTTGACTGGGGTAGCATTTTAGCTTCAAAACTAACAAAACCAAAGATACCGGTTGGTTCCGGTCGGTTCTCATCGGCAAGTGGCGGGCACTCAGGTGTTCTCGTTCATGAGTTGCCGAAGCTTTCGTTACCTTGTTTTGATGGCCAGGCCAAATGTTGGTCCGAGTTTTGGTCAAAGTTCACCACATTGGTGGACGAAAGTCCTGCCCTCACTCCGAAGCAAAAATTGTTATATTTACTGACTCATCTTAAGGGTGAGGCTTATGAGAAGGTTGCAGCGCTTCCCATAGTTGATGATAGTTATTCACTTGCACTGTCAACTCTTAAAGTCGTTATCACAATCCTCGTTTGGCCGCTCGGGTTTATTGTACCAATCTGCTTCAGTTACCAGCCACTTCTATGCGATCAGCTGCGTCTATTAGAAAGTTGGTGGACAGCTTCAATGCTAACTTTTCAGCGTTGTCAGCTCTAAACATTGCTGATATATATCAAGCAATATATGCGTCTTTTGTATTGTCTAGGCTGGATCTATCATTGCGTGAACGCTTTGAGGCGTCTGTTATGGACAAAGAGAATCTCCCTGCCCTAACAGAAATTATGACATTTTTAACCGCTATGGCGGAACAGAAAGAACAGGCATCTTTGGAATCGGCTTTACCTGCTCTTCCCAGCACTAGCCACCAGAAAACCCAGAAGGTTTCTTTTTCTAAGGCTACTCCTCTTGCTGTGTCTACGTTATCTGCGGAGGTTACGCAACGGGATGCATCTGGTTCACGTTGCCTTCATTGCGATTCCCGGACCCATTTGCTTCTCAAGTGTCCGGCGTGGCTGAGTAAGGACCCTAGGGCGCGTTTTCAAAGTCTGAAAAATAAAAAATATTGTCTTTCGTGCCTCCAACATAAACATTCGGGCTGGTGCAAAAATAGGTGCAAAACGTGTGGCTCTAAGTACCACCACACTTTACTTCATTTCAAAAGTGCCCGTCCGTCTTCGTCTCGTTCACAGATTTCTGACACAGCTGAACTTAAGGCAGCGGAGTCATCGCTTGTTGATCTGTCGAGCACTACTCTGACCGTGTCTCTGCCCCATCCTGCAGGGGTTCTGTTGGCCACTTGTCTGGCAGTCTTGTCGTCTCCGAATGGTGGTTATATTGTAGTTAGGGCCATCCTGGATAGCGCGTCCCATGCTTCTTTCATCACTGAAGCATGTGCATCTCGCTTAAAATGTGCTTGTTTTGACGCTTCGGTAAGTGTCAATGGGGTAGGTGATATTGCCACCAAAGCAAAAAAGGTGTGCCATCTGTCCTTGGAAACTTTAAAACGCGAGGTTGTGGCATCTAACCATGCCTTTATAATTCTTTCTAAGATCTCGTCGGACTCACCTAGGTTCCAGGTGTTGCCTGAAGTTAAGCAGGCTACAAAAGATCTTTTGTTAGCTGACCCTACCTTCGATGTAGCAGCCCCAATTGATGCGTTGTTTGGAGCCGATATTGTAGCGGCTATTCTTATGGGAGAAACTATTCCTTTGGGTGCAGGTTTGCCTGTTGCAGTTAGGACACGTTTTGGGTTTGTGATTATGGGTAGAGCCCCAATTTCACTTAATTGTGCATTGACTTGTGCTAGCGGTCTCACTGGCCTTCCTTTGGATCTGGTATCTGCACATCAGCTTCACTGTCATTTCCACCACTTTTATCCTTCCGTCACAACGTTATCTACGGATACAACAAACCTAATTGAGCAAGATCATCGTTTTTGGGAGGTCGAAGAGCCTCCAGCTGTACCCCACCAATTATCTGAAGAGGATCACTTTGCTGAAAGGTTTTACGTGGAGTCAACAAGTCGGTTGCCGTCGGGTCGTTACCAGGTGCACTTGCCGTTCTTCAAAAACTCTTCTCACATTTTCGGAAATTCCCTTAAGGGAGCCATGTCTCGGTTTTTTGCGTTAGAGAGGAAATTTGCGGCGAACAGTCAGTTTAAGAGCCAGTATGTACAATTTATAACGGATTATGTCGCTCAGGGGCATATGTCATTGGTGTCTGACCCCAATTTTCCAAAATATTTCATTCCTCATCATGGTATCTTTAAAGTTAGAGGTGATACTTCTAAAATAAGGGTGGTGTTTGACGCCAGTATGAAGACGTCCTCTGGGATTTCCTTAAATGATGTGTTATGTGTCGGCCCTAAGTTGCAGACCTTACTGTCCGACGTTTTGACTTTGTTTCGGCGGTTTAGCCATGTTTTTACGTGCGACATCGAACAGATGTATCGCCAAATGGCTATGCATCCTGATGACTCGGCGTACCTGTGAATTTTATGGCGTGAGGAGGTTACCGCCCCACTAAGGGTTTTCGCTTTGCGTACCGTTACTTACGGGCTGGCTTGCGCCCCTTTTCAGGCGTTGCGAACCTTGCAGCGGCTGGCTCAGGATGAGGCAGTTAATTTTCCTGCGGGAGCGGCGGTACTTAGCCGTAATATTTTTGTGGATGATATTGCTGCTGGCGCTGATTCAAAATCAGAGCTTTGCAAATTACAACGGGAATTAATTCTGTTGTTGTCTTCAGGAGGGTTCAATTTGAAAAAATGGTGCACTAATCAACCCGACTGCCTACCTGAATCAGCCGCTCCAAGTGATTCCGTCGTTGCTAAGGATAAGGATATTCTGGGTTTAAGTTGGGACCATTTTACCGATTGCTTCTCCTTTCCTCCTTTGGCCTGTTGCAGCAATGCTCAGGTTCAATTGACCAAACGTGTCGTGTTATCTCAGATGGTACAATTATTTGACCCATGTGGTTGGCTTTCGCCAGTGATTTTCAGGGCCAAGGTTTTTTTTCAAAAACTCTGGGCTGAGGGCTTGGACTGGGATGCTCCTCTAAGTGATGACTTAAACGAGTATTGGAGTCAATTCGTGTCCTCTTTGAATCATCTTCCGGTAATTACTATTTCCCGGCTATTCTTCCCTAAAGGTGGGCATATTGACAGGGTAATATTGCATGGTTTCTGTGATGCTTCCCAGTTGGGTTACGCGGCCGTCCTCTATCTGTCCATTTATACTGACTCTGGTCCTCCGGTGGTTTCGTTGGTGTCGTCTAAAACTAAAGTGGCACCTCCTAAAACTTTATCAATCCCACGTTTGGAGTTGTTGGGAGCTTATCTTTTAGCCAAACTTGTTCGTCATTATGTTGGCTTATTCTCATCATGTATTCAATTGAGTCAAGTTTTCTTATGGACGGACTCGACGATTGTCTTGGATTGGCTGAATATGCCTACTTTTAAATTGAAGACATTTAGTGCTAATCGGGTGGCTGCCATTACTGAGTGGACCGATACTAAATCTTGGCGTCATGTGCATGGTGTTTCTAACCCCGCTGATTTAGCCTCTAGAGGCACGTCACTCTCCAGCCTCCGGTCGTCGACATTGTGGTGGTCTGGGCCAGGTTGGTTAAAGCTTGATGCTCTATGCTGGCCCCCTATTGATTATCGCCCGAATCGCGACGTGCAAGATGTTGCCTTGGAGACCAAGGTCTCTTCGTTTCTCACTCAGGAGCCCCGGGTGGAATTGTTTGAGCACTTGTCCTTGTGGCCCTTAGTGGTGGGGGTTACCTCAGTCATCTTGAGGTGGGCTATGCCTTCGCGGATTGAAGCTTCCACAGCCATGGATTGGAAGAAGTTGGCTGTTAAGTACATTTTACGCTACATTCAGCGCAGCGTGTTTGGACAGGAGCTCGCGGCTCTTCGTTTAGGTAAGCGGCTCCCGGTCCGCATTCGGCGCCTGGTCCCGTTTATAGATGAATTTGGCCTCATTCGTGTACGCGGTCGCTTGACCAACTCTGCGGTTACTAGAAATCGTTTTCCGATTTTACTGCCCAAGCATCACCACCTAGTAGGGTTGCTAATTCATCACACCCATGTGTGGTTAGGTCATGCTGGGCCCTTGCAAGTTCAATTTCAGCTTGCCCAAAATTATTGGATTTTGTCCACACGTCAGGCAATAAGAACCATAATTTGGAAATGTCTTCCTTGTTTCAGGGCGCGTCCTCGCCCCACCAACCCGTTAATGGGGGATCTGCCTGTTCCTAGGGTTAATCCGGCACCTCCATTTTATTCTTCCGGCATGGATTATGCTGGCCCCTTTTTGGTACGGGCCTACGCCGTTCGGAAGGCACCTATAGTCAAAGCGTATCTCTGCATTTTCATCTGCTTAGCCACTAAAGCAGTTCACTTTGAAGTGGCTATGGATCTTTCAACGCCCCAGTTTATTGATGTGTTGAGGCGGTTTATTAGTCGCCGTGGGGCTCCGAAAACACTGTATTCGGATTGTGGTAGGAATTTTGTGGGGTCGCGCTCCGAACTGAAACGAGAGCTCCAAAATGTGCTTTCCAATCCTTACCAGTCAGCTCAGATAACAGCTTTTGCTGCTGACAATAGCATCGAATTTAAATTTATCCCTCCGTCTGCCCCTCATCAGGGTGGCTTGTGGGAACAGGCTGTCCAGTCGGCCAAGTTTCACATGAAACGTATGATTGGGGCCAGGTCGCTGACCTTAGCAGAATTTTCGTCGTTATGCATTCGCATTGAGGGAATCTTAAATTCCCATCCTTTGACTGCCCTATCCTCAGATCCGAGTGATTACCAGGCTCTAACGCCTGGTCATTTTGTGGTTGGCCGCCCCATTACCGCGCCCCCGGAAGCTGAAGTCTCATTAAATGAAGGGACCGTCCGTCATTACAAACAAATTGCCGCGTTGCTCCAAGCCTTTTGGAAAAGGTGGCGTTTGGAATACTTGACGGCACTTCATGCCCGATCGAAGTGGTCATCTAAGTCAAGAAATTTAATGGTTGGGGACCTGGTGGTTATGGAGGAACAGAATTCTCCCCCCCTGATGTGGCCTCTTGGCCGAGTTTCAGCTGTGTTTCCGGGGAGCGACGGGGTTGTTCGTCGCGCTTCAGTTAAAACATCCACAGGTTCTTTTGAACGACCGGCTATTAAATTATACCGGTTGCCCATATCTTCTTGATTGGGTTTATCTTGTTTTTTCGGGTGAGCAGAATTAGTTTCAATGATTGTTGTGGACTTACCGGACACTTTGCTGGGATTTCCCAGGTGATTCCTTCCAGCTGTTGTCCGCAGTGAATTTTACATTGTGGAATGTTTCTGGCATGGCGTTGTGCCAGTTCATTGGGAGTTATGGATGCTCAACAAATCAACAACAAAACAATAAGTAAAAATAAAAAAAGGAAAAAAAGGGGGGAATAAAGGGAACAACAAAAAAAAAAGGGGAAAAAATGTAAAAACTAGGGAACTAACTAAGTTGATTTGCTGAGTTTTACATTGTGTTTGGCTGGGCCATTGTTTATTGTATGTTATTGGGTTTTGTCTGCTCTACCCGAACCTTCATTGCATGTTTTGCATGTTTTCTGTATGTTTGTATTTTCTTGTGTTTGCGTGTGACCCCCTCCTATGTTGGAGGGTAATTTTCAGAGAACGTTCCTGTTCACCAAAAGCCAAATTTTTGTACTGCATTTTTGGCCATGTCTTTTGGTGTAGTTGGTGGTTGACCCATTGCGGTCAACAGGGGCCGGTGTTCGATATTTCGGATCGAACCGGTCATTCTTTTCATTTTCCGAGGTTGGCACTATGGCTTTTGTAGAGCTCGTACCTGCACGTAAACTTTTAGCTCTGTCGTACGCCAGCCATCTAAGTGTCATCATCCACGAGTCGGGTCTTTCTCGGCAGGTAGAAATCCATGCATTTCACCCATCCTTTTCCCAACCAGTCTATCCTGCCTTGAGTGTCAGGATCACCCAGTCGTGAGATACGGTAAGTCATTTTTTTTATATTATTTATGTCTGATTAGCAATTCTGCATGCTGCTGCTTTCGAGCTCACCAGAGGCTATTAAATTATCCTGTAAGAAAGCCGTCTTACTTTCCATCATTTTTAAACTATTATCTCACAGTCTCAATCTTCCGAGTCCAATCTTTTTCCACCCTTTTTACCTTCTAATCCGACGTCTTCTGAAGTCACTGCGGAAGAGAAACAAACCCATAACCTTTCTCTAATGTCTACCCTGGCTATCGACCTTTCTAAGGACTTTTCTTCATTGCATCGTCTGACACGCGTATACGCTTACTGTTTTCGGTTCATCAAAAATATTAGACTCTCCAGTGCTGACAAAATAACGGGCGATCTTACCCCTGTCGAAATTCATCATGCTCTTAATTTCTTCATAAAACAATCTCAGTCGATCCACTTTGCAGCCGAGATTAATTGTCTTCGTAATGGGTCTTCTGTCTCTATCAGGAGTAAGTTGTCTTCTCTCGACCGGTCTCTTGATGATTCTGGAGTAATACGCGTAGGCGGGCGATTACAGCAGTCGCAATTACCTTACGACACTAAACATCCTATTGTCTTGCATCCATCGGCTCATATTACTCGCCTTATCATTGAACGCGAACACATTCGTCTACTTCACGCTGGTGCTCAACTCGTGCATCACTCACTTCGTCAACGTTGGTGGATTATTAATGCCAGGTTAGTCATTCGCTCCAGCATTCGTAAATGTGTCAAGTGTCTCAGGTTTAGTGCCAAACAGCAGGTTCAGAGGCTTGGTATTTTACCATCTCCTAGAGACACTCTATCACGGCCGTTTCTATTCTGTGCGGTTGATTATGGTGGTCCCTTCATGATTCGTCATGGCGGGCAGAAATCCAGAACTCTCTCTAAGGCATACGTGTCTTTGTTCATTTGCTTAGCAACCAGGGCCATTCACTTGGAATTGGTTTCCGACCTTACAGCCAGTGCGTTTATAGCTGCCTTACGTTGTTTTATGGCTCGCAGGGGCATACCCAGTCAGTTATATTCTGATAATGGCACAAACTTTAGGAAGGCCCGCAATATTTTACATGACCTCTACAATCTTTGGCATGATAAGGATGCCACCTCATTACTCAAATTATTCATGTCCTCTCAGGGTATCTCATGGTCATTTATTCCGCCCTCGTCACCTCATTTTGGTGGCCTTTGGGAGAGTGGCATAAAGAGTTTGAAGTTTCATTTGTGCCGCATGGTAGGCAAGTCTATACTCACCTTCGAGGAGTTTGCGACAGTTTTGTCTCAGATAGAGGCATGTCTAAACTCTCGCCCTTTATTTGCCATCTCTTCGGATGTAAATGATCCGGTGCCACTTACACCTGGCCATTTTTTGATTTGCGCACCATTAACGGCGATACCGGACCCAGACCTATCTCATATTCCTGCGTCTTGGACGTTGGCAACTTCTCCAGAAGTTTGTCCAAGTCATTTGGAAGGCTTGGTCTCGCGATTATTTACATCAATTACAACAACGTCACAAATGGAAATTCGCCAAGGATAATGTTTCCATTGGTGACCTGGTTTTACTGATTGAGGATAACTTACCTCCATTAGCATGGAAATTTGGTGTAATTACCGCCACATTTCCCGGCCCAGATAACTTAATTAGAGTCGTAGACATTCGCACGCCTACTGGTGTTTTGCGCAGACCAATCCATAAATTATGTTTGGTCCCTATTAGGGACAAACAATAAAAAAAAAAAGAAAAAAGACAAGTAAAAAACACAAATCAGATGTTCAAAGAAGACTTTGTTAGTTATAAGCACCTTTGTTTTTAGCATAAGCTTTAATTTGTATATTTTTGATTCAGCAACTGTTTGTTTTACTCAAGCAAGTGTCAGTTTATTTAATATGCAAGGCTTTAATTATTATTTTGTATTTTCGTATATGGAACATTTGATTTATGCCTCATGTCTTGCTTACTATTATGTAAAAATTTTTTATTCTCTGAATTTATTTTTCACAATTGTTCAATACATGTATTACATTTGTAATTAACTAAATTGGTGTTTATTATATTTATTATATTACTTGCATTTATGTAAAACATATTGTTTTTTGCGTCTACTGTATGTAACCACGCCACGCCTAGATTTATTTTTATATTGTATTTTGTATTTTGTGATTATGCATTGCACAATTATCATTCCTACTTAATTATGACATACATGTCATTACATATGTGCTTGCAATCAGTCAGCTATTTATAGCTTGTTCTCACACAACAACATATTGTAAATTCCTGAAACTTCAGGTATAGCATGACTCGTTCAAATTTATTACACCATGCTAGATTTACATCTAAACATGTATAATTTGTGACAATTTTTGTTCATTGTAAGCAATACTCTGTACAGGTCTACTGGCCTCAACTATTTCACGGTAACCATCTATGACTTGCATAGGGTTACAATTTATTGGGCCATCATGTGATGAGTTCTGATCATACATTATTAAACATTGTCAAATTATGTATTTTTCATGTTTTATAACGTTCAATATTGTATACATACAGTATATGTGGGCAATACATTGTCAGCTTACATTTTCATTCATGCATGAAATCAGTTTGCTCGCCAACCTTGGCCTACCAAACGCTTATCTTTAAAGCTTATCTTTATTCATGCTTATCGCTAAACCATTAACGTACAGCTGTTATCTAAGATTACAACTCAAGGTTCGATGCAGCCTATGAGATTAACTTTCATTATAAGAACTCTATGTTATATAATAAGTTACCAAAATGTATAATAAGTTACTAAAATGTAGTAAAAAATCTACTGATTTTTTGACGGGCAGTTTATGTACAGTAGCGCGGTAATTTTTACATTATAGGTTGGCTAATCTGCGCTTTTAATTTGCACTTTAATCTGCTCGATTCATGTCCGTGCTTCTACACAGTTCGTCATATACGCTCGCTAGCGGCGGTCTGCTCGCGCCCACAGCTATACTGTCACATTTTTCTAATACTTGTACTCAAGTATTAGAGTGTCGTGTACTCGCGCCTCTATTCTATTCATCATACGACAATTAATGTAGGCCTTAGGCCAACATTTCATATATGGCCCTTTAGGCACTTTCATCAAATTAATTTCAATGTAATACGACTTGTATTTACGATGTGCTCATTAGCCAATCTCTTAGTCAAAAGTGAAACCTAACAATTTCTATGGTGTAAATGTGAACAATTAAATAAATGTATTAATTACAGTCCACTCTCTCTTCATCATTTCTGCATCCTGGCGAATCAACCTACAGTAAGTCACGAACACTTCACACTTAACATTTTTGCGTCCACTCGGACCGCTTCTAAACATTTTTTGGTTCACACATGGCGGATCATTCTTCTACTTAACAGTAGTGAATTATATATAAAACGTACTAAACTGTAAAAACCTTAAAAACAATTAAAAGAATAACAAAACAATTCAATTTGAAAATTATAAGAATAATTGGTTAGTAAAAAGTAAGTTACATGTGTGTGTGTGTGTGTGTGTGTGTGTGTTGGTAGGGCTATAAAATTTAGTTGGGTAAATTTGGTAATTTAGTTAAAAATATACCTAATGAAATGTAGAAAACAATAAACCCATAAAAACGTTACAGATTAAAAATAAACAATTGAAAGCATTATAAGAATGCATAGACAATACAAAATTAAGTAAATAAAGTTATAAAACTAATAAAAAGTAAATTATTGTGAATCGACAAGGAAGTATAACTGCTTTATTTCAGCTGTCATTATAAGCGATATCAGTTTTTAAATTTTAGTACTTGTACAGGGAAAAACGTAAATTTTACTTTCCTTTCATCTTCAATTAAAGATGCGTAACTTCGGCACAATAGGTATAAAAAGTTAATCCGTCTCAAAATAGATTACTCATCTCACACGTGCATCTCATTCACAATTACTGAGAGAGTAGGCCGATATTTTCAACTGTGTCAGTAGACATTTTCCTCTCTCGTAGCTTCCACACCGCTCCTGACTTCTCCCCACTACAACCTGCGTGTTGCTTCATGTCTGTTTAATATTACTGTACCACTATTGTTTTACGTATGCACTGTACTATGCATCATGTCTGTTTTGTCCATGGCACCTATTTATTTATTATAGTCTACCACACACGCGAGTGTTTAATTTTTTTCGGCCCGTTGTATGTTTGTTTTTGTCAGTTTCTACCATCTGTGGTCCATGCACAGTAGAAAGCATCCAGACTTCTTTGTTGTCCATCCATTTCAGTGCAAGAAGTGTTCCAGATGACCTGAACTGTATTTCACCTTTTTTCAGTTTCCCGGACATCGGCGGGACGTTTTTTCCATTTTTTTGCACTGTACCGATGGCATTTGTCAATTTTTCATTGAGCCATAAAAACAAATCAGGACTCGAATACCAATTATCGAGATAAATGGTGTGACCACGGTTCAAATACGGCAACAACAAACTTAATTGATACTGGAGGCCTATACTTGATGAAAATCCATTATAATTTTAGTGAAAATCCATTAAAAAAAAATATATATTCAATATCACCTGATTTTCCCCATTCAGTGTTTCCAGACATAATTATAATTTCTGTTCTGACACCAGTATAGATAATGTACTCAATAATATAATTGCTTTCTACGTCACAAAGAACAAAAATTTTAATACCGAAACGGCTACGTTTTTTGGGTATATACGGTACTGTTTGAATTGGAGATGACCTTTGAATAACAACAAACTTTTGTCAATTACTAAATTTTCAAATGGATTTAAGGCCTCTAAATTTTTTTCTTGTGTGTTCGACTATAAGCTGTATTTTTACAAGGCTATCTTGAGTAGGGGTCGAATTGTCACAAAAATGTAAAAGTTGCAGAATTAGTTTAAATCGGGCCGTAGACAATTTGGGGAAACATCGGCGTCAGTAATAGCAAATCCTTTGCCCAATATTTGTCTATTTCTAATTTTTTTTCTCTTGGCATCAGGCATCAGCAGTGAACACGCCAAGAAGCAATAAAATTCTGCAAGCTCTATATCTTTCCATCGGGACAATCGGGATGGTAATGTTGTCAATTTCGTGGTAACAAATTTGTAATAATTATTTATTTCTGTGCAAATGACAGAAATAAATTCCAAGGGAAAAAATCTAAGTGAGTTGCCGTGTCTTCGAAACTAATTCATAACCCACAAACTGCTTTATCAAAAGAGTGTTGACTTTTGTCGCAGGACTGTTGGCCAACCAGTCGTAAATTCTTTTTCTTTCTTCTTCTTCTTCTGCTCCTCCTCCTCCTCCACCTCCTCCACCTCCTCCTCCTCCTGTTTTATTTTCTGATGAAGCTGTACGTGGTGTTGAACGATTATGAGAAGGCCCGGGAGCATCCATATCTTCGTCTGAGAAAATGTTGTCTTTCTCATCACTACTCTTCATCAATAAATCCATAACTTCCTTCTCGGATAAATAATTCTGTGCCATTGTAAACACAATATTCACACCTACTGTTTGGTAAAGAGAAGCACAAACAAGACTGAATAGATGTTCGACAGACAGAAAGTAATTATACCTTGCACGCAAAGTTGAGAACAATAGCCGTGGTAAGGAATTTGAAACAAAGACTCATACGCACTAAAAACAGACAGAAAGTAACGGTACTTGGGCAGGCTAAGTTGAGAACAATAGCCGTGGTAGCGAATTTGAAACAAAGATGCATACACACTAAAAACAGACAGAAAGTAATGGTACTGGAGCAGGCAGAGTTGAGAACAATACCCTTAGTAGGGAAATTGAAACAAAGACACATACGCACTATATCGAGTGTATATCAAAACAAAAGGTGCATAGGAAGGCTAACAGATACCACTAACGGTGAAAATAAATATATGCCAAGAGCCGCGAGTCAAAAACTCCGCAAGAATACATGTACGCCCAGAGCCGGCTGGGCTTGCCAGCAGCAGGGCAGAGCCGTCTTGGCCTCTTTCCTGCTGGGCATACATGTATACCCAGAGCCGTGAAAGGGTTAAGACGTACCAGTGAGTTGTTTCTACAGAAGTATTTAATTTGGCATAGCCTGTTGTGTTATAGATAACATGCTGGCATAAAATAATAACAGTGATGTTTGTAACAAAATTTTCTGTTTGTACATTTTCAGTGTAAATTAATTCATTATACTATTATGGACCATTACTGTGTGGTATGTAAGAATAGTTTCTATTTCCCAAGAAGTTTTAGCAATGCAATAAATCTTATGAATATAATGTTTTTAAACAGAAACCCTTAAACAAGCATAATTATACAAATAATTTATGCTGTAATATTGCCACTGCAAATATGTAATATGTCTATAATATTTGGCACTACAAAACAGTAGCGAAATTTGTAACAAAATTTTACCGTACAAATTAAAATCATGAAATTATACATTGTAATGTAGTGTGACATTATTGGTACACATTTATCCTGTAATTAAATTTATCACTGCGTGAGTAACAGTGATATATGTATGTTTAGTTGAAATAATTTGAAAGTCTTTGTTTCTGGCCATACATAGATTATACTTCTCACACATTTGTCTGGCTGCTACAACCTTCACGATGACAGAGTCCTGGGGTCTTAACACATCTGCGTTAGTGCTTGGTGAAATGATTCGAATGGGTATGTCCCCTAAGTTAATGTAGCTTGGCATTTCACAACTTGTAAATTGTATTTAAAGCTCATAGATTATTTCATCTAGCATATTTTTGTTTGCTGCATGCATACTGTTTCTTTACAATTCAACATTAGTTCAGTGCATTACTGACAGATGGCATTGTATCTCAAAACTGCTAATTTCCGATGCTTTACATGTCAATGTTTGTAACGGTTTCTTGTTGTGGACTACACATTTGGTATAGTGTTGGCATGTGGAGTGTTTGAATTTTTGAGTGATTTTTTTTTTGTAATTTTATATTACAAAGTTGCTGATAACTTCTTGACTGAAGATAAAATATGGTAATTTAATTTCAAATCTGGATCTGAATTGAATAATGTAGAAAATGAAGAGACATTTTGATATGACAATACACGTTAGCCTACATAATTTGAGGTTACTTCATCTCACTGTTTACTGTCGGTGTCCAAGATAACGAACTATATAAAGTGTTACGAATGGCAAGACACCAGAATAGTGCAGATGCCTTGGTACATGCTTTGTAGTTTGAGGCTACCAAATCAGCGTCTGGGAGGACAAGTCATAAAGTGCGTGCTAAAAGATTGCAATGTCACAGACGAGGAAGAAGAACAAGGAACAGAGACTCGATGGTCGGTACCACAGAATAAAATAAGAAAGCACGGAAGACTAAAGTGTTATAGATGTGGGAAACTTGGACATCTACAATGAGATTGTTGGGTTAGAATTCAGCAGCAGGGAAACAAGCAGTAGTCAGTACAACGAGGCATGTGCTGACTAACTGGAGGAACGAAGCCCCTAGACAATACACAATATCTACACTTCAGAGAAACAGCGGGAGCTTGGTGGTTACCGGACTCGTTCAAGAAAGGCCAACCTCGATTACAGTTGACACAGGTGCAACAGTTTCCATTGTGCGACCCGACATGGTGAAAGATCTCAAGCCAATCTGGCGCTCTTGCAGCTTGCGGAGAGATACTAGACGGCCTATAAAAGTGTTTGGAAAAGTGGAGATACACCTACGCCTTGGTCGACTTGAGTTTAATCACCAAGTACTTGTTGCAGACATTGTGGATGAAGCAATTCTTTGTGTGGACGTTACGAACGCATATGGATTTATAGTTGAAAACAATGTTTTGAGAAGAGGTAATGCTCTCCACAATGACTACATCAGAAAAATCGATGGACATGATAAACCAAGTGGCCATAACTGTTCTGCTAAACTCCGAAAAGATATCATTTTTAGAACTGAGGTAAATACAGTAAAATTGAAAGTTAAGGGCATATGCGCAGAAACCAATTTATGGATAGACGAGTCCACTTTGAAATTGTGAATAGTGGGAAGGTAAGGGAGAATCAGCTGGTATGCAAGTAAAGGTGTTGCCAACTTTGCATGTGATGTTTTAGTTACACGTACATTGTTAGTTACTGTATGACGTACTATCTCAGTCTTGCATTTGTTATTACTATTTATTATTAATTATGTAATTGTTTTACAGTCACTCATTTTTATTAGTTATTTAATTTGTTAGTTAATTTCTATTGGTAGTTTTTATTCTATAATTACTGTGACGGTAGAAAATGGGTATAATTATTTTAATATTGTGCAATAATACGATCTATGTAAACTGAATAAAATATGACTTTCGAAATTGGAATGGTATGAATCAGCCAGTGTGACGTAGGCATTACCGTCAAAAATAAATAAACCTAACCATATATGGGCACAAATTTTTATCACTCTGACTGACATCAGAAGAATATCACAAAATGAACACGTGTTTATAATACCGAAACAAAATCCGTGCTCCTACCTCTCCAAACTGTAAGGTTGTGTTAACCCCAGTCCACGGACAAAGTCGATTTAGGCCTTTAAAAAGTGAAAAATGTATTTAAAACCAGTATAAGCAAATCTCTGCAAGTGTCAATGTAATTGAAAAAGTTAACTAACATTTTCGAACAGTCTTCGTGAGTGTTGAAGTAAAAAGTTTTGAACGAGCCATGGTGCACCATGTGGAATAACTGCTACAGCTAAGTACTTACAACTAGATCAACTGACCGACGAGTAATAACTATATATCTATTATTCAAATATTGCATTCAGAAAAATCAGATCTCAAATTAAAAGGGGGTTGTAAATGAATGAGAGATAGAGAGTGAAAGTGAGGTACTGGTTGGCCTTCATTAAAGTTAAGTAAATTTAATTTGATCTAATAGTGATTATGTATGTTAATTGTGGTGTGATTTGTTAATCACCAAGTAAATAGGGGAACACCCTTAATTTATAAAATGAAAATAAATAATAATTTCAATTTTACCATGACCACATGTCTAATGTAGTTATTGTGCTGAAACCTAGTATGTTTCCATCGTCAAAATCTTGCCTAATCGAACTTTAGAATCTTCTGAGTCAAGGGAAACAAAGTGTTCAAATTAAGCAAGCGTTATTTAAAAGAGTGAAATGGTATGCATATGGTAACCGCAAATATGCTGGCAACCCTGGAATCTATTGAGGAAATGTAAGGTAGGTGCGAGGAATAAATCGCCAAGGTAGGTAATATTTTGGGTGGGTATATTTGAAAAAAGTTAAGTTCCTTTACAATTGGCGAATCCCTGCCAGGATTTTATGTAAATTGTACGTAAAATGGGCCTGAAATTTGATGGGCAATAGGCTTGGGAGCTGTAGCAAATTTTTGAAAAAATTTGTAGGTTAAGACGTTCAAAATAGCACGTGGTCTGAAAAAGTTTTTGTTTAGTATATATAAACACTCATTTATCTCAGTAATAAATTGTAATCAGTATTTAACTAAAAATAAGTAAAATGTGGAGAATAATGAGGAGGAAGTCAGCTTGTCTGACTCAATTGTCATTAATGAATCAGAAAGTCAGTCAGCTTGTGTATTAAATAAAGAGAGCAGTCTAAATGAGTAAAGCGGAAGCAGAATCTACTCCTGTAACAACCAAAGTAAAAGAATGGTCAGTGGTCGATATAATGGATTATATGAAAAGACGTTTTAGCGAGAGTGATGAAAAATGGGATAAGTTAATAGCGTCACAAAAACAAACTATTGCGAAAATGAAAGTCGGGAAAAAAGATACAGGTGGTAAGTGTATTGAGAATATAAATAATGAAGGAATAGTTGACAAGGTAAGTAATGGTGTCAATTATAATGATGAAATAATGTTGAATAATAATAAGAAAGATGTAGTGGAAAATGGGGTATCTAAGAATGATACGGTAAGTAATAGTAGAGATGATGAGAATATAATGGGAGTTGAGGTTAGCGAGGGGGTAATAATAAGTGTTAATGAGCTGGAAAGAGAGTGGAGGGAGAGTTTAAGAGAATAGGGGGGTGGAGGGCAAATTTTCCCCGTGGCGTTGTAGGTGAAGTAAAGGCTTCACGAATGTTGTCAGAGGATGCAAGTTTCCTCGACAATTTATTTGGGAGACAAATGGTCTACAGATAATCCCTTTATTCATTATGATTTCCCTGGTAAAGCCAGGATGTGTTTTAATAATGTTGTATTGCCCTTTGCATGGAATGAGAGTGAAATGGGGTTGGGAAAGTGATTTTAAGAGAGAGGGAGAGATGGAGATGTTCAGGTCAAATAGAGGTTATGAGGAGTTAGTTAAGAGGTTAAATATTGAGAGAGTTGATTATGTGAAATACTTACCTTGTGCAATAAATGTTGATGATTATTTTGATGATAACACTGTTGAGATTAAACATTTACCTGTGGATAGAATTGGGGTACTTGTAGCAGATGATGACTATGTTGAGGAAATGATAACATAATTGTGACAAATCATACCAAGGGTGACTGGACTATAAACGATGTAGACAGATTTTATGATTTAATAATATGCAATAATTCTATTAATTATTATTATGTTATTATGATAAAAGATGTGAATATAAATAGTTATTATATTGATCATAACAAAAGGAGTTTTTTTTTAAAATGAAATTTATTATGATAATGTAAGATTGCTGTTTGATGATGGAGGTTAGATATGTAGTGTTGATGAACATTTAATTATGTGAATGTAATGGTTTTTGAAATTGGCTAACTTATGAAATGAGTTTTGGTAAACAATGACATTGGATATGACGTAGATTGTATATAAATTTGTATCGATGTTAAATGTATTATATATGAGGTTATGTTGATATGATAAGGTATCAGTGAATACATTGTGTGTGTGTGTGTGTACATTGTATGTTATGTAATCAAGGTTTATAATTGTGATTGGGTTTATGACAATGATAATATTTTAGTTGATTGAATAATTGACAGTAGATGATTAAATTTTATGATGGAATTAAGTGAATTTAAAATGTTTTAAATAATGTAATTAAATTAATTAAAGGTGATTAAATTAATTGAAAATGTGGAGCTTAGTAATACGTTTTTCAAATTTATTTTTAATTTGAATTGTATAGTAACTGGTAAATAAATAAAATGTGATGATTAAAGTGTTGAATAGAAATGCAGAGTTGAAGTTACAAAGTGACCATTGAAAGAGTCAATAGAGAATGAATATTGAAGTTGTAATGTTTGTAATTTTTATTCAAATTCAGAGGTGAAATGTTTCGTGTTAACATGATGATGGTAATGTTTATTTTGAATTGTATAGGATATTAGGCAATGATGTGGAAGGAGGATTGTAAATTTGTTAATGAATAAATTCTTATTGAATAAGAAAAAGGATAGAATTGATATTTATTGTTATGATACTGATAGTAACGAAGTATGGGAGTACAATTTTCTAATTATCTATGTATCTGTAGTAGTGAATAAATTTTGATTTTTTGTATTAATCATGTGTATTGTATAAAGATAGCCGTAGTAATCTGCATTAATGATGAACTTGAGAGATAAAACGAGATGTTTAAATGAAAAAGTAATATGAAATTGGTGATTACTTGAATTCAGACTTGAATTAGTAAATCATTTTGAAGTTGGAATTAGAACTTCCAAAAGAATGTCGATGTTAGATGTTTAGAAGAAAGTATTATATTATGTTGAGGATATTTATGTTAAACAATGACTTTACAATTGGCGACACTGCCAGGATGTTTTAAAAAGAATTGTAAGTTACTTTACATTACGTATTATTGTAATTATTTGTGTTATCATACAGTAATGAGATTTGATAAAATGGATACTTCTCCTTCAACTAGCAAAGACAGGAAAGTTATTCATAGTAAAGCACGGGAAGTAATAATACAGTTTTTTGTTATCCTGGATTGAAAAGATTTTTGCAATTAAATTAATACGAAGAACGCGATCCTTTATGTACTTATAGACTGTAGAGATAGTCGAGTGTAATTAAGAAGTGGAAGTGTACAGTTTGCAAATTCCATTGCGATAAGAATGGTCAGAAAGGCTGTAGTTTTTTACATCTCAGCAGTACACAATGACAGAATCAAACAACACTCATATATGTTTATAAAACATTCTGATGTGTAACAGCAACAAATTCCGATATGTGTGAACAGTACATATCATTTACTTGATTTGTGTAGTAATACAATTACAATATTATTATTATTCTTTTTTTTTCTAGTGGATGGTTAGTGAGGATCGGTCAAAAATGACACAAATTTTAACTATTTTGCGTCGACGTTTTGACAATATTTATTGTCATCTTCAGGACCTGTGTATGAAATACAATGGAAATGTCAAACACAACGGAACAAATATTTGGGTGAACGTGTTCGTGTATGTGAGTGAGTGTGTGCGTGCGTATGTATGTATATGTGAAGACATATGATAGTTTGTTTACATCTTCAAATTATCTTTAAGAAAACGTATAATTATTTTTTTTAAGCCAGCTGTGTGACTACACACACACACACACACACACACACACAGAGGTTTGTGGTGACACATTTACAAACAAACCTTAAAGATAATTTATGACAATAAGTATTGTCGAAACGTCGACGCAAAATAGTTAAAATTTGTGTTATTTTTAACCGATCCTCACTAACCATCCACTAAAAAATTCATTGATTGACAGTACTAAAATTTTAAGGATTTAATTATTATTATTATTTGATTTATGTCAGAAACAGTAAACATATAATTCTTTTTTTTTTACGCCAGCTGTGTGACACACACAGATAGAGGTTCGTGGTGACACATTTACAAACAAACCTTAACAGTTGTGAGTTTTTGTTACTATTAGAAATGATATTCATAGGTTGGCAACAGCGTCGCTGATAACAACAATTCTCTTCTCACATCTCACAGTGACTCCCTCCACATCGCCTTTCCCCTCTGACTGTAAGCGTTTCGCGCATTTCCATGCCCTTAACTTTCAATTTTGCTATACTAGGGGCAACCAGTGCTCTATATTCAAACCCCATGTAGTCAGCACATGGGGCATACTAATTGCCAGAAGTTAGTAAAACCTGATGAAACTGGAAATGTACTTATTAGAGTGGCAAATATTTTGGATCAAGCTGTCACTTTACAATGCAATACGCTCCAAGGAAAATTGACTCCTGTGGTCTGGGTAGCTGGAATGACACAACAAAGACCCAGTGCTTCAGATAATTCCAAATTACCAGAGGGACTGCAGGAATTATTGAACAGATCTAACAACCTCTCAAGTGGTGAGGTAAAAGAACTCAGACGGTGTTTACATTAATTTAAAGATTCCTTTGCAGTTCAGGAACAGTCATTGGGAAGAACATCGCATCAATACCAGGGAGACAACACTGAAACGCCAACCTCTTCGAAGGCCTCCATTAGCTAACCAAGAGGAAATATCTTGGTTAGTACAAGACATGCTGACAGAGGAAGTAATCGAGCCTTCATCAAGTGCTTGGTCTTCTCCGGTAGAGTTGGTAGTGAAGAAGGATGGTGAATTGTGTTTCTGTGTAGACTACTGGAGGCTGAATGATAATACAAAGAAAGACTGCTATCCGTTACCTTGCGTTGACGATACACTCGAAACGCTGTCCAGAGCACAGTGGTTTTCCACATTGGACCTGAAGAGTGGATATTGGCAAGTGGGTCTTCATCAAGAAGACAAAGAAAAGACCGCTTTCTTGACCCAAGTGGCTTATTCCAATTTAACGTCATGCCATTTGGACTCTGTAATGCACTGGCAACATTCGAAAGATTGATGAACCTGGTACTCTGAGGCCTGACGTGGAAAACTTGCCTTGTTTATTTAGACGATGTCATAGTCATCGGGGAAACTTTCAAAGACCATTTGGTAAACCTTACGGTTCTGGCTATAATTCATGGTGCCCAACTAAAGCTGAGCCCAAAGAAGTGTTCTCTATTCCAGAAGGAAGTACAGTATCTGGGCTATCTAGTTTCGGCAGCAGGTGTTAGCATGGATCCTAATAAAGTAGACACCATAAGAGACTGGCCAGTGCCAAAGAGTAAACATGAAGTTCAGAGTTTCCTGGGGTTATGATCATATTACTGACGGTTTGTGAAAGGCTGTGCAACTATTGCTAAACCACTACATGAGCTAACGGAACATAAACGAAACTTCCAGTGATCGAGAGAGTCTGATCAAGCATTTAGAACTTTAAAAATTGTATTACGTTCACAGCCAATTCTCGCTTTCTGCGTTTCAGAAGGGAAGATCATCATAGACACAGACAAACAATACTGGTCTAGGAGCAGTTTTGTCTCAAGTGCAAAATGCTGAAGAACGAGTAATGCCATATTACAGCAAACATTTTCTAAACCAGAGAGAAATTATTGTGTTACAAGGAGAGAGTTGCTGGCAATCGTCCGAGCTTTGGAGCACTTCCATAAATACCTCTATGGAGGGGAGTTTTCACTACACACCGACCATGCCGTGCTTGCATGGCTCTTGAGATTTAAAAATCCGGAAGGCCAGTTGGCAAGGTGGCTTGAATGTCTGCAAGTGTACTTCTTCAAGGTATAACATCTGCAGGGGCACCTGCATAGTAATGTGGGTGGCTTATCACGAAGACCGTGCCCGGAAGACTGCTGACATTGCCACAGAAAGGAAGAACAAAATATCAGCGAACATGTTCCCGTTACTGTAGATTTCCTGACAGACGGCTGGATGACACAAGATTGTCGACAAGAACAGATGACTGATGAAGACATTGGACCGATCTTGACAGCAAAAGAGGAAGGTCGCCACCTGGATTGGCAAGTTACCTACCATGGTTCCGAAGTGCTGAATGGCTACTGGGCACAATGGGAATCCCTTACCTTAGAGAACAGATTGCTGAAAAGGGCTTGGAAAAACTCCAGATGGACAAGACGTGGTCATGCATTGATAGTTGCCCGAAGTAGAGTACAGCCTGTTTTGAAGGAGATGCATGATGGAATGTCTGGGGGCTATCGTGGCATTAACAAAACCCTTGACAAAATATGGAAGCGATTCTATTGGATTCATCTTCGCCACGACATAGAGGAATGGGTTTAGACATGTGAAATATGTGCTACAAGCAAGGGCCCACAAACTAGAAGGAGGGGAAAAATGAGACAGTATAACGTTGGTCTGCCTTTTGAGAGAATTGCCATAGACATTGCTGGACCATTCCCAGTTACTGACGATGGAAACCAGTACATCATGGTTGTAGGTGACTACTAAGTGGGTGGAAGCCTATGCAATTCCAAATCAGGATGTTACGACTGTGGCAAAGCAGTTAGTTCACAACTTCTGTTGCCGTTATGGAGCCCCTATGGAAATCCATACGGATCAAGGGAGAAATTTCGAATCAGGAGTTTTTAAAGAATTATGGCATCTACTCGCAATTCGAAAGACCAGGACAATGCCTCTGCATCCTCAGTCAGACGGAATGGTTGAGAGATTTAATAGGACACTTGAACAGCATCTTTTGAAGGTTATTGACGAGAACCAAACAGACTGGGACCAATGTATGCCACAATTCCTCATGGCGTATATAGGTCATCAATACACGACACGACCACAACCGGCATGACACCAGCAAAATTGGTGTTTGGGTGGGAGATTCGTCTTCCTGGGGACTTACTGTTTGGATCACCTGAGACTCTACACTGGGAAGGACCCTACACTGTGAAAAAAAAAGAATCAACAATGTTGTGTATAGGATTCAACAGGAGGGACAGTGAAAGTTCAAAGTCGTCCACCTGGATCGTCTGGCCAAGTATTACTTCATAGACGGTTTGCCAGTTCGGGACGAACAGGCTTAAGGAGGAGGCAGTGTTACAACATTACAGAACAGTCTACATGTTTATCGAATGTTCCAGAGTAATCCGGCTGTAATCTGTGGTGTAGGTGAATCTCGACGCATTAGCTAGACTGTGACAGAAACCGCACGAACTGTGTCAAGGCCACAATGAATTATGCTCTAATGTTTTCCTTTATTGTTAATGGACTGTATGGAATATTCTAGTATTTCATAAATACAAGTACTCAACAACGATCAGTTTCAGTTTGAGTTGCAATATATCTCAGTGTGGTTCGGGTATTGTGGTAAAGTGTTACGTGTTTTATGTGTTGTGCGGGATGATTGTTTTTTATATTAGTAGACATTTTTATTACATGTGAACAATTTTTATTTGATTTGTTATAAGAGACTGTCTTGTTAATTACAAACTGATTAATTGTAATAATTTAAGCTGGTGATTAGTGACTTAATTGGTGTCTTGTATTTTGTTTTACAATGTACCATACGATGATCAGTAGACCGTCGTAACAATATGTTTCTTGAAGTGATCCCAGAATGTAGCTCTAATACACCATTGTGTGTGTCGCTTGCAGGCCCGTATTTTGGATGTATAACGCCCCTGTGCAGTCATTAATTTTACGCCCCCTATTCCCTGAGCTAAACTTCAGTGTCGCTATTTGTTTACAGACTATGGACAATAAATTGTTTAATTACTTACTTCAATTTTAACATGTATTATAGACAGTATTTAAACTTAACTGAATACAAAATATATGAAACAAAGGTGCAAGTTAAACATTTATACATTATTCTGAAGACGATATATGGTAAACACATAGAAAATAACCACTACAGTGTAATAACCTCAGTTAAAAATATCACTGAAACATCCAATTTGGTCAGTCAAACGTATATGGTAGAAACACTGCAATTTGATACTAACCATTTTGTGAAACTTACCGAACTTAGAGAAATGACTTTCTTCTGACTTTTGCATTTGCAAATGCATTTATCACTTCCTCAAAATCTAGACTGACAGTGATGTCTGATTCTATGGCGAGCACTCCAAGACTGACCAGTCGTTCTTGATTCTGTGCTGTCCGTAGATAGTTCTTGATTCGTTTTAAAACTGAAAATGACCTTTCAGCAGAACAGTTTGTTGCTGAAGTACAGTTGTAGATCTTGAGTGCAGTGTACACATTTGGGTAGACATCACTAATTTTCTTCGAAGCCAACATTCTGCAGAGAAATGGAAGAGACGATAATTTGTTACCATCTTCTGTCTTCATAGATAACAGATAGCTTTTCAAATGGATGCATTCTTCACCAAAGCTGCTTTCTATGTCGGAATCATAAATGGCTCGCAGTTTCTCTGCAGCATCATAAATTTGAGGAGCTTCTAGTTTGGTGATATTTGGGAGAAATGAAAATATTAAATTATATTCTTTGTAGACATTAACTCTCTTCTGTAACTCAGTCTGGAGAGTTTGTATGATCTTGGAATATGAAATTTCCATTCGTCGCCAGATCTTGTCATGTTCCAAGTCATCTGATTCATCTGATCCTAGTTCTTCTTCAGGACTTTCTGGTTCCGCTTCTGATTCAGATGATTCATCAAAAAATCGCCTACGTTTAATTTGACGTTTTGGTCTTGAAATCTCAACAGCTGAAGAAGAAGGAACTGATTCCAGACTCCTGATCTGA
Source organism: Magicicada septendecula (assembly GCA_034769895.1). Taxonomy (NCBI): domain Eukaryota; kingdom Metazoa; phylum Arthropoda; class Insecta; order Hemiptera; family Cicadidae; genus Magicicada; species Magicicada septendecula. Next base: position 382,605,761 of record CM068369.1, read on the forward strand.
TTAAGTTTCTTTTCAGTTGAATCTCTGTGATTGGGGAAACAGGTCTGAAGCTCAGTTAAATACACTGTAAGAGAGTCGTACATTTCAATAACAGTGGAAATGTCCATTTCCTGAGCTTGCAATTTTTTCATGACTTTGCCAAATTGTTGAAGAATAGAACCCCACACTGATGACATGAATGCTACCTCAATGCTATTTAATTTCCTAAGAAGACCCTCAGCTTGACATCTACCTCTACCCGTTTCATTTTCTGAAATAGTTCTTAATGCAGTAACCACTTACGCGTTGGCCGTAAGGTCAGAAACCAATTCCAAATGAATGGCCCTGGTCGCTAAGCAAATGAACAAAGACACATAGGATTTTGACAGAGTCCTAGATTTCTGCCCGCCATGACGAATCATGAAGGGACCACCATAATCAACTGCGCAGAATAGAAACGGCCGCGAAGGAGTGACTCTAGGAGATGGCAAAATACCAAGCCTTTGAACCTGATGTTTGGCACTAAACCTGAGACACTTGACGCATCTACGAATGATGGAGCGAATGACTATCTTGGCGTTAATGATCCACCAACGTTGACGAAGTGAATGATGCACGAGTTGAGCACCAGCGTGGAGTAGACGAATGTGTTCGCGTTCAATAATAAGGCGAGTGATATGAGCCGATTGATGCAAGACAATAGGATGCTTATTGTCATAAGGTAGTTGGAGTCCGAGTGGGTCGTATATACCCGCGATAATCGATAGGATTTTCCTCTTAGAGATGCTTGATTCAACTGGGAATGATTTGATGTCAAACAAAAATGAATCTGTATAGTTATTCCAAAGAATGCCCAACGTACGTACATTACCTTGTTTGTTTAACGGGAGTGATAAATTATTATGATCTGCGACCACATTGGGTTTATTTGATGCCCATTTATGCAGAGTGAGGCCGTATTGACTCAACAACGTACCTAAGTCAGATTTCAACTTGGTCAGATCAGAAATGGTGTCTGCACCGGTTAACAAATCATCGACATAGAAATCATTATTTATAGCTGACGCAGCGTCAGGAAAAGAAGCTTCATGATCCTTACCAATCTGATTAAGACAGCGAGTAGCCAAAAACGAAGCACTAGAAGTACCGTATGTTACAGTTCGCAGTACAAAATGTTTAAACTGTTCGAGGGGAGAGTTACGCCACAGAATACGTTGATAATGACAATCCTTATCAGATACCAGAATTTGTCGATACATCTTCTCGATGTCGGCGATGAGAACATAGTTGTGCATACGAAATCGCAAAAGAATAGAAAAAAGGTCTTGTTGGACGTTTGGGCTTACCAACAAAATATCATTGAGAGAAAGGCCATTGGTAGTTTTGGCCGAGCCATCAAAAACGACGCGAAGTTTTGTCGTAGAACTAGAACGTTTAAAGACGGCATGGTGAGGCAAATAGTAGGTATTTGAAACCCCGGAATTGATAGAACAATCGTCGACAAGCGTCATGAGGCCAAGATCCTTATACTCCTGAATAAAGTTTGCGTATTCGCGCGCAAGCTCAGAATCACGCATGAACCGGCGTTCTAAACTCAAGAATCTCGCTTCAGCGTTAGCATAGGACTCACCCAACTGGGGATTGTCAGACTTAAATGGTAGCGAAACAACGAACCTACCCTCATCATTGCGATGAGTGGACTTAACAAAATGCTCCTCACAAGCTGAATCGTTACTAATAGGTGCATTATCAGGGATAGTTTCGGTCTCCCAAAATTTCTCAAGAGACGCCAAAATTTGACTGTCGTTGTTCCTAGCCAGGAACGAAACAGCAGGACCCTTATAACGGCAGTGTTTGGGCAGATTGCCTGCTAGAATGTAGCCTAACTTTGTTTCTTGTATAATAGGAAAGTGAGAACCGCGTACATATTTGTTAGCTAAAATTAAATCTAAATAAAATTGCGCTCCTAAAAGTATGTCGATATCAGCTGATATGTTGAAATGTGGATCGGCGAGAAAAACGTTATCTGGGACGTTAAACTGATTTATGTCGAAAGATTGTGCTGGCAGTTTATGGGTTAATGCAGATAAGACCGCGCATGTTGCTTGGAAGCTAAATCTTTGATAGCGAGAAATAATGCGAATAGACGCCAAGTTAGTGGCACAACACGCCGCATTATTAATACCTGTAATCGGTATGTTAGATTTAGTCAAGTTAAGCCGTAATTTCTTAGCAAATGATTCTGTACAAAAATTTACTTGTGACCCAGCTTCCAGTAGAACTCTTGCAAGTTGTCTGTTACCAGCCCGGTAGATGACAAACACAAGTGCTGTCGATAAGAGAACATTGTTTGTAGACTGTAATTTAAGTGAACAATAGTTTCTGCTGCTGGCAGAACCTGATTTCGACACATTATTTATGTGCAGCAATGTATGGTGTCATTTTGAACAGATCTTACATGATTGTTTGACCTTACAATTAGATGAAAAATGATCTGGTCTTAAACAATTGGTACAGCATTTATGATTTAATATAAATTGCCCTCGTTCTGATGTGCTTAATGCACGAAATTTGTCACACATGTAAATTGGATGACTAGATTTGCAGCATGGGCATAAATAATTATTTGAAGCTGAGTGATAACTTTTAAATGCAGTGCTGCCAGCAGAGTTTCGTGATTTATGTTTGTCAGATTTATTATTGAACCTTGAAGTTAGCTTGTTGAGCTGCTGTCCGGCATCGATATGTAATGTATTTTCTAACAACTGTCTACGTGCGTTTAAAAACCGAGTGAAGCTTTGAAAGTTAGGAAGATTATCGGGGTCTATAGACTCCTTCCATAATTTAAACGTGGTATGGTCCAGTTTTGCTGACAATAATTGTACAGTAATAAGCTCAAATGAATCCACTGACAGTTGCATGGCCGCCAGCGAATTAACGGAAGACATTGTATTTATGAATTCTGCCAAACTTTGGACAGAGTCCTTAATTGTTAACTTTACTTCAAGCAAATTTTGAATATAATACTTAGCTAGTATGAATTTGTTGTCATATCTAGCGGACAGCAAACTCAACGCTATCGAATAGTACTCATTACAAATAGGTAATGCCTTAATTAGATCTAGTGGCTCATTTTTAAGAGATGAATACAAATAATGTAATTTCTGCACTGACGTTAAATCAGATCTGGCGTGCACCAAGTCCAGAAATATTGAATAAAAGTGCTGCCATTCTAAGATATTGCCTGTGAAGCAGGGCAGACTTAGGTTTTAATTGCATATTGCTCGTTAATACTGGAGATACAGTCTGAACGTTGAAAGTTTCTATTAATTGCAAGATATTGGCTTCTGTTGAATATAACAGCTCTTCAACCTCAACTCGGTCTTCTTGAGCAGCGTTTATGTCCTTAGAAATGAGTTCAATTTCGGACTGTACCTCATCGTATTTTGTTGCTAAACTTTTTAGACTTTCGAGTCTAACCGTTAAAAAATGTTTTGTATTAGTGTTTTTATCAAAGTTAATTATAGCCGAATTAATTCGCACTATGGTCTTTCTGACCAACACTTTGAGGCCTTCTTCAGTCATTGTACGCACCTGTTAATGATGTTAATGACGTCGTACCTGGTATGCGATGTCCTGGAGCGTCGAGGCCGTGAAGTAGATGGCAAACACGCACGGACTGGAGAGATGACTGCTCAATCTGGTGTGTAGACGCTAACACAAGGATGGTCTTGCAGTGGTGTCGTCACGAGGCTCAATGGCGACGAAAGAAATGCTGACTAAGTCTCAACACGGTCGGATCAGCGAACATGCTGAATCGCCCGTGATGGCCAGAAATTGGGACAGAAAAATGATGAAAACCGCTGTAATAAGTTGCAGAAAGTAAATGACGAATCCAGGCACGGAGCGACCAAAAAATGTTATGTTTCGTCCCGTAGGACCCTTAAATGTTAGGAAGAATGATGCTTTGTGGTGCCATTGCCAGGATGCAGAATAATGACGATAGTGGACTGTATTTAATACATTTATTAAGTTTTGTAGTACACTTAAATCAGAGTGCTAAGGTTGGCTATGTCTGAAAGACATTTAAATTTTGAATGAACCGAGTCGTTTAAGAAAGCTACATGACAAATGAGGCACAAATGTGCAACACTCCAACTACATTAAAAAATGTTAAGGCCTAAGACCTAGATAATCGTCGCGACAACAAGAAAAAATGAATACAGAACAGGCCAGCAAACGTTCTGACGTCTGCCGCCCGCCAACGCTCGGTGAACTGTGTCGATGTATAAACCTGATAAACGCAATTTCAGAAAGTACAGATTAGCCAACCTTTGAATGTGAAAATTACCACATTACTGTCCACAGTCTCTGTGAGAAGCAGAATTTTCATGTTCGGCTATTCTTATGCCAGCATGGCTCCAATCATTGAAACCAGATGTTGCAAACTGAGATGTACCACCGAATAATTTGCATGGGGCACAGAACAGTGATCCTTGGCTGGGAGAATAAACAAGATATTCACGGTTCATAATTTCCCAATTTACTAAAATCCTATGGAATAGTTTCTTGCTGCAAAACCGTTGTGTTCCATCAGCATATGGCCGCGAGGACTGTGAAAAGTCAGCGTCTTTGTTTTGATTTATACCATTTTTGATCAAATAATCCCGAGTGTGGTCAGTGTTTTCCCAATAGAATGGATCATTACTAGGAATAGACACTGCAAAATCCACTTCTGTAGAGAGCGTAGCTTGTTCCTGTACTTCGAGATTTTCGACTTCCACATTGTCTTTACTGTTTTCCACTATAATTTCACCCGAATTTTCAGGCCTACACTGTTCACTTTTATTTTCACCACTGAAATATGAGTCCAGTCGAGGTATTTTCTGCAAAATTTTACTCTCCCTCTGTCTTTTTTCCTCAGCTTTCTTGCGATATGCAGCACCACTTAACCTAGATCGCCCATCCATACCGTCCCTAAGCTATTACGTCTTAATGGAAAAACCTATAGAAATACTGTTTTGTAGAACATTTAAAACTGAATAATTCACTGTCAACAGTAAAAATACTCGGCGTATCGTATAAAATGCCTTGATTTTGAAAGTTAATAACAAGTTGGAACCACGTGGAACGATGAAACGCCAACTTAACTCTAAACTAATAACAACATACACACCAAAGAATATGCACACTACTGCATCCGCATAGGTGTACGAGCCACGAGCGTCTAGCCAGAGTAATTTCAATAGAGGTGCTGCCATCTCGAAGAGAAGTGGTGCACTAATAGTACCATACTACTTTAATGCCAGAGCCAGAACGCTAATCTACTTCGGGCTTTATAATATGAAGCGATGTTTTTTTTTAACCAGCTATATTTTGCCGCCCTCAAAATTTTGCCGCCCTGTGCACCTGCACATGTTGCACATGCCTAAATATGGCCCTGATCATCAGTGTAGTTAGCACTGTAGGTTGAATGCTCTTCTGTACGTTAGCTCATTCCAATTACACGTGCAGAAATAATGTGACTTTTCCTCTACATAAGTGGTCTCGGTATCTCCTGTCAGCCAAGAACACTTTATTGTATTAAATGAAGTACCTTGCCCACACTAAGGTAAGGCATCCTCATTGGTTAAACTGAGGTCTGATAATGGGAAGACATTATTTATTAATAAAGACATGTGCATTTAATCTAAAAGTGTCCTTAATCAGATGTTATTCTTGTGCTAACTTGTGGGTGATGTAGATTCAGTCTTCATTGACTGCCAACTTGTTTTCATTTGTTTCAGGTGTTAACAAGATCAATTTATCTGTCATCTGACAATGGAAGAGATCAAATTTGAGGACAAGGTATAAAGTTTAAAAACAAAAGTATATTTTTGCTGTTTAGTGTACGGTATGTATTAAATTGATACACGTGTTATATACACGTATTGTATAACACATTAATTTCTTATATTAATAATAGTTTATTTATCATCATATTGATTTGTAATTAATTGCTGTACAGAATATGATTTATACATGTATTCTTTTGTCTACCCTATGGTTCGCATTGACAATATGCATTTTCCATAACCTCCTAACTTTCAAGCAATTCTCTTCCTCCCTCGTCCAATTTAGACTAGTAGTCTGATTGTTAGTTGCAAAGTAGCTTTAAAACTTTTTTTTGATCTGCCAGTCCTCTGTCTTTGTGTTGACCAATTATGTCAACATACTCATACTATTCTATCATCACTCATTCTCTTGTGTTGTCCACTCTGGTAGTCCTGTCCTCTGCAAGTCTTCCTGGTATTCTCCTGAACTCCATACTTGTGACATCTCATTTCGCTGTTTTGACTTGCGTTGTCTCACTCCCAGTTTCTGCAGAATACATCAGTATTAGATGTATTATATGTCTTGTGTTATACCTTGTATGTGTTATTAGTATTATATGTCTAAAAGTCAATATTAGACATATAATTGATGTACATATTCAAACCTTTGTGTTTGTCTCAAATGTTTGTTAGCCAGATAGAGCCAGGCACACAACTGACTATTCTATGAGTGATCATGACTTGCATTTGAATTTTTTATCTGACCACCTGCTCCTGTGCCAAGTGAGGGGAGTCCAAAATTCACCATTTATTGCCCGCTTTTTATGTTGTAACCGTTAGCTGCTATACAATTGCTTCCTTCAGATTTTATGTACAAGACCTACCCGTTCGTGGGGAGTGAGGTTAACCCTTCTTACTAAGCCACTGCTCTCAAGATTAGTTATAAACAAGTCAGTCAAGGACACGGTAGGCATGCTGCTTTTAACTGTATAATTAACAAACTATTAGTGTAGAAAGTGTGTTAATAAGTTTACACTACAGTAGACAGTAGATAATTAATTACATTTGACTTAATTAAATTGTTATCTTACTTTAACATCATTAAAATTCATATCGCCTCATCATAACTAATAATCTTTAATGGAACAATATATGATGGAAATCCGTTTGAAACATGGCTTTTTGTAGATAGGATCATTTATCCTTTCATATACCTTACAGGTTTATACTAGGGCAATTTGAAAAGTTCATGGCCTAATAATAAAAGACTTACCAGTATTTTTTCGTTTTGGAATCACTTTTCATATTTCAGTACAGTCTCCATGTAGTTGAACACATTTGGTTTAGTGATGCTCCAGTGCTTTTATCCCATTCAGATGTTTGATTGTTCTACATCCTCTGATAACCGTTTACTGCCGCTTTCAGTCATCTCCAGAAAAATCACTCCCTCCCCAGGGAATTTCTGAGTTTTGGGAATAATTAAAATTAAATAGAGCTACTATCAACAGTTCGCCTTTGCAGCTCAACAAGGAATGTGGTAACGTATGCCATTCCACTGCACTCATCACTGTAATACTACACATTTAAAATACGTTTAACAAAGTTTTGGTATTACTTGACTGTCTCTCATAAGGTATTCCTTGTAGCGAATAAAAAAAAAACACTTTAACAAAATATTCAGTAAATTACACTTACGGTACATACAATGTACGAACGTTCAATCTAATACGCACACAAATTACAACTAAATACGTCTGAACAATGTGTTCAGAAACAGTAATACCGCACCAACACAAGCACGCACTATCATTCAGTAGACCCCCCGCTCCTCAGGCCTCTTGTCAGCAAAGCTCGTGTACGTACAGTAAATCAGGAAGTGAGTGTGATGTTGCAACAGATTGTATTTCAGCTCAGCGATTTTTTGCCTTAAAAACAATGCTTGTCTGAGGTCTTCTATTATCCTACTACAAAATTATCTGTTTATGTACTAAACCTGGCCCTTTTTTACAAGTATTTTCATTTATTTGGTCTAAAAGGTTAGAATATCACTCTTTATTTTTTGGCACATCCATGATAGTCTCTTAACAACATTCTCTTAGCCACTCAGAAATCAAGTCATACTTTTCCAACAGACAAAATTGACTTACCTTTTGTTTTGTTTACATGACTGTAATTACCAATACTGCAGACCAACTGTTGCTTTCCAGCTGTTCATGAGGCAAATGTGGTGTCACCTGATGTGACTGACATGTTTCTCAGCCTCTTTGTATTTTCTTCTTCTTTGACTCTTCCTGAACCACTTTCTTTACCACCACCATTGTTTCCAGAACTTGTTCATTTTTGTTTTCTAATTACTAATTACTTTGTCCATCGAGTATACTTTTAATATTCTCCTACAGCAGCAGTTTTCAAATGCTGTGGTTGTGTCTCATTTTTCCCTATTGTCTAGGTTTCACATGCAGCTTCTATAATAGCATGCTGCAAACATATAATTTGAGTGATTTCTTCTTAATTTAGAATCCAGTATTTGACAGTAGCAAATTTGTTTCTCCATTTGGCCTGTGCTCTGACACTGATTCCTCTCAGTTATCTTTACCACTTTTAATATTTACCTATTTTTGTTCCTGATTCTCCTCTTCCCCCTAATAATTGTTTATAATATTCAATAGTGTTCTCAATTTACCTTGTTTTCTGTGAGTAGAAACCATACCATCAGTAACTCTTAACTTTTAACATAAGTAACTCTTAACTCTTATAATCTCCATGAAATGTTATTATGGTCTTGAACATCTTTATGGTTTCCTTTACAGCCTCTTATAAAGCATTCTCGTATAATGGTAATGAATTTGTATAAAAGTAAATTTTAATTCCTTGTTATTTGTAGGATGTTTTAACGGTCACTGTAAAGAAAGAAGCAGATCCAGAAGAGGCTGAGACTGAACAGGTAATGTGCATAACCATTATTTAGCCCATAGCTAATGTGTTAGATGTTGTTCCGTGCCATGTACCACTAGAGATTTGGATCACATTCGTTTGTAGATATGTAATTAAAGTTGTCTTGTTTGTTCATCATCTTTTTTCACAGCACTACACTTTATATAATAATGAAACTTTCTCTTGTGAACTTACTTGTCCTTTTCCGTCGAACGCGTTTCGGCGTCGTGTTCGCCTTCGTCAGCTTAGAAACAGACTGCCAGTACTTTGTAACGGTTATTGCTTGGAAGGTATAGTGGGGGTGGTGTGTAGAGGAAGGGGATTGGCGCGGGGATTCAAATTATTGTTTTTTTTTGGTATAATTGTGTCAAAAATGTATGTGATTTATATTGTAATTGGTCGTTACGTATGTTGTTTGGTTGTGTTGTGTGGTGTTTGTATATTTCATATTGTTCTGCTGTGTTGAGTTTTCGACCTTTGGTCGAAAAAAAAAACACATCAACGATACAAACACGGACATAGACAAATTCAATAGAACAGGTGTTTACAAATTAAATTGTACTAACTGCAATAGTTTCTACATAGGCCAGACGGGAAGATCTTTTTCAACCCGTTACTCTGAACACTTAAAAGCCTTATCCAACAACAATATACATTCTGCGTTTGCCACACACATAACCATAGCTACACCAACATAGATACTAATCTCGAAATATTACACTACTTACCCAAAGGTCGAAAACTCAACACAGCAGAACAATATGAAATATACAAACACCACACAACACAACCAAACAACATACCTAATGACCAATTACAATATAAATCACATACACTTTTTGACACAATTATACAAAAAACAAACAATCATTTGGATCCCCGCGCCAATCCCCTTCCTCTACACACCATCCCCACTATACCTTCCAAGCAATAACCGTTACAAAGTACTGGCAGTCTGTTTCTAAGCTGACGAAGGCGAACACGACGCCGAAACGCGTTCGACAGAAAAAGACAAGTAAGTTCACAAGAGAAAGTTTCATTATTATATAAAATGTAATTAAAAATTAACAGAATGCACAAACTGTATCATAGTGTTGTATACATATAAGCTACATGAGATTAAGTATGAAAATCGCACAGTCGTGCGAGTGCGTGCACGCACACACACCATGTAGGTACAGAGTATGGATATTTATTGCAAAAATTGATAGGTGATTCTATATATTTTATATTTAGTATTGATCACCTCTTTATATAGTACTCTATAAATCACTGAGAAGACAAAGTAAATTTTATAATTGTTCAAATTGCAGGATGTATTCCCAGTTATAAATTCTGTCATAAAAGGAGAACTGCATGTAAAAGAAGAAATCATCAAAGAAGAGAATGAACAGTTTGTTCATCAGGTAGGCCTATTATACATAGTTTATAGTTTATTATACAATTTGTTTATTATAGTAACAAGCATTTATTGTTATAATGAACAGCATTGTTGTATCATGGCACATCAATGATAATCTCTTAACAACATTCTCTTAACCACTCAGAAAATCAAGTCATACCTTTCCAACACACAAAAATTGACTTTCCTTTTTTTTGTTTACATGACTGTAATTAACAATACTGCAGACCAACATGTTGCTTTACAGCTGATCATGAGGCAAATGTGGTGTCACCTGATGTGTATGACATGTTTCTCAGACTCTTTGTATCTTCTTCTTCTTTGACTCTTCCTGAACCACCTTCCTTATCTGTGAGAGCTTACAGCGTCCCACAACTGAACAATCAACTCTAGTCTCTCTTCCTCTAGGGTACTCTAGTCTCTGTCTTCCTCTGTAGTACTTCCCACTCACTGGGAACCCATCAGCAAAGTCACTACTGGGTCTCAACCAATAGTGACCAACCACACTGCTCATCTTCACAAACCTCTCCATTCACCCATTGTTTCCAGAACCTGTTCATTTTTGTTTTCTAATTACTTTGTTTATCCAGTATATTTTTAATATTCTTCTACAGCAGCAGTTTTCAAATGCTGTGGTTGTGTCTTTCACTTTTCCCTATTGTCTAAGTTTCACATGCGGCTTCTATAATAACATGCTGCAAACATATAATTTGAGGAATTTCTTCTTAATTTAGAATCCAGTATTTGACAGTAGCAAATATGTTTCTCCATTTGGCCTGTGCTCTGAGACTGATTCCTCTCAGTTATCTTTACCAGTTATAATATTTACCTATTTTTGTTCCTGATTCTCCTCTTCCTCCTAATAATTGTTTATAATATTCAATAGTGTTCTCAATTTACCTTGTTTTCTGTGAGTAGAAACTATACCATCAGTAACTCTTAACTCTTAACATCAGTAACTCTTAACTCTTATACTCTCCATGAAATGTTATTATGGTCTTGAACGTCTTTATGGTTTCCTTTACAGCCTCTTATAAAGCATTCTCGTATAATGGTAATGAATTTGTATAAAACTAAATTTTAATTCCTTGTTATTTGTAGGATGTTTTAACGGTCACTGTAAAGAAAGAAGCAGATCCAGAAGAGGCTGAGACTGAACAGGTAATGTGCATAACCATTATTTAGCCCATAGCTAATGTGTTAGGTTGTTCCATGTCATGTACCACTAGAGATTTGGATCACATTCGTTTGTAGATATGCAATTAAAAATCAACAGAATACACAAACTGTATCATAGTGTTGTATACATATAAACTACATGAGATTAAGTAAGTAAAATCGCACACTCGTGCGAGCGCGTGCGCACACACACACCATGTAGATACAGAGTCTGGATATTTATTGCAAAAATTGATAGGTGATTCTATATATTTCATATTTAGTATTGATCACCTCTTTATATAGTACTCTATAAATCACTGAGAAGACAAAGTAAATTTTATAATTGTTCAATTTGAAGGATGTATTCCCAGTTATAAATTCTGTCCTACAAGGAGAACTGCATGTAAAAGAAGAAATCATCAAAGAAGAGAATGAACAGTTTGTTGATCAGGTATTATACATGTATATAAATTTGTTTAAAGTAAGAAGCATTTATTGTTATAATGAACAGCATTGTTGTTATTTGTAAACTTATCGGTTAAAACTGTTGGAGACCGTGTGGTGTCCCATGGAAGTCATTTTTATGTGCACTTTCAGTCCATATGATTTAGCTATAACATGTACCAGTACACATGGTAGGAAATTTGAATTTTATGACGTCAGGGCTGTGAGTACGACGTGACCATGGTGGGGGTAGAATGTGACTGACGTAGGGATATCACGTGGCCATGGTGGGAGTACCATGTGACAGACACCATGTGGGGGTACCACAGCACTGGTGTGAAGTGTAGTGATTGGTCGGCCATGTTTAATATATGTCACGTCATCATATAGCAGAATCAGTTGTGATTGGTGTGTTTGAATGGTGGTAGTCGGTGTGGCCAACATGTGATAAGGGAGAAGAAAATTCCCTCTAAAAGGGAAATAGGTTAAAGAAGGATGTGTGAGGGAACATTTAGCGTTGCCACTACCACCAGTGTGTGTACGTCATGGCGGGAACGGATTTATGTTCCCTTAACAAGTGTATCCAGCGTGTCCGTGGCCATCTTGTCCTCTGCTTGCCTTGATTTAATATTTAATAGGGCGATGTCGTGTGAGGCATAAAATTGTGTAACAATGTATACGTGTGTATGAAAGAAAATAAAGTGGCCAGTTCCTGTTTTTTTCTTCAAGAGGAGTTTTAAAGTGTTCTAAACTTGACCGTATAAGAAATAAGGCCATAAGAGAGAGTTAAAAGTTTTTAACTTGAATGAAAAATTAAAAGATTACAAACAACAGTGGAAAAAACACTTCGAAAGAATGACAGAATCCAGCCTGACCAAACACGTCTGGAAATTCAAACCTATAGGACACAGGTTTGTGGGTTGATCCAGGAAGAGATGGCTGGAGGATTTTTAAGATGGAACAGACAGCACCTTGCCTATACCGTGTTGTGAAGATGATGGTGGTGTATCAAGAATGTCAGTAAATCAGTGCTTTTACTATGCTAAGAGTTTATCTCATATTTTAACACGTCCCTGTTACGGGTTGTTTCCAAGTTAAGGCTATGCAGAACCTTGTTGTGACTGGCTTTGAATGTTTTTTTTTAATCGAGTTCACAGCATGTGTGCATACCGTCATGCTTGCTTTAAGGTCCAAATGTACTTTATACATTTATAAATACCTTATAAATGTATAAGGTACCATATAAATATACAGTCACGCTTGCTATAACAGCCAAATGTACCCATATCTTTGTTAATGAACATCCTTTGGTCTAATATTATGTCCTTCACTCTCATTGATTATATAATTTACATTAAATAAGTTGACTCCATAATTCTGCAACTGCCCTATAGGAGTCCCATTACAGCAAGTAGATTCACAGTTGTTAACTCCACACTTCTTCATAGCACTGTTCAGACTCAGACATCTGACCAAAATTTCTTATCATACCTAGAGAAATTTATTGAATATTTTTAATTTCTTTACCTCAAGATGTATTTTCCTGTATTTGGAACATGTTTCGGGAATCCTATCGTTCCCATCCTCGCCTTGTTGTTGCTATGCTTTCCTGTTGATGTTTGGTATTTTCTACTGGTATTATTGGGTGTGATTGTTGTGTATATACAGTAAGGCCTTGATAATCCAGAACTTGATAGTCCGGAATCCTCGATAGTCCAGCACTTTTTATCAACAGCAACCGATTTGAAAATATCGCAATGTTTGACTAAATTGCTGACGCTAATTCAGGTGGTGTTTGTGGTCTCTCAGATGTTTCAGTAGAATGACATAATTTGGCATATTCAGCCACACTGGAATGCATTTTTAATGTCTCTGCTGCTATTGGCGCAATCGTTTTTCTTAGAAAATGCTCAGTTGTCCTTGACACAATTGGGAACTCTCGGCAGAGTTTATGAGCTGACTACTGTACGGATCATTGGCGCCCTTTCGTATTGGTTAGTCATGAGTGTCTGCTTCTTGTGTTTACACAGTGTGTGCTGTACCGTATTTGAGTTACAGTATTAGTGAACTCTGCTACAGTTACGTTGTTCTGTTTTTGTTCAGTGGAGTTGTTTTAAGTTGTTGCTTTACAGTTTTGATCACAATGTTTTCTGAACACAAAAACCAGAATCCAATGCTTCTAATTAAAGAAAACATGTGACTTTGACAATATAACAAAAACTTGACATTATAAATAGGTTAGAAAAGGGAGAAAACAGGAACGTAATTATGGAAGAATTTAATATTGGGTCCTCAACCTTATATGATATAAAAAAAACAATAAGAAAAACTTAAATAATTTTTGGCTTAAGCAGATACAAAACAAGCTACTGGCAATTGTCAAACGTTAAAAAAGCCTAAGCATGACCAGTTGGATAATGCATTGTACAGCTGGTTCTCAGCAAAACGTTCTGAAGGAGAACCTATAACAGGTCCAATGGTAATTGAAAAAGCCAAACAGTTTAGCAATGATTTGAACGTAAAAGAAGGAGACTGTAAATTTTCATAAGGTTGGTTGCACAACTTTAAAACTTGTCATGGAGTACGCAAATTAGATTTTTCAGGGGAGACTAAATCTGCTGATGAGGCTGTAGTAAATGAATTTAAAGTTACTTTTGGATGGACGCTCAGCTCTTTAAAAATTGGTTTTTTGAACAGTTTGTTCCTGGAGTTAAACAAAACTTCAAAAAACTTGGTTTGCCTGAAAACACACAGGCTGTTCTGTTAGTAGATAATTGTAGAGCCCATCCTCCTGCTAGTGAGTTAAAGAAAGCAAATATAACTGTGAAATACCTCCCTCCAAACGTTACCTCTTTGATTCAGCCTAAGGATCAAGGAGTAATTCAGAACTTTAAGTGCAAATACAGGGTTTCATTTATTCAAGGACTCATAAACTCAGACTGTAGTGTAAAAGACTTTCAATCAACTTTTAACATGAAAGATGCTATTTTTGCAGCTGCTGTTGCTTGGCAAGAAGTAAAAAATGATACGTTAATAAAAGCATGGAAAAAGTTGTGGCCAGCTGTGATGAACAATCACCTTAGTAAACATAATGAACTAGATGATTTAGCATTTTATATTGATACACCCCTAGTTGTGTTGCCAATTTAACATTGATTTATTTTGACCTTCGTTGTGGGTGCCAATTTAACATTCAATTAATGTGTCCCAAGTCGTGGGTGTCATTTTTTAAACTCTTATTGGTAGTTGTTAAATTAATAGTATGAAATTTATGCATTAATTTGTTTACTCAGAAGTGATGAATACTACTTCTTTAATTTAATTTTTGGTGTTCATGAAAACTATTTCAAGTAATAGTGTTGTATAATCCATAAGGTTAATTTTTAATAAATGAAACAGGACACTTATCAGTCTAACCAACACATTTATTAAATTTATATTAACTGTCATTTATATCAGTTCTTTATGACTTTTAATATATCATTATCATTAATTATTTTAAACATAATTTCTACCAATAGACAATTTATATGCTACGATCTATATCTCAGTGTTCATTTAATTTTGTATCTAAGTATTAATAACGTTTACATCTAATTACTTATCATATTACAAAAATACATTTATTCCAAATGGATTCATTTTAATATATGAATAAATATTCTTAATTGGAAGTGCTTAGTTCGCTTTTATATTCGAATTATATTACTTCAAGTTTTAATGTGTAATTCATACGTAAGTTGTTTTAGAAGGACAGACAGGTATATTATAAAATAGTAATTAGTACATAAAAGTTTTACTGTTGGTACGAATATTCCTGTCTACGGTGGTTGATGTCCTGTGCTTCCATCTGCAGCTCCTTAGATCCGTTGAGTAGAGGTAGATTCTCTCCCAGCTTCTTTGAATACAGGATTATTTGGATGAATCATAGTGTGGTTCACTTTCGTAGTGATGGATTGATTAACACTTTTTTAATCACTTCACTTTAACTAAGTCTATCCGGCTTCTTCCGATAATTATATTTGTATAAGTACTGTTCACTAGTGTACAACGGTTACTCTCGTTACGTAAGTTTACAGTTCGCAAACGACTTATTCCTTTTCAATAGTTTATATCGCTAGTAACACACGATAAGATCCGATTTTGTTTTTACGAGTTATAAACTAATAAAACTCTAGTTCTCACTCTTTTAATATTTAACTACGTTACACAAATTGTTCGTTCATTTTGTCTCTACAAAAATTTGGAATAGCTTTCTAAATTTTCACAAACTATTTACTTATGTTGACTTTACGGAAACTTTAAGTAAACTCTCTGAACTTTCATCGTAGACTCCCGAAAAACTTTACAACAGACTCAACGAATTTTTAAGTAAAGTCTTTGAATTTTAAGTAAAGACTCCTTGATCGCACCTCAGTTCATTGTATATATTCAATACACGTAATTCCCCACTAGTTTCCTACATTTCACTTTGTTACGTTTTAATTGGTCCTTCTTTCTTTTCTTCTAGGAAAATTCACTCCTGGAAACCCGCTTACCTTTAACGCGGTTTTCTGATAGGTCATCTCCGTTCCCTCTTTATTTCTTTCTCTTGGTTCAACCCCCTCTGCCACAGTATGTCCGATTTCAGACTCGTAAATCTTTCTGGCGCTTTTATATGCCATTTAGACAACAACCCCTTAGTGTCTTCTAACGTCCAGCTGCACTGTTAATTAGTTCACTCATCTCTGCTGTAGCTTTCTCGGTATTGAAATCATAATTCTCCCTCAGGCGTTTTCTATGCCTTTCAGCCAGAACAATCCCTTAGTTTCTTCAAGCATCCAGCTGCTCTGTTGATTAGTGCAATCACCTCTGTCATGGCCTTCTTAGGATTTCATTCATACTTATCTCTGGTGTTTTCTATGCGTTTCCGCCAGAACAATACTTATCTCTGGTGATTTCTACAACTATATTTAATATTACCTTGTGTATCCAGGTACACTGGTGCTCCTCCTTGCAACTTCAATGTTTCTTTAAAAACTACGCGTTTCGGGACTCATGGTCCCATCATCAGGTTGATAAAAAACAAGAATCACTCACATGGAGTTACGTCAACTTAATAAGAAATAAATAAAAAGTTTCACTCGCACATACCGCGTGTATACAATTACACAACTACACGATGCGCATCGTATCGGAACTTGCAAGCGACTAACCGTTACGCGTAGCACTATCTCTACCTTTATCTATGTGTTGTTCCAACACGCGTATGGCCGTGTCATACAGTCTGTTGGACTTAAAAGAAAGCTTGTCGTTCAAGAGCTGATTACCTTGGGTTTTTGAGGCCTTATAAATTTCAAATTCTTCCAGCGCGTCCATAAGCCTGCCCTTTTTACAGAAATGCAACGGCTTGAAGCTACTTTGAAAACTCGAGTAATTATGGTTCTGGTTGACTATATGCAAGGCAAAGTTTGATTTTATCTTCTGGATATCACCTCTAGGGAGATGTTCTCTGTACCTATCCAGAAATTTCCTGCCCGTTTGTCCAACATAAAAATTATTGCAGTCCTCGCATTCTATTTTATAAATACCAGAACAGTTTTCTACTAGTCTGTTGGTCACTGGTCTCAAAGCGTTCAAATACGAGTAATTGTATTCTCCATTCTCTATTCTATAAAAAGCATTCTCCTAATTTCAGCCTGTACGGCCTTCTGGTACTTAATAGGCACGGGCCATCCTTTTTTCAGATACGGCGTGTTATCAGTTACCTGGAAGTGATGATCGTACCCCTTGATGAGGCCTGGTCGCTCATCAAACACTTCTCTGTAATGAAATAACAGTTGCTCTAGCTGGCTCCTCATTGTTATGTTCACCTCCTCTATTTCGTTGATCTTACTATTTATTCCTTCCTCTATGCAACTAATGTCTTCTTGTACCGCCATTAGTGGTATCTCACAAGAACTTTCATCCCCTATTGTTTTTAACTCTGTTTTTAATTGGATCTTATTTTTTGGTATGTTAATTATGCTTCCGGTTTGCTTGAGAAAATTCATTCCGAGTATGCATTCGTGTACAAGACTTGGTATTATTAAAAAAAAACACAATAAAAACTTGAACTATCATTAATGCTAACTTCACAAAATATTTGTTTTCTAATATGTTTTGACTTGCTACCTATAGCGTTAATTATAGTAGTGTTATTTACGCTTAGGATCTCATGTTTACCAATCTTACTTTGATTATAAGTATACCAATTATTGGATAATGCATTAATCGCACTTCCGGTGTCAATCAAGGCATTTACATGTATATTATTTACTTTAATTACTAATTCTGGACTTTTAAGAGTTTCTATCTTAATGTTCTGTCCGTTCTCCTCCATTAGTACTTTTCTCATATCCGGGAAGATTGTATTTATGAATGCGCTGGGCTCTTTAAATGCGTTTGTTTGTTTACAAGCATCCAGGTGCGTTGATCTTGTATGTAGCTGTTACAGGCCACTTTCTCGTGAAGTAGCGGGTCGTCCACCCTCTTTACTACCAGCTGTTTGACGTTCAACAACTAAAGAATTTATTGCCTGTCGGTCACTTTCTCCTCGTGGCTTTTGTGAAAACTTTTCTCTCCACACCTGTCTGGGCTTGTTGATCCCATTGTTCTCTCGAGGCTGTTGTTACTCATTCTTAAATTTCATATTGGTTCATTCACCTGTTTTCTGCGATTCATTATTTACTCTAGTACTTATTCCCATATATTCGCGCAGTAATACTTCAAAGCTATTGATAGTGGTGATACCTCTCGTGACCACTGCTATCTGAATCTCTATTATAGTGGCGTGCTAATTTCTTTATTAGGTGCCGATCTGATAGAACTGGTATTAATTGTCTGCATTGGAGTACAAATCGTTCCATATATTGTTTCATGCTGATGGACCCGTTAGGATTAAACCGTCCATATTCCAGCTGATCACGGATTCGCTCCTGCTGAGTAGCCCCCCAATATTTCTCCACAAATATTTCTTCAAATTCCTGAAATGTATTTACCTGTCCCCTTACAATGCGCCACCAGATGGCCGCTTCACCTGTCAAATGTCTACTTAGCCATCTCGTATTTTCTGATGGGTAGTAGGTTTCTTGTATTTCTTTCAATTCTTTAAGAAACTCCATCGGAAAACTGTCTTCACCATCGAAGACACTGTCTTCAGCATAGACAAGCGCTTCCACTCTCTTCTGGTGTATTGCCATTGTAACATTTGTTGTAGTTCACTATCTCTGACACCACCAGTAAATATTTATCACCAATGTCATTCAGAAATTCTCTGGTGCTCTATGATAGGCCAGTCTAACTAGCAAGTCAATACTTGCTTCAAACTGTTCTGCATAAGAGTTTTTGCTGTAAGGTGACACTTTCTGTAGTAGCTCTAAGGCAGATACATGAAAGCAAGAATAAGTGAAACCAATAATATGTGCTTGCGACTTCAAATTTCTGAAGATATGTTGTCCAGTAGTGCTTCCATCAAATGTTGGGCCCTTGATATGAATAGGCATGACTGCAGTCAAAGTAACTCTCTCTGTTACCTTATTTTCTGTACTTTTTTGGACTTTACCGTTTTTGGTACAATCTGTTGAACAATTTGATTTGAAACACAGGGTTGTTTTTTCATTGACTGTACAGCTTCTGTTGTAATCTGTTATTTTACATTTGCAGTCCACTTCTCTACTACAGATAATTTTACCTCTTGCCCACTGAGATCACCATGTAATTCACCCACACCTCCAAATAGTAGAACCCAACTCTGCAGCAGTATGCTCTTGCAATTGCCTTTGTTCCTATATCAGTGCTTTTATGTGTTCTGTTTCTTGCTCATGTTCTTCTTTTTGTCATTATATCTAAGCAGGGATGCTTTTAATGAACTAAATGAATAAGTATTTACCTTCTTAGTCCGTCCTCTGGCTTCCTTATATAAATTTTAATGATGTAAAAACAACGTGTCTCAGAACTTATGTTCCATCATCAGATGCGTTTCACTCGGAGGTCATCAACACATTAAGACACAACACATATTTAAACGCAAAAAACTAATTAACAATAGCGCACGAAGTTCACGGTGCGCACCGTACGGTGTAATATCCACACTGCCAACTGTTGTCATTGTTGTCTGTGCGCTATCTGTGATGCGGGCTTCAGGCGTTCAGAGAATTGCAATGCTGTATCATACAATGTGTTGGAATGAAAATTCAGCTGGTCATTTAACAAATACTTGGGATAAAATTTATACGCCTTATACACTTCAAACTCCTCAGTAGCACTCATGTACCGGCCTTACTTGCAAACATGTATGGGTATAAGATTTGTAGCAAAATCTGTGTAATTGTGGTTACTATTACATTCAAACTGCCGCATTGAATGTAACAATGTGCGCCGCAGTTACATTAAAATTAAAATTTTTGTACATTTCAAAAAACAAGCAGTTTTACAAAAAAAAGTAGTCCGTTCCTCGGTGTGGAACTGTTTGTAAGGTGATCGCACTTAAAATGTTAATTATAGTGGAATGCCATGTTGGTAGTATGCATGTGTGAGGGTACAAAATTATTTAATTGGATATATATTATAACGCTGTATTTTATTTTGTTTATATTATTTCTTTAATATGGTTGTTACGCTTGACGGAATTACTTACTTAGTCGTGGTCGGGTTCTGTCTTCTTATTCTGAAATAAAATTCTTTATTTCTATTTTATTTTTTAATAAAAGACAACTCACATCAATTAGGGAAAAGTATCGTTATTAATTTTTATAAGTTACTGCCTTCGTTTTTCTAATGTTTATTTGGTACAATTCACAAGTCGATTCTTAATCTCAGTTCGATTGAGAGTTACACTTTCGATAGTTGTATAAAATTCCTGGATTCTTTTGACTGTTATTAAAAAGTACAAAATGCAACTAAGAAGTGCAACATATTACAATTAAAATAATTCTTACTTACTAATAACAATAAAATTAAAATCAAGAAAATACAATGAAATAGTTGTTTGGTCTGATGTGCGAGCACAATAGTTAGTGTCGACGCAGTGTTGATTTCGGTTGGCAGTGCCAAGATGACGGACTGGCGCTAAGCGACTACAGAGTTAATTTACCTTCCTACTATTTAAAACAAGTTTTTAAAATAAAATAAGTCAATAAATTGTTCACTGTTGTTGAATTGGTCTTTTCACTTTGGTTCTGATGAATAAGTGTTATGTGATTTAGTTCTAGTGTTGTATAATTATTACTAGTGTTAGTATATAATGTTCGGTCTCACCACTTTGGTAGATCAATTTTGTTACTTTAGATATATTATTTTTTTCTTCTTTTTTTATTATATTATTATTATTATTATTATTTCTTGGTTCTAGTTTGACACTGTTAATTATTTTACTTTGACTCTTCTTCTGACTTGGACTTGACTCTATCATATACTTTTTACACAGAGCAGCATAGATTAGTTCTTTATACTTTCGAGTCTAACAATCAAGTGAAGAAATTTCCTTATACCTTCAACGGGCTTGACCAAAATTTCTCATTGGTCGAAATCGTTGGGTTAGGAGGTCACATGACCTTAATTATTTAAGCTACAAAATTTTACATCTTCTAGCTACAATTACTACCTGTCTATTACATAATAAATCTCAACTTAGTTTACAGTACAATATTCCTTATAACAAGACAAATATTTAGACACCTCATATGGCATAGGTGTGTGTCCTAATAATTAATTTAACATTTTATAAAATTTCATGTCATAAGCCATTCCATGTACCTTTTGACATTTCAAATCACATTAACATTCCATTAGTTAATTAAAATGTTGCTTCTGACACTTAAATAAAGCATATATTAGTATTTATACCATCTTTTACTACTTATTACAGTGCTGTTGTTATCCTCTTAACAATACAAACAAATAAATTCATTTATTCTTGGTGACATAGTTTACCTTGCACATAATTATCGAATTTATTTTTTATGGTACTTACCATAATTATGGTGTAATGCATATGAATCACTTCTCTTTGTAGGGTCCAGAGTTCTTTCACCGAAACTAGAGACTGAGTTGGGTATTGAAATAATGTTTTACACAACAGTATTGGTGTTGTAAAACTTTGTTAAATGATCTTGACTGGTTTCTTTCACATTTATGAACATCGCAATTATTTTGATTGGTAACAATAACAAAAATGGCGTCTTGTTTTACTTTCGCCTACTACCATTTATCAATCTAATTCTCTAACAATAATTTTCTTTCAATTTACTTCAGAAACTAATTGGAAATTGCTTTAGACTTTCTACTTTATACTGCAGTATTTGGCTTATATACGTGATTATTAGTAATATATAAAAAAGAATACAAACACAAACCAACGCCTCATGGCGTCTTGCCTGTTTAATAGCCGGCTTTCCGTTTACTCTCCGACACACTCATTTTTGCCCCAATACACTCATTGTGTGTGTGTGTTATGTCGTCAGCATTCTATTGTTTCAGTAGCCAACGCCCTGGTTTATGCGTTATTGTTGTTAAGTCATTCAAATTTTTTAATGACGCCTCGCATTGTTGACCAATGAAAAATTATATTAAGAGCCTGTGTTAACTCCGGCAACCATCGAATGCGTTCTAATCCGCATGTACGCCCTTGGCCTTGGAATCGTCCCGCTCTGTTCAATCTGCGTTGTTTTTTTAATGCTTTGGGGGAAGTTGCTCTAACCATAATTTATATATGAAATACAATATAAAAATACAATAATTTTCCCTGAATACCAAACTTATGGAAACAGGTCTTTTGTCCTGTTACAAAACCCCCTCAATGAAAGGTTTTATGCCGAAGCATAAAAACTTTCATTGACTCATTCACACTCCCTAAAGGGATCAGCCCAGATATGTTGCCACAACCCCCTGTAGTGTTACTATAAAAAAAATACAATCACTTACCCTTGGTCCAATGATGATGATCGTACCATCTGACCTTACTGGACTTCTCAGGAGAGATCCCAACACCATAAGGCCATTAGGCACTTAACGCTCCTGCTCTGACGCATAGGCCAGCTCAGGACCGCTGTCACAACACCACCAAACTCTGAAACATTTAAATACAAAATTTTAAAATAGTGGCCTTATCTATTCCCATATCCTCAACTGATATGGCTCCCCTTAGTTGCATTGGTTTCCGTTTTGAGGCATTGGTTTGCTTAACCTAAAATTCTCCACTAATAAAACAAACGAGATTTAAAACAGAAAACCCACTTCTCTTTCCAACATTCCTACATTTATCACAATTAATATCACAGTCAATATTATTTATCCTCTTTACCATAAGAAAACATATTCTTATCCTAAACATAACACATAAAACAATTTTCTAATTTTCAAAAGTAACAACGACTAATCATCTTCATTACATAAACAAAAAAAAAATATAGCTATTATGGCAAACACTTCAAATATTTTAAATATTTTCTTTACTCAACTTTCTTTATTCTTATATTTCTTTGCAACAGAATCAAACTATATTTTTGTTCAAAACCATTTCTAACCTTATCTTTCCAACATGTTAACATTTGTTACCGTCGCTACCCCTGTAACGACCTCCTAATCACACACCATTACCATCAACATAATAAAAACATAATAAAACGTTGTACATCAAAAATTAGCATTGTTATATTTACATTACATAATTCACATTTAAATAACTTATATTAAAACTTGATAACATTTTTATTCTCAGCTCTCTATTCAACTTTTATTATTTAACATTTGTTATATCATTAGATTCAAGAAAAAAATTTCAAATTTATTATTAATCTTTCAGTTACAATACCTTTCTACTATGAATTTTCTTTTTCTAGCCTTTTCATTAATCCTTATTAGTTTGGGTGACTTTCTATTATTCATTATTATCTCTATCTTATTTTGGCATTTGTCTATCTAACCTTACTACCCCTTTTTTCTATCAACCACTACTAACAACCATTAACATATTATGACACCAATCTCTCAATTATAATCCCCTTCACTAATCCCACTTACCTCTGGCACCGCTCGTCTTTGTACTAGGATGTGTGTTCCCTACCTGGCCATACACACCTAACCATTTTGGCCTCCACCAAATATCGGCAAACACTCTAACCCAAATTGCTCCGCCTGCCACAACGCCGCACGCTGGTCTCTTGCCCCGCCGCACGCTGATCACTCCTTACACCACTACCCTTACTACAAAATATCATCATCAACAAATATATTTACCCTTCACATTACTCACCTCTCTACATATAATCACTAACTACTGTGTCCCTAAATATCTAACACTCTCTTTGCGTATTATCTGTATCTCAAAATTCTTATTTATCTAACTCCCAATAACTCTGTTTAACTAACTCAACTACCTTTATTTTAATAATTATCACCCAGGCTCTATCCCTTGTTAACACTTTACATTACTGTGATCATTGACAATTGCATTAGAAAATTCATCCCTCACCTACTAATAACAATACATCTCAATATCCAAATACATTACATGTTTAATCATTTATTATTCATTAGAATCTAAATCTCATAATTATTTAACTTCATGATCAAACTTTCTTCAATTAATTAAAATTCTACAGTACATTTCCGTAGTAAGGTAAATGAATGTCGATAGTGAGGGGCACACTTGCGGCCTATTATCTCACTTTACCATTCACCCTGTTCATTGTACAGTGTTATTTTGGCACTACACATATTAGTGACTGCTGAGTGTCGCCATAGCATATCACACCCAATCATAACTTCAAATGGTAGACCCTGAGCTACCAAGAACACCATTGGAATCATATTGACCTGACTGGATACCTCTAACATAGCTTGCTGTCGGATTGTCTTATTTGGCCTACCAGTAGTTCCCACTATCACCATATTACTCACTGGCAGTGTTGGTATATCTTCGTTACACAAATCTTTTATTCTACTTTACACAAAACATGATTATTTTGTTTTAAGAAGATACAATGACATACTATTATGCCTCTTATATGTAACACACAACAATAATAATCTATAACATCAAAACAAAAGACATTAAAAAACAACTGTAAAATTCTTGTAAATTTCTCGGGTGTCTGACAGGAATATAAACTTTGAATCATTATTAAAATTTTAAGTCTTAGCAAATAATCTGCACAAATACTATTATACTTTTTGTTAAATCAAGTTGTAAGTTTATTAATATTTTAATAAAATAATATTCAATTTAAGTAAACATGATTGTTTACAAGACAGCACCCATTCTAAATTGATTGGAAAAATTATTTGTAATAAAACTTACAATTCCATATTACTTATTTTACTTCAACTATTTACATTTTCGTATTGATTTTATTTCACTAACTCATACTTCAGTTCTTTGTGAGTTGTTTCTTAGTTTTGAACAAAATAATTGTTTGTTTTTTACTTCTGTGTGTGTGTGTGTATGTGTGTGTGTGTGTGTGTGTGTGTGTGTGTGTGTGTGTGTGTGTGTGTGTGTGTGTGTGTGTGTGGTCTACCAGCAGAAACAGGTATTGTGCTGCAAATGGGGACGATCTCTGTGTACGCATGTATTTTGCTTGGTTAGAGAACTCCTGTCCAGACATGAATGAATTAATGACAATAATTAAACATGGTTATTTAATCAAATTTGAAGTCTACAAAACACATTTTGCAATTCAGACAATGTCATAAGAAGAAATGTACTTTCTTCCCACTGCCACCGGAAGACGCAAATGGCTTACTCATGGGGCCACTCTTGGGGTTTTATTAGCGACAGGAAATCGGCATCGACAACATCATCACCATCATCATCGTTGTCATTGTCTCATATATCCTGAAGCTGCACACACACACACACACACACACACACACAATAAAATCAACAGGTGATCACGTTTGACAGGCTAGAGCCTGTAAGCTTTGCCTGCACATACACTACTTAAAATTATTTCTAACAACTTTTCTCTATGAATTATTTACAACAATACTGCTATTGTTAAATATGCAAATATATGTGTTGTTGCATATATTCCCCAGGTGTTATTGGATTTGAATGGTATTCGTATTTTATTTACATCTTCACATACGTAATTATTCACATAACAATACGTTTTAAAAGATTTAATCGAACATAGTAAACACTGCCATGGAGGGATACAAAATTCTGCCACCTTTCTTTGGACGTATTGTTCTCCGTTGACGATATCCTGTGTCACATTTACGTACTTTTTAGGAAGAGGCTATATAATGTAACGGCCACTTAGACCGTTATGCAAAATTTAAAAACTAGAGGCTACTTAACCGAGAGGAGGTGAAAAATGTGCTGGAGCCCAAACAGAGTTACAGGATTTGCAATCACCACTCTTGTAACCAGTAACAATGGTTATTAGTGCTAACATGTGACACATTGTTATGATCATGAACCATTTTCTTTAAGAACATTAATTTGAATTATTACAAAATATTCAGTTACAAGTTTTTCAAACACCTGGATTCTCATATCATTTTCTTTTAGAAAATTCAGTTATTACAAACTATTCAGTTACCAGTTTTTTAAACAGCTGGATTCTTGTATCATTTTCTTTAAGAACATTAATTTAAGTTATTACAAAATATTCAGTTACAAGTTTTTTAAACACCTGGAGTTCTTGATATAAGTTATTATGAGTTCTCAACAAGATGTATAACGTGAACACCAGGGGGCCAGTCTATTGAGTAGATGTTGACTGAAGGGTAATAATTAGAACGTTCCCACCTGTACTTTTGTTGAAGAACTCAACCGGTACCATGCTGGCCAGTGTGCCATGAGTACTGCAGACTGTCCTTAGAGTGTGTTGAATCTCCAGCGAGTCTCATTCCGGGCAGATGTGGGTCCTTCGGTGTTCTGCTGGATTAGTATTCCTGGGACTGACGACTTCGGGGAGCAGCCTAGTGCACTGCTCTGCGGATAGTGACAGGTGTTGATGTTACTACCTCTGCTTTCCCTTTCTCCCGGCTGGTGTGGGGACCCTATAACATTTTTATTTTGAGATTAGCCGTCAGTCAATACACCCACCCATACACTCTCTTGTCTCGGAACACAGACACCACACTCACTGTCACAATTTTTATCAACATTTTATTTGCTTATTTTATCCAGTTATAGTCATTACTTTTAATCTTTTACTTTTAACTTTATCAAAAGACAATTAAATACAATGTCACCACGTGTTTCTAGACCGGAAGTAATGTGTAAGTCAATTTTGCAATACAAAGGTTTTACAATGAAATAGACTTTCCAGATGTCGAGGCCACACACACACACACACCTACACAAACATAACACATAATCCATCATTAAATAACAGAATAATATAATTGAGTCTAACCTGAAAGCCCTTTACTGGATTGCGAACTCATGCGGAAAGATTTACTTAACCCTGAGCCATCAGACCGTTGAAACACTCTCCCTGAAGGTTGGCAAGGAATAAGAATGAGACCTGAATTAGTCGGTGCCACTATCCGGCATAAAAGTGACCTGTTCTGATTTGCCGATCATAACCTTTGGTAACCTGCTTACTCTACAGCGTACAGCGAGCAGCTGATACATTTGACTAGGCCTGCTAGATTGCGTTGCCGAACCGCAGACACGGCCTTGGCAATCACATGTTAATGATCGAGTTAGCTGTGGTGAGCATAGCCGCCAAGTGCGTTGGCAGCACTGATCGCATTCTAAGCGGACCGGGAAAATTCAAACCCCGGCACAATAACAATGATTTTTATATCTTTCTTTTCATGGTGCTATTTCTACCTGTTTCTCTAATACTGTGCTGTTTATTCTGAGAGTTGTACTGTGTGCCTCAGACTTGTACTTGTACCTTGGTCTCTCTCTCTCTCTCTCCCTTCTTGTGGGAAATAATTTATTTTTGTCTTCTCTCACTTCGTTGTTCAAATAATTTTTCTCTTCTCCAGCCTTGCTTGCATTTCTCTCTTCATAGCGATTCATTCTCTTTCTGCCCTCTTACACTTTAAGTTTTCTCTTACACTCTCCTGTCTTCTTTCTTGCAGTTCCTTTTGGTTGCCATCACGTATCACCTCTAGAGAATTGTTTTTATTTTTGTAATCTGGGTGAAAAAATGTAATTTTTCAATGGTTTTAATTCCTTGTATGTATATTTACATATATATATATATTCCTAATCTTATATTTCAGTTCAAGTGGTATGCTAATTTTAACACTAATTTTGTGTTCAGTGAATTTTGATTTGGTTACTCCTTTCAACTGGCTGAGTGATGTTCTCTTCAAGGGTAAGTTTTCCATGTGTTTAATATCTACCACAATTGGTATCTTACCTGTCTTTGTGTATCAATATTCCAATAGCAGCAGTATTCAAACAAGTCTTATGTTGTTCACAAATAATATTTACTTGCTCAAACAATCATGTGGCACCAGAATCTTTAAAATGTTTATTTACTAAGCAAGCTTCTCTGTCAATTATATTATTACCTATCAATTCCATTTCTCGTTCACTATTCAGGTGGAATTCAGTTTGATTGTTCTTCAATCCTTGAGTATTAAATTAGTTCTCTCTTCCATACGTGTAGGATACACAATCATCTGAACCGGTCTTCTCTTTATTCACATTCTAAGTTTTTGTACTTCAATGTGTAAATCATTGTAGAACGTATTTATTTGACTTGGATAGCCCTTTGTTGTTTTGGTAGATGATGGCAGTTTGCAATGAGTAGTTCAGACTTCTAACACTTGTGTCTTCTGTATGTTTTCAAAAACCCTTTTACTGACGTAAAATCACACACACAGAGCTTAAAATCAACACGTGTTCACTTTGACAAGCTACAGCTTGTAAGCTTTCCTTGCAAATACCCATAGCACTACTTAAACTATTTTTAACAACTACTCTATATTAATTATTTACAAAAATTCTTGTGTGGTTAATATGCAAATGTGTGTGTGTGTGTGTGTGTGTGTGTGTGTGTGTGTGCGCGCGCCATTCACCATTCAATTACATACACATTTGGTTATAAAAATCTACTATTCTTCCTATGAAGAGTAAAGCAATACTGTAATCAGACATAGGGTAAGGTTAATTTTTGCAAGCCGAAAGCTACCACGCAGATAGAACATGATTTTTAACACTATTTTCTACTGCTTCAGTGTTCCAATTATGAATTATTACAGTTGTGTATTCATTTGTTCCAGTGTTACTTATTTACACCCATGAATAATATCTGTGAAGAAGAGGATTCTACTCTGGATTGTGAACTATATAGGGTAAAGTCAATTCAGAATACTCTGGGAGACCATCTGTCACCACACAAGTTAATACATTCTGGCATTAAGAAGTACCAGTGCGATGTTTGTTCAAAATCATTTACTCAGTCAGGCTATTTGTCAGTACACAAGTTAAGACATTCAGGCATTAAGAAGTACCAGTGTGATGTTTGTTCAAAATCATTTACTCAGTCAGGCAATTTGACAAAACACAAGTTAATACATTCTGGCATTAAGTACCAGTGCGATGTTTGTTCAAAATCATTTACTCGGTCAGGCAATTTGTCACAACTCAAGTTGATACATTCTGGCATTAAGAAGTACCAGTGCGATGTTTGTTCAAAATCATTTAATCGGCCAGGCACTTTGTCAGAACACAAGTTAATACATTCTGGCATTAAGAAATACCAGTGCGATGTTTGTTCAGAATCATTTACTCAGTCAGGCAATTTGACAAAACACAAGTTAATACATTCTGGCATTAAGTACCAGTGTGATGTTTGTTCAAAATCATTTACTCAGTCAGGCAATTTGACAAAACACAAGTTAATACATTCTGGCATTAAGTACCAGTGCGATGTTTGTTCAAAATCATTTACTACGTCAAAGTATTTGTCACTACACAAGTTCGTACATTCTGGCATTAACGTTTTTGCAGTGGGGAGTGGTGAGCGACCTTGGTAACGGAACGGCTGACAGCTGTTGCAGCAGCGGGTGCTTGTAGGCTAAGCAATTACAGCGCTCTTCCTGCTGCTTACACTAACTCAAACTTTACATATTTTAACGATTATTTTGCTTTATTTAAAAGTTTTCCATCCTCATTTTTGATGCAGGCTTTGGACTGCTGCTGGCTGAGTTAAAAACTTTTTAAATTTAATTTAATTTAATTTTATTTTAATTATTTGTTATTTTTTATTTATCATAAAAGCTACAATTACTACATTAAATTGTTAAATGTTTTTAATTTTTATATCTAATAATTTTTTAACGTATGGTATTTTTCAAAACATGGCACCATGCAAAGTACAACATCACACTTTTCGCATCTAATTCGGATCATTTTTCGTTAAGAATGAGATGCACAGACCACGCACCGTCTTTGGGGTATTTCTTTTTTTTCTGTTCCTGGAAGAAATGCTGGGTAATGACCATCTTTGTGTTACAGTCGAAATGGGGACTCCTCTTCTCTTGTTCTTCGTCCACCCATATTTTTTTCTAATTCCACATGAAATTTATCTAGCAACTGGCGGATAAGTTCTAAATGAAATTTAGCAAGGGGCGATTTTTTTTTGTATTTGAAACAATGTTTTTTTTGTGTTGAGCACACAAATCCATCACATGAAAAACATTTTTTATACCACTATTGTTTTACGTATGCACTGTACTGAACTTAGTATCATGTCTGTTTTGTCCACGGCACCTATTGATTTATTATAGTCTACCACACATGCGGGTTTAATTTTTGTTGGCCCGTCGTATGTTCTTTTTTGTCAGTTTCTACCATCTGTGGTCCATGCATAGTAGAAAGCATCCAGACTTCTTTGTTGTCCATCCATTTCAGTGCAAGAAGTGTTCCAGATGACCTGAACTGTATTTCACCTTTTTCTTGTTTCTCGGACATCGGCGGGACGTTTTTTCTATTTTTTCGCACTGTACCGATGGCATTTGTCAATTTTTCATTGAGCCATAAAAACAAATCAGGACTTGAATACCAATTATCGAGATAAATGGTATGACCACGGTTCAAATACGCCATCAACAAACTTACTGTACATCACCTGATTTTCCCCATTCAGCGTTTCCAGACATAATTTCTGTTCTGGTACCAGTGTAGATAATATAATCTAAAATATAATTGCTTTCTACGTCACAAAGAACAAAAATTTTAATACCGAATTGGCTACGTTTTTTTTGGTTATATACTGTTTGAATTGGAGGCAACCTTTGAATAGCAACACACTTTTGTCAATTACTAAATTTTCAAATGAATTTTTAAGGCCTCTCTAAATTTTTTTCTTGTGTTCGACTATAAGCCATATTTTTACAAGGCTATCTTGAGTAGGGGTCGAATTGTCACAAAAATGTAAAAGTTGCAGAATTAGTTTAAATCGGTCCCTAGACATAATTTGGGGAAATATCGGCGTCAGTAATAGTATATCCTTTGCCCAATATTTGACTATTTCTAATTTTGTTACTCTTGGCATCAGCAGTGAACACGCCAAGAAGCAATAAAATTCTGCAGGCTCTATATCTTCCTATCGGGACAATCGGTAATGTTGTCAATTTTGTGGTAACAAATTTGTAATACGTATTTATTTCTATGATAATGACAGAAATAAATTCTAAGGGAAAAAAATTAAGTGAGTTGCCGTGTCTTCGAAACTAATTTGTAACCCGCTAACTGCTTTATCAAAAGAGTGACGTTTTGTCACAGTACTCTTGGCCGACCAATCGTACATTCTTTTTCGCTTCTGAAGATTTCTTACCTCTTCTTCTTCTTGTAACGGGGCAGATTAGGCAACCCGTTTTAACCAATCAATGTACAACTTTTGGTGAACAGCCTGTAACAGTGCCCGGTACCGATTGGAACGAAGTATGTGAGTCTGAAGTGACACTTCGTGAAAGCTGACACTTCGGACAGCTTTCTGGTCCGAGCGAAATGTTCCATGTTTTCAGCTAGAAAACATACGCAAACAGCAGCGGCCAACGCCTAACGCCAGGCAGTTTGCCACAACTAATAAAACAGTACAGCCATAACCGTAACAGCCTCGGAATTTCAGTAGACCGACGTGAATTGAGTAGCCAAGGTCTACCGAAATATGTAAAAGTGACGGAGAAGAGCAGAAGGAAGAAATAGTGGCCATGTAATCTAAATAGTATGCAAACGTAAAAAAATTAGAACAGTGTTTGGTGTTGAAAGTGAGAGTGAAGTAAGAAAGATGGTGGAATAGCACATGAATGTACAATATACAATCAACTATTAATATATATCAAAAGAGCTCGGAAAACAGGGGGTATTAACAAATGTAAATAGTGAAAGAGCGTGTGTGGGGAACCAGGGAAAAATAAAATATAAAAGTACTGGTTGGTCAAGAAAGATTATTCTATAAGGAATTGGTTTGTGTAATTTCATGTTTCTGAATTATTAAAGTAAAAGATAAAAAGACAACAGAACATTGAATTTAAAGTAAGTAAGATTTATTTTACCAGAATATAACCATGTGTTAGTTGTAGTTATTTCGCCGTGAACCATTTCCTATACTTTGTGCTGAAAAACTCGTCTAACGTTCCGGGGAATTTTCTGAATTGTGGGAAGTCAGATAGCTAAATTGTCCAGTGTTTTTAATTAAGGTAGAGTGTAAAGGTTTCCATATCTGTCCTGTAAAGGTATTGGTGGCGGCCCTGAACTTCTGAAGGTGATTGAAAGGTAAGTTTGCGAGAAAAGATCGCAAGACAGGTAAGATTCTGGCAGTTATATTTTTTTTAAATAGTTTATTTCTTTACAATTGGTGTGCCTGCCAGGATTTTTGGTATAAAAAATGTTTATATTAAATAGACCGTTTTGAAGCACAGAAAATAGGATCTGGGTAACGGCGTATTTGTGAATTGATTGTATATGTTAAACGTATATTTTAGGGTTATGTTTTCGTAACATAGAGTACTAAATTATTGTGTTTACTTTTACATATTGGTAACAATTTTATGTGTGGAGTTAAATTGAATAATTATCGAGTAATCAAAGGGTAGTAGTGGTGTTTATATAGAGGGTATTATATACAAATTTTACAAGCATGGCTGATGTAAGAGACACCGAAGAAGAAAGGCGTTCAATGGCTGATGTGATGAATCTTCTGCAAACAATGTTTGATAATATGAACAGTAATTTCGATAAAATAAATAGTCGTCTTGATGAAAGGGCGGAACGGTTGGATAAGTATTTCAATGAACAAAACGAAAAATTTGATGAACTAATAAATGATGTCAAGGATTTAAATAATGACATGAAAGAACAAAATGAGAAGTGGGAAAGAGATAGACGTAGATTAAAGGAGAATACAGAAAGTAAACTGAAACAGATAAGTGAATCTGATAATGAAGATAGTGAAACTATAGGTGGTAATCATGATGATAACATGTTAAGTGCTAATGAAAATCTGAGTAACGAAGGAGTAATTAACGAGGTAAGTGGTAATTATAATGAGTAGTTAACAAGTAATAATGGAAAAGTAGTTGAAAATGGGGTATCTGTATGTAAAAGTGATGGAGAAGAGCAGAAGGAAGAAATAGTGACCGTGGAATCTAAATAATATTCAAACAAAAAAATTAGAACAGTGTTTGGTGTTGAAAGTGAGAGTGAAGTAAGAAAGATGGAGGAATAGCACGTGCAAGTACAATATACAATCAACTACGTTAAAAACTAAAATTAATAAATATCAAAAGAGCTCGGAAAACGACGGGGGTATTAACAAGTGTAAAGAGTGAGAGAGCGTGTGTGGGGAACCAGGGAAAAATAAAATATAAAAGTACTGGTTGGTCATGAAAGATTATTCTATAAGGAATTGGTTTGTGTAATTTCATGTTTCTGAATTATGAAAGAGTAAAAGATAAAAAGAGAATAGAACATTGAATTTAAAAATAAATAAGATTTGTTTTACCAGAATATAACCATGTGTTAGTTGTAGTTATTTCGCCGTGAACCATTTCCTATACTTTGTGCTGAAAAACGTGTCTAACGTTCCGGGGAATTTTCTGAATTGTGGGAAGTCAGAAATTAAGGAGTGTTTTTAATTAAGGTAGAGTGTAAAGGTTTCCATATCTGTCCTTTAAAGATATTGGTGGCAGCCCTAAACTTCTGAAGGTAAGTTTGCGAGAAAAGATAGCAAGACTGGTAAGATTCTGGCAGTTATATTTTTTTTAAATAGTTTATTTCTTTAAATTCTTCTTCTTCATCTTCTTCTCCTGCTGATGTTTTATTTTCTGATGAAGCTGCACATGGTGTTGAACGATTATGAGAAGGCCCGGGAGCATCCATATCTTCATCTGAGAAAATGTTGTCTTCCTCGTCACTACTCTTCATCAATAAATCCATAACTTCCTTCTTGGATAAATAATTCTGTGCCATTGTAAACATAATATTCACACCTACTGTTTGCTAAAGAGAAGCACAAACAAGACTGAATAGATGTTCGACAGATAGAAAGTAATTATACCTTGCACGCAAAGTTGAGAACAATAGCCGTGGTAGCGAATTTGAAACAAAGACGCATACGCACTAAAAACAGACAGAAAGTAATGGTACCGGAGCAGGCAGAGTTGCGAACAATACCCGTAGTAGGGAAATTGAAACAAAGACGCATATGCACTATATCGAGTGTATATCGAAATAAAAGGTGCATAGGAAGGCTAACATACCACTAATGGCGAAAATAAATATATGCCAAGAGCCGCGAGTCGAAAACTCCGCGAGCATACATGTACGCCCAGAGCCGACTGGGCTTGCCAGCATCAGGGCAGAGCCGTATCGGCCTCTTTCCTGCTGGGCATACATGTATACCCAGAGCCGTGAAAGGGTTAAGACGTACCAGTGAGTTGTTTCTACAAAAGTATTTAATTTGGCATAGCCTGTTGTGTTATAGATAACACGCTGGCATAAAATAATAACAGTGATGTTTATAACAAAATTTTCTGTTTGTACATTTTTAGTGTAAATTAATCCATTATACTATTACGAACCATTACTGTGTGGTATGTAAGAATAGTTTCTATTTCCCAAGAAGTTTTAGGAATTAATAAATCTTATGAATATAATGTTTTTAAACAGAAACCCTTAAAGAAGCATAATTATACAAATAAATTAATTTATGCTATAATGTTGCCACTGCAAATATGTAATATGTCTATAATATTTGGCACTACAAAACAGTAGCGAAATTTGTAACAAAATTTTACCGTACAAATTAAAATCATGAAATTATACATTGTAATGTAGTGTGACATTATTGGTACACATTTATCCTGTAATTAAATTTATCACTGCGTGAGTAACAGTGATATATGTATGTTTAGTTGAAATAATTTTAAAGTCTTTGTTTCTGGCCATACATAGATTATACTTCTCACACATTTGTCTGGCTGCTACAACCTTCACGATGACAGAGTCCTGGGGTCTTAACACATCTGCGTTAGTGCTTGGCGAAATGATTCGCGTGGGTATGTCCCCTAAGTTAATGTAGCTTGGCATTTCACAACTTGTAAGTTGTATTTAAAGCTCATAGGTAATTTCATCCAGCATATTTTTGATTGCTGCATGCATACTGTTTCTTTACAATTCAACATTATTTCAGTGCATTACTGACAGATGGCAGTGTATCTCAAAACTGCTAATTTCCAATGCTTTACATGTCAATGTTTGTAACGGTTACTTGTGAACTATACATCTGGTATAGTGTTGGTATTGAAGTGGTACTCTTCAATTATATGATTAAACGTATTTAAATTTAAATTACTTTACCTTGTTCGGACGTAGAAATTAACCAAGATGTCGTCTAGTGTACTCAGCAGAGAAAAACAGGTAAATGCAAGTAAACAAGTATATAGTTATAATTCATGTAACACACTACTTTATTGTATTTGCTTCTCTTCTCCTTCTCTATTTGCTAACATTTCACTTACGCACAATTAACTATCGAGGTGACGACACCATCTGATTGAAATAACAAGCTTATCTCTTATTTCTTATAGTTAAATCATTTATTTAAAATTCTAAAACTTATTCATTAAATTTTTGATTAAAAGCAACCCAGAATTTCGCTCACATACACATTCATATCTTTTAAACCCCTTCATTTACATTTAGCACTTTTATGAATTTAGATATATTGATTGTTTTAAGTTTTTTCTGTTACTTGACTGGCGGCGTCTCTGCAGACAATGTGTCACTCTTATTACATTTTTGTTCACTGGTTGCGTCCAAAAGATGTTGCACTGATTAACTTTTGAAGATTTCACTGTTTACTGTTACTTTATATCATGCCAATTTTATAGTTTAAATCACATTTTTACTTTTAAACAAATTTTCGGCTCGCGAGCCGTTGTATTGCATCTGGCCGGATGACGTTCTGTCGTCGACTGACGCTGTTTTCTGCGCACCGGGCCAGAAAGAATGTACCTGTGCATGCTCAAACGCCTGAGAAAGTTGGCCGAGGGAGTGCGCAGTTGGAGGCGCGTACGCACCCTCTTTGAAAGTCTGCATTCCTGTGCCACAACGCGACAGTTTCGACGCTACAGTCAATTCACCGTAGTCTTGGTTACCATTCCCAATGTGTACCTTGCATTGACGGCTACTGAACAGTACCAAGGCTGGTTTAAAATAATTAAAATTGGTTTCACCCCTTTTGCCCCATTACAATACCCCCCCAATGAGAGGTTTTCTGCCGAAACAGAAAAACTCTCATTGCTAAACCCTAAGAGGATCGGTGAGGATATGGCGCTACCATACCAGATCCTCAACCAATATCTCCCCTTACATACATACTGGGTTGCCTTTAGCAAGTACTGGGTGCGTACACATATTCATTACTAATTACACACTCTCTGCACATTAATTATTATAATATAAAATTAATATAAAATTCAAATTTGGTTCCAACAGTTAAATAAATGTACGTACCCTATCGAAAATTTACTTGGATGTTACTTTACATTATTTGTTTCAATTAATTTAAACATAATTTTCAAAACTCAAAGTCTTTATGCATTTATTTTCTTTACAACTCCTCTTAATTTACCTGTTAACAATCCTGTTACACAAAATAAAATAAACAACTTATCCCTATCCCCTTATTCAAACACAATTACATATGATTATAAAATATACCATAATATAAACATCATGTATCAGCTGACACCTTCTCTACCTATAGTGAACATAAAAAATTAAAATAAAATTCTTTACGGCAAAGAACAAAATTTTTTTTTCTTCAAAAAAAATTTAATTTCCAAAAAGAATTATTTTGTCAATAAAAATTATTATTCAATCATTTAGTTAAATTGATTAACAAAAGAATCTACAAATCAATTATAAGGAACATACTACATATCTAACACCAGTCGTCAGCTGATGTCTCATGGTCAGGTGAATGACCTTACCCTAGATACACTTCAAAAAATTATACAATGTAAAATGCATCACACATTTTTATAATTCTTACACTCTAACATAGTACAACATTATAAAACATAATAAACTCCTTCTCGCTTAGAATTAATCTTTTCAATCAGTAAAGGCATTTATAAAATATCATATAGAGCATAACATATTTAAATCAATTACTTCTGAACAAGTTATCTATTGGAAAACGTTAATCATCTGCCTTTTGCATAGTATTTCTTGACTCAAAATAAAATCATTTAATTAGCTTATCAGCTAGTCAGCATCATTCAGTTTCAAATTATAATTCGTTACTCCCCTGAGTAATCGCCTTACCACACACACTATGACCCCCCTGGACTGTGGCGCCCAGTTGCTTCCACAAAAACGGAAGTTTTTTTAGTGGGTAGACGCTGCCTACCCCGTTCTTGCTTCGGCCTTACAAAACATTCGGTCTTACTCATGTCCGAAGACACCAGTAATCCTACTAAACTTAGGTATATGTCCTTAAACGGTCTACCATCCCATTCGATGGATAGCCGCTGTTCCATAGTTCTGGTGATTCCCCTGATTTACCCCCCGGTTAATTTCTAAATTCACCTCTTACAACGATAACAGCTATGGCCAGTTTAGGCAGAACGTGACGCAATGAGCCCCAACCATAGCTGTCAAAGCTAAGCCAATTCCACGGTCAGGGTTCGGTGAGGTCGTGACCGTCCGAAAGTTGGGGAATCACAAGTAAAAGATATTTATATGTGATATAGTTACCTTTAAAATTCACAATTTTCATTACATGAAATTCTTCATATTGATTACGTGCTCTAGTACCATTCATTTGCTTTCTTAACTTTCCTACTTGTGACCTTCATTAACATAAAATAGCGAGTACAACAAAATATTTACTTATTCACCTAAATTAGTATATTCTTACAATTGAATCTTTAATTATGCTTTAATTTAAAACTTATTAAAGAGAATTTACTCTATCTCCTTCCATTAAAATAAACATTTAATTTGCATCTAAATAAAAATTACAAACATTTCAATTTTTAGGTTTTATCAAAAAATCTACACAACTTATGGCTTTATTTTAGCTTTAAATTCTATTAACTCTTTATCTTGCTATATTTTGCTACCACATTTCAATTGTGAGTTACCATTAATCATTTTCATACCCTGTCCATCAAAACTTTCAAATTTATTACCAAATTCCTATCTTTTAATTGAATTTAATTTTTACTATAAACACTCATAATTATATCTTGACAATTATTAAAACATAACAAAAATTATTATTTTATAATAGTATTTTATAATTTATATTTTATATTTATAATTATATTAATTTATATTTTCTAATATACCGCCAACCATGGTCCGCCCGAAAATGGGGGAGGATCCCCTCTCTTTTAAATATACCATAATCTGTGTTTATGTATCAAAATCTTAATAAAAAAAATGTCTAACATCACTCAGCTAGATAATACTTCTTTAATTGGGTCACATTATACGTTCCTTTTATTTCTCGGGTTTGCAGATCTACCAAAACATAAGCATTCTCCATTTTCACTTCGCTAACTTCATAGGGACCATCGTATAATAGGAAGAATTTTTTAATCTCTTTGTCTAAAGCTGATGATTGATCATGGTTTTTTATTAAGACTAGTTGTCCTACCTCGTATTGGATGGGTGTCAAATTTCTGTCATGTCTTCGTTTACGCTGTTCAGCTTTACTCAACAGCCGCTCCTTTGCAGTCACCAGTTCCTACCATGTGGTATCTCCGTCCGGTTTGGAAATTTCATCAGTTCCTCTAATATGCGTGATGGCCTTCTCTGAAACATTAACTCCTGCGGGCTGTAGCTAGTGGATTCATGCAAACTACTATTAATGTATCCTTCCATCTTGTACACAAATGTGGCCCACAATGAATGTTTTTGTGGCAGAAAGTTCTAAACATTCGCCCTAATTCCTGCATAACACACTCACTAGGATTTGATTGTGGATGACACACCGAGGTATGTTTAACTAAAATGTTTTTCCAACCTAATGTTTCCCTCCAGGTGTTGCTGGTAAACTGAGAACCATGATCTGATAATATTATTTTGGGTCTCCCTATTTCAGTAATATACTCATTTACTATCTTCCTAGCTAACACCAAGGAGGTAGCTTTTTTAATCGGGTACAATTTTACAAATTTGGTAAAAACATCTAGTACAACAAATAAATAATTCACCCCTCCTCGACCTTTGGGTAGAGGGCCATATAAATCGACGGCAACTATTGCTAACGGACTGTTTGGTATTACAATATAAATATACAATGTAAATGACAATCTTTCACTACTTCAGGTATTATAACTTTAGGGATGCATACTTTGCAATCGTCACCTTGTTCATTTGTACGGTGAAATAAATGTTTATTATACAAACTAAAATGCTTTTCCCACTTGTTAGGTACGTTGGGTATCTGATTTAAGGCTATCATAATTCTACCAAGTTCGGTATCTCTTTCTTGTTCTGTTGCTAGGTTATTTACTAATTTTTTCATATCTACTCCCGCTTCTTTTATTATAAATATCTTATAAGTATTTGCCATATCTACTTCAGTGTTATTGTCAAAATCGGTTCTGGATAGGACATCAGCTACTACGTTTTCTTTACCCCTACAATACTCTATGGTTAAGTCATACTCTTGTAGTATTAGCATCCAGCGCACTAACCTACCATGCGTTAGTTTACAGTTTTTCAAAAATGTTAAAGCTTGATGGTCTGATCTTATTATTACTCTATTTCCTAACAAGTATGTTATGAATTTTCTACAGGCAAAAACTATTGATAGCGCCTCCTTTTCCGTTGTTGTATAATTCTTCTCACTAGTTACAAGGGATCTACTAGCAAAAGCTACCACTTTATGGTTACCACTCCCATCTAACTGAAACAATTCTACCCCGAAAGCGATGTCCGATGCGTCTGTGTATATATAAAATGGTTCTAGAAAATTAGGATGAGCTAATACTACTGTGTTTAAAAATTTATTTTTTATTAGCTCAAAAACGGTTTGTTCTTTTAAATTCCACTGCCATCGATTATCTTTATTTAACAAATGCCCCAATTGTACCGTTAAGTAAGAATATTTGTCTACAAATTGCCTATAATAACTACACAAGCCTAAAAAACTTTGTAACTGTTTCACATTTTTTGGTACTGGAAAATTCTGTATTATTTCTACTTAGGGTCTGTACTGATACCCTTGGCTGAAATTATGTGTCCTAAAAAATTAACTTGTTCTTTTAAAAATTCTGACTTCTTAAACTTAACCGTTATGCCATACTCATGCAATCTACGTAACACTCTATCTAACCTTTCGCAGTGTGTGTTAATGTCTGGTGATGTAATAACTATATCGTCCATATAAACGGTTGTAAATTCTAAAATCTCTCTCCCTAGTACGTAGTCTAAACATTTAATAAAAATTGAAACACTTACGTTTAGTCCAAAAGGTAACCTACGAAATTGATAGTTCCTGCCGTTGTATAAGAATGCCACATACTGACGAGATCCTTCCTCCAGCTCTATCTGCCAATACCCGGCTGTCAAGTCTAATGTTGTAATGTATTTGGTTCCATTGAAGCGTTGAAGAATTTCACTCACCAGTTCTGGCGATTCTCTGTCTGGAACAATTATTCTGTTTACCTGTCTCGCGTCTAAGCACAGTCTTATCGATAAATCTTTCTTGGTAACCACAGCTAAAGGGTTGGAATATGGTGAGGTGGATTTTTCTATTATATCTTCTCTCAACATCTTGTTTATTTCCTCTTGTACTAACCCCCTCTTAGAGTATGGT
This sequence comes from Magicicada septendecula, assembly GCA_034769895.1. Taxonomy (NCBI): domain Eukaryota; kingdom Metazoa; phylum Arthropoda; class Insecta; order Hemiptera; family Cicadidae; genus Magicicada; species Magicicada septendecula. The sequence goes on from CM068369.1 coordinate 382,646,776, forward strand.
ACCGGATAGGCTTTAGGCGCAAAAGGTGTTTTTTCTTTAACGATTAGTTTACCCTGAAAATCTTTTACTAAACCTGGTTCGTCTGAAAAAACTAATTTATTTTTATTTATTACTTGTACTATTTTCTCCCTATCTTGATAACTAAATTCCCCATCTTGGTATAGGATTTTATTCATTTTTTCACTCCAACTATCTTCAGTTTCAAATAATTCATGACTATTTACCCTTAAATTACAATAATTAATCATTAAGGGCCTAGATTCATTTATGTCATCAGAAATTAACGTTCCCTTACTAATTATTTTTAATGCTTTCATTTCTACAATTCTCTTTCGTATAAATGGTATTTCAATTATATTATTTTCATTATTTAATTTCATTGTCTGTGTATAATAATTTAACTCAACCTTAAAATTATTCAAAAAATCATTACCCATTATTGCTCCCATATTCAAACCTGGAATGACTAAGAAAGGTACATTTATTGTGTGTTTATTTATCTTTAGCTGTAACATTATTTGCTTAGTTACTTTTTTACTGCGAACACCTGTTACCCATACAACACTAATTCCCAATACTGGTAGTTGTGGAATTGTCTCTGTAGTTTGATTTTTTATTTTTTCAAAAATTTTATCATCAATTGCGGTCAGCTCACTCCCTGAATCTACTATAAAAGTGTATTTGGAATTAAACACTTCGGCTTCAAATTCTGCCATACCAAAATTATTGCTACTCTCCCCCACTTCTTCATCGGATAAATCATTATGTATATTGGTAATAAGTGACCCTATTGTCATGTGAGTTCTAGACGGCTGGGGGCTTTCCTTTTCAACCGCCCTGATTAGTTTAACTATACTGGAGGTGGTGGTTCGCTGTAAACCCCCCTATGATCCCCTCTACTGTTTTGGTTATTAGAAGGTGCTTCAACACCCCTAGTGTCGTTTGGGTTACCAACATATCCCCCTCTATCTCTGTGGTTAAAATTTCCCGGAATTCCCCGATTACTGGTGAAACCTCTCCCCCTATTACTCCCTCTAAACTCACTATGATCAAAACCTCTATTATAATTCTCTACTCTCCCTTGAGCACTACCCCTAGGACCCCGACACCTATAGCATTGATTTCGCGAACTATTATAGTTACTAGCTCTACAACTAGGGTTTGGACATAACCTTGCCCCCCTTCTCCGATCTATTCATATTATTAACAAAACGGTCTGGTTGTCTTACTTCTGTATTCATTTGCCTTGATTCGTATCTCTAAACTGATACTTACTATCTTCTTCCTCTTTCGTACTCTTGTACGCTTCTAGTATTTTTTCTAACTCGGCTATGTTAACAAACTCCTGGGTTCTGATTGTGGACCGTATATCCTTAGGTAAATGCTTACTAATGTATCTTATAAAAGATGAAAGAGGCATTGGTGGTTCTAAATATTTAACCTGGCTATATAGTCGTGTCACATACGATGTAATACTCATATGTTTAATATTAAAATTACCCGATCCCATTATTGTACTGCGTAAACCCTCTTGTTTTTCCTCTCACCAGTATTTATTTTTAAAGGCTTGTTCAAACTCATTAAAGTCTGCCCAGTTATCATTATGAGCATCCGCCCAAATTTTAGCATCCCCTTTAAAATATTTTAAGATGCGTACTAATTTTATATCCCAACTTTCTTCGTTATATTTATTGAAACTTTTTATTGCGTTTAAAAATTGTATTGGGTTCACCCCCCCCTACGTTCATTACTGAAATAACCTAACTCAACTTCAATGTTCACTCTCTCACTCACATTAGTTAATTTTTGGTTAATTGCTACACTTAAATCTTCTCTGACTTTAATTATTTCTTGTTCGTGTTCTGTTTGTTTACTTTTCAAATTAGTTTGAATTGTATCAATTTGTTCAATGTTATTTTTGAATTCCTTATTAATATTTTCTTGTATCTTATTTGCTTCCTTAATTCACTCACACTCCTCAATCACATTTTGAACATTACTGTCAATTTTGTCATTTTGTTTTTTAATTTTATCATTAAATTTATTTGTTAACGCGTCAGATTTTTTGTTTGTCTAATAGAGACTAATGTTTCTCGTTTTGTTTTTCGTTAATTGTTTTTATATCACTCTTCATCTCGGTTCGTATTTTGTCTACATTTATAGTCATCTCACTTTTCACTCCAGCTATAGTCTCATTCATACTTTCCAATCGACTGTTCATATTTACATCACTCATTCTCAGTTCGCTTCTTATGTTCGCAAACTCGTTATTTATGTCTATAAGTTTATTATTTACTACATTGATTTCAGATTTGATTTCAGTTTTGAATTCATTTAAACTTGTGTATCATTATTCTTATCAAACTTGTTATTCATTTCTTTCACTTCTACGCTATTTGCGTTTATCTCTGTGTTGATTTCAGTTTTAAATTCGTTCAAATTCGTGTTTTGTTGGTCAAATTTACTACTCATCATTTCCATAAATAATGCTAAATGACTAAGTACGTCTACATTGTCGATTTTACTACTCTTAGCGTCTACCGTCTCAATCGTTATTTCGTCTGTTGTATTGTCTACGCTCTCGTTAATATTTGTCGATATTAAATCGTCTTGCGTAACGTTTAAAATTGATTCTCCCTCTACCCCCTCATATAAATTTGCACTCTTATTTTTCTCTGCCATTTTGACCAGGTTGTAAATTAATTTAATGTAATTTTAGTTTACAACGTCGCTGTAAGGGCGCCAATTGAAGTGGTACTCTTCAATTATATGATTAGACGTATTTAAATTTAAATTACTTTACCTTGTTCGGACATAAAAATTAACCAAGATGTCGTCTAGTGTACTCAGCAGAGAAAAATAGGTCAATGCAAATAAACAAGTACATAGTTATAATTCATATAACACACTACTTTATTGTATTTTCATCTCTCCTCCTTCTCTATTTGCTAACATTTCACTTACACACAATTAAATATTGAGGTGACGACACCATCTGATTGAAATAACAAGCTTATCTCTTATTTCTTATAGTTAAATCATTTATTTAAAATTCTAAAACTTATTCATTAAATTTTTTAATTAAAAGCAACCCAGAATTTCGCTCACACACACACACACACACACACACACACTCATATCTTTTAAACCCCTTTATTTACATGTAGCGCTTTTATGAATTTAGATATATTGATTGTTTTAAGTTTTTTCTGTTACTTGACTGGCGGCGTCTCTGCAGACAACGTGTCACTCTTATTACATTTTTGTTCACTGGTTGCGTCCAAAAGATGTTGCACTGATTAACTTTTGAAGATTTCACTGTTTACTGTTATTTATGTCATGCCAATTTTATAATTTAAATCACATTTTTACTTTTAAACAAATTTTCGGCTCGCGAGCCGTTGTGTTGCATCCGGCCGGATGACGTTCTGTCGTCGACTGACGCTGTTTTCTGTGCACCGGGCCAGAAAGAATGTACCTGTGCATGCTCAAACGCCTGAGAAAGTTGGCCGAGGGAGTGCGCAGTTGGAGGCGCGTACGCACCCTCTTTGAAAGTCTGCATTCCTGTGCCACAATTTTATATTTATAAAATACTTATTTTAATTTTATATTACAAAGTTACTGATAACTTCTTGACTGAAGATAAAATATTATGGTAATTTAATTTCAAATCTGGATCTGAATTGAATAATGTAGAAAATGAAGAGACATTTTGATCTGACAATACAGGTTAACCTACATAATTTGAGGTTACTTCATCTCACTGTTTACTGCCAGTGTCCAAGATAACGAACTATAGAAAGTGTTACGAATGGCAAGACACCAGAATAGTGCGGATGCCTTGGTACATGCTTTGTAGTTTGAGGCCACCAAATCACCGTCTGGGTGGACAAGTCAAAGTGCGCGCTAAAAGATCGCAATGGCACATACGAGGAAGAAGAACAAGGAACAGAGACTCGATGGTCGGCACCACAGAATAAAATAAGAAAGCACGGAAGACCAAAGTGTTATAGATGTGGGAAACTTGGACATCTACAAAGAGATTGTTGGGTTAGAATTCAGCAGCAGGGAGACAAGCAGTAGTCAGTACAACGAGGCGTGTGCTGACTAACTGGAGGAATGAAGCCCCTAGACAATATGCAATTTCTACACTTCAGAAAAACAGCAGGAGCTTGGTGGTTACCGGACTCGTTCAAGAAAGGCCAATCTCGATTACAATTGACACAGGTGCAACACTTTCCATTGTGTGGCCCGACATGGTGAAAGATCTCAAGCCAATCTGGTGCTCTTGCAGCTTGCGAACAGATACTATAGACGGCCTATAAAAGTGTTTGGAAAAGTGGAGATACACCTACGCCTTGGTCGACTTGAGTTTAATCACCAAGTACTTGTTGCAGACATTGTGGATGAAGCAATTCTTTGTGTGGACGTTACGAACGCATACGGATTTATAGTTGAAAACAATGTCATGAGAATCGGAGGAGAAGAGGTAATGCTCTCCACAATGACTACATCAGAAAAATCGATGGACATGATAAACCAAGTGGCCGTAACTGTTCTGCTAAACTCCGAAAAGATCATCATTTTTAGAACTGAGGTAGATACAGTAAAATTGAAAGTTAAGGGCATATGCGCAGAAACCAATTTATGGATGGACGAGTCCACTTTTAAATTGTGAATGGCGGGAGGGTAAGAGAGAATCAGCTGGTATGCAAGTGAATGTGTTGCCAACTTTGCGTGTGATGTTTTAGTTACCCGTACATTGTTAGTTACTGTATGACGTACTATCTCAGTCTTGCATTTGTTATTAAAATTTATTATTAATTATGTAATTGTTTTACAGTCACTCATTTTTATTAGTTATTTAATTTTTTAGTTAATTTCTATTGGTAGTTTTTATTCTATAATTACTGTGACAATACGATCTATGTAAACTGAATAAAATATGACTTTCAAATTTGGAATGGTATGAATCAGCCAGTGTGACGTAGGCATTACCGTCACAAAAATAAATAACCCAACCATATATGGGCACAAATTTTTATCGATCCGACTGACGTCAGAAGAATATCACAAAATGAACACGTTTTTATAATACTGAAACGAAATCCGAGCTTCTACATCTTCAAACCGTAAGGCTGTGTTAACCCAGTCCGCGGACAAAGTCGATTTAGGTCTTTAAAAAGTGAAAAATGTATTTAACACCAGTATAAGCAAATCTCTGCAAGTGACAATGTAATTGAAAAAGTTAACTAACAGTTTCGAACAGTCTTCGTGAGTGTTGGAGTAAAACGTTTTGAACGAGCCATGGTGCAGCATGTGGAATAACTGCTACAGCTAAGTACTTACAACTAGATCAACTGACCGACGAGTAATATTGCATTCAGAAAAATGAGATCTCAAATTAAAAGGGGGTTGTAAATGAATGAGAGATAGAGAGTGAAAGCGAGGTACTGGTTGGCCTTCATGAAAGTTAAGTAAATTTAATTTGATCTAATAGTGATTATGTATGTTCATTGTGGTGTGATTTGTTAATCACCAAGTAAATAGCGGAACACCCTTTGAATTTATAAATGAAAATAAATAATAATTTCAATTTCACCATGACCACATGTCTAATGTAGTTATTGCGCTGAAACCTAGTATGTTTCCATCGTCAAAATCTTGCCTAATCGAACTTTAGAATCTTCTGAGTCAAGGGAAACAAAGTGTTCAAATTAAACAAGTGTTATTTAATAGAGTGAAATGGTTTGCATATGGTAACCGCAAATATGCTGGCGACCCTGGAATCTGTTGAGGAAATGTAAGGTAGGTGCGAGGAATAAATCGCCAAGGTAGGTAATATTTTGGGCGGGTATATTTGAAAAAAGTTAAGATCCTTTACAATTGGCGAATCCCTGCCAGGATTTTATGTAAATTTTACGTAAAATAGGCCTGAAATTTGACATTGGGGATTAGGCTTGGGAGCGATGGCAAATTTTGAAAAAATTTGTAGGTTAAGACATTCAAAATAGCACGTGGTCTGAAAAGTTTTTGTTTAGTATATATAAACACTCATTTATCTCAGTAATAAATTGTAATCAGTATTTAACTAAAAATAAGTAAAATATGGAGAATAATGAGGAGGAAGTCAGCTTGTCTAACTCAACTGTCATTAATGAATCAGAAAGTCAGTCAACTTGTGTATTAAATAAAGAGAGCAGTATAATCGAGTCAATTATAATGAGTAAAGCGGAAGCAGAATCTACTCCCATAACAACCAAAGTAAAAGAATGGTCAGTGGTCGATATAATGGATTATATGAAAAGACGTTTTGGTGAGAGTGACGAAAAATGGGATAAGTTAATAGCGTCACAAAAACAAAGTATTGAGAAAATGAAAGTGGGGAAAAAAGATACAGGTGGTAAGTGTATTGAGAATATAAATAATGAAGTGATAGTTAACAAGTTAAGTAATGGTGTTAATTATAATGATGATTATAATGTTGAATAATAATAAGAAAGATATAGTGGAAAATGGGGTATCTAAGAATGATACGGTAAGTAATAGTAGAGATGATGAGAATGTAATGGGAGTTGAGGTTAGTGAGGGGGTAATAATAAGTGTTAATGAGCTGGAAAGAGAATGGAGGGAGAGTTTAAGAGAATATGGGGGGTGGAGGGCAAATTTTCCCCGTGGTGTTGTAGGTGAAGTAAAGGGTTCACAAGTGTTGTTAGAGGATGTAAGTTCCTCGACAATTTATTTGGGAGACAAATGGTCTACAGATAATCCCTTTATGCATTATGATTTCCCTGGTAAAGCCAGGATGTGTTTTAATAATGTTGTGTTGCCCTTTGCGTGGAATGAGAGTGTGAAACGGGGTTGGGAAAGTGATTTTAAGAGAGAGGGAGAGATGGAGATGTTCAGGTTAAATAGAGGTTATGAGGAGTTAGTTAAGAGGTTAAACATTGAAAGAGTTGGTTATGTGAAATACTTACCTTGTGCAATAAATGTTGATGATAACACTGTTGAGAATAAGCACTTACCTGTGGATAGAATTGGGGTACTCGTAGCAGATGATGACTATTTTGAGGAAATCATACCAAGGGTGACTGGACTATAAACGATGTAGACAGATTTTATGATTTAATAATATGCAATAATTATATTAATTATTATTTTGGTATTATGATAAAAATTGAGAATATAAATAGTTAGTATATTGATTGTAACAAAAGGAGTTCAATTAAAAATGAAATGTATTATGATAATGTAAGATTGCTGTTTGATGATGGAGGTTAGATATGTAGTGTTGATGAACATTTAATTATGTGAATGTAATGGTTTTTGAAATTGGCTAACTTATGAAATGAGTTTTGGTAAACAATGACATTGGATATGACATAGATTGTATATAAATTTGTATCGATGTTAAATGTATTATATATGAGGTTATGTTGATATGATAAGGTATCAGTGAATACATTGTATTGTCTGTGTGTGTGTGTACATTGTATGTTAAGTAATCAATGTTTATAATTGTGATTGGGTTTATGACAATGATAATATTTTAGTTGATTGAATAATTGACAGTAGGTGATTATATTTTATGATGGAATTAAGTGAATTTAAAAGGTTTTAAATAATGTAATTAAATTAATTGAAAATGTGGATCTTAGTAATACATTTTTCAAATTTATTTTTGATTTGAATTATATAATAACTGGTTAATAATTAAAATGTTATGATTAAAGTGTTGAATAGAAATGCAGAGTTGAAGTTACAAAGTGAGCATTGAAAGAGTCAATAGAGAATGAATATTGAAGTTGTAATGTTTGCAATTTTTATTCAGATTCAGAGGTGAGATCTTTCATGTTAACATGATGATGGTAATGTTTATTTTGAATTGTATAGGATATTAAGCAATGATGTGGAAGGAGGATTGTAAATTTGTTAATGAATAAATTCTTATTGAATAAAAAAAAAATAGAATTGATATTTATTGTTATGATACTGATAGTAACGAAGTATGGGAGTAGATTTTTCTAATTACCTATGTATCTGTAGTAGTGAATAAATTTTGATTTTTTTGTATTAATCATGTGTATTGTATAAAGATAGCAGTAGTAATCTGCATTAATGATGAGGAACTTGAGAGATAAAATGAGATGTTTAAATGAAAACGTCATATGAAATTTGTGTTTACTTGAATTAGTAAATCATTTTGAAGTTGGAATTAGAACTTCCAAGAGAATGTCGATGTTAGATGTTTAGAAGAAAGTATTATATTATGTTGAGGATATTTCTGTTAAACAATGTTATGTGTACATTTAGAAGTTAAGAAAAAGCCAGTACTTCGAAAAAGGCAAATCAGTACGGCTAAGAGGAAACCAAATCAGTTCAGGATATGGAAAAATGAAAGGCCGTTTAGTAATGTTTTATTGATTGTTTGAGAGTCTGGTGACACTGTGGTGGCGACCCTGTGCTGGCCAGCGCGTCAGAGCAGGGGCGTCTAGTGCCTGACTGGCTTTATGGTGTTGGATTCTACAGCAGGAAGTCCAGTAAAGTCATGCAGGGCCGCAGTCACTGGATTAGGGGGGTGAGTAACCCATGATTTTAATAAAATTTAAGGGAGGTCATGGCACCATATCCGAACTGGTCCTTTTAGGTTATGTCAATGAGAGTTTTTATGCTTAGGCATAAAACCTCTCATTGAGAGGGTATTGTGACAGTACAAAATGGGTATAATTATTTTAATATTGTGCAATAATACGATCTATGTAAACTGAATAAAATATGACTTTCGAAATTGGAATGGTATGAATCAGCCAGCGTGACGTAGGCATTACCGTCACAAAAATAAATAAACCTAACCATATATGGGCACGAATTTTTATCGATCCGACTGATGTCAGAAGAATATCACAAAATGAACACGTTTTTATAATACTGAAACGAAATCCGAGCTTCTACATCTCCAAACCGTAAGGTTGTGTTAACCGCAGTCTGCGGACAAAGTCGATTTAGGCCTTTAAAAAGTGAAAAATGTATTCAAAGCCAGTATAAGCAAATCTCTGCAAGTGTCAATGTAATTGAAAAAGTTAACTAACAGTTTCGAACAGTCTTGGTGAGTGTTGAAGTAAAAAGTTTTGAACGAGCCGTGGTGCAACATGTGGAATAACTGCTACAGCTAAGTACTTACAACTAGATCAACCGACCGACGAGTAATAACTATATATCTATTATTCAAATATTGCATTCAGAATAAAGAGATCTCAAATTAAAAGGGGATTGTAAATGAATGAGAGAGAGTGAAAGCGAGGTACTGGTTGGGCTTCATTAAAGTTAAGTAAATTTAATTTGATCTAATAGTGATTATGTATGTTCACTGTGGTGTGATTTGTTAATCACCAAGTAAATAGGGGAACACCCTTTGAATTTATAAAATGAAAATAAATAATAATTTCAATTTCACCATGACCACGTGTCTAATGTAGTTATTGCGCTGAAACCTAGTCTGTTTCCATTGTCAAAATCTTGCCTGATCGAACTTTAGAATCTTCTGAGTCAAGGGAAACAAAGTGTTCAAATTAAGCAAGCGTTATTTAAAAGAGTGAAATGGTTTGCATATGGTAACCGCAAATATGCTGGCGACCCTGGAATCTATTGAGGAATTGTAAGGTAGGTGCGAGGAGTAAATCGCCAAGGTAGGTAATATTTTGGGCGGGTATATTTGTAAAAAGTTAAATGACTTACAATTGGCGACACTGCCAGGATGTTTTAAAAAGAATTGTAAGTTACTTTACATTTGTAATTATTTGTGTTATCATACAGTAACGAGATTTGATAAAATGGATACTTCTCCTTCAACTAGCAAAGACAGGAAAGTTATTCATAGTAAAGCACGGGAAGTAATAACACACAGTTTTTTGTGGTCCAGGATTAAAAAGATTCTTGCAATTAAATTAATACGAAGAACGCGTTCCTTTATGTAATTATAGACTGTAGAGATAGTCGAGTGTAATTAAGGATTGGAAGTGTACAGTTTGCAAATTCCATTGTGATAAGAATGATCAGAAAGGCTGTAGTTTTTTACATCTCAGCAGTACACAATGACAGAATCAAACAACACTCATATATGTTTATCAAACATTCTGATATGTAACAGCAACAAATTCCGATATGTGTGAACAGTACATCTCATTTGCTTGATTTGTATAGTAATACAATTACAATATTATTATTATTATTATTTGATTTATGTCGGAAACAGTAAACGTATAATTCTTTTTTTTAAGCCAGCTGTGTGACTAGGCACACACACACACACACACACACACACAGATAGAGGTTCGTGGTGACACATTTACAAACAAACCTTAACAGTTGTGACTTTTTGTTACTATTAGAAACGATATTCATAGGTTGACAACAGCGTCGCTGATAACAACAGTTCTCTTCTCACATCTCACAGTGACTCCCTCCACATCACCTTTCCCCTCTGACTGTAAGCGTTTCGCACATTTTCATGCTCTTACCTTTCAATTTTACTTTTCTAGGGGCAACCAGTGCTCTATATTCAAACCCCATGTAATTAGCACATGGGGCATACTAATTGCCACAAGTTTAGTAAAACCTGATGAAATTGGAGATGTGCTTATTAGAGTGGCGAATATTTTGGATCAAGCTATCACTTTACAACGCAATACGCTCCAAGGCAAATTGACTCCTGTGGTCTGGGTAGCTGGAATGACACAACAAAGACCCAGTGCTTCGGATAATTCCAAATTACCAGAGGGACCGCAGGAATTATTGAACAGATCTAACAACCTCTCAAGTGGTGAGGTAAAAGAACTCAAGACGGTTTTTACATGAATTCAAAGATTCCTTTGCAGTTCGGGAACAGTCATTGGGAGGAACCTCTCTTGTACAACATCGCATCAATACCAGGGAGACAACACTGATACGCCAACCTCCTCGAAGGCCTCCATTAGCTAAGTAAGAGGAAATATCTTGGTTAGTACAAGACATGCTGACAGATGAAGTAATCGAGCCTTCGTCAAGTGCTTGGTCTTCTCCGGTAGAGTTGGTAGTGAAGAAGGATGGTGGATTGTGTTTCTGTGTAGACTACTGGAGGCTGAATGATAATACAAAGAAAGATTGCTATCTGTTACCTTGCGTTGTGGATACACTTGAAACACTGTCCAGAGCACAGTGGTTTTCCACATTGGACCTGAAGAGTGGATATTGGCAAGTGGGTCTTCATCAAGAAGACAAAGAAAAGACCGCTTTCTTGACCCAAGTGGCTTATTCCAATTTAACGTCATGCCATTTGGACTCTGTAATGCACTGGCAACATTCGAAAGATTGATGAACCTGGTACTCTGAGGCCTGACGTGGAAAACTTGCCTTGTTTATTTAGACGATGTCATAGTCATCGGGAAAACTTTCAAAGACCATTTGGAAAACCTTACGGTTCTGGCTATAATTCATGGTGCCCAACTAAAGCTGAGCCCAAAGAAGTGTTCTATATTCCAGAAGGAAGTACAGTATCTAGGCTATCTAGTTTCGGCAGCAGGTGTTAGCATGGATCCTAATAAAGTAGACACCATAAGATACTGGCCAGTGCCAAAGAGTAAACATGAAGTTCAGAGTTTCCTGGGGTTATGATCATATTACAGACGTTTTGTGAAAGGCTTTGCAACTATCGCTAAACCACTACATGAGCTAACGGAACATAAACGAAACTTCCAGTGATCGAGAGAGTCTGATCAAGCATTTAGAACTTTAAAAATTGTATTACGTTCACAGCCAATTCTCGCTTTCCGCGTTTCAGAAGGGGAGAACATCATAGACACAGACAAACAATACTGGTCTAGGAGCAGTTTTGTCTCAAGTGCAAAATGCTGAAGAACGAGTAATGCCATATTACAGCAAACACTTTCTAAACCAGAGAGAAATTATTGCGTTACAAGGAGAGAGCTGCTGGCAATCATCCGAGCTTTGGAGCACTTCCATGAATACCTCTATGGAAGGGAGTTTTCACTACACACCGACCATGCTGTGCTTGCATGGCCCTTAAGATTTAAAAATCCGGAAGGCCAGTTGGCAAGGTGGCTTGAATGTCTGCAAGTGTACTTCTTCAAGGTATAACATCTGCAGGGGCGCCTGCATAGTAATGTGGGTGGCTTATCATGAAGACCGTGCCCAGAAGACTGCCGACATTGCCACAGAAAGGAAGAACAAAATGCCAGCGAACATGTTCCCATTACTGTAGATTTACTGGCAGACGGCTGGACGACACAAGATTGTCGACAAGAACAGATGACTGATGAAGAAATTGGACCGATCTTGTCAGCAAAAGAAGAAGGTTGCCACCTGGATTGGCAAGTTACCTGCCATGGTTCCGAAGTGCTGAAGGGCTACTGGGCACAATGGGAATCCCTTACCTTAGAGAACAGATTGCTGAAGTAGTTGCCCGAAGTAGAGTGCAGTCTGTTTTGAAGGAGATGCATGACGGAATGTCTGGGGGGTATCTTGGCATTAACCCAACCCTTGACAAAATATGGATGCGATTCTATTGGATTCATCTTCGCCACGACATAGAGGAATGGGTTCAGACATGTGAAATATGTGCTACAAGCAAGGGCCCACAAACTAGAAGGAGGGGAAAAATGAGACAGTAAAACGTTGGTCTGCCTTTCGAGAGAATTGCCATAGACGTTGCTGGACCATTCCCAGTTACTGACGATGGAAACCAGTACATCATGGTTGTAGGTGACTACTTTACTAAGTGGGTGGAAGTCTATGCAATTCCAAATCAGGAGGTTACGGCTGTGGCAAAGCAGTTAGTTCACAACTTCTGTTGCCGTTATGGAGCCCCTATGGAAATCCATATGGATCAAGGGAGAAATTTCGAATCAGGAGTTTTTAAAGAATTATGGCATCTACTCGGAATTCAAAACACCAGGACAACGCCTCTGCATCCTCAGTCGGACGGAATGGTTGAGAGATTCAATAGGACACTTGAACACCATCTTTCGAAGGTTGTTGACGAGAACCAAACAGACTGGGACCAATGTATGCCACAATTCCTCATGGCGTATATAGGTCATCAATTCACGACACAACTGGCATGACCCCAGCAAAATTGGTGTTTGGGCGGGAGATTCGTCTTCCTGAGGACTTAATGTTCGGATCACCTGAGACTCAGTCCCAAGAGCCGCAGAACTATACCTCGCAATTAGAAAACCAACTGCGAGAAATGAATCGCTTGATAAGAGGACGGCTAAAGATTGCCAGTGATAAAATGAAAATTCGGTACGACATTCGCAGCAATAGTGTGGGTTTCCAAGAAGGAAATCAGGTCTGGTTGTTCAACCCAAAGCGCTGGCGTGGTCGCTCACCTAAGCTTCAGATTAACTAGGAAGGACCCTACACTGAAAAAAGAATCAACGATGTTGTGTATAGGATTCAACAGGAAGGACAGTGAAAGTTCAAAGTCATCCACTTGGATCGTGTGGCCAAGTATTACTTCATAGATGGTTTGCCAGTTCGGGATAAACAGGCTTAAGGAGGAGGCAGTGTTACGACATTACAGAACAGTCTACGTGTTTATCGAATGTTCCAGAGGAATCCGGCTGTAATCCGTGGTGTAGGTGAATCTTGACGCATTAGCTAGACTGTGGCAGAAACCGCGCGAACTGTCAAGGCTACAATGAATTACACTCTAATGTTATCCTTTATTGTTCATGCACAGTATGGAATATTCTAGTATTTCAGCAGGGTATAAATACAAGTACTCAGCAACGATCAGTTTCAGTTTGAGTTGCGATATATCTCAGTGCGGTTCGGGTATTGTGGCAAAGTGTTACGTGTTTTATGTGTTGTGCGGGACGATTGTTAACGACAGTTTTGTTTTATATTAGTAGACATTTTTATTGCGTGTGAACAATTTTTATTTTATTTGTTATAAGAGACTGTCTTGTTAATTACAAACTGATTAATTGTGATAATTAAAGCTGGTGATTAGTGACGTAATTGGTGTCTTGTATTTTGTTTTACAATGTACCATACGATGATCAGTAGACCAAGTCATAACAATATGTTTCTTGAAGTGATCCCCTCCAGAATGTAGCTCTAATACACCCATTGTGTGTGTCGCCTGCATTGATAGAACCCCCCCCTCCAGTGTGTTGGTCACATGTTATTATTATTCAGCAGACAAAACCTCACCTTTTAGTTCTTATTTGATACAGTGGGTTATTTAGTCATCAAATCAAAGAATTTGTGTGTATACAAATCAAAGATATGTATAAGTGTGTGTGCGCGCGCGCGCAACCTGAAATAACCTGTACAATGTACAATAACCTGTCAGCAATAGAACGAGATATAAAAAAACTTGTTTGTGTTCGGCAAACACAAGGGTGACGTTGATTAAGAAATACTAAGTATACATTTTTATATAATTGTATGGTTTTTTTTTTAATTACAAAGAGTATAAAGAAAAGATCTGTGAATTGTTTTGCAGGTAGGGCAAAGGGCACTGGAAAAAAAACAAGTTCTGAAGGGGGATAAAAGTTTGATAAATACTGATCTAATCCTCTTTTCACTATTTACTAGACAGCGTAAAGAAAGCATTGTGGATATAATTCAAATGGAGATTTCACTGATGTTAGCCTGACTGAAAGTGTTGTGGCTCAAATTTATAGTTACTGTGTTGGAAAATAAGAATATTATGTACACAAAATTAAACAGTGTAAACTTATGAATACAATGGATAGTAATTTTACCTAAGTCAGACACTTTCTCTTATGTGAAATGAAATAGGGACATCAAATATGACTGCAAAAAGTGATTAGTGAGGAACAACTTTTTTGATTTTTGTCAGTAACTTTTAATCAGTGGGAAAGTTGTACCCAATAATTTGAAATTAGTTACGAACTGTACAAGTTATCTATACAATCTGTGGTTGGCCCATTTCATAGTAAGTGATTCTGAAAATCTATTTCCAAACCTTAAAAAATTTGTGACTGGAAAGTGTTTTTCATTAAATGAAGAGATAATGGCAGCTGTAGAGGCCATATTTTACGGATCTTGCAGAATATTACTTCAAGACAGGGATCGAAGATCATTAGAGAAGCGTTGAACCAAGTGTATTGAAGTTGGGGGAGATTATATAGAAAAATAAAGTCATTTTTGTAACAATTAACTTGTTTTTTCATTTCCATTCTGCGAACTTTTCAACTATCTCTTGTAAGTAACTACACATAACAAAAAATGTTCAACCTCTGATGTTTTTCAATTACTCTCCCAAGTCTACGTTGGACAAAAAGAACAGATTTCCATGCGTGTGTAATAATAGTTCCTGCTAAGACAATACACAAAGACATTAAAACATATACCCAAATTCTAGTTTTATCACATACACATGGTAATATGAAAGTCATTAGAACCTAGGAACGCATGTGTACTGTATTAACATATAGATAGAACTGTACTCACAGCCCTATTAGACTTTGTCAATCTGATTGTACTTAAGACAAGTATCTCATTCAAAATACGAGCAAGTTCTGCAGCTTGGGGATCTCATTAGTAGATATAACTTTTACCTTCATGTGTAGGTCTGTAAAATTAATTTTCTGTAGCTACAGTTACCGTGAACACACACAGGTGATAAGCAAATTAAGTTTCCTAAATTTAAAGACACTAAATATTGAAGAATCATGCGGGGTAAGTGTCTGACAGAAGGTGCTTAGAGTCTGGTGGAGAACAGTAGCAAAGGATCATCAAAAATGGTAAAGATTTCTTCAGGAGGTCAGGCTCATTGATTGGTTGTATCTCTGTTGGATGATGATGCCAACATCTTACACTATAGACTTTCACCATTGTTAAACATTAATTACACACACAATGCTTCAGCCACTCAGAATCAGTGCGTATGTATGGTCACACAACAAAAACTGATCTATAATTTAAAAAAAATTATATATAATTACACAACAAATAAAGTAAAATAAAAAAATGACACGCATAAATAAAACTTGTGAATAATGTCCACAGACTGTAAGAGTTTCCACCCATTTCCACAACGAATCCAGGTGTGAGAGTTCCTGTCTGTGGAAGGTATAATGACTAAAAACCTACAGACTCATGGCCTTATTAGCAAGTTGTGTTTATGCAATTATATTTCTTTTTTTTTTTAATTTTTACAAGACATTTTGTTAAAATGTTCTGGTACTTCAAAAAGGCAACCACTGATTATGAACAGTCAAAATGTTGTGTTAGTATGTAATTAACATTTTATGATAATTTGAGTCCAGAATACTTTTGTATTGCAGTGCAAAAAAGAAACCACTTATTTATTTTAAACTAGAATGTTAAGATTTGAAAAAATAAATTGGTACTTGTGTAGTTATATAACTAACCACCGATATCAGTATCAGTTTTTATCACTATTGATATGTTTCATGTTGTCATCAAAGTAAGGAAAACAGACAGAGTGTTCAGTAGATGTGCAATTTAGACCATGAAACAAGTACATCCAATAGCAATTAGACATGATAAAATATGTTGTATGGTTTAATGTATTTAAGCAGAAGGTTATGAAAGTGGTTTCGGTTCAATTCGTCTGTACCTATGTGCCAAAACCCTGTGCCTATTGTACAAGTTGTAGGCTGTGGTGACATAGGTCAGTGGGCGTAGGTAAGTAGATATTGGGTTTATTTGCTTATTACTTTTCTTGAGGTGAAAGTTTTTCAACTAAAGCAAAAATGCCTTTCCTGACCTTATTCTTGAATATTTGAAGTGGTTTGCTCCCATTAGTCTGAATTCCGTTTATGTAATATATGTTAATATGTGCTGGTGTTTTTATGTGTGAAGGTTATGTATACCCACTGGTTGTGGTTTTATTTATTACTTTCATGAGTGGCAGTGTTTTAATACACCAAAAAACAATTTTCCTAAGCTTTTAGGAATTATTGCTGTATTGGAGTGATAGTGGTCTCAAATATTTCTACTCGTAATTTTGTACAAACCAAACCTGGTTGGTAAATAACCTGAAGATGGCTTGACTGCCCAAAGCGCTCATCAATACCAATAACAACTTAGTGGTTTGTACAAAATTACTAGTAGAAAAATTTTAGGAATTAGTCTGGCAAGACAGCATCTAGATGGAATGTACTAATTGTTAAGGGGGTGGATAATGCACAAGTACACAAAATTAAAATTTAATTTAAATGTATCATATTTCTAGTAAAATTTTATACTTTAATTAAAATTTACTTAGAATATTTTAACAAAACTATTGTTGGAACCATAGACCAGACCCCAACCAATGAAAAGATTAGTCACTAATGTGGGGTGTCAAGCTCAAATCACTGTCCTTTAAGTGTTTGCATTGATTTCAGTAACAAGTAACAGACTATACAGTGGCCAAACTTTTTCCTGTGGCTCTTGATTTGAGTTAAGAATTTTGTTTGTAATAACTACAGAAAAGGACTTTCTCACTAAATGTGACTCTTCTGTTAAAGTTAAGAAACTTCTCTTTTATCTCGTGTATAATATTATTTACATCAAAATAAGGTTTGGAAAATACATGTATACCTGACTTATTAGTCTTCAACCTGTCTGCAAGTGCTTCATTAATTTTATCAATTACTCGACAATCCTGGTCAGTCTGCGACTGTCTTTTCACATAATTTAACATGATTTATTTGTTAATTATTATTTTGTAAAGTTAGTTTTATGAATATTTAAATACAGATTTTAACAAACTCACAGACATAGAAGACAAGTAACTATAATTAGTCTATCTAAAATGGAAGAAAAATAAAAACATAAATAGTTTGATTTCCTTGTGGTCATTACAGATCTGTGTATTATTAGTCTACTTCCATCAGAGGCATAGCTGGGAGGGGGGCAAGCAAGGGGGCAGCCGCCCTGGATAGCATAGCCTGAAGGGTGGCAAAGTGAACATAGACTTATAAAACTACAAACAACTTGTTTCTTTCATATGACTATTCCTTTCATAAAAGAAGCGTAACCAGCCAGCTTGTCTGTTGTCATAAACATTGCGTGATAAACATTAGTCTATTTATTTTTGAGCATCGTAATTACAGTTCATTATGATAACAAGTTACGGTGTAATAAATATTACTCTAAAAAGACATTGTGATACCAGGTGGAGTTCAAAAGCAGATGTGGTTAAAGCAATATCCACTCAGCTGGATGAAGTGATCACTGCACTGGTGAAACTGAGGGATACACCAACTGGAACAATTGATATGAGGGAAGATGCAGCATTTATAATTAATGCAATAGAAAACTTTAATTTTGTAACCTTACTCTTTTTTCTTGACAGATATTCTTTCTTCTATGAACAAAACCTTGCAGACCAAAGGAATAAATTTTATTCAAGGATTGACACTTCTGGAGACGCTATCAGACAAATTAAAAGTTTGCAGGAATGAGCTGTGTGACAATGTCATTATTAAGGGAGAGCAGGTATGTAATAAATGGGGTGTCAGTATCACAAAAAGGATAAGAAGGAAGCGCACGATGCTAGGGGGTATGCAGATGTTTTTGCATTAACTGTTCGGCAAGAATTGTGATGTTCTCTAATAGAAATTTTGGACAAACTGTCAGTTAAAATTTCAAGCCATTTCTCTAACATCAAAGTGTTAGGAAAACGTAATGTAAATTTGAGGTGTACGTAAATGATGGGGGATATACATTTTAAGGAACAGCTTTCCCAAATCAGAATTAAGTGTAGAGTACTTCCAAAACTGTATCCATATGACCTAAACAATAAAGAATTGTTCAGTGACTTGAAAGACGTACTTTTATTAAAAAGGGCAAAAGTTAACGAAGAACAAATGGACTTAAATGCCTCAAGGACTGCTTCAATACATTACTTCAATGGGATTAGAAGCCTACAAAACACTAGCAACAGCTTTAAAAATATTTTCTTACTTTACCAGTCTCTGTGTCTTCTTGTGAAAGATCATTTAGTAAACTTAAAGTGATTAAATCTTATTTCACAATCAACAATATCTCAAGACAGGGTATCAAATTTAGGGATACTTTCAACCAAAAACGACACTGCTTCGTCTTTAGATTATAGTGTTTTAATAATTGACTTTGCAGTAATTAAGACAAGGAAATTAATTTACATTTTAAAATGACTCATTATAAATATTTATTAAATATTAAAAATAAAATTAAGTGTTTATTAATAGAAGATGAAACCTTTAACCTGTAATGGTACATGATTTATTACTTTTAATGTAGTTCTTTGTTTAACTTTATGTTGCTTTAGGATATTGTTTTGATGATGTGCTTTAGACCTACAAGAAATCTGCATATTTATTATAACTTTTTTATGTTATAAATTTTTTATATTACTACTATTTTATAGTCTACATTTGTTACTAATAGATGTTTACAAACTGAATACTCTACAAACTGTAGTTTCTTAATTTTGACTTAACAAATATTCTTAAAACATTTGCTGGACATGTTTCCATACAAAAATCTACACATTTGCATTTATTAAGTACTTTGTTCGCTGGACGGGCCTTCATTTTTGCTCTTGTGTCCCCTTTTAATTGTGAAGGCAAGGCGGCTGATGATCTCCTTGCCCTGAACACCAAAAAGCCTAGCTATGCCAGTGACTTCTGTCACTTGTTTTTATAGGAGTAGATCTGTCTAACAAATGAACAAGGCAGTGTATCATTTTAAATTGAAATGGAAATATGTTAGACATAAGCAGACATACCCTGAGTTGTAGAAAAATCTTGACACATTTTAACAAACATCTGATTATATTGGACAAACCTGATGATGAAAAAGGAACAAAAAATATGACTGATACAAAGATGAAAAACAGCTTTAAAGAGTTTGCATCCTATTAAGATTAAAACCAACCAATATCCAAGAGAATTACAAGTCTTAAATAAAAGATCATATTGGAGGTGATAGTTGTTTATGGATCACAAGTGTGGAATGTACATAAAAGAAATAGGGAAAGGTAAGTTCAGTTAAAATTGGGTGCTGGAGGAGAAGTAGTAAATCAACAAGTGGCTAGTCATGGTTGGAAATGATGAAATAAGAAGGTGAACTGGAATGGATATAAATATTACAGGAACAGTTGAAGTAAAGAAATAAAATTTTATTGCCACCTACATGAAGTGCCTGAAATAAGGAGTTCTAAGCAACTGTTGAATAAACACAACAAGAAGAAGTAATGGTAGACCATAAATTTCCTGGTTCAATGGCATATAAACTGTTATGAACAGCAGGGGAAACTACACATGTGTGTATGTATGTGTGTTTATAAACTGTCCAGTTGAAAAGGTCAGTTTAATAGTACAAGAGAAATTAAAATTTGATTTGGAACATAAATCTGTAATGATATAAAAAACTTAATGTTAAAGAGCAACAGAAATTGTATGGAGGGAGATTGATTAACATGGTAGGAAGTGCCATTTCGTATTTTTTACATATTATGTTAAGCAGATAATATATCAGTAGTCTGGAGTAAACATATTTGAATTTAATGGTAATAAATATACAAGATATGAGTAGAAAATAAACCAGAAGTGTCATTTTTCTCAAGTTACGTTTATGGTCGATTCCCATTTTTAATAACGATTGATGATAGTGATTTAGTTGAGTACTGCATTTCGTGACCAGCAAGATACGGAAGATTTGGACCTCAAAACATTTGACGACCATACAGAGTGCAAATGCAAGTTGAACTGTGGACTCTTTTTAAAAATAAAGTGATAAAGACTGATGTCCTTGTTGTTGCAGTAAGCAACGCCACATTTTCATACCACAATGTAACATATGAACAGAGTTTCAGCAGATCTATTGACTGTCAGTGTAAGCTTACTGTATCACCAAGTTGTATCGACCCAAAGTTTAGCAGTCCAGGACCAAATCTGAGGCCATAGCAGTTAATGTTCTTGCTCCTAAGTTTATGTTGATGTCAGATCTGTACTCAAAAAAGCGAATTTTGAAACTGTCACAAATGATATCTCTACCAGTAACAAGATCAAGTTGGTGCCAGGTATGTGTAGAATTTTCATTATGACATAAGCTGTTAAAGTAAGAATTTTAGTGTTTGACAAAGTCAGTAGAGAAACTGCAGAAATTCTGTCAGATTATAGGCTACGTCGAAAGTGTTGAATAAGTATGGCTTAGATGAATAACTTTGTTACTGTTCAGAAACACAAATGCATACTTTAGAGGGGAATAAACAAAAGGAAAAACAAATGTTCATACAAAACTTGAATAGATGTTTGGGAAGAGAATATCAGACAAAGGATGTGCACCATATACGGTGCAGAATTGTGTTCAGCAAGCAGGATGTTGAAGTTACTGCCATTAACTGATCAAATGACATGACTGATTATTTCATATTTATTCTGTGAGGGTTACAAACTCTAAAATTTCTGTGATTTTTTGGGATGGAATAGAATAACAAAAATTTGCCATTTCTCTGTCAACTTTCAACAGAATACTACTAAATTTTGATGGTTAAAATCATAGGAATCGTTAATACCAAAATATTTCTTTTAAAATCCTGTGAACGAGGTGTGGCTATGTTTTCTGCATGTACCCAGAAATATTTAGCGCCACCATCCCTACGATTTAGCGAAATAATATTTCAGCAACTGACATGGCAATAAAGTACTATGAGCTCAAGGAAAACATGACTTTGAGGAAAGACAATTATATTTACTCATCACATGCTAAACAGAAGCACTTAGCTTGTATTGCCGATGGAGATGTTACGCAGGAAGGTTTTCAAAACATGCTGTCTGTTTCTACAAGAATGCATTTTTTATTGAGGGGGTTTTAAGGGAATGGAGACGTTTTCCGGATTCCTGTTGAATTTGGAAGAAAGGTGAGTAGTCTTCTGTAGAAAGTAAAGCCAAGTTTATAAGATTAGTAATTCCCAATGCCAGCAAGAAATAATAAAGATGAACTTTTTGATTAGGTGGCTTTAGTACTTTTTGATGAGGCGGAAATAAAACTTTTGGTTGTCTTTCTTACAGTGAAACAGTATAATAAACTTTTTTTTTCTACTAGTAATTTTATACAAACCACTATGTTGTCTTTGGTATTGACGAGCGCTTTCGGCAGTCAAGTCATCTTCAGGTCATTTACTAACAGAGAAATATGAAACCGTTCACTTCTTATATACCGTTTTACCAGACCTATCTAGCCCCGCCCCCTGACGAAGTAACGTCTTACTTAGCTCCACCCATAGTGCGTTGTCTTACATTACCAATTTTGTAGCCGTTACAATTTACGTTAACTTACTCTTTTTTGTTGTCTAATAAGCTGCTAAATATTTCTTCATTTTCAAATGTGGTTTTTATATTCATTAGTCGTTTTTCATCTTTATTTCTTATTTTTAATATTTCCACTTCTTCCTTTAATTTCCTTTCTCTTTCTTTACTAATCTCTTTTATTATCTTATAATTTATGACTGGGTCTATGAATTTATGTCCTTCTTCTATAAAATGCCTAGCGTATAATGAATTCGTCATTAACTTACGTCCTTCACCCCAGATGATGCAGTCTGATATCTGCGAAGGGTAAACCTTGAAGTTACGAACATTTGACATGCGATGAGTGCGGACACCAGGACACAAAACGTACCGTATAAGTTTTATTGGCGTAACATAAAAACAAGTTAATTGTGGGTGATTACACACACGCACACACAGATGCGCGCGTGCATGAAACGTTTTACCTAGCTGCAAATTACATACAATGCCTGTGGTTACATATACACACAAGACTAAATTCAGTACACGTTTTATAAGACGAAAAAAGCATTCTGCACAACAGGAAGGGAACAATATGAACATTTCACCGAGTTATAAAATGTTGAGTAGGGCTGTTATTATTTTGTAAACGGTGACTTGGCAATGTTGTGTCTATAACAAGGAAGTGGGTACCTGTTGGTCCTTTGTAAAAGTAATATGTTTCCACTTAGCTAAATTCAAATATCGACAAACTTGTGTGTTTTGGAGTATGCAATGCTTCGTGTATATGTGTATGTATTACACATAGTAATACATAATTATCAGTCCCACTAAATCTGATGAGTGAGTAAAAACAATACCAGGCTCGGATATGAATGATCGTGTGTGGGTGCGCGCGCATGCGTAGAAATAGGCTATTCGTCCAGAACAGAAGACAAAATCATAATAACTTACAACAATTGGACTAAACTCTCTAAGTAATATACGATTCACTTAATTATGTAATTACAAATATTTAGCTGTTGTTCCACCCACTTGGCCAATGTTTCCTTTACTGCTATTAACTAAAATAACACATTCTTACACAATCTATAAAAATACACATTCTTTGTATTTCGTTATTCTACCATCTCTTTGAGAATAGCCTGATCGGCTGAAACAATTGTCAGAAATTAACAATAAATTTTGTGAAACTACCAAGCGTTTATAGTTTTTAAATTTTTTTATTAAGGTAAGTCATCATTCTTTACAATGAATAAGCAGTTTTTCGTTTTTAACTGAAAATTCTTATTGCTAGTATTTTTTATAGGCACATGAAACATTTTTTTCAGATACTAGTATTTTTATATTAGTACCTGAAAAACTAGAAATTATAGACAATCTGGTTAAAGGATACACGGTGTTTATCGTTACTGCACGGGTTATTGTTACTGCTTTCATTACAATATGACAAAAAGTGAATATTTATGTAGACCGTTATCCTTCTCAAACATTAGCGTGGATAATCGAGAGTTGTTCGTATTCCAATAAATGCTGTCAATAAAATGGCACTTCAGTCAGGTTTGTTATGACTTATAAACAGACATTTTAATTATCCTTTTTTATTCTGTGTCGAAATATTCTGGAAATTATGAGCAACAGAAAACAGCTACGGATTTTGACGAAAATTTAAAATCTTTAGGCTATCTGAACCTAAACAGTTCTTTGTAGGCAGCCTCCTTCATGTTCTTGTTACAATAGTCTTTACTTTTTACCCGCCATAAACAATCGTGGTTTCTGTAGGCTTCAATAAACGTCGGGAGAAAGTGAACAGACAGAAAGATGCCAAGTCACTCATGATTATACTACTACAGTCCACACAGATCACAGCTTACGACTAACTGAACATAACCTAAAAGCGCTACACTCCGGCACGTGGTACGTGGCGAGCCCACACACCTTCGTGCTTTGCACGCCGTGCCAAAAAAATCAAGCTCGTCTTGATCGCCTTCGTGCCATGCAATGCACGCCGTGCAAAGCACGATGGAGCCCACACACTGGTATTTTTCCTTCGTGCATTGCATGTTCATGCAATGCACGAAGGTGTATGGGCACCTTAAGGCTCACATCTCATCAGCAGCACAATGACTGAGCAAGGGGTACATTCATCTGTTGTGCAATGCATCATAATCAAATTTCTCACCACATAAAGCGTTAAACCTGCTGAAATTATGAAGAGATTCTGTGCACAATACGGTGAACAAACTCTTTCCAAGACTCAAGTGTTACATTGGCACACAAAATTTTTACCAGACAGAAAACTGTGGAAAATCAACTCCACCAATGACAACCACAAACAAGTGTCACAGAAGAAAACATTCGTGCTGTTCATTTCTTGATTCAGGTAGCACATACTGATTTTAGATATCGCTTCTGCAGTGGGAATAAGCTAAGGAAGCTTTCAACCAAGCATAAAAAATAACTTAAATTATCGAAAAGTATCTACTACATGGCTTCCTCGTCTTCTTATCCAGGAACGAGTTCATCTAGATGTT
Source organism: Magicicada septendecula (assembly GCA_034769895.1). Taxonomy (NCBI): domain Eukaryota; kingdom Metazoa; phylum Arthropoda; class Insecta; order Hemiptera; family Cicadidae; genus Magicicada; species Magicicada septendecula. The sequence goes on from CM068369.1 coordinate 382,671,572, forward strand.
TAAGAAAGCCTCCTAACTCGCTATGAGAAGGAAGGGGAAGATTTTTGGCATCATCTTCTCACTTGTGATGAATCACGGGTCCATCACTACACCCCCAAATTGAAACAAGCAAACATGGAGTGTAGGAAGAAAGGGAGTTGTGCCGGTCAAAGCCAAAACATGCTTGTCAGCTGGACAGGTACTTGCAACCATTTTTTTTGGACTCCATAGGTGTTGTGTTGATAGATTTTCTTTATGAACGAAGAACAGTTAATGCTGCCTATTACTGTATGCTTCTGGAAGATGGAAAAGCTCCCAATTGAAACGAACGACATTGGCAGTGAATGTGGACATTGTTCTCCTCAACAACAACCCAAGCCCCTACACTGCTGCACTAACATATGAGAAGCTGAAAAAATTTTATTGGACAGTCCTAGAACACCTCCTTACAGTCCAGATTTATCACCTTGTGACTACCATTTGTTAGGACCACTTAAAGAAATATTTCTACTAGTAATTTTATACAAACCACTATGTTGTCTTTGGTATTGATGATCGCTTTTGGCAGTCAAGCCATCTTCAGGTCATTTTCGTTGGTAAATGACCTGAAGATGGCTTGACTGCCGAAAGCACTCGTCAGTACCAAAGACAACATAGTGGTTTGTGTAAAATTACTAGTAGAAATATTTGAGACCACTAACACTCCAATATAACAATAAAGAAATATCGGAACAGTGATTTGACAATGATACATGAGTAGAGGTGTTAATGAACAAATGGTTGCAAACACGCACCTCTTCTTTCTTCAAGGCAGGAATCAAAAGTGGCCAAAATTCATTAGAAAAAACATGAGTTTCCAAATCAGGAGATTTTGTAGAAAACTGATATAATCATTTTGTATTTTTTTTTATTGAATCAATAAAATGTTAAAGAAAAATTCCAATTTATATATCATCCTCCCTCGTAACAGTGTAACAGGGATTGAAGTGTAATTCATAGATTAAAAAGTGCTTCTGATATAGTCTGAAAATAAAAGGTTATTAATGAAAATTAAAAATTTAAGGATTTTAGGAAACATATTCAACTGGATAAAAGACTTCATAATTGAGAGATCACAGGGAACAAAATGGTACAGCAATATTCAGGATGGAAACAGTCTCATGAAGTCTTTATTGTTCCACAGGGAACAATAATTAGTACAATCCTGTTAATATATACATCAACAATCACAGCACACTGTAACGTTTTATTTATATTAATAAATAATTAAAAACATCAAACCACCCAAAAACTCAACTTCCCACACTTACTTTTTAATTCTTACCTTCATGTGGTCCAGGATTCGATATATGAACTCGTGACCTGTAAGAGTTAAAAAGTAAATGTGGGAAGTTGAGTTTGTGGGTGGTTTGATGTTTTAATTGTTTATTAATATAAATAAAATGTTACAAATGGCGCTGCGAATAGGGATGGTTTGTATAAATTAATTTTATACAGACTATGCTTACTTGTGGATGTAAGAGAGGTTAATTGAGGTTACTGCATATTACGAGTAAGTTACGTGCAAGTAAATGATGAAAGGTTGTGTTATGTTATGTTAGATTTAAGTGATTGAATATTACTGAATACACTCAAGATTATGATTTTTTAATATATATAAAAATTTTATAATTAAAAAAAATGGAAAATACGGAAATTGAGGTAAATGTAATTGATGTAACTACCATTAATGAGTCAGCCGTTATGAGCGGGCTGGAGGTTCATTCGACTCCGAATGTAGTTCAAAACAGTAAATTAAATGAGTCAGATACTACAGATGACTCGGGAATTCAGTTAACACCAATTTCAACTAATAAAAATAATCAATCTGATAGTAATGATAAGGTAATGGATATGATGCAAGTACTGTTGAATAAATTTGATGTACAGAACAATAAATTTGATGAACAAAGTAATAAATTCGAAAGCAAGTTTAATGAATTAAGGGGTGACATAAATAATATTGACGAAAAATTTGATAAGCGTTTATATGATATGAAACAACAAAATGTTAAGTTTGAAGATAATATTAATAAACGTCTGAATAAGATAGATGAACATTTTAGTACTTGGGAGAAACAAATACGAGACGATGTAAATGACATCAGAAAAAGAAAGGAGAGTAACAGAAATACAGGTAAGTTTAACGAGAATATAGATAACGAAGTAACAGATGGCAATATAAATAATGATGGTGGTACGAATAATAATCAGGTGAAAATTGATGAGGTAAGTAATAGTAATAACTATAAAAATGATAGTGAGATAGTGTTGAATGTGAATAATAAGCAAGATATAAGTGAAAACGGAGTATCGATGTGTGATACATTAAGTAATATTAGTGATGATGAGAGTAGAAATTTATTTGGGGTTAATAATGAAGTGTTAGTAAGTGTTGATAAGTTAGAGAAAGAGTGGAGACAGAGTTTACAGGTAGAGGGGTTGCAGAGGGTAAATTTTTCCCGTGGTGTTGTTGTGGGTGAAGAAAAGGCTTCACGAGTGTAACTGATAGACGAAAGGTCTACAAATAAGTCCCCAATGTGTATTATGATTTCCCTGGAAAATCCAGGATGTGTTATAATAATGTTGTGTTGCCCTTTGCATGGATTAAGAGAGGGAAAGTAAGATGGGGTTGTTTAAGCGATTTTGAGAGAGAGAGAGAGAGAGTGAGAGAGAATAGAGTGGTTCAAGTTACAAAGAGGTTATGGAGAGTTGATAGAGCGAATAAATAATGAGAGAATTGTTAATAAAGACTTACCTTGGGGAATAATGAATACAGAAATAATAAATGAAAATAGTCTTCTTGATAAAAAGCACTTACCTTGGAGTAGAACCAGTGTACTTGTGGTAGGAGATAATTGTGGTGATGATATAACTTACCTGATTTTAACCAAAGATACTGATGGAGACAGGACTAAAATTACCAATGTAGACGGGTTTTATGAGTTAATAAGGGGGAGTAATCCGGTGAATTATTTTTACGGTATAGGGAATAAACCAAAAATAAAGGGTTATTATATTAATAATAATATAATGAATGTAATTAAGAAGGAAAATTGTTATGTGAAAATAAAATTAATTTTCGATGATGGTGGTTAAATTGTTATTAATGAACATTTAATTATGAGAGTTAATGGTTTTAAATACTGGACTTAATAATGTAATGATTTGTGGTTAACAAGAACATATATGACGTATATTGTAGATAATTTTGTATTTGGTTTACATGTGTTAAACGTATTTAGAGTAAGGTTATGTTGATATTATGGTAAGGTGTCAGCTGATATGATGTTGATATGTACATTGTATTTTGTGTGATCAATGTTTACAGTTATGAGGGAGTTGATAACAATAATGTTTTAGTTTGAAGTGAATAATTAACAGTATATAATCCTGAAGCTTTATAACGAAAAATTAAAACAATGTAAAAAGTTTAAAAGATAGGAATTTGGTAGTCAATTTGAAAGTTTGATTTGAAGGTTACAAAAATGATAAATGAATTTTATTATGAAAGTAAATAAATGCAAGATGAAATTAAATGAATTGAAATGGTTTTGAATAATGTAATTGAAGTAACTTACAGTGTTTTGATTATGAGGTTATTAAAATTTATGTGAGAGGATTTAATTAATGTAAAATGTTTTAAGTAATGGAATTAAATGAGTTAATTAAAAGCGGTGGTGTAATTAATTTAAAAGATAGAAAAATGTGTAATAAATTTGAATAATTTATTTTTGATTTAAAATGGATAATAAATGGTAGATAATAAATAATTAAATGTTGCTGATTAAAATGTTTAATAAAAAGACAAAGTTGAAGTGAAAATGCAAGCTAAACAATTAAAATGTTGAAATTAAAAGTTATGTAATGTTAGTAAATTTTATGCAAATTCAGAGTTGAAATGTTTATGTTAATGTAATAATGGTAATGTTTATCTTATTATATGTTTGTCTTAATGTAAAATGGATAATGTTCATTGAATGTTTATTATGGTGTATTAGGTTTATCATGTGAAACACAAAGTTTATTTGATTGATATGTAATTAGGTATTGATGTGTAACATGTATTATATACATATTAAACATGTGATTCCCCACTTTCGGGCGGTCACGGCCTCACCGAACCCTGACTGTGGAATTGGGTCAGCTTTAACCGGCTATGGTCAGGGCACATTACATTACGCGCTGCCTAAGTCTGGCCATAGCTTGTTATCGTTGTAAAGGTGAATTTAGAAATTAACAGAGGGTGAATCAGGGGAATCACCATAACTATGGAACAGCGGCTATCCATCGAATGGGATGGTAGACCGTATAAGGGCATATAATTAATCTTTAGTAGGATTACTGGTGTCCTCGGATACCAGTAATGCCGAATGTTTCATAACGCCGAAGCAAGATTGGTGTAGGCAGCGTCTACACCCTAAAAACTTCAGTTCTTGTGGAGGCAACTGGGCGCTACAGTCCAAGGGGGGGGGGCAATAGTGTGTGTGGAAGGAGGTTTTTAAAATGTTAATAAATAAGTTCTTATTGAATAAGAAATAAGATGAAATTGATGATTATTGTAATGGTGCGATAATAATGCATTATGGGAGGAGGTTGTTTTGATTATCCATGTATCTGTTGTATCGAAAAACTTTGTATTTTTTATTAATTATATTCTGTATTAGTTAACGGTAGCAGTAGTCATTTGCATTAACAATGGTAAATTGAGATGTTGAAATGTTATAGTTGTTTACTTGAATTCAAACTTGAATGGGTAAATCATTTTAAATTTGAAATTATAATGGTCAAGAGTATGGTGATATATGTGGTATAAACAAAATGTCTTATTTTGGATTAAGAATGTATCTTAAACAATGTATTTGTGTATTAGAAGTTAGAGTAGGAAACCAGTACTTTGCTAAAGACAAACCAGTACGACTAAGAGGAAACCAAATCAGTTGGGGATATGGTATGGTGAAAGGCCAGTTATTGATATTTTTTATTGAATGTTACAGAGTTTGGTGATACTGTGGTGACGGGCCTGTCTGACTTTATGGTGTTGGGATCTCGTCAAGGGAAGTCCAATAAGGTCATGCAGGTGCAGCCGCAGTCGCCGGACTAGGGGGGTAAGTTACTCATGATTTTAATAAGGATTTACGGGAGGTCAGTGGCGCCATATCCTAACCGGTCCTCTTAGGTTTTAGGCAATGAGAGTTTTGACAGAAAACTCTCATTTGGGGGGGTATTGTAACGGGGCAAATAAAGCTGAGGGTTTATTTTTTTATTATTCATAATAATGGTAATAATCTGTAGTCACCCGCTAAGCAACAGTCTTGATCACGAAAGCTTGACAATTTTGAACACCTTGCAGTCAGTGCGGTACCAAGCCGTACGAATTAAGTACCCAAGGTCTACCGAAATATGTAACAGTGTCAGTGAAATCTATATAATACGTAAAAGAGCAGAATTAGAACAGTGTTTAGTGATGAAAGTGTGAGTTAAGTACAGAGATGGCGGGACTAGATGGATAATACATGGAGGTACAATGTAAAGTGACTATTGCAACTTTAAATGAAGCAAAATATAATTATCGATGAGCTCAAATACGAGGGGGTAAAGAAATGTAAAAAAGAAAGAGTGAGAGAGTGTGTGTACATAAAAATAAAAGGGGAAAATAAAAGTACTGGTTTATAAGTAGGGGTTATTATAATAAAACACTATGTAATCAATGACAGTAGAAAGAAATATAAAAGTAAAAGAAAGAAAGAAGTGATTAAATTTGAATAAAATAAATAAGATTTGTTTTAGTAGTATAACGATGTGTTAGACTTAGTCATTCGCCTGTTACCATTTCCTAATATTCTGTGCTGAAAATTTCGTCTAACGTTCCGGGGAATTTTCTGAATTGTGGGAAGTCAGATAGCGAAATTGTCCAGTGTTTTTTTAATTAAGGTAAAGTATAAAGGTTTCCATATCTGTCCTTCAAAGATATAGGTGGCGGCCCTGAACTTCTGATGGTATATGAAAAGGTAAGTCAGTGAGAAAAGATCGCAAGGTAAGATTCTGGCAGAGTATATTTTTTAAATTTATAAATGTTTGTTTCTTCACAACACAAAGACATAAATATATGTATGTTTGTAGATGATGAAACAGTAGGCAACAGAAACGTAACCCCACAAAGCTGGAAAATGCCGCATACCCAGCAGCAGGACAGCTAAGAAAGTGGGCTGAAAATAATAACATGACAACAAATAGGCCTATCTATTAATAAAACAGTGTACGAGGTCTTTTCACTTGAAGAAAAAAGTGAAACTCCCAGTACATCTATAAAAGGAAACCAAATTAATAAGAATAACGGCACCACATATCTTGGAATTAGCCTCAATACTAAGCTGACACTAAATGAAAATATTAAAAACCTAACATCAAAACAACGAAGTCCAACACATTAAAAAGATTGGCAGAGTCATGGAGAAGGGGCAGGGAAATATTAAATAAAAGTTATGCAACAAACCAATACTTAAATATGGTAGAGAAATAATATTAAATAAGAGCACAAAAAATATATCTGCCTCAGAATCTTGTCAGAACAAAATACTTCATACTGTAACGGGTTCCATAAACAACAACACTAACTAAAGCACTGCAAGCTGCAACAATAACTACCCTATCAAAGATAATCACAATATCCAAACCACACACAATTATATGAGAAATTGGCATCAGACAAACTGAGATGCAAGTGTTTCCATGAAATTAAAGATAAAAGTAGACTAGAACCACAACAATATACTTCAAAACCAAACCAAAGAACTTTTGATTAACCATTCAACAAAAGTATAAAATCTATCCTAGGCTACTACCAATAAACCTATCCTACTATATCTAAATTACAACACTAACATCATTAATAGAAACAGTTTTCCAAAACAGCAGACACACCAGGGAAACTACTGCAGGTATTCCCAAAAATGATTTATACGCGTATCAGATAGCCACTAAGTATCTGATAGTGGCTCAGGCTGTATACAGGTGACTCACAAGCAAATACCAACAATGGAGCTGAAGCAATTATTTTCTATGAACTGATCTCTTATTTATTATATGGCAATTGGCCCAATTTCAACAAACTTTGATGTTAAGACCACAGCAACAGCAATAGCCCTAAAACAAGCCTGCAGTAAACAAAAACATAGTAATATTAGTTGGCTTCACATCAGCTATTGATGCAATAAATATCCTTTGACGGCAGCGGTATGCGAACAACTGCTCTCCGGTACCACCGGTGGACACAGCGAGCCAATCCAGCGGTCAGCAGCCGAGACGTGACCATCTAACGTGCTCGGAGCTAGCCAATCAGCGATCCCGGTTAGTGCATAAAACCCGGGCCGGGAGAAAATTTTGAAAGGCGAATAAATATAAACGCGGACAAAACCCAACTTTGTGTTTTCAACTCAACTGGACGCAACATGACGCATTTCTATAACACACCAGTCCGCGTAGGCCCATCATCAGTACGCCCAAAGCGTGACTGCCAATATCTGGGCGTCACGCTTGACTCCAAACTTACCTGGCGACCACACATCAAACGAACAACTACCATCGCCCGTACCCGCCTCCGTTCTCTCAGAACCCTCAACCGACTAAACCACTGCTCCAGCGACTTACTAGGCCGCATCTATACTACCTGTATCCGACCCATCATCACGTATACCCACCCAGTTCTCCTTACCGCCTCCCCTGCCTACCTAGATCTCCACCGTATCACAGAACGACGGGCCCTACGACTCATGTACCGCCGACCACGCCTTAGGAAGACCTCCAATGCCGCCCTGTATGCGCTTAACACCCGCTTCCCTGACCTAGATTCCTTCCTCGATAAGCTCAACTGGAAGTATTCCCGAACAGCCTCCCGCCGCAATTCCATACAATCAATAGTCCCTTCCATTAATAGAAACACCCGCAACACAAGCCGACCTTCCTACTTACTAAATCGCCTCCTTACAATAGCCAATGGTCCTCCCCCTCGCCACCAACCTCGCCGGCGTCAAAGGCACAGACATACTTAAGCGATGCATACTATTTCCCCGCCAATGACTCATCTCTCCCCGGCGCTAGTGACCTGACACACTAAAGCAGCCTACATAATCAACACACTCTCGAACTCCCCCACACTCTAAAACTCTAAGCCCTATCTTCACTTCACCACAGAAAACACACTCTAGCTCCCCACACTTACTTACCCGCTTATAATCCTCAAATCTGTTCCTTCCGCCTCCCTTGACGGCACCCTGTCGCCACCTAACAGCTTTGGCGACCAGCGTCACACGTCCCTGTCTTGGCCGCCCCCTCAATAAGAACGTTGAAGAAGAAATAAACAAAACAAAATGAATGAATAAAGATGCCCCAAAACAACTATAACGGCCACATCCATCTACCTCCCCCGCTCGCGTGTGGCTACCCACTACACTAGCATACAATATCACTAACAAACAATACTCTCCCAACTATGTGCCTCCACCTTCTCAACGGCCCGGTCAGCTGGTGTACGTCTCTCCTAAAATTCCTTATCCACACGGCTGAAGAGAGCTAGTCTCCAAAACAGCCCGAGTCCGACAAATTGGTTGGTCTCAAACATAAAAAAAAATTAAAAAAAAAATTAAAAAAAATTTGAAACACACTTCATCGCCACGCCATCGGACGCACTTCATCTCCTCTCCTCTCTCGGACGACATCGGAACGGCCGAAGAATAGAACCGGCGTTCTTGCGTCTTCGCCCTCCAGTTCCTCCGCGCCAAGCGATGGATTTCGCTGGCCCGGCAGCCGACTCTACAACCGGTGCCGGAAGAAGAGGAGGACTGCAGTACGCCACGAACAGCGGGCGCAGCCGCCGAACATCTCAGCGCGGCACTACCAACATCACCGTTCTCGCCACTCGGTCCTTTTTAGGGTCACCAAAATAACTAGAGTGTACGATTGGCGCCATTTGTCATGCGGCAAGCCTTTTGTCCGGTGCCAAGTGGCGCCCAACGTGGGGCGACGATCATCTTGCGGATGCAAGATCCAGCCACGCCAGCGAGCTACCAGCCGGCACACAAATCAACATGGCGCCCAACAGACACCTCCACAACATCTGGAGAAGAGCAGTAGGCTGGCTACCGGTGAGCATTCAAGACCCGGTGGAGTTGTGACGGCAGCGGTATGCGGACATCTGCTCTCCGGTAACAGCGGTGGACACAGCGAGCCAATCCAGCGATCAGCAGCCGAGACGTGACCATCTATCGTGCTCGGAGCTAGCCAATCAGCGATCCCGGTTAGTGCATAAAACCCGGGCCGGGAGAAAATTTTGAAACACTTCATCGCCACGCCATCGGACACACTTCATCTCCTCTCCTCTCTCGGACGACATCGGCGCGGAGTCAGCCGGAAGAAACGGCCGAAGAATAGAACCGGCGTTCTTGTGTCTTCGCCCTCCAGTTCCGCGCCAGCGATGGATTTCGCTGGGCCGGCAGCCGACTCTATAACCGGTGCCGGAAGAAGAGGAGGACTGCAGTACGCCACGAACAGCGGGCGCAGCCGCCGAACATCTCAGCGCGGCACTACCAACATCACCGTTCTCGCCACTCGGTCCTTTTTAGGGCCACCAAAATAACTATAGTGTACGATTGGTGCCATTTGTCATGCGGCAAGCCTTTTGTCCGGTGCCAAATAAAATCAGACAAATAGATGAAATTAGATGCATACAAAATTGCTAACAACTCACAATAAAACAGTCATCCTGCAATAGATACCATCCCACAATGGTCTGCATGAAAATGAACAAGCTGACCTCTTGGCTAAAAAAAGCAGCACCATAGTACAGAAAGCAGCATATAAGATGACAATCATAATGATGTCAAATACTGTAAAAGAAACACATGCAAAAGACTTGTATATATTGTAGCACCACCAAATTATACAGTACTACAAGCTACAATCAATAGATAAAACTATGCTGGGAACTGAATCTGGTCAATCCAAAAATAACTTGAAAAGGGAGGTACAACAAGTAAACAGGTGATATCAAGTGAATAATAAAAAACAGTTAATTTTATAAAGTAAAAAGGGTTTAAACTAAATCAACCACAATAAATAAAGAATAGATGATCTACGGAATAAATAGAGTAAAATATAGAATTCCAAATTGGAAGAAACATAAGTAATAATTCTTGAATTTCGTTGTCCATAACGTGTCCGTTACTTAACTAAATATCACTTTTGTTTGACGACTCGGAACACTAAGTTTTTTTTAAGTAAAATAGTAAAGATTTACCTTACAGCCTAAACCGGCTTTCACCTTTAGAAGGCTTCATCAGAGGCTGCTGTAGGTAGCGCTGTCCGTCTTGTTGTTGGCGACGGGATGGTTTTTCGAAAGATCTATGCTGTGTGTGTGTGGTGAGATGTGTTCGAATAATGCGTGCGATTTGAATTGTGTCTGTTCGTTTAGGATGTCGTTTTTATTTGTTTTTGTGTGTTTGTATATTTCTAATTGTTCTAGAGTGTCTAGTTTTCGGCCTTTTGTGTGTACGTGTAGAATGTTCATGTTATTGTCGATGTTTTTATATGTGTGGTTTGCTTCAATGAGGTGGTTTGCAAAGGTGGATTCTGTAGTGGTGTGGAGTGCCTTTGTGTGTTCAATGTATCTCTGTTTGAAGCTACGTCCTGTCTGGCCTATGTAGAATTTATTGCAATTTGAGCAATTTAGCTTGTATACACCGAGTAGATCGAATTTGTTTTGTGTTTTGTGTGTGCGTTTTGATAGAGTGTTCTGTTTTGTTAGTAGTTTTGTAAGCGATTCTGTATCCTGCTTTTTTGAATTTGTGGGCAATTTTTTCAGTTTGTTTGTTGATGTATGTTAGTGTTATGAGTTTGTTGTTTTCTGTCTTTGTCTGTTGTTTGTTTTGTGTTTGTGGAGTTTACTGACTATTGTTCTGTCATATCCGTTAGATTATTATCATGACTATAACAATAACATAGACTTAAATAAAAAGTTACCCAACAGATTAGGAGAGTGAAAGAATAACAATATGATAAGGAGATATGTAATAATGTATAGTATAAGATTGTATTGTACCCTCACACTATACCATTTATGTAACAAAACTAACAGCCAAAATGAATGTCAGAATCAGGACTGTGGTGTGATTGAAAATGTACTTAGAACTATAGAAAAAACTGAATAATGGTAATCAGAATTATCAGTAGTAAAGAGCATTATTGATAATAGTAATAAGTGATCCAAGTAAATAATAAAGACAAAGTAAATTCAGTGAACTAAATTCAGTCAGTGAAGGTAAATGACAACATAACCTAACAAATTCTGAGATGACACTTGTAAACACAAAATATGTAGTAAAAATACTATAAACCTATTATAGGTTATATCTAAATGAAACTAGAAAACAAATAGACCATTCTAAGACAAATATTAGGCCACAAGGATGTTGTAATTGTTGTATTATTGTATATTAACTTGATGAAATGTGATAGGGTATAAAAGACTTATATTGTACATTAAAAAAACGACAGCCATACCAATAATGAGTTACTGTAAATACTATTAATATAACAAATGATAAGTGAACTGACTATTGGTTAGTAAACCAAATAAGAACTATCACTGATAATAGACCATTAATAATATCTCTAATGAGCATGACTTGTTGCACCAAGATGCATATTTCATTATTAAAATAACCAGAAAATAAGGATGTCAAAATAAGACAAGCGATCGTAAAATGTAAAAGGGAATCAAGATGTGTAATTAGGAGTAAGATATAAGGAGTATAAACGGTGTATAATATAGTAATAAGAATAATTAACAAGCTGCCTACTTGTCCAAGAACTCATGTTATATTAATGATAATATACAAGGAGAAAGGCATGTCTTGAGCAAAAAGTAATATCTTAAATGATGTTAACATACCAAAAGTTGGTATTGTTCATTAGGTTTAAGTATCAAATGTTATAAACTATTAGAATTTAATAATTGTATTGTATGAAGCAAAACTAATTCATGGTATTGTAGAGTATGAAGCCTAGAGACAGATTCTGTATGTTATTCAAAAGTGGATGTTGATAATGCTAAATAATAACAGCAAAAGACTTAGTATTAGTTGTACTCAATATGTGTAATAGCAGAATGTTAATTAGGTAGCAAAAGGACATATTTTAACAAAAATATTGTATTAGGCCGTAAGTTAGAAATATTAACTTAGTTAGTAGTAGACAGAATTATGCCTTGTGAGGTGTCAAATTGTGTAGCAGAACAAATGCCATGTGATGGTAACATTATATTTGTAATCACAAGTAGCATAAGGAATTCATTTCAGTTGTAAATTTTTTCATAGATTTTGATAAAAAGTTTAGCATCAGTTTTATAATCTCGTTCCCAAAAACCCATGCTTAAGACAAAATTAAATTATTTTGTTAACGCAGGGGTGATGAGTTAATAAAGAATTCTTTGCCATTCCACCAATTAAAACTCTTACATCGAGAACCCCCCCCCCCCCGGAAGGCACAGGTGAGAAAAGCGAGAGTGACGCTAAAACTAGAGACAGTTCTTTACCAGTTTTAATGCAGTACAGAATACGGATTCCGCTACAAAATAATTAACCAGTAACCTATAAATCAGTGCTGTACCGGAAGTAAACAAAGGCATTCTAACCTTAACGACGCGGAATGAATCAACCAAGAGTACGAGTGTTGTGAACAATAACGCAGGGAATGTCATTTAAAAAGTTAACAGTGAATATAAAAATATATATAAAAGGAATTAAGGAAAGTATAGTGATTTTTGTATAATACTTACTCAAATTATCACACTATACTATAATGCGATTAGAACTTGTTGAACATATGTGAACTATTTTTAACAATACACAACCAACAAAACATTATTAATACTGTAATTTTCCACTAGTTATATGTAATTCAATTGTAAATTGAGGTTAAAATTGTGTAACCTCTCAGCCATATGCTAACCTACAAATTTGATGTCAGTGGTCAGACAACTTTATTATATTAGGTTAAGAAGTTATTATGTTTATATATAATCACTCTCCTATTACGAGGTTTTATATTAGTGATAGACATTTTTCATTACGTATTTTTGCAGTTCAAAGAACCCGTATTATGTACAAATAACTTAGATAATTTGTTCACTAAACGGTTTATGAAACCGTGTTGCCAACCCTGAGATATGAGTTTCAAACAACGTAACCTGTTGTTTTAAAGTAATGATAATTGAATTAATTGTTTTAAAAAAGGATTAAGAATCAAAACATACAATGAATAAAGAGAATTTTAACAACATTAATGGTGTATGGAATTATTTTATTCAGTCAACAAGATTTTAGTGGGTTGAGTTAAGGTTATGTTTAATATGAAGTCAGTTGGTAGCACCCACTACCCGCCGAATTGAAGTGTTTGGAATTAATGCTGGGTAAGTAATTAAATCAAGGTCAAGAAGGAATCAAATTACATTTCACAAACTGTTATCCCTTCGAATACGTAATTAATTATCAATGACGATAACTTTATGAACAGTGATATCACCAATGATTCCTTAACAGTTTAAAGTAAATAGTTATTTATAACCACAACATTAATTGACGATTACCACGGGAGGTGTTATTCAATAAGACCAAGATACATCTAATTAACTCATTCCAGTCATGCAACGCAGTCACGTTCTAGTCACTACGAAAATGCAACATAGAGCTACACCCAAAAAACGCGAAAAAGAGGCAGAAAAAGAGATAGATATGGAGGAAAAGGAGGCAACACCGGTTGAAGAAGTTGAATCGCTATTACCTCCGGCAGAACCAGACAGACCCACACAAACAGGGGACGCAAACTTCCTGGAAATGATGAGGGTTATGATGGAAGAAATCTTTAGGAAAACATAGAAACAATAAAAGAAGATAACAATAAAAACATGGAAACAATAAAAGAAGATAACCGACAATTAAGCAAGAAGATGGAAGACACCAATAAAAATATGGAAACAATAAATAAGAAAATGGAAGACACCAATAAATCCATAGAAACAAATAATCAACAGTTGAAGGAGGAATTAAGTAAGAAGACAGAAGAACAGATGACCGAAACCAGAAGGGAGATGAAAAATCAGATGGAGGAGAATATGAAGAATATTAAACAACAAATTTCAGAGGTAAACGAGAAATGGAACCAGACAGGTCGGGAGATACAACAAGTTAAAGAAGACATACATACACGAATAAATAACATCGAAGAGGACAATCTAATTCGAATAGTGTTACTACAGAAGGAAACCCGAGAAGATTTGGTACGAGTACAAATGAAATCCGGAGAAAGATGTGAAACCATTGATGTTACCGTGAATGACGTCAGAGGTCAATTCATTCAGAACAATAAGAAAATATAAGAGCTGGGTGAAAGAGAAATCTTGAATATCTGAGAAGAACTTGAGATGATTCAAAACTGACCGTTCAATATCACTAGTATACCAACAGCCGAGAATCGAGAGGGGGTTAACTTCAAGAATTACAAGAGAAACCCCATTGAGTTCTTGGAGAGAATTGAAGAAAACTTTGTGAAACACCGCGAAAGAAGGTGGACATCCATTCGAGGTATGCTAGACGAACATTTTAAGGATATAAATGACAACTGGTGGACGGCGACGAGACACGACATCATGGACTATCAAGAATTTAAGAACCTCTTTAAGGCTAAATACTGGTCAGAGTCGACGCAGAATATCATACGAGACAATATATGTAATGGAAAATATGATCCGAATACAGGACAGACGCCGACTGCGTATTTTCTGGGTAAGGTGTGTCTAGCAAGGAATCTTAAACCGAAAATACCGGAAGAATGCCTAGTCACCAAATTGTCCTATCATTATGAAGAAGGGATTGCGAGAGCCTGACTTTGTGGTCAGATAAAAACTACTCAAGCAATGGCTGGATTACTGGAGAACTACGAACACGAGAATTATTATCGTAGAAGCTGCCAGAGGAATGACCATTATGCAGTAAGGGGTAGTAACAATGTCACTAACAATAATAACAATAACTACCGAAGTAACTATAATTATCATAATAATAATAATGACCAGGGGAATCGTAATCATAATACCAATAATGTGAATAATAATCGTAATTATAATAATCAACACAATAATAATAATCGACCTATTCGGGGTGATAATAATAATAAGAATAGAACATATCGACCCCGAGTAAATCACGGCCGAGCTGATGAGAGTGATTCGAGAAGACACTATTACCAGCGACGACGAAGTTTGGTAACCATTATGACCGACATGGCAACAATGAAAATAATCATTACCCTAGGTATAATGACAGAAGAAGTAGAAGTACTGAAGATAGTCGAAGGAGGAGGAATTATGACAATTTTAATGACAATCCTGCCAAACGACAAGAGTCACCACAAGATAACTTAACAAATCAACCGGAAGTCCCAGCCAATGAGGACAACAACCATTTAAACGAGAGGAGGAATTTAGTTACATTTCATCACTGTTGTCCTTTTCGAATATTTAATTAATTATCAATGACTATAACTTTATGAACAGAGATGTCACCAGTGATTAATCAACAGTTTGAAGTAAGTAATTATTTATAACCACAACCTTAATTGACGATTACGATGGGGGGTGTTAATCAATTTAATAGTACATTTATTTAACTCATTCCATTAGTGAGACGAGTAATTATCATTTTTAACAAAATGACCAATAATAATATTTAAAGGGGAGAATCCAGTTTAGTTACAATATGAATTATTTTAACGATGCAGAGTAGTCCTTATACTACTCTGGAAACATACAAAATATTTAATGAAACATATCCTTAAGAGAAATATTTTTTGTAACCTAACTTCTGAAATTTTTATCAGCATTTAGAAAGATATCTTTACAAGTTTTTTTTTTTAAGTAAACTATTTTGTTTGCTTGATAACAATGTAATCATTTTTATATGAGTTCCTTCTAATTTTTTATAAAGTATTCAAAAGGGTTAACTACCGGTACTACATTTTCATGTCAATTTTCTTGTCTCCTGGTAATTCACATTCTGTAAAAGATAGCTTATTAGTGCAAGCAGATCAAAAATAAAAATAAAAATAAAAATTTTATTTTGGTTTTTGACTTATGCTAATACAATGAGATGTTAAATACACACTCGTATCACAATGAGGTGATGTCATGATACACCAAAGTAGTCAATTTTTTGACTGCGGCGTATATAACATTGAGGAAATATAATTTATACGCTAACCTTACACGAACAAAAATATGTTACCATAGAGCTGCCAAAAGTTCTACATTTACATGATCACTCTTTTCTCCTCCGTTACCGCTACTTTAGGTAGAAAGGATTGTCATTCATTATAATAAACATTTCTCTAGTAAAATTCATGATATGCACCTGTTCATAATAACTTTTTTCAGTATTCTCAGACAGTAACCTAATAATCCTTTCAAATAGAAATAATTTTGTCTTCACAAATTTTTATGTCTTCTAACTTATTCGCACGATTTCTTTTTTTTTGGACATGGTTTTTATTATTCCCCAAACTGATTAATTAAATTAGTTAAATTTGCAAAATTTTTTTTTCTTTGCTCTTATGACATTTTATTAATACACTGTGCTTCAGTGCGCTTCTGTGATGTTGAATTTCTTTTTCTTGCAGCCATCTATTTATTTATCCTTTATAGAATTGGAATTTGGGTCTTTACATTCTATAGTATTGTGGTACAGTGCATTATCCACACCAACGATAGAATAATGAGGTAAATTTAGTATTTAGTTTTGGTCCAATGTATGAAATTTCCAGAATTCACTTGATTGCGATTACTCCTGATGCCAAATTAAGAGCATTAGGAATGAATACCATGTCACATCCAACATCAATAAACACTTTTTTTTCTCATTAGAAGCTCTTTCTAGAGTCATCATCACTAATATTAGACTAACCTCTATTGAATGTGTGTAGATGAAATATACAATTTGTCCAAAAATATGATTAATCACTTTTCTATCCCAAACTCTGTAATTGTGCTCAGACATTGCAATCGTTTTGTTCTTACAGTGTATGTCTTAATAATTTTGTATTATTTTCTATTTTCTTCGATGTGGAACCTGATGACTTCTATACTTTTTGTACATTCAATATGCTTCCTATGTAGTTTATACTGCCTATTAATTTGTCAGATCAATTTCAATGTTGGCATTTTTCATTTTCATCAAAGTTGTAAATAATTCACCTCACAACATACTTACCAAAGTCATTCAGTTTTATTGTTGGTCTGTGTCTCTTACATTCTCATACTGTTTAGGAGTTTGAAATAAACACTCACCAGCTGACATGGAAACTAGGTCTATTCATGATTGTCTTAACTAACATCAACACAGGATTAGATCACATCAACAAACCTGTGTACCATCTCCAGGGATAATTCTGTCATGAATAATGATCATCTCTTAATCTTTAGACATCTTGATTCTGGTAAACAGAATCAAAAGATGGTTGTGTGTCTCCGTTGGGAAGCTAGTAGATTGATGGGATGACCAATAAACAGAATCAAAAAGATGTTTGTGTGTCTCCGTTGGGAAGCTAGTAGATTGATGGGATGACCAATAAACAGAATCAAAAAGATGTTTGTGTGTCTCCGTTGGGAAGCTAGTAGATTGATGGGATGAGCAATATTCCAGCCCGTGGACAATAACAACAAAATGTATTGTTGTATTGGAGTGTTAGTGGTCTCAAATATTTCTACTAGTAATGTTATACAAACCACTATGTTATCTTTGGTATTGACGAGCGCTTTCGGCAGTCAAGCCATCTTCAGGTCATTTACCAACCTTTGTACCTGAAGATGGTAAATGACCTGAAGATGGCTTGACTGCCGAAAGCGCTCATCAATACCAAAGACAACTTAGTGGTTTGTACAAAATTACTAGTAGAAACAAAATATACTTTAACTAGCCAAATGCTGATTTACATTTTGTTGAACACAACATTCAAAAATGGGCTGAACAACTTATAACAGGCGAAACAAATATTCAATTTAATGTACAGTATAAGAATCACAATTCTTATAGAAAACCAGCAGCTCACACCTCCAACAAATTAGATGTATTATTAGTTGTAATTGCTACGGCTAATAATAAGTTGTTCACAACACTTGCAAGGATTATGATTGCATTGAAATCTGCAAAAGGTAAAGCCAATCTTCATAACACAAATTCATTTTTGTTGTTTACAAGATGATTAATCGATCTTATAAAACATAGCATAAAAAATATCTTATAAAAAGTAATCTCTTACGGCCAAGAAGAGATACAACAGTCCTAATGGCAATATTTTTCTGCTTACTCGCTGTAAACTACTTATTGCCTGTACATGATACATTAATGAAGATCACACTGGAAACGTGGTGAACAGTTAAAAAATGAAACACTGAATAACAACACAAGGAAATGAAGAAAAGATGAGAAAAATGAAAAAAGAAGTGATATAAGACATTACTGAAAGAAAAAAGCCTTCAATATTGCAAACAGGTACAGTGAGCAGTAGCCCTTGCTTCAGTGGCATGATTTTATTAAAACTGTTAATACATATTGTATAACAAATTACCTATTTATGTACAGCAATTTAAACACTGTTGCTCTTTGCCACCTTTATTTTTTCTTTAACACAACTTTCAGATGAACCGTATTTGTTTATCTGTCCAAAGGTATAAACCTATATTGTCTGGGTGCAACAGGTTATCAATTATATAATATGTGAACCATGAATTATAACAGTTTTTCTAGAATAATTCAATATGAGTATATATTATTTTATATTTCTTTGAATTAACTGTTTAATTCACAGGTTGTAAAACTCAATGTGTTCAATATATAGAGAAAAACATGTTCAAAGAAAAATAGAAGGAAAAACAAGTAATTTTGTTGCCTACAAGAAAATGTGTTAAAGCTGCCCTGGGGCTATAAAAATATTAATACATTTTTTCACACAATTCATTTATAATTGCTGCCAAGTGAAGCCAGAGCTATTCTAACACAGCAGCTTTTTGTACCTCTTTCAAAACTGTAGCTTATATTTAACACTTAAAATGTTTAGTTTTTTCCATTAGTATTTTCATTTCAAAATGTATTTCTTTTTGGACATGTAGTAACAAACCAAAAAATTATTAAACCAATTCAACAAAACAAGAGTTAATTTGTCCACTCTCAGATGTGTGCAAAAAATTTGTAAAATAAGTTTTAAATACCTGGAGTTTATGATCCAAAATGAATCACCACTAGTTACAGGTGACCTTTAAGAAACCTGCTTATAAAAGCTGGTGGTAATTAAAGTAATAAAAGATTCTTGGATTTTGTTGTCCATGACGTTTCAATTGATTAACTACTTATAAGACTACTGACTCAGAACACAAAGTTTATTACAGTCAGCAGTAGTATACTTATAATTAGAAATAAAAGAGTCTTCTTTCAAAATAAATTGTACAATACTGCTATATGTGGTTCATTATAGGATGCTATAGACATAATTTGATAGTTCTTATATATATAAAACATTTAACACAAAACAGAAGAGATGTGGAACACAATACTTATAAATACTTGTACATGATACAATCAGATTGTTATGGTGTGGTAACATGTATATAAGTTAAGGAAAACTGAACTGATGTCTACAATTATGATCCAGACAGGAATATTCATTCCTATTGCTCTTAATTTGGCATCAGGAGTAATCACAATCAAGTGAATTCTGGAAATTTCATACATTGGACCAAAACTAAATACTAAATTTACCTCATAATTCTATTGTTGGTGTGGATAATTGCACTGTACCACAATACTATAAAATGTAAAGACCCAAATTCCAATTCTATAAAGGATAAATAACTAGATGGCTGCAAGAAAAAGAAATTCAACATCACAGTAGCGCACTGAAGCACAATGTATTAATAAAATGTCATAAGAGCAAAGAAAAAAAAATTTTGCAAATTTAACTAATCAGTTTGGGGAATAATGAAAACCATGTCAAAAAAAAAAGAAATCGTGCAAATAAGTTAGAAGACATAAAAATTTGTGAAGACAATTATTTCTATTTGAAATGATTATTAGGTTACTGTCTGAGACTATTGAAAAAAGTTATTATGAACAGGTGCATATCATGAATGTTACTAGAGAAATGTTTATTATAATGAATGACAATCCTTTCTACCTAAAGTAGCGGTAACGGAGGAGAAAAGAGTGATCATGTAAATGTAGAACTTTTGGCAGCTCTATGATAACATATTTTTGTTCGTGTAAGGTTAGCGTATAAATTATATTTCCTCAATGTTATATATGCCGCAGTCAAAAAATTGACTACTTTGGTGTATCATGACATCACCTCATTGTGATACGAGTGTGTATTTAACATCTCATTGTATTAGCATAAGTCAAAAACCAAAATAAAATTTTGATGTTTTTTTTAATTTTTGATCTGCTTGCACTAATAAGCTATCTTTTACAGAACGTGAATTACCAGGAGACAAGAACATTGACATGAAAATGTAGTACCAGTAGTTAACTCTTCTGAATACTTTATAAAAAATTAGAAGGAACTCATATAAAAATGATTAAATTGTTATCAAGCAAACTAAATAGTTTACTTAAAAAAAAAAACTTGGAAAGATATCTTTCTAAATGCTGAAAAAAATCACAAGTTAGGTTACAAAAAATATTTCTCTTAAGGATATGTTTCATTAAATATTTTGTATGTTTCCAGAGTAGTATAAGGACTACTCTGCATCGTTAAAATAATTCATATTGTAACTAAACTGGATTCTCCCCTTTAAATATTATTATTGGTCATTTTGTTAAAAATGATAATATTACTCGTCTC
The DNA here is from genome assembly GCA_034769895.1 of Magicicada septendecula. Classification (NCBI taxonomy): domain Eukaryota; kingdom Metazoa; phylum Arthropoda; class Insecta; order Hemiptera; family Cicadidae; genus Magicicada; species Magicicada septendecula. The sequence continues at coordinate 382,692,530 of CM068369.1, forward strand.
ACTAATGGAATGAGTGACTATTCAATACATCATAAATGTACTATTAAATTGATTAACACCCCCCATCGTAATCGTCAATTAAGGTTGTGGTTATAAATAATTACTTACTTCAAACTGTTGATTAATCACTGGTGACATCTCTGTTCATAAAGTTATAGACATTGATAATTAATTAAATATTCGAAAAGGACAACAGTGATGAAATGTAACTTAATTCTTCCTCTCGTTTAAATGGTTGTTGTCCTCATTGGCCAGGACTTCCGGTTGATTTGTTAAGTTATCTTGTGGTGACTTTTGTCGTTTGGCAGGATTGTCATTAAAATTTTCATAATTCCTCCTACTTCGACTATCTTCACTACTTCTACTTCTTCTGTCATTATACCTAGGGTAATGATTATTTTCATTGTTGCCATGTCGGTCATAATGGTTATCAAAACTTCGTCGTCGCTGGTAATAGTGTCTTCTCGAATCACTCTCATCAGCTCGGATGTGATTTACTCAGGGTCGATATGTTCTATTCTTATTATTATTATCACCCCGATTAGGTCAATTATTATTATTGTGTTGATTATTATAATTACGAGTATTATTCACATTATTGGTATTATGATTACGATTCCCCTGGTCATTATTATTATTATGATAATTATAGTTACTTCGGTAGTTATTGTTATTATTGTTAGTGACATTGTTACTACCCCTTACTGCATAATGGTCATTCCTCTGGCAGCTTCTACGATAATAATTCTCGTGTTCGTAGTTCTCCAGTAATCCAGCCATTGCTTGAATAGTTTTTATTTGACCACAAAGTCGGGCTCTCGCAATCCCTTCTTCATAATGATAGGACAATTTGGTGACTAGGCATTCTTCCGGTATTTTCGGTTTAAGATTCCTTGCTAGACACACCTTACCCAGAAAATACGCAGTCGGTGTCTGTCCTCGATTCGGATCATATTTTCCATTACATATATTGTCTCGTACGATATTCTGCGTCGACTCTGACCAGTATTTAGCCTTAAAGAGGTTCTTAAATTCTTGATAGTCCGTGATGTCGTGTCTCGTCGCCGTCCACCAGTTGTCATTTATATCCTTAAAATGTTCCTCTAGCATACCTCGAATGGATGTCCACCTTGTTTCGCGGTGTTTCGCAATGTTTTCTTCAATTCTCTCCAAGAACTCAATGGGGTTTCTCTTGTAATTCTTGAAGTTAACCCCCTCTCGATTCTCGGCTGTTGGTATACTAGAGATATTGAACGGTCAGTTTTGAATCATCTCAAGTTCTTCTCGGATATTCAAGATTTCTCTTTCACCCAGCTCTTATATTTTCTCATTGTTCTGAATGAATTGACCTCTGACGTCATTCACGGTAACATCAATGGTTTCACATCTTTCTCCGGATTTCATTTGTACTCGTACCAAATCTTCTCGGGTTTCCTTCTGTAGTAACACTATTCGAATTAGATTGTCCTCTTCGATGTTATTTATTCGTGTATGTATGTCTTCTTTAACTTGTTGTATCTCCCGACCTGTCTGGTTCCATTTCTCGTTTACCTCTGAAATTTGTTGTTTAATATTCTTCATATTCTCCTCCATCTGATTTTTCATCTCCCTTCTGGTTTCGGTCATCTGTTCTTCTGTCTTCTTACTTAATTCCTCCTTCAACTGTTGATTATTCGTTTCTATGGATTTATTGGTGTCTTCCATTTTCTTATTTATTGTTTCCATATTTTTATTGGTGTCTTCCATCTTCTTGCTTAATTGTCGGTTATCTTCTTTTATTGTTTCCATGTTTTTATTGTTATCTTCTTTTATTGTTTCTATGTTTTTCTAAAGATTTCTTCCATCATAACCCTCATCATTTCCAGGAAGTTTGCGTCCCCTGTTTGTGTGGGTCTGTCTGGTTCTGCCGGAGGTAATAGCGATTCAACTTCTTCAACCGGTGTTGCCTCCTTTTCCTCCATATATATCTCTTTTTCTGCCTCTTTTGCGCGTTTTTTGGGTGTAGCTCTACGTTGCATTTTCGTAGTGACTAGAACGTGACTGCGTTGCATGACTGGAATGAGTTAATTAGATGTATCTTGGTCTTATCTTATTTACTTTAAACTGTTAAGGAATCATTGGTGATATCACTGTTCATAAAGTTATCATCATTGATAATTAATTACGTATTCGAAGGAATAACAGTTTGTGAAATGTAATTTGATTCCTTCTTGACCTTGATTTAATTACTTACCCAGCATTAATTCCAAACACTTCAATTCGGCGGGTAGTGGGTGCTACCAACTGACTTCATATTAAACATAACCTTAACTCAACCCACTAAAATCTTGTTGACTGAATAAAATAATTCCATACACCATTAATGTTATTAAAATTCTCTTTATTCATTGTATGTTTTGATTCTTAATCCTTTTTTAAAACAATTAATTCGATTATCATTACTTTAAAACAACAGGTTACGTTGTTTGAAACTCATATCTCAGGGTTGGCAACACGGTTCCATAAACCGTTTAGTGAACAAATTATCTAAGTTATTTGTACATAATACGGGTTCTTTGAACTGCAAAAATACGTAATGAAAAATGTCTATCACTAATATAAAACCTCGTAATAGGAGAGTGATTATATATAAACATAATAACTTCTTAACCTAATATAATAAAGTTGTCTGACCACTGACATCAAATTTGTAGGTTAGCATATGGCTGAGAGGTTACACAATTTTAACCTCAATTTACAATTGAATTACATATAACTAGTGGAAAATTACAGTATTAATAATGTTTTGTTGGTTGTGTATTGTTAAAAATAGTTCACATATGTTCAACAAGTTCTAATCGCATTATAGTATAGTGTGATAATTTGAGTAAGTATTATACAAAAATCACTATACTTTCCTTAATTCCTTTTATATATATTTTTATATTCACTGTTAACTTTTTAAATGACATTCCCTGCGTTATTGTTCACAACACTCGTACTCTTGGTTGATTCATTCCGCATCGTTAAGGTTAGAATGCCTTTGTTTACTTCCGGTACAGCACTGATTTATAGGTTACTGGTTAATTATTTTGTAGCGGAATCCGTATTCTGTACTGCATTAAAACTGGTAAAGAACTGTCTCTAGTTTTAGCGTCACTCTCGCTTTTCTCACCTGTGCCTTCCCGGGGGGGGGGGGGTTCTCGATGTAAGAGTTTTAATTGGTGGAATGGCAAAGAATTCTTTATTAACTCATCACCCCTGCGTTAACAAAATAATTTAATTTTGTCTTAAGCGTGGGTTTTTGGGAACGAGATTATATAACTGATGCTAAACTTTTTATCAAAATCTATGAAAAAATTTACAACTGAAATGAATTCCTTATGCTACTTGTGATTACAAATATAATGTTACCATCACATGGCATTTGTTCTGCTACACAATTTGACACCTCACAAGGCATAACTCTGTCTACTACTAACTAAGTTAATATTTCTAACTTACGGCCTAATACAATATTTTTGTTAAATTATGTCCTTTTGCTACCTAATTAACATTCTGCTATTACACATATTGAGTACAACTAATACTAAGTCTTTTGCTGTTATTATTTAGCATGATCAACATCCACTTTTGAATAACATACAGAATCTGTCTCTAGGCTTCATACTCCACAATACCATGAATTAGTTTTGCTTCATACAATACAATTATTAAATTCTAATAGTTTATAACACTTGATACTTAATCCTAATAAACAATACCCACTTTTTGTTAACATCTTTTTGCTCAAGACATGCCTTTTTCCTTGTATATTATCATGACTATATTATCATGAGTTCTTGGACAAGTAGTCAGCTTGTTAATTATTCTTATTACTATATTATACACCGTTTATACTCCTCATATCTTATTCCTAATTACATATCTTGATTCCCTTTTACATTTTAAAATAGCTTGTCTTATTTTGACATCCTTATTTTCTGGTTATTTTAATAATGAAATATGCATCTTGGTGCAACAAGTCATGCTCATTAGAGATATTATTAATGGTCTATTATCAGTGATAGTTCTTATTTGGTTTACTAACCAATAGTCAGTTCATTTATCACTTGTTATATTAATAGTTTTTACAGTAACTCATTATTAGTATGGCTGTTGTTTTTTTAATGTACAATATAAGTCTTTTATACCCTATCATATTTCATCAAGTTAATATACAATAATACAACAATTACAACATCCTTGTGACCTAATATTTGTCTTAGAATGGTCTCTTTGTTTCCAGTTTCATTTAAATATAACCTATAATAGGTTTATAGTATTTTTACTACATATTTTGTGTTTACAAGTGTCATCTCAGAGTTTGTTGGGTTAGGTTGTCATTTACCTTCACTGACTGAATTTAGTTCACTGAATTTACTTTCTCTTTATTATTTATTTGGATCACTTATTACTATTATCAATAATGCTCTTTACTACTGATTTCCCTGGAAAAGCCAGCATGTGTTATAATAATGTTGTGTTGCCCTTTGCATGGATTGAGAGAGGGAAAGTGAGATGTGGTTGTATAAGCGATTGAGAGAGAGAGAGAGAGAGAGAGAGAGAGAGAGAGAGAGAGAGAGAGAGAGAGAGAGAGAGAGAGAGAGAGAGAGAGAGAGAGTGAGAGAGAGTGGTTCAAGTTAAAAAGAGATTATGGAGAGTTGATAGAGCGAATAAATAGTGGGAGAATTGTTAATAAAGACTTACCTTGTGGAATAATGAATACAGAAATAATAAATGAAAATGGTCTTCTTGATAAAAAGCACTTACCTTGGAGTAGAACCAGTGTACTTGGGGTAGGAGATAATTGTGTTGATGATATAACTTATCTGATTTAACCAAAGATACTGATGGAGACAGGACTAAAATTACCAATGTAGACGGGTAATATGAGTTAATAAGGGGGAGTAATCCGGTGAATTATTCCTACAGTATAGGGAATAAACCAAAAATAAAGGGTTATTATATTAATAACAATAATATAATGAATGTAATTAAGAAGGAAAATTGTTATGTGGAAATAAGATTAATTTTCGATGATGGTGGTTAAATTGTTATTAATGAACATTTAATTATGAGAGTTAATGGTTTTAAATACTGGACTTAATAATGTAATGATTTGTGGTTAACAAGAACATTTAATGACGTATATTGTAGATACTTTTGTATTTGGTTTACATGTGTTAAATGTACTTAGAGTAAGATTATGTTGATATTATGGTAAGGTGTCAGCTGATATGATGTTGATATGTACATTGTATTTTGTGTGATCAATGTTTACAGTTATGAGGGAGTTGATAACAATAATGTTTTAGTTTGAAGTGAATAAGTAACATTATATAATCCTGAAGCTTTATAACGAAAAATTAAAACAATGTAAAACGTTTAAAAGATAGGAATTTGGTAGTCAATTTGAAAGTTTCATTTGAAGGTTACAAAAATGATAAATGAATTTTATTATGAAAGTAAATAAATGCAAGATGAAATTAAATGAATTGAAATGGTTTTGAATAATATAATTGAAGTAACTTACAGTGTTTTGATTATGAGGTTATTAAAATTTATGTGAGAGGATTTAATTAATGTAAAATGTTTTATGTAATGCAGTTAAAGGAGTTAATTAAAAGAGATGGTGTAATTAATTTAATAGGTAGAAAAATGTGTAATAAATTTGAATAATTTATTTTTGATTTAAAATTGATAATAAATGGTAGATAAAATATAATTAAGGGTTGCTGATTAAAATGTTTAATAAAAAGTCAAAGTTGAAGTGAAAATGCAAGCTAAACAATTTAATGTTGAAATTAAAAGTTATGTAATGTTAGTAAATTTTATGCAAATTCAGAGTTGAAATGTTTATGTTAATGTAATAATGGTAATGTTTATCTTATTATATAAATAAAGTTATTTTCAATTATTAGTAATTTTACAGTGGCGCCCAAACTCAGGACAGTTTGTACAAATTTAGTTTTGTACAGGCTATGCCTACTCGCTCGTGGATGTAAGAGATGTTATTGGAGGTTAAGTTGTATTACGTATAAATTACGTACAAAAAATGATGTTATGTTATGCTATAGTTAAGTGAGGGATAAAATAATTTTAATTGTGAGTTTTTTAGTATATGAAAATTTCATAATTTAAAACATGGAAAATACCAACAGTAAAATGATTGAAACTGACGTAACCGTTAGTGATGAATCGGAAAATAAGTCGATGTTTATAAACAAAGAAAATATGTCAACCGAGTCAGCTGATACGAGCGATTCGGGGATCCAAATGGCTTTAATGCTAACAAATGAAAGCAGTGTAAATGAATAAAAAATAATGGATGAAGTTGAAATTCATTCAACGCCAATTTTAATTAGTCACAATAAGAAATCTGATGACGATGATATGTTGAAACGTTTGTATAGTATGATAGAGACAAAATTTTGCGAAGTAAATAGTCGTTTTGACGTAAATGATAACAAATTAGAAAGTAAATTTGATGTACAGAACAATAAGTTCGAAAGCAAGTTTAATGAATTAAGGGGTGACATAAATAATATTGACGAAAAATTTGATAAGCGTTTGTATGATATGAAACAACAAAGTGTTAAGTTTGAAGATAATATTAATAAGCGTCTGAATGCTATAGACGAACATTTTAGTACTTGGGAGAAACAAATACAAGACGATGTAAATGACATCAGAAAAAGAAAGGAGAGTAACAGAAATACAGGAAAATTTAACGAGAATATAAACAATCGAATAAAGGAGAACAAGGTAAGTAATGTGGTCAAAATAAGTGATGATTTTAATGGGCAGATAATTACAAATAATATTGATGGTAGTTTAAGTGCAAATAAAGTAGTAGTTGAAAAGGTAAGTGAGAATAATGGTTATATAATTAAAAATGTGGTGTTAGAGAGTAAAGTGGTGAATAATGTTAGTGGTGATGAAGTTTTAGTGGAAAGAGGGAGTAGTAATAAGATAGTTGTTGATAAGATTGAAAGAGAGAGTGAAGGGAGGTTAGGTTGGCAAAGGGCAAATTTTCCCTGTTGTTTAAGTGGAGTAAAGACTCCACTAGTGATTTATGAGCACAGAGTTTCCTCCAGTGTGAGAGACGAGGTGTCTCTAAGTAGGTCCCCTGTGTATCATGAGTTCCCTGGAAAAGCCAGGAGGTGTTATGATAACGTTGTATTGCCATTTGTGTGGATTAAGAGAGATAAAGGAAAATGGGGTTGTGTAAGCGATTTTGAGAGAGTGAGAGAGATAGAATTATTCACGTTGAGAGAGAGAGAGAGAGAGAGAGAGAGAGAGAGAGAGAGAGAGGGAGAGGGAGCGAGAGAGGTGGTGTTATCTGATGTTATTAGAAGTTATGAAGAATTATTAAAGAGAATAAATAGTGAGAGTGAATAAAATAAAAAACTTACCTTGTTATGAAAATAGTGCAGCAATGGATGATGATAACGTTGATAATTATATTGAATACTTACCTGTAGATAGGATGGGGATATTAATAGCAACTGATTCGGATAGTAAGCAGATGGTCAAATTCTTAATTGAGACAGATAATCATACTGACGATGACAAGACCAGAATTACTGATGTAGACAGGTTATATGATGGAATAATAATGTGGGATAATCCAGTAGATTATTATATGGGTATAATGGAACAATTTAAAATGTTGAATAGTTATTATAATTATAAGAACAAAATAAAAGTAATTAAAAATGAATTGTGTTATATTAAGAAAAGATTATTGTTTGATGATGGATGGTAAAGAGAATTGTTCATGAACATTTAATTATGTGGAGTAGTGGGTTTTGAAATGGATTGAATTATGAAATGATTTGTGATAAACAATAACAGATTACAATGTGGATTGTATATACTTTTATGTTGATGTTAAATGTATTTGTGTGATATGTTATGTTGTACTCTGTATTTTAGGTAAACAATGTATGTATGTAATAGGGATTGATATTATAATAAGAGTAATAATATTTTACCAGACTAAATAAATAACGAGAGTAATTGTGAAGTTTATAATGAAATTAACTGAATTGAAATTGTTTTTAATAATGTATCTAAAGTAACTTATTGTTTTAGAAACTGATGGAATTATATAATTGGAGAGGAATTAATTAATTTAAAGTGTTGTACGTATAGATAAATTTTGGTGATGAATTTAAATGATTTTTCTGAGATTTAGACTTTATAATAAATAGTAAATGATTACACATACAAAGTGTTTAGGTATTGAGTTATATGGTTATTATAATGTATCAGAAGGTACATATGGTTATGTACGTAATATTTGTTGTGATAAATGTTTATAATTTTGAGTTTATGACAGTAATCATGTGTTTATTTGATTGAATGATTAACCATATGTAAGTATGAATTTTATAATGAAATCGAAGTAAAGTAAAATGTTTTTGTAATGACATTAAATGAGTTTGAAAGAATTTAACTTAGGTAAGGTATGTAAGTTTTGGTCAAATTTAAATTTGAAATGTTTGTCTCGATGTAATAATAGCAATGTTCATTTTGAGTAGTCATTAAGATGTTTAATGAAGTATATTGTAGATAATTTTGTGTTTGGGTTTACATGTGTTAAGGGTACTTAGAATAAGGTTATGTTCACATGTTGATAAGATATCAGCTGAGGCATGGTGTTATGTGTATAGTATATTTTGTGTAATCAATTTATAGTTGTAGTTGATTTTATGGTAGTAATAAATTTGTTTATTGTTTTAATAATTGTCAATATATGATTATGAAGGTTTATTATGAAAATTAAATTCATTTAGAAGATAGAAATGTTGGTAGTAAATTGTTTTGATTAGTTTTGATTTGGAGGTTATAGAAAATGATAGATAATTTCATTATGAAAGTAAATAACTGCAAGAAGAAATTCAATGAAGTGAAGTTATTTTGAACAATACCATTAAAGTATTTAATTGGAAGAGTCGGTCTAATTAAATTAAAATGTGAATTTTGATAATGAACATAAATTTATTTTGATTTGAAGTGTCTGAAATATGATGGACGCAGTCGTATACTTATCAAAACAGTGTAAAATGTGTCCACGCATATCTGAATGTAAGTCAAATAAATGCAGCGCAGCAAGCGTATTGCTTGTTCTTTGCTCAGAGCAATTATGTGCAGTGTGTGCGTTTAATTAAAATTTAACGTACTGTGAAGGAAAGGAAGTGCAGTAGCAGACTAGACTCCCGCGGCAACGCGTTGCGTTGTGTTGTGTGTGATGTGTGAGTAAGCATGCGACGAGCTTGTCACAACAGGAACTTGTCTTATCTGTGCGCGGGTTTTTTTATGATGTCGTTCTGAGTGTGGTGGAACTGTGGTCTTTTCTTTTGTTTATTTTGTGGCGTTAAGTACCGTAAATAAAATCATGTCGAGAGAACGTGATAAATACAGAAAGTTTGAAAGTGGATATGGTAAACAGAAAAAAGGGATAAACATGAAAGGTTTTTAAGGTCGCAACAGGGAGCGTTTGAAAAGTATTTAAAGCAAGATGATCGTGAAAGTGACGAGAGTAAGCAAACAGAAATCATTCCAAAGCAAGATGAAATAACTGAAAGTGACGTGAGTAAACAAACTGAAATCATTCCAATTCCAAGTACTAGTAAGAAAAACGAATCCTTAAAAGATCTCATAATTGTTAATACCTTTGCTGACTCTGTCGAAACTCAACCTACATCATCAGATAATACTTCAAATAATTTAATTGAAGGGCTAGTTTTAGATGTTTATTATCCTGGACTATGGCCACGTACTATTCCAACCTATCAGTTTGGCGAAATTATACAAAAGGGCCCTTTGCAAGTTTCAAATTTTCGTTTTCCATTAAATGCAGATAAAAGGCATTTTTCTGCCGAGTTGTACAAACGTACCTTGGCCAACGGAGAACAGGTGCCCAGACAATGGCTAGTGTACAGCAAAAGCAGAGACAAGGCGTACTGTTTTTGCTGTAAATTATTCCGAAATGAGTCAGGAACAAAATTAGCTAGTGAAGGGCACAGTGATTGGGGACATATTAACAGCAGGCTTAACAATCACGAGACCTCACCAGGGCATGCTGCGAATGTTAAAAAGTGGATAGAATGCGAGACGCGTTTAGGTAAAGCGTCAGCTATTGATGAAAAACATAGGAGTATGATAAGGAAAGAAAAAGAACACTGGCGTGAAGTTCTCAAACGAATTATTAATGGCATTAAATATTTAGCAGACCACAATATTGCTTTTAGGGGATCAAACTGCAAACTGTACGAGCCAAACAATGGCAACTTTTTGGGACTTATTGAAATGATGGCTACGTTTGATCCAGTTATGCAAGAACATGTGAGGCGAATTAGATCGTCTGAGATTCACGATCACTATTTGGGAGCCAATATCCAAAACGAGTTGATCAAACTGCTTTCTGAAAAGGTTAAAGAGAAGAATGTTATAGACATAAAGGCAGCTAAATATTTTTCTGTATTATTAGACTGCACTCCCGACCTCAGCCACCAAGAGCAGCTGTCTTTGGTGATACGGTTTGTAAAGTTTCAAAACAATGGAACTGCAACTGAGAATGAGGGTGTGAGCGTTGAAGAGCATTTTATTGAATTCCTAGACGTTAAGTCGACAACCGGCAAGAATTTAACAGATGTCTTGCTAGAAGAGTTAGATAAAATCGGCTTAGAGATTAAAGACTGTAGGGGGCAAGGATATGACAATTGCTCGAACATGAAAGGGGTCCATTCTGGAGTTCAAGCACGAATTTTGGAAATAAACCCAATGGCATTTTACATGCCCTGTGCAAGCCATAGCCTGAATCTCTTGATTTGTGATGCTGCAAAGTGTTCACCTAAAGCCATGACATTTTTTGGAGTTGTCCAAAGAGTTTATGAAGTTTTTCAGCGTCAACAAAGAGGTGGAATGTTTTGAAAAAACATGTACCAGACCTAACTGTTAAAAAATCCTGTGATACAAGAGGGGAAAGCAAACTTGAAAGTGTAAAAGCACTTCGTTACCAGATTAAGGAAGTACATGATGCTTTAGTCGAAGTGGTAGAGACGACTGATGACCCCAAAGCAAAAAGTGAAGCTAGATCGCTTGTTAATGAAATAAGTACCGGTAGCTACGAGTTTTTAGTAGCTTTGGCTATTTGGAATGATGTGCTTTTTGCTGTAAACAGTGTAAGCAAAAACCTCCAGGCCGAAAAAATGCATCTCGGAGTGGCTTCACAGTTACTTCATGGACTGGTAAAGTTTTTTGATCAGTTCAGAATTGAAGGTTTTACTGCAGCAACAATGGTTGCAAGACAAATGAGCGAAGCATTGGGTACAGAGCCAAAGTTCCAAGAAGTTAGACAAAGAAAGAGAAGAAAACTGTTTGAGTACGAGGGGGATGATGAGCCTGTTTCAGAATCTGCTGAACAAACCTTTAGAGTGGAGTATTTTTACCGTATTGTAGATTGTACAGCACAGTCCCTTACAAAAAGGTTTGAACAAATGGCCCGTTATGACACGATGTTTGGATTCCTGCACAATGTAGAAGAACTAAAAACAATAGAAAAAGATAAACTGCAGAAAAAGTGCAAGGACTTAGAAGTCATTTTAAATTTTGAAGAACAGAGAGATATTAGTGGAGATGAACTGTTCACAGAACTAAAAGTTCTCCGTGAACTACTTCCTGTCGAAGTTGAAACAGCTGCTGGAGTTTTGAGATTTATGAATAGAATACAAAATCCATTTCCTAACGCATTTATTGCGTACAGGATTCTGCTTACTATCCCTGTAACAGTTGCAAGCGCAGAAAGGAGTTTTTCCCGCTTAAATTTGGTTAAGACCTATTTCAGATCAAACATGAGCCAAGAAATGTTGACATGTTTGGCAACATTATCAATAGAAGCAGACACCACATCCAAAGTTAATTTTGATGATTTTATTGATGACTTCGCTGGATTGAAAGCAAGAAAAGTTAAATTTGTATGAGGTGAGTTCCAATGACCAATATTATTTTTGCAACTTTAGTTTTAGAATCTTGAACAACTTTCAAATGATAACTTTGTACAGTAATAATGTTAAAATTAGAATGTTTTCATCTTTTGGGTTTGAAGTGTATAATGCTGTATTTATATTTATTTTTATAATCAAACATTAAAAAAGAAGAGGCCTACCCATTTTTTCAGCATTTTCATTATAAAGCTTAATAAATTTTTTAAGTTTTATGGTGACTTTTTGGATCGATGATGTTTGTTTTTGTTTTTGTTATCTTTTTAGTTGTCTTGACAGGAAGCGGAAGACTACATATATCTTTATTAACACCTCGTTATATAGCGCTTCATTTTTCAGGTATGAAGTCCGGAAGCACACTGCATGAGCTCTTCACTCTCCAGAGTAATATAAGAGGAAGACAAAGGATAAAAGGAATTTTATTAATACCCTCTTATTAATACTCTCTTTTATAATACCCTCTAAAAAGGAATTAATATTAACACCCTCTTGTTGTCCTCGTTACAAAAGTGTGCTGAGTCAAAAGATTCAGCGCTAGTTCAGTCATTTTATTGGCAGTTTTGACGTTATTGGCAGTACGAAATTTAAGTCAGTAATTAGTGCTGCGCTCTACCCGTGGATAGGAAACCCGTGGATAGGAAAAATTAATAGTTTAGACAACGGCGGTTGGGGGGCGGCACTTGCCGACTCTCAGCAGCATGAACGTTCCTAGTGCCGCTTTCTGCCGAGAAGTTTGGTAGGTAAACCAACACGGCAGACTCCATGTTAATGTTCGTCTAACAAATACTTCAGGTTGACGGACGCTTTTTCTCTTCGGAGAGAAGTGTGAATTCCAGCTTCAACTTCTTATAACTATGGTTAAATAGTTTCTTAAACGACTGCGGGTTCGCCGAACAGAGACAAGTCCTGCTACATGACTGAAAGAATGACATCTTAAAAGCTCCACACTCGACACCGAAGAGAATAAGACCACAACAACCACAACAACATGCCAATCATAAGATCGCCACGTTACAAATAAGAGATCATCCTTCTCGACACATAAGCAGGTGAAAAACAACCATTTATAATTAACACGTAGAATCAACATTGCACCACCAGTTATACATGACCATCAGTTTCTACCGTTCAAATAAACATTCATTTGGATCCCCAATTGATGGGACAGTTTAGTGTGAACACTAAGAATTAATTGTAAAATTTCAATATATGTATAGTAAATTGTCAGTTCAGAGACTGACATGTCTACAACACAGCATCCAACTTAGATTTCCACTCATTTCTTTATAGGGCTTTCGCTACAGATTTAAAGTCAGTTTTGTTATTAGTAATTTTCTCAAGTTTAATTACTATGCATAAAAACATATATTTTCTCTTATTTTTAAAATCAGTTATGTCATTTGTATAAAAAGATTACTGGGGAGGTAGGTGAATTTTTAATTAGTTTCACCAAGCTATGCATGTCGAAACACTTTTCAACTTGTTTGTCGAAACAAGGTTGTTGAGACAAATTTGTTGAGACTGGTCATAAGTTGAAGGAACATGTCCGTCTCTGACACACAAATGTATTTTTTATATAAGGTGCTAATATTGTGCAATTTTTCTCTTTTCATTAATTGGCCCTATTTAGTCTATATAAATTCTTTATATTAATCATGGTAACTGGGGGGCGTTAATTATTTTAAACAATTTTTATTTCTCACTTTAATTAAGTATTTTAGCACTTAGCCACTTAGGCACTTGGTTTTAAATTTTTAATGTCCTGGGGACATTTGTATGCAATACTTTATGATACACATGACGTGCAATTAACCCACACCATGGGGTACATTTATAGAAAAAAATCTTTAATCCTAATTGGGATTCCTATAAAGAAGAAGTTAGAATTTATATACACCAGAAGGGTAATATAAAAAGGGGCGTGGCAAGAGACCTTATGTATTTGTATACTATTGTATAATGTAATTTGTCTTGTGGAACATGTTATGTCTGTATATATTCTGTGTACATTTTGGGGGATATATATATATATATATAAATATTATGCATTACTGTACTTTTGGTGGAACTTGGGATATAGGGATTTATTATTCAGGTCTTTTACAACAGAAAGTTAACGCATGTAGGCATGTGGATATTCCTTTTCATTTTCTTTTTAAGGGAGGTATTCTATCTCAATAATCGTGGCTGATCATTTCTTTAAGGAAATTAATTATTTTATTTAACAAGTATAGGAAGTGTCACCTTAAAGTTCATTAATTGGTTGAGTAATTATTTTAATTATTAATAGAACTGGGAATGAAATCATTCATCTTCATTAATTTATATACTGCATTTTAAAAGGAACACATGATATAAATTTTATATTTTAATAAATAGTTTAATGGGAGTTTTATTTTGAGGTTAATAATGATTATTTAAAATTTTTCAATTCATTGATGGTGACATAGCAATTATTTCGTGGATTCAGTTAATATTTTTCAGGTGGCCTTGTTGAGAGGGTATACTTCTTTATTTAACCATTTAAAGGGGAATTATAAATCAGCTTGTATTTATTTGTTCATTATATTTTTATTATGAGATAGAATAATAAAATGGGATTGTTAATTATTTAATTCTTGAGTTTTCATTGCAAGTCCCGTCTCACTGGATCCAGCGCAATTTTTAGCTTCTCTAGGCCTTAGCCTAGTTTTAATTAACTTGTAACCCCTCTTTACAAAAAGAAATATTCTTTTTGTTTTACCTACTCAAGATGAAGTAGGGGTTTCATTTGGTAGCAGAGCGTGGTTACGATGAGGGTCCTGTGGGTGTGACGGGGCTTGCAAACTTAGGAAATATTTTGGAACTTTCACAATGTTTAGTTCAAATAGAACTTAGAAAAATTTTAAAGGCCCTATATCCCAAAGTTGAAAATATTTTTGTTAGTTTTAAGGTTTGAAATATATGTACATGTACTTGCCCGCCTTGCATAGTGAATAGTGCCACGTGGTGGGAGATTTTAGAAGGGGAAATCCCTGGGCAAGACTTATCGCAGTCGGTGCTTGGTTAGTTTGAGTTACCTTGCCCATGTTTGGGGAGGTGTTGTTTTTTTGTAATTATGCGGTATGGCCCGATCGGCAGTCGGTTTCTTCCGATAGATGGTAGCCGGAGGTAACCTAAGAAATGGTTAAAATAAATTTTCGTGGTCGGTATTTTTGTTTTCGAGTTGTGTGTGTGTCGCGTTCCTTTTGTCTGGTGTAATCGAGTGTGAGCTGTTCAGGTAGTGGGCTAGTTCTCGCATCGGTAGGTGGACCCGCAGTCTACTCTTTGGAAGAACAGTACTTGGGTTTTTCAGATTCTGGTTATTTAGAATAAGTTTTAAAGTTTTTGTTAAGTGTGCCGACCGCGAAGTGAGGATGACTTCGATAAATCCTGAGTTGTTTTTAAGGGAGGAAATTGAGTTCGAGCTCCGGGCCCGGGGTAAAGAAACCCGAGGCAATGTCCAAACCTTACGGCGGCTGCTCCGTGAAGCGCTGACCGCGGGTGATGCGCTCTCCAGGGTCACTATCACTGACCCCGAGAGTGAGTGGGAACGGTGTACGGAAAAGTCGGGTGAGCTGCAGGAGTTGGCTCAATCCGTCGAAAGTTTGGAGGAGGGACCGGGATGCTCTCTCGTTGTCCGGCGGATCCGGCAACGTATGCAGCACTTGATTCATCGGCTGCAGAATTTACTGGCACAAGTCAGTGAACCACCATATAATATAACAGAGATTATACAGGAGATTACCTCGACCCTCCAAGGGTCACCACCGGTAAGAGCATCCACCCCAATTCCGGTTGTTGAGGAGTCCGTGATCTCAGCGGTGAACACTTCTTCATACAGAGAAGTAGAGCCTGTACGGACTGGTTCGGGGGCGGCAACGTACAACCACCTGCCCAACCCACTTGCCAATATTATTCAACAACTGCCAGTCGTGGACGGACTGGAAGCAGACAAACTACTACCTTTTTTCAAGATAGTCTTTGAATTGAAGGACTATCCGGGTATGCTGGAGCGAACGGTGCTCGAACTCATCTTCCCCTACTGTCGCGGTACCATGGCTGACAGGGTGGCGGAGGTAATGCGACGCAAGGAAGGTGTGGATGAGTTCCACCGGGTGGTGCTGAGGGCGTTCGTACCCAGTAGACTGATGGAGCAATTGCGCCATCGGCATTTTTATAAAGTACAGACACGGGGCGAAACATTGGCCCAGTACGTGCTGCGAATGCGCCAAGTAGCTCGTATTCTGGGAATGGGCATGTCGGAGGAAGAGGTAGTCCAACACATCCTCGACGGCGTCTCTGCCGACGACCGTCTGCGACTAGTTTTTGCACAGCGGCCGCAGTGGTTTACCGACCTGGAGCGACTCTGCGTTATGACGGAGACCATGCAGATGACCGACCAGGCGAGCGGAAACAGTAGACGAGCCGAACCAAGACCTCAGACATCGGAAGGGGCCAGAGAGCCTACCTTCCCCCGACAGGCCCAGCCAGCTCGAAATCGTCAGCAAACAAATTCAAATTCTGTGATTTGTTATAATTGTAACCGCCCGGGACACGTGGCGAGAAATTGTATGCGAGGGCGCGCGCGACCAGCACCACCTATGTCTAGACCAGCGCCAAAAAACTAAGTAGACAGGGGAAGATATTTCGGAGGATGTCTTCCCCCCGCTTCAATTCTGTTCAACTTCCGTCGACCTCCAGGCAGTCGTTAAAAGCCCAATCTTCAAATATCAAGGTCCAGTCCGCTACCTCGCAACAACTTTCTGTATGCCCCTTTCTGTCGCTCGAGGTAAAAGGGGGTCAGCTCAGAGCCTTAGTTGACTCCGGTTCAGCCCGATCCATCATTTCATCTCGGGTACATGCGGACCTTGAACGACAGGGTTTAATTAAAAGGTCAGAAAAGTCATCTGCAATATGCTGGACGGCATCCCGGGAAATCTTGCCTATCTCCCGGGTTACTTCCTTTAAGATCAAAATCGATGGGTTTTCTTGGGTGTGGTCTTTTCTGGTTTCTCCTGCTCTGGGAGTGGATTGTATTATTGGTGCCGATTTCATCGCAAAAAGTGGTCTCGTGCTGGACATCCAAGCGCACCAATGTTTTTTTAAATTTAATCGGGAGGTTTTAATTCCGTTCCTTGGGTACCAGGGCGCTAAGCCGGGTATCCAAGAAGTAGCTTGTCCCGATTCTGCACGAGACCATCTCAATCCATCCCAGCAGACGGCCTTAGATCATTTGTGTGAGGAATTTCCCGAGGTGTTAACTCCTACTTTGGGACTCACACACCTGCTGGAATATAAAATCAGTCTTACAGATACGAAAATAGTGAGGTCACACCCTTACAAGTTTGCCCCTCCTAAGATGACCATTCTGCGAGAGAAGGTTCAAGAATTATTGGACCAAGGGGTGATTGAACCTTCTCATTCCAGCTAAGCCAGTCCAGCATTTTTAGTGCCAAAGCCTGGTGGCAAACAAAGAATGGTTATTGATTACAGGAAGTTGAACGCCAATATCGAGGTGGATTCTGTTCCCCTCCCGGATTTACATTCGGCCTTTGATTGGTTCAGTGGGGCCAGATTTTATACCATTATCGATCTGAACGCGGCCTATCATCAGATACCTCTTGCCAAAGAAAGTAAACCATACACAGCTTTTTGTGTACCCTGGAATTTGTACCAGTACACAAGGGTTCCCATGGGTTTGGCTGTGGGGGCCCAGACACTTACTCGCCTTCTTGACACTGTCTTTCACGACGTCAAATTCCGTTTCGTCTATAATTATCTTGACGATCTGTTGGTGTATAGTGAGACTTTCGAAGATCATCTGCGGCATTTAAGAGAGGTGTTGGGTCGTTTAAGAGAGGCTGGCCTCACTGTCAATCCCGAAAAGGTTCGTTTCGCCCAAGAGAGTATTTCTTTCTTGGGCCATTTAATTTCATACAAAGGCGTGACGGTAGACCCAGAGAGGACACAAGGCATCCGTGACTTTCCTCCGCCAAGGGATGCGAAAGGCATAGCGAGATTCGTCGGTATGATAAATTTTTATCGGCGTTTCATACCGAATATCGCTGAAATTGCCGCTCCCTTGAATGAACTGAGGAAGAAGGGGGCAAAGTTTGCATGGGGGAAAACCAACAGAAGGCTTTTGATACCTTAAAGGAAGCCATCATTTCCCCACCGGTGTTGCGGATGCCCGACTTTTCAAAGCCGTTCATTTTGCAGACGGACGCGAGTTCGGTTGCGCTCGGAGCGGTCCTTTCCCAGGTTATTGACGACGCTAGGCAGCCTGTGGCTTTTATCTCACGCACGTTGACCCAGCAAGAACGTAAATCATCCGTTTATGAGCTAGAGTGTTTAGCTGTTGTATACGCTCTAGATAAGTTCAGGCGTTTCCTGGAACATGCTGAGTTCCTGCTCGAGACCGACAATCAGGCTCTCTCATGGCTTCTAGCTCATCCCCGGCAACTGGGTAAAATTGGTAGATGGGTGGTGAAAATCTCATCCTTTAAGTTCACCGTGCAACACATCAGGGGATCCCAGAATGTGGTTGCAGATGCCTTATCCCGTATGTTTTCCCAACCCAGTGATGCCCAAGCTGAGCAACCCTGTTCCGTTCTTCTCGATTTTCCATTAGCCTTCACTGATGTGTTACCCCATCAGTTAAACGACGAAGTGCTGGGTCAAGTCATCCAAAATATTAAGCAGGGTAACGTACAGGCCCCTTATTTCTTGTCCAAGGGAGTCCTTTGTTGTCGAGAAAGAAATGGACGAGCACCTAAAATCGTGCTGCCTAGCAAATTAGTGCCCATGGTCTTCAGTTATTACCATGATTCCCCAATCGGAGGCCACAAGGGAATTTCGAAGACCATTTCCAGTATTAGGAAACATTTTATCTGGAAGGGCATGGATAGAGACATCGCGACGAGAGTAAAAAACTGTCATCTGTGTGGCTTGAGCAAGCCTGCCCAGAACACCAAACTAGGGTTGTTATCTTCTGAGGTGGCGAGCAGACCAATGGAAAAGTTATTTATTGACTACGTGGGGCCGTTCCCCCGTAGCAAGTCAGGTAATGCTTACCTGCTTGTTTGTGTAGATGCTTTTTCAAAGTTTGCCTGGCTACTGCCCTTACGGCAGGCAACCGCTCGTTTGACCATCAACGCTTTACAGAACCACGTTTTTCAGCATTTCGGTCTTCCGACCATCATTGTCTCGGACAATGGCCCGCAATTTATTTCAAACGAATTCAGGCGTATGTGTTTCGCCAGTGGCATCAAACACGTAACCACTTCCCCTTATTACCCACAACCGTCCCATGCGGAGAGATTCAATCGGAATCTCCTGTCCGCCTTGATTGCTTATCACGCTGAGCAACAAACCACCTGGGATCAGAATCTGAAGTGGTTACAATTAGCATTCAACACGGCCAGACACGACAGTCATCAGGCCGTGCCCTTTGAAATTTTGTTTGGATTCTCGCCCGCACTCCCGTTGACCAACCTATGGGATATTGAAGATCTTCTGCCGCGGGAGCCCAATAATAAAACTGCGGAGAGATGGAAAATGGCTCGGAAGAATTTGCTGCGAGCGCACGAGCGGGTCCGTCGGCGTTATAATCAGGGGCGTATTCCAAACCCCTTCCGGATTGGTGACTGGGTCTATTGCCAAAGCCACCCACTCAGCTCTGCCGCCGACAAACGTGCTGCGAAGCTATGCTACCGTTGGTCGGGGCCATACCGAATCATAGGATTTACGTCACCGGTGACGGCCCGGCTGGGCGTACCGGGAGACAAATAAAAGTTGATGACAAGCCACACTTCCAAACTTAAACGTTGTCGGGGGCTATCCAAAACGTTCGAAGGGGGATAGTCCCCGTAAAGATAGGACGGAGGTCCATGTTAAATGTGGAAGTCGTGTTCAGGCGAATGGGGCGAGCCTCAGGAGATCGGAAGATCCATACGTATGTATCTTTCTTTTGTCTTTAGCTGTCTCTCTCTCTCGGGCTGTATGTGGACTCTGATCAGGTCAGCATGCAGCACTCGCACACTTACATAATACATATCTTCTTTCGTCTCTTTCATTTTCCCTTTTTGATTTTTGTTCTCCTGAGAGCAAGCTCAGCTGAGCCAACCCAACCACGACGTCCACTGGTATCTTTCGGGAGAGGTACACTGCAGGGTACCGTCCTTGCCTTTAACGTTGGGGCAACTATGTTGCCCTTTTGGGGTGAGGGTGTGCTGAGTCAAAAGATTCAGCGCTAGTTCAGTCATTTTATTGGCAGTTTTGACGTTATTGGCAGTACGAAATTTAAGTCAGTAATTAGTGCTGCGCTCTACCCGTGGATAGGAAAAATTAATAGTTTAGACAACGGCGGTTGGGGGGCGGCACTTGCCGACTCTCAGCAGCATGAACGTTCCTAGTGCCGCTTTCTGCCGAGAAGTTTGGTAGGTAAACCAACACGGCGGCAGACTCCATGTTAATGTTCGTCTAACAAAATACTTCAGGGTTGACGGACGCTTTTTCTCTTCGGGAGAGAAGTGTGAATTCCAGCTTCAACTTCTTATAACTATGGTTAAATAGTTTCTTAAACGACTGCGGGTTCGCCGAACAGAGACAAGTCCTGCTACATGACTGAAAGAATGACATCTTAAAAGCTCCACACTCGACACCGAAGAGAATAAGACCACAACAACCACAACAACATGCCAATCATAAGATCGCCACGTTACAAATAAGAGATCATCCTTCTCGACACATAAGCAGGTGAAAAACAACCATTTATAATTAACACGTAGAATCAACATTGCACCACCAGTTATACATGACCATCAGTTTCTACCGTTCAAATAAACATTCATTTGGATCCCCAATTGATGGGACAGTTTAGTGTGAACACTAAGAATTAATTGTAAAATTTCAATATATGTATAGTAAATTGTCAGTTCAGAGACTGACATGTCTACAACACAGCATCCAACTTAGATTTCCACTCATTTCTTTATAGGGCTTTCGCTACAGATTTAAAGTCAGTTTTGTTATTAGTAATTTTCTCAAGTTTAATTACTATGCATAAAAACATATATTTTCTCTTATTTTTAAAATCAGGTTATGTCATTTGTATAAAAAGATTACTGGGGAGGTAGGTGAATTTTTAATTAGTTTCAACCAAGCTATGCATGTCGAAACACTTTTCAACTTGTTTGTCGAAACAAGGTTGTTGAGACAAATTTGTTGAGACTGGTCATAAGTTGAAGGAACATGTCCGTCTCTGACACACAAATGTATTTTTTTATATAAGGTGCTAATATTGTGCAATTTTTCTCTTTTCATTAATTGGCCCTATTTTAGTCTATATAAATTCTTTATATTAATCATGGTAACTGGGGGGCGTTAATTATTTTAAACAATTTTTATTTCTCACTTTAATTAAGTATTTTAGCACTTAGCCACTTAGGCACTTGGTTTTAAATTTTTAATGTCCTGGGGACATTTGTATGCAATACTTTATGATACACATGACGTGCAATTAACCCACACCATGGGGGTACATTTATAGAAAAAAATCTTTAATCCTAATTGGGATTCCTATAAAGAAGAAGTTAGAATTTATATACACCAGAAGGGTAATATAAAAAGGGGCGTGGCAAGAGACCTTTATGTATTTGTATACTATTGTATAATGTAATTTGTCTTGTGGAACATGTTATGTCTGTATATTTCTGTGTACATTTTGGGGGATATATATATATATATATATAAATATTATGCATTACTGTACTTTTGGTGGGAACTTGGGATATAGGGATTTATTATTCAGGGTCTTTTACAACAGAAAGTTAACGCATGTAGGCATGTGGATATATCCTTTTCATTTTCTTTTTAAGGGAGGTATTCTATCTCAATAATCGTGGCTGATCATTTCTTTAAGGAAATTAATTATTTTATTTAACAAGTATAGGAAGTGTCACCTTTAAAGTTCATTTAATTGGTTGAGTAATTATTTTAATTATTAATAGTAACTGGGAATGAAATCATTCATCTTCATTAATTTATATACTGCATTTTAAAAGGAACACATGATATAAATTTTATATTTTAATAAATAGTTTAATGGGAGTTTTATTTTGAGGTTAATGATTATTTTAAATTTTTCAATTCATTGATGGTGACATAGCAATTATTTTCGTGGATTCAGTTAATATTTTTCAGGTGGCCTTGTTGAGAGGGTATACTTCTTTATTTAACCATTTAAAGGGGAATTATAAGTAGGGGTATTATGAGAGTTCTAACGCGGAAGTGACGTCATACCCCCGCCCCGCCCCCCGACCCCGCCTTGTTTGGCGGGAAATTTGAAAATGGTGGTGGTGGGGGTGGTGTTGGGTGTTGACTTCCGGTGTGGGTGTAGGGGTGGGGGGTAGTGGTGGGGGTAATGGTGTGTTGTGGTTGGTCGTCGGCTGTGTGGTGGTGGTTGTTGTCGTCGTTGATTGGTTTATGGGGGGCGGGTCGTCGTCCATGTTGGAAAATTGCGACGTTGTCGGTTGTTGCTGGAAAATTGCGGCGTTGTCGAGTTGTGCGGTGTGTTGTGTTTAATCGTCGGCACGGCGGCGGCCATGTTGGAAAATCATCGACTGCATCGATGTGTGCTGGTTAAGCGTCGTCATGGCTTGGCCTCGGCTTGGCCGCGGCTCGGCCATAGATTGGTCGACGTGTGTCGGCCTCGGCGGCCATGTTGGAAAATCGTCGATGTGTGCTGGTTAAGCGTCGTTATGGCCAGTCCTCGGCTTGGCCGCGGCTCGGCCGTAGATTGGTCGACGTGTGTCGTGTTTAGATTTGAGTTGTCGGGTGTGTGCTGGTTAAGCGTCGGCATGTCTTGGCCTCGGCTTGGCCTCGGCTCGGCCGCGGCTCGGCCATAGATTGGTCGACGTGTGTCTGTGCTGTCGGCATGGCGGCGGCCATGTTGGAAAATCATCGACTGCATCGATGTGTGCTGGTTAAGCGTCGTCATGGCTTGGCCGCGGCTCGGCCATAGATTGGTCGACGTGTGTCGTCTGTGTGTGTGTGTGTGTGTGTTGAGATTGGCTCGATCGATGTGTGCTGGTTAAGCGTTGGCATGGCGGCCATGTTGGAAAATCGTCGATGTGTGCTGGTTAAGCGTCGTCATGGCTTGGCCGCGGCTCGGCGGTCGGCGGCCATGTTGGAAAAGCGTCGACTTTGAAAATCTGTGTCGTTCATCTCCCTTGAGGTTAAAAAAATAAATATATATGTGTACTGCGTCCATCTTCCCTCGACGCATAATTGAAAACCAAATTCACTTGTAAAATTTGTATATCGCGCATCTATGTATGGAAAAAATACATACATCATGCACGTAAGATAGGAAGTACCATATTCTGATTGAAATGTAATTTTTTTTTTATCGCGTGCACATAGAAATAAGTGTAGACTCGTCCTGCATCGGTTGTAAGAAATTCTCACCCCCGCGTGTATGCACTGCATAAGTGAAAACCACTGCACTTGTAAAAAATTGTCTAACGCACATCATGCTTGTAAGATAAGTAAGAAATTCACATGACATGCACCCCGCGTGTATGCACTGCATAAGTGAAAACCACTTCACTTGTAAAAATTGTCTAACACACATCATGCATAGGAAATAATTACCATTTATATTATTTTGATGGGTATGTAATACCTGTCGGGAAGACGTAGTAAAAAAATCTGATGGGTATGTTATTTCTGTCGGGCAGACGTAGTAAAAAATAATGGAGTGTCTTCTGCATATCTCGTAAGAAACTCTCTTTGATTTGGTCCATTGTGTATAAATGAAAACCACTTGACTTGTAAAAATTTTGTAACACGCATTATGCATGGAAAAAATATGTGTAACACATATCATGCAGGGAAAAGAATAGTTGAAAATAAACACTAAAGCAATGAAAAATTTACATGTATATTGTATGAAAATAAATACAATAATTTATATATACATACAACAAATATATACATTGCAAAAAAAAAATGGAAACAAATATATACAATAAAACGATACATATACAATGTAAAAAATTGTAGTAGATTGTTGTTGTTGTTGTGCACAGCCATCTGTAACAGAAAAAAATAGAAACAATATTAGTGCTGTATGGTTAATACGAGTACGATGGAGTAGAATAACGTTTATTACATACCTCAAATATGCATACGTGCATAGAAAGTCCGTGTCGTCTTGCCGAATGCGTATAGACGACAATGCGGACATCTAGGCGGCGCCCCCTCCAACGCCACCGTCTGTAGCCAACTCAGGATGCAACGATAGTGATAGGCGTGTCCACACGTCAAATCGAGGAGCCTCTGTCCGTCGGTGTAATCCTCCATACATATTCTACACGAGGTATGGGGCACTATACCCTGGACGGGACAGAGTTCTCCTCGGTGCCACTTCCACGTCGGTAGGTTCCTTCGCAAAAGGAGCCTCATCGTGGTTGGCTCATCGTGCATCCTGGGTTCTACGGTTTCCAAAATGTCAAAGAAGACCGGTGCAGCTTCTGGAGGGGGTCTCAAACGGGGATCTCGTTGTTGCTGCTGCGGCAGAAGGTGCATCTGTAGTGGCTGAGGCTGTGGTTGAGGTTGAGGCTGCGGTTGCGGTTGAGGCTGTGGCTGAGTTTGCGGTTGAGGCTGAGGATGCTGCGGCAGAGGGCGTATCAACTGTGGTTGAAGCTGTGGTTGTGGCTGCGGCTGCAGAGGACGTAGGCACGGCTGAATGTCACTGAGGACATAAAAAAACGTATACAGACGTGGAAAAAGAAAAATATGTACGCATAAGAAGAGGACTTACATACTGTCCTCGAAGATGGTAATCGACGATGACGATGAGGGTGTATATTCCTCCTCCTCCTCCTCATCATCATCATCATCTTCTGCTTCGAGGAAATCGATATTGTATCCCAATTAATCCTCATCTCCCACGAACCCGCTGAGGGTTTCGACGTCGTCGTCGTCGTTGTTGTCATCGTCGTCGGTATGATCGACATCGCTGGAAAAAAAGTACAAATTTAAAAACAGACGTAAACGCATTACTACAAGAGATTGTTAATGAAAACGGACTTACCGACTCGAGCCGGGTTGAGGAGATGTGCTCCACAGCAGAGCACGACGTAACCGTTGCGAACTATAAAAAAACAGTAAGACAGTCGAATGGAATATTCTGTTTGTACACATTAAATAAAGAAACAATATTGTATTTCCGTTGTACTCGTCGTTGCTCCTCTGACAGACGTTTATTCACTTTGTTGTTCATTCTGTAAAACGTAATGAAAGTTGTAACATAATTAGGTAAAGAACATAATGAAGTGTGTGTGTGTGTGTTGTGTGTATGTGTGTGTATGTGTGTGTGTTGTGTGTGTATGTGTGTGTGTAATGCTGAACATCAACATAAGTACTTACATGCAAGTTGTAAAACAAACTGAATCGACACAACAAAAGACATATTTATATGCATATGCTCGACGGAAGTCTGCTACATACAGAGTCCCTCCACCCTCACACACTCTGCGAGTTCAGACAAAATCTTGTTTAAAATTAAACGCATATTCCCCCTCCCTCGCAAAGCTCTCGTCGATTACATCACCCACGACTTGCGTCCTGTTTCACAAGGTTAAACAAATTTATGTACACATGAATAAGACCCCCCCACCCTCACAACGTTCACACGCAACGATAACATATGGGCAGTCAGCATCTTGATGTAAGTGAATAAAAAATAACTGGACTTTTACATAGCGTGTGAATGTCTTAGCGGGAGTCGATTACATCCTGTATCACAAATTAAAACTGTTGCCTTCTAGTCGCCTACCTCCCCCCCTACTCAGTGATGCTCTATTGAATTTAGTACTTGTTATACATGAAATAATAGTTTATTCTTACCGTTAGTTATTGGTCCGTGTAACTCTGTCTCTTCGCGTTAGGACCAGCAGTGACGTCGGATAGCGCACGTTTACGCGTTCTGAAGTGTCCGTACGCGAGTGTAGTTACGCCGTCGTCCAGTACATACCTCTTATCGTCATAAGGTGTCAGGGAAAGTTTCGTTACACGTTGCGTGTACAGCTTATGACGATCGCTTCGTATACACTCGGCAGAGGTGAAAACCGTACGACTGTCGAAAAGGCACTCGCTGTACAATCGATGACGTAACTTTTTTTTATTGCTGTCCTTGGTACACCTTTCGCCACCTTTTTGTCGGTGCAGTCGGACAACAGGAGCGAGTAACATTTTGCTCTGAGTCCGACAAATTCCCTGATGTGTTTCCCATTGGTCTCATCCTTGAACTTCCCCACGACGTTTTTTGTTGTCGTCGCAATGACAAGAATGATCCGCGGGATAGTCCGACGTGTCGAAAAGGTGGAGGTCCTCTTTCATATCCGCGTACACGTCGTCAGTCTGTATGCTGTAAAGCAAACTGTCCGTGTCAGTCATCAGTAATGTCAATCGTCGACCGTACTTGGCGACAGCGTACCGATAATGAAAATCGTACATTATCAATTTACTGACATCGAGTACTGTGAAGCCGACGTACACCGGACGGGAAAGGAATATCGTTCTGTATCGTAAGGTCAGTCCGACCAAGTCATCGGTGTAGCGGATCATACGCTTTAGCCGTGGATTGGAAACAAGTTTCTGCAGCCTTCGTTCGTTAGAGACTAGTTGGAAGTCTGTTCGTTTCCTCACGTTCTCCAGCGATTTGCCATAGACAGCGTTGACCATCAGTTTGAAAAAATCCTTTTCTAAAATCCGATACAACCCACTCGCGTAAAGCGTGTACTCTATGACTTGTGCATATTTCCGGACATAAGTGGTGCGTGAGACAGGCTCTTCCATGTATTGAATATATTTGTTCGAGTTTGGGATAACCGAAATCTTCTAAATTTATAATATTGTAATGTACGATACGCTTCTCCAGAAATCTTTTTTTTGCAATCCTTTTACGAAAACATAGTTAAAAGGAAACGTATATTTTACTAATATCGACACAAGATGTTCGTACGATGTGTCCCCGTTCGTCTACTCTAGACCATGATAATAGTCCGTTAACCATCGGTTTGTCCTCACGTGTCTGTGATTCGAAACGATCGTGTCCACTTGAGGTGCAAATATCCAATGCCTGCTGGCAAATGCAGTGACGTCCATAACGGCTAGTTCCTTAACGAGTTCGTTACCATCGTTGTCGATGGAACAGTGAAAGTCAAGTATGACTGCTAGCTTGTCGTTGGTCATCCTTTTTTCGTTACAAACAACGTGTTCGGTGTCACTAGGAACGGTGCCCATCCTTCCGTCTTGCGGAACAGACACGTTGTATGTCGTGAAACGTTCGTAAAGAATTTTTCGGAACGTTTACTTTGTACCTTACCTGCTCGTCACGGATCACTGCAACAAATTTCTGTGTCAAAACGTCGTATACAAAAATTTCTATAGGGTACAGTACTGTGTGCTTTAAGTCACTGCAACGCCTGTACTCGTACGGAGTTAACAGCTCCATGCGTCCGTCCTCAACGCGTACTGTTCAAACACTGAGGTATGCGAGGTCGCGGTTCGCCGTCCGGTGGGGGCCTGACCACGGCCTGGTCGTGGCTTGATCGCGGCCTGGAGTGGTGGGGCCTGCGTCCTTGTTGTCGGCGTCGGCCATGTTGTCGGGGGTGGGAGATGATTGGTGTGGCCGGCCATGTTGGAAAAGCGCGAGGTTGTCGGGTTGTGTAAGAGTGTGCTGGTTAAGGGTCGGCCACGTTGCCGACTCATGCATGTGTTATAGTGTACGGGTTTAGATATGTAAGGGATTTTTCCGGGTCGGCGGCCATGTTGGAAAAGCGTCGACGTTGCCAACTTGTGCATGTATGCTGGTTTAGCGTCGGCCACGTTGACAACTCGTGCATGTGTTATCGTGTATGGGTTTAGATATGTACGCCGCCACCGTCCGGATATCGTCGATGTGAAGAGACTGAGTGAGGTGAATTGCATTGTTGCCAACTCGTGAACTGTAAATTTGAATGTGTGTCTTTGTGGTAAGTATACCATGTTGTCGGGTGGGAGATGATTGTTGGTGTTCGGCCATGTTGGAAAAGTGGCGAGGTTGTCGAGTTGTGCATGTGTGCTGGTTTAGCGTCGTCCATGTTGTCAACTCGTGCGTGTGTTATAGTGTAGGGGTATAGATATGTATGGTGATTTTCCGGAAAGTGCCTTGATGATAAAATTTTTATCTTTCATTAACATTACGTAAGAGCACGCAGGGAAATGACGTGTGTGTTCCATCCAAGCACATTCTCCACGTTCCCATTTGTTTAATCCGCCTCCACAGGAAAAACAAATCACTCTATCGTTGCATCCGGTGTGAAAGAAACCCGCTTCTGATAATTCTTTAGGCCTTATCGTTAACGATACAGGCCATTCTTTAAAACTCTTTAAACGGTTTTCCAAGTTTCTGTAACGCGGGTACGGAGATGTGATTTTTTGAATTAAGATGACCTGCACTTCTTTATCGTCTGGTGATAAGGACTTGATTGACGTCGTCGTCGTCGTCGTCGTCGCCGCTTCACCGCATTGTTTGAAATAGCGGTTGTTGTTGGGATTGATATCGTCATTATCGATATCGTGTGAAAGCATCTTGTGCATCCACTCACGACTCGTGCTGATGAAACACTGAGCGAAGAATAGGGAGGAGAGTATAATCGTTTCCCCCTCCACAAGAATAAAATACACGAAAATTGATTACATTTCTTTAATAAAATATCACATTACATTCTATTTACAACAAAATAAAAATACATGAAAACTGATTACATTTTTTTAATTAAAAAAAAATCACATACATATAATGCACACATTACATTCTAAAAAAAGCAATGTTCTATTTACAGCAGAGAAAACATTAATATATAGTAAGTGTTTGTGTCTGCGCACTGTGTTGGATAACGGAGTGTACACGTTGATTGAATCATGCAGTATCAAGCAGTAGGCCGCGGTCTGAGCGGGGAAATTGGTCGATGACTCGAATTCCAATCTGACGTCGACTGGTGAAGACTTGAGCGATTCGTCCTGTCTGCTACAATCGAAGACGAATAACGGTGCTTTTGCTATGAACTCAGTAGGTGTTAGAAGTACGTTGGGGTTGACTTCTGTGGTAGTACGATTTTTGAAATCGTGTATACATGTCGTACAGCAATGCGTAACGTCCGTTATCGATATCCAGGTTCAGGTTATCGTGCGGGGAGTATTTGTCGTTCAGAAAGATGTTATTATTTTTACTGTCAGGTGGAATTTTCTTTTCATACAGAGATATTGTTGGCTAACACGTGGGCGTCGTTTTCTTCGTTTATGGCTCGCTCGAACGCTGTGAGCATTTCTTCGTCGGTGACGACTGTAGTGTCGTTCGTGTCGGCCGGTTTGATGACATTACCGCGAGCGTCCCATCTCAGGCAATTACGATACTGTTTTTTAACTATATTTCCAATATCCACAGCGTGAGCGACGTCTTCCCATGCGCGTAGTTTCTTCGCTGTAGGATGCTTGCGATATATTTTTCTCTCTCCTTCGTTGAAACTTTCCAGTTGTCTGCGCATAATGTACCAAACGTTTTCGGATATTTTGTACAGAGACAGACAACGAATTTTGTTCCTGTTTATGGGGTTTGGCGCGATCTTCTTAGCCAGTACGTTTCTCAGTTTGTCGACACTGTATTCGATTTTGGACTGTAACAGTCTACTTCGTTCTTCCGCACGTTGCCGTTCTTCTTCCGCGCGACGTCTCTCTTCCTCTGCACGCTGTCGTTCTTCTTCCGCTCGTTGTCTTTCTTCCTCTGAGCGACGTCTCTCTTCTTCGTTAGTTTCTTGAATAGTTTTTATCATGGATTGTAAATTACCCATTTGTGTTGTTAACAAATTATTTTGCATACTAATTAACTCCTTCAAACGTTCCTCGTACAATTTTTCATACTGACTATATTTCATTACAATTTCTTTCATAATGGCATATAATTCACGCAATTCAACAGCTTTAGGGGTTCTCATTTGCATCAACAAAGAAGCGAAATCTATTCCATTTAACACATAATATTTTTTCTGTGCATTATCTTCATCTTGGACTTCGTAATATTCGATGTAATCGTTTTTCTTTAACCATTTGGTAATTCTGGATTTTTGATTTTTATATTTACCTGTATACCCGAGCCAATTCAATACATCGTCTGTAATTTTTATTTTATCCTGTATGGTGCAGTTCCAGAAAAATCTATTTTTCGTATCGTTTTCAACGTCGATACCGAATTGCAAACAGACCTGATACACCGACAATTTACCTACATTACGTGAAATCAGTCCTTCCGGCGCTAGACTTTGTACACGGAGTACGAGTTTCCTGTTATTGTGTGCTACCATGACGGATGCCTAATACATACTAATACGTTCGCACCAACCTGTTGGTCTAGCGCGCGCTATGGCGAGCCCTACAAGGTCACTCTGCCCAACAGGTTGGTGCGAACGTACGGGGGGAGGGGATAATAATAAGACGTTTCCCCCTCCAAGGTTACGGGTATTAAGAAAATAAAATATATGAAAATTGATTACTTTTTTTTAATAAAAAAATCACATACATGCAATGCATACATAATTGTGCGTTGATAGGCGGAGGCGTGGCGGTGGTTTGTTCGCCGTTCGCGGTTCGCCGTCCGGCGGCTGCTTGACGGTGTCCTGGTCACCGTTCGGAGTGGTGGGGTCTGCGTCCATGTTGTCGGGTGGAAGATGATTGGTGTGGTCGGCCATGTTGGAAAAGTGGCGAGGTTGTCAAGTAGTGTAAGTGTGTGCTGGTTAATCGTCGGCCACGTTGCCGATTCGTGCGTGTGTTATAGTGTACGGGTTTGGATATGTAAGGGGAAGGGGTTTTTCCGGACGTGCGACCATGTTGGAAAAGCGTCGACGTTGTCGACTCGTGCGTGTGTGCTGGTTAAGCGTCGGCCACGTTGTCAACTCGTGCATGTGTTATAGTGTACGAGTTTGGATATGTACGCCGTCGCTGTGTATTGCATTGTTGCCAATTTGTGAACTGTGTTATTTTCCGTGTGTTTTATATAAGTGAATATTATGCAGTGCATATCATGTGTGTTTCTTACACTGTTTAACGTTCGTGCGATAGAAATTACATATCAATAAAGTACATGAATATTGATTACATTTTTTTTAATATAATAAAACATACATGAAATACACACATATTATTCTAAAAAGCTACATATTATTTACAGCAAAAAAACAATAATATACAGATTGACTTTAATTGTGTCTACGCACTGTGTTTGACAGTGGAGTGTACACGTTGAGCGAATCGTGCAGTATCAAGCAGTAGGCCGCGGTCTGAGCGGGGAAATTGGTTGATGACTCGAATTCCAATCTGACGTCGACTGGTGAAGACTTGAGCGATTCGTCCTGTCTGCTACAATCGAAGACGAATAGCGGTGCTTTCGTTATGAACTCAGTAGGTGTTAGAAGTACGTTGGGTTGACTTCTGTGGTAGTACGATTTTTGAAATCGTGTATACATGTCGTACAGCAGAGCGTAACGTCCGTTATCGATATCCAGGTTCAGGTTATCGTATGGGTAGTATTTCTCGTTCAGAAAGAGTCTCGCGTTGGTCACGTTGCAGTGATCGAATTCACCTGCGTGTTTCTTCAGATTGTTCTTTCTGGCGGTCTGGAAGGTGAGTATCACGTACCGCGGTTTCTCCAGTTGTGTCGTTGTTTTCACCGTCCAAGTCTGTCTGTCAGTCGTCGGTAAAGCCGGGTACTCGTGCAGTTTCCAACTACGAAACGGTAAGAATAGCGGTAGGTCCTTGCGTATGATTTCCAACAATTGTATCCGTACTTCGTTGTTCACGTACACGAACGGAATCATCCAAGAGATCTTGCTCAGTTCTATATCAGCGTTAGCGGGTGCATCCGTGGACGAGAACAGCGCGTTAACGTCGTTGGACGTGCGCAACAGTATCAGTTCCTGTTTCATGTTTAATATAACATGTGTGAAATCCTCAGCGAATCCCATCAGCATCCTCAACGGTATGCAAAAGTTGAATTCCTCGTTTTTACCGGTTGGTGTTAGCTCGTTAGCTGTAGGAGCAACCCAACCGGCGTTTTGCATCGAAACAATGTCCTGCTTGCCGGCAGATAGCACGGTTTTAATAGTGGATGTAATGCCGACGCTCTTGGTACGATCCACTTCCACGCCAGCAAGTTCGTAACGGATTTCTTCGAAGAGAAACGCGATCGCATTGTTGATCATTTTCACGTTCTCAGTACCGGTGCTGTCGGTCTTTTTGCTCAACTTGCCTTCAACGTACAGGAAACTTTCCATCGGTAAAGTGAATACTTCCTGTTGCAGTATAGGTATGCGTATCTCATCGTTATTTCCGTATCGTGACGCCGATGCGTACGGTGGATGTGGATGATATTCGTAATGTGTGATGTTGTCTTCAAAGAATGGTTGACGTTCGACCGATAAGACGATACCACTGTCCGTCATGTTACTTGTGTTTCTTGAGTTTTAATCCTAGTGAAATCAGGTAGCGTCGGTTAGTTGCTGTTAACTGTGTCAACGATGAACGTCTACTGATACCTTTTCCAAAAGTGTTGTCCTCTTTTATCTTGCGGTGCGAGCCACCATTCTTCATCACCGGTAAAGCAGTGGTATCAGTGAAATAAAATCTCATGATTACTACGCACGTTTCAGATGTATACGCGCGGTGATGACTTCGCCTTGAAAATTTACGATATCACCGTCCTGATCGTGTACGGACACTGTAACGTTACGCAAGTGTAGTACGTTAAGTGGAAAATAAATGACGTTTCTGGGCGTTTCGACTATCTTGAATCCAGGCTCGACCGTTGGGTAGAACGAGTGCAGTATATGCTCGTTTCGTCCCGCCTTGTACGAACCTTGTACAGCGTTACACCTTATCTCCAAAACGTTCACTTTGTTAATGTTTACGGGTGCGTCCGATGTGTGTAATATATACGCCTCTAACTTGCGTTTCTTGGAAAAACCCAACATGGTACCGATCGTGTGTTCCGTACACCCGAAATCGATATCGTATGAACAATGAAGTTCACATTTTGGCGTGTTGTTGTTGGGTCGTAGAGTAAATTTTGGGTCTAATAATTCTTTTTTCAGGTAAGTTTCAATATCACTGATTCGTACACACCAGTCGGTATTTTGACAAGTTCTAACGTTTTACGTGGTCCTTTTAGTACGGGAAAGACGTTGTTTCTTCCGCTTTCCACGTTCGGTATAGAGTTGTACGTGGTAAAATCCGGTAGTCCCGCGTACCATTCATCGTCTGTCAGTTCAAGTGGTGGAAAAAAGTCACAAACCAGTGCGCTCGGATCCGTACCTGTAACAGTGACCGTAAGCGAAGACATCTCGTCGTTTACTGATCGTTCGATGTCAAAAACTCCAAACATAAATGTTCGCAGACGACTGTGTCCGGCGGCTGTTTCCGCGCGTAATTGTAATGAACGTCAGTCACGTTCGATCCAAAGTACCGTATTAGCTCGACAAGAGGTCGCAGATTGCCGAATCCATCAAAGTACATGACCCTGTTACCTCGCTTCTTGTAGCATACCCAATGCGTGCCTGGTCCGTTAGCGTCGTCCAGATTCACAATCGCGCTTTCGTTCTCCCACGGTGATGTACGAGGAAGTGCGTCCCGCATGTACACGCCTCTGAAATAAGGTACACGCAATCGTTTCATGTACTCATAGGTACCGCGCTTTTAACTATTTTTCCGATGAGACCATGCCCCCCTTTTTTTATCAATGCGACTACGTAGTTCGTACATGTCTATTGTTTCGACTGTTACCGATAAAGGGATCTCCAATCGTGCTCGTCCTTGGATTTGTCCAGATCACTTATCAAGTCGTTCGTCTCCGCCTTGCTCGTAAGTAGTAACTCTGCCTCTTCGCCACCGAGTGAAGTACGCGCTGCGTGCGTATGCAATTTACAGATATACGATACCACTTTCTCCCAACGGTGTTGGAGCACTTTTGCGAGTTTGTACGTTTCGGTCTTCGCGTACCGCTTCACGTCCTCCAATTGACGCGCGTTCACTGCGTCCGTGGGCCGTGCGCCACCGTCGCCGACGTTTAGTCTTTCCTTGCGCATTGAAATAAGTGTCGTTTACCGCAGTGATCGTGTGTCGGTTCAAAACCTCCAAGTTCACCGCGTCCTTGTTGTTTATAGGTGGCGCTAACTGTGTTATTCGTACGTTCCCGACCATTAGGTTAGAGTTCGTATCCTTCGGTATAATCTTCGTGTCCACGTATACTTTGGTCGCAGCGTCTCTCGCACGAATCGGATCCCTCAGAGACTGTATGCGATGGTCCCGCGCGTCGACGACAGGGCTGTTCTTCTTGTTCGGTACTGTCGTGAAACGCAAGCACGTGTAGTCTACGTACTGCTTGTTGACAGCTTCCCCAAGATCGACGGGAGCGGCGACGTTGACGAGCTTACGACCTTTTATGTTTATTCCTTGCGTCGAATCGTTGACCAGACAGTGGTCACGCACAAACCGCAGTGGAACGACATCGCTACCGTCGTGCGGTTCGCCCAAGTTGTGTATTTTTTTTCCCGCTACGTCGAAGTGTCCGTCCTCGGTCATCGCGATACCGATATCCTCCCGCAGACTGCGTCGCGTCTCTCTTCGCGCTCTGACAGCGCTCTGGTGTCTGCCGAACTTGACAACACTCATCTCGTGAATGAAGCGCGTCGACCGCTGTGCACGATATTTTATACGATGATGTTGGCTTCACGTAGTTCTTCCACTATGGAAACGATTTCGTTCATGTGTCCACCGTTTCCGGCGCGTTGTGACGCTATCAACAGTCGCAATCTGTCCACCAGTTCGTTCGGATCGTCCCAGTGCACGTAATCGATTTTGTCTTTTTTTCTCGAGACTATCATATAAGTTCTGTCGATATTATTATGTCCGTGTCCTGTACGTTTCGGTGGGAACAACCGTGATATTATCTGTTTATACTTTACACCTCTGTTTGTGTTTACCTGCGCGTTCACTAAATAATGATGCTTGTGCGCGTTGGTATCACGTAGTATATCTTTGTACGCATTCAGATCCATCTCGTTGTAAACGTTATCTTTAGGGTGCTTCATGAACATGAGTTCGTATAGACCCGGTGTACCTTTGTAACGTTTACCGTTGATAAAGATTGAATCGTCTGTTTCGATTTCCAACGGTGAATCACCGATCATCCATTTTCCGCTTTCATGTCTTACACCGTACGTATAATCCATCAAACGATCGCGTTCAGCCGACACGATCATACGCATGTACTTATTCGCTAACGATTCACTGTCGTATTTGTCCTGAAAATATCTACGCGCTTCTCGCCTCCCTTCCGGTGTGTCTAACATTTTTTCGATGTTGAGACTAGGATCGTCCTCGTCGTCCTCGTCCGATGTTTCACCTATCACAGAAGTTTTCAGGAAACGTGGTGTCAACTGCTGTTGCGGTGACGGACGGAGCGGTGTTCCTACATCGATATTACTACTACTTGAACCCATCAGATCCTCCTCCTCCTCCTCTTCCTTCTCCCCGCCTTTCATCTTTTTCGCACCCGTAGGCATTTCACTTCTTGTTGTTTTACGTTTTTTTTCAACCAACGCTTGCGAAATAGTTTGTAACGGTTCGAGAATCGGTTTGTAACTTTTGATTAACGTTTCTTCCTCTTCACGGATCCCATGTTTTAACGCACGGTATTTCTTACGTATCTCATCGCTGATCGTGTCGATATCACGGGCTAGTTGTTTTTTCTTTTCGTCCATCTTGATAAACGGTAGTACACCGACTAACGTCGGTGACTCGAGACATCTGTATTTACCTGAACGATCGACGACTGTTTTAGTTAATGGTGAACAGCTGTTAAGTGCATTTATGCGAACAGTCTACAACTGTTTTTCCGGGACATGTGTATTTACCCGAACGGTCGACGACTGTTTTAGTTAACAGTGAACAACTGTTACGTGCATTTATGCGAACAGTCTACAACTGTTTTTTCAGGACATGTGTATTTACCCGAACAGTCGACGACTGTTTTAGTTAACAGGAACAGCTGTTATGTGCATTTATGCGAACAGTCTACAACTGATTTTTATTTTACCCAAACGCTCAAAGACTGAGTTAGTTAACAGTGAACAGCTGTTACGTGCATTTATGCGGACAGTCTACGAGTGTTTTTTTATTTTTCTGAGACACTTATATTTACCTGAACGCTTGACGACTGTTTTAGTTAACGGTGAACAGTTGTTACGTGCGAACAGTCCACAACTGTTTTTATTATTTTCTAATCGTTAGGTGCGACTACTATGAAACAGTCAAAACCGGCTCTGTACCTGCCGGCGTCGATAGAAGATCCTTATCCACGACGAGGAAGCCGTAACGATCTTTCAACGCTTCAGCGCACATGTTCTTAAACGTGTCATATTTCATGTCCGTGTTGACGTGATCGTTGTACGCATGCTTCAAGTTGAGATCGTCCTGTTTGAACAATATTATTAGATTGGTATTGTCACGAACCAACTGTTTCGGCACTTGGCTGTACGTCTGACAAAGGTAAAACGCGTCCACAACACTGTGTCGTCCCATAGAGAAATACTTGCGTATGTTGTGTTGTCTTTCACAAGACACATCATCGAACACCATAATAGAATCGGGATCGACCTCATCGGGAGGAGGTACCTCTTCGTTATCGTTTTAGGCGTGATAACCCGTCGTTCCGTGGATATCTGTCAACACCGAACTTGTAACGTGTACAGTAGTTGCCGCAAAATCGTCTTTTCTTCACAAAATACACGGAACATAAGTTGGACCGTATCGCGCTTCGTGAAGCTTTTGTTATTGTGAAATGTTTCCCATCATCGTATCGATAGACGTCCATCGTGTCGATGATCTGCGATGTGAGTGATACGCTATTAGTCATAATCGTGATATTTATAGTGTACGCGTATACACATATTGTTTGAGGAATTTTTTTATTTATAATTTTTTTTATCATAGGTGTCTTCACTCACACTTTTGGAGTGACTACTATCGTTCAGTAGTAGTAGTAGTAGTAATTACACCTAGTACTACCCAAACGGGTATGTTTGTACAGGAGTTTATGTCGGCTCTGAAAAGAGCCGTTTTTTCATGCGTCGACTTCTACAAGTGTTCACGAACGAAATCGCATGTGGGCATTGACGCCTTATGGACTTGGACGGGATCATCACCCACTGTCCAATCCATAATTCGTATTTTACACTTGCAGCATCTTACAACATCACCATCGCCTTCGTACATAAACCCGGCTTTGGCTAGGTCAAAAAATTTTACGTTCGCATTCGGAAATTTATGAACGTAAAATTTAACGTTACCCGGCTTCCAATGAACTTGGCAATGGTTTCGTTAACGATAGGCAGGTTGACATTGCGGTTATGGGTATATCGTTACGATCGGTTATGGCATGCAGTACCTTGGTCTGTCGGCTTTCAATGGACTTGGCAATGGTTTCGTTAACGATATGCAGGTTGACATTGCGGTTATGGGTATATCGTTACGATCGGTTCTGGCATGAAGTACCGTGGTCTGGCGGCTTTCAATGAACGTGGCAATGGTTTCGTTAACGATATACAGGTTGACATTGCGGTTATGGGTATATCGTTACGATCGGGTATGGCATTCAGTACCTTGGTCTGACAGCTTTCAATGAACGTGGCAATGGTTTCGTTAACGATAGACAGGTTGACATTTGCAGTTATGGGTATATCGTTACGATCGGTTATGGCATGCAGTAACTTGGTCTTACATATTTCAATGAACGTGGCAATGGTTCCGTTAACGATAGGCAGGTTGACATTGCGGTTATGGGTATGTCGTTGCGATCGGTTATGGCATGCAGTACCTTGGTCTGACAGCTTTCAATGAACGTGGAAATGGTTTCGTTAACGATAGGCAAGTTGACATTGCTGTTACGGGTATTTCGTTACGATCGGTTATGACATGAAGTACCTTGGTCTGACAGTGCATGCAGTACCTTGGTCTGGCGGCTTTCAATGAAATTGGCAATGGTTTCGTTAACGATAGGCAGGTTGACATTGCGGTTATGGGTATATCGTTACGATCGGTTATGGCATGAAGTACCTTGGTCTGACAGTGCATGCAGTACCTTGGTCTGGCGGCTTTCAATGAAATTGGCAATGGTTTCGTTAACGATAGGCAGGTTGAGATTGCGGTTATGGGTATATCGTCACGATCGGTTATGACATGCAGTATCTTGGTCTGAGAGCTTTCAATGAACTTGGCAATGGTTTCGTTAACGATACGAAGGTTGATATTACGGTTATGGGTATATCGTTACGATCGGTTATGGCATGCAGTACTTTGGTCTGACAGGTTTCAATGAACGTGGCAATCGTTCCGTTAAAGATAGGCCGGTTGACATTGCGTTTATGGGTATATCGTTACGATCGGTTATGGCATGCAGTACCTTGGTCTGACAGTTTTCAATGAACGTGGCAATGGTTTCGTTAACGATAGGCAGGTTGACATTTCGGTTAAGGGTAAATCGTTACGAACGATTATGGCATGCAATACCTTGGTCTGACAGGTTTCAATGAACGTGACAATGGTTTCGTTAACGATAGGCACGTTGATATTGCGGTTATGGATATATCGTTACGATCGGTTATGGCATGCAGTGCCTTAGTCTGACAGCTTTCAATCAACGTTGCAATGGTTTCGTTAACGATAGGCAGCTTGACATTACTATTATGGGTATATCGTTACGACCGGTTATGACATGCAGTACCTTTGTCTGACAGCTTTCAATGAACGTGGCAATGGTTTCGCTAACGACAGGCAGGTTGACGTTGCGGTTATGGTTATATCGTTACGATCGGTTATGGCATGCAGTAACTTGGTCTGACAGCTTTCAATTAACTTGGCAATGGTTTCGTTAATGATAGGCAGGTTGACATTGCGGTTATGGGTATATCGTTACAATCGGTTATGGCATGCAGTACCTTGGTCTGACAGCTTTCAATGAACGTGGCAATGGTTTCGCTAACGACAGGCAGGTTGACGTTGCGGTTATGGTTATATCGTTACGATCGGTTATGGCATGCAGTAACTTGGTCTGACAGTTTTCAATGAACTTGGCAATGGTTTCGTTAACGACAGGCAGGTTGACATTGCGGTTATGGTTATATCGTTACGATCGGTTATGGCATGCAGTACCTTGGTCTGACAGCTTTCTATGAACGTGGCAATGGTTTCGCTAACGAGAGGCAGGTTGACGTTGCGGTTATGGTTATATCGTTACGATCGGTTATGGCATGCAGTAACTTGGTCTGACAGTTTTCAATGAACTTGGCAATGGTTTCGTTAACGATAGGCAGGTTGACATTGCAGTTATGGGTATATCGTTACGATCGGTAATGGCATGCAGTATCTTGGTCTGGCGGCTTTCAATGAACTTGGCAATGGTTTCGTTAACGATAGGCAGGTTGACATTGCGGTTATGTGTATATCGTTACGATCGGGCATGGCATGCAGTACCTTGGTCTGACAGCTTTCAATGAACTTGGCAATGGTTTCGTTAACGATATACAGGTTGACATTGCGGTTATGGGTATATCGTTACGATCGGTTATGGCATGCAGTAACTTAGTCTGACAGTTTTCAATGAACTTGGCAATGGTTTCGTTAACGATAGGCAGGTTGACATTGCGGTTATGGGTATATCGTTACGATTGGTTATGGCATGCAGTACCTTGGTCTGACAGTGCATGCAGTAC
This sequence comes from Magicicada septendecula, assembly GCA_034769895.1. Taxonomy (NCBI): domain Eukaryota; kingdom Metazoa; phylum Arthropoda; class Insecta; order Hemiptera; family Cicadidae; genus Magicicada; species Magicicada septendecula. The sequence continues at coordinate 382,732,449 of CM068369.1, forward strand.
CTTGGTCTGGCGGCTTTCAATCAACGTGGCAATGGTTTTGTTTACGATAGGCAGGTTGATATTGCGGTTATGGGTATATCGTTACGATCGGTTATGGCATGCAGTACCTTGGTCTGACAGTTTTCAATGAACGTGGCAACGGTTTCGTTAACGATAGGCAGTTTGACATTGCGGTTATGGGTATATCGTGCAATGCATACATAATTGTGCGTTGATAGGCGGAGGCGCGGCGGCGGTTGGGCAGAATGACCTTGTAGAGCTCGACATAGCGCGCCCTAGACCAACAGGTTGGTGCGAACGTATTAGTATGTATTAGGCATCCGTCATGGTAGCACACAGTAACAGGGAACTCGTACTCCGTGTACAAAGTCTAGCGCCGGAAGAACTGATTTCACAGCAAATTCATATTCGCGCTTACCAGCTTTTAATAAAAGGGCAAGAACGTTTCGACTAATGCACGAAATAAACCAGTAAAAAATTGTTTAAAAATCTATGCTGCTGCTGTGACGGAAGTGTTTATAATTAATAGATATCTCACTACCACCCTCCCACAATCTCGTATACCTCTGTTTTCGACAGTACGCGTCGAGAACGGACGCATGGAGCTATTAACTTCGTACGAGTACAGACGTTGTAGTGACCTAAAGCACGCAGTACTGTACCCTGTAAAACGTTTTCTATACAACGTTTTGACCGAGCAGGTAAGGTACAAAGTAAACGTTCCGAAAAAATTCTTTACGAACGTTTCACGACATACAACGTGTCTGTTCCGCAAGACGGACGGATCAGCAGCGTTCCTAGTGACACCGAACACGTTGTTTGTAACGAAAAAAGGATGAGCAACGAAAAGCTAGCAGTCATACTTGACTTTCACTGTTTCATCGACAACGATGGTAACGAACTCGTTAAGGAACTAGCCGTTATGGACGTCACCGCATTTGCCAGCAGGCATTGGATATTTGCACCTCAAGTGGACACGATCGTTTCGAATCACAAACACGTGAGGACAAACCGATGGTTAACAGACTATTAACATGGTCTAGGGTGGACGGACGGGGACACATCGTACGAACATCTTGTGCCGATATTAGTAAAATATACGTTTCCTTTTAACTATGTTTTCGTAAAAGGATTGCAAAAAAAAGATTTCTGGAGAAGCGTATCGTACATTACAATATTATAAATTTAGAAGATTTCGGTTGTCCCAAACTCGAACAATTACTTTCAATACATGGAACAGTCTGTCTCATGCACCACTTATGTCCGGAAATATGCACAAATCATAGAGTACACGCTTTACGCGAGTGGGTTGTATCGGATTTTAGAATAATCAATATGTTTCTGGTAAATTACTAATTGGATACATTGTTGTTTAGCGCTTACGTAATAATATCGGCCATCGCCTACCCCCCTCCTCCCCCTCTGCGGAATTCGACTACCGCACCCTGTCTAGACGTATAAAAAAATTAGTGCCACCGTCATGTTCGAACACGCAAGACTTGTGTCAATGACATCATCTTGTCTAGACGCATAAAAAAAATAATTAACGTCGTCTACTTGTTCCCGCACGCTCGAGTGGAGTCGATGACATCACCCTGTCTAGACGTATAAAAAAATAACCAGGTCGGCTCCCCCCACCAACCCGCTGAACATGATGTGGGAAAGCAGCTGCATCCTGTTTCATAGGGTTAATAATAACCGCGGCGACTGGTTCCCCCTCTCCTGCGCTTACCAGTTTCCCCCTCCTCAACAGTCTCCCTTCTTATACCGGTACGAACAAGCGTTATTAATTCAGACCTTGACAGACGTGCGAGCGGAATACAGGTTCTTCATTTGGAAAAAAAAATGACTTCATTCGTTGCTAAGTTCGCGGCCATCAGCGCTATTGAATATAAAAAAATTAAAGATCTAGTAATGGGAGTAAAATACCCAATAGAAGAACTTCAAAACACAGAAGGAAAATACGGGAATGCCGTAATTGCCACTATCCAGGACTACAGGGAGAGTAGATTGAAATATCGCGTTTATCTGCCGAAGAGATACGCGGGCGTTTTCGATGACGACGAATTAAAAAATTTAACGCCATATTCACTACATCTTGTATACCGTGGAGAAAAAGACAGGGCTTACGTGGTGAACATTTTAGACTAAGACCCAATGGACTGAACATTTATATTTGTATTTCATAATGTATTATTTACTGTTTAATATATAACGCTTAGACGTATTTCATCTGTTATAAGCAATTGTCATTACAATTCATTGTGTGTGTGTACCATTTTAACTTCAAAATATAACGTGCTTACATATATTTCAGCTGTTTTAAATTTGCACAATTGTCATTGTATGTGCGTTTACATATCATGTATATCATTTGTTTTAGTTATACGCAATTGTGAGCGCGTTTACATATTGTATTTTAAATTGAAATATCGTTGCTAAGTTCGTGGCCATTAGCGCTATAGAATACAAAAAATTATTGGAGGTAATGGAAATAAAAAACAATAGAAAAAAAATATACACTAGTAATGGAGGTAAAATATCCAATAGAAGGAAAATACGAGCAATGCTGTAATTGCCACTATCCAGGGACAATAGATTGAAATATCACGTTTATTAACAATTATATTTGTATTTCATAATGTATGTGTATGTGTATGGATTATTTACCATGTAACGCTTAGGCGTATTTCATTTGTTTTAATTATAAGCAATCGTCATTACAATTCATTGTGTGCGCTTGTGCGTGTGTATACATATTATGTACTTTAACTTGTAGCTTACATATATTTCAACTGTTTTAAATGTACACAATTGTCATTGTATGCGTGTACGTTTACATATGTATTTTAATTTGTAATTACATGCAATTGTATTTTAAATCATAATATAGTGTGCTTACATAAATTTAATTTTTTTTAATTATACACAATTGTCATTGTGCATCTGTTTACATATTATGTATTTTAACTTGTAATATATTTTGCTTACATGTATTTTATTTGTTTTAATTAAACGTTATTGCTGTAACATTTCACTCTCTTTAATTTCAAAAGCCCTTCGAACATTGACACTATTCTAAATAACAGTAGTCTACAACTATTCACCAGTCAATGTACAAGCTAGAACGTCATGTAATTATGTTTTCCATGCATAATGCGTGTTACACAATTTTACAAGTGAAGTGATTTTCATTTATACACGACGGATCGTATCAAAGAGAGTTTCATTTCTGAGATGGAGAATACACTACACTTTTTTTACTACAGCTACTCGTGAGATATTGCATACCATCAGAATAATAAAATGGTATTTATCTTACAAGCATGATGTGCGTTAGACAATTTTTTACAAGTGCAGTGGTTTTCACTTATGCAGTGCATACACGCGGGGGTGAGAATTTCTTACAACCGATGCAGGACGAGTCTACACTTATTTCTATGTGCACGCGATAAAAAAAAAATTACATATCAATCAGAATATGGTACTTCCTATCTTACGTGCATGATGTATGTATTTTTTCCATACATAGATGCGCGATATACAAATTTTACAAGTGAATTTGGTTTTCAATTATGCGTCGAGGGAAGATGGACGCAGTACACATATATATTTATTTTTTTAACCTCAAGGGAGATGAACGACACAGATTTTCAAAGTCGACGCTTTTCCAACATGGCCGCCGACCGCCGAGCCGCGGCCAAGCCATGACGACGCTTAGCCAGCACACATCGACGATTTTCCAACATGGCCGCCATGCCAACGCTTAACCAGCACACATCGATCGAGCCAATCTCAACACACATACACACACACACACACACACACACACAGACGACACACGTCGACCAATCTATGGCCGAGCCGCGGCCAAGCCATGACGACGCTTAACCAGCACACATCGATGCAGTCGATGATTTTCCAACATGGCCGCCGCCATGCCGACGGCACAGACACACGTCGACCAATCTATGGCCGAGCCGCGGCCGAGCCGAGGCCAAGCCGAGGCCAAGACATGCCGACGCTTAACCAGCACACACCCGACAACTCAAATCTAAACACGACACACGTCGACCAATCTACGGCCGAGCCGCGGCCAAGCCGAGGACTGGCCATGACGACGCTTAACCAGCACACATCGACGATTTTCCAACATGGCCGCCGAGGCCGACACACGTCGACCAATCTATGGCCGAGCCGCGGCCAAGCCGAGGCCAAGCCATGACGACGCTTAACCAGCACACATCGATGCAGTCGATGATTTTCCAACATGGCCGCCGCCGTGCCGACGATTAACCACAACACACCGCACAACTCGACAACGCCGCAACTTTTCCAGCAACAACCGACAACGACGACCCGCCACCCATAAACCAATCAACGACGACAACAACCACCACCACACAGCCGACGACCAACCACAACACACCATTACCCCCACCACTACCCCCCACCTCTACACCCACACCGGAAGTCAACACCCAACACCACCCCCACCACCGCAATTTTCAAATTTCCCGCCAAAATGGGCGGGGTCGGGGGGCGGGGCGGGGGGATGACGTCACTTCCGCGTTAGAACTCTCATAATACCCCTACTATTATAAATCTCTGTTGTATTTATTTGTTCATTATATTTTTATTATGAGATAGAATAATAAAATGGGATTGTTAATTATTTAATTCTTGAGTTTTCATTGCAAGTCCCGTCTCACTGGATCCAGCGCAATTTTTAGCTTCTCTAGGCCTTAGCCTAGTTTTAATTAACTTGTAACCCCTCTTTACAAAAAGAAATATTCTTTTTGTTTTAACTACTCAAGATGAAGTAGGGGTTTCAAAAGAACCTACAAGATATGCTGAACCATGATTTTTGCGTTTGTGTAGTTTTAGTAATGAGCATTGGATGAACACTTTTGAACTTTATACTTCAGACAAATTTGTTACATTACTCTACTGTAGACTGTAGGCCTACATTATATTTTACCATTTATTGTAATTAAAAATACATATAAAACAAATTGTGTCACTTTCTTTCTCAATACAGATTTCCTTCTTTATTGAAAAAAACATAAAAATGGTGTGTTCCTTAGTTTAAAATGTTCTTAGTATTTATTTATTGTTAATAATAATAAACATTATTATTAAATTAATGAACGCGATGTTGGTATCAATTTGTATTTAAAATTGCTGCTGTTGTCGTAATTATAATATTTAAAAACCAATCAAGAGGCTGGAGTCAAAATATATATAATGTAATAAAATGATGTGGTTTGGGCGGGGGAATGACAGTGTTGAAGGTTGGGGGTTTGTGGTTTTAGGGGGGGGAGAGATTCATTGGACTGGAAAGGCCTCGCAAAAGTTTTTAGCACCAGGCCTCACTTTCGCCAAGGACGGCTCTGGTTCCTCGTCTTCTTACCCAGGAACAACAAGTTCATCTAGATGTTTAAGAAAGCCTCCTAACTCGCTATGAGAAGGAAGGGGAAGATTTTTGGCATCATCTTCTCACTTGTAATGAATCACGGGTCCATCACTACACCCCCAAATTGAAACAAGCGAACATGGAGTGTAGGAAGAAAGGGAGTTGTGCCGGTCAAAGCCAAAACATGCTTGTCAGATGGACAGGTACTTGCAACCATTTTTTTTGGACTCCATAGGTGTTGTGTTGATAGATTTTCTTTATGAACGAAGAACAGTTAATGCTGCCTATTACTGTACGCTTCTGGAAGATGGAAAAGCTGCCAATTGGAACGAATGACATTGGCAGTGAATGTGTGACATCGTTCTCCTTCACAACAACCCAAGCCCCTACACTGCTGCACTAAAATATGAGAAGCTGAAAAATTTTTATTGGACAGTCCTACAACACCTCCTTACAGTCCAGATTTATCACCTTGTGACTACCATTTGTTAGGACCACTTAAAGAAATATCTCTACTAGTAATTTTATACAAACCACTATGTTGTCTTTGGTATTGACAAGCGGTTTCGGCGGTCAAGCCATCTTCAGGTCATTTTCGTTGGTAAATGACCTGAAGATGGCTTGACTGCCGAAAGCGCTCGTCAATACCAAAAACAACATAGTGGTTTGTATAAAATTACTAGTAGAAATATTTGAGACCACTAACACTCCAATATAACAATAAAGAAATATCGGAACAGTGATTTGACAATGATACATGAGTAGAGGTGTTAATGAACAAATGGTTGCAAACTTCTTTCTTCAAGGCAGGAATCAAAAAGTTGCCAAAATTCATTAGAAAAAAATGTGTTTCCAAATCAGGAGATTTTGTAGAAAACTGATATAATCATTTTGTATTTTTTATTGAATCAATAAAATGTTAAAGAAAAATTCCAATTTATATATCATCCTCCCTCGTAACAGTGTAACAGGGATTCAAGTGTATTTCATAGATTAAAAAGTGCTTTTGATATAGTCTGAAAATAAAGTTATTAATGAGAATTAAAAATTAAAGGATTTCAGGAAACATATTGAACTGGATAAAAGACTTCATAATTGAGAGATCACTGGGAACAAAATGGTACAGCAATATTCAGGATGGAAACAGTCTCATGACTGTTTGTATCCCACAGGGAACAATAATTAGTACAATCCTGTTAATATATACATCAACAATCACAGTACACTGTAACGTTTTATTTATTTTAATAAATAATTAAAAACATCAAACCACCCAAAAACTCAACTTCCCACACTTACTTTTTAATTCTTACCTTCACGTGGTTCAGGATTCGTAATACGAACTCGTGACCTGTAAGAGTTAAAAAATAAATGTGGGAAGTTGAGTTTTTGGGTGGTTTGATGTTTTTAATTATTTATTAATATAAATAAAACGTTTCAAATGGCGCTGCGAACAGGGATGGTTTGTATAAATTTATTTTATACAGACTATGCCTACTTGTGGATGTAAGAGAGGTGAATTGAGGTTAATGCCTATTACGAATAAGTTACGTGCAAGTAAATGATGAAAGGTTGTGTTATGTTATGTTAGATTTAAGTGATTGAATATTACTGAATACACTCAAGATTACGATTTTTTAATGTATATGAAAATTTTATAATTTAAAAAAATGGAAAATACGGAAATTGAGGTAAATGTAATTGATGTAACTACCATTAATGAGTCAGCCGTTATGAGCGGGCTGGAGGTTCATTCGACTCCGAATGTAGTTCAAAACAGTAAATTAAACGAGTCAGATACTACAGATGACTCGGGAATTCAGTTAACACCAATTTCAACTAATAAAAATAATCAATCTGATAGTAATGATAAGGTAATGGATATGATGTAATTACTGTTGAATAAATTTGATGTACAGAATAATAAATTTGATGAACAAAGTAATAAATTCGAAAGCAAGTTTAATGAATTAAGGGGTGACATAAATAATATTGACGAAAATTGCCAATAGCTTGTTATCGTTGTAAAGGTGAATTTAGAAATTAACAGGGGAGTGAATCAGGGGAATCACTATAACTATGGAACAGCGGCTATCCATCGTATGGGATGGTAGACCGTATAAGGGCATATAACTAATCTTTAGAATGGTTACTGGTGTCCTCGCCTACCAGTAATGCCAAATGTTTTATAACGCCGAAGCAAGAACGGTGTAGGCAGCGTCTACACCCTAAAAAATTCAGTTCTTGTGGAGGCAACTGGGCGCTACAGTCCAGGGGGGAATAGTGTGTGTGGAAGGAGGTTTTTAAAATGTTAATAAATAAGTTCTTATTTAATAAGAAATAAGATGAAATTGATGATTATTGTAATGGTGCGATAATAATGAAGTATCGGAGGAGGTTGTTTTGATTATACATGTATCAGTTGTATCGAATAACTTTGTATTTTTTATTAATTATATTCTGTATTAGTTAACGGTAGCAGTAGTCAATTACATTAACAATGGTAAATTGAGATGTTGAAATGAAAAAGTAAGATGATATAGTTGTTTACTTGAATTCAAACTTGAATGGGTAAATCATTTTAAATTTGAAATTATAATGGTCAAGAGTATGGTGATATATGTAGTATAAACAAAATGTCTTATGTTGGATTAAGAATGTATCTTAAACAATGTATTTGTGTTTTAGAAGTTAGAGTAGGAAACCAGTACTTTGCTAAAGACAAATCAGTACGACTAAGAGGAAACCAAATCAGTTGGGGATATGGTATGGTGAAAGGCCAGTTATTGATATCTTTTATTGAATTTTACAGAGTTTGGTAATACTGTGGTGACGGGCCTGTCTGACTTTATGGTGTTGGGATCTCGACAAGGGAAGCCCAATAAGGTCATGCAGGTGCAGCAGCAGTCGCTGGACTAGGGGGTAAGTTACCCATGATTTTAATAAGGATTTACGGGGGGTCAGTGGCACCATATCCTTACCAGTCCTCTTAGGTTTTTAGGCAATGAGAGTTTTTCTGTTTCTACAGAAAACCTTTCATGGGGGGGGGGTATTGTAACGGGGCAAATTAAGCTGAGGTTTTATTTTATTATTTTTCATAATAATGGTAATAATCTGTAGTCACCCGCTGAGCAACAGTCTTGATCACGAAAGCTTGACTTTTCTGAACACCTTATAGTCAGTGCGGTACCAAGCCGTACGAGACACAAAAGCTCAAGCTCCCTGAATTAGCGTCAGGGAATGTGTAAGATCGCGCGTGTGTGCCGCTTTTTGCGACATGTGCTCAGAGGACACAAAAGGGCATGGGAAAGTATGTAATCTCCGACCCAAAATTCATAGCGGAGGTGAGGCAAATTATTCCCGCTCGTTACTTTTAAACCAATCACAGTACGAGCTGACGGCAACGCCTAACACCTGGCGGGTAGGCAACCACACGCACGATGTTCACGCAGCCGTCGCCGAGCAGTTCGCTACAACCAATCATATAGTACAGTCGTAAACGTAACGCAGCCTCGGAATTTCGGTAGACCGAAGTGAATTAAGTAGTCAAGGTCTACCGAAATATGTAACAGTGTCAGTGAAATCTATATAATACATAAACGAGCAGAATTAGAACAGTGTTTAGTGATGAAAGTGAGAGTTAAGTACAGAGATGGCGGGACTAGACGGATAACACGTGGAGGTACAATGTAAAGTGACTATTGCAACTTTAAACGAAGCAAAATATAATTATCGATGAGCTCAAATACGAGGGGGTAAAGAAATGTAAAAAAGAAAGTGTGAGAGAGTGTGTGTACGTAAAAATAAAAAGGGAAAATAAAACATAAAAGTACTGGTTTATAAGTAGGTGTTATTATAATAAAACACTATGTAATCTATGTCAGTAGAAAGAAATATAAAAGTAAAAGAAAAAAAGAAGTGATTAAATTTGAATAAAATAAATAAGATTTGTTTTAGTAGTATAACGATGTGTTAGACTTAGTCATTCGCCTGTTACCATTTCCTAATATTCTGTGCTGAAAAATTCGTCTAACGTTCCGGGGAATTTTCTGAATTGTGGGAAGTCAGATAGCGAAATTGTCCAGTGTTTTTTAATTAAGGTAAAGTATAAGGTTTTCCATATCTGTCCTTCAAAGATATAGGGGGCGGCCCTGAACTTCTGATGGTGTATGAAAAGGTAAATCAGCGAGAAAAGATCACAAGGTAAGATTCTGGCAGAGTATATTTTTTAAATTTATAAATGTTTGTTTCTTCACAACACAAAGACATAAATATATTGCGACAGTACAAATAAGTGATGTACTGAGCATTGAATATAAAAATTTAAATATACCTAATAAACTGTAAATAATTAATAATGTATTAGAAATAAGCATGTCAGGGATTGCAAGCTTGGCTCAGACAAAAATATGAACAGGTGTTTCGACCTGAATTGACATGCACACACACACAAATGTAACTGAAAGTGTGTACACCAGTATTTTGCTAGTGTGTGTGAACGCAGGTCTATGCAGGCGAGTTTACCACCCCAAGATGAATAAGTGCATAATTACTGTTTTTCCGTAATTATTCATAAACTATAATTAAAGAGTAAAATCCGAAAACACAATAAAATGTAAGAAAATTTACTAAATACTGTGTACGAAAACCATGTGAAAGTGCCACACCGTACGAGTGTAATAGTGAAATAACTGTGTACAAATCGAAAGGGTTAAGTTGCAATGTCCAAAATTACAGTGAACATGTGTTGAAAAAATAGTTATAAGATAAGTATAAGAATATACTTACAGGACTCTGCAATTCGCAGAAATATAAGAAATAGCGAAATTGACAAAGAGTGGGGGAACTGAATCCAGAGACAGTTTCTGACATGTCAATTTCGTACCACTGCAGGTGTCGACCAAGACATGGGTATAAATAGGACACACAAGGTACAGTGGTTCTCTTTCTTAAATCATCCACGGTGCAGCGGGAGCTTCTGCCCGTCCGCACAGAATATTTAAATTTTTGTAAATAATTTCATCCTTCCAGTTACATACAGTTATGTAACTGGATTATAAAACAAACTGTTTTTAAATAATAACAAAATTACATAAGAAGATCCATTGACGTCAGAAACAGCACGAGGAGAAGTTCCAGAGAGTGATACGACGCTGGAGAGAAGAGCGAGTCGACGCTGGATAAGAGGAGCGATTACACGCTGGACAAGAGGAGAAGAGCGAGGCGACGCTGGACAAAAAGCGAGTCGACGCTGGACAAGAGGACGCTGGAGTGCGAGACGAGGACGACTACTGATGGATCAAATGATCGAGTATGATTGACGACAATAAGGTGATAAACAACTTATTTATCTCTTAATCGAACAATGAACTCAAAGACAATTAAAGACATTCTTGTTTTATTTAAAAGTAAGAGCCAATGTTTATTTTAAAGTAGAATTAAAATCATAGATGTTTTAGAAATACGATTAACGTAACAAGAGCTCAAATTAATATTGAAATAAAACGAATACAAAGAATTTAAATGAAAACAATTAGTGTTTGATATAAATCAGTACTGAGAAACAAAAGATAAATTCAATAACTATTAATATTTTGAGTACATTACAATATATAAAAAGATATTTAAATATTGATATTTTGAAACACATTAATTGACTGAGTAGTCTGGAAATGAGATTTTTCTTTAATACAATAATTAGTAGAATAGAATATTTAGTCAGTAAGGATGTATATAGCATAAGTCTTACGGCATAATAACAAATAATAACGAATGTTTTAATTCGAAGTAAGTGCTAGGTGCACAATTTTATTAATATCAAATAAATTTGAAATACCGTTACAAGTTACATAGAGTTCTTATTGCAGATACACCTGAAACCCAATTTAAATGCTATATTGTTACATAATTTGTCAATCTTGAACGTGAGACCGGTCACGCCAAATTTATGTATATGTATCGTTGCATATTAATTATCGCTTCCAACGTGGAGCATCACAAATGTAAATTATATTATATTTGCAACGTATATCGTTACATAATATGGCGTCCCAGATCATGGGGCTCCGCAAAAACAAATAAATTTATATTTATACAATTATGTATCGTAAAATATGTCGCCCTGGACGTGGGGCACGACATGCCTAAATTTATGTACAAGAAAAATTTGTTACATAAATTGTAGCCCATGAACGTCTGGCCCAATCCCCACCATTTAACTATTAAAATTTTTTAATGTAGCTAAATGGTTGCTCTAAAATATAAGAGTGTGTTAAATGAAAAATGTATAATATTTAATTATTATTTATATTAAACAGTAACTGAATGTAATGTTGAATTGTTGTGTGATCACACAGCTGGCGCCCACAAGTGATATTGTTTGTCTATGTAACAGGTGTAACTGTAATCAGTATTAATAATAACTATTAATAAAAATACAGAAATTAATAAATAAGTAGGGAACGGTTATCAATAATAATTGTTAAAGAATTACTACTAAATAAATATTTTAATAATACTTCAACATGACGACTACAGGAAATTTAGACGTAGAGGCATTCCAGACGATGATGCGTGCCTGGGTCGATGAATTAAGCACAAAACAGACAGAAAATTTAAATAAACAGACAGAAAATTTAAATGCTAGAATAGTCGAATTAAAAGAATCTAATAAGAAACAAACAGAAAGTTTAGAAAATAAATTAGAGCTACAGTCCGAAAATTTTAGACAGGATACCGTAAAAATAGCAGAGAGTCTAGAAGAGTTAAAAATTGATAATCTCCAGTTGAAACAAGATAATCTTGAAATAAAACAAAGTATAATAGACGGTACTGCACAGTTAACCGAAAACGTTGTTAATACAAATTTACGTATTGACACGATCGCAGAAAATGTCTGTGGAATAATTAATAAACAAACGGAGCTAATATGTGAAAAGATAATATGTGAAGAATTCATAGTAGTTGAAAATACGTGTGTAATTACTAACGATAATTATAAAGTAATTAACATTAAGGAAGAGAAGCAAATTAAGGTTAATAAAACGTACCTTATTAATAGCGATATTCCAAGTGTGAGACACACACACAATAGTAAGTCACACAAGATGACACATTTGAAACACATAAGACACCACACTTACGGAGATAAATATCATTGTAGCCCTAACAAGAAACGTATTAAATTGTCTAGACGAAACACTACACAAAATTGTGGTAAATATTACGGTAGATATACACACGAGAAATATAAAGTGAACGATAATTATAGTAATTACGATGAATATTATCATAAAAGACGAACGAAAAAACCGTCGTCAGCTGTTTATATAGGCTTCAAACGCACTGACCTTACACAATTCATTAGTGATGAGAGAATTGTGGAACGTGCTGAGAGAATTGAGAAAGAGCGAAGCATTTGTTACGAGAGAAAGAGAGGGAAAATAAAGTTTTCACCCTATAAACAGGTGACTTACACGATCGAAGCAAACGGTCACACGGTAAGTACGCACACAAACGTCGCAGCAATGCAACGGAAAGGTAACGAGGGGGTAACCAAATGGAATGTTGTCGCGAGGGTGAGCACAATGAATTTCCTGTGTACAACAACCAATTGTTATAATGAGGGGTGTCAGTTCAAACGACACACCGAACCGACCTCAATACCCGAAAATAATTAATTATTTTTAATGAGAAAAATAATATTACTATTAATTATTAATAATAATATAAGAGAGTATAATTAAGAAATGTTATTTATTAAGGATATGATAGCAAATAAAAAGGAATATTAGTGAAAAGAAATAAGGAATATTATTTTAAAGGGTTAATTAAGAAATGTATTATTAATGGTAAGGAATGCTATTCTAGAGAAATATTTAAGAAAGTAATGGTAAAAGATGTTATTGTTGTTATTAATATGAAGAAAGGGTTAGGAATGGAAAATAATTGCTATAATTGTCAGAACGACTGATCAAGCGAACACTTAATGGAGATACAAGGACACAGAAGAAAGCAAGAGTGAAAAGTCAAAAGGGCAGAGACTACTTAGGATTAAGGACTTCGAGAAAAATATCGTTGTTTTCCAAGACAGTTCCTCTGTAACTGATCATGCGACACACTACAAAGCTAAAAGAGTATTCTGTTACGGAAGTGTATTTCAGGAAAGTAATAGCGATCAGAAAGGTAATGTTAAAGAAATGTAATAAAAAGGTAATGAATGTTAATATATTGTATAAGTAGTGTATTAGATAAAGTAATGTCATGTTAAGAAAAGAGTTAAGGAAGATTAGAAGCGAAGGTAAGAATGTATGAGTAAGATAATGTAAAATTAAGGACCGAATTTACACACATACGCAGGAATGCAGAGCATACAGAAAGAGAACAAGGGAGAGCTAATTTCAGTGGATTTTCTGGGACCACTACCACGACAAGTCGAGGTGTGAAGCACATATTGGTATGTATCGATGTGTTTTCCAAGGCAGTCCGACTGTACCCAATTATGCAACCCACAACCAAAGTTGTTCTAAAGATACTACTGCAGAAATATATTCCGTCATATGGAAAAATGAAGAAAGTACTTAGTGATCAAGGTGTACAATTCCAAAGTGAAAAATGGGAGAGGACGTTAAGGGAAAATGGAATACAACCTGTACTCACATCCATAAGACATCCTCAAGGAAACCTTGCTGAGAGAGTTAACAAAGAATTAGGTAAATATTTACGAATATATTGCCATGATCAACACAATAAATTGGCAGAATATTTACCATTTCTTGAAAAAGCCATTAACGAAAATTATAATGAAGCAACAGGATATACTCCAATGGAATTAGAAGATAAGAAGCCAAACAGATTTTGGACTAAGTATATAAACAAACCTAATAACCAAAATGTACCTGTACCAATAAGTGTGAAAATTGAATACGCAAAGCAACGGATAAGAGAAAGAGGTAACAAGAGAGTAGAAAGATTTAATCTAACTCACAAGCTACAACAATTCAACGTGGGAGAAAGTGTACTACTCAAAGCTAATCCAGTGGGAAAACGGAGTGATAATACGGCGAAGTAATTCTTCAGACTTTATAATGGACCGTATACGTTAAGACAGCGAGTAGGACAACACACTTACATCGTATATGATGAGATACAGAAGAAAGAAATTGGTAAATTCCACGCAACGTCATTTAGGAAGTCCTACACATGAAAACAACGAGGTCAATGAAACCAGTCAGATCAGCTGTTTGTTGAAGCCACCCCACTACAAGGTCACGAGCAGTGAGCGTACAAAGAGGGGAGGTAAGACATTTGTATACACTCCAATTAAGGGTGAAATGACGAATATTATTCTTTATTATTTGTTACATTTTTTTAAGTGTAATAATAATAATAAAAAAAATTTTAATAAATAAATTTATTACATTTTTTTTTGTTACCAAGCAGAGGGATAATGCGACAGTACAAATAAGTGATGTACTGAGCATTGAATATAAAAATTTAAATATACCTAATAAACTGTAAATAATTAATAATGTATTAGAAATAAGCATGTCAGGGATTGCAAGCTTGGCTCAGACAAAAATATGAACAGGCGTTTCGACCTGAATTGACGTGCACACACACACACAAATGTAACTGAAAGTGTGTACACCTGTATTTTGCTAGTGTGTGTGAACGCAGGTCTATGCAGGCGAGTTTACCACCCCAAGATGAATAATTGCATAATTACTGTTTTTCCGTAATTATTCATAAACTATAATTAAAGAGTAAAATCCGAAAACACAATAAAATGTACGAAAATTTACTAAATACTGTGTACGAAAACCATGTGAAAGTGCCACACCGTACGAGTGTAATAGTGAAATAACTGTGTACAAATCGAAAGGGTTAAGTTGCAATGTCCAAAATTACAGTGAACATGTGTTGAAAAAATAGTTATAAGATAAGTATAAGAGTATACTTACAGGACTCTGCAATTCGCAGAAATATAAGAAATAGCGAAATTGACAAAGATTGGGGGAACTGAATCCAGAGACAGTTTCTGACATGTCGATTTCGACCACTGCAGGTGTCGACCAAGACATGGGTATAAATAGGACACACAAGGTACAGTGGTTCTCTTTCTTAAATCATCCACGGTGCAGCGGGAGCTTCTGCCCGTCCGCACAGAATATTTAAATTTTTGTAAATAATTTCATCCTTCCAGTTACATACAGTTATGTAACTGGATTGTAAAACAAACTGTTTTTAAATAATAACAAAATTACATAAGAAGATCCATTGACGTCAGAAACAGCACGAGGAGAAGTTCCAGAGAGTGATACGACGCTGGAGAGAAGAGCGAGTTGATGCTGGATAAGAGGAGTGATTACACGCTGGACAAGAGGAGAAGAGCGAGGCGACGCTGGACAAAAAGCGAGTCGACGCTGGACAAGAGGACGCTGGAGTGCGAGACGAGGACGACTACTGATGGATCAAATGATCGAGTATGATTGACGACAATAAGGTGATAAACAACTTATTTATCTCTTAATCGAACAATGAACTCAAAGACAATTAAAGACATTCTTGTTTTATTTAAAAGTAAGAGACAATGTTTATTTTAAAGTAGAATTAAAATCATAATGTTTTAGAAATACGATTAACGTAACAAGAGCTCAAATTAATATTGAAATAAAACGAATACAAAGAATTTAAATGAAAACAATTAGTGTTTGATATAAATCAGTACTGAGAAACAAAAGATAAATTCAATAACTATTAATATTTTGAGTACATTACAATATATAAAAAGATATTTAAATATTGATATTTTGAAACACATTAATTGACTGAGTAGTCTGGAAATGAGATTTTTCTTTAATACAATAATTAGTAGAATAGAATATTTAGTCAGTAAGGATGTATATAGCATAAGTATTACGGCATAATAACAAATAATAATGAATGTTTTAATTCGAAGTAAGTGCTAGGTGCACGATTTTATTAATATCAAATAAATTTGAAATACCGTTACAAGTTACATAGAGTTCTTATTGCAGATACACCTGAAACCCAATTTAAATGCTATATTGTTACATAATTTGTCAATCTTGAACGTGAGACCGGTCACGCCAAATTTATGTATATGTATCGTTGCATATTAATTATCGCTTCCAACGTGGAGCATCACAAATGTAAATCATATTATATTTGCAAAATTAAATACGTTGCAATATGTATGTCTGTAGATGATGAAACAGTAGGCAACAGAAACGAAACCCCACAAAGCTGGAAAATGCCGCATACCCAGCAGCAGAACAGTTAAGAAAGTGGGCTGAAAATAATAACATGACAACAAATAGGCCTATCTATTAAGAAAACAGTGTACGAGGTCTTTTCACTTGAAGAAAAAACTGAAACTCCCAGTACATCTATAAAAGGAAACCAAATTAATAAGAATAACAGCACCACATATCTTGGAATTAGCCTCAATACCAAGCTGACACTAAATGAAAATATTAAAAACCTAACATCAAAACAACAAAGAAGTCCAACACATTAAAAAGATTAGCAGAGTCATGGAGAAGGGGCAGGGAAATATTAAATAAAAGTTGTGCAACAAACCAATACTTAAATATGGTAAAGAAATAATATTAACTACGAGCACAAAAAATATATCTGTCTCAGAATCTTGTCAGAACAAAATACTTCATACTGAAACGCATTCCATAAAAAACAACACTAATTAAAGCACTGCAAGCTGCAACAATAACTACCCTATCAAAGATAATCACAATATCCAAACCACACACAGTTATATGAGAAATTGGCATCAGACAAACTGAGATGCAAGTGTTTCCATGAAATTAAAGATAAAAGTAGACTAAAACCACAACAATACTTCAAAACCAAATCAAAAGAACTTTTGATTAACCATTCAACAAAATTATAAAATCTATCCTAGGCTACTACCAATAAACCTATCCTACTATATCTAAATTACAACACTAACACCATTAATAGGAACAGTTTTCCAAAACAGCAGACACAGCTGTATACAGGTGACTCACTAACAAGTACCAACAATGGAGCTGAAGCAATTATTTTCTGTGAACTGATCTCTTATTTATTATATGGCAATTGGCCCAATTTCAACAAACTTTGATGTTAAGACCACAGCAACAGCAATAGCCCTAAAACAAGCCTGCAGTAAACAAAATCATAGTAATATTAGTTGGCTTCACATCAGCTATTGATGCAATAAATATCCGTATAATAAAATCAGACAAATAGATGAAATTAGGTGCATACAAAATTGCTAACAGCTCACAATAAAACCGTCATCCTGCAATAGATACCATCTCACACGGGTTTACATGAAAATGAACAAGTTGACCTCTTGGCTAAAAAAAGCAGCACCATAGTACAGAAAGCAGCATATAAGATGACAATAAATGATGTCAAATACTGTAAAAGAAACACATGCAAAAGACTTGTATATACTGTAGCATCACCAAATTATACAGTACTACAAGCTACAATCAATAGATAAAATTATGCAGGGAACTGAATCTGGTAAATATCCAAAAATAACGTGATAAGGGAGGTACGGCAAGTAAACATAGGTGATATCAAGTGAATAATAAAAAACAGTTAATTTTATAAAGTAAAAAGGGTTTAAACTAACTCAATCACAATAAATAAAGAATAGAAGATCTACAGAATAAATAGAGTAAAATATAGAATTCCAAATTGGAAGAAACATAAGTAATAAAGTAACAGACAAGACATACTAAAAGACATGACTATAACAATAACATAGACTTAAAATAAAAAGTTACCCAACAGATTAGGAGAGTGAAAGAATAACAATATGATAAGGAGATACGTAATAATGTATAATATAAGATTATAAGATTGTATTGTACCCTCAGACTATACCATTTATGTAACAAAACTAACAGCCAAAATGAATGTCAGAATCAGGACTGTGGTGTGATTGAAAATGTACTTAGGACTACAGAAAAAATGAATAATGGTAATCAGAATAAAGAGTAGTAAAAAGCATTATTGATAAATAGTAATAAGTGATCCAAATATATAATAAAGACAAAGTAAATTCAGTGAACTAAATTCAGTCAGTGAAGGTAAATGACAACCTAACCTAACAAACTCTGAGGTGACACTTGTAAACACAAAATATGTAGTAAAAATACTATAAACCTATTATAGGTTATATGTAAATGAAACTAGAAAACAAATAGACCATTCTAAGACAAATATTAGGTCACAAGAATGTTGTAATTGTTGTATTATTGTATATTAACATGATGAAATGTGATAGGGTATAAAAGACTAATATTGTACATTAAAAAAACAATAGAAATACCAACAATGAGTTACTGTAAATACTATTAATATAACAAGTGATAAGTGAACTGACTATTGGTTAGTACCTAAATCAAATAAGAACTATCACTGATAATAGACCATTAATAATATCTCTAATGAGCATGACTTGTTGCACCAAGATGCATATTTCGTTAGTAAAAAACCAGAAAATAAGGATGTCAAAATAAGACAAGCTATTGTAAAATGTAAAAGGGAATTAAGATGTGTAATTAGGAGTAAGGTATGAGGAGTATAAACGTGTATAATATAGTAATAAGAATAGTTAACAAGCTGCCTACTTGTCCAAGAACTCATGTTATATTAATGATAATATACAAGCAAAAAGGCACGTCTTGAGCAAAAAGATGTTAACCAAAAGTTGGTAGAAAAAATTTACAATTGAAATGAATTCCTTATGCTACTTATGATTACAAATATAATGTTACCATCACATGGCATTTGTTCTGCTACACAATTTGACACCTCACAAGGCATAATTCTGTCTACTACTAAAAAACCAATATATTTCTAACTTATGGCCTAATACAATATAACCCTAATTTAATAAACAAACTACACAGACACATCATAAACAAAAACAACACAACAAAAAACACCAACAACACACAACCAAATAAATACATAACACTCACATACTACAACTCTAACACACACAAAATCGCCAACACATCCAGAAAACAGAATTACAAAATAGCCTACAGAACTAACAATACCATCAAAAAACACAGCAATGATACAAACACGGACATAGACATATACAACAAGACAGGGGTATACAAATTAAACTGCAATGATTGTAATAGTTTCTATATGGGCCAGACGGGAAGATCTTTTTCTTCAAGATTTTTTGAACACCTAAAAGCTTTATCCAGCAACAACATACACTCCGCGTTCGCCACACACATACATACTAAAAACCACAGCTACACCAACATAAAAAAATAATCTTGAGATCCTACACTACTTACCTAAAAGTCGAAATCCCAACACAGCAGAACAATACGAAATATACAAACACTACACAACACAAACAAACAACATACTTAACGACCAATTATACTTTAAATCACATGCACTCTTTGACACAATTATAAACAAAACATTCAATAATTTGGAATCCCGCGCCAACTCCCTTCCACCTCCACACCACCCCACACAACCTACCAACTAAGAAAAAACCGTTACAAGTTCCGGACATTCTGTATCACACCTCGCTGAGGAAGGCGAACATCACGCTGAAACGCGTACGAGGAAAATAAACAAGAGGACGATGAGAGGGAGCGAACGGTACCTTATTTGACGTTCTAAGTCTACCCGTAGCCGTTCTAGGCTCAAAAATAGCGCGTTTTTTAAGTAAGTTTCACATGTGAAAGTGTAAGAATTAATATTCATTAAGTGCTGTGAATGAAGAGGATGAACATTCAAAATAAACATGATTTATTTGTTACTTATTGTTTTGTAAAGTTAGTTTTATGAATATTCAAATACAGATTTAAGAAAAACACACAGACATAGATTTGGAAGACAAGTAAGTAACTGTAATTAGTCTACCTGAAAGGGAAGAAAAATAAAAACTTAACTCGTTTGATTTTCTTGTGGTCATTACTGACCTGTATATTATTAGTCTACTTCTATCACTTGTTTCTACAGGAATGGATCTGTCTTGACAACTGAACAAGGAAGTGTATGCGTTTTAAATTGTAATGGAAATACGGGTAGACATAAGCAGACATACCCTGAGTTGTAGAAATTCTTTGATACAGTTTAACAAATATCTGATTATATTGGATAAACCCGATCATGAAAAAAGGAACAAAAATATGACTGGGACAAAGAAGATGAAGAACAGCTTTAAAGAGTTTGCATCCTATTAATACTAAAACCAACCAATATCCAAGAGAATTACAAGTCTTAAATAAAAGATCGCAGTGGAGGTGATAGATGTTTATGGATCACAAGTGTGAAATGTACATAAAAGAAATAAGGAAAAGGTTAAGTTTAGTTAAAATTGGGTGTTGGAGGAGAAGTTGTAACTCAACAAGTGGCTAGTCATGGTTGGAAATGATGAAACAAGCAGGTGAACTGGAATGGATATAAATCTTACAGGAACAGTTAAAGTTAAGAAATAAAATCTTATTGACACCTACATAAAGTGCCTGAAATGAGAAGTTCTAAGCAACTGTTGAATAAACACAACAGCAAGAAGTAATGGTAGACCATAAGTTTACTGGATCAATGGCATATAAACTGTTATGAACAGCAGGGGCCTTCAAATCACAGGCTGTGAAGACAGAAAATGTTGGCGGATCTTGAGATGTGGCAGACACTAAAGCCTGTATCACACTATGCTACTTAACTAGTCGTTACTAAATACCTGCTTCTGTATTTTATGAGTATTTCTATGTCACAATGTTTTTAGGTAGCCACCATTTAGTGGTGGTTAGTACAGCAAAGTACTTAGTTGTGTAGATTGGTTTGATGTTAAAAAGTATTGTGCAGAACATTATCTGTGAGCGTGCGACATGAGGTTTGGAGACACCTTTTGCTAATTGGTGTTAGAGCTTTGTAAGGAGCTGCTGTGTAACATCAGGAACAAAAATAAATGCATGTGGGTTTGAGAATCGATATGTAGGATGGATAAACTGGGAACTTCAACAACACTAATCAGAGAGCTGGCAATTGAGGACCCCCAATCGTACCACGTTACATCATGCGGTTAGCCTTACCAAAGTTTCAGGAGTTGCTAGATTTAGTGTTAACCAAAATAAATTTGGTTTGTATACGTCTTGTGTTGTGGCACTACACTTTCAGAATGTTTAATTTTTTTCAGTTCATTATGATAAGCACCAAGGAGTGTTTTAATTTTGTTTTTTAAAGCATCTCTCTTTGCTGGTATTCAGGGAAGTTCCAGCTCATATAGCAACCAAGTGAAAGCAGTTTTATCGCGTTGTGTTTCAAATACACTATGGATGTAATGTCCCATAGATAATCATATTGTCTATGTATGTTAAGGAACGTAATTATTTCATCACCAGACCATTTTAATGAATCACTCATTGTACATGTAGAAATAGAACACTCAAAAGGCACATTACAACAACAAACCCAAAACAAATGCAGAGACAAACACATGGTGACAATGAAGACGCTACTTCACTGCTACTGCACTGTCACAATGGATGACTGGGGCGCTACTCGGTAGTGGCTAGTGAGTCATATGACCTCAGGGTCTGCTAATGGCTACTTAGTAGCGCCTTAAGTTGAACACGTCCAACTTCTTTAGCTACTGATTCTTCATTCGCCTGCGAGTGCTAGTAGCTACTTCTATGTCACACTAGGCTACTTAGTAGTGAAACCCCCCTTTTATTGTGTAAACCCCCCAATTGTTACTTAATTTTTTAAACTAGACACTTGGCCTAGATGGAAGAAAAAAATACGCTGAGCCCAGAGTGACAGGACTTGCAATAAAACACTTATGTAACAGTAACAACATTTTTATTAGTGTTTCATAACATGTTTTGGTACAGTGTTCAAACAATAAAGTTCTTGTACTTTATTAGCAGCTCTTAATTTTCATTCTATCACCAATATAGCTACATATTGATATATATTCAATTGCACTAATAAAATTACCATGAAAGTTAATAAACAGTATAACATTTGTATGACTATAACCCAATTCAGAACATGCATTCACAAGACATTTTCTAAACAAATTTTAATTATTAGAAATATGAACACACTATTTCAAGTGAACACGCCTTTTGTATCAAGCAATATATATATATATATTTTTTTTTTTGTGACGGCAGCGGTATGCGAACATCTGCTCCCCGGTAACAGCGGATTTGAGACGAGTCAATCAGGTATCAGCAGCCGATTTGTGGTTCAGGGACCAACTATCGTGCTCGGAGCGAGTCAATCAGCGATCCCGGATAGTGCATAAAACCCGGGCCGGCAGAAAATTTTTGCGCAGTGACATTCGCTCGTCAGACGAACAGGACTGCTCTTTGGACTGCTCTCTACTCTGGACGTTGCTTCAGCTTCTGGCTGCATTCGCCCACCTCGCAGGACGAGGAATATCACCGCTCTCTTCATGGGAAAGAAGACTCACGTGCCAGCTGTTACCAGTGAATCGAGTAGCTGGTAGAAGCAACAGCTGGCCGAAGTTGACCTTTTTAGGACCACCTGCGCCGGAAAACATCTTGGCCGGACAGGATAGAAGAGGACTGCTCTGGGCTCACCTGGTGAGTGCCGTATATCAGTGTGTAAATCCTAACCTGCTCGCGACTGTTAGGTAGCGCTGCCCCGGACGATCCTTGCAAGCCCCCACCAGTGGTAAGCGAGCTAGGATATCGCCGGGGTAAAGGGGCCAGTGGACACCAGTCTTGGTAAGGACTTGTATTCAACGAAGCTGGTCGTTAGCCCAGCTCCTCCCGCATCGTCGTGAGCAGGGAAGACGCGCGGGTAATCCGGCTTCGGCCGGACCCGAGATCCCTGGCGTCTGGCAGTGACTGCCTAGCAGTCTCTGCCCGGCAGACGCACCTGGCCAGCATGCCTTCTACGGGCAACGGCTCAAGTGCCGAGTCGCTCGGCTCTGCCTTGCCCCATCTGGGCGACTCCCCTGAATCGCCTCGGGCGATGGAGACGGACGATCCTCTCCCTCACCCGCTTCCCCCGCTTCCGGCTGACGAGTCGGGCGAGTTCGCGACCGTTGGTCGGCGTAATCGTTCGGCTAAGAAGCCTAAGAGGACCCATCCAACCGGATCCGCTTCCTCTAACACCTCGGCCATGGACATCGGACCTTCTCAGGGCCAACAGGCCGCGGTTCCGACTGCTTCGGTAGCAGCTCCGGCTGCTGCCGCTGTTGGTCGCGCGCCGCCCCTGTATGTCCACAGTGTGTCCAATGTCGCCGCCTTATACAGACGGCTGATCGCGGCCCACGGCCTGTCGGCCGACAAGCTTGACCTGAAGCTGCTTGGCGGTGATACGGTCAAGATTGTCGTCCGCCAGCTCGAGGACCATCGCTTGGTCGAGGCCTTCCTGCAGGCGCACAGCCTTCAGTACCACACCTTCTCTCCTAAGCGACTCAAGCCCTTGTCTGTAATTCTGCGTGGGCTTGACGCGCATACAGATCCCCAGGAGATCCTTTTGGAACTCCGAGACCTCGGGTACCCGGTGCAGGCAATTTTCCGCCTGTTCACGCACTCAGAAACCCGAGTACCTCTCCCGCTCGTCCGTCTCCAGCTCGAGAAGGGCGAGGCTGCAGACAAAATATTCCAACTGACGCGGCTGTTTGGCTTCCGCGTCAGGGTGGAATCCAGTCGTCCCCAGGGCAAGCTCGCGCAGTGCCACCGGTGCCAGAGGTTCGGCCATCATACCGACGTCTGCCGCAATGCCCCGGCCTGTCTACGTTGTTCATTGGGACATTCAACTCAGGCCTGTACTGTGGCAGACAAGTCCAAGTTCCGCTGCATTAATTGTGGCCAAGGCCATGCAGCAAGTAACGTAAACTGCCCGGTCTACAAGGCGGAGCTCCTGCGGAAGCAAAAGCCGCAGGGGCCCCTCCCGAAGCCAAGGCAGCCACAACATAGCTGCAGCCCCAACCTCAGAGGCAGCCTAAAACACAGGCTAGGCCGCAACCGAAGGCACAACCGGCACGGCGCGCGCCCACTCCGGCTCCACCTCCAGCCCCTGCAAAGGCAAACAAACGAACCGTGTCTCCTTCCGAAGCAGAGACAAGCCCAGTAGCCGTCATCTCGGTTATGGAGCCGGAGAATCAACCCTCCACCTCCGCGGAACCTCCAACTCCCGCCTCTGAACCAGAGGTAGCCTCGCCACCACTGCCACCTCCGCGATTTCCGCGAGCAGGCATCACAAAACCCAGGAACAAAGGGATAACCACACCGGATGCTCGGCCCCGAGCTCCTGCCTGCCCACAGCCCAAGAAAAGTTCTGCTTCCCGGTATAAGTCCGACGAAGCGCAACAGCGTACTTTTCCTGCTGCTGATTCAAAACCGTCTGCCCCTGGTCCTGTGGCTTCCACCAGACCCGATCTGCCGTTAAACCTGGTCGCTCTTACGCGGCCTCAGTTTCCAGGCAAACCGCCCAGTCCGTCATTTCCGATGACGCACAGTTCGTCCGCGACTTTCTGTCTGGCTACGACCTCAAAGTCGCATCCACCTTCAGGTCCAACCGAGACCGCCTGGAAACTGCTGACCCAACTGAGAGATTTATGCTCTTGGTGGAAGCCTGCGAAGTAATAGGTCTTCTATGAACCGAGTCCTTAGACGAGATCTCTCGCTCGTAGCCTGGAATGCTAACAACATTGGTTCCAAGCATTCCGACCTTCTTGAATTCCTGGCTCGGTTCAAACCCGACGTACTTCTCCTCTCGGAAACCCACCTGACCCCGGCGAACCGGTTTCGATTACCAAATTACGTGGTCTATCGGGATGACCGAGTTGGCCGACGAGGAGGCGGCACGGCGATCGCGGTGAGGACCTCCATAGGTCATCATCGTGTCGCTTTGCCGCAGCTTACCAACCTAGAGGCCACCGCCATTGAGGTTCACGGAGCTCTTG
Source organism: Magicicada septendecula (assembly GCA_034769895.1). Classification (NCBI taxonomy): domain Eukaryota; kingdom Metazoa; phylum Arthropoda; class Insecta; order Hemiptera; family Cicadidae; genus Magicicada; species Magicicada septendecula. The sequence goes on from CM068369.1 coordinate 382,757,840, forward strand.
GCGGCGTCCTCGTGGTTTCAGCATACAAGCCCCCACAAGCTGAACTCCTTGTCGGCGACCTGAACGTCATTTTCGATTCCCATCGAAGGGTAATTTTGGCCGGAGATCTGAATTGCAATTCTCGTCGCGTTTGGAATAGTCGCCTGACTACTCCGAACGGGAGGCGCTTGCTCAGTTTTGTTGAATCGCGCCGGGCGATGGTGTTTGGTCCAGCGCAACCCACGTTCTTTCCGTCAAGGCCTAACGCGGCTCCCGATGTTCTGGATATCGCGGTGACCCAAGGAGTTGTCTGTCCGGTCGAGGTATTCTCACTTACGGAGCTGACATCCGACCACAACCCTATCTTGGTCCACGTCGCTACCCAGCACGCCTATGCACGTTCTGACAAGAAAAAGGTTATCGATTGGGATCGCTACGGCCCGGCCTTGTGCCGTAGATTGCCACCAGCGGCCCCACTCGATTCCGTTCGCCTCCTAGACGAAGCATTTGCGGGAATCGAAGAGGCAATCATCTCGGCTATAGGCGTGTCTTCACGTAGGCGAGCTGGTTTCACGCCTGACTACCAACGCATCCCTGAGGAAGTCTCTCTTCTCGCTCGCGAGAGGAATTACTTCCGGAAACGTTGGCAGAGGACCCGTGATCCGGCCGATAAGGCAGCAGACAATCGGCTCACCGGACGATGAGGTAGGATGATCGTCGGCGCGTATATGCTGCCGGTCATTACCTACGCCTGCCCGGTCTGGGGTTACCTCGCCGCAATGCATAAAAAGAAGTTGCAGAGCGTCCTCGACAGGGGTCTTCGGCTAGCGGCCAAAGTCCCCCGTCGCTTTTCATCTCGCCTTCTAAGGAGAGGACTTGGCGTCCGCTCCTTAGACGACACATTCAGGTGGCTTGCACGCAAATTTTATGCACGTGCGGCGAGGTTCCCAGGCAATCCTCTAGTGACTGGGCTGGGAAGGTGCCGTATACGTCCAGGTGATTCGTGGAAACGCCCTCGGTGTATACTGCGCTAGTGTAGGCTAGCACAACAGCCGAGAATCGGCCTGCTATAGAGCACACGCCCTACTTGGGCAGGGCCACGAGGCAGGAGCTCCAGAAGGCAGCTCGGAACTCAGATACCGAGCGGTTCGTCTCTGCGACGCACAACCGCAAAGCCCAGAGCGAAAAAAAAAAAATTTTTGCGCACTCTTCGTCGCCACGCCATCGGACGCACTTCAACTCCTCTCCTCTCTCAGACGACATCGGTGCGGACTCAGCCGGAAGGAACGGCCGAAGGATAGGACCGGCGTTCTTGCGTCTTCGCCCTCCAGTTCTGCGCCAGCGATGGATTTCGCTGGGCCGGCAGCCGACTCTACAACTGATGCCGAAAGAAGAGGAGGACTGCAGTACGCCACGAACAGCGGGCGCAGCCGCCGAACATCTCAGCGCGGCACTACCAACATCAGCGTTCTCGCCACCCGGTCCTTTTTAGGGCCACCAACAACACTAGAGTGTACGATTGGCGCCATTTGTCATGCGGCAAACCTTTTATCCGGTGACAAGTGGCCCCCAACATGGGGCGACGATCATCTTGCGGATGCAAGATCCATCCACGCCAGCGAGCTACCAGCCGGCACACCAATTAACATGGCGCTCAAGAGACACCTCTACAACATCCGGAGAAGAGCAGTAGGCTGGGTACCGGAGAGCATTCAAGACCCGCTGGAGTTGTTTTCGCTCTGGGCTTTGCGGTTGTGCGTCGCAGAGACGAACCGCACGGTAACTGAGTTCCGAGCTACCTTCTGGAGCTCCTGCCTCTTGGCCCTGCCCAAGTAGGGCGCGTGCTCTATAGCAGGCCGATTCTCGGCTGTTGTGCTAGCCTACGCTAGCGCAGTATACACCGAGGGCGTTTCCACGAATCACCTGGGCGTATACGGTACCTTCCCAGCCCAGTCACTAGAGGATTGCCTGGGAACCTCGCCGCACGTGCATAAAATTTGCGTGCAAGCCGCCTGAAAGTGTCGTCTAAGGAGCGGACGCCAAGTCCTCTCCGTAGAAGGCGAGATGAGAAGCGACGTGGGACTTTGGCCGCTAGCCGAAGCCCCCTGTCGAGGACGCTCTGCAACTTCTTTTTATGCATTGCGGCGAGGTAACCCCAGACCGGGCAGGCGTAGGTAACGACCGGCAGCAGACGCGCCGACGATCATCCTACCCAATTTCCTGGTCATGGCTGAGCTGATCAGGAGTGGAAACAGTGCGCACAGGCGAGTGGATGCTCGCTTAAGAACTGTCTGTGCGTGGGTACGCCAGGTGAGCCGACGGTCGAGGTGTAAGCCGAGGTACTTGACCTCGTTGGACCAACGCAAGTACGTTCTGCCGATACGTAGTTGCCTAACGGGGTTCTTCCGTCGCTTAGAGAATTCGACGGCTACACTCTTGGTTGCGTTGAGTTGCACTCTCCAATTCTCAGTCCAGTCCACGAGCGTGTCGAGCTGGCGCTGCAGTCGTAGGACGGCCCTTTCCTCATGACGATCGGCCGTAAATACGGCCGTGTCGTCAGCGAAGAGGGCCATCTGGACTCCAGGCTGTCTCGGGACGTCGTTGACGTAGATCGAGAACAGAAGGGGGCCTAGAACACTACCTTGAGGGACGCCGGCTGTGATTCGTCTCTCGGAAGAGACAGAATCGCCAACTCTCACGCAGAAGGTCCTCTCCATCAGAAAGCTAGCAACCAGATGGAGGTAGCAGTCCGGGACCTGGACTTCCCTAAGTTTGAATAACAGGCCATCATGCCATACGCTGTCGAAGGCTTTCTCAACATCCAAGAAACAGCCAACGGTCCGTTCTCTCCGACACCCGGCTTCCGTGATGCTTTCCACCAGTCTCATCAGTTGATGAGTGGTCGAATGCCCCACACGAAAGCCGAACTTTTCGGGGACCAGCACGTCAAAGTTGGTTAGATGTTCTCGTACACGACGCTGTACGAGGCGCTCAAAAACCTTGGACGTAGCGGAAAGTAGGCTGATAGGCCGGAGGTTTTCCGAGCGGGTGGTATCCTTTCCCTGCTTCGCGATCACGATAACCGTCGCCTTTCTCCATTTCTTGGGAAAGTAGGCCAGTCTAAGACACGCGTTGAACAAATCAGTCAAGAATTGAACTCCAGGCTCGGGAAGAAGTCGTAGAGCGGTGTTGGTAACACCGTCCGGGCCTGGAGCCTTTCTTGGCTGAAGTTCATCGAGCCGATCTGAGACCTCTTCCAAAGAGATGGGTTCGGGCTCCGCCGTGATCGGAAGAGGCAGAAAGTCTTCCACAGCCATCTCGACTTGTTCGTCGAAGTCCCAGTCCATGGACGGGTTGGGAGCGAACTGACGCTCGAAACACAAGCCCAAGTACTCGGCCTTCTCCTCCGGGCGACCCAGGAGTCGACCGAACGGTCCAACAATGGAGGGAAGTGGAGGTCAGCGCCTCCGCCCGTCAATGCGGTAGGTATTCTGTACGGGTGAGATTGCGGGTCCGCATCCCCCGTTCGGGCCACGTCGAGTTCCCAACAGCTACGTCGGAACCCCTTCAGACTGCCGCGCAGTCGTCCGGTGAGCCGATTGTATGCTGCCTTATCGGCCGGATCACGGGTCTTCTGCCAACGTTTCCGGAAGTAATTCCTCTCGCGAGCGAGAAGAGAGACTTCCTCAGGGATGCGTTGGTAGTCAGGCGTGAAGCCAGCTCGCGTACGTGAAGACACGCCTATAGCCGAGATGATTGCCTCTTCGATTCCCGCAACTGCTTCGTCTAGGAGGCGAACGGAATCGAGTGGGGCCGCTGGCGGCAATCTACGGCACAAGGCCGGGCCGTAGTGATCCCAATCGATAACCTTCTTCTTGTCAGAACGTGCATAGGCGTGCTGGGTAGCGACGTGGAACAAGATAGGGTTGTGGTCGGATGTCAGCTCCGTAAGTGAGAATACCTCGACCGGACAGACGACTCCTTGGGTCACCGCGATATCCAGAACATCGGGAGCCGCGTTAGGCAGTGACGGAAAGAACGTGGGTTGCGCTGGACCAAACACCATCGCCCGGCGCGATTCAACAAAACTGAGCAAGCGCCTCCCGTTCGGAGTAGTCAGGCGACTATTCCAAACGCGATGCTTGCAATTCAGATCGCCGGCCAAAATTACCCTTCGATGGGAATCGAAGATGACGTCCAGGTCGCCGACAAGGAGTTCAGCTTGTGGGGGCTTGTAAGCTGAAACCACGAGGACGCCGCCAAGAGCTCCGTGGACCTCAATGGCGGTGGCCTCTAGGTTGGTAAGCTGCGGCAAAGCGACACGATGATGACCTATGGAGGTCCTCACCGCGATCGCCGTGCCGCCTCCTCGTCGGCCAACTCGGTCATCCCGATAGACCACGTAATTTGGTAATCGAAACCGGTCCGCCGGGGTCAGGTGGGTTTCCCCGAGGAGAAGTACGTCGGGTTTGAACCGAGCCAGGAATTCAAGAAGGTCGGAATGCTTGGAACCGATGTTGTTAGCATTCCAGGCTACGAGCGAGAGATCTCGTCTAAGGGCTCGGTTCATAGAAGACCTATGACTTCGCAGGCTTCCACCAAGAGCATGAATCTCTCAGTTGGGTCAGCAGTTTCCAGGCGGTCTCGGATGGACCTGAAGGTAGATGCGACTTTGTTGAGGTCGTAGCTAGACAGAAAGCCGCGGACGAACTGTGCGTCATCGGAAATGACGGACTGGGCGGTTTGCCTGGAAACTGAGGCCGCGTAAGAGCGACCAGCTTTAACGGCAGATCGGGTCGTGGTGGAAGCCACAGGACCAGGGCCAGACGGTTTTGAATCAGCGGCAGGAAAAGTACGCTGTTGCGCTTCGTCGGACTTATACCGGGAAGCAGGACTTTTCTTGGGCTGTGGGCAGGCAGGAGCTCGGGGCTAAGCATCCGGTGTGGTTATCCATTTGTTCCTGGGTTTTGTGATGCCTGCTCGCGGAAATCGCGGAGGTGGCAGTGGTGGCGAGGCTACCTCTGGTTCAGAGGCGGGAGTTGGAGGTTCCGCGGAGGTGGAGTTGTGACGGCAGCGGTAAGCGAACATCTGCTCTCCGTTACCAGCGGCGGACACAGCGAGCCAATCAGGGATCAGCAGCCGACACGTGACCAACAACGTGCTCGGAGCGAGCCAATCAGCGATCCCGGTTAGTGCATAAAACCAGCGCAGGTAGAAAGGTTTGGCGCACTCGTGACAGACAGACACAAGCATTCGACTGCTCTCACTCGAAGAAGAAGGTCATACACAGCTCACACAGAACAACGCAGCAGAGGACAGCCTCGACCTCAAGACTGCAATGAAGAGGCTCGGCCAACAACCGACGGAGGCCGCCAAGAAAAAGCCGCCGGAACATCATAAACCACCTCGCCAGCGCCAACATCAAGCAGCGATGGAGATCGATCAGCCGTCTTGCCAGGACGAAGACCAACGCAACACAACTGGGACCTGCCGCACAGTGCCGGTAAGTGTTGTAGGTAGCGCTGTCCAGCGAAACCCGGGGAGTCCGAGAGTAGGACTCACAAATAGAGATGCGGGTTGCGCCACCACTGTGACGGTGTCGCAGTTCGGCCCCCGGGTACCCGCTGGACAAAGAGCCGAGTTAGTCGGCATTAGCCCAGCTGCTAGTGTCCCTAAAGCACTGTGCGGCAGCAACGAGCCCCCCGGCCGGCCACTTGGGCCAGTCGGGAACCCTACGACTCGCGCGGGAAGCGCTGCTGAACCCGCGCAAGCTCGTCCCAATAATCGGTCCTTATTAGGGCCGACCAAGCCCGCAAAGGCCGGACCTTCCGGCTGCACGGCCGCCAGTAGGCCAAGCAGCCCTGTACCTCGGCCGGAGTCTGACTCCCCAGCCATGGAGACCTCGGCTTCCACCGACTGGGTGGTAGTAGGGCACGGTGGCAAGCCGAGAAAGTCTCCCTCCCTGACCTCCTTGAGTTCGGCCACGGACTCGGCGGCATTCCAAGCCTCCGCTGAGGTTGCGCCTAGTCGCACCTCCGAAGGAAGGATCCCGCCGGTGTTCGTTACGAACGTCAGGGATGTAATCGGCTTTGTTCGCCGACTCCGTAAGGTGGTTCCGCTGGCAGATAACGCATCTGTCAAGCTCCTTGCGAGCGAGACTGTGCGCGTTACCTGCCGCAGCGCATCCGAGCACTTCGGAGTTGTCCAGTGGCTGGAACGTGAATCGTTCCAGTTTCATACCTATACACTGAACCGCACTAAGCCTGTAGCCCTCGTCCTTCGGGGCCTGGACATACAGGCGGATCCGCAGGTCGTCCTAGATGAACTGCGCGACGCGGGCTATAAGGTTGTGGGAGCCTCTCGGCTGTACACCACTTATGGCTCGCGTCGACCACTCCCGCTAATCAGACTCCTGGTAGAGAAGGGCGACTCCTCCCAGGCCTTGTTAGATTTAAAACGGCTTTTCGGGCTCTGCGTAAGCGTAGAGCCCTGCCGCCAGGCCGGGCGACTTTCCCAGTGCCACAGGTGCCAGCGGTTCGGCCACAGCAGCTTCGGTTGTCGGAACGCGCCGACCTGCGTCCGCTGTGGAAATGACCACTTGACGCAGGCCTGCGCTGTCCCGGCCAACCACCGATATTGTATAAACTGTGGCGGCGCCCATGCTGCTAATAACAGGCGCTGCCCAGTCTATAGCGAGCAGCTGGAGAAACTCAAGAAACCCGTCCAGCCTAAGCCTCGACATGATGTTAGACAACCTGTCAAACCGGCCAAAGCCGCTGAACCTTTGGTCCGGAAACCAGCCCCTAGGTCTGCTCCGGTTCCGAAACCCAGCAGTGCAGTGAGCCCGAGCGAAGCTCCAAAGGCCAAACCAACCACCGCGCCCCCGGAACCGGAACGCGAAGTTCCACACTATACGCAGGTCCCGCTGCCGGACGATGAGGAAATTGATCCTCCATTGCCGCCGCCACCCAAGCCTAGATTCCCCAGATCGGGCAAGAAAGTTAGGGCCCAGGCCAAGAACACGGGCCAGCCTAAACCACCTGCCACTGGACCCAAGCCCGTCCACCAAAAGCCAGAGCGGCCACCCGCTCCAGTACCTGCCCCCAAGGCTTCCACCGTCTCGCCCCGCCGCAGCTATGCAGCTGCCGCCAAGCGTTCTCCCCCGGCCTCATCTTCCGATGATCTCGCCGTCGTATCAGACTTTCTGGCAAGCTACGACTTGCAGAAAGTAGCCCAGACTTTCCTTAAAATCAAGGAACGCTTGGCAACAGCCTCGCCCCAGGATAAGTTCCTCCTCTTGGTGGAAGCCTGCCGTGTTACAGGTCTGTTATGAACGGACAACCACGGCAATCCCTCAAGCGAGACCTCGAGCTCGTGGCGTGGAACGCCAACGGCCTCGCTTCCCGGCATTCTGAACTCTTAGAGTTCGTTGCCCGTCACAAGCACGACGTGCTTCTTCTTGGCGAGACGCACCTGACCCCGCATCGTCGTTTCCGACTACCTAACTACGTGTGCCACCGGGACGACCGGTCGGGTCGCGCAGGAGGGGGCACAGCCATCGCGGTGAAGGCGAGTCTTCGCCATCACCGCGTTGTCCTGCCTCAGCGGCGGAACCTCGAGTGCACCGCGGTCGAGCTCCATGGTGCTCTCGGCGGTCTACTCGTGGTTTCCGCTTACAAGCCTCCACAAACGGAGCTCCTGTCGAACGATCTGGAGGCCGTCTTTGGAGCACACAGGAGGGTAGTCCTGGCGGGCGACCTGAACTGTAAGCACCCCGATTGGGGGAGCCGCTTGGCGAACCCAAACGGGACCCGCTTACGCAGGTATGCTGATGCGGCTCGGGTCACAGTCATGGGTCCTACCGGGCCTACATACTATCCCTCGAGGGCTAACTCCCGCCCTGACGTACTGGACATTGCCGCGGTCAGGGCCGTTTATTGCCCGGTCCACGTCTCCGTCATTTCGGAACTGTCCTCGGACCATTGCCCTATCAGTGTGCATATAGCTACCCAGCACGCCACCGTCCGCGACGAGCGGCGGGTAATCGAGTGGGACCGCTTTGGCCCGGCGTTCAGTCGCCGCCTACCAGAGCATATCCCGCTCGACACTACCCAGCATGTCGACGAGGCAGTTGCCTTATTCGACACAGCCGTAGTCTCGGCGGTAGACGTGTCCTCCCGGATGAAGCCGGGGCTCACGCCCGACTATCAGCGGATTCCCGAAGAGGTGTCTCAGCTCGCTTGCGAGAGGAATCGCCTCCGGAGACGCTGGCAGAGGACTCGTGACCCGGCTGACAAGGCTGCGTTCAACAGAGCGTCCGGCAAGTTGCGTCGCGACATGCTGGCGTTCCGTAGACGCAACTGGGAGCTAGCTGTTACACAGATGGATGGCCCTGCCGAAGACCGTAATGTCTGGCGGATTCCCAGTGCCCTAACGGGAAAGCGCAAACGCGCGCCTCTCCCCGCACTGGCCGGACCCGGCGGTCAACCCCTTGGCCGCCCCCTCGAAAAGGCAGAGTTCTTGGCTGACAGTTTAGAGCGTCAGTTCGCTCCCAACCCATCCAAGAACCCGGCCTTCACTGAGCAAATCTGCCGCGAGGTAGAGCGCTTTCTATCGGCCGATATCACAGTCCAGCCGGAGCCCATCTCCCCGGAGGAGGTCTCTGAGAGGATTGTTCAGCTCAAGCCCCGGAAGGCGCCTGGCCCGGACGGAGTCATGAATTCCGCCCTCCATCGCCTTCCGGAGCGAGGAACCCAGTTCCTCACTGACCTGTTCAATTCATGCCTCAGACTGGCCTATTTTCCGGTGAAATGGAAAACGGCTACCGTCATCGTGATACCTAAGCCGGGAAAGAATTCTTCTCGAGTGGAGAACCTCAGGCCCATCAGCCTCTTGTCCGCGACGTCCAAGGTTTTTGAGCGTCTGATCCAGCGTAGGATCCGCGACCATCTAGAAAGACTAGACGTGCTGATCCCCGAACAGTTCGGCTTTCGTGAGCTGCACTCCTCGACTCATCAGTTGATGAGACTCGTGGAATGCATAACCGAGGCTGGCTGCCAGGGCAAACAGACGGCTGCGATCTTCCTAGACGTAGAGAAAGCCTTTGACCGCGTGTGGCACGAGGGTGTCTTTTACAAACTATCGGAAGTCCTTCTCTCAGACTGCTACGTTCACTTGATCGGCAGCTTTCTGTGAGACCGTAGCTTCCGAGTGAGAGTAGACCACGCTCTCTCTTCGGAGAGGCGTATTACCGCTGGCGTCCCTCAGGGAAGTGTCCTTGGGCCTCTCCTGTTCTCGTTGTTTGTCAACGACACGCCCCGAGTTCCTGGAGTGAAATTGTCGCTGTTCGCGGACGACACTGCGGCTTTTGCCTCAGAGCCGAACGCGAGTTATGCGGCAGTTAAGCTCCAGCGCCAACTCGACGCGTATGTCGGGTGGACCGATGACTGGAGAGTTGCCGTTAACGCTTCCAAGAGCGCCGCGGTAATATTCTCGCGAAAACGCAAGCGGCCTCGGCCGCTTAAAGTAGGCCCCGTCGAGGTGCCCTGGACCAATAGCGTCAAGTACCTCGGGCTCCACGTGGATTCCCGACTCACCTGGCGAACCCATACAAACTACATCAGACAACGCGCTTCGGCGCAACTCAGTAGACTCTGGCCCGTGCTATCTAATCCGGCAATGACCCCCCGGCTAGGTAAGCTCATAGTCAACACGTACGTGTTGCCCGTGATTACCTACGCCTGTCCTGTTTGGGGATACCTGGCTCGTGGTCATAGAATTACGCTCCAGCGCGTACTCGACCGGGGACTGAAGCTCGCGTGCAAAGTCCCCCGGAGGTACTCTTCTCGTCTTTTGAGGAGAGGACTCGGTGTCCGCTCTCTTGATGACATCGTGAGACGCCTGGCGCGACGATTCTATGTTCGTTCCGACAGAGTAACCCACAATTCCCTCATTACCGGACTTGGTAAATACACCCCGCGACCAGGTGAGTCCTGGAAGCGACCTCGTTTGCTAGTCCCGGTGGTATAATCCACCAATCGCAGGTCGCTTCAGACCCCCCCATAAGTAGATAAAAAGTATATAATGAACTCCAACAGACCCAGTGGCAGGAGTCCTTTCTGAGACTCGGGACACTGCAGTACTCGCGACCCGCGCTTCGCGCGGGCCGCGCAACCCCCAGTTGTGTAATTTTGGTGCACTCTTCATCGCCACGCCATCGGACGCACTTCATATCCTCTCCTCTCTCGGACGACATCGGTGCGGAGTCAGCCGGAAGAAACGGCCGAAGAATAGAACCGGCGTTCTTGCGTCTTCGCCCTCCAGTTCTGCGCCAGCGATGGGTTCCGCTGGGCCGGCAGCCGACTCTACAACCGATGCCGAAAGAAGAGGAGGACTGCAGTACGCCACGAACAGCGGGCGCAGCCGCCGAACATCTCAGCGCGGCACGACCAACATCAGCTTTCTCGCCACCAGGTCCTTTTTAGGGCCACCCAAAAACACTAGAGTGTACGATTGGCCCCATTTGTCATGCGGCAAGCCTTTTGTCCGGTGACAATATATATTCAATCTGTAACAATCATAACTGCTAGTATTACCCAAAATTAAATCAATCAAACATTTTTAACACAGTTAATAATATAGATCACAGATATATGTCCACAGGACTTGTTCTAACAGATTTTTAATCATCACAAATATTAAATATTGTTTACATGGGTATAGTCTCTTTTTATGCCTGAAAACAGGTGAAGTGTTGTTGTAGGAGTTTAATAAATGGTATGGTCCCACCTGTGGCTTTGAAGAATGGTGATACCGTTAGAACCTGTGAGAAGTGTGCGGTGATGTGCTGGCGAATTTCCGAACTGCTTTCCTATGGAAGGAAATTTGTGTCCTGTAGGAATTATGGACCATCTCTCGGCCTGACGGCGATGGGGGAGCGTTGCGGAATACTGCTCTGCCGATGGAGACGGATGTTAAGCTCCACATATCGGCACTTCCTCCCTCTCGGCTGTTCGAGGATCCTGTAAAGTTTTTTAAGTGCAGTAGACCGTCAGTACATTAACTACCCTCAAATATTTCTCGCCTCGTAACACCGTGACCAAACACTCACACACTGTCACATACACATTAATTTATACACATTAATTCTCTGTTACCAGCAATATGGTTCTGTGTCATAAACGATCTTGCTCATTTACATTTACCTTTGTCATTAATACGTACAACATTTAGAACATCTACATCAAATTACGGTTACAATTATTTTTACTTTTACTTTTACTCGAATAGGTGTGAATTAGGTTATCAGCTTTACTTTAAATATCTCAAGTCGTGAAGTACAAAAATCGCCACGTGTTCACATATCTACCGGAAGTAACCTTAAGACACACACACATCCACGATTAACAGGCACACAATTAAAAATTAACACACAAAATATTCCTTATTACATTAAACACAAAACCCTCTTATTGAATCATTAGTGAATAAAGTAATTAAATGAGACACTTTATGGAGTTACGAAATCATTATGAACAGATTCTTCGCCCAGCCGTCAGACCTCAAGTAGCCAGTCGCTGTCCGAGTATTTGGATGAAAATGAGAAAGAAACGCTTGTGCAGTGAGCCCAGCAAACCAGTTACAAATTGTTAAAAAGGTTAAAACGTTAGTGAAAACAGCTGATTGTGGATACTGTATTACTTCGCTGCAGCGCTCCACAGCCTCGCTAACTTGCGTCGCGGCAGCGCGGCGACCTTCAATTTACCGATCAAATGGGCGTTGTGTGCAGTCAGCCGCCGTGGCGGCAATTCAAATTCAAATCATGCTGGGGAAATCAAATTTAAAATTTGCCCCGCACAGTACCCGCTACACGAGTAGCGGCTAGTGAAGTAGCATAGTGTGACATAAGCTTGACAGATACAAAATAAACTGCACATATTTGTTTTTATAAACTGTTCAGTTGAAAAGGTCATGTAATGGTACAAGAGAGGTTAAAATTTGATTTGGAACATAAATCAGTAATGATACTCATTTATAAAAAGCTGAGTGCTAAAGAATAACAGAAATTGCACGGAGGGAGTTTGACTATCATGGTAGGAATTGCCAATTCATATGTTTTACATATGAATATTAATACTTTAACAGTAGTCTGGAGTAAATATATTCAAAATTAATGGTAGGTAATATACAAGATGTGAGTAAAAAAGAAAATCAGAAATGTAATTTTTCTCAAGTTAAGTCTTAAATTATGATCGATTTTCCATTTTAAAAAATGATTTATAGTAGTGAATCAGGTGTTGTATGTACTGTGTACAGCTCTAGGTTTAGTATTGCATTTGGCGCCCAGCAGTATAATGGAAGATTTGGACACTCAAAAACATTTGACAACTATACAGAGTGCAAATACAAGTTAAACTGTAGACTCTTTTAAAAATAAAGTGGCAAAGACTGATGTCCTTGTTTGTTTGGTTTGTGTAAATTGTATTTTGCCTTGCACTAATTTACTTTTGTATTTACTATGTTCGGTATTGTTCATGAAAACTAGTTTATTTCAGAGGCCGATTTATCTAGATTACTGTTAGGCTAGGTCTGGGTCGTGACTATATTGTTTAATTTCTAATTCTCTCGTCCAGGGTGGTTGTCGGTTGCGCGAAATTCTTTAAATCATAATGCCTGCTAAATTGTCGCTGGCAGCTTTTGACCGGACCACTTCGGTGGGAATACTTGCGTTGCAACACTTAATAAATAGGTTGGAAGGGTTGCCGCAATTGAGAGTCGTGGATCAACATGAAACCGGTATCTTGGCCTCCAGGTTGTCCGAAGAATATCAGGATCTTCTAGGTAAGGTAGATCCTTACCTATCGGCAGAGTCATTGCCCCAGGGATTGGACGACGACCACATTTTTTCAGTGGTAGCGCAAATTAAAGATATTTATGTCCGGGGAAGCGTTTTAGCGTCAAAACTAACTAAACCAGAGATACCGGTTGGTTCCAGTCAGTCTTCATCGGCAAGTGGCGGGCACTCAGGTGTTCTCGTTCATGAGTTGCCGAAGCTTTCTTTACCTTTTTTTTGATGGCCAGTCCAAATGTTGGTCCGAGTTTTGGTCGAAGTTTACCACATTAATGGACGAAAGTCCTGCCCTCACCCCAAAGCAGAAATTGTTATATTTATTGACTCATCTTAAGGGTGAGGCTTATGAGAAGGTTGCCGCGCTTCCCATAGTTGACGATAGTTATCAGCTTGTACTGTCAACTCTTAAAAGCCGTTATCACAACCCTCGTTTGGCCGCCCGGGTCCATTGTACCAATCTGCTTCAATTACCAGCCGCTTCTATGCGATCAGCTGCGTCCATTAGAAAATTGGTAGACAGCTTCAATGCTAACTTTTCAGCGTTGTCAGCTCTAAACATTGCTGATATATATCAAGCAATATATGCGTCTTTTGTATTGTCAAGGCTGGATTTATCGTTACGTGAACGCTTTAAGGCGTCTGTTACGGACAAAGAAAATCTGCCTTCTCTAAAAAAATTATGACATTTTTAACCGCCATGGCGGAACAAAAAGAACAGGCATCTTTGGAATTGGCTTTACCTGCTCTTCCTAGCACTAGCCACCAGAAAACTCAGAAGGTTTCCTTTTCTAAGGCTACTCCTCTTGCTGTGTCCACGTTATCTGCGGAAGTTACGCAACGCGATTCATCTAATTCACGTTGCCTTCATTGCGATTCCCGGACCCATGTGCTTCTCAAGTGTCCGGCGTGGCTGAGTAAGGACCCTAGGGCTCGATTTCAAAGTCTCAAGAATAAAAAATGTTGTCTTTCGTGCCTCCAACATAAACATTCTGGATGGTGCAAAAATAGGTGCAAAACGTGTGGCTCTAAGTACCACCACACTTTACTTCATTTCAAAAATGCCCGTCCGTCTCCGTCTCGTTCACAGATTTCTGAATCAGCTGAACTCAAGGGTTCGGGGTCATCGCTTGCTGACCAAGTTGATCTGTCTAGCACTACTTTGACCGTGTCTCTGCCCCATCCTTCAGAGGTTCTGTTAGCCACATGTCTAGCAGCCTTGGCGTCTCCCAATGGTGGTTATATCGTAGTTAGGGCCATCCTGGATAGCGCGTCCCATGCTTCTTTCATCACTGAAGCGTGTGCATCTCGCTTAAAGTGCGCTTGTTTTGACGCTTCAATAAGTGTCAATGGGATAGGTGATATTGCCACCAAAGCTAAAAGGGTGTGCCATCTTTCCTTGGAAACTTTAAAACGCGAGGTTGTGGCGTCTAACCATGCTTTTGTAATTCTTTCAAAGATCTCATCGGACTCACCTAGGTTCCAGGTGTTGCCTAAAGTTAAGCAGGCTATGAAAGACCTTCTGTTAGCTGACCCTACCTTCGATGTAGCAGCCCCAATTGATGCGTTGTTTGGAGCCGATATTGTAGCGGCTATTCTTTTGGGAGAGACTATTCCCTTGGGTGCAGGTTTGCCTGTTGCAGTTAGGACAGGTTTTGGGTTTGTAATTATGGGTAGAGTCCCCATTTCACTTAATTGTCCATTGACTTGTGCTAGCGGTCTTACTGGCCTTCCTTTGGATCTGGTGTCTGCACATCAGCTTCACTGTCATTTCCACCACTTTTATCCTTCAGTCACAACATTATCAACCGATACAACCAACCTACTTGAGCAAGTTCATCGGTTTTGGGAGGTCGAAGAGCCTCCAGCTTTGCCCCAACAGTTATCTGAAGAGGATCACTTTGCTGAAAAGTTTTATATGGAGTCAACAAGTTGGTTGCCGTCGGGTCGTTACCAGGTGCGCTTGCCGTTTTTAAGAAACTCTTCTCACACTTTGGGAAATTCCCTTAAGGGAGCTATGTCTCAGTTTTTCCCATTAGAAAGGAAATTTGCGTCTAACAATCAGTTTAAGAGCCAGTATGTGCAATTTATAACTGATTATGTTGCTCAGGGGCATATGTCGCTGGTGTCTGACTCCAATTTTCCAAAATATTTCATCCCACATCATGGTATATTTAAGGTTAGAGGCGATACTTCAAAAATAGGAGTGGTGTTTGACGCCAGCATGAAGACGTCCTCCGGGATTTCCTTAAATGACGTGTTATGTGTCGGCCCTAAGTTGCAGACCTTACTGTCCGATGTTTTGACTTTGTTTCGGCGTTTTACCCATGTCTTCACGTGCGACATCGAACAGATGTATCGCCAAATTGCCATGCATCCTGATGACTCGGCGTACCTATGTATTTTATGGCGTGAGGAGGTTACCGCCCCACTAAGGGTTTTCGCTTTGCGTACCGTTACTTACGGGCTGGCTTGCGCCCCTTTTCAGGCGTTGCGAACCTTGCAGCGGCTGGCTCAGGATGAGGCAGTTAATTTTCCTGCGGGAGCGGTGGTACTTAGCCGTAATATTTTTGTTGATGATATTGCTGCTGATGCTGATTCAAAACCAGAGCTTTGCAAATTACAACAGGAATTAATCCTGTTGTTATCGTCAGGAGGTTTCAATTAGAAAAATGGTGTACTAATCAACCTGACTGCCTGCCTGAATCAGCCGCTCAGAGTGATTCCGTCGTTTCTAAGGATATTCTGGGTTTAAGTTGGGATCATTCAACCGATTGCTTCTCATTTCCTCCTTTGGCCTGTTGCAGTAATGCTCAGGTACAATTCACCAAACGTGTCGTGTTATCCCAGATGGCACAATTATTTGACCCATGTGGTTGGCTTTCGCCAGTGATTTTCAGGGCTAAGGCCTTTTTCCAAAAACTCTGGGCTGAGGGCTTGGAATGGGATGCTCCTCTCAATGATGACTTAAATGATTATTGTTTATTATTGATTATTTATTTATTTATCCTCTCTGAATCATCTTTCGGTAATCACTATTTCTCGGCCATTCCTCCCTAAAGGTGGGCGTATTGAAAAGGTTATATTACATGGTTTCTGTGATGCTTTCCAGTTGGGTTACGGGGCAGTCCTTTACCTGTCCATTTATACTGACTCTGGTCCTCCGGTGGTTTCATTGGTGTCTTCTAAAACTACATAAAGTGGCACCTCTTAAAACTTTATCAATCCCACGTTTGGAGTTGTTGGGAGCTTATCTTTTAGCCAAAGTAGTTTGTCATTATGTTGGCTTATTCTCTTCATGTTTTCAAATGAGTCAAATTTTCTTATGGACAGATTCGACGATTGTTTTGGATTGGCTGAATATGCCTACTTTTAGATTAAAAACGTTTATTGCTAATCGGGTGGCTGCCATTACCGAGTGGACCAATACTAAGTCTTGGCATCATGTTCATGGTGTTTCTAACCCCGCTGATTTGGCCTCTAGAGGTACTTCAATCACCAGCCTCCAGTCGTCGACATTGTGGTGGTCAGGGCCAGATTGGCTAAAGCTTGATTCTATGCACTGGCCCCCTATTAATTATCGACCGAATCACGACGTGCAAGATGTTGCCTTGGAGACCAAGGTCTCTTCGTTTCTTACTCAGGAGCCCCGGGTGGAATTGTTCGATCACTTGTCCTCGTGGCCCTTAGTGGTGGGGGTAACCTCAGTTATCTTAAGGTGGACTATGCCTTCGGGGGTTGAACCTTCCACAGCCGTGGGTTGGAAGAGGTTAGCTGTTAACTATATTTTACGTTACATTCAGCACAGCGTGTTTGGACAGGAGCTCGCGGCTGTTCGTTTAGGTAAGCGGCTCCCGGTCCGCATTCAGCGCCTGGTCCCGTTTATTGATGATTTTGACCTCATTCGAGTACGCGGTCGCTTGACCAACTCTACGGTAGCTAGAAATCGTTTTCCGGTTTTACTGCCCAAGCATCACCATCTAGTCGGTTTGCTAATTCATCACACCCATGTGTGGTTAGGTCATGCTGGTCCTTTGCAAGTTCAATTTCAGCTGGCTCAAAATTATTGGATTTTGTCCGCACGTCAGGTCATAAGAACCATAAATTGGAAATGCCTTCCCTGTTTCAGGGCGTGTCCTCGCCCCACCAATCCGTTAATGGGGGATCTGCCAATCCCTAGGGTTAATCCGGCACCTCCATTTTATTCTTCCGGCATGGATTATGCTGGCCCTTTTTGGTACGGGCTTACGCTGTCCGGAAGGCGCCTATAGTCAAAACTTACCTACGTATTTTCATCTGCTTAGCCACTAAAGCAGTTCACTTTGAAGTAGCTATGGATCTTTCTACTTCACAGTTTATTGATGTGTTGAGGCGATTTATTAGTCGTCGTGGAGCTCCTCAAACACTGTATTCGGGTTGTGGCAGGAATTTTGTGGGGTCGCGCTCCGAACTTAAACGGGAGCTAAAAAATGTTCTTTCTAATCCTGACATGTCAGCTCAGATAACAGCTTTTGCTGTCGATAACAATATTGATTTTAAATTTATCCCTCCGTCTGCCCCTCATCAGGGTGGCTTGTGGGAACGGGCTGTCCAGTCGGCTAAGTTTCACATGAAACGCATGATTGGGACCAGGTCGTTGACTGTAGCGGGATTTTCATCGTTATGTATTCGTATAGAAGCAATCTTAAATTCCCGTCCTTTAACTGCCATATCTTCAGATCCAAGTGATTGCCAGGCTCTAACGTCTGGTCACTTTCTGGTTGGCCGCCCCATTACCGCGCCCCCGGAAGCTGAAGTCTCGTTAAATGAAGGGACGGTCCGCCATTACAAACAAATTGCCGCTTTGCTCCAAGCATTTTGGAAAAGGTGGCGTTTGGAATACTTGACGGCACTTCATGCCAGATCGAAGTGGTCGTCCAAGTCCAGAAACTAACCGTGCGCAAAATTTTCTGCCGGCCCGGGTTTTACTAACTAACCGGGATCGCTGATTGGCTAGCTCCGAACACGTAGTTGGTCACATCTCGGCGGCTGCTGATGCCGGATTAGCCCGCTGTGTCCACCGCTGGTACCGGAGAGCAGATGTTCGCATACCGCTGCTGTCACAATACATGTGTGAACACAAGCTGAAACATGTATATTCATTACATTTTATAAAACATAATTCTGGCATATAACATTTTCTAGCTAAACAATGGACTTTATAAAGGACTCTTGAGTCCGACTGACTCCTGACTTGCCAAACACTACAATTTCCAGTTTCAATTATATCAGAATCTGTTATTTGTATGCCTATTTTATGCCTTTTGTTAACTGCATTGGTATATCCTAATGGGGGCATCTGGGTCAATCTTTTATATTTTAACGCTAAGTGTATAGTTTTATTAACTCTGAAAATTATGTTAATCAAGTCATCTAATCGCCTATTTACATTTCTTTGGAGGTATTGAGTTTTAATTTTATTAAATGATTCTAAAAACATGTTTGTGTCGGTATATCCATGTGAAAAATTTCTGAAACACATCGCCCACTTCTCTTTTTTACACACATAAATTTCTTTAAAATAATCTAAAAAGCGACTAGCGGACTCGGAGTATTTATTAAAAAAGGCTTCTAACATTTCATTAAAATTATTCATATTTTTTTCATGAGTTAAAATTAATAAAGAATCTAAAATTTCTGATGTCAGTTTAACAAATTTGACTCTAATTAAATTTGTTGTGCCCCACGTTCTTTGGGAGCCATTTATGTTTAGTGCAATTATGCTAATTTATGCGGATTATTAAATTATTCAATTAATTTGAATATTTATCAGATCAATATAATTTACACAAGTATGCTATTCTGGCACTTCAATGGGTGATTTGAGTGTATGCACTGTTAATTAGCATAATTATTGAGACTCTTTGTAAGCAATAAGGTAAAATTACTTGATACATGACAAATTAAGTATTCGAGGTTAATTGCAATAATGAACGCAAGATATATATATATATATATACGCAATAAATACTTATTTATTACACATTATTGGTTAAGCAAAATTTTGACCTACAAATGAAATCATGTCCTGTAAATACATTCAGCAAAACACATATCAACATAAATCATAATAATATTCGTTTCGTTGTTCCCTGAAAAACAAGACATACAATGCTATCAAACACAACACAATAAAATATATATATATATATAGGCACAAACAATAAACAATCAAATATACTTCATTCTAGGCTAAATGCGTTCATTAATGCCCTCAGATGGATGACTTTAATAGTTAACATTATTAATTTTATGATTTATATAGATCTCTCGGGAGTAGCTCTTTGAAAAGGGACAGTGCAGTAGTGAGTATCAACTAGTATTTAAAAAACATAAGGACTTAACTTGTAAAACGCGTATCCACAAATTCCATCGGTGAGATTCTATCCATTAATGGGTTCCCTGTACATGGTTATCGTTGTTGATCGATGCGTACTGACACTTTTCACTTGTGATAATTCCACTCGCGTTATGTGTAGTGTGATGTCGGAATTGATCCGCTTGTGTATAAGTGTCTTTCCAGTTTTATGTGTTATAGATGCAATCATCAGCATTGGTGTGGTTTGATTTAGGGCATGCTATAAGCGTGTTTCAGGTAGCTAATTACTTTGTCTACCTTGGATGTGATGTGTGCTGTGTGCACTAGTGTTCGTGTTAATCCACTTAGCTCGTATGCCCAAGATTTAGAATCATTATGGTTGGATAGTGTTTATAATGTCTGAAATTGTAGCACAACGTTTTACTATCGATATGTTAATTCACTCATACTGCATTATATTGCGTGCCGAACGTACTCGAAAGTCCCTCGTATACACTTGGCATTTAACGATATTGATGTATATTCGCACTGCTTGTTACTGCGTTAAGTTTGGTAACTCGGATAATCTATCGAACACGCATTTTGTAGAACTGAGATTGAGTTGAATGTCTAAGTTCGACTAAGACCGAGACTTGGTTATAACTATATCACTGACTGACTAACTGACTTGGAAGTTGAGTAAGTCGGAGTAAGTACCGAGTAACTATTACGACTGTTGATCATATTACTACTCTCACTACTACTGAGCAATTACTACTATATTACTGCCGTATTACTGCTGTATTACTGCTGCTCCGCGTCCTCGTAAACAGTTTTTATCAATCACCATATGCCAGGGTGCAAGTTTCTCACCACCACGCCTACGGCCGTTGTTGATAGGTTCATAATTTCCTTCCACCTTGTAGATTTTCGGTCATCGGTTTCCTGATTCGTCGTCCAAGCCGTCACTACTCTCTCCACCAGTTCCTTTGGAAGATGCCAAACTCTGGTTGGTCGTTGGGTATCCCCCGAAGTACTCCAGCGACGAACGTTTCGTCGTTTCTTGGAAATGGAGCAATTGCCCGCCTGTCTATCAACCTTTTGTTTCCATGTTGTCGAGGCTCTCTGATATAGCTTTTGTTAAGAGTCTGCAGCGTTCTGGTCCATTTTTCGTTCACCCTTCATTTTTTCCGTCAATTACCAACTCTTCGCTGGGCGTCACTCTTAAACGGCTCCCACGCTTTCTAGTTGTAAATCTGACTTGACATTGGGCTTGTTTTCATGCTGGGCTGAGTACGTATCTCGTATTCATTGAATACCCGTCCCATTGTCTACATATTCGTCAAGATTTCTCTGCACCCTTTATTGTTGAGTGTTTCATTCATACGTACGCATGTTACAACTTAACCCCCACAGCATGTGTTCCATCTCGCTTCTGCGTAACCAGGCTACTGGACTCTGCCTTCTTGTTTGGTTTGTTTTGGTGTTATAAATCGTAGCTAAGTTTGTTCTGTCAACGATGTTCCCAGTTTTCTATTGTCGCGTGTCCTCGGACGTTTCTTCATTGTTTCTCCACTGGCGTCGGGTCTGACGTGCGTCTAATCGTTCTTATTTACGACTCGGGCCTGGGTTGTTAACTTGAGTGTGTGCGAGCGTACCTCTTGATCATAAAATTATAAATTTTTGAGCACTATATTAGAGACTTGGATTTCACTTTGGTTTTAAGATTTTTCAACCAGTTCCGTTTCACATGCCACAAACAAAGAAGATGTCTCACATTTTTCCCAAATGCAGTTTCAACCGCATTGGCAATGGCTTCATCACCATCCGTCATGACAGAGTTTACTTCCATATTTGGAAATTTGTCAACAACAATTTTTAAGACACACGCCAGAGTCATTTCATCTAAATAATTTATTATAAAATGAGCAACAGGGAACCCAACACCATATTCATCAGGAACAAGTAAATTTAATAAGTAAAATTTATACTGGTTTGTATTATAAGTTGCGTCTATACACAGTATTATACAGCAACCAGCAACCATTTCTGCTGCTTGATACTTTGTTTGAATGCCTACAACAAAAAGTTCAGAACTGTGTGGTAAATTATTTAAACTGGAGGGCCCAATTATGGTATCCATTCCTTGAGGTTTATATGCTAAAACTGGGTTGTAACATTCATTTTTTAATAAGTTAATTAAGATATTTACAGATTCTGCATCATTTTTATCGTTTTTTCATCTCCAGTTGATACCTCATTTTAATTATCTGAGATGTTGTTATATAATGTTCTTTTACTGCAGATGTGTTATTATCGTCACCAATGGAAGGCTGTAAATGTTCCTGAATAACATGTTGTAACAGGACAAAAGCCTGTTTTCATATTTATGGTACAAAAGGAATTATTTTATTGTATTTTGCACACATGTAAATGGGTAGGCCAATTTTCCCTGTGTTTAACGAAAACAACGCAGTTACATCGGTGCGGGACGATTCCAAGGTCAAGCCTACGTGACCGGCGACACACAGCGTTATATAATTGTCATTGGCCAACAATACGAAACGTCATTAATAAACATACAGGACGTAACAACAATGACGCATAATCAGGGCGTTTCCTATTTCGATACACCAGACAATGACGTCAATGCGCACACACTTACGCAAAATGTACATAGCATCCACTCTCAGTCTGTTGAATACCATCATAGAGTGAAGATGCTATCAATGTTGCTGGCAAAAGGTCAGCCAGATAAAATGTGTTAAAATCAGTGACAGAAATGTAATTAACAAGAGTTAGTGCTTCACAATTATCATTTAGTTAACAATGTAAAGTCAGTGACAGAAACACCCAGCAAATACGGAAACTACGCCGCACACCTGGCCGGACGATGATGACCGTTCAATGTGGATAGCACGAAGTAGCAGGAAAGTCAAAATTACATTCAAAATTTCTTTTAAATAATTGAGCTCATAATTAGTAATACCTAAAACAAAAATGTATCTTGAATAATATTGTGATGAGAGGGAGAGAGTGAGAGAGAGGAAGAGTGTATCCAGCAATGCCGGTAACAAAACTGAGGCGTTGGTTTGTGTTAAAGATTATAGCAGTATAAATCAAATGGAAACACTTAAGTATGTTAATAGCTGCAAAGTAATAAAATTATCTAGTTAATCAAATAATATAACGAAGTATTTAAAGTCATGACTAATGAATATAATAGTAAGAATATGACTGCCATTTTGTCTTGGTCACGATGAGGCAGCCATTGTAATGTATGACGATTTAATTTTGCAAATTCGAAATAATAAAAATAAGTTGATTTACTACCATATTGATGTTGATAACTTCATTTCAATCACCAAACTGTCTCTATTTACGCTTAATACGAACTCTGGACCCAACAAGAAAAAAATATAGTGATGATGACATGTACTCTCACATGTAAGTACCATAATTATTGTAAGATTCACGTAATAAATAAATACACAAAAATAAGTATACAATTTGTATATTAACAATGTGTTGGCACACCTTGCTCTAAAAAGTGATTTACAGAAGACTTTGTGGTGTTATCCCATCGGTAGAATTTCACAAATTTAAAATTAAGCTCATGGTTATGAGCATTAATGTATGTCACATGGATTCCAGTATCATCTTCTTTGACGTACATTCTGGCCAGACAGTTTGTATTCGACGTACTACCAAATGTCCTTTTCCTATTAGTTTTATTTATTTTTGTTTCGGGTCTACAAAAATAATTAATTTTGCAAATATAATAGGAAAATTTAGAGCCACTCACTGCATGGGCTGAACCCGTTTTTTTGACCACTGCAATGTGGTTGTCTTTACAAACAGCTTCCTTCCATGTGAGAAATGCTGTCACATCCTTAAAAACAAATTCCTCCTTTGGAATAATTTGGCCATGCTCTTTCTTCAAATGTTCTATGAGATGGAAATATGTTCTAAATTTCAATGTACAATCTGAATGGGAACACGATAGCGATAAACCAGACGAATCACAATGTTTTTTATGTTTCGAGAAGCTGAATCTATTACAGTATTGAACATTGCAATCAGAACATACCCTTGGGTATGTTATTTTAAGACACAAGACAGCTGTTTGTTTTGCACATGACGATATTAAATTATCTACTTTACAAGAATCACCATATTCAAGGGAACTGTTTAACGTAGATAAACTTTCCTCAGCAGACCCACCATTTGTAAACAAATATGTGAGGTGTGATTTATGGTTTAGATAGTGTGATGGTGTTACATATGAAAAAGATTTACGTATCTGTGATGTGTGTGAAACTGAAGGTGATGTTACTGCTTTTGTGAATGATGGTCTTGTAATCATACTGTGTGATGTGTACGTATGTATATCTGCTCTATTTGATGCCCCTGTGACTCTGGTATGTGATGTGGAAGGGTACGCGTGTGCCCTATTTGATGTCCCTGGCTGTGTGGTGTGTATACGTGATGTGGAACCGTGTGCGTGTGCCCTATTTGATGTCCCTGGCTGTGTGCTGTGTATACGTGATGTGGAAGGGTATGCATGTGCCCTATTTGATGTCCCTTGTTGTGTGGCGTGTATACGTGATGTGGAAGGGTATGCGTGTGCCCTATTTGATGTCCCTGGCTGTGTGCTGTGTATACGTAATGTGGAAGGGTATGCATGTGCCCTATTTGATGTCCCTGGTTGTGGTGTGTGTACGTGATGTGGAAGGGTATGCGTGTGCCATATTTGATGTCCCTAGCTGTGTGCTGTGTATATGTGATGTGGAAGGGTATGCGTGTGCCCTGTTTGATGTCCCTGGCTGTGTGCTGTGTATACGTGATGTGGAAGGGTATGTGTGTGCCCTATTTGATGTCCCTGGCTGTGTGCTGTGTATATATGATGTTGAAGTGTGTGTATGTGCCCTATTTGATGTCCCTGGCTGTGTGCTGTGTATATATGATGTGGAAGTGTGTGCATGTGCCCTATTTGATGTCCCTGGCTGTGTGGAGTGTGTATGTGTCCTAACAGCTTGTGCATATGATGTCCTTGTGTCTCTGGTATCTGATGTGGATGTCTGTGCGTGTTTCCCAACTGGATATGGAAATAATGTTCTGTTATGTGTGTCTGTAGTGCATGTCTGGTCTCTGTAGAAATTGGATAAAATTTTAGACCTATTTCTTGTACAGACATGAAAAACATTACCCATTAAACATTGAATCCCTCGCTGTGTGATGTGTAAGCCATCCCTGGACAGCAACTCCATAAACGGATCTCTTGAATGTAACATAAAAGACTTCCAGTTGTCTATGAATAGTCCTCCATATCTACGAACACAAAAAAGTGGAATCACTGTGGCAGTCACAAAAAAGTAAAAATGCATTGCAGTACTTAATTAACAACATGCTATGAGGGAATAAAATGCCAAAGTCATGAAAGTCAAGAGACATATTGAGCATAAAGAAGTAAAATATTTATTTGCGAATAAACAGAAGTCTTTTTAAAACTATATTATCAAGAAAATTCAAAAAGTATTACTGTACGAATATTAACTGTAATTTTATAAGAGTTATCAGATTTTTATGATCAGAATTTGGAATTTAATAAATGATTTCTAAAACTTATTTTATTTTGAGAACAAAATTCGTAACAGCAATGATGTGGATGCCCCATTAACACATCAAGTCTCTGCATTATCAAAAGAAACTTACACTATAAAGTTTTACCTGGTAGCCAAGCCTTGTATCAGCAGATTCAGCTTCTCTGTCTTTTCATTTATTATCTTTATTCTGTTCATTTCAGCATCTGAATATGGCCTATACCTATTTTTACTGCGAAACAATACACTTGACAAATGGAGTTGCACATGCTGGTTGCCTTTTAGAATTTCTTGGATAAGAGATTCATAATGTTGGATTATTTGATCTGGATGCTGACCTGTTAAAAAGTTTTTAAGAATTATAAAAATAAACGGGTATAGTACCTATCGATAAAATATTGGAAAATAATGTGCATAACACCAAAGCAATCTTACAAATCTTTTTGATCAACCATAATCGTATAAAGTAGAGCACTAATAACTGAAATATTTTATTTACAAAATTCTATGTAACTTACCACAAATCAAATTATTTGTGCCCAAATGGATTACTACGTGATAAAAGAACTTGGTTGCTTCAACCATTGAAGCGGACACTTCTTCAACACGCATTCCTGACACCGAAAACACTGTGACTTCAAAATCATTCTGGCACTGAGTAGTCAGATGTGCATATTTTACCTGGGAGTCACCAATCATGAGGAGGCCTGGACGCACCATTGTGACTGCAAATGAAGTATACTTTATTAAAACAAACACATATATTTACATCTGCCAATGGAAATTTAACCTTGCTTTTGTTTTATATTCCTCTTTCTTAGGCTTCAGAATACTCGATTTTAACTTACTTTTATTATGCAACAGCACTTTGTTTTGACCTGCATTACATAATATCTGAGAAGTCAAGAAAACTCACAAACACCAAAAGAAATTGCAGCTCCATGTGAAAAAAATGGATATTCATGTTTCATCTCCTTAATACTCATGAAGCTTTTAAACTAAATTTTAGTATTTTAAACATAAAATAATTTCACAGTTTATTCAAAATAACTGTAAATGGCACAAACTTAGAACAAAGAATAATTAACCTAAACGAACATGTGGTTTCAAAGCAGATCAAGCCCCAAAATGCATGAAGCTTTTATTTTAAAATTAATTTTTAGTCTTTTAAACATAACATACTTCTACACTTTACTCAGTCCTTGAAAATTTTTGGAAATGTCACAGGATTAATCTAGAACAATGAATAATTAACCGTAACAAAAACAAGTGGTTTCAAACCCGATAGCACAAATGAAATACATCCCAAAATTCATGAAACTTTTATACTAAATTGGAGTTTTTTTTTAACATAGAAAACTTTTACCGTTCACTCAAAATCATTGTAAATGGCACAAACGTAGAACAAAGAATAAATAACTTAAAGGAACACGTGGTTTCAAACCCGATCACGCCCCAAACTTCATGAAGCTTTTGTTTTACATTACGTTTTGATCTTTTTTAAACATAAAATACTTCTAAACTTTACTCAGTACCTGAAAACTGTTGGAAATATCACAGGATTAATCTAGAACAATGAATTTTAACCTTAACAAAAACGCGTGGTTTCAATCACGACAGCACAATTACAGTAGACTCTCAACTATCCGACCTAATGTGGCGGTCGGCCGGGTCGGATAGCAAAAAAGTCGGATACACCGGAGCCGTAGGCATACCAGCCTCTGTAAGGTCAATGACCGCCACCCTATTGCGTTGAATGTACTTGTTGCTATTTGGATGCGTACGTCATATCAGTTTGTCCTTATAAATGACGTACAGTAATTAATGAATTAGAAAGAAATGAAATAAGAATTCGCAACTACAGTATCTTTCACAAAACCTTTATTTGAAGGACGAAACAAAATGTGTAGTTAACAATAAGTTGAATGAGTTTTACTATGAGTTTTAATTTATACAAAAGCTTTCAACCAAATTAGTTATTAATATAAATCAAATTATAATAACCTAAGACTACGTACTGTATAATGAAAGAACAAGTGAAACTTACATTGTCTAAGGTTTGAAAAAGTCTGTAATTGAGACCTGCTTCTTTCCTCGCATTAATTTCCTCGCCGCTATATCCTTCCACTTACGTAAACATATTGCTACGACAGCACAGAACAATGTACGCGTTTATCGAATATGCCAGAAGGATCTCGATGTAAGCGTGTGGTGTACGTGCTACTAGACGCATTTTGCGAGAATTTTCTCGACTGTGCCGGGCTTCGCTCGGGCGCTCGGACTGTGTCTAGGGCGTAGTAATTACGTAGTTCACGAGAGATAAGACGCAGTTTGGAAGCTTCTGGTGTGTGAGCGTGACTATAAATACATCGGGTAGCGGCCTTAGTTTTTCAGTTCAATGCGAGATATTTGATAGTGCGGTTCGAGAGTATTAGTGCGATATAT
This sequence comes from Magicicada septendecula, assembly GCA_034769895.1. Taxonomy (NCBI): domain Eukaryota; kingdom Metazoa; phylum Arthropoda; class Insecta; order Hemiptera; family Cicadidae; genus Magicicada; species Magicicada septendecula. The sequence goes on from CM068369.1 coordinate 382,785,051, forward strand.
TTCCAGAGCGGTTCGAAACTGTGTACGTTCAAGTAGTTATTATTGAGGTGTTGCGTTTTATAATCAGACGGTATAATTGTAATACAATTGAGTTTTAATATTTGTGGACATTTTATTGCGTGTGTACAATTTTCATTTGATTTGTTGTAGAGACTGTGTTGTTAATTACGAACTGTTTTACAGTAACAATTAAAGGTGTGATTAGTGACTTAATTGGTGTCTTGTATTTATTTTGTTTCCACTGTACCTACGAAGATCGAGTAGACCGTCGTAACAATATGATGTCTGTTGGTGTTGCTTCTTCTTGCTGGCCAATGTATTCCACTGTCGTCTCGATCGCCTTCAGGCCTTCGGAATGGGTTATACGATCGGAGGGTTCATCACCTTGTTCCTCTTCAATCGGCTGTTCATTTAATACCATCGCTACAATATCTTCGTCTGCAATTTCTTCGGTTTCGTTCTTTGCCAACCATTGTGTGATGTCTTCCAATGAAGCTTCCTCACATCCGGGAACTTTTCTAACAGCGATACAAGCGCAGTGTTATCAGTTGCATTTTCCACATCACATTGCTGTTCTACCTCTTCCCACTTATCACTGGCTCTGTGATCCAGCAAAATTTTCCACGATCGCACAAGTGTTAAAGATGGAATTTCATCCCATGCCTCGGACACCCATCTGATGACGTCAAGCATGTCTACTGACTAGTGCCGTCGCAACTTCTGTATTATCAATTGTCGCGATGATATAGCTTAGTAGCCTACGTCGATATTTCTTTTTCAAAGCTTGGAGCACTCCCTGAGTCATATAGATGTAACATTTGCAGGCAAAAACAAAGCTTTTATGTCTCCATCTTCTAATTGGTCATTTGCTGGATGTGAAGGAGCGTTATCCAAAACTAGGATTGCTTTCCTTGTTAAATTGTTTTCAGCTAAATGGTTTTCAACTTGTGGCACAAATTCCTGTTCAAACCAATTTTTGAAAATTTCTCCATTCATCCACGCCTTTTTTTGATGGGTATAATGCAGGGGCAAAGAACTTAAATCTTTAAGATTTTTAAAAGCCCTAGGCTTGCGAGATTTTCCAATCAAGGTCAGTCTCAACATGTGGTTTCCGGTTGCGTTACTACCAGCTAAAACTGTAACGCGGTCCTTGATCTTCTTGAACCCTGGTGTGGCCTTTTCCTGTTTAGACGCTAGTGTTTTAGACGGCAACATACGGTAATTCAAACCCGTCTCATCACAGTTGTACACTTGTTCTCCGGAAATACCTTCCTTATCAAGCAGGTCAAAAAAGTGTTTTTTAAAGTCAGGGACAGCGTCCTTATTAGCAGACAATCCTTCACCACTAATCGTCATCTGACAAACACCAAAACGTTTCTTCCAGCAATCAAGCCACCCGTCCTGGCAGTAAACTCACCATCGTCTCCTTCGATCTGTTTTTTAAACTGAATCGCTTTTTCTTGGAGCAAGGGGCCTGAAACCGTCAATCCTTTCCCCCAACATTTTCATACCACAGATATAAAGCCTCTTCAACTTCCACATGTTTTCCTTTTTGCATAGTTTTTCTAACTTTCACGCCACTGGCACTTACTTGCTTAGAACACCATTTTTCAATCTCTGCGCGATTTCTTCGCCAATCACCCACAGTAGTTTTTCCAACTCCTAACTCCAGTGCAATTTTGTTTACCGACTCACCAGAATCCATTCTTTTTATTGCTTGCAGTTTTTCTTCCAAAGTTACTACCACTTTCTTTCGTTTGTCACCCATATTTCACTTAAAAATAAAAGCCACCAACAATACTGTATACACACTTTATAACAAATTAACAATCCACGAACGACTGAACCGCACGGATTGACTTCTGGATACAGACTGACTGATGCACCTGTTACACACTCAAGTAGGAACACGAAACTTTCCTGTCACAACATGAATCAATTGGCGTACTGTATTGGTAACTGGTGATTCACGCGTAAGCGCCTTCACCCGCGTGGCGGGATTGCTCACATGACGTTTGAAGGCGCTAGTAATCGGATTGGAAATACTGCATATATGTACCGTACTCAAAATACTTTTTTTTTTGGGTCGGGCGGGTCGGATAGGCCGGAGGTCGAATAGGCGGGAGTCGGATAGCCGAGAGTCTACTGCATCCTAAAATTCATGAAACTTTTACTTTAAACAAAATGGGGAGGTTTAACATAAAAGACTTACAGTTTACTCAAAACCATTGTAAATTAAATTAAAAAAAAAAAACATTAACCTACACGAACACGTGGTTCCAAAGCCTATACCCATTTAGTATTTCTATTTTATTTTTAAACAAACACATATAATAATAATACTCACAAAATTCCTGAAAAATTATGTAAAAGAATACCTGTATAAAATTAACAATATATTTTAAATCCGTAGAAACACCTTTCCAAATTGATGCACACGAATTCCACCGTAAATTAGACTAGACTAATTTTTAGGGTAACACAGAAACAGCAACATCCGGTAGCAAGTTCATTTGTTTATCACGTGTGGTCTGTTTAAGCGCTAGTTGTCAGTTGTCCATCACTGCAATAAGAAACAACGATTATGTGATTTGTATGGCACTGAATTTGCATAACGTCTTGGATTTCGTTGTCCATGACGTGTCCGTTACTTAACTAAATATCACTATAATATTGACGACTCGGAACACTAAGTTTTTTTATAAGTAAAAACGTAAAGTTTTACCTTACAGCCTAAACCGGCTTTCACCTATAGAACTATATAGGTGAAAGCCGGTTTAGGCTGTAAGGTAAAACTTTACGTTTTTACTTATAAAAAAAACTTAGTGTTCCGAGTCGTCAATATTATAGTGATATTGAATAATGTGTTAATATGGTGAACAGCGTAGTTTGTATTTACATACCGTATTCATCAATTTATTATTGTTATCGTGCTTTCGAAAAGTTTATTACCTGCAGCGGTGTATTGAATAGTTTATGTTAGTGAAACTAAATTATAGCAGCCGTAGTATACTTACGAAGGTCTAAGGTAATTTACTTATTTAAAGACAATTGGACGTTAGGTTAAGGTGGAAACAGCTAGTAGAAGAGGCACAGAAGAATCTCTTCTATTCGCTAGGTGGAAGTAGCGATAATAGTCATTGACGGGTATGAAATATAATTACGGATAACTTCATTTGTAATATAATGCAGACTCATTATCAAAAATTAATTTCAATTTGGGTGTGGTTCTTCGTTGTGTGTTGATGACATTATCCATATGCTAGAAGAATTACTCGATTGTACGTTAAAATATCTTCCGTTACAGTAAAAAGTTACCAAGGTTCCATGTTTACTTTTTATTTCCGTTTTAATGTCTGAATTAATAATTCCAACTTTCACATCAGCATATATAAATGTAAGACTTTTTTCCAGGCCTGCATATGCTGTAAACACAACACGATGTCTAGACTAAGCTTGGAGGTTGGTAGCTGTAAAGATACCACTAATTTAATGTATGTGGATTTAACCAGTATAAGAGTGCGTTATAAATGTACTGAAAGTAACGGCATAGTCAAATATTGTTATACAACGTACAGGACAAGTTCAAGACTAAATGTAATATTATTATAGCTTGCATAATAATAATAATAATAATAATAATAATAACACCTGGGCAAACATAACCTCACCATGCCTGCATAACTGACTACTACCATAAGGTGACTAATAACTATAAATATGAAATAATAAAACACAGATATCCAACAGAATACGGAAAATTGCTGTTAGTAGCATTTATGAAAAGTATCAGTAGATTAATATATTTTTAGGCATGTGAATATAAGTAAATATGTGATGATTTCTCAAAACTATGTTTTTGTGATAATGTTTTCACAACGATTCAATGCACTTTAAAAAATGAATTGTAGTTACTCAGGTTAATGACAATTTGAAATGACAAATGAATTTATTACAGTTCTTACAAATTAAAAAAGAAAATAATGATGCTCACTATATTATTATTGAAACGATTTATTATATAATTTGTATTGAACTGAACTAAAGTAAATAAAACTTTGGTTACCAAAACTTTTTGTAGACTTCCAAAACAAAATAAAACTTTCAGATTCTGAACACTTTTTGTTTAGACTTATTGTCAGTATGTTTTATGTATGTAATGAATAGGCCTACCCATTTTTACTTAAATCAATGTGTTTAATGTAGCCTAAAGGCAGCGCAGTTCAGCTTGAACAGTAACAGTAACGGAGCCATGTTATGTTGTGCATGAAATAGCTTTGTGGCGGAGGCGGCATAAAGTAGTTTTTATAGTTTCTTGTAAGAAATTTATTTTCAAAACGGATTGTATATAATATTTCTGGTTTGGTCAGTACTGTATTGTATTAAGGCAATACATTACATTAGATACTATTAAAGTACACAAAGTAAACTAAAAATCTATTACATAAATGTGTATGTCAACCAACTACTGAATATTATTAATTGGCCATGCACAGCCATTTATTATAAACAAACAGTTCAACATAAGCATAATATGATTGCAAGGTGGATATCCCTATTTTCACTATGTTAAATTCTGAAAATTGAGATGCATTTTTCAAAGAAATATAAAATATAATTTTGTTTTTAATCCTACAATATCTTTCATATAACATCAGTATTGACACTCGGGAATGCTCAAGAAATTCAGATTAGGTGCTCTTTCACTTTGCCATTCATAGCTGATGTTAAGATGTCCTTCCCATACCAACAAATAAATGTTGCCAATTCTTATCAGCTTATACAAATGTCTCTTTTCAGTGATATAACACATCACGTTTTGGATCTGTTAGCTGTTTTTGTATGTGGTTTGTTTTAGTAATGTGTTATTGGGCTGTCAGAAATTATATCAGCGACATGAATATCATTAATGTTACCCTTCATGTTACTGGAAATTCTTCAAAGTGGTTTCAGCGGATCATGAATTCATCAGTCCCAGTTCTCCTTTTTATATGAAGTTTACAAACTATGAAATATATTTCCATTGTCCATTATGGTATTTCAAGTCATTAAAAATTATAATGTCTACACGATTTCTAATATTATTTGTCAAAGATTTTCTGTTTAAGACCAGATTAAATTTACTGCACCCTGAAAGCTATAGCCTAAATAAGATGAAACGAGTCTTCAGACTAGATAAAGCAGAACAAATATTTCAACTCTTTAAATCTGTCAAACGCTTCAAACTTCCATTGTAAACAACAGTTTGCTAGTAGTATTGCAGTGTATTCCCACAGCTGTCGATTTGGAAGTTATGTGAAACAGAGTATACTGTATAACTTCTGCAAACATTTTGACTCTGAGGTTTCATAAAAATTTTAGCATTCAATTGATAAGCAATTGTTGTTTCCTTCTCAAAATAATTGTAAAATTATGTCAAAAGTCTTGTAGTGCTGCGATATCCCCCAGGGGCTCACCCATCTTAGTTTGTCTCTCTTTCGTTTATCATATAGGGCGAGTACGTGGACTGGCGACCACGGGATCCTGAGCTAAGACTATGGACAGTAGTATCCAACTCTACCCCTCAAGATGTCAACACATTTGTTCTCAATTTTATAAATCTTGTAAAGGTACAGATTATTTAGCAGTGAGAATTGCTGTGGTTCATCTTTACAACATGACCTACACATTATTGAAGTACTCTTATATGTTAATTTTGTCAAGAGTCTCATTGTATAAAAACATTTTTTCATTTGATTGATGTTTATTTTACCTTGATATTGACAAGGCCAAACTCAGCCTCAGGTATGACAAAGAATTGATTATTCGACATCCTCTTAATTTGAAATGACTATTTTAGTCTATTCTAATTATTAAAAACATTTTTATCTTCTCGTTGGAACTATTCATTAGTTGTACGTTCCTCGACCCTCTTATAGGTCACTCACAATTGTCTGATCATGCTTTTTATTTTGTTAAGATGTGTCAAGAGTGATTTTGAGTATATTAAAATTATTTACTGTCACCGGACAAAAGGCTTGCCGCATGACAAATGGCGCCAATTGTACACTCTAGTGTTTTTGGTGGCCCTAAAAAGGACCGATGGCGAGAAAGCTGATGATGGTAGTGCCGTGCTGAGATGTTCGGCGGCTGTGCCCGCTGTTCGTGGCGTACTGCAGTCCTCCTCCTCTTCTTCTTTCGGCACCGGTTGTAGAGTCGGCTGCCGGCCCAGCGATATCCATCGCTGGCGCGGAACTGGAGGGCGAAGACGCAAGAATGCCGGTTCTATTCTTCGGCCGTTCCTTCCGGCTGTCTCCGCGCCGATGTCCGAGAGAGGAGAGGAGATGAAGTGCGTCCGATGGCATGGCGATGAGTGCGCCAAAATTTTCTGCCGGCCTGGGTTTTATTAACTAACCGGGATCGCTGATTGGCTCGCTCCGAATGCTGATGCCGGATTGGCTCGCTGTGTCCACCGCTGGTACCGGAGAGCAGATGTTCGCATACCGCTGCCGTCACAACTCCACCAGGTCTTGAATGCTCTCCATTAGCCAGCCTACTGCTCTTCTCCAGATGTTGTGGAGGTGTCTGTTGGGTGCCATATTGATTGGTGTGCCGGCCGGTAGCTCGCTGGCGTGGCTGGATCTTGCATCCGCAAGATGATCGTCGCCCCATGTTGGGCGCCACTTGTCACCGGACAAAAGGCTTGCCGCATGACAAATGGCGCCAATCATACACTCTAGTGTTTTTGGTGGCTCTAAAAAGGACCGATGGCGAGAAAGATGATGTTGGTAGTGCCGCGCTGAGATGTTCGGCAGCTGCGCCCGCTGATCATGGCGTACTGCAGTCCTCCTCTTCTTTCGGCATCGGTTGTAGAGTCGGCTGCCGGCCCAGCGAAATCCATCGCTGGCGCGGAACGGGAGTGCGAAGACTCAAGAACGGCGGTGGTTCTATTCTTCGGCTGTTCCTTCCAACTGACTCCGCCACGATGTCGTCCGAGAGAGGAGAGGATATGAAGTGCGTCTGATGGTGTGGCGATGAAGTGTGTGCCAAAATTTTCTGCCGCCCGGGTTTTATTAACTAACCGGGATCGCTGATTGGCTCGCTCCGAATGCTGATGCCAGATTGGCTCGCTGTGTCCACCACTGGTACCGGAGAGCAGATGTTTGCATACCGCTGCCGTCACATTACATATAAAAAGAAATCGAGTTTCTTACAGTTCGAAATGGAAAATTTCCCAACATCTATGTAAGTGAAGAGTGTATGGTAATCATTCTTTTGTGGTTGCAAGGTAACCACCAATATTCTGTTTTGATGATTTTCAAGGATTTGTACCGCGCGTGGCAATCTAAGCTCTTATTGGCCGAAGCAAGGGAGTAGCCCAGTTACTTGAACAGAGCCTTTTTGAAACTTTAAAAGTTCTTGAAGGCCAAGCCTTCATCATTTGGTCTATCGAATGATCTGGGGTGACACAGCCGTGTGTCCTGTAAATTTTCACTTTCGTCTTCAACTACTGTGAATCTACAAGTTTTATAATTTTATAAGTCTAATTATGCAATTTCCACAAAGTTTAAATTAGTATAAAGTTTTGGTATGGTAAATCACACCAAACTATTCAATACTGCTCTTCAGTCTCAGCTCATATCACAGAATGGCACATCTAAACACAGAGGGAGGTAGTACTAAGGAATAATCAAAATTGTAAACTTAACTCAAAGATAGAGAGAGACTATAAAATATTGTTCTATCAAGTTATTCGTTATATCAAATTTTTTATATCACTTTGTTTTATTAATTATCTCTGAAATAAAGAGAGAAACAACAAGATTATTGACATCAAATATAAATTTATGACATCTGAAAGAAATTCTATCTTATTTGTATTTTATTATATTTTCAAACAAGTATATTGTATTTTATTATATTTTCAATTATATCTATGTATATTTTAAACAAGTACATTTATCTCTTAAAGGATTTAATTGAATTATTTGAATTAATAGTTTTATATTGATTTTATATATATTTTATATATGGCTTTAATTCGTTGATCTAGAGATCAAAATAACTTTTCATAAAGATTTTATATTAAGGTTAATTAATGTATTAATTGCTTGAGAATATTGATTGCTTATCGCACCTTTGTATGCACATAAAGTTTAAACGATTGTTTGATTGGATGACGTTAAAGAAGTCAGTCCGTATAGAAACGTAAAATATATTACTTTTCAAGTATAGATGTAAGAATGTATATAGCAAGTCACTGATTAACACTTGAAACTTATAAAGAAATTTAACTTAATATATGTAACAGACAGAATCAGAAGTTACGAAGTTAATAAACACATGAACTAGTAATCTTAACTTGTTGTTTCATTTGCCTGTAACACCTACAAGCCACCAATTCTATCACTTAAAAAGGTATCATAGGATACTTGGTAGCCTCCTTACCGCTCGGGAGACGCTATCCACGACAGTCTTATAATTTCTGGTAAATAGGAATTTAAAAACAAAGTCTGTGTCAAAATAAGTAACATGGTATGACGAACTGATAAAAAAAATTGTGGACACATGTTTGTATGGCTTCAAAGAAAAGTGTACCTTTATGGGGAAAACATTTTCCAGGAATCATCAGTATAGTTAGCACTGTAGGTTAAATGCTCTTCTGTACGTTAGCTCATTCCAATTACATGTGCAGAAGTAATGTGACTTTTCCTCTACATAAGTGGTCTCGGTATCTCCTTTCAGCCAAGAACATTTTGTTGTATTAAATGAAGAACCTTGCCCACACTGAGATAAGGCATCTTCATTGGTTAAACTGAGGTCTGATAATGGGAAGACATTATTTATTAATAAAGACATGTGCATTTAATCTAAAAGTGTCCTTAATCAGATCTTATTCTTGTGCTAACTTGTGGGTGATGTAGATTTAGTCTTCATTGACTGCCAACTTGTTTTCATTTGTTTCAGGTGTTAACAAGATCAATTTATCCATCATCTGACAAATGGAAGAGATCAAATTTGAGGACACGGTATAAAGTTTAAAAATAAAAATATATTTTTTGCTGTTTACACGTATCGTATAACACATTCATTTCTTATATTAATAATAGTTTATTTATCATCATATTGATTTGTAATTAATTGCTGTACAGAATATGATTTATACATATGTATTCTTTTGTGTAGGGTTCGCATTTGACAATATGCATTTTCCATAACCTCCTAACTTTCAAGCAATTCTCTTCCTCCCTCGTCCAATTTAGACTTGTAGTCTGTTTGTTAGTTGCAAAGTAGCTTTAAAACTTTTTTTTTTTTGATCTGCCAGTCCTCTGTATTTGTGTTGACCAATTATGTCAACATACTCGTACTATTCTATCATCACTCATTCTCTTGTGTTGTCCACTCTGGTAGTCCTGTCTGCAAGTCTTCTTGGTATTCTCCTGAACTCCATACTTGTGACATCTCATTTCGCTGTTCTGACTTGCGTTGTCTCACTTCCAGTTTCTGCAGAATACATCAGTATTAGATGTATTATATGTCCTATGTTATACCTTGTATGTATTATTAGTATTATATGTCTAAAAGTCAATATTAGACATATAATTGATGTACATATTCAAACCTTTGTGTTTTGTCTCAAATGTTTGTTAGCCAGATAGAGCCAGGCACACAACTGACTATTCTGTGAGTGATCATGACTTCCATTTGAATTTTTTATCTGACCACCCGCTCCTGTGCCAAGTGGGGGGAGTCCAAAATTCACCATTTATTGACCACTTTTAATGTTGTAACCGTTAGCTATACAATTGCTTCCTTCAGATTTTATGTACACGACCTACCCGTTCGTGGGGAGTGAGGTTAACCCTTCTTACTAAGCCACTGCTCTCAAGATTAGTTATAAACAAGTCAGTCAAGGACACGGTAGTCATGCTGCTTTCAACTGTATAATTAACAAACTATTAATGTAGAAAGTGTGTTAATAAGTTTACACTGCAGTAGACAGTAGATAATTAATTACATTTGACTTAATTAAATTGTTATCTTACTTTAACATCATTAAAATTCATATCACCTTATCATAACTAATAATCTTTAATGCAACAATATATGAAGGAAATCCGTTTGAAACATGGTTTTTTGTAGATACTAGGGCAATTTGAAAAATTCATGGGCTAATAATAAAAGACTTAGCCTACCAGTATTTTTTCGTTTTGGAATCACTTTTCATATTTCAGCATAGTCTCCATGTAGTTGAACACATTTGGTTTAGTGATGCTCCAGTGATTTTATCCCATTCAGATGTATGATTGTTCTATATCTTCTGATAACCGTTTACTGCCGCTTTCAGTCATCTCCAGAAAAATCCCTCCCTCCCCAGGGAATTTCTGAGTTTAGGGAATAACTAAAATTAAATAGAGCTAAATCAGGCGAGTGAGTGTGATGTTGCAACAGATTGTATTTCAGCTCAGCAATTTTTTGCCTTACAAACAACGCTTGGCTGAGGTCTTCCATTATCCTACTACAAAATTATCTTTTTATATACTAAACCTGGCCCTTTTTTACAAGTATTTTCATTTATTTGGTCTAAAAGGATAGAATATCACTCTTTATTTTTTAGCACATCCATGATAGTCACTTAACAACATTCTCTTAGCCACTCAAGAAAATCAAGTCATACCTTTCCAACAGACAAAATTGACTTTTCTTTTTTTTGTTTACATGACTGTAATTAACAATACTGCAGACAAACTGTTGCTTTACAGCTGTTCATGAGGCAAATGTGGTGTCACCTGATGTGTCTGACATGTTTCTCAGACTCTTCATATCTTCTTCTTCTTTGACTCTTCCTGAACCACCTTCTTTATCTGTGAGAGCTTACAGCGTCCCACAACCAAACAGTCAACCTGGGTACTCTAGTCTCTGCCTTCCTCTGCAGTACTTCCCACTCACTGGGCGCCCATCAGCAAAGTCATTACTGGGTCTCAACCAATAGTGACCCACCACACTGTCACATCTTCACAAACCTCTCCATTCACCCATTGTTTCCAGAACCTGTTCATTTTTGTTTTCTAATTACTTTGTCCATCCAGTATATTTTTAATATTCTCCTACAGCAGCAGTTTTCAAATGCTGTGGTTGTGTCTTTCACTTTTCCCTATTGTCTGGGTTTCACATGCAGCTTCTATAATAGCATGCTGCAAACATATAATTTGACGGGTTTCTTCTTAATTTAGAATCCAGTATTTGACAGTAGCCTGTGCTCTGACACTGATTCCTCTCAGTTATCTTTACCAGTTTTAATATTTACCTATTTTTGGTCCTGATTTGCCTCTTCCTCCTAATAATTTTTTATAGTATTCAATAGTGTTCTCAATTTACCTTGTTTTCTGTGAGTAGAAACAATACCATCAGTAACTCTTAAATTTAACATCAGTAACTCTTAACTCTTATACTCTCCATGAAATGTTATTATGGTCTTGAACATCTTTATGGTTTCCTTTACAGCCTCTTATAAAGCATTCTCGTTTAATGGTAATGAATTTGTTTAAAAGTAAATTTTAATTCCTTGTTATTTGTAGGATGTTTTAACGGTCAGTGTAAAGAAAGAAGCAGATCCAGAAGAGGCTGAAACTGAACAGGTAATGTGCATAACCATTATTTAGCCCAAAGCTAATGTGTTAGGTTGTTCCCTGTCATGTACCACTAGAGATTTGGATCACATTCGTTTGTAGAAATGTAATTAAAAATCAACAGAATACACAGATTGTATCATAGTGTTGTATAAATATAAATTACATGAGATTAAGTAAGTAAAATCGCACACTCGTGCGAGCGCGTGTGCGCACACACCAAAAGGTACAGAGTATGGATATTTATTGCAAAAATTGATATGTGATTCTATATATTTCATATTTAGTATTGATCACCTCTTTATATAGTACTCTATAAATCACTGAGAAGACAAAGTAAATTTTATAATTGTTCAATTTGCAGGATGTATTTCCAGTTATAAATTCTGTCCTAAAAGGAGAACTGCATGTGAAAGAAGAAATCATCAAAGAAGAGAATGAACAGTTTGTTGATCAGGTATTATACATAGTTATAAATTTGTTTATAGTGACAAGCATTTATTGTTATAATGAACAGCATTGTAGTATCATGGCACATCCATGATAATCTCTAACAACATTCTCTTAGCCACTCAGAAAATCATGGCATACCTTTCCAACAGACAAAATTGACTTTCCTTTTTTTTTGTACATGACTTTAATTAACAATACTGCAGACCAACATGTTGCTTTACAGCTGTTCATGAGGCAAATGTGGTGTCACCTGATGTGTCTGACATGTTTCTCAGACTCTTCGTATCTTCTTCTTCTTTGACTCTTCCTGAACCACCTTCTTTATCTGTGAGAGCTTACAGCGTCCCACAACCGAACAGTCAACCTGGGTACTCTAGTCTCTGCCTTCCTCTGCAGTACTTCCCACTCACTGGGCGCCCATCAGCAAAGTCATTACTGGGTCTCAACCAATAGTGACCCACCACACTGTCACATCTTCACAAACCTCTCCATTCACCCATTGTTTCCAGAACCTGTTCATTTTTGTTTTCTAATTACTTTGTCCATCCAGTATATTTTTAATATTCTCCTACAGCAGCAGTTTTCAAATGCTGTGGTTGTGTCTTTCACTTTTCCCTATTGTCTGGGTTTCACATGCAGCTTCTATAATAGCATGCTGCAAACATATAACTTGACGGATTTCTTCTTAATTTAGAATCCAGTATTTGACACTAGCAAATTTGTTTCTCCATTTGGCCTGTGCTCTGACACTGATTCCTCTCAGTTATCTTTACCAGTTTTAATATTTACCTATTTTTGGTCCTGATTCGCCTCTTCCTCCTAATAATTTTTTATAGTATTCAATAGTGTTCTCAATTTACCTTGTTTTCTGTGAGTAGAAACTATACCATCAGTAACTCTTAAATTTAACATCAGTAACTCTTAACTCTTATACTCTCCATGAAATGTTATTATGGTCTTGAACATCTTTATGGTTTCCTTTACAGCCTTTTATAAAGCATTCTCGTTTAATGGTAATGAATTTGTATAAAAGTAAATTTTAATTCCTTGTTATTTGTAGGATGTTTTAACGGTCAGTGTAAAGAAAGAAGCAGATCCAGAAGAGGCTGAGAGTGAACAGGTAATGTGCATAACCATTATTTAGCCCATAGCTAATGTGTTAGGTTGTTCCGTGTCATGTACCACTAGAGATTTGGATCACATTCGTTTGTAGATATGTAATTAAAAATCAACAGAATACACAAACTGTATCATAGTGTTGTATACATATAAACTACATGAGATTAAGTAAGTAAAATCGCACACTCGTGCGAGTGCATGTGCACACACACCATGTAGGTACAGAGTGTGGATATTTATTGCAAAAATTGATAGGTGATTCTATATATTTCATATTTAGTATTGATCACCTCTTTATATAGTACTCTATAAATCACTGAGAAGACAAAGTAAATTTTATAATTGTTCAATTTGCAGGATATATTTCCAGTTATAAATTCTGTCCTAAAAGGAGAACTGCATGTAAAAGAAGAAATCAAAGAAGAGAATGAACAGTTTGTTGATAAGGTATTAAACATAGTTATAAATTTGTTTATAGTAACAAGCATTTATTGTTATAATGAACAGCTGTGATGTACTCATCTTTACCATCTTTATAAATTAATATATAACTCAAACTTACCTTGATTTAGCCCATGGTTAGGGCACACTAACTGTGAAATATAAATGTGACTCAGGGTTAATGTATCTCAATAACTACTCTCATTATCTACATTAATCATCTCTGTTTATTTTGAACTTCAACATTTCTTTTACTTTTCTTTCAACTTTAATTTATTTATTATTCATTGATAAACACTACTGTTTACTTCCATTACTTTGCTTCAGAAATTATCAAAACATTTAGGCTATTGTTACATAACACATTTTCCTTGCTAGCTTCACACTCTAACGTGAGTAAATAATCAACTTAACTAATTAACCTATAAAGAAAAACAACCCAGCTTGCTCGCTCACTCTCTCATACATGATTTAAATTAATCCCTTTTAAAAAAATCTAGAGCTCTTTAGATTAAAATTTTGGTTGATACGAGGGCTATCCAGAAAGTAACAGACGTGAGAAATAAAAAATTTACAAAATGAAAAAACAAAATTTTATTATATTCATTTGAAAGGTACACTCTTAAACTATTTTTCTACATAATCGCCATTCAAATTAAGGCACTTATCATAACGTGGCACAAGTTTTTCAATACCGTCTCTGTAGAAATCTGCCGCCTGCAATTTCAACCACTGGTTTATACCGGCATGCAGTTCGGCGTCAGTATCAAAGCGTTGTGTAGCAGCCATGTCTTCATCGCTGGGAAGAGGTGATAGTCGCTCGGCACCAAATCCGGGCTGTATGGTGGATGATCGAACACCTCCCATCCAAAACCATTGAAGAGCTCTCGGGTACGATTGGCCGTGTGTGGACGTGCGTTGTTGTGAAAAAACAAACCTTCGCACTAATTTTTCCCCGACGCTTGTTTTGTATCGCGCGCCTTAACTTTCTCAGTGTTTCACAATACCTCTCTGAGTTAATTGTTGTGCCACGTTCAAGAAAATCAACGAGAATCACTCCTTCAGAGTCCCAAAACACAGTAGCCATGATCTTTCTTGCTGACAGCGTTTGCAAACACTTCCTTGGTTTCTTGGGAGAATTTGTGTGTCCCCATTCCATCGACTGCCTTTTTGTTTCACTATTGACATGCTTCACCCAAGTCTTGTCCCCAGTTACGATACGATCGATAACTTTGTTACCATTTTTGTCGTAATCTTCGAGGAAAGTTAGTGCTGCAGCCAGTCTCTGTTTTTTGTGGTCCTCTGTTAGGATTTTCGGAATCCACCTAGCACAAAATTTGTGGTAACCAAGCTTTTCCGCCACAATTTCATGCACCAAACTCCATGAAATTTGGGGAAAATGTTTTGAAAGTTCCGTAATCGTGAAACGACGATCTTCACGAATTTTGTCGTTGATTTTCATCACCAGTTCATCAGTCACAAGGCTAGGTCTACCACTGCGGTCCTCATCGTGAACATTGGTATGGCCATTTTTAAAATCAATGCACCATTGCCTCACTCGGCTTTCACTCATTATTCCTTTTCCGTACACATCACAAAGTTGGCGATAAATTTCAATTGGTTTGTGATTTTTTGCCAACAAAAACCTAATCACAGAACGCACCTCACAAGTGGTGGGATTTTCTATTGCAGCGCACATTTTAACACGTCACAGAGAGAAAAGTAAGAGGGGCACAGACCGCACGCTACCACAGCTGGATGCGTACTGAGTGTAGGAACGTTCTGACACCAAGATGGCGGCTCTATCCCCGCCCACCGCCGCGGTCAGTCAAAACGTCTGTTACTTTCTGGATAGCCCTCGTAATAACTTTACGTGGTCGTCGGCGTCTCCTCTTAACATGTGCCGCACTCTGAACGGTTTATTGTATGTTCACCATAATACTCACTGTACTTGTGAATTTACTTGTTTATTTAATGTTGTTTTGATGTTTGCACTTTAAATTTTACCACATTTTGAAGTCTTAAAAGTGTTTTCGGCCCACGTGCCTATTTTGTCCATCCGGCCGGATGTAGATTTCTTAGTCGACTGGGGCAGCAAGCTGCCGGGGTGCACCTCTTTGTCCTTTGTATGTAAATCGCCACGTGGCTGCTAACCAGATGTCTTTTCCATAACTCGTTCTCTCATTGGCTTAAAAGGCACCACGTCACACGATAATTAGTTATATTTACGTGTTCCTTCCGTTATCGACTTTGAGTTGGAGAGTATAGAAAGTGGCACACGTGCACGTTCACATCCACAGTCCAACGCTTTATCGCTCTCGTACATGGTGCCGTCTGGCACAAAGTTGAATACAGGGTGTTACATAAATTAAGTTTTCGTGACCATAAATGTTGCCCAAACAGATTAGCCCCAAATAATTATTAAATTAAATAAAAAAAATAGACCCTTCTCTTAATTTGCCCCGTTACACAGCATTGTTGTTATTTGTAAACTTATCGGTTAAAACTGTTGGAGACCGTTTGGTGTCCCATGGAAGTCATTTTTATATGCACTTTCAGTCCATATGATTTAGCTATAACATGTACCAGTACACTTGGCAGGAAATTTGAATTTTATGACGTCAGGTGTGTGAGTACGACGTGACCATGGTGGGAGTACCATGTGACAGGCACCATGTGGGGATACCACAGCACTGGTGCGAAGTGTAGTGATTGGTCGGCCATGTTTAATATATGTCACGTCATCATATAGCAGAATCAGTTGTGATTGGTGTGTTTGAATGACAGTAGTCGGTGTGGCCAACATGTGATATGGGAGAAGAAAATTCCCGCTAGAAGGGAAATAGGTTAAAGAAGGATGTGTGAGGGAACATTTAGTGTTGCCACTACCACCAGTGTGTCTGCGTCATGGCGGGAATGGATTTATGTTCCCTTAACAAGTGTATCCAGCATGTCCATTGCCATCTTGTCCACTGCTTGCCTTGATTTAATAGGGCGATGTGTGAGGCATAAAATTGTGTAACTTAATGTATACGTGTGTATGAAAGAAAATAAAGTGGCCAGTTCCTGGTTTCTTCTTCTTGTCTTGTTTTTTCTACGTTCATAAATAAGGTTAACGTTCATGCACAATTGTGTGTGAGTGTGTGTGTGTTTTAAGTAGAACACTGTGTCTTGACTGCCCTTCTTGTCTTTGTTGTCGCAGGGTTTTTTCAGTGTTCAAAAGTAAGGTTAACCTTGACAAATGATTAATGAATGTTGAGGAAAAAGAAATGTGTATATGGGTGTGTTGTCTGTCTGTGTAGAGATAAAATGTGTGTGGGTCGGGTAGCCTTTGTGTAAAAGCATCTTGATGTATATGTGTGCACATAGATTTTGTGTATTGTATAGTGATCGAAATTTTAAAAAATTTATAATTTCTCGATCAAGTGGCACGCTCACACACTCAAGTTGACAGACACAAGCCCGGGTCGTAAATAAAGATGAATTAAGGACACGTCAGACCGGACGCCAGTGCGAAGACAATGATAAAAACGGCTGTGTACTCGCTACAATAAGAATCTAAGGAACGTCGTTGACAGCTCAAAGTTTGTTACAATTTACAGCACCTAGCGTACAGAAACAAAGACTTAGTCCAGCTGCCTGGTTACGCAGAAATGAAATGGAACACATGCTGTGGGGGTGTGTTGTATCGAGCACACATAAGAACGTTACAGCCAGCAACAAAGGGTACAGAGAAATCTCGACAAATATGTAAACAATAGAACGGACACTCAGTGAATACTGGAAGTACGCGCAGCCCAGCATGAAAACAAACCCTGACAGCTAGCTAAATTTACAACTAGAAAGCGTGGGATTCGTTCAAGGATGTCACCAACGAAGAGTTGATAATCAGCGGAATGAGCGAAGGGTAAATTGAACAATTGACCAAGACACTGCAGACTCTTAACAAAAGCTAAGTCAGAGCACCTCGACAACGTCGAAACAAAGGTTGACAGACAGGCGAGAGAATTGCTCTAGTTTCTGAGAATTAGCACAACGTTCGTCGCTGGAATATTCCGGGGATGTCGGCGACCAACCAGCGTTGGGCATCTCCCTAAAGAACTCGTGGAGAGAGTAAGAAGGGCTCGAACGACGAATCGGGAAACCGATGACAAGATCTACAGGGTAGTAGGAATTTAAAGGAACCTATCACCAATCCGAAAGGGCTTGGAAATATAGAATTTTGCCTTCTGGGTAGTATGTTTGATAAAAACTGTTTGCGAGGACGCGGAGCGGCAGTAAGGCGGTCAGTAAGTTAGTAATAAAGTAGTTACGGCAGTAATACGGTAGAAGACGAGTAATAGTTGTTACAGTAGTTATGTAGCAAGACGGAATAATATAATAGTAGTTGGAGCGGTAATAACGGTAGTAATTGAAACAGTCTACGCGACTTACCGAACTTTTAACTCAGTGAAATCGTAACGAAGTCGCGGTCATAAGTGAACTTAGACACTCAATACAATCTCAATTACACAAAAGTCTGTTCGACAGTTATATGAGTTCCGATAATCTACAGTGCGTATAGACATAACTATCATTAATTATCAGTGCGCGTACGTGACTTTAAACTACGACCGACACGCAACATAATAATACAAGTGAGTAACATTCTGAGAGTATAACAGTGGGTGACAATTCAAACACTATTCCACCATAATGATTCGCTATATTGAACATTTGAACTGAGTGAACCAAACCGAACACTATTACGCACATAGCATACACTACGTCCAAGATAGATGAAATAGTTAATTATATGAACATGCACACAGCAAACTCTTAAGAGTAAACCATCTTAATGACGATGTTGACATCTTAACACTTGAACTCAAAAACACTTGACACCAGCACAACACCACACTGTACATTACGAGAGTGGAAATTAGTGAAGTGAAGTGAAGTGTTCTTCAATTAACAGTGATTAGGATGTACAAGGAACCTACCAGCGGATGTCATCTTACGCCGATGGAATTTTGGATAAACCCTTTTGCAAGATAACCCTTTATGTTTATTAAATCCTAGTGATACATATACTACTGCACTGTCTTATCTTTTCAAAGAGCTACTCCCGAGAGATTTTGTAAAGTTATATAAATCGTAAATCTTATAATATTAATATTAAAGTAATTCATCTGAGCATAATGAACGCATTTAGCTAGGGATAAAATATATTTGATTGTTTATTGTTTGTATATGTATATTATTGCGTTGTATTTGAATGTACTGTATGTCTTGTTTTCAGGAAACAACGAACGAATATTATTGTATTTTGTCATTATGTGTTCTAATTATGTATTTGCATGACATAGTAATTTACTTAACCAACAATATAATAAATAAGTAATTATTATTTATATACTTAAATCTTGCGTTCATTATTGCAAATTAACCTTGACAATTAAGTTATCACATTCCAAGCATTTTTATAAAGAGTCTCAGAGTTATGGTAATTATCAATGGACACAACCAAATCGACCATTGAAATGTCCGATTAACAGGCTCATACAAATCATATTGATTTGATAACTATATTGAGTCTAATCCGACAAATATAAGTTACTTTCATATGCGTGTTAAATATTAATGTCAATTACAACTCTGTTTGATTACATATAATTAGTATACGAAGTTAATTAGACCCAATTTACCAATTTATAATTGGATAATTCAATAATAATAATAATTAGCATAATTACACTAAATATAAATGGTACGGCAACATAATTAATCAATTAATTGCCAATTCCATTTATATACACTAAATATAAATGGCGCCCATCGCATGGCAAAAGAGAGCAGGCAGTAGTATTTAGATTAATTAAAATAATATAATACGATAAGATATTTATAGTGTAATGTTAGCTTGACTGGTAACTGGATGATAACGAGAAGTAAAGCTAAAATGGCTAGCGGTAGTTCAGACAGCATGGACTTTGACGTTAACAACCAGTTAGGCGTACCCGACAACGGAGAAGAAAACTCATCGGTCGAACCAAATATGACTGAGGAGACGTCAGAGGTTAGAGCGCGGGGACAGGA
The DNA here is from genome assembly GCA_034769895.1 of Magicicada septendecula. Classification (NCBI taxonomy): domain Eukaryota; kingdom Metazoa; phylum Arthropoda; class Insecta; order Hemiptera; family Cicadidae; genus Magicicada; species Magicicada septendecula. Next base: position 382,804,751 of record CM068369.1, read on the forward strand.
GTCCCAACAACAAGGAGAAGTCACATTACAATCGTTGATGGACTTCATTAGCAAGAAATTTGAAGAGAACAGAACGAAAATCTCAAAAGTAATGAATGAGAAATTCGATCAACAGAACGAGAAGTTCGACAGACAGAGTGAAAAGCTCAACACACTAGAAGAAAAACTAGATAATCACAAAGAAGACGTCAAGCGACAGATGGCCGAACAGCTCGCGCAAATACAAGCGGAAATGCGTGACTACAAGACCAGTTGTGACGACAAAATAAGTGAAGTCCTGAAGAAACAGGAGGACACTATAAAAGAAATAAAGGATGACACCACTAAGAGGTTTGAAGAAGTGTGGGAAACCCGAGAGTCGGATCGTCAAGAAGTCAAGAACCTTGCACAGAACACACAATCCAGTATAAAAAAGGTCCACAATAAGTTAGAATCACATATCAACAATAACCAGAAGAAACAAGAAGAACTAAAAACCGAAATATATCACGCACTTTGACAGCAGCAACAAGAAATAGGAGAAACCAACAACACACTACAACAAAAAATCGAAGAAGTAGATGGCAGACAAAAGACGACTGAACAGAAACTTGACGAAAACGTCAAGGAGAAGACAACCCACATTCAAGAACTAAGGTGTCAATTAGAAAGACTTCGGCGACAGATAACCGAAGGGGAGTCTGGGCCAAACAGAACAGTCAACGGGCAAGTACAGGTGGAACTTAAGTACGACGGAACCGACAGATTCCCGATGGAGTTCCTGAAAGAATTGTCGGAGTTCCAAGAATTGTATTACCCAAACAGTGACATCAAATGGATCGGTAAGCACTTAGAGAAGGACGCGAGTATATGGTGGCGCGTAATCCGGGGCCAAATAACCACATTTGAAGAGTTCAAGGAGGCGTTCACGTTGAAGTATTGGGGATTAGAGCGACAAGACATCATTCGTGACAACCTCGAATACGGAAAATTTGAATGGCACGGACCGGTTACGGCTATCCAATGTATTGAAAGAATCCTTTTAGAAAGCCGACAGTTAACTCCCGCATTGACCGACAGACAACTGATAAGGAAAATTTCTAGGCATTTTGGGAGAGATCTGCAGATCGCTGTTATCACACACGGGATCACCACAATACCTAATTTTGAAGCCTTAATCACTGAGTATACAAGTATTCAGTCAAACAGTACAAGCAACAGGCGGACGCAATATCGGTCAACTAATGAAAGGGAAAGCGGAACTAACGATCGACCCGGTGGGAGCTTTGTAAATAAAAACGAGGGTGACAGAAAACAAGTTTGGCAGGGGAGGCCACACGGTAACCGTTACGGAGACAAACAGTACAGTGGGATGAACACTGTTGAGTTCATTAACTCCAAGCCGAGCACGAGCCAGGCGACTGACGACAATAACTCAAGGTCGAATACCGATCATAATGGCAAAAAAAAAAAAACACCCCTGCACAGCGAACGACTTAGTTTTTGTCAACAAAAACAACCTCACCAATAATGTCAGCATTTTATTACCAGACCTGAGGGATGACCTGCTACAAGAATACGACGAGGACATTAATAAACAAATATTAAAATGTCCCGAAGTACTCATTAAATTCAACAATGACATTAAGGTTTTGGCACTTATCGACACCGGCTCTGTTATTAACGGGTTATCAGAAGAGTGGTTCAACGTAAATAAAAAGGACATTGAACCATATGAAATTTTACCTATGACGAATTCTCTCATCATTAGTGCTGTGGGGAATAAGTCCAAACTAATCAGAAAGCAGATACTGTGCGACATTGAAATTGACGGGATCAAGAATGAATGTGTTTTCTTAGTTATACCTGATCTTATTAAGCAATGTATATTAGGAATAAGTTTTTTACAGGAGGTGGGATGTCGCATCGACATCGGTAATAAAAAGATAGAGTTAATGAATGCAGCTGATGAAGAGGTGCGCGCCGTACCCATCATGAACATGGAACTACTAAATAATGGAGAAGAAGAAGAAATCTTGAGGAACATTGACGAGAAGATAGCAGGCATGGATTGTCAAGACGAAGAAATATTGGAACGATTGAGGGAAATACTTATAGAGAATAGAAGAGTGTTCAGGGAATGCCCGGGGAGGATAGAAGGATATGAGCATGAATTTCAAGTCACGGACAGGACGCCCTACTTTCAACGGGGTTGGCCTGTACCACTGGCATATAAAGAAAAAGTAAAGGACGAGATTGACAGGATGCTGCGGTACGGAGTGATTGAACGATGCACGAGTCCGTTCATAAATCCACTCGTCACAGTCATCAAAAGAGATGGAAGGGTCCGTTTATGCCTAGATGCAAGAAAGATAAACGGCGTTACAATTCCCGAATATGAAGGCGTTTCCCCGATCAACGAAATTTTGGCAAGATGTAGTGAGATGCGCTACCTATCTACCGTCGATTTGTCCAGCAGCTTTTGGCAAGTGCCATTGAAGGAAGAATGCAGAAAGTATACCGCGTTCATGTATGAGGGAAGGTGCTACCAATTCACCGTCACACTATTCGGCCTTAGTACCAGTTCGGCGGCACTGACACGCGGATTGGATACAGTTTTGGATGAAGATGTCAAAAGAAACACGCTAATATATGTTGACGATTGCTTATGTTATTCTAACGATGTTCAGACGCACCTAGCACATTTAGAGGCACTGTTAAACAATCTTAACAAAACAAACTTGACCGTCAACCTCAATAAATCGCAGTTCTTCAGAAAAGAAATCTCGTATCTTGGATACCAACTGACAACACGCGGCATCCAAGCTACGGAAGAGAAAGTGAAAGCTATTATGGATTTCCCGAAGCCCAAGAATCAGAAACAGTTAAAAGGTTTCTTAGGCCTCACTAATTTCTATAACCGCTTCACAAGTAAATATGCGGAGACCACACAACCCCTCCATGAATTATTGAAGAAAGATCACAAGTTTTTATGGACGGCTGAATTAGACGATTGCTTTGTCAGAGTCAAGAACTTATTTGTGGATGCTGTAGTTTTAAGATTTCCGTGCCCAGACCAGAGGTATTACATACAATGTGATGCTAGTGATTACGCATACGGAGGACAACTTTATCAGCTCGATGAAGAAGGGGAGATTGGCGTGATTGCCTTCACGAGTAAAACATTCAAGGGTGCCGAACGGAACTACTACACTACAGAAAAGGAGCTCTTAAGTATCGTTAGATGCTTAGAAAAATTCCGCATATATGTTCTCGGACAACCGTTGACAATAGTAACTGACAACAAGGCATTGACATTCCTAAACAAATGCCATTTGAATAATTCGAGGATTACGCGATGGATTCTCGCCGTGCAAGAATATAAGTTCGATATTATCCATTGCAAGGGCAAGGACAACATCGTAGCCGCACCTTAAGCAGGTACCCACACGATACGAAATTAGATGAAGTCCAAGACAATACGCATGAATATTTGGTCAATCACTTCACCGTTAAGATGAAACTCGAAGTACGGAAATTAATCCAAAATATTGGAAAGCACCAAATAGAAGATGACAAGCTTAAAACAATCATTAATAAAATTAAGGAGGGAAGTTTAGACCCAAATTTAAATAAATTTTATAAATATGTTAATGACAAATTATATAGGCGGCAGCGGAATGAATGGAAGCTATATGTTCCTAGCAACATATCTGGGGACATAATCGCTGAAATCCACCAAATGTTCGGACATTTAGGGACGAAGAAGTGTATGAAAATGCTCCAGGAACATTTCACGTTCGACCGGATGTTAAAGAAGGTCAAAACTTATATACAAACATGTGACGTTTGCCAGAAGTGCAAAGACACCAACAACAAAGAGCTATTTGGTGGCACACGCGCTGTGATACCTACAGCAAGAGGAGATCTGGTGAGCGCAGACTATTATGGACCCCTACCGACAGGAATGGGTGGTGTTAAATATTTACTAGTAATAGTGGGTAATTTCACAAAATACGTTAAGTTATTCACCCTTCGAAGAGCAACAACCACTACGACGTTGCGGAGAATAAAAACGTATTGTGAACAGTTCGGACGTCCAAGGGCCATTTTGATGGACAACGGGACACAGTTCACCTCCAGAAAATGGGTCGACGGTTTAAAGGAGTTGAACATCCAACCGAAATTTACCGCAATACGAAACCCTTGTACTAATCTTGCCGAGAGGATTAACCGGGAACTTGGGAACTTGTTTCGAATTTTCATGAGTGACCGACACACTAAATGGTCCCAATACATAAAGACAATCGAAGCGTGTCTGAATGAGGTGTACCACTAGACAATCGAAATTACCCCTCATGAAGCACACCTCGGTACGAGACCTACACGAGCATGGGAACAATGCTTGGACAAGGGGATCATTAGCAGTGAAAGGAAGCGCGAGAATAACATATTTGTGAAAATCAAGGAGAAGAGAGAAAAGCACGCGAAACGCTGCAACGAGAGTAAGAAAATAACAAAGTTTTCAATTGGCGACAAGGTATTGGTGAGAACATACCATCAATCAGACGCTACGTTGAGAAGAATCGACAAGTTTTTCGAACTATTCTCAGGACCGTATAAGATCAACTGTATCATCGGCGAGGCCACGTATGAGCTCGTGGAATGCGATAGCGGAAAGGTACGAGGAAGATTTAACATACGACAAATTAAGGCATATCATGAACCGGCGAAAGAAGTACGGATTACACGAGAAGGTAGCAATGACTCCGGCTGCTAGATACTGCAAAACGGAATACGAAAGTCAGGTAATTTGCTCGCGCGGCCAGTCCAGCTAACCAAGTAATGATGTACATTTTACCATACTGTGTTTAATTCATACTTCAATATTAATCATGTTTGTGATCACCATGTATTCATTATTTACTATGTTAATTAGGCATTTAAACATCAATATGTATAAAGTAATTTGATAACGTGTACCATGTGTCAAAAGGACATTATGATACTATGATACAGGACACTAAAGACATTAATAATTGTGAATAATAATAACTTGATAAAATGTAGTGAATCGAGTAATTTGTTTATGCAATTAATAATTTAAATATGAACAATCGTTTTGTAACTTTAGGAATAAGCGTTTAGGTATACATCATGAGGTATGATGAATCCTTAATTGTTTAATTAATATGCATATTTCATTTATTAATGTAAACGTTTATAATATGTCACAAGTTAATCTTATGTATATATTTATTTGTTAGCAACTACAGTCATGAGATACTAGTAATGAATTAAGAATATTTTGTTGCTATATGATTCATCGATGTATGATCGATTAATTTAATTGCTAGCTAATCTTCAGCTAATTTATTACATTATATAGGTATAACGAAAGAATGTAGATGATGACAAAACAAACTGTCTAATGGGCAGATGTATATATCTTAATTCAATTATTTACATGAAATGATATTGTATAATCTGCATATAAACGGATAGAATGTAGAAAATGCATTCATTTCACTCAGATGGGCGGCAATAAATTCATATGATCATGTAAGACGCCAAGATAGAGAATAACTATTAATTGCTCCATATGTGAGATATATGTCATTCAACCATGTCCATTCCAAAGCAGACGTCCACGACTGGGACAGAGCGCAGAAATTGGATCAGATGTCTCCTGTTAATCCAACATCCAATCCAATTTGGGGACAATATAGTGATAGAAATTTTAAAAAATTTATAATTTCTCGATCAAGTGGCACGCTCACACACTCGAGTTGACAGACACAAGCCCGGGTCGTAAATAAAGACGAATTAGGGACACGTCAGACCCGACGCCAGTGCGAAGACAATGATAAAAACGGCTGTGTATACGCTACAATAAGAATCTAAGGAACGTCGTTGACAGCTCAAAGTTTGTTACAATTTACAGCACCTAGCGTACGGAAACAAAGACTTAGTCCAGCTGCCTGGTTACGCAGAAATGAAATGGAACACATGCTGTGGGGGTGTGTTGTATCGAGCACACATAAGAACATTACAGCCAGCAACAAAGGGTACAGAGAAATCTCGACAAATATGTAAACAATAGAACGGACACTCAGTGAATACTGGAAGTACGCGCAGCCCAGCATGAAAACAAACCCTGACAGCTAGCTAAATTTACAACTAGAAAGCGTGGGATTCGTTCAAGGATGTCACCAACGAAGAGTTGATAATCGGCGGAACGAGCGAAGGGTAAATTGAACAATTGACCAAGACACTGCAGACTCTTAACAAAAGCTAAGTCAGAGCACCTCGACAACGTCGAAACAAAGGTTGACAGACAGGCGAGAGAATTGCTCTAGTTTCTGAGAATTAGCACAACGTTCGTCGCTGGAATATTCCGGGGATGTCGGCGACCAACCAGCGTTGGGCATCTCCCTAAAGAACTCGTGGAGAGAGTAAGAAGGGCTCGAACGACGAATCGGGAAACCGATGACAAGATCTACAGGGTAGTAGGAATTTAAAGGAACCAATCACCAATCCAAAAGGGCGTGGAAATATAGAATTTTGTCTTCTGGGTAGTATGTTTGATAAAAACTGTTTGCGAGGACGCGGAGCGGCAGTAAGGTGGTCAGTAAGTTAGTAAGACAGTTAGTAATAAAGTAGTTACGGCAGTAATACGGTAGAAGACGAGTAATAGTTGTTACAGTAGTTATGTAGCAAGACGGAATAATATAATAGTAGTTGGAGCGGTAATAACGGTAGTAATTGAAATAGTCTACGCGACTTACCGAACTTTTAACTCAGTGAAATCGTAACGAAGTCGAGGTCATAAGTGAACTTAGACACTCAATACAATCTCAATTACACAAAAGTCTGTTCAACAGTTATATGCGTTCCGATAATCAACAGTGCGTATAGACATAACTATCATTAAATATCAGTGCGTACGTGACTTTAAACTACGACCGACACGCAACATAATAGTACAAGTGAGTAACATTCTGAGAGTATAACAGTGGGTGACAATTCAAACCCTATTCCACCATAATGATTCGCTATATTGAACATTTGAACTGAGTGAACCAAACCGAACACTATTACGCACATAGCATACACTACGTCCAAGATAGATGAAATAGTTAATTATATGAACACGCACACAGCAAACTCTAAGAGTAAACCATCTTAATGACGATGTTGACATCTTAACACTTGAACTCAAAAACACTTGACACCAGCGGGGAGTACAATGCCACACTATACATCACGGGAGTGGAAATTAGTGAAGTGAAGTGAAGTGTTCTTCAATTAACAGTGATTAGGATGTACAAGGAACCTACCAGCAGATGTCATCTTACGCCGATGGAATTTTGGATAAACCCTTTTGCAAGATAAGCCTTTATGTTTATTAAATCCTAGTGATACATATACTACTGCACTGTCTCATCTTTTCAAAGAGCTACTCCTGAGAGATTTTGTAAAGTTATATAAATCATAAATCTTATAATATTAATATTAAAGTAATTAATCTGAGCATAATGAATGCATTTAGCTAGGGATAAAATATATTTGATTGTTTATTGTTTGTATATGTTGTAATGTAATGATAACTGGTGTTCTCGTGGGGTGTAATTCTGCCACACGTCGGATGCGTCAATTTGTAATAAAATAAAAGAAATGATTAAGTGTATTGTTAATATTTATATTTGAATATTATTTCGAAATATATTAAAATTTGTAGTTGTTGAAAATTGAAGGTTACTAATTTTGTAAAGCGATTTAAAATGTAACATTCGAGGTTACTCAAAGTGTGTTTACAATTGTAGCATTATAATTGTCTGAAAAGAATTCCCTTAGGTAAAACAAATAAAATCGTTGTGTTAATATTATTTAAATACTAGCTTTGCTTAAGTTTAACAGTAAAGTATAATAGTTGGTCGCTTGATGATGATGATCGTCTTGTTGATACTAGCTGTGAAACTTCTCCTCCAGGTCGATAATAGTCTAAGTACGTTACGTCTAGTAATGTCTGGACAATAGAATAAATATAATATACTTTCACGTACCTGGTCGTGTTTTCTAGAAGTTCAATAAGCTGTCAAAACGGTTTACAAAAACCAACTCACTTTAGCTACAAGGTTAAGTTGCCTTGTTTACTAGTGGGCGCCACACGGATTTATTTTGGGAAAATCCCGTGGAAAACCAATGAATAGAATTAATTAATGATTTAAAAAAAATTAAATAATTGTTTATTACCTTTATGGCAATGCTATTCAAAATATTTAATCACAACTGAAGGTTGTTTTGATTCTTCTTGAGTGAAATATTTAGTTACTTTTTAGAAATAAATTAAGTCGAGTTATACTGTTAATAATGGGTTTTTATTCATACCCTTGATAGAGAATTCAAACAAATATAATTAAAAACATACAATGATGTACAATTGTAAATAAGTTATTACATACCCTGTAAGGCTTGCTCAGAACATAAGCAGTAAATCTGACTAAGTCCTGATATTTCTTTTTACTTTAAACATTAATCTTATTTAAATCTCAGGTGTAAGTTCTTTGAGACACAAAAAAGAAAGTTTATGCCTACACAATAGCTAATGAATTTCTGATATAAGATAGACTAGTAATGTCTTTGATGTTACTATTACAAATGAAAATAAAAATAACCTATTTCATAGGTTATGCGTTCGTCACGCTTGGTTTATGATTTACAACGTTATATTTTGAGAACACTTATAACTAACATTCAGCTTAACTAATATTGACAAATTCATTAAATAAATTTAGACATGGTGTAATATAGAAAAATGTTTCAGTGTTTTTGCGTCAGTACAGATCAGTGTATCAAAACGTACAGGTTATGGCGCTCGTAGTAAAATGAATAAAGGTTTACACTGTTACCTGGTGTTTTAATCTTTCGATTAAAATTTCAATTAACACCTCGATAATCGGATTATAATGATTATCGTTATTCACTACACACGCACAAGAACAGAGAATTTCGATCCACTTCTGACTTAAAGGATCATAAATAATACTATTTAATTATTTCTGCTGTTCATTATTTTTTCCCGCACTAAATGAAATAATACTGCACATAATCACAACGATTCTTTGTAGAATATCTTGAAGTAGTTGTATGTTGTTGTCAAACTGTTTCCTTTGATGTACTATGGTAATGACGCTATCAGTAATTAAAAATGACGAGATGGCCGGCGTGCGTTCCTCGCTAAATGAGATTAAGAAGTGTCTGCCGAAAATCTGTTCCAGCTCTTTTTATACCCGACCCCTTGATCGGCTCTAGGCAACATTGTTAATTACTAAGAAATTTTGTCATTGGCTTAGACAGGTGTGATGAACGTGACGTATTGTCTTTTCAACCGTCAAAAACGGTTTCCCAACCGCCAAACGCTGAGATGATTGACAGTTGTCGATGTTATTGGTGTTGATAACCAAATTTCTTAAGCATATTTTGTAAATGATGCTAACGCCTTTCACGCACTTAATATAGTTGCGATTGGGGCTGTATCGCCATCAAATTAAAGAGTATTTTGTCCTCTTTAATTTGATATAGTTTGATACCGAGTTAATTTCACTTTTACTGACATTGCTACATAAACAATGTTCAGGTACACTATTTCGCACTGTCGTCTGTTTACCGAAATCGGCGATGATACACTTTGACTAATATTGTTTGTGTTCTACATCGCGTTTTATCACTCAAACGTTTATTTGAGAACACTATTAATTCTGTACTGATATTTAATTACTGTACATTATGAATAAACCTTAACTTTATACATTGTAGTGAACTGTTCCTACATACTATGATATTTCGTTTCACATTAATTTGCTCTATTCTACTAACTAACAATTGAATTATAAATTATATCGTTTTAATAATGCTTATTGCTATGTTTGATTCTAACAATTGTTAAGTTTAGGTGACCTACATTTATATTACTTCCTAATAATCACCTCATTGATGATTGTTTGGTCTAGGCCTTGTTAAGGCATACCGTTTATACTGGAATTCTGCCTTAAAAGCTTTTATTAGTTCACAATTCGGTAATTTTGCTGAGGTAGTTTATTGGTATAAGATTCCCTCTTACAAACGTGTTTATTTGTCATAAGTATATTTGAGATTGAAATATAGCTTCATTTCATTTTGTGGCCATTGCTAATTTAAGTTCTTGGCCTCAATAATTACTTGTCATGGTGGATTTATTATCAGCCAAATGCTGATTCTGATCTCACATTATTCAGATTCTTATTTAATCATTTTTTAGTAACATATCATATTCTGTTTACATTATTCACTGACTCGCTTGACAGCTCAAAGTGAATTTAAATTGTCCATCAGTTTGTGTCAGTTATAGTCTGGTTGTAGTGTCAAACAGTATTTGGGTTTACTGTTTCTTGTGGCACTTCTGCTTCTTTCTTCTTCCATGATTCCTCTCTTCTTGGTTATTCTTATCATTACCTTATCTATTTATATTATCGTTATGTACTTATTAAACTTGATAGTATATGTTTAGGTTATGTAGCATCTGGTTATGTTACAATGTATATTATTGCGTTGTATTTGAATGTACTGTATGTCTTGTTTTCAGGAAACAACGAACGAATATTATTGTATTTTGTCATTATGTGTTCTAATTATGTATTTGCATGACATAGTAATTTACTTAACCAACAATATAATAAATAAGTAATTATTATTTATATACTTAAATCTTGCGTTCATTATTCCAAATTAACCTTGACAATTAAGTTATCACATTCCAAGCATTTTTATAAAGAGTCTCAGAGTTATGCTAATTATCAATGGACACAACCAAATCGACCATTGAAATGTCCGATTAACAGGCTCATACAAATCATATTGATTTGATAACTATATTGAGTCTAATCCGACAAATATAAGTTACTTTCATATGCGTGTTAAATATTAATGTCAATTACAACTCTGTTTGATTACATATAATTAGTATACGAAGTTAATTAGACCCAATTTACCAATTTATAATTGGATAATTCAATAATAATAATAATTAGCATAATTACACTAAATATAAATGGTATGGCAACATAATTAATCAATTAATTGCCAATTCCATTTATATACACTAAAATTGTTGTAACCTAATGAAAACAATCATTCTCCTCGCTCACAGTGCGAAACAGTACGTGTGAAATAAAACACATCATCAGTCATGTAAGTATAATTACACCATCAAAAATGGGACAATTAATATACACAGTTATGCATTACATAATGCAATCACGCACACACGCACAATGCATGCATAAAGTACCTATAGAATTGTCAGATAGTTTTAACATCAGCAGTGAATCTATAACAGACGTCAATGTACGGAATTAGAGAGTTACAAATGAAACTGCTGTAGAATGAAAAAATAGAAAATCACTAGGTCTTACCTTATAGAAAAACAAATGTAAAATTCATGTTCACACGATATTGAACAATGTAGTAAGTGTGGAACCGAGCTAAGAAATACTGTCCACACTGCTCCATTTCTCGAATACAAATGACCATATAGCAGATCACTTGATCACTTCCTCCTCCACTGCACCGTAACAAGTGCACAACAAGTTAGGTAAGTTCCAAACAATCTGCGGAAAAATCAACGTATTTTTAGAAACAAGGTAGATGGAGATGCAAAATTGAAGTTTTATCAAGTTATGGGAGTCCCTGTACTATGTAAAGGAACACACACTATGGGTGTGAATTATGGGCAACAACGAAAAGACAAGACGGTAAGATACGGACCTCGGAAATGGGATTCTCAAGAGGAGTTTAAAAGTGTTCTAAACTTGACCTTGTAAGAAATAAAGCCATAAGAGAAGAGTTAAAAGTTTTTAACTTGAATGAAAAATTAAAAGATTACAAACAACAGTGGAAAAAACACTTAGTAAGATTGACAGATTCCAGACTGACCAAACAAGTCTGGAAATCCAAACCTATAGCACACAGGTTTGTGGGTTGACCCAGGAAGAGATGGCTGGAGGATTTTTAAGATGGAACAGGCAGCACCTTGCCTATGCCGTGTTGTGAAGATGATGATGGTGTATCAAGAATGTCAGTAAATCAGTGCTTTTACTATGCTAACAGTTTATCTCATATTTTAACATGTTCCTGTAACGGTTTTGTTTCCAAGTTAAGGCTATGCAGAACCTTGTTGTGACTGGCTTTGAATGTTTTTTTTTAATCGAGTTTACAGCATGTGTGCATACCGTCATGCTTGCTTTAAGGTCCAAATGTACCTTATACATTTATAAATACCTTACCATATAAATAAGTTATCATATAAATATACCGTCACACTTGCTATAACAGCCAACATCCTTTGGTCTAATATTATGTCCTTCACTCTCATTGATTATATAATTTACAATAAATAAGTTGACTCCATAATTCTGCAACTGCCCTATAGGAGTTCCATTACAGCAAGTAGATTCACAGTTGTTAACTCCATACTTCTTCATAGCACTGTTCAGACTCAGACATCTGACCAACATTTCTCTACCGTACCTAGAGAAATTTATTGAATATTTTTAATTTCTTTACCTCAAGATGTATTTTCCTGTATTTGGAACATGTTTCGGGAATCCTATTGTTTCCATCCTCAGCCTTGTTGTTGTTATGCTTTCCTGTTGGTTTTTGCTATTTTATACTGGTATTATTGTGTGTGATTGTTGTGTATATACAGATAATCCGGAACTTGATAGTCCGGAATCCTCGATAGTCCAGAACTTTATCAACAGCAATGGCACACTTTTGAAAATATCGCAATGTTTGACTAAATTGCTGACGCTAATTCAGGTGGTGTTTGTGGTCTCTCAGATGCTTCAGTAGAATGACGTAATTTGCCATATTCAGCCACACTGGAATGCATTTTTAATGTCTCTGCTGCTATTGGCGCGATCATTTTTCTTCGAAAATGCTCAGTTGTCCTTGACACAATTGGGAACTCTCGGCAGAGTTTATGAGCTGACTACTGTACGGGTCATTGGCACCATTTTGTATTGGTTAGTCGTGAGTGTCTGCTTCTTGTGTTTACACAGTGCATGCCGTACCGTATTTGAGTTACAGTATTAGTGAACTCTGCTACCAGTTACATTATTCTGTTTTTGTTCAGTGGAGTTCAGTTTTAAGTTGTTGCTTCACAGTTTTGATCACAATGTTTTCTGAACACAAAAACCAGGATCCAATGCTTCTAATAAAAGAAAACATGTAACTTTGACAATATAACAAAAACTTGACATTATAAATAGGTTAGAAAAGGGGAAAAACAGGAACGTAATTATGGAAGAATTTAATATTGGATCCTCAACCTTATATGATATAAAAAAACAATAAGAGAAACTTAAAAAATGTTTGTCTCAAGCAGATACAAAAAAAGCTACTGACAATTGTCAAACATTAAAAAAGCCTAAGCTTGACCAGGTGGATAATGCATTGTACACCTGGTTCTCAGCAAAACGTTCTGAAGGAGAACCTATAACAGGTCCAATGGTAATTGAAAAAGCCAAACAGTTTAGCAATGATTTGAACGTAAAAGAAGGAGACTGTAAATTTTTATGAGGTTGGTTGCACATTTAAAATTCATCATGGGATACGCAAATTAGATTTTTCAGGGGAGTCTAAATCTGCTGATGAGGCTGCAGCAAATGAATTTAAAGTTACTTTTGGATGGACGCTCAGCTCTTAATAAAAATTGTTTTTTTGAACAGTTTGTTCCTAGAGTTAAACAAAACTTCAAAAAACTTGGTTTGCCTGAAAACACACAGGCTGTTCTGTTAGTAGATAATTGTAGAGCCCATCCTCCTGCTAGTGAGTTAAAGTAAGCAAATATAACAGTGAAATACCTCCCTCCAAACGTTACCCCTTTGATCAAGGAGTAATTCAGAACTTTGTGCAAATACAGGGTTTCATTTATTCAAGGACTCATAAACTCGGACTGTAGTGTAAAAGACTTTCAATCAACTTTTAACATGAAAGATGCTATTTTTGCAGCTGCTGTTGCTTGGCAAGTAGTAAAAAATGATACGGTAATAAAAGCATGGAGAAAGTTATGGCCAGCTGTGATGAACAATCCCCTTAGTGAACATAATGAACTAGATGACCTAGACGATCCTGAAACTCAGTTGCTGGAGACTGTTAAAAATGCCGCAGAAGGCTGTTCATCATTGTCAAAAATGTCTGATGATGAAGTGTTTCACTGGCTAGATGTTGACAAGGACGAACCTACTGTGGAGGAGATAAATGATGAAATGATCATTCAAAGTGTGTGAAATCCTCAAACAGTTCAAGAAGTGAAAAGTGATGAGGAAGAAGAGGGTAGTGCATCAAATAACGTTACTTGGCGCGAGGCAACCGACGTGATACACACTTTTGTTAAATTTGTGGAGACAAATAAACATTACAACATGGCTGAAGTTATGAATCTTCATATAATCCACAATGACTTTTTAAACAAAAGACAAGTTGATATAAGATAATTTTTTTAACAAACCTCAAGTGCGACAACCAACGTGGCATCGACCTCCATGGACAATCACGCTAACACTTACCCTAACATGGACTAATTATTGATTTTGTTTTAAATGCTTAATTTTTAAGAAAATGTTTACTGTTGTAATTGAACATGGTCCTATGTAATTTAAATAATAAATTTACCTATGTAACTACACAATCACAGATGTACTGTACCGTTATCCCTTGTTTTATCATATTTAATCTAAACACCTTGATAGTCCGGAAAATTTGATAATCTGGCACACTCTCGGTCCCGACCATGGCGGATTATCAAGGTCCTACTGTATTAACTTTTTGAGTGTTTCCGATGTTGAGTACTTTGAAAATTGTGTCATGTTTTGTATTGATTTGTGTATTAGTTTGTTTAGTTGTGTGTTTGTATATTTATAAATAGGCTATAACAGCTTGAGGTAAAGAAATTATAAATATTAAATAAATTATACATGCATCAAGAAATAGACTGTAGCAAAAAGGGTTTGAAATGTGTGTGTGTGTGTGTGTGTATGCGTGTGTGCGTGTGACCAATTTGAACAGTTGCAGTAAACGTTTTAGTTTGTTAAAACAGCCGTATTTCATTGGGAAAAATAATAATTTATTTTTTATTTTAGGGTAGATATTTTAATTGATACAGTAGACTCTCGATTATCCGGCGTCCATACTATCCGGCCTATTTTTGAACCTACGTGCTGTGTGCAAAACTCAAGTTGCGACATGAAAATCGCAGACCCCCCCCGCTGTTCTACTTAGATGGCATAAGGTGGTTGGCCGAAACATGGGAAGAGATTCCATCCAAACATATCACTTGTAAGGTCTTGGAAAATTCTTTTGAACCATGAAGGTGGACATTTCAACCTTGAACCCGTGTGTGAAACTAAAGTGGAAGAAGATGAAAACGATAAACTTGTTTCGTTGCTAGAAAAAGTACCGGTGTGTGACGATGTCAGTGCAGAGGACATTAGAGAGTGGATGGTAAACGACAAAGTTGATGAAATAACAGATAAAGATAGTGTAGAAATTTTGACACTTGGAGATGAAATAGAAGAAGAGGAGGAGGAGGAGGAGGCATCTTTAGATGACAGGAAAAATCTCCACCCACATTCGGAAGGGTTCAAGACGATTGAGGCAGCGCTGGAGTACATTAGTCAGCAGGAGGAAGCGACGCCAGCTGATATCATCTGGTTGCGTGAGTGGAGTGACATTGCGTCTCGGAAGAGGGCTAATCAGATAAGCAGTCATCTATCAAGGGCTTTTTCAAAAACTAAAAACTAAGTTTTCACTCTTTTATCTTAGGATTTTACGCATTTGTGTAATCATTTATCAGTGAACAGTAAAATAAGTTTAAATCATTTTTTAAAGAATTAAGCCAACGTTTTTCGTTAATGTTTTGTTTATTTTAAAATTGTATGTATTCATACTGTACAGTGTACATCATTTTATGTTTCCTGCAATTAAGTTAGACATTATAAAATTTATCTTAAAATGTGTATACAATATTTTTATTCTTGGACTTCCTTTTTCTGTAATAAATTTTTAAAACGTACAGTACAGTACATAACAAACATTTCTAAAGTACTGGACTGTACTAAGACGTCAGAAAATATGAATAAGAGTGGTTTTTGGTATAAAAAGTGTGATTTTAATGGTATGAATGGAGTTATTATAGAACTCCAGCCTATCCGGCTTTTTTGTTATCTGGCCTGCCCTTCCGCCACATTAGGCCGGATAGTCGGGAGTCTACTGTATTTATATTTATTTTGTTACAGCATTTGGAAGACATCACTACAATTATAAAGGATGAAATTCTTTTAGAAGACGTGAAAAAAGAAATGAATACACAAGAGGTAATTTTTTTTTTTTAATATACAATTAGTCTTCCATCTACAAGTAGGTGAGACAAGTGAGATTCATGGTAGATCAGTCTTCTATTGAAGGCGGTCACTTTATTAACAAAATATTTTTGAAGTTGAACATTTATAGTTGAAAATTAGATTCAGTCTTAGCCTTTCCAGTGCTCTGGGTGTGTATACACACAAAATTTTTGTCAACATGATGCTGCGGATGTGGTAAGTCGCACGTCGTTTAAATTGGTAAAGTGCTCAGAACGGTTTAGTATGCCTATGGCTGTGACACACGGAACAAGCATTGTGCGTTCAAGGGCAACGAATTGTCTTTAGTTATGAGTCAGCTGTTGAAACAAAGACAGTTCATTCAGTGTGTCTGGTGTCATGTAGAAACTGAGATAAAGTTGAGATAATTCGCAGATGAGTTTTTGTAAACGCTGCCAGTAAGTGATACGTATATTTGTTGTTATGGCGTGTTCCTTTTAGTTACATCTGCAGTTGACAGTTGAGTGTTCCTCAGGTTGTGTAATCTTTTCCGTTAGCGATAAATGTAATTGTTGTGGCAAGTTTATTTTTTATCTACATTTGCTAATTGACAGTTGAGTGTTTTGAGATTGTGTAATCTTTGCAGTAAATGACATGTATAATTGTTATTGTGGCCCATTTTGTAAATGGTAGCGTATATACACACACTGCTGCTGAAAATATGGCACACGGGCAAAGCATAACTGCTCACACATGTTGGCAGCGAAAAGGTTAAAACATGGAGACACCTGAGATGTATTGCATTGGTGCTGTCACCCAACAAGTTGAGTGCTAGTTGATTGGGGTTGGTGATTCAATTTCAGTTGTTAGTTTATCCTATACCAGTGAAACACTTGAATGTTGTCTTTTACACTTTTGTTCCTTGTGAGCAATGGGTAGGTTGATGATTGTTATCAACATGTAATATGAATACATTGTAAGTACATCAATAATTGAATGAACGAATCGTGTTTTGTTTTTACTCAACCTTTTTTTGGCATTTGTCTTTCTGTCTGTTGGGGTATGTCTCACGATTACTTTTCAATACATCAAATGATTTTTGTAAACCGTGGCCTGTGTGTCTGTAACTCTACCCTACAGAACCCTATTGTTTTGTTTTTGACACTGATCCCGCAAAATGTAGGTTGGAGAGTGGTAAAAATGTGTGAGGGTGAAAATTTGGAAAAAATCACAAAAGTCTGTGTGGAATATCGAATTAAAGAGAACTTTAAACATTATGAATTTAGCTTCATTTTTAAAAATCTCAAAATTTTGGGGTGCCAGGGGCCAAAAAGTGAGGGACAATTCTGATAAAATAGCAAAAATTCAAAGGGGTTATTGGGCATATGGCATGTGGGATATCAAAGGGAATATTAACTAAAATCTGAATGTAGCGGTGAGTTTTAGAAAGTTAAATATTTTGGAATGCAAATTTTTAACACAGCATCCTAGAATGGAATAAAAAAATTATTGAAATCCGGCCGTGGTCAGACTAAAGAATATTTTAACACAAATTAGATGTTTAAAATTTTTAGCCTGTATTGTGTGCTTACTATACAGTTGTTACATTTCTGAACAAAAAATAGGGTATTTTTAATTAAGAAAGTTGTGTTAGTGGTTATAATCACTATTGTCGGTCCATTGTTAAGCAGCAAGGAAATGTGCAGTAGTCGGTACAACTAATTGGAGGAATGAAGCGCCTAGACAATACACAAGTTATACACCTCACAAAAACAGTGGGAGCTTAGTATATTATCTGAAATGAAGACAGATGAACCTGTTTGAAATGATATGCTGTCAAATCCTTATATATAGTGGCATTTCTCCTGTGTGTATAGTTTGCTACAATCAACAAAATGATTTATCACATGACTAAAAACCATAATGGTTGCCACACAGTCAACTCTATGTGGGCCTCTCTTTATATACAAAACAATCATAAAACCTGTTTAGATATGTGAGAGACAACGATGGGACATGCAACAACACTAATATGCTTCCTGAGCTGGAGAACTTGTTCACTACTTTGAACAAAGTACATTTATTACTGAATGAACTTTTATATTGCATCATTTTCGATTAGCAGAAAATCCTGATTACCATATTTTTTTGAACAGAATTAACACTGTTGCACCCACAGTCTACACCACTATAGAAAAATTATACCGATTAGAGCTTTCAAGCTTCACAGCTCATCGTCAGATCGGAAATAACAATAATAGGACTAGACAACTTCTTTATACCCACTTGCCCTACCACTAGCATACACATTTTCATAAACAAGCTATAAGTTCAATGTTGTCCTTTCTGGCTGTTATTAACTAGCGAGTTCAGTCAGCCATGTCGGTACGTTTACATTTCTTTCTAGTACGTTCTGTGTGTTGTGTGTGTTTTTTGTGTACATTCTTTTTAGTATCTAATGTTTTAAATCCTTTCTAATTTAGTTTTAGTATTCATTAAAATTTTCTAGCCCTTTATCTCTTTCTTTCAGTATTTCTAACTCCTCTCTAAGCCTTCTTTTAACTGTCTTACTCACTACTTTCAAAATTTCATAGTCTTCTGAAGGATTAACAAACTTATGGTTCTCTTCTATGAAATGTCTTGCATATAACGAATTTGTTGTTGTATTACCTTCTCCACGTTTGTGGTTAGATAACCTGTATTCGAATTCCCATCCTGTCTCACGTAGGTACACTTTGCTCCATTATTTACATTTTAATTTATAAACTCCGCTTCTCTGTAAGATTGGGATTTTTTCTGTTTATTTCTTATCTTATCAAATACTGTTTCACGTTTTTTAATTGCTATATCTACTCATATTTTTTAAAACAGTGTATAATTTTTCTGGTATGTGATCCTATATATGTCAGTGACCGTGCATAATTCTTTTGTTTTTTTATCATTTTTAGCTTTTTGCATGTTAATACTTCCCATAACTTTATCCACTATGTTGGTGTTGTAGTTATTGTTCTTTACAATTCCCTTTACCTTTTTTAACATGATAATGTTTTTAGGCTGGGGGTCATTCCACAAAAATCGTCATCGTAAAATGTAACGCTTCCACGCTTACGATTCCCCACAGTGTAGAAATTTGATATGTAAACACATCAAGACAGAAATAATCGCTGCTGACATTGAGTTTAGCAAACGTTTTAGTGAGAATAAATTTGGTTTTACATGCTCTGTTTGTGATCGTCTGTGGTTTGGAAATGATTTACGTAATCCACATTATACATTTCAAAAGCCTAAAAAACTTTATCACGCTTCGATGTTTTGGTTTCGTCGAAATTCTTTGAATGCTTAGGTGCATAAATAGAGAGAGGGAGAGTTTTATCTCCCTATCTTTTGTTTCTGTCTCTTTTAAGAACCTGTAAGCTCTATAACAAAATAAATCGATTGCCATTTTATTTGTCGTACTTCATTTCAGATAATATACTGAGTTCCTACTGTTTTTGTAAAGTGTATAACTTGTGTATTGTCTAGGTGCTTCATTCCTCCAATTAGTTGTACTGACTACTGCCCATTTCCCTACTGCTTAACAATGGACTGACAATCTCTTTGTAGATGCCCAGGTTCCCCATATCTAAAAAGCTTCGGTCTTCCATACTTTCTACCTTCATACTGTGGTGCCAAACTTTTAAGACTCTGGCTCTTATTCTTCCTCTTAATCATTTGTCGTCACAATCTGTTAGTGTGTGCACTTTATGATTCGCCCAACCAGACACTGACTTGGTGGCCTCAAACTGTACAGCATAGACAAGCGCATCCACTCTATTCTGGTGTATTGCCATTGTAACAGTTGTTGTAGTTCACTATCTCTGACACCATCAGTAAATATCTATCACCAATGTCATTCAGAAATTCTCTGGTCCTCTGTGATAGGCCAGTCTAACTAGCAAGTCAATACTTGGCTTCAAACTGTTCTGCGTAAGAGTTCTTGCTGTAAGGTGACACTTTCTGTAGTAGCTCTAAGGCAGATACTTGAAAGCAAGAATAAGTGAAACCAATAATATGTGCTTGCGACTTCAAATTGCCGAAGATATGTTGTCCAGTAGTGCTTCCATCAAATGTTGGGCCCTTGATATGAATAGGCATGACTCCAGTCAAAGTAACTCTCTATGTTACCTTATTTTGTGTACTGTTTTGGACTTTTCCTTTTTTGGTATAATCTGTTGAGCAATTTGATTTGAAACACAGGGTTGTTTTTCCATTGACTGTTCAGCTTCTGTTTTAATCTGTTATTTTACATTTGCAGTCCACTTCTCTACTACAGATAATCTTACCTCTTCCCCACTGAGATCACCATGTAATTCACCCACACCTCCACATAGTAGAACCCAACTCTGCAGCAGTATGCTCTTGCAATTGCCTTTGTTCCTATATCAGTGCTTTTATGTGTTCTGTTTCTTGCTGATGTTCTTCTTTTTGTCATTATATCTAAGCAAGGTTGCTATTAATGAACTAAATGAATAAGTATTACCTTCTTAGTCCGTCCTGTGGCTTCCTTATATAAATTTTAATGATGTAAAAACAACTTGTCTCAGAACTTATGTTCCATCATCAGATGTGTTTCACTCGTTGGAGGTCATCAACACATTAAGACACAACACATATTTAAATGCAAAAAACTAATTAACAATAGCGCGCGAAGTACACGGTGTGCACCGTACGGTGTAATATCCATACTGCCATCTGTTGTCATTGTTGTCTGTGCACTATCTGTGATGTGGGCTTTAGGCGTTCAGAGAATTGCATGCTGTATCATACAGTGTGTTGGAATGAAAATTCAGCAGGTCATTTAACAAATGCTTGGGATAAAATTTATACGCCTTATACACTTCAAACTCTTCGGCAGCACTCACGTTTCGGCCTTACTTGCAAACATGTATGGGTATAAGATTTCTAGCAAAATCTGTATAATTGTGGTTACTGTTACATTCAAACTGCCGCATTGAATGTAACAATGTGTGGCAGTTACATTAAAATTAAAATTTTTGTACATTTCAAAAAACCAGCAGTTTTACAAAAAAAGTAGTCCGTTCCTCGGTGTGGAACTGTTCGTAAGGTGATCACACTTAAAATGTTAAGTATAGTGGAATGCCATGTTGGTAGTATATATGTGTGAGGGTACAAAATTATTTTATAGGATATATATTATAACGCTATAATTTATTTTGTTTATATTATTTCTTTAAAATGTGAGTGAAGTTAAGTTATTTTAACTTTTATTTATTATTTATTAAAAATTGGATTACTGTTTGTTTGGGGACGGATGTTGGGTTTCGTTTTGAGTTGTCAAGATTGAGGTTACCAGACTCTCACCGTAGGTTGTTACGGTTGATGGAATTACTTATATTGTCGTCGTCGGGTTCTATCTTCTTATTCTGAAATAAAATTCTTTATTTCTATTTTATTTTTTAATAAAAGACAACTCACATCAATTAGGGAAAAATATCATTATTTATTTTCATAAGTTACTGCCTTCATTGTTCTAATGTTTATTTGGTACAATTCACAAGTCGATTCTTAATCTCAGTTCGATTCAGAGTTACATTTTCGATAGTTGTATAAACTCCTGGCTTCTTTTGACTGTTATTAAAAAGTACGAAATTCAACTAAGAAGTACAACATATTATAATTAAAATAATTCTTACTTACTAATAACAATAAAATTTAAATCAAGAAAATACAATGAAATAGTTGTTCAGTCTGATGTACGAGCACAATAGTTAGTGTCGACGCAGTGTTGATTTCGGTTGGCAGTGCCAAGATGGCGGACTGACGCTAAGGGACTACAGAGTTAATTTACCTCCCGACTATTTAAAACAAGTTTTTAAAATAAAATATAAGTCAATAAATTGTTCACTGATGTTGAATTGGTCTTTTCACTTTGGTTCTGATGAATAAGTGTTATGTGATTTAGTTCTGGTGTTGTATAATTATTACTAGTGTTAGTATATAATGTTCAGTCTCACCACTGTTGGTAGATAAATTTTATTTCTTTTTTTATAGATATTATTTTCTTCTTGTTTTATTAATATATTATTATTATTTCTTGGTTCTAGTTTGACACTGTTAATTATTTTACTTTCACTCTTCTTCTGACTTGGACTTTACTTTATCATATACTTTTTACACAGAGCAGCATAGATTAGTTCTTTATACTTTCGAGTCTAACAATCGAATGAAGAAATTCCTTATACCTTCAACGGGCTTGACCAAAATTTCTCATTAGTCAAAATCGTCGGGTTAGGAGGTCACATGACCTTAATTATTTAAGCTACAAAATTTTACATCTAGCTAAAATTACTACCTGTCTATTACATAATAAATCTCAAATTACTTTACAGTACAATATTCCTTATAACAAGACACCTCACATGGCATAGGTGTGTGTCCTAATAATTAATTTAACATTTTATAAAATTTCATCTCATAAGCCATTCCATGTAGCTTTTGACATTTCAAATCACATTAACATTCCATTAATTAATTAAAATGTTGCTTCTGACACTTAAATAAAGCATATATTAGTATTTATACCATCTTTTACTATTTATTACAGTGCTGTGATGGTTTAATAGTTGGATTTACAATAATTTCTATTTTGATATTGGCCAATTAATTGGTATTTCTCTATAGCACAAAGTTTCAATTTTAAATTACTGTGTGACCTTGTGGCTTGATACACTATTATTATTACATGCATTGAATTATCCATTATGTTATTATTGTCCATTGAAGTGATTCTGATAAAGTGAAGAACAAGATTGACATAAAACAAACATATTACCATAATGTTGGGCCATTATGGTCAAACTCAAACCAACTTGAAACAATAAAACTTTCTTTTAATAACTTCTTAATATCTATTGGTATAGTTGGTCAATTTATTATCACGTATTATTAAGTATTATTAACACCTGGTCAACTTAAACAATCTAACTCTTATTACCCCAAAATTAAGGTTTAACACTTTAATTTAAACAACACAAATGATTGTATTATTCCCTTCAGTTAACATTAAAATAAATTAAATTAACCTAAATCACCTTTTGGTCCTTTATAGGTTGAAGTCTTTTGGCAAATTGGTAATACACAGGTATATTGAATATCAGATATTTCTCACATTAAATATTATTATATGATCACACATTTGTAATATACTTTCCTTTTTGTTATTTTAATTTATTTAATTTTGTTTACTTTATTCGTCCGTAGTCCGGACACCATCTTTACTAGTTACCAACAATGAGATATAAAATTTACTTACCTTCGGGCCAGGTTCGGTTAGGTGAACGGAAAATAGCAGAACGGGTTATTTTCAGTAAATTACTCTTATATTTTTTGTTTACCAATGCCAATGACATTCCCCTTTTATTTTACTCATAACACTTGTACATAAATCCTGCTTCGAAACAAATGAAAACATCTATTTCGGGTTTTAACCTTTCTCATTGGTTTAGCAAGTTTAGGTATATTGTTTAGTTTATGTCATATTATATTGGGGTTTATACACTTATTGGGTTATGCTCATTATGTCGCATTACATATTACCTCTCCACGAAAACATGATTATTTTGTTTAAACCAAGTTTGGGGAAAATAATCTGTTATTTATTTTTTCACTCATAGTATTTTCTCATTTCGGTTTGATTGTAGGTACCTTTGATTCGGTTAGTACTTGGGTATACTATTACGTAAGTATTATTACCATTGTCTTTATTTATCACATATGGTCCAGTGTATAACAATAACAATTTTTTGGCTATACCTTCGATACTGCTGGGTTGTTGTCAATTCCTGATGAGGACAACATTATACTTATTTGGGTGAACTCCCGTTTTACTTTGTCTTTTCTTTCTCAATTCTGTTTTATGGAGCATCTTGTTATATATTCTGGTGATATCAATTTCTTCATCGGGTTCTTCAGGGAATTGGATTATTTTGGTAATATTCCTGGGTGGTGGTTTTAAAAACATCATCTGGTATAGGCAAACTCCCAGTGTGTTGTGGTATGATAAGTTGAGAAATGTTTCAGTATCTGAAATATATTCACTCCACTTTTTATGGTCATCATGACAATATGTGCGGAGAATTCGTCCTACTTCTCTCAGTACTCTCTCATCTGGATTGCAGCTGGGATGGTATATAGAGTTTTGTAAGTTCAGATGCCTTTGTTTATCACTTCCCTCTATCTTCTGCCTTTGAATTGGGTTCCGTGGTCGGTTACAATTGATTCTGGGACTCCAATATCGATCATGTATTTTTCAACAATGAGTTTAAAGAAAACCTTGGTGGATGCCTTACTAATAGGGTACAGTTTAGTATATTTGGTAAAATGGTCCCAAATAATGACTATGTATTTGTACCTGTGTCTCCCTCCACTTCGGGGAAAAGGTCCACAAATATCAAGGAACACTTTCTCTAATCTTCTGCTGGATGTTATGGTTATAATTGCTCCTTCTCTCTTCTCATTGTTTACTTTCACCATTTGGCATATACTACACTTCTTCACTGTTTGTCTCACTTTCTTATTTATACCTTTTATGTACAGATGTTGTAACGCCTTTATAACTTTCTCAAGTCCCATTTGTCCGTAGAGTTGATGATAGATTATAATTATTGATAATCATCTCCATTTATTTGGAAATGTATAGTTTCCATTTGTTTTCTTTAGTGGTTGGTTTTGTGAAGATCAAATTATTATGGATGTGGTAGAATGGCAATATCTTAAAATCATTGTTATTGATTCGTGTGGTAATGTTAGCAAGTTTTTCATCACTTCTTTGTTCTGCTTGGATTTGATTTAGTAGGTCTGCTAGCCCTTCCCTTCTCAACAATACGCTGTATATTTTTCCTATATCTTGTCTATCAATTTCAAATGTACCTTTATCCATGTTTACTCTTGATAGGGCATCTGCAACAGTATTTTGTCTTCCTGGCATGTACTCCCACGTTATGTTGTATTCTTGCAAGGCCAGAATCCACCTAATTAATCTTCCATGGCTTAATTTGCATTTCTGTAGGAATGATATTGACTTGTGGTCTGATCTCACTGTTAATGGGTAACCGAAGATATATGTCCGGAACTTGTTACAGGCG
The DNA here is from genome assembly GCA_034769895.1 of Magicicada septendecula. Lineage (NCBI taxonomy): Eukaryota > Metazoa > Arthropoda > Insecta > Hemiptera > Cicadidae > Magicicada > Magicicada septendecula. The sequence goes on from CM068369.1 coordinate 382,830,273, forward strand.
AACACCACACTTAATAATTCTTTTTCTGTGACGTTATAATTTCGTTCACTGCTGTTTAGTACACAACTAGCAAAACTAATTACTAAATGATTCCCTTCATCGTCTTCTTGGTAGAGTTCTGCTCTAAGGCTTACGTTACTTGCATCACAATTTATATAGAATTTTTTGCCAAAGTCTGGATGGTGAAGAATAATGCTGTCAAGGAATTTATTTTTAATTAAGTTAAATGTTTCATCATCATCATCTTCGCCCCATTTACATTTCTATTTTGAAGATAATAGGTGTTTAAATCTTGCCGTTAATTTCAAATAATCCTTCTGAAACTTCCTGTAATAGTTACACGCTCCAAGGAATGATTGAAGTTGTCGAATATTTTTGGGTTTGGGTAAATTTTGTATGAGTTACACTTTCTTTGGAGATATAGTGATTCCTGTCTACGATAAAATAAATCCTAGGAATTGCAGTGTATTAGTTATTAGATTAGATTTATCAAATTTGAGTGGTATATTATTTTCAGCTAACACCATTTCTATACGCTGGCAGTGCTCCTCCCATGTTGTAGAAGTTATTAGAAGGTCATCTACATAGACTGTTGTGAATTCTAACACTTCTCTTCCCTGAATTTGGTCCATACACTTCACAAAAAATGGCGACGGAGTTTACAAGTCCAAAAGGAAGTCATTTCAACTGGTAATTCCTACCTTCAAAAATTCATGCTAAATATTGGGGTGCAGTTCTACTTACCAATAGCCACACACAGCATCCCATATGCTCATGAATTTACATCCCTTAAATTTCTTCGATTTCTCCGTGTGAAGTTCTACCTTTAATAATGTTTTTTTATTTATTTCACGGGCATCGAGACTTAAATGTACTGCTCCATCTTTCTTCTGTATTGCAACAATTGGACTGGGGTAGGGAGATGAACTATATTCAATAATATCTTGATCCATCATGCTTTGAATTTCTCTCTTTACTGCTTGTTTTAGCGATTGTGCTATTGGGTACGAATTTTTATTAAAATTAACAGGGCTATTAAATTATAATTGACAAACGAAGTTCTTTGCCTTCCCTGGCAAATCGGAAAACACTCCTATACCTATTGTAGATACTGATTAGCTGCCTTTTCTGTTCATGGGTTATTTTACTATTACTGTTGGCCTGGAATGACTGAATTTCCTCTAGCTGTTGGTTCCATATGTCGTCTTCGGTGTAGGGTGATTCTTCATCTGGTGTCATTAATTCCTCCCTATAATTCCGTAGTAAGGTAAATGAATGTCGATAGTGAGGGGCACGCTTGCGGCCTATTATCTCACTTTACCATTCACCCTGTTCATTGTACAGTGTTATTTTGCCACTGCACATACGAGGTGCTATCGGAAAGTTCCCGGACTGTACTTGGCACGGCTGTTATACGTAACTGTACAACCTGGCGTCCCAGTGTCCGATTCCGTAATACGTAATGAGTCAGTCTGCCGAGTTTCATTGCATTGTGAGGTCGTGTTCGGTCTACGCGTTGTGTTTTGTAATCATGTGTTAATGTTCATTTGCTAATTTTATGATGGCTGATAAATTCGAGCAACGCGCGTGCATTAAGTTTTGTTTTAAACTTGGTAAATCGCCTACTGAAACTTTTGCAATGCTTTGAGAAGCTTTTGAAGAACATTCCCTACACAGAACACAGGTTTTTGAGTGGTACGCTCATTTCAAGGCCGGCAGAATGTCACGTGAAGATGATCACCGTTCAGGATGACCTTCCACTAGCAAAACGGATGAAAATGTTGAAAAAATTCGACAACTCATTCACGAAGACCGTCGTCAAACAATCCATGAGTTGTGTACAAGCGCCGGAATAAGCTATGGAAGCTGTCAAGAAATTCTAACTGAAAATTTAGGCATGCGTCATGTTGCTGCGAAATTCGTCCCTCGGCTTTTGTCTGTGGATCAGAAACAGCGCCGTGTTGATGTGTGCAGTGAACTCAGAGAAACGTCTGAAAATGACCCTACCTTCATCTCCAGGGTCATAACCGGTGATGAAAGCTGGTTTTATGGTTATGATCCAGAAACAAAACAGCAGTCATCACAGTGGAAAAGTCCACAATCACCGAGACCAAAAAAAGCACGGCAGGTCAGAAGTGCAACAAAAACCATGCTCATTGTGTTTTTCGACATCAAAGGCATTGTCCATTGCGAGTTCATGCCAGCTGGTGTTACAGTGAACTCAGATTTTTATTGTGACGTTTTGAGGCGGCTGAAACAAAATGTGCGACGAAAAAGGCCCAATTTGTGGGAAGACCAAAACTGGCTGTTGCATCACGACAATGCACCTGCTCACGCTTCACTGAAAACAACAGAGTTTTTGACCAAAAACAATATGGCCACCGTCCCACACCCTCCATATTCACCAGATTTAGCCCCCTGTGATTTTTCTCTGTTCCCGAAAATAAAAATTCACATGAAAGGTCACCGTTTTGACACTGTAGAAGACATTAAGAAAAAACGCAGGAGGTGCTTGACAGCCTTCAGCAAAAGACGTTTTTTGACACTTTCCAGGCATGGAAACAACGATGGATTCATTGTATCAATTCGCAGGGAGACTACTTTGAAGGAGATGGGAGCCATTAATGGCCTAGGTAAGCAAAAAGAATTTATTAGACCTAGTCCGGGAACTTTCTGATAGCACCTCGTATTAGTGACTGCTGAGTGTCGCCGTAGCATATCACACCCAATCATAACTTCAAATGGTAGACCCTGAGCTACCAAGAACACCATTGGAATCATATTGCCTTGACTGGATACCTCTAACATAGCTTGCTGTCGGATTGTCTTATTTGGCCTACCAGTAGTTCCCACTATCACCATATTACTCACTGGCAGTGTTGGTATATCTTCGTTACACAAATCTTTTATTCTACTTTACACAAAACATGATTATTTTGTTTTAAGAAGATACACTGACATACTATTATGCCTCTTATATGTAACACACAACAATAATAATCTATAGCATCAAAACAAAAGACATTAAAAAACAACTGTAAAATTCTTGTAAATTTCTCGGGCGTCTGACAGGAATATAAACTTTGAATCGTTATTAAAATTTTAAATCTTAGCAAATAATCTGCAAAAACACTATTATACTTTTTGTTAAATCAAGTTGTAAGTTTATTAATATTTTAATAAAATAATATTCAATTTAAGTAAACATGATTGTTTACAAGACAGCACCCATTCTAAATTGATTGGAAAAAAGTATTTGTAATAAAACTTAAAATTCCATATTACTTATTTTACTTCAACTAAATACATTTTCGTATTGATTTTATTTCACTAACTCATACTTCAGTTCTTTGTGAGTTGTTTCTTGGTTTTGAACAAAATAATTGTTTGTTTTTTACTTCTGTGTGTGTGTGTGTGTGTGTGTGTGTGTGATCTACCAGCAAAAACAAGTATTGTGCTGCAAATGGTGACAATCTCTGTGTACGCATGTATTTTACTTGGTTAGAGAACTCCTGTCCAGACATGAATGACTTAATGACAATAATTAAACATGGTTATTTAATCAAATTTGAAGTCTATAAAACATTTTGCAATTCAGACAATGTCATAAGAAGAAATGTACTTTCTTTCCACTGCCACCGAAGACGAAAATGACTTACTCTTGGGGTTTTATTAGCAACAGGAAATCAGCATCGACAACATCATCACCATCATCATCGTTGTCATTGTCTCATATATCCAGAAGCTGCACACACACACACACATACACACACACACACACACACACACTGCATAAAATCGACAGGTGATCACGTTTGACAGGCTAGAGCCTGTAAGCTTTGCCTGCACATACACTACTTAAAATTATTTTTAACATCTTTTCTCTATGAATTATTTACAACACTGCCATTGTTAAATATGCAAATATATGTGTTGTTACATATATTCCTCAGGTGTTATTGGATTTGAATGGTATTCGTATTTTATTTACATCTTCATATTATAATACTCACTTATTGGAATAATAACTCATGGATATGATTTAATAACATAATGATTTAATCTGTGTAACATAAATTCAATTATTGGAAAATTCCATTCGATACATAAGGTTGTCACAGGGTCGATATTTATCTCAGGATTTATAATTAAATAATTTTAATATATTTCGTGGGAATTCTTGTGGCTGCTACGAAAAGTTCCTTTGCATGTTGATTAATAATAGAGAGTACCTTTACAAACAATATATTACTTATAATCTAAAAATTTACACAAATTATATATTAAGTTACATACAAGTTTTGACGATATTCAATTTGTCCGTCTCAGAAAATAATGTAGTTTATCAATGTGTACAATAAATGTTTCCTTGTAATCACTGTTAGCTTATATATTGAATTTGGTTGCACTTTAAAATGTTGACTAGTGATTAGTGTTAGTGTAAATTGTTATATTGTCTAGTGGTTGTTCCTTGTTGAAAAAAAAAAATATTGTCAAATTATACTTTACACATCTAGACGATATTGCTGAAGGGTTCCTGGTCGTTTCTGAATATTTTTCTTGATTGTGTGTATTATTTGTTCATGAAAATGGTAGTGGAAGGATTATTATCTTCAATGATGGTCCTTCAGATCTTCTTTCACACACGGGTCATCTATTTTTGTATACTTTTAATTACCTCTAGACACGCACTATTCAACTGCTTTCCATCACAATTAACAATTAAGTGTTATTTCTTCTTTCTTTTAGTTACCTACTCATACAAATTTCTTAAATTTTGATTGGTCATTTATGTACAGTTTAAATGTTATAGGATCAACACCCATTACCTACATTATATTTTATAAATTACCTTTAATAGATAATTTTATTATTATACTCTAATTATATATGCAATGTTTATACAATTATTAATTAGATAATTATAAACAATTTGATACTAAACATGCCTCAGTTTATAACTGTAAAACCTTATTAATTTGAATTTCTATGATATGTGGTGGAAAAATTTTTATGGTTTATTGTAATTTCTACTTTGACTACCTGAGATAAATATATTTACATAAATTAACTGGTGACATAAAATCTTATAACATACAACAAAACTCTTAATAATAATAATTGTTTTTGACAGTTTTAGTTTATTTATACTGCTAAACTATTGTCTGTATGATAAACTAAAATTCTGTCTAATAATAACAATAAAACACTTTTCATACAAAAATAATTAACACTGTTTAACAGCAGTCTGTGTCACTATTTATATTCTGTCACTCATATAACTGTAAGGATTGTGTCCCTTTTTCTATCCTTAAAATATGTCGATACAATTTTAATTTATGATTAGGTACTCTTTATTGGGTTTGGTTGTTATTATTCAGGGTAAGTTGATTAGGCCTACTAGGTTTATTTATTTCACTTTTTTCTGTTTACTGCCCTATTCTACTGGGTTATTTCTGGGTTTCTGGATAATATTATATAAGTCAAACCAAATAGTTTTCCTTTAATTTGCTTTCAATTATTATTTCTTGTTTCTTCTCTGGATCGGATTCCACTATTATTTACTATTCTTTTGTAACATTTGTTTCGTTACAAATTGCCTCCCTTCAGAAGTAATTATTTCTGAACACTTCATTAGGTGTGAGGACATAATTACTTATGTTATTTTTCCTTTTCTTCCTCATGATATTTTTTCCTGGATTGTTGATTATAATCTTCTGAATTGCTACTATTGGGCTAGTATATGGTGATTCGCTATGCTCAATTATATCATTTAACAACATTTTATTAATTTCAGCTCTAACCGCCTCCTTCAATGAATATGGTATAGGATAGGATTTTCTGTGGAATTCTGCTGGTTCTTTAAATTGTATTCTACACTGATAGTTTTTTACTTTTCCTGGGTTTTCTGAAAATACATGTTTATACTTCTTATATATTATAATGAGATCTTCTACTTGTTTTACTGTCAAATTATTTGTGCCTTGGTGTCTAAACTCTCTTATCTCCTGTAATTTACTGTTCCACAGGTCTTCATTTGTCATATTATAGATTATTTTTCTGCATTGGGTGTCATTATTTAAAAAATTTAATTCCCTAACTTGGTGATGGGTACGGTTCAGAGGGGCACCATCGCTTCCTATTAACTCTGCCGTCCACATAACACCTTCTGAGTTCAAGGACACCTTCTCCTTGCTCAAATCAATAATGGCTGAGTATTTCCTCAGCATATCGCATCCGATTAATAATTCGAATGGTAGGCCGATTGCGACCAAACATATAATATTAATTGTAACACCTTTGCTTTCTATTTCCAATGACACTTGTTTCCTCACTGTTTTATTTTGACGCCCAGTGGCACCTATTAAAATAACATTATTGACAGGTAAGGTAGGTATTATATTTTTACTTTGTTTCTGTATTCTCTCCAGTTCAGCGTCGTTAATAAGTGATACATTTGCACCAGTATCTATCATTATTCGTGTAGGAATTCCTTCAATTTGAGCGGTTATGTATAAAATTTCATTATGCTGGTTGATTCTACTTGTCACCGTTTCCTCCAACAGTTCATCTCGAAGATTTTTTCAAATAATAATTGTAAATAATAGTAAGATTTTGACTGTCCGTCCTTAAACTTTGGTTGTTGTTATACTCCAAATTCTTTTATTTTCCATAATTAGTGTTTCATAATTAGTTGGTAGTAATTTGTTATTACTATGTTTTTGAATTTGGTGGTTTTTGTACTTCAAAATTCGTTTATTTTCCATAATTAGTTTTTCATAATTAGTTGGTAGTAATTTGTTATTACTATGTTTTTGAATTTGGTGGTTATTGTACCCAGTAGTTAGTAGCAGTAAGGGGTCGCGAGGGTTTATTACTGCCTCACTCCATTTAAATTAAGGCTATCATGATTATTTTCCGGGCATGACTGTTGATTTGCCTGGACTGGTGTGCTGGTTCCTGGTTGTTCAACCTCTCGGTTGTCTAATTGTTCACTTCCCCTTGATTCTCGGAAGTCCTCCTGGCTTCTACTTCTGACTCGGTTATAATGGTGACTCATCCCTCTGGGATTTCCTCTTTGATCATAACTGTTATTAAAACTGTTCCTCCGAGGTTGATGGTATCTCCAGTAATCCCCTTCTTCGGCACTGATGTAATTTATTCGGGGTCGGTACGAACGATTATTATTATAATTACCCTGATTATTATTGTTATTAACTCCTGAGTTACTCCTAAAATTATTATAATTTTGGTTTGTTCGGTAGTTATTATAATTATTGTTATTTCTATTACCCGGATGGTAATTTTGATTGGGCCTGTTGTTATCATTATTGTTAATTGGGTTTCGATTGAAGTTTGCTGGTTGGTTATTATTTGGGGTAAAATTTTGGTTGTAATTACGATCGTTGACATAACTATTCCGGTTATTCATGTTATTATATTGATTATGATTCATACCATGGTTATTATTTTTTGAACCGCACTGATCAGTTCGTTGTCTGCTTCTTTTGTAGTAACCCTCGTGTTCATAATTTTCTAATAAGTCAGCCATTGCGTGGACCGTTTTAATCTGGCTTCCCAGGCGTGCTCTGGCAATTCCTGTGTCGTAATGGTATGCCATTTTAGTTACTAGGGATTCTTCTGGTATTCTTGGCTCTAGGTGTCTCGCCAAACATACCTTTCCCCAGAAGTAAGTAGTTGGAGATGTACCTCTATTTCCATCATATCTTCCCTGACAAATGTTGTCCCTTATAATATTTTGTATAGCTTCGGACCAGTATTTTTCTTTAAACAGTTTTTTAAATTGGGCATAGTCCACTATCTCATTCCTGGTTGCTGTCCACCAGTTGTCCGTAATCTCCCTAAAATGCTCATCCAACATCTCTCTAATCGAGCTCCAGATAGTTATTCGATGTTTATTAAAATGTTCCTCAATTCTGGCCAGGAATTCCATGGGGTTTCTACGATAATTTTTGAAATTAATCCCTTCTTTGGGTTCATTTGTGGAAACATGAGTAATATTATTTGGTCTGGTTCTAATTAACTCAATTTCTTCTTGATTTTGGCGTACTTGACCAGTTAAATTGTTCATCGTAGTGTTAATATTGTCACACCTTTCTCCGGTTTGTTTCTGTAAATTAACTAAATTTTCTTGTTCCTTTTGTATTCCTTCTATTTGAATACGACTATTTTCTTGGACCTGGTCTATTCTAGTATTTATCACTGCTTCATTTTGTGTAATAGTTTCGTTAGCTTTTCTCAATCTCTCATTAGTGTCAGCTATTTCTTGCTTCCTTTCCTCATCGATTTTGTCCATCTTCTGGTTAATTGTATCATTGACTTGTTCAATTCTACCATTAATTCTTCTTAAATTCTCTTCATTGATTTGTCTGAACTCTTCCTTCATTTGGTTATTATTTTCACTTATAGTTTGTCTTAAAGTTTCATTAGTACTTTCTTTAATACTGTCGATTTTCTCATTTATCCGTTTTAAATTCTCGTTAGTGTCTTCTCTGTTTTGGTAAAATCTCTCCTCCATCTGTTTTATTAAGTTTTCACTCATTTTCTCATTTGTTTGTCTGTGATCTTCCTTGATACTATCAATTTTCTCATTTGTTTGTCTGTGATCTTCCTTGATGTTATCGAATTTTTCCTCCATTTGTTTTAATAAGTTTTGACTCAAAATTTCATTTTGTTTCCTTGAGTTTTCAGTGAATTCTTCCTTCTGCTTCTTCAAATCTTCCTTCGTTTGTCTGTTATCTTCCTTGATGTTATCGAATTTTTCCTCCATTTGTTTTAATAAGTTTTGACTCAAAATTTCATTTTGTTTCCTTGAGTTTTCAGTGAATTCTTCCTTCTGCTTCTTAGAGTCTTCTTTAATTAATTCCCATAGTTGTTGTAAATCCAGGCCTCCTCTGGCTTCCTCTCTTACTACCGTTTCTACATCCTCCACCGATGTTACTTCTTTCTCTTCCATCCTGACTTCCTTCTCTGCCTCCTTCGTCCGTTTCAATGATGTAGCCCTCTTACGCATCTTTATAATTTCTTGGAACTTATAGCAGTCGCCAGCTAAAAATTAGGAAATTAATTTGCTTGATTCAATTTCTTCACTTAATATTCCCTAATTTCAGCCTCACTAGTTGGTGCGCCAATTTATAATACTATCTTAATGGAATAATAACTCATGGATATGATTTAATAACATAATGATTTAATCTGTGTAACATAAATTCAATTATTGGAAAATTCCATTCGATACATAAGGTTGTCACAGGGTCGATATTTATCTCAGGATTTATAATTAAATAATTTTAATATATTTCGTGGGAATTCTTGTGGCTGCTACGAAAAGTTCCTTTGCATGTTGATTAATAATAGAGAGTACCTTTACAAACAATATATTACTTATAATCTAAAAATTTACACAAATTATATATTAAGTTACATACAAGTTTTGACGATATTCAATTTGTCCGTCTCAGAAAATAATGTAGTTTATCAATGTGTACAATAAATGTTTCCTTGTAATCACTGTTAGCTTATATATTGAATTTGGTTGCACTTTAAAATGTTGACTAGTGATTAGTGTTAGTGTAAATTGTTATATTGTCTAGTGGTTGTTCCTTGTTGAAAAAAAAAAATATTGTCAAATTATACTTTACACATCTAGACGATATTGCTGAAGGGTTCCTGGTCGTTTCTGAATATTTTTCTTGATTGTGTGTATTATTTGTTCATGAAAATGGTAGTGGAAGGATTATTATCTTCAATGATGGTCCTTCAGATCTTCTTTCACACACGGGTCATCTATTTTTGTATACTTTTAATTACCTCTAGACACGCACTATTCAACTGCTTTCCATCACAATTAACAATTAAGTGTTATTTCTTCTTTCTTTTAGTTACCTACTCATACAAATTTCTTAAATTTTGATTGGTCATTTATGTACAGTTTAAATGTTATAGGATCAACACCCATTACCTACATTATATTTTATAAATTACCTTTAATAGATAATTTTATTATTATACTCTAATTATATATGCAATGTTTATACAATTATTAATTAGATAATTATAAACAATTTGATACTAAACATGCCTCAGTTTATAACTGTAAAACCTTATTAATTTGAATTTCTATGATATGTGGTGGAAAAATTTTTATGGTTTATTGTAATTTCTACTTTGACTACCTGAGATAAATATATTTACATAAATTAACTGGTGACATAAAATCTTATAACATACAACAAAACTCTTAATAATAATAATTGTTTTTGACAGTTTTAGTTTATTTATACTGCTAAACTATTGTCTGTATGATAAACTAAAATTCTGTCTAATAATAACAATAAAACACTTTTCATACAAAAATAATTAACACTGTTTAACAGCAGTCTGTGTCACTATTTATATTCTGTCACTCATATAACTGTAAGGATTGTGTCCCTTTTTCTATCCTTAAAATATGTCGATACAATTTTAATTTATGATTAGGTACTCTTTATTGGGTTTGGTTGTTATTATTCAGGGTAAGTTGATTAGGCCTACTAGGTTTATTTATTTCACTTTTTTCTGTTTACTGCCCTATTCTACTGGGTTATTTCTGGGTTTCTGGATAATATTATATAAGTCAAACCAAATAGTTTTCCTTTAATTTGCTTTCAATTATTATTTCTTGTTTCTTCTCTGGATCGGATTCCACTATTATTTACTATTCTTTTGTAACATTTGTTTCGTTACAAATTGCCTCCCTTCAGAAGTAATTATTTCTGAACACTTCATTAGGTGTGAGGACATAATTACTTATGTTATTTTTCCTTTTCTTCCTCATGATATTTTTTCCTGGATTGTTGATTATAATCTTCTGAATTGCTACTATTGGGCTAGTATATGGTGATTCGCTATGCTCAATTATATCATTTAACAACATTTTATTAATTTCAGCTCTAACCGCCTCCTTCAATGAATATGGTATAGGATAGGATTTTCTGTGGAATTCTGCTGGTTCTTTAAATTGTATTCTACACTGATAGTTTTTTACTTTTCCTGGGTTTTCTGAAAATACATGTTTATACTTCTTATATATTATAATGAGATCTTCTACTTGTTTTACTGTCAAATTATTTGTGCCTTGGTGTCTAAACTCTCTTATCTCCTGTAATTTACTGTTCCACAGGTCTTCATTTGTCATATTATAGATTATTTTTCTGCATTGGGTGTCATTATTTAAAAAATTTAATTCCCTAACTTGGTGATGGGTACGGTTCAGAGGGGCACCATCGCTTCCTATTAACTCTGCCGTCCACATAACACCTTCTGAGTTCAAGGACACCTTCTCCTTGCTCAAATCAATAATGGCTGAGTATTTCCTCAGCATATCGCATCCGATTAATAATTCGAATGGTAGGCCGATTGCGACCAAACATATAATATTAATTGTAACACCTTTGCTTTCTATTTCCAATGACACTTGTTTCCTCACTGTTTTATTTTGACGCCCAGTGGCACCTATTAAAATAACATTATTGACAGGTAAGGTAGGTATTATATTTTTACTTTGTTTCTGTATTCTCTCCAGTTCAGCGTCGTTAATAAGTGATACATTTGCACCAGTATCTATCATTATTCGTGTAGGAATTCCTTCAATTTGAGCGGTTATGTATAAAATTTCATTATGCTGGTTGATTCTACTTGTCACCGTTTCCTCCAACAGTTCATCTCGAAGATTTTTTCAAATAATAATTGTAAATAATAGTAAGATTTTGACTGTCCGTCCTTAAACTTTGGTTGTTGTTATACTCCAAATTCTTTTATTTTCCATAATTAGTGTTTCATAATTAGTTGGTAGTAATTTGTTATTACTATGTTTTTGAATTTGGTGGTTTTTGTACTTCAAAATTCGTTTATTTTCCATAATTAGTTTTTCATAATTAGTTGGTAGTAATTTGTTATTACTATGTTTTTGAATTTGGTGGTTATTGTACCCAGTAGTTAGTAGCAGTAAGGGGTCGCGAGGGTTTATTACTGCCTCACTCCATTTAAATTAAGGCTATCATGATTATTTTCCGGGCATGACTGTTGATTTGCCTGGACTGGTGTGCTGGTTCCTGGTTGTTCAACCTCTCGGTTGTCTAATTGTTCACTTCCCCTTGATTCTCGGAAGTCCTCCTGGCTTCTACTTCTGACTCGGTTATAATGGTGACTCATCCCTCTGGGATTTCCTCTTTGATCATAACTGTTATTAAAACTGTTCCTCCGAGGTTGATGGTATCTCCAGTAATCCCCTTCTTCGGCACTGATGTAATTTATTCGGGGTCGGTACGAACGATTATTATTATAATTACCCTGATTATTATTGTTATTAACTCCTGAGTTACTCCTAAAATTATTATAATTTTGGTTTGTTCGGTAGTTATTATAATTATTGTTATTTCTATTACCCGGATGGTAATTTTGATTGGGCCTGTTGTTATCATTATTGTTAATTGGGTTTCGATTGAAGTTTGCTGGTTGGTTATTATTTGGGGTAAAATTTTGGTTGTAATTACGATCGTTGACATAACTATTCCGGTTATTCATGTTATTATATTGATTATGATTCATACCATGGTTATTATTTTTTGAACCGCACTGATCAGTTCGTTGTCTGCTTCTTTTGTAGTAACCCTCGTGTTCATAATTTTCTAATAAGTCAGCCATTGCGTGGACCGTTTTAATCTGGCTTCCCAGGCGTGCTCTGGCAATTCCTGTGTCGTAATGGTATGCCATTTTAGTTACTAGGGATTCTTCTGGTATTCTTGGCTCTAGGTGTCTCGCCAAACATACCTTTCCCCAGAAGTAAGTAGTTGGAGATGTACCTCTATTTCCATCATATCTTCCCTGACAAATGTTGTCCCTTATAATATTTTGTATAGCTTCGGACCAGTATTTTTCTTTAAACAGTTTTTTAAATTGGGCATAGTCCACTATCTCATTCCTGGTTGCTGTCCACCAGTTGTCCGTAATCTCCCTAAAATGCTCATCCAACATCTCTCTAATCGAGCTCCAGATAGTTATTCGATGTTTATTAAAATGTTCCTCAATTCTGGCCAGGAATTCCATGGGGTTTCTACGATAATTTTTGAAATTAATCCCTTCTTTGGGTTCATTTGTGGAAACATGAGTAATATTATTTGGTCTGGTTCTAATTAACTCAATTTCTTCTTGATTTTGGCGTACTTGACCAGTTAAATTGTTCATCGTAGTGTTAATATTGTCACACCTTTCTCCGGTTTGTTTCTGTAAATTAACTAAATTTTCTTGTTCCTTTTGTATTCCTTCTATTTGAATACGACTATTTTCTTGGACCTGGTCTATTCTAGTATTTATCACTGCTTCATTTTGTGTAATAGTTTCGTTAGCTTTTCTCAATCTCTCATTAGTGTCAGCTATTTCTTGCTTCCTTTCCTCATCGATTTTGTCCATCTTCTGGTTAATTGTATCATTGACTTGTTCAATTCTACCATTAATTCTTCTTAAATTCTCTTCATTGATTTGTCTGAACTCTTCCTTCATTTGGTTATTATTTTCACTTATAGTTTGTCTTAAAGTTTCATTAGTACTTTCTTTAATACTGTCGATTTTCTCATTTATCCGTTTTAAATTCTCGTTAGTGTCTTCTCTGTTTTGGTAAAATCTCTCCTCCATCTGTTTTATTAAGTTTTCACTCATTTTCTCATTTGTTTGTCTGTGATCTTCCTTGATACTATCAATTTTCTCATTTGTTTGTCTGTGATCTTCCTTGATGTTATCGAATTTTTCCTCCATTTGTTTTAATAAGTTTTGACTCAAAATTTCATTTTGTTTCCTTGAGTTTTCAGTGAATTCTTCCTTCTGCTTCTTCAAATCTTCCTTCGTTTGTCTGTTATCTTCCTTGATGTTATCGAATTTTTCCTCCATTTGTTTTAATAAGTTTTGACTCAAAATTTCATTTTGTTTCCTTGAGTTTTCAGTGAATTCTTCCTTCTGCTTCTTAGAGTCTTCTTTAATTAATTCCCATAGTTGTTGTAAATCCAGGCCTCCTCTGGCTTCCTCTCTTACTACCGTTTCTACATCCTCCACCGATGTTACTTCTTTCTCTTCCATCCTGACTTCCTTCTCTGCCTCCTTCGTCCGTTTCAATGATGTAGCCCTCTTACGCATCTTTATAATTTCTTGGAACTTATAGCAGTCGCCAGCTAAAAATTAGGAAATTAATTTGCTTGATTCAATTTCTTCACTTAATATTCCCTAATTTCAGCCTCACTAGTTGGTGCGCCAATTTATAATACTATCTTAATGGAATAATAACTCATGGATATGATTTAATAACATAATGATTTAATCTGTGTAACATAAATTCAATTATTGGAAAATTCCATTCGATACATAAGGTTGTCACAGGGTCGATATTTATCTCAGGATTTATAATTAAATAATTTTAATATATTTCGTGGGAATTCTTGTGGCTGCTACGAAAAGTTCCTTTGCATGTTGATTAATAATAGAGAGTACCTTTACAAACAATATATTACTTATAATCTAAAAATTTACACAAATTATATATTAAGTTACATACAAGTTTTGACGATATTCAATTTGTCCGTCTCAGAAAATAATGTAGTTTATCAATGTGTACAATAAATGTTTCCTTGTAATCACTGTTAGCTTATATATTGAATTTGGTTGCACTTTAAAATGTTGACTAGTGATTAGTGTTAGTGTAAATTGTTATATTGTCTAGTGGTTGTTCCTTGTTGAAAAAAAAAAATATTGTCAAATTATACTTTACACATCTAGACGATATTGCTGAAGGGTTCCTGGTCGTTTCTGAATATTTTTCTTGATTGTGTGTATTATTTGTTCATGAAAATGGTAGTGGAAGGATTATTATCTTCAATGATGGTCCTTCAGATCTTCTTTCACACACGGGTCATCTATTTTTGTATACTTTTAATTACCTCTAGACACGCACTATTCAACTGCTTTCCATCACAATTAACAATTAAGTGTTATTTCTTCTTTCTTTTAGTTACCTACTCATACAAATTTCTTAAATTTTGATTGGTCATTTATGTACAGTTTAAATGTTATAGGATCAACACCCATTACCTACATTATATTTTATAAATTACCTTTAATAGATAATTTTATTATTATACTCTAATTATATATGCAATGTTTATACAATTATTAATTAGATAATTATAAACAATTTGATACTAAACATGCCTCAGTTTATAACTGTAAAACCTTATTAATTTGAATTTCTATGATATGTGGTGGAAAAATTTTTATGGTTTATTGTAATTTCTACTTTGACTACCTGAGATAAATATATTTACATAAATTAACTGGTGACATAAAATCTTATAACATACAACAAAACTCTTAATAATAATAATTGTTTTTGACAGTTTTAGTTTATTTATACTGCTAAACTATTGTCTGTATGATAAACTAAAATTCTGTCTAATAATAACAATAAAACACTTTTCATACAAAAATAATTAACACTGTTTAACAGTAGTCTGTGTCACTATTTATATTCTGTCACTCATATAACTGTAAGGTTTGTGTCCCTTTTTCTATCCTTAAAATATGTCGATACAATTTTAATTTATGATTAGGTACTCTTTATTGGGTTTGGTTGTTATTATTCAGGGTAAGTTGATTAGGCCTACTAGGTTTATTTATTTCACTTTTTTCTGTTTACTGCCCTATTCTACTGGGTTATTTCTGGGTTTCTGGATAATATTATATAAGTCAAACCAAATAGTTTTCCTTTAATTTGCTTTCAATTATTATTTCTTGTTTCTTCTCTGGATCGGATTCCACTATTATTTACTATTCTTTTGTAACATTTGTTTCGTTACAATATACGTAATTATTCACATAACAATACGTTTTAAAACGGCTTCTTATAATAAAAGATTTAATAGAACATAGTAAACACTGCCATGGAGGGATACAAAATTCTGCCACCTTTCTTTGGATGTATTGTTCTCCGTTGACGATATCCTGTGTCACATTTACGTGCTTTTTAGGAAGAGGCTATATAATGTAATGGCCACTTAGACCGTTATGCAAAATTTAAAAATTAGGCTACTTAACCTAGAGGAAGCGAAAAGTGTGCTGGAGCCCAAACAGAGTGACAGGATTTGCAATCACACTCTTGTAACAAGTAACAATGTTTATTAGTGCTAACATGTGACACATTGTTATGATCATGAACCATTTTCTTTAAGAACATTAATTTAAGTTATTACAAAATATTCAGTTAAAAGTTTTTTAAACACCTGGAGTTCTTGATGTAAGTTTTTATGAGTTCTCAAGATGTATAACGTGAACACCAGGGGCCCAGTCTATTGAGTAGATGTTGACTGAAGGGTAATAATTAGAACGCTCCCACCTGTACTTTTGTCGAAAAACTCAACCGGCACCATGCTGGCCAGTGTGCCATGAGTACTGCAGACTGCCCTTAGAGTGTGTTGAATCTCCAGCGAGTCTCATTCCGGGCAGATGTCGGTCCTTCGGTGTTCTGCTGGATGAGTATTCCTGGGCCTGACGGCTCAGGGAGCATCCTGGTGCACTGCTCTGCGGATAGTGACAGGTGTTGATGTTACTACCTCTGCTACCCCTTTCTCCTGGCTGGTGCGGGGCCCTATAACATTTTTATTTGGAGATTAGCCGTCAGTCAATACACCCACCCATACACTCTCTCGCCTCGGAACAGACACCACACTCACTGTCACAATTTTTATCAACATTTTATTTGCTTATTTTATCCAGTTATAGTCATTACTATTAATCTTTTACTTTTAACTTTATCAAAAGACAATTAAATACAATGTCACCACGTGTTTCCAGACCGGAAGTAACATGTAAGTCAATTTTGCAGTACAAAGGTTTTACAATGAAATAGACTTTACAGATGTCGAGGCCACACACACACACACACACACACACACACACACACACAACACATATTCCATCATTAAATAACATAGAATAATATAATTGAGTCTAACCTGAAAGCCCTTTACTGGATTATGAACTCATGTGGAAAGATTTACTTAACCCTGAGCCATCAGACTGTTGAAACACTCTCCCTGAAGTTGACTTACTACCCTTTTACTGACTTAAAATCACATACACGGAGCTTAAAATCAACATGTGTTCACTTTGACAAGCTACAGCTTGTAAGCTTTCCCTGCACATACACATAGCACTACTTAAACTATTTTTAACAACTACTCTGTATTAATTATTTACAAAAATTCTAGTGTGGTTAATATGCAAATTGTGTGTGTGTGTGTGTGTGCCATTCACCATTCAATTACATACACATTTGGTTATAAAAATCTACTATTCTTCCTATGAAGAGTAATACAATACTGTAATCAGACATAGGGTAAGGTTAATTTTTGCAAGCCGAAAGCTACCTCACAGATAGAACATGATTTTTACCACTATTTTCTACTGCTTCAGTGTTCCAGTTATGAATTATTACAGTTGTGTATTCATTTGTTCCAGTGTTACTTATTTACACCCATGAATAATATCTGTGAAGAAGAGGATTCTACTCTGGATTGTGAACTATATAGGGGAAAGTCAATTCAGAATACTCTGGGAGACCATCTGTCACCACACAAGTTAATACATTCTGGCATTAAGAAATTCCATTGCAATGTTTGTTCAAAATCATTTACTCATTCAGGCGATTTGTCAAGACACAAGTTCATACATTCTGGCATTAAGAAATACCAGTGCGATGTTTGTTCAAAATCATTTACTCAGTCAGGCAGTTTGACAAAACACAAGTTAATACATTCTGGCGTTAAGAAATACCAGTGCGATATTTGTTCAAAAACATTTACTCAGTCAGGCAGTTTGTCAAAACACAAGTTAATACATACTGGCATTAGGTACCAGTGCGATGTTTGTTCAAAATCATTTACTCTGTCAGGCCATTTGTCAAGACACAAGCTAATACATTGTGGCATTAAGTACCAGTGCGATGTTTGTTCAAAATCATTTACTACGTCAAATTATTTGTCACTACACAAGTTTGTACATTCTGGCATTAAGAAATACCAGTGCGATGTTTGTTCAAAATCATTTACTCAGTCAGGCAGTTTGACAAAACACAAGTTAATACATTCTGGCGTTAAGTACCAGTGCGATGTTTGTTCAAAATCATTTACTACATCAAAGTATTTGTCACTACATAAGTTCATACATTCTGGCATTAACCTTTTCGCGGCAGGGAGTGGTGAGCGACCTTGGTAACGGAACAGCTGACAGCTGTCGCAGCAGCGGGGCACTTGTAGGCTAAGCAATTACAGCGCTCTTCCTGCTGCTTACACTAACTCAAACTTTACATATTTTAACGATTATTTTGCTTTATTTAAAAGTTTCCATCATTTTTGATGCAGGCTTTGGACTGCCGCTGGCTGAGTTAAAAACTTTTTTAAATTTAATTTAATTTTATTTTTATTTTTTGTTATTTTGTATTTATCATAAAAGCTACAATTACTACATTAAATTGTTAAAACAGTGTTTTTAATTTTTATATCTAATAATTTTCTAACGTAAAAAATCTGCAAATTTACGTCAAATTCGGTGTAATTTTTCAAAACATGGCACCATGCAAAGTACATCACACTTTTTGCATCTAATTTGGGTCATTTTTCGTTGCAAATGAGATGCACAGACCACGCATCATCTTTGGGGTATTTCTTTTTTTTTTCTGCTCCTGGAAGAAATGCTGGGTAACGACCATCTTTGTGTTCCAGTCGAAATGGAGACTCCTCTTCTCTTGTTCTTCGTCCACCCGTATTTTTTTCTAATTCCACATGAAATTTATCTAGCAACTGGTGGATAAGTTCTAAATGAAATTTAGCAAAGGGCGATTTTTGTTTTTTGTGTATTTCAAACATTGTTTTTGCATTGAGCACACAAATCCATCACATGAAACAAAAGTTTTTTACTTTTCTTTTATAAAATTGCTAAACTGCTATAATTGTTTTATTATTTAGACAAAGCTTTTCGTCATTACTGACATCTTCAGGTCTTAAACAACCTGATTGTTGTTTAAGACCTGAAGATGTCAGTAATGACAAAAAGCTTTGTCTAAATAATAAAACAATTATAGCAGTTTAGCAATTTTATAAAAGAAAAGTAAGGATGGCTGCTAATTTAAACAATACGAAGAAAAAGTTTTTTATACCACTATTGTTTTACGTATGCACTGTACTAAACTTAGCATCATGTCTGTTTTGTCCACGGCAACTATTGATTTATTATAGTCTACCACACACGCGGGTTTAATTTTTTTTGGCCCGTTGTATGTTCTTTTTTGTCAGTTTCTACCATCTGTGGTCCATGCACAGTAGGAAGCATCCAGACTTCTTTGTTGTCCATCCATTTCAGTGCAAGAATTGTTCCAGATGACCTGAACTGTATTTCACCTTTTTTCAGTTTCTCAGACATCGGTGGGACGTTTTTTCTATTTTTTTGCACTGTATCGATGGCATTTGTCAATTTTTCATTGAGCCATAAAAACAAATCAGGACTCGAATACCAATTATCGAGATAAATGGTGTGACCATGGTTCAAATACAGCAACAACAAACTTACAACATCACCTGATTTTCCCCATTCAGCGTTTCCAGACATAATTTCTGTTCCGGCACCAGTGTAGATAATGTAATCAATAATATAATTGCTTTCTACATCACAAAGAACAAAAATTTAAAACCAAAACGGCTACTTTTTTGGGTATATACTGTTTGAATTGGAGACAACCTTTGAATAACAACAAACTTTTGTCAATTACTAAATTTTCAAATGGATTTAAGGCCTCTCTAAATTTTTGTCTTGTGTTCGACTGTAAGCCATATTTTTACAAGGCTGTCTTGAGTAGGGTTCGAATTGTCACAAAAATGTAAAAGTTGCAGAATTAGTTTAAATCGGTCCCTAGACATAATTTGAGGAAATATCGGCGTCAGTAGTAGCAAATCTTTTGCCCAATATTTGTCTATTGGCATCAGCAGTGAACACGCCAAAAAGCAATAAAATTCTGCAGGCTCTATATCTTTCCATCGGGACAATCGGGATGGTAATGTTGTCAATTTTGTGGCAACAAATTTGTAATAATTATTTATTTCTGTGCAAATGACAGAAATAAATTCTAAGGGAAAAAATCTTGAGTTGCCGTGTCTTCGAAACTAATTCGTAACCCGCTAACTGCTTTACCAAAAGAGTGACGTTTTGTCACAGGATTGTTGGCCGACCAATTGAAAATTCTTTTTCGCTTCTGAAGATTTCTTCTTCTCCTGCTGGTGTTTTATTTTTTGATGATGCTGCACGTGGTGTTGAACGATTATGAGAAGGCCTGGGAGCATCCATATCTTCGTCTGAGAAAATGTTGTCTTCCTCATCACTACTCTTCATCAATAGATCCATAACTTCCTTCTCAGATAACTAATTCTATGCCATTGTAAACACAATGTTCACACCTACTGTTTGCTAAAGAGGAGCACAAACAAGACTGAATAGATGCCCGACAGACAAAGATGCACCATACCTTGCACGCAAAGTTGAGAACAATAGCCATGATAGGGAATTTGAAACAAAGTCTCATATGCACTAAAAACAGACAGAAAGTAACGGTACCGGAGCAGCCAGAGTTGAGAACAATACCCGTAGTAGGGAAATTGAAACAAAGACGCATACACACTATATCGAGTGTATGTCAAAACAAAAGGTGCGTAGGAAGGCTAACAGATACTACTAACGGCAAAAATAAATATATGTCAAGAGCCGCGAGTCGAAAACTCCGTGAGCATACATGTATGCCCAGAGCTGGCTGGGCTTGCCAGCAGCAGGGCAGAGCCGTCTCGGCCTCTTTCCTGCTGGGCATACATGTATACCCAGACCCGTGAAATGGTTAAGAAGTACCAATGAGTTGTTTCTACAAAAGTATTTAATTTGGCATAGCCTGTTGTGTTATAGATAACATGCTGGCATAAAAAATAACAGTGATGTTTGTAACAAACTTTTCTGTTTGTACATTTTCAGTGTAAATTAATCCATTATACTATTACGAACCATTACTGTGTGGTATGTAAGAATAGTTTCTATTTCACAAGAAGTTTTACCAATGTAATAAATCTTATGAATATAATGTTTTTAAACAGAAACCCTTAAACAAGCATAATTATACAAATAAATTAATTTATGCTGTAATATTGCCACTGCAATTATGTAATATGTCTATAATATTTGTCACTACAAAACAGTAGTGAAATTTGTAACAAAATTTTACCGTACAAATTAAAATCATGAAATTATACATTGTAATGTAGTGTGACATTATTGATACAAATTTATCATCTAATTAAATTTATCACTGCGTGAGTTACAGTGATATATGTATGTTTAGTTGAAATAATTTGAAAGTCTTTGTTTCTGGCCATACATAGATTATACTTCTCACACAAGATTTTTGTCTGGCTGCTACAACCTTCACGATGACAGAGTCCTGGGGTCTTAACACATCTGCGTTAGTGCTTGACGAAATGATTCGCGTGGGTATGTCCCCTAAGTTAATGTAGCTTGGCATTTCACAACTTGTAAGTTCTATTTAAAGCTCATAGGTTATTTCATCTAGCATATTTTTGATTGCTGCACACATACTGTTTTTTTACAATTCAACATTAGTTCAGTGCATTACTGACAGATGGCATTGTATTCAAAACTGCTAATTTCCGATGCTTTACATGTCAATGTTTGTAACGGTTTCTTGTTGTGAACTACACATTTGGTATAGTATTGGCATGTGGAGTGTTTGAATTTTTGAGTGATTTTTTTTGTAATTTTATATTACAAAGTTACTGATAACTTCTTGACTGAAGATAAAATATTATGGTAATTTAATTTCAAATCTGGATCTGAATTGAATAATGTAGAAAATGAAGAGACATTTTGATCTGACAATACAGGTTAGCCTACATAATTTGAGGTTACTTCATCTCACTGTTTACTGCTGGTGTCCAAGATAATGAACTATATAAAGTGTTACAAATGGCAAGACACCAGAATAGTGCAGATGCCTTGGTACATGCTTTGTAGTTTGAGGCCACCAAATCAGCATCTGGGTGGACAAGTCATAAAGTGCGCGCTTAAAGATCGCATTGGCACAGACGAGGAAGAAGAACAAGGAACAGAGATATGATGGTCAGCACCACAGAATAAAATAAGAAAGAACGGAAGACCAAAGTGTTATAGATGTGGGAAACTTTGACATCTATAATGAGATTGTTGAGTTAGAATTCAGCAGCAGGGAAACAAGCAGTAGTCAGTACAACGAGGCATGTGCTGACTAACTGGAGGAACGAAGCCCCTAGACAATATGCAATTTCTACACTTCAGAAAAACAGCGGGAGCTTGGTGGTTACCGAACTCGTTCAAGAAAGGCCGACCTCGATTACAGTTGACACAGGCGCAACAGTTTCCATTGTGCAGCCCGACATGGTGAAAGATCTCAAGCCAATCTGGCGCTCTTGCAGCTTGCAAACAGATACTAGACGGCCTATAAAAGTGTTTGGAAAAGTGGAGATACACCTACGCCTTGGTCAGCTTGAGTTTAATCACCAAGTACTTGTTGCAGATATTGTGGATGAAGCAATTCTTTGTGTGGACGTTACGAAAGCATACGGATTTATAGTTGAAAACAATGTCTTGAGAATCGGAGGAGAAGCGGTAATGCTCTCCACAATGACTACATCAGAAAAATCGATGGACATGATAAACCAAGTGGCCGTAACTGTTCTGCTAAACTCCGAAAAGATCATTTTTAGAACTGAGGTAGATACAGTAAATTTGAAAGTTAAGGGCATATGCGCAGAAACCAATTTATGGATGGACGAGTCCACTTTGAAATTGTGAATGGCGGGAGGGTAAGGGAGAATCAGCTGGTGTGCAAGTGAAGGTCTTGCCAACTTTGCGTGTGATGTTTTAGTTACCCGTACATTGTTAGTTACTGTATGACGTACTATCTCAGTCTTGGATTTGTTATTACTATTTATTATTAATTATGTAATTGTTTTACAGTCACTCATTTTTATTAGTTATTTAATTTTTTAGTTAATTTCTATTGGTAGTTTTTATTCTATAATTACTGTGACAGTACAAAATGGGTATAATTATTTTAATATTGTGCAATAATACGATCTATGTAAACTGAATAAAATATGACTTTCAAAATTGGAATGGTATGAATCAGCCAGTGTGACGTAGGCATTACCGTCACAAAAATAAATAAACCTAACCATATATGGGCACGAATTTTTATCGATCCGACTGACGTCAGAAGAATATCACAAAATGAACACGTGTTTGCAATACTGAAACAAAATCCGAGCGTCTACATCTCCAAACTGTAGGTTGTGTTAACCCCAGTCCGCGGACAAAGTCGATTTAGGCCTTTAAAAAGTGAAAAATGTATTAAAAACCAGTATAAGCAAATCTCTACAAGTGTCAATGTAATTGAAAAAGTTAACTAACAGTTTCGAACAGTCTTCGTGAGTGTTGGAGTAAAAAGTTTTGAACGAGCCATGGTGCAACATGTGGAATAGCTGCTACAGCTAAATACTTGCAACTAGATCAACTGACCGACAAGTAATAACTATATATCTATTATTCAAATATTGCATTCAGAAAAATGAGATCTCAAATTAAAAGGGGGTTGTAAATGAACGAGTGATAGAGAGTGAAAGCGAAGTACTGGTTGGCCTTCATTAAAGTTAAGTAAATTTAATTTGATCTAATAGTGATTATGTATGTTCATTGTGGTGTGATTTGTTAATCACCAAGTAAATAGGGGAACACCCTTTGAATTTATAAAATGAAAATAAATAATAATTTCAATTTCACCATGACCACGTGTCTAATGTAGTTATTGCGCTGAAACCTAGTCTGTTTCCATCGTCAAAATCATGCCTAATCGAACTTTAAAATCTTCTGAGTCAAGGGAAACAAAGTGTTCAAATTAAGCAAGCGTTATTTAAAAGAGTGAAATGGTTTGCATATGGTAACCGCAAATATGCTGGCGACCCTGGAATCTATTGAGGAAATGTAAGGTAGGTGCGAGGAATAAATCGCCAAGGTAGGTAATATTTGGGGGGGATGTTTGAAAAAAGTTAAATGACTACAATTGGCGACACTGCCAGGATGTTTTAAAAAGAATTGTAAGTTATTTTACATTACGTATTATTGTAATTATTTGTGTTATCATACAGTAACGAGATTTGATAAAATGGATACTTCTCTTTCAACTAGCAAAGACAGGAAAGTTATTCATAGTAAAGCATGGGAAGTAATAATACACAGTTTTTTGTTGTCTAGGATTAAAAAGATTCTTGCAATTAAATTAATACGGAGAACGCGTTCCTTTATGTAATTATAGACTGTAGAGATAGTCGAGTGTAATTAAGGAGTGGAAGTGTACAGTTTGCAAATTCCATTGCGATAAGAATGGTCAGAAAGGCTGTAGTTTTTTACATCTCAACAGTACACAGTGACAGAATCAAACAACACTCATATATGTTTATAAAACATTCTGATATGTAACAGCAACAAATTCCGATAAGTGTGAACAGTACATATCATTTGCTTGATTTGTATAGTAATACAATTACAATATTATTATTATTTGATTTATGTCGGAAACAGTAAACGTATAATTCTTTTTTTTAAGCCAACTGTGTGACTGTAGGCACACGCACACACACACAGATAGAGGTTCGTGGTGACACATTTACAAACAAACCTTAACAGTTGTGAGTTTTTGTTACTATTAGAAACGATATTCATAGGTTGGCAACAGCATCGCTGATAACAACAATTCTCTTCCCACATCTCACAGTGACTCCCTCCACATCGCCTTTTCCCTCTGATGGTGTTTCGCGCATTTCCATGCTCTTAACTTTCAATTTTGCTATACTAGGGCCAACCAGTGCTCTATATTCAAACCCCATGTAGTCAGCACACGGGGCATACTAATTGCCAGACGTTTAGTAAAACCTGATAAAACTGGAAATGTACTCATTAGAGTGGCAAATATTTTGGATCAAGCTGTCACATTACAACGCAATACGCTCCAAGGCAAATTGATTTCTGTGGTCTGGGTAGCTGGAATGACACAACAAAGACCCAGTGCTTCGGATAAT
The DNA here is from genome assembly GCA_034769895.1 of Magicicada septendecula. Lineage (NCBI taxonomy): Eukaryota > Metazoa > Arthropoda > Insecta > Hemiptera > Cicadidae > Magicicada > Magicicada septendecula. Next base: position 382,855,532 of record CM068369.1, read on the forward strand.
TCCAAATTACCAGAGGGACTGCAGGAATTATTGAGCAGATCTAACAACCTCTCAAGTGGTGAGGTAAAAGAAGTCAGACGGTTTTTACATGAATTCAAAGATTCCTTTGCAGTTCGGGAACAGTCATTGGGAAGAACCTCTCTTGTACAACATCGCATCAATACCAGGGAGACAGCACTGATACGCCAACCTCCTTGAAGGCCTCCATTAGCTAAGCAAGATGAAATATCTTGGTTAGTACAAGACATGCTGACAGAGGGAGTAATCGAGCCTTCGACAAGTGCTTGGTCTTCTCCGGTAGAGTTGGTAGTGAAGAAGGATGGTGGATTGTGTTTCTGTGAAGAGTACTGGAGGCTGAATGATAATACAAAGAAAGACTGCTATCCACTACCTTGCGTTGACGATACACTCGGAATGCTGTCCAGAGCACAGTGGTTTTCCACATTGGACCTGAAGAGTGGATATTGGCAAGTGGGTCTTCAGCAAGAAGACAAAGAAAAGACCGCTTTCTCGACCCAAGTGGCTTATTCCAATTTAACGTCATGCCATTTGGACTCTGTAATGCACTGGCAACATTCGAAAGATTGATGAACCTGGTACTCTGACGACTGACATTGAAAACTTGCCTTGTTTATTTAGACGGTGTCATAGTCATCGGGATAACTTTCAAAGACCATTTGGAAAACCTTAAGGTTCTGACTATAATTCACGGTGCCCAACTAAAGCTGAGCCCAAAGAAGTGTTCTCTATTCCAGAAGGAAGTACAGTACCTGGTTTCGGCAGCAGGTGTTAGAATGGATCCTAATAAAGTAGACACCGTAAGAGACTGGCCAGTGCCGAAGAGTAAACACGAAGTTCAGAGTTTCCTGGGGTTATGATCATATTACAGACGTTTTGTGAAAGGCTTTGCAACTATTGCTAAACCACTACATGAGCTAACAGAAAATAAACAAAACTTCTAGTGATCAATAGTCTGATCAAGCATTTGTAACTTTGAAAATTGTATATATGTTCACAGCCAATTCTCGCTTTCCCCGTTTCCGAAGGGAAGAACATCATAGACACAGACACAAGCAATACTTGTGACGATTTTAAATATATCGAAAATCGCACAAATTAAAATTTTTAATTTTAATAAGTAAGAGTATCATACACCCTTACCTATACCCAGATTCCTGAATCAACTTGAAATTGTCCAGTACCAACACGCCAAGAAAGGTATTAAGTAAAGAATAATAATAATAATAATTACGTTAATTATTAAAAATGCGACTATATAAATAAAGAAATCCCTAAGTCATAATAAAGTAAACAAAGTATTTACATTCTAATTAATGAATAATTAATTATATATAAAGTACGAACTATTTTCTTAGTGTGTAAATACGCACCAGCTTACTGAGCCCTCGCCCCTAAACTATACGCGCATTCGCCAGTAGAACTTCGTCATGAAAAGATGTGAGTTGTGTGTTGTCTACATACACGTAAGTGTATGGCGTTAAACGTAGATTCAACGTGAGATGATTTTATTTTGAATAATGTAGTGTGTGTAGAGTTAGTGAGAATAAGCAGAAAGGAAAAAGTAGCCAACACATCTCTTTTAAAAATATAAAACTGTAAGTTGTAAGATATGTAACTACCAGACTTTAGTACTGCAAAGTAAGAACTATAATTAAGGTGTAAAATGTGAACTACAAAATCTGGACGAAGAAAAGTGAAACTACAACAGTATGAACTTCAAGTAAAAAACCGATCGTCGAGAGCAGACATAATCAACCCGATGTAGATTCAAGAGGAACCACGTACTCCACCCATGGAAGATGACAGGAGATGCCCCAAGGACCCAACAACAACCTCATATTAAATTCAGGTGATATCCAACCACAACATTTGTATATTTCGTCTTAATAAGAGAAGTAACAAAAGAACACTAAAGAACTTTAACAAAAGAAACTAATAATGTAAAGAAGAAATTATCAGATTTGTAATGAAGTAATAGTAACAGCAATATATAGATAAATGTAAGATAATAATGTAGATTACCACCAATATTATTCTTCAAATAATTTGGTTGAAGTTTATGATAAATTAATTATTTTGAGAAAGTTCAGACCCGGATCCGAGGTATTTAAAACTAACATCTAGATAAGTAAATTTTTGAGATAAAAGGAATAATATACTTAATATCGTTAAAGCAGTAAAGGCAGAATTTAGTAAAGTAAATTTTATTAAAAAAAAAGAAACAAAGTCAAACATAATATTTGAATAGTAATAAAGAGATGTTTTCGCTAACACCAAGTGAGTGAATAAATTTGTGCAAACCTTGTCAATTTCCTATGTCATAATTGTGTTGTAATTTGTTGGTAAGGAGGTTTTACTAACAACGGCAGCTAGTTTGATTAACTGGTAAAGAATTGAACTAGTTCCCGACTTTTGTGTTGTCTTAACAAGGGAGACGGCACATACTGGTCTAGGAGCAGTTTTGTCTCAAGTGCAAAATGCTGAAGAACGAGTAATACCATATTACAGCAAACACTTACTAAACCAGAGAGAAGTTATTGCGTTACAAGGAGAGAGTTGCTGGCAATCGTCCGAGCTTTGGAACACTTCCATAAATACCTCTAAGGAAGGGAGTTTTCACTACACACCGACCATGCCGTGCTTGCTTGGCTCTTGAGATTTAAAAATACAGAACGCCAGTTGGCAAGGTGGCTTGAATGTCTGCAAGCGTACTTCAAGGTATAACATCTGCAGGGACACCTGCATAGTAATGTGGGTGGCTTATCACGAAGACCGTGCCCGGAAGACTGCCGACATTGCCACACAAAGGAAGAACAAAATGCCAGTGAACATGTTCCCATTACAGTAGATTTCCTGGCACACGGCTGGAAACCATCTTTCGATGGTTGCTGACAAGAACCAAACAGACTGGGACCAACGTATGCCACAATTCCTCATGGCGTATATAGGTCATAAATGAATCGCTTGATAAAGAGGACGGCTAAAGATTGCCAGTGATAAAATGAAAACTCTGTATGACATTCGCAGCAATAGTGTGGGTTTCCAAGAAGGAGATCAGGTCTGGTTGTTCAACCCAAAGCGCTGGCATGGTCACTCAACTAAGTTTCAGATTAACTGGGAAGGACCCTACACTGTGAAAAAAAGAATCAACGATGTTGTCTATAGGATTCAACAGGAAGGACAGTGAAAGTTCAAAGTCATCCACCTGGATCGTCTGGCCAATTATTACTTCATAGACGGTTTGCCAGTTCGGGACGAACAGGCTTAAGGAGGAGGCAGTGTCATGACATTACAGAATAGTCTACGTGTTTATCGAATGTTGCAGAGGAATCCTGCTGTAATCTGTGGTGTAGGTGTATCTCGACGCATTAGCTAGACTGTGACAGAAACCGCGCGAACTGTGTCAAGGCCGCAATGAATTACGCTCTAATGTTTTCCTTTATTGTTAATGCACAGTATAGAATATTCTAGTATTTGAGTGGGGTATAAATACAAGTACTCAACAACGATCAGTTTCAGTTTGAGTTGCGATATATCTCAGTGAGGTTCGGGTATTGTGGCAAAGTGTTACGTGTTTTATGTATTGTGCGGGACGATTGTTGTCGACAAGTGTGTTTTATATTAGTAGACATTTTTATTGCGTGTGAACAATTTTTATTTGATTTGTTATAAGAGACTGCCTTGTTAATTACAAACTGGGTAATTGTGATAATTAAAGCTGGTGATTAGTGACGTAATTGGTGTCTTGTACAGTAGACTCTCAACTATCCGACCTAATGTGGCGGTCGGCCGGGTCGGATAGCAAAGAAGTCGGATACACCGGAGCCGTAGGCATACCAGCCTCTGTAAGGTCAATGACCGCCACCCTATTGCGTTGAATGTACTTGTTGCTATTTGGATGCGTACATCATATCAGTTTGTCCTTATAAATGACGTACAGTAATAAATGAATTAGAAAGAAATGAAATAAGAATTCGCAACTACAGTATCTTTCACAAAACCTTTATTTGAAGGACGAAACAAAATGTGTAGTTAACAATAAGTTGAATGAGTTTTAGTATGAGTTTTAATTTATACGAAAGCTTTCAACCAAATTAGTTGTTAATATAAATCAAATTATAATAACCTAAAACTACGTAATGTATAATGAAAGAACAAGTGAAACTTACATTGTCTAAGATTTGAAAAAGTTGTAATTGAGACCTGCTTCTTTCCTCGTATTAATTTCCTCGCCGCTATATCCTTCCACTTACGTAAACATATTGCTACGACAGCACAGAACAATGTACGCGTTTATCGAATATGCCAGAAGGATCTCGATGTAAGCGTGGTGTACGTGCTACTAGATGCATTTTGCGAGAATTTTCTCGACTGTGCCGGGCTTCGCTCGGGCGCTCGGACTGTGTCAAGGGCGTAGTAATTACGTAGTTCACGAGAGATAAGACGCAGTTTGGAAGCTTCTGGTGTGTGAGCGTGACTACAAATACATCGGGTAGCGGCCTTAGTTTTTCAGTTCAATGCGAGATATTTGATAGTGCGGTTCGAGAGTATTAGTGCGATATATTTCCAGAGCGGTTCGAGTTATTACTGTGTATGTTCAAGTAGTTATTATTGAAGTGTTGCGTTTTATAATCAGATGGTATAATTGTAATAAAATTGAGTTTTAATATTTGTGGACATTTTATTGCGTGTGTACAATTTTCATTTGATTTACTGTAGACTGTGTTGTTAATTACAAACTGTTTTACTGTAACAATTAAAGGTGTGATTAGTGACTTAATTGGTGTCTTGTACTTATTTTGTTTCCACTGTACCTACGGCGATTGAGTAGACCGTCGTAACAATATGATGTCTGCTGGTGTTGCTTCTTCTTGCTGGCCAATGTATTCCACTGCCGTCTCGATCGCCTTCAGGCCTTCGGAGTGGGTTATACGATCGGAGGGTTCATCACCTTGTTCCTCTTCAATCGGCTGTTCATTTAATACCGTCGCTACAATATCTTCGTCTGAAATTTCTTCGATTTCGTCCTTTGCCAACCATTCTGTGATGTCTTCCAATGAAGCTTCCTCACATCCGGGAACTTTTTCTAACAGCGATACAAGCGCAGTGTTATCAGTTTCATTTTCCACATCACATTGCTGTTCTACCTCTTCCCACTTATCATTGGCTCTGTGATCCGGCAAAATTTTCCACGATCGCACAAGTGTTAAAGATGGAATTTCATCCCATGCCTCGGACACCCATCTGATGACGTCAAGCATGTCTACTGACTGTAGTGCCGTCGCAACTTCTGTATTATCAATTGTCGCGATGATATAGCTTAGTAGCCTACGTCGATATTTCTTTTTCAAAGCTTGGAGCACTCCCTGATCCATTGGCTGACATATAGATGTGACATTTGCAGGCAAGAACAAAGCTTTTATGTCTCCATCTTTTAGTTGGTCATTTGCTGGATGTGAAGGAGCGTTATCCAAAACTAGGATTGCTTTCCTTGTTAAATTGTTTTCAGCTGAATGTTTTTCAACTAAAAACCAATTTTTGAAAATTTCTTCATTCATCCACGCCTTTTTTTGATGGGTATAATGCAGGGGCAAAGAACTTAAATCTTTAAGATTTTTAAAAGCCCTAGGCTTGCGAGATTTTCCAATCAAGGTCAGTCTCAACTTGTGGTTTCCGGTTGCGTTACTACAAGCTAAAACTGTAACGCGGTCCTTGCTCTTCTTGAACCCTGGTGTGGCCTTTTCCTGTTTAGACGCTAGTGTTTTAGACGGCAACATACGGTAATTCAAACCCGTCTCATCACAGTTGTACACTTGTTCTCCGGAAATACCTTCCTTATCAAGCAGGTCAAAAAAAGTGTTTTTTAAAGTCAGGGACAGCGTCCTTATTAGCAGACAATGCTTCACCACTAATCATCATCTGACAAACACCAAAACAATTCTTCCAGCGATCAAGCCACCAGTCACTGGCAGTAAACTCACCATCGTCTCCTTCGATCTGTTTTTTAAACTGAATCGCTTTTTCTTGGAGCAAGGGGCCTGAAACTGTCAATCCTTTCACCCTCACATTTTCATACCACAGATATAAAGCCTCTTCAACTTCCACATGTTTTCCTTTTTGCATAGTTTTTCTAACTTTCACGCCACTGCCACTTGCTTGCTTAGAACACCATTTTTCAATCTCTGCGCGATTTCTTCGCCAATCACCCACACTAGTTTTTCCAACTCCTAACTCCAGTGTAATTTTGTTTACCGACTCACCAGAATCCATTCTTTTTATTGCTTGCAGTTTTTCTTCCAAAGTTACTACCACTTTCTTTCGTTTGTCACCCATATTTCACTTAAAAATAAAAGCCACCAACAATACTGTATACACACTTTATAACAAATTAACAATCCACGAACGACTGAACTGCACGGACTGACTTCTGGATACAGACTGACTGATGCACCTGTTACACACTCAAGTAGGAACACGAAACTTTCCTGTCACAACATGAATCAATTGGTGTACTGTATTGATAACTGGTGATTCACGCGTAAGCGCCTTCACCCGCGTGGCGGGATTGCTCACATGACGTTTGAAAGCGCTAGTAATCGGATTGGAAATACTGCATATGTACCGTACTCAAATTATGTTTTTTTTTTTAGTAGGGGGTCGGGCGAGTCGGATAGGCCGGAGGTCGAATAGGTGGGAGTCAGATAGGCCGGAGGTCGAATAGGCGGGAGTTGGATAGGCCGGAGGTCGAATAGGCGGGAGTCGGATAGCCGAGAGTCTACTGTATTTTGTTTTACAATGTACCATATGATGATCAGTAGACCGTCGTAACAATATGTTTCTTGAAGTGATCCCCTCCAGAATGTAGCTCTAATACACCATTGTGTGTCGCCTGCATTGATAGAACCCCCCCCCCCCCCCGTGTGTTGGTCACATGTTATTATTATTCAGCAGACAAAACCTCAACTTATAGTTCTTATTTGATAGAGTGGGTTATTTAGTCAGAAAATCAAAGAATTTGTGTGTACACAAACGTATACAAATCAAAGATATGTATAAGTGTGTGTGTGTGTGCAACCTGAAATAACCTGTACAATGTACAATAACCTGTCAGCAATAGAACGAGATATAAAAAAATTTGTTTGTGTTCGGCAAACACAAGGGTGACGTTGATTAAGAAATACTAAGTATAAATTTTTATATAGTTGTATTTTTTTTGTAATTACAAAGAGTATAAAGAAAATATCTGTGAATTGTTTCGCTGGTAGGGCAAAGGGCGCTGGAAAAAAAACAAGTTCTGAAGGGGGATAAAAGTTTGATAAATACTGATCTAATCCTCTTTTCACTATTTACTAGACAATGTAAAGAAAGCATTGCGAATATAATTCAAATGGAGATTTCACTGATGTTAGCCTGACTGAAAGTGTTGTGGGCTCAGATTTGTAGTTACTGTGTTGGAAAATAAGAATATTATGTACACAAAATTAAACAATGTAAACTTATGAATACAATGGATAGTAATTTTACCTAAGACACTTTTTCTTATATGAAATGAAATAGGGACATCAAATATGACTGCAAAAAGTGATTAGTGAGGAACTTTTTTGATTTTTGTCAAACTTTTAATCAGTGAACTTTTAATATTGTACCCAGTAATTTGAAATTAGTTACAAACTGTACAAGTTATCTATACAATCTGTGGTCGGCCCATTTCATAGTAAGTGATTCTGAAAATCTATTTCCAAATCTTAAAAAATTTGGGACTGGAAAGCGTTTTTCATTAAATGAAGAGATAATGGCAGCTGTAGAGGCAGGCGTATTTTACGGATCTTTCAAAATATTACTTCAAGACAGGGATCGAATCATTAGAGAAGCGTTGAACCAAGTGTATTGAAGTTGGGGGAGATTATATAGAAAAATAAAGTCATTTTTGTAACAATTAACTTGTTTTTTCATTTCCATTCTGCGAACTTTTCAACTATCTCTTGTAAGTAACTACACATAACAAAAAATATTCAACCTCTGATGTTTTTCAATTACTGTCCCAAGTCTACGTTGGACAAAAAGGACAGATTTCCATGCGTGTGTAATAACAGTTCCTGCTAATTGAACACATCAGAGACATTAAAACATATACCCAAATTCTAGTTTTATCACACACACATGGTAAGATGAAAGTCATTAGAACCTAGGAACGCATGTCTACTGTATTGACATATAGATAGAACTGTACTCACAGCCCTATTAGACTTTGTTAATCTGATTGTATTTAAGAACAAGTATCTCATATTCAAAATAGTGAGCAAGTTCTGCAGCTTGGGGAGCTCATTAGTAGATATAACTTTTACCTTCATGTGTAGGTCTGTAAAATTAATTTTCTGTAGCTACAGTTACCGTGAACACACACAGATGATAAGCAAATTTAGTTTCCTAAATTTAAAGACACTAAATATTGAAGAATCATGCTGGTTAAGTGTCTGACAGAAGGTGCTTAGAGTCTGGTCGAGAACAGTAGCAGAGGATCATCCAAAATGGTAAAGATTTCTTCAGGAGGTGAGGCTCATTGATTGGTTGTATCCCTGTTGGATGATGATACCAACATCTTACACTATAGACTTTCACCATTGTTAAACATTAATTACACACACAATGCTTCAGCCACTCAGAATCAGTGTGTATGTACAGTGACACTACAAAAAGTGATCTATAATTTAAAAATATTATATAATTACACAACAAATAAAGTAAAATAAAAAAATGACGCACATAAATAAAACTTGTGAACAATGTCCACAGACTGTAAGAGTTTACACCCATTTCCACAACGATTCCAGATGTGAGAGTTCCTGTCTGTGGAAGGTATAATGACTAAAAACCTACAGACTCATGACCTTATTAGCAAGTTTTGTTTATGCAATTAAATTTCTTTTTTTTTTTAATTTTTACAAGACATTTTGTTAAAATGTTCTGGTACTTCAAAAAGGCAACCGCTGATTATGAACAGTCAAAATGTTGTGTTAGTATGTGATTAACATTTTATGATAATTTGAGTCCAGAATACTTTTGTATTGCAGTGCTAGCAACAGCACAAAAAAGACCCACTAATTTATTTTAAACTAGAATGTCAAGATTTGTAAAAATAAATTAGTACTTGTGCAGTTATATAACCAACCACCGATATCAGTATCAGTTTTTATCACTATTGATATGTTTCATGTTGTCATCAAAGTAAGGAAAATAGATAGGGTGTTCAGTAGATGTGATGGTATAAACTAAAATAAAATAAACAATTTAGACCATGAAACAAGTACATCCAATAGCAATTAGACATGATAAAATGTTGTATGGTTTAATGTATTCAAGCAGAAGGTGTAACCCCTCTTTATTTCTGTACTTTATAATTTTTTTTTTTTAGAGGGGCCACAAGATATTTAAAACTAGGCGGAAGGCCTAGACGAAGCATAAAATGCGCTGGGTCCAGTGAGACAGGACTTGCAATTAAAACTCGCTGTTAAACAACAATAACAACATTTATTATGTCTGAAATTGCATACAAATTAAAATATCACATACTATCAGAATATCAATAATTCCATAAATTGTTTAAATCCCCCTTCTTGTGTAAAGTTGACATAAACCACATAATTGGACATAATACACCTATTCATACACACATATATATATGTATATTGTAGCACAACGAAGTTTTTACCTTATTCCACAAAATAAGGTTATATAGGAAAAGAAGGGAAGAAGTCATCTGGAAGGAATAATATCAACTTAAATAAAACTAGCAGAGAAAAGTATTTACAATCATCAATAAAAGGACTTAACAGAACTAAACAAATCGATTCAAAGAATTCACATATAGTCAATTTATAGCCAAAAGGTGTTAAAAAACAAATAGTATGAGTATCATATCAATAAAATAATTAGTAGACCCAGTAAGATACCGAGTAGTGAGGAGTAACAGCCCAGGACAAATAAATTAACATGAAAATTTTCAAGACATGTAGAAATAAGGAATAATAGCCTAGAACAAATAAATAAAAAGGACAATTCTCAAGATGGAGTAGTGAGGAGTCACAGCCCAGTACAAATAAATTGAAAGGGAAACAATATCAAAATACCCAAAAAACCTATTGTAAAGACAGACACCTCTATAGCAGCAAACAAATAATTAAAAAAAAAGAAATTAAACTATATCAGCTATACCAAATTAAATGAAACAACTAGCTCAAAAAAGAGAATCCAATACAAATAATGAGAAATGATGTAAAATTAATTATAATTAAAATAAATGTGATTAAGGGGAACACCCCAAACCAGTTTTAAAAACGACAACAAAAAGATAATTATTAATATAAGGTTTTAATGTGTTTATTTATATAATTATTTTGTGTTATTATTTTTGTGTATACTAGGAAATACTAGATGTTAGTATATAAGAATTTATTGTATTTGAACCATGTTAATTAATGTTGTATTTTTGTAAAGTAAGGAAAGGCAAAATAATAATTCAAACGACCCATAAATAGTACATCAAAAAATATAAAACTAATAAGATGAATTCATAATAACATTGCTAGTAAAACTGAAAATTGATGACCAAGACAAATTCAACTTTGACCATATAAACTAAATCAGAGAATATAAATTTATAGAACCTAGATTAAATTGATATAAATTATCATCTTCAGAATACAAATATTTTATCCTAATGATAACAACGACATATAATAGTGATTAAAGGAATCAACATGTAAAATTGACTTAAATGGTGATTGTAAAAGAGAATGCCCAACAGCAGTAAGTCAGCACTAGTAAAATGCAAATAACTTGTTAAATATTTAAAATAATAGCCAGACATAAAAGGTAAATTACAAGGGTGTAATTAGTAATCAAGTGTGAGTAAAATTATAACAAAACATATTGGAAACCATTTAATAGGTATTTATGGGAATCAACATAAGGCCTATAGTTAAATTTCAAAGAATGTAATTCTGAAGCTTAATTGAAACCAAAACCGGTCAAATTTAGTATTAACTTGTGTAAAACAAAAGCAGGAATATTGTTCTATAATTAGAATTACATAAAAGTACTAAACAATTTATAGCCAATTAAATATAAAATATGACATTTTTTTCAATAAGATTGAATTATTTGATAGGAACAGCTGATCCATGAACAATGTGAAATGATACTAAATTCGTATAGAATTTTATATATGAAGGAACAAATATCAGTTAGTTGATTGTTAAAAGCCAAACGAGACAGACGTGTCAGAATACATCTCAGAGAATTATGAACGGAAATTTTTAACTGACACAACCATGATATATGATGAGTCTACAAAAGATAAAAGAATAAATTAAAGAATACTAAATTAACAGTCACTGAAACCTTAAACTAAATTAACCAATACTAAATAAAGCTGTCACTACATATAGACTCGATTGATGAACGAATTTAAACTCAGATAACCAGAAACGAGTGAAAGGAACAATTTGACACAACACAACTGTTACTGAACAAAATCCAGTGGAGGAACGCAACTACACACTACAACTTGTGAAGATTCCAATAGCGGCATCACGGAAGAGGAATTAAACAACTAATACATTTATTTGGAACAAAATCTTGGAGCTGAATTTGCATAGCAGATCAACTCATCAAGGCGGCCATTTTGTGATTTCATTCGAAGAGGATGATGGAAGTGTTATGAGTGACGTCGGCGAACCCATCTGTATCGTAATATTAAAATTTTATATACATTATTCTTTATTATTTTGCCTGTTTGATGAATAAGTTTTTAATAATTTGTAAATATTGAATTCTCTTGCCTTTCTTGACTATTTCTACAGTTAAAAGAACCCTTATACTATATTAATTTAATTGAATATTAATTTATATGTAATAATCAAACTGGAACTTAATCTCGAATCAGACTCGAGCCAGTCGCAGCAATTCAAACCATTACTTTGAACCTAATAAACTTAATTATTGTTTAAACGTTTTATTGATTATTAGAGTCATAAATTAAATTACATCAATTATTAAATGTTAACGTGAACTTCTGAAGGAAAGGAACGAGCAGAAGAAGAAGTACAGATACTGAATCGGCCGCTACATGGAATCAGTTTGGCCACGATAATCCATTTAACATGAAGAAACAAATAATTCTTCATCAGAGCTAACACAGTTATTAATCAGTATTTTTTATTAATTGAACATAAAACAATTAAAAACAATTACACCAATTAAAATTACTAGCAGAATGATGAATGTGAAGCTTGAAAGCACTAATCGGGATAATTTTTATATAGTGGCATGCAACAGTGATCATTCTGCTTGTGATTTCAACCACTAACACAAATTTCTTCATTAAACGTTAATTAAAATTAATGACATAAAAATTAACAAATAAAATAATACAAAAAAAAGTAAATAAAAAAATTTTTTTTATTAATTGAACATAAAACAATTAAAAACAATTACACCAATTAAAATTACTAGCAGAATGATCACTGTTGCATGCTACTATATAAAAATTATCCCGATTAGTGCTTTCAAGCTTCATAGCTCATCGTCAGACCGGAACAGCTACTGTTCCGGTCTGATGATGAGCTGTGAAGCTTGAAAGCACTAATCGGGATAATTTTTATATAGTGGCATGCAACAGTGATCATTCTGCTTGTGATTTCAACCACTAACACAAATTTCTTCATTAAACGTCAATTAAAATTAATGACATAAAAATTAACAAATAAAATAATAAAAAAAAGTAAATAAAAAAAAATTTTTATTAACCAATTATTATCTAAATATATATATTTGTAATTAAATTTGTTTTATTACAAATTGGCACTCAACTTTAGGGGCTTAAAATAGGAATTGGTAGGCCTATAAGATAAAGACGAGTTGCTCAATTTCCTATTTTAGCTTGGCAGCTGTTAACAAGTCAGGAAAGCACTCGAAATGCCGAAGAGATCAACATCGAAAAAAAGGGCAGCAGAACGCGAAAAGGAAATAGACATGGAGAACAAGGAGGCGACTCCAGTGGAAGATATGGAGATCACATTACCTCCGGCGGAACCGAACCAGCCCGCACTTCAGGAGAAACACTTAGAGAAATCTACCACAACAGAAGATACAATATTGAATAAGATGATGGAAATGTTCCAACGATGATTAAGAAAATGGATGAAATTGGAGATACCAATAAGAAGATGATGGAGAAAATGGATGAGAATAGAAGGGAAATGAAAGAGCACAACCAATCATTAAGGGATAGTTTTAAGAAATGGAGAGAAGAATTAAGAAATGATAGGACCAAAGAAATACAAAATGATAGCAAACCAGAAACAGAAGAAATACCAAACGGTAAAACAAGGAAACAAGTAACATTATTACCTGGAATTAAACATGACAAAAACCAAGAAAATATTAAGCGAAGGGAAATGAAGTCAAAGAAAATGAGAAGAATGCATCCAAAGAAATTAATAAAAACGCGAGAAGAGTTGGAGATGATGCACAGTGGTTTAATTAATGTAAGTAATATCCCAATGACCAATGATAAAGAAATCATGAATTCCCGAGCTTATAGGAAGAGGTTAGAAGTAATTTCAATAATGACACCATAAAACTATAGTTTACAACTTGGAAAAGACCAGAGATAAATGGGAAATACCAGAGATAAAAATACGTGGGAAAATATCAATGATATCATTAATCATTGGTGGACAAGTGACATTAGGTTTTAATGAACAATATGGTAGGGTGAGTTGAATAAGCTTTGCAGCAAATGTAAGAATAACAGCAGAAAAAATGAAATGCAAGGAAGAAGTGAGAAATGTCACAAGGAAAGAAATAATTATGAAGACAATGGTAGTCCGGACAATAAGGGCAACTGAGATTATGGGCCACGGCTAAATTAAATACCACACAGCATCAAGAAAAGGGACGGATGTTATGGTAACCGATTACAGAAAAACCTGTTGGGAAGAGAAGAAAAATAATAGGAATATATATATATAATAAATAAACTGAACCAAGAGGTCTTATGAAAACAATAAAAAATATGTTGAATCAAATAAGATAAAACATAAAAATTCTAAAACGAGCAAGGACATCTTACAGCTTATCTAGAAGAAAATATTTTGAATTAAATAAATGGAAACATAAAAATTCTAAAGGGAGTAAGATCATCTTACAGATTATTTAAAAGAAGATATTTTGAATTAAATAAATACCATAAAAATTCTAAAATGAGTAAGACCATCTTGCAGTTAATATCCAGGAAAATATGTTGAATCAAATAAGATAAACCATCTAAATTCTAAGAATAAATAAGGACATCGTATATTATATATCAAGGAAATTATTTTAAATGCAACAAGAAAAGAAAATAAATAAATTATCTCAATACGAAAATAAATAAAAACAGTTTACAGAATGCATTTCAGAAGTACTTTGTTGTGTATCAATTAATAAAGAGAAAGAAAGAAATAAGATATCAAAGGCTTAAAAAATAATAAGTACAACATAGTTAAAGAAACTGAATTGAAATAATTTTACCAAGAAATTTTTTATCACAATTATGAAGGCTGAACAAGACTATTCGAACCAAAAATATAAATGAATTACTTATTGAAACAATAATGTTACAGAACTGTTAATTAAAAAGTAAATAAGAATCCTTATAGTGTATATATTTTCGATGTAATAAGTTGATGAAACCCCAAAACAAAAATAAGATCATAGAAAAATAAATAGGAGAACCATTTAACCAAAGAAGATAAGGAAAGGGTATTAAAACCAGACATTATGCCATGAGCAATAACATAATTAGTAAAACAACGAATGAAAAAAAAAACTATATACATAAACATGTGCTACCCGAAAAGTAAACGAGAAACAGGCTGTGCCAACAACTAACTAAAATCACAGAATTTCACAAAAGGAAGGCTGAAATGGATATTATGACATGTACCTAGTGTTAAGTAAGATAGAATGAGCTTTAAAAATGTAAGGATAACCATATGGATAGAAATATTAAGTAATCTGAATAATTATGAAGTGATGAATCTAAATATATTTATTATTAGTCAAAATGGACTACTTTGTATAATTGATATTTTAATAACTGGATGTAGATAATTCCACCAGTAATTTATTATTGAGCAGAGATGATAATTCCTCTGAGCTCAAATGAGTGTAGTTTGGTCAGCAGAGCATGTAGCAAAAAAAGTGCCACTCTGAACTGTTCCAGCTCGCATGTTAGGGAGTAAATATATAAATGAAGAAACACTAAATAAGAAGGGAAAAAAAATATTGCGACAGTACAAATAAGTGATGTACTGAGCATTGAATATAAAAATTTAAATATACCTAATAAACTGTAAATAATTAATAATGTATTAGAAATAAGCATGTCAGGGATTGCAAGCTTGGATCAGACAAAAATATGAACAGGTGTTTCGACCTGAATCGACGTGCACACACACACAAATGTAACTGAAAGTGTGTACACCAGTATTTTGCTAGTCTGTGTGAACGCAGGTCTATGCAGGCGAGTTTACCACCCCAAGATGAATAATTGCACAATTACTGTTTTTCCGTAATTATTCATAAACTATAATTAAGAAGTAAAATCCAAAAACACAATAAAATGTAATAAAATTTACTAAATACTGTGTACGAAAACAACGTGAAAGTGACACACCGTACGAGTGTAATAGTGAAATAACTGTGTACAAATCGAAAGGGTTAAGTTGCAATGTCCAAAATTACAGTGAACATGTGTTGTAAAAATAGTTATAAGATAAGTATAAGAGTATACTTACAGGACTCTGCAAATCACAGAAATATAAGAAATAGCGAAATTGACAAAGAGTGGGGGAATTGAATCCAGAGACAGTTTCTGACATGTCGATTTCATACCACTGCAGGTGTTAACCAAGACATGGGTATAAATAGGACACACATGCTACAGTGGTTCTCTTTTGTAAATCATCCACGGTGCAGCGGGAGCTTATGCCCGTCCGCACGGCGTATTTATTTTTTTGTAAATAGTTTAAATTTTCCAGTTACATACAACTATGTAACTAAGTTGTAAATACAATCACTTTTAAATAATAACAAAATTTCATAAGAAGATTACATAAGAAGATCCACAGAAAGAAGATCCATTGATGTCAGAAACAGCACGAGAAGAGTTCCAGAGAGTGATACGACGCTGGACAAGAGAGGCGATTCGACGCTGGACAAGAGGAGTGATTCGACGCTGGACAAGAGGACGCTGGAGTGAGAGACGAGGACGACTACAGATGGATCAAAATGATCGAGTATGATTGACGACAATAAGGTGATAAACAGCTTATTTATATCTTAATCGTACAATGAACTCAAAGACAATTAAAAACATTTCTATTTTATTTAAAAGTAAGAGCCAATGTTTCTTGTAAAGTAGAATTAAAATCATAGATGTTTTAGAAATACGATTAACGTAACAAGAGCTCAAATTAATATGAAATAAAATGAATACAAAGTATTTAAATGACAATAACTATTAATATTTTGAGTACATTACAATATATAAAAAGAGATTTAAATATTGATATTTTGAAACACATTAATTGACTGAGTAGTCTGGAAATGAGATTTTTCTTTAATACAATAATTAGTAGAATCGAATATTTAGTCAGTAAGGATGTATATAGCATAAGCCTTACGGCATAATAACAAATAATAACGAATGTTTTAAATCGAAGTCAGTGCCATGTGCACAAATTTTAATAATATCAAATAAATTTGAAATACCGTTACAAGTTACATAGAGTTCTTATTGCAGATACACCTGAAACACAATTTAAATGCTATATTGTTACATAATTTGTCAATCTTGAACGTAAGACCGGTCACGCTAAATTTATGTATATGTATATGTTTGTTGCATATTTAGGCTCCCAAAGAACGTGGGGTTATACAAATTAAATTACATGTAAATTTGTACACACATAAATACGTTGCATATATTTGGCGCTCCAAGATCGTGGGGCTCCGCAAACACAAATAGAAGTGTATTTGTATTTGAAATTAAATGTAACAAAAACATAAATACGTTACAATATATATATATATATATATATATATATATATTAAATAATAAAAGAATAAAACAGATTAAAAAGAACTATCTCATAAGGATAAAATAAAAAGTAAAGACAGCCAAAATACATATCAACTTAGAGCTCAACCAAAAGAACCAGGTATATCAGGGTAAAGCAAGCCAAGAATATAACAAAGACGAATGTCAGAAGCAATTAGTTCACCCACACTAAAAGTATGAGCTGAACTAATCACTTTTACAGGGGGGCATTTGTAGCACAACGAAGTTTTTACCTCATTCCACAAAATAAGGTTATATAGGAAAAGAAGGGAAGAAGTCATCTGGAAGGAATAATATCAACTTAAATAAAAATAACAGTGAAAAGTAGTTACAATCATCAATAAAAGGACTTAACAGAACGAAACAAATCGATTCAAAGAATTCACATATAGTCAATTTATAGCCAAAAGGTGTTAAAAAACAAATAGTATGAGTATCATATCAATAAAATAATTAGTAGACCCAGTAAGATACGGAGTAGTGAGGAGTGACAGCCCAGGACAAATAAATTAACATGACAATTTTCAAGATATGTAGAAATAAGGAATAATAGCCTAGAACAAATAAATAAAAAGGACAATTATCAAGATGGAGTAGTGAGGAGTCACAGCCCAGTACAAATAAATTGAAAGGGAAACAATATCAAAATACCCAAAAAACCTATTGTAAAGACAGACACCTCTATAGCAGCAAACAAATAATTAAAAAAAAAGAAATTAAACTATATCAGCTATACCAAATTAAATGAAACAACTAGCACAAAAAGAGAACCCAATACAAATAATGAGAAATGATGTAAAATTAATTATAATTAAAATAAATGTGATTAAGGGGAACACCCCAAATCAGTTTTCAAAAGGACAACAAAAAGACAATTATTAATATAAGGTTTTAATGTGTTTATTTATATAATTATTTTGTGTTATTATTTTTGTGTATACTAGGAAATACTAGATGTTAGTATATAAGAATTTATTGTATTTGAACCATGTTAATTAATGTTGTATTTTTGTAAAGTAAGGAAAGGCAAAATAATAATTCAAACGACCCATAAATAGTACATCAAAAAATATAAAACTAATAAGATGAATTCATAATAACATTGCTAGTAAAACTGAAAATTGATGACCAAGACAAATTCAACTTTGACCATATAAACTAAATCAGAGAATATAAATTTATAGAACCTAGATTAAATTGATATAAATTATCATCTTCAGAATACAAATATTTTATCCTAATGATAACAACGACATATAATAGTGATTAAAGGAATCAACATGTAAAATTGACTTAAATGGTGATTGTACAAGAGAATGCCCAACAGCAGTAAGCCAGCACTAGTAAAATGCAAATAACTTGTTAAATATTTAAAATAATAGCCAGACAAAAGGTAAATTACAAAGGTGTAATTAGTAATCAAGTGTGAGTAAAATTGTAACATAAAACCTATTGGAAACCATTTAATAGGTATTTATGTGACTCAACATAAGGCCTATAGTTAAATTTCAAAGAATGTAATTCTGAAGCTTAATTGAAACCAAAACCGGTCAAATTTAGTATTAACTTGTGTAAAACAAAAGCAGGAATATTGTTCTATAATTAGAATTACATAAAAGTACTAAACAAATAATTTATAGCCAATTAAATATAAAATATGACATTTTTTTCAATAAGATTGAATTATTTGATAGGAACAGCTGATCCATGAACAATGTGAAATGATACCAAAATCGTATAGAATTTTATATATGAAGGAACAAATATCAGTTAGTTGATTGTTAAAAGCCAAACGAGACAGACGTGTCAGAATACATCTCAGAGAATTATGAACGGAAATTTTTAACTGACACAACCATGATATATGATGAGTCTACAAAAGATAAAAGAATAAATTAAAGAGTACTAAATTAACGGTCACTGAAACCTTAAACTAAATTAACCAATACTAAATAAAGCTGTCACTACATATAGACTCGATTGATGAACGAATTTAAACTCAGATAACCAGAAACGAGTGAAAGGAACAATTTGACACAACACAACTGTTACCGAACAAAATCCAGTGGAGGAACACAACTACACACTACAACTTGTGAAGATTCCAATAGCGGCATCACAGAAGAGGAATTAAACAACTAATATATTTATTTGGAACGAAATCTTGGAGCTGAATTTGCATAGCAGATCAACTCATCAAGGCAGCCATTTTGTGATTTCATTCGAAGAGGATGATGGGTGTATTACGAGTGACGTCGGCAAAACCATCTGTATCGTAATATTAAAATTTTATATTATTATATGTATAAACTTTCACATATGAACTTACTTTATTTATCACTTCCCCATACGTTTC
The DNA here is from genome assembly GCA_034769895.1 of Magicicada septendecula. Lineage (NCBI taxonomy): Eukaryota > Metazoa > Arthropoda > Insecta > Hemiptera > Cicadidae > Magicicada > Magicicada septendecula. The sequence continues at coordinate 382,875,076 of CM068369.1, forward strand.
GAGGTGATGTGCCTCTTCCTCAGTGGGAGTAAATACAAAATTTGATATACATTATTCTTTATTATTTTGTCTGTTTGATGAATAAGTTTTTAATAATTTGTAAGTATTGAATTCTCTTGCCTTTCCTGACTATTTCTACAGTTAAAAGCACCCTTATACTATATTAATTTAATTGAATATTAATTTATATGTAATAATCGAACTGGAACTTAATCTCGAATCAGACTCGAGCCAGTCGCGGCAATTCAAACCATTACTTTGAACCGAATAAACTTAATTATTGTTTAAACGTTTTATTGATTATTAGAGTCATAAATTAAATTACATCAATTATTAAATGTTAACGTGAACTTCTGAAGGAAAGGAACGAGCAGAAGAAGAAGTACAGATACTGAATCGGCCGCTACATGGAATCAGTTTGGCCATGATAATCCATTTAACGTGAAGAAACAAATAATTCTTCATCAGAGCTAACACAGTTATTAATCAGTATTTTTTCTTGGATTTCGTTGTCCATGACGTGTCCGTTACTTAACTAAATATCACTAGTATTGACGACTCGGAACACTAAGTTTTTTATAAGTAAAAACGTAAAGTTTTACCTTACAGCCTAAACCGGCTTTCACCTTTAGAAGGCTTCATCAGAGGCTGCCATAGGTAGCGTTGTCCGTCTTGTTGTTGGCGACGGGATAGTTATTCGAAAGATTGAAGCTGTGTGTGTGTGGTGAGATGTGTTCGAATAATGCGTGCGATTTGAATTGTGTCTGTTCGTTTAGGATGTCGTTTTTATTTCTTTTTGTGCGTTTGTATATTTCTAATTGTTCTAGAGTGTCTAGTTTTCGGCCTTTTGTGTGTACGTGTAGAATGTTCATGTTATTGTCGATGTTTTTATATGTGTGGTTTGCTTCGATGAGGTGGTTTGCAAAGGTAGATTCTGTAGTGGTGTGGAGTGCTTTTGTGTGTTCAATGTACCTCTGTTTGAAGCTACGTCCTGTCTGGCCTATGTAGAATTTATTGCAATTTGAGCAATTTAGCTTGTATACACCAGGTAGATCGAATTTGTTTTGTGCTTTGGGCATGCGTTTTGATAGTGTGTGTTCTGTTTTGTTAGTAGTTTTGTAAGCGATTCTGTATCCTGCTTTTTTGAATTTGTGGGCAATTTTTTCAGTTTGTTTGTTGATGTATGTTAGTGTTATGAATTTGTTGTTTTCTGTCTTTGTCTGTTGTTTTTGTTTTGTGTAGGAGTTTACTGACTATTGTTCTGTCATAACCGTTAGATTCTGCTAGATATTTTATCGTGTTTAGTTCGTCTTTGTAGTCCATTTCATCTAAGGGGATGTTGTTAAGTCTATGTATCATGGTTCTAAAAGCAGCTAGTTTGTGTTGTGTTGGGTGATTGGAGCTGTTGTGTATTAGTGTGTCAGTTGTAGTTGGTTTTCTGTATATACTGAATTTGTGCCTGTGTTCTAGTTTTGTGATGGAGAGTTCTAAGAGGTTTATGGTATTGTTGTGTTCGTATTCGGCAGTGAACGAAGTTGAAGTGAATACTGCCGAATACGAACACAACAATACCATAAACTTCTTAGACCTCTCCATCACAAAACTAGAACACAGGCACAAATTCAGTATATACAGAAAACCAACTACAACTGACACACTAATACACAACAGCTCCAATCACCCAATACAACACAAACTAGCTGCTTTTAGAACCATGATACATAGACTTAACAACATCCCCTTAGATGAAATAGACTACAAAGACGAACTAAACACGATAAAATATCTAGCAGAATCTAACGGTTATGACAGAACAATAGTCAGTAAACTCCTACACAAAACAAACAACAGACAAAGACAGAAAACAACAAATTCATAATACTAACATACATCAACAAACAAACTGAAAAAAATTGCCCACAAATTCAAAAAAGCAGGATACAGAATCGCTTACAAAACTACTAACAAAACAGAACACACACTATCAAAACGCATGCCCAAAGCACAAAACAAATTCGATCTACCTGGTGTATACAAGCTAAATTGCTCAAATTGCAATAAATTCTACATAGGCCAGACAGGACGTAGCTTCAAACAGAGATACATTGAACACACAAAAGCACTCCACACCACTACTGAATCTACCTTTGCAAACCACCTCATCGAAGCAAACCACACATATAAAAACATCGACAATAACATGAACATTCTACACGTACACACAAAAGGCCGAAAACTAGACACTCTAGAACAATTAGAAATATACAAACACACAAAAAGAAATAAAAACGACATCCTAAACGAACAGACACAATTCAAATCGCACGCATTATTCGAACACATCTCACCACACACACACAGCTTCAATCTTTCGAATAACTATCCCGTCGCCAACAACAAGACGGACAACGCTACCTATGGCAGCCTCTGATGAAGCCTTCTAAAGGTGAAAGCCGGTTTAGGCTGTAAGGTAAAACTTTACGTTTTTACTTATAAAAAACTTAGTGTTCCGAGTCGTCAATACTATAGTGATATTCAGTATTTTTTATTAATTGAACATAAAACAATTAAAAACAATTACAGCAATTAAAATTAATTAATGACATAAAAAATAACAAATAAAATAATAAAAATAAAAAAATAAATAAAAAAATTTTTTTGTTATTAACCAATTATTATCTAAATATATATGTTTGTAATTAAATTTGTTTTATTACAATATATATCTTCCCCTCAATTTAAATTCTTCATAATAACTCAACAAAACTTTAGTATCCCAAATATTTTGAATCTCGACATTATAATAATATACATACATATATATATCTTTCTCACTCAACCACCTAACACATAACCGCCTGTAAAATCACAAATAATTCAAAATCACAATTACAACGCGCTATCGTCTCATCCCCACAAACGCCCCGCGTTTCACTTGTATAGTATCCCTTCATCGCCCCATCATATAGAAAAATAAGATGCCTGTAACCCTCTAGTGTCTAGTAATTGAGAACGGATATCACCCATTAAGAAATCCCACTATAGATTTTTATAATGTCTGCAACTAGCTTATAGCTTACTCAGAATCTCCAACATAATTACCCAAGAACGGAAACAATACTATGTCAATTTCAATTATACATTATAAACTTGAGAGACACTTCTAATGGTCCATAATAGCAATTATGATTACAATTTAAATTATTGATACCATTTGTCTATTTCTGCAAAAAAGTAAAACTGTTTGGTATCTTATAAAACACAGATCATTCGAAAGGTTGGCCATACGAGTTTAATAAAATTTAAAAGATTTAATAATAATGACAGGCTCGTAATCAAAACAAGTTGCAAATTAAGGCTACACACAGCCTGCATGAATTTTACAAATTGAACCATTGATGGATCTGAGCAAGCCAGGTTTGACACGTAATGGCCCGAAAATACAATCTACAAAATACAAATATCAGTGAACAGCCTGTATCTGTTCATTAGAAAAAAGAGAAGCTTCAATTTTATTAAGAAATACATTTTTTTTTTAAACAATTCAATTTAACCATAACAGCAACATATGCAACCGTGAATTAAAATTTAAGTACTCCTGTACAATTTTATTTAAAAAAAGCAAAATATTAATTTTATAAACATATACATATATTTTAAGAGATACTGAATTCACCTGGCCGCAGGAGTGCACCAGGGCATGCTTGATTTGACAAAGACTGACCTGTTGAAAACCTGCATAATATGGCACCAACAGGTGCCTACCTCTTGCTTAGTGAAAATGTATAAACGTTACAACCAGGAAAACGGAAAAAACCCCAGTCCTTGTATGTCGAAACAAAAATTAAATGCATAAACCCAGTAATAAAATGCAACTGAATCCAAACCAGCCGGTTCGGTATATCAAGGAAACCATACCCCTATACTTAATTTAATAAAACGGTCTCTCCCCAACTCTTGCACCCATTAAACAGAATTAAAAACCCTGGTACCCTCCCACAGGCCAGTTTACAACTGTACTTATTTGAACGGTATTATTAGATTAAAGATACTTTGAAATTGTCTTGCCGGCACATACACTCAATTAACTGTGTCACTGTGTAAAGTTAATCTGAAGTTAATGTTACATACACCTCACATAGTGTTATCTGCAGGCCAGATTTGTATAAATAAATGAGTGAATATCACCTCATAATATGCGGGCGGTTACATGTTTGTTTGCAGCAGTTACGTCCCTCTCCTCGGTCGCAGAACGAAGTTTTATCGGTTCATGGCATGATGAAGGTCACAGCACACCATGCTCTGGTCAGATCTCCGTCGAAAGCGAGAACCCGGTAGGTCTTAAGCGCTTAGCTTGCCATTATAGATGAAAGAAAGCACAAGAAAATGTTCTGCTGACGCGAGGGGAGTAGACTAGCTTACGCAGCGGAAGCGAGGCAGGAACTGAACTTCGCAATGAGCACAAAACCGCGATCTAAATTCGGCCCGCTAGATAGCGTCCACAGCCGGAACACGGTGATACAGATATCGCGTTCACCAACAATTACGCTTCATCCGCTAACATTGATAACTAATACCGAATTTATTAATAAAAAAAATTGTATTTTTATTTCATACGAACGCCGGGTTATGCAAACACCGGCACACCCCCACCCCAAAAGGGCAACCTGGTTGCCCCCCAAAAAAAACAACTCACAGCCTCTTGGCTAGTCTTGGGAAATCTCAGAAACCTAACCGCACTCGGGAGAACAGAGGCTCAGGGTGAAAATGAAGGAAGAGGAAAGAAAAAGAAGTGTAGTGTGTATTCATGTGTGCATGAGAGTGTATCTATGTAACTGTGAGGGTACTGCATGCTGACCTGGCCAGGGCCGACATACAGCGACAAGAGATAGAAGGAGCATGCAGAAAGACAAGAATCAGCTAGCCTTCTGAGTTCTGGCCTCCCAACTCACAAACTGAGACCCAAAGACGGATAACGTCCACAGTGGGACAACTTCTATCCCCCCTTCCACGACTGAAACTCTCAACGCCACTGCGACCATCTCCACGCTAGCCCTCTCCGCCATGCCAACCCCACGGGACCGCCCCAACACGTCACCCTCTCTGGTGACCACCACCTACTTCTACTGGTGCCACTCACATATGCGTCCCTAGGACCAAACAAGGTGTCACTAACCTTGGTATGTGAGTCACCATCCTACAACTCACGTCCACCTCCTGGACCGACCAGCCATATGCCGCAAAACAAGGCCTCACAATCCTTGCCATATGACTGGCCCACATCCCTACACTAGGGCGGACGGCCCCGATTCGCCAGGCAGAGAAGACCGCATAGAGGGCACGCGAACATCACTCCCATCTGTTATTCAACAGTACGACTCCACACCGTAACCATAAAGAAAGGGGGGGGGTTACTTCTCTACTGAACCGTGTATACCACACTCTCTCTCAACGGAAAACAACAGGGAAATCAACCGAGGAATGCGGCATGGCCATTAACAACAAAACTCTATGTCAACAGTAGATCAGCTGATGAGGCAAGCACGGTTTAACAGATTAAGACAACAACAATTAAATTCCACCCTGCAGACGGCTATCAACGGCTCAGAGTCCAACTCGCCCAGATAACATAGTTTACGACGATTCAGCTGTTTATAAATTTACTGGGTCAATATCTAGACTCCCCATAAAAGACAACCAACAATCTAACACTAACATCAAACACACCAACCTAGTCACAAATCTTCCAACTAAATTCTTTTCCAACTCCTTTTTGATATTTTTTTCTTTTTCTTTTTTTCTAATTTTTATTTTATTTTATGTTTTTCTAAGGGGAGGGGTAGGAAAATCGGGAAGATGAAAAGGGCAAGGATCATTGAAGGTCAAGACGAGGACTAATGGTAAGGACATGTCCCTCCGAAAATGAGAATGACTGGAGAAAACCAAGGCTCGCGTGGGCAGGGGCGCAACCCTGAAGTAGACGAACACCACTGGGACTGTGGGGAACATCTACCCGCTACCCGTTACCCGCTTCTTCTCACCTTTCTATGACGGACTTTATGTATTCGTTCCTTCCGGACACCACTCTCTGAGAAATTATCTCGTGTTGAGCTGTACTGATTTGTTTCTTCTGAATCAGAATCAAGGCAACTTACACCACTACTTTGACTCCCCTTTGGATTATCCTCATCATCTAAATCCTCTGCTTCTACCTTCCCTGCTTCTCTTTCTTCCATCCCTTCCTTTTCTTCCTCTATTCCTTCTTCCTTTTCCACTTCTTCCTCTTCTACAATTTCCCCTTCTTCGTCCCCATAATCCAAATCAACATCATGACACTGCACCTCCTCACCACCTTCCAGTTGCTCATCTGATCCATCTTCAACAGCATCTTCACCCAGCTCCTCGCCAATTTCTTCACCACCCTCGTCACCAGCTCCTTCACAACATTCTTCACCAACCTCCTCTCAATCTCATTTTCATCCTCCTTTTCATCAACACGTTCATCATCATAATTTAAATTTTCTTCATCATCAACATCATCGCCATCACGTCCACCACTACCATCATAATACTGCATATCTTTATCCTCTAGTTGCTCATCTGGTCCACATGAAACTTCTTTCCGTTCTTCGGAATCCTCCGCACTACATACAGAAGGCGTCTGCACATCTTCACACACTACATCATTCTCACTTGCACACTCCACAACGCTGCCACCAAATTCCTCCTCAACTTCTACCTCATCTCCTTCAACCACACTTGCAGCATGGACATCCCCATATCCATCCGCAACCTCAGAAACTTTTGCAGCATGGACATCCCCGTGTCCATCCGCAAACTCAGACTCTTCAGTCTCCCTAACACCTATAACTATACTTCCCTGTGCAGCATCTGCAGACCGCTCTTCTGCCTCTTCCTTCCATTCCTCTCCTTCACCACTTTCAGCAACTATAGCGTCCTCAACATTTCCCCCCTGGAATCCAGCTGTCCAGGTCTATGTGCAATGTATAAATTAAATTCTACTTGCGATGGCAAAGCTACATTATCAAGTGACTTCTCATATCCGTGCATAGGCGATGATGATACTACAGGATCTGGATCCATCATGAACTGAGGTGGAGATACCGGAACAAATTCTGCGGCATCGGTATTCAACTGCGACGTCACATCTGAGTCCTCTAATTTAGTATTAACAGACGTGATCTTGTTGTTTTGTGTTGATCCACCGAAGTAACTCCCCTCTTCTTATTTCTCTTCACCTTCTTCATACACTACTCTATCAGGGACTGGTAATTCATCTGGAACGTTTAAAATTTCCTGTTTTTCCAAATAGGCATAAAGGTTAGCTACAGGGTCCCTCCTTGCCGATGGTTGTTCCCTAATATAACTTCTCCTTCCACTGATAATTTCACATATATTTGTTTCCTCTTCTGTAACTGTTGTTACCGTCTTCTCGCTTTCCACCCCCTTGTAGCCTCCATTACTTCCAGAATATTCAGTTTTCCTTACAGTTTCTTGTGTCCTCCACCAACCCCCATGTTTGTCTTTTTTAGCTCTTCCTGATAAACTACTTGAGTCTTGGACATCTCTAGCAGCTCTTCCCCGGGACTCATCATTCGCCTGGACCCTTTTGGCATACCCACACCACCGGACCAGGTCCGCAAAACAACGTGGAGGATCTGCGAACACCAGCCGGGATCTCTCTTGGGGAGTCAGCTCTTCTCGTATTACCTGTATTACTTCCGTCTCGGGCAACCCCAACCTTAATACCCGGGCAGCTTTCCGTATATCGTGCACGAAGTCCCCCAACGCCTCTCCGTTGGCCTGTAGATGATAGAATAACTTAAAGCTCAACTGGTCACGTCGTCGACGGGGTATGAAGAAGTCCAACACCTCCCCATGGAAAGCGTCGATACTGCCGCCCCGACGCAGAGTGTTGGTGACCAGCCCAGCCAATGAACCCCGGCAATACGGGTATATAAGGGACAAGAGGTCCCCATCGGACACCCCCGGGAAATCCACCAACTGCAGGACAAGGTCCAAGAAAACCAGCAACTTGTCCTCATCTACTCCATCCACCACCGGAAGTTTCTGGAGAACGCCGGAAATGGGGTTGGGCAGTCGCTGATAACATACCGCCGCCAGAATTACACAATTCACAATACACAACAATAAAATATAAATCCCAACGCAATACCTAACACAAACATAATTTACAAACAGAAAAAACTCGAGTACTAATCCTTCCTTCAAGTAGACCCCCCGGGTTCCCTAGCGCTGCGGAGACCTGACCCACTCCTGAACCAACCCTCGTTCACATCACAGAAGAGAACAACCAACCACTAACATGTACATAAAATACACAACACCTAACACCAATCACGACATACAACATCTCACCAACACGTAGCTAACAACCATCAACATTCAATCGACATTAAATTTCCGAAAATTCCAAACAATATACTCAGTCGGCACGCCTCACAGTACCGACGTCCGATCGGGCCATACCGCATCCCGCTAATCCTACGCACTATAATTCGACATCCAATTACTAATACAGCCTACTCCCCATGCAACGCCCCAGACCTCCGGTAGTACAACATCTCAAAAATATTCTAACTAAAAGAAATGCCTGCCTCGTGGAGGGACCAGATTTACAAACACAAAACAGGCTAACAATTATACATTCATATAACATATAAAACACGAAACCTGATACCATATCTGCATATATGTTACTCTTTTTTGAAAAATTTTGAAGTTCCAATTTGACAGAACTGTTTCCGAGCTTGCAAGCCCCGTCACACCAAAGGACCCAAGATTCAACCCTAAATAGAACCACGCTCTGCTACCATTTGTAACCCCTCTTTATTTCTGTACTTTATAATTTATTTTTTAAGAGGGGCCACAAGATATTTAAAACTAGGCGGAAGGCCTAGACAAAGCATAAAATGCGCTGGGTCCAGTGAGACGGGACTTGCAATTAAAACTCGCTGTTAAACAACAATAACAACATTTATTATGTCTGAAATTACATACAAATTAAAATATCACATACTATCAGAATATCAATAATTCTATAAATTGTTTAAGTCCCCCTTCTTGTATAAAGTTGACATAGAACACATAATTGGACATAATACACCTATTCACACACACACACACACACACACACACACACACACACACACACACACACACACACACACACACACACACACACACACACACACACACACACACACACATATCTTCCTCTCAATTTAAATTCATCATAATAACTCAACAAACTTTAGTATCCCAAATATTTTGAATCTCGACATTATAAAAATATACATACACATATATATATATATATCACTCAACCACCTAACACATAACCGCCTGTAAAATCACAAATAATTCAAAATCACAATTACAACGCGCTATCGCCTCATCCCCACAAACCCCCCGCGTTTCACTTGTATATTATCCTTTCATCGCCCCATCATATAGAAAAATAAGATGCCTGTAACCCTCTAGTATCTAGTAATTGAGAACGGATATCACCCATTAAGAAATCCCACTATAGATTTTTATAATGTCTGCAACTAGCTTATAGCTTACTCAGAATCTCCAACATAATTACCAAAGAACGGTAACAATACTATGTAAATTTCAATTATACATTATAAACTTGAGAGGCACTTCTAATAGTCCATAATAGCAATTATGATTACAATTTAAATTATTGATACCATTTGTCTATTTCTGCAAAAAAGTAAAACTGTTTGGTTTCTTATAAAACATAGATCATTCAAAAGGTTGGCCATACGAGTTTAATAAAATTTAAAAGATTTACTAATAATGACAGGCTCGTAATTAAAAACAAGTTGCAAATTAATGTTACACACAGCCTGCATGAATTTTACAAATTGAACCATTGATGGATCTGAGCAAGCCAGGTTTGACACGTAATGGCCCGAAAATACAATCTACAAAATACAAATATCAGTGAACAGCCTGTATCTGTTCATTAGAAAAAAGAGAAGCTTCAATTTTATTAAGAAATACATTTTTTTTTAAACAATTCAATTTAACCATAACAGCAACATATGCAACCGTGAATTAAAATTTAAGTACTGCCTGTACAATTTTATTTAAAAAAAGCAAAATATTAATTTTATAAACATATACATATATTTTAAGAGATACTGAATTCACCTGGCCACAGGAGTGCACCAGGGCATGCTTGATTTGACAAAGACTGACCTGTTGAAAACCTGCATGATATGGCACCAACAGGTGCCTACCTCTTGCTTAGTGAAAATGTATAAACGTTACAACCCGGAAACGGAAAAAACCCCAGCCCTTGTATGTCGAAAAAAAATAATTAAATGCAAAAACCCAGTAATAAAATGCAACTGAATCCAAAGCAGCCAGTTCGGTATATCAAGGAAACCATACCCCTATACTTAATTTAATAAAACGGTCTCTCCCCAACTCTTGCACCCATTAAACAGAATTAAAAACCCTGGTACCCTCCCACAGGCCAGTTTACAACTGTACTTATTTGAACGGTATTATTAGATTAAAGATACTTTGAAATTGTCTTGCCGGCACATACACTCAATTAAGTGTGTCACTGTGTAAAGTTAATCTGAAGTTAATGTTACATACACCTCACATAGTGTTATCTGCAGGCCAGATTTGTATAAATAAATAAGTGAATATCACCTCATAATATGCAGGCGGTTACATGGTTGTTTGCAGCAGTTACGTCCCTCTCCTCGGTCGCAGAACGAAGTTTTATCGGTTCATGGCATGATGAAGGTCACAGCACACCATGCTCTGGTCAGATCTCCGTCGAAGGCGAGAACCCGGTAGGTCTTAAGCGCTTAGCTTGCCATTATAGATGAAAGAAAGCACAAGAAAATGTTCTGCTGACGCGAGGGGAGTAGACTAGCTTACGCAGCGGAAGCGAGGCAGGAACTGAACTTCGCAATGAGCACAAAACCGCGATCTAAATTCGGCCCGCTAGATAGCGTCCACAGCCGGAACACGGTGATACAGATATCGCGTTCACCAACAATTACGCTTCATCCGCTAACATTGATAACTAATATCGAATTTATTAATAAAAAAATTGTATTTTTATTTCATACGAACGCCGGGTTATGCAAACACCGGCACAAAAGTTATGAAAGAGTTTTCAATTCGTCTGTACCTATGTGCCAAAACCCTGTGCCTATTGTACAAGTTGTAGGCTGTGGTGACATAGGTCAGTGGGCTTAGGTAAGTAGGTATTGGTTTTATTTGCTTATTACTTTTCTTGAGGTGAAAGTTTTTCAACTAAAGAAATAATGCCTTTCCTGACTTTATTCTTGAATATTTAAAGTGGTTTGATCCCATTTGTCTGAATTCAGTTTATGTAATATATGTTAACATGTGCTGGTGTTTTTATGTGTGAAGGTTATGTATACCCACTGGTTGTGGTTTTATTTATTACTTTTATGAGTGGCAGTGTTTTAATACACCAAAAACCAATTTTCCTAAGCTTTTAGGAATTATTGTTGTATTGGAGTGTTAGTGGTCTCAAATATTTCTACTAGTAATTTTGTACAAACCACTAAATTACTAGTAGAAAAATTTTAGGAATTAGTCTGGCAAGTCAGCATCTAGATGGAAGGTAGCCTACTAATTGTTAAGGGGTGGATAATGCACAAGTACACAGAATTAAAGTTTAATTTGAATGTATTATGTTTCTAGTAAAATTTTATACCTGAATTAAAATTGACTTAGAATATTTTAACAAAACTATTGTTGGAACCATAGACCAGACCCCAACCAATGAAAAGATTAGTCACTAATGTGGGGTGTCAAGCTCATATCACTGTCATTAAAGTGTTTGCATTGATTTCAGTAAAAAGTAACAGACTATACAGTGGCCACACTTTTTCCTGTGGCTCTTGATCTGAGTTCAGAATTTTGTTTGTAATAACTACAGAAAAGGACTTTCTCACTAAATGTGACTCTTCTGTTAAAGTTAATAAACTTCTCTTTTATCTCATGTATAATATTATTTACATCAGAATAGGGTTTGGAAAATACATGTATACCTGATTTATTAGTCTTCAACCTGTCTGCAAGAGCTTCATTAATTTTATCAATTACTCGACAATCCTGGTCAGTCTGCTGCTGTCTATTACACATAATAGTATATTAAACATGATTTATTTGTTAATTATTATTTTGTAAAGTTAGTTTTATGAATATTTAAATACAGATTTTAACAAACTCACAGACATAGAAGACAAGTAACTAATTAGTCTATCTAAAATGGAAGAAAAATAAAAACATAAATAGTTTGATTTCCTTGTGGTCATTACAGATCTGTGTATTATTAGTCTACTTCTATCAGAGGCATAGCTGGGGGGGGGGGAGAGCAAGGGGGCAGCCGCCTCGGATAGCATAGCCAGGAGGGCGGCAAAGTGAGTATAGACTTATAAAACTACAAACAACTTGTTTCTTTCATATGACTATTCCTTTCATAAAAGAAGCGTAACCAGCCAGCTTGTCTGTTGTCATAAACATTGCGTGATAAACAGTATTAGTCTATTTTTTTTTTAGCATCGTAATTACAGTTCATTATGATAACAAATTACGGTGTAATAAATATTACTCTAAAAAGATATTTAGTACTGCAGATAGGTGAAATAATTGTGTCTTTAATGATAGAAGCATACAACTTGGGGCACATATACTACATATATGAACATAGGCCACCCACCAGTTATCGTACCCTTGAAAACGTGAAATCTAGTTTTGCTAAACATCTTGTCAACGAAAATCACGGCTACACTGATTTTAAGACTAACTTAGTCCCCCTCCATATTTGCAATAAGGGACAGTATATGAACGCTCTCGAAGAATTCGAGATTTATGAAGATTATAACAATAGCGACACCAGGCCATTTGTTTTGAACGATCAACTAAGCTTTAAGTCGAATGTTTTATATGATACTGCACTGCGACATCTTCCGAGCGACGAGTGATTTTACTTAGTGCGCGTTCAGCCGGCGTGAGGTGTGCACCTTGGAGCCTACACGTGCGCTTAATGTTGTAGTTTCATTAATTTATTCAATGTGTGTTTTGGGTTTTAATATTTTTAATGTTTGACGGTTCATCCTCAATTGAGGTTGAGGAGTATGTGTTTTACTCCTGAAGATGGGACAAGCTGTCCCGAAACATGTTGAGTTAGTATAACATCACAGGTATAAGAATTAAGCCTCTGACGGTGAGTAACGTAGTTTATTTGATTGTCATACAAGTGGCTTGGTACTGTAAATAAAACTTAATATTATGGATTTTGCAAGTCAAGCAAGTATAGTAGAAAAGTTTCAAAATGTTAAAATCCAATTACATAAAACCAAATCACACGTAAAGTTCAACAAGGCCTACTTGCGTAATAATGTCATACCAAATTACGCTCGAATTAATACGAAGGGCACTTCTATCGCTGATTTAAGATCTAAAAAACACGCCGAAATATATAGGATCAAGGAAGAATTCAGGGCATTATACAGAAAGAAATCACTTCTCAATTCTAAATTATATCCATATACATTTGCCGCTATTAAACAATATACATGCTGCTACATTAGACCTTTACCTTGATTTCATAGATAAAGACGTGACGCGTATCATTTGTCAGTTACGTAGTAAACAAATGGACAAAGTCCGTAGACTAGTACATAAGCAGATATCGATCAAACAAAGAGACAAAATTTTGCGAAGTAAATAGTCGTTTTGATGTAAATGATAACAAATTAGAAAGTAAATTTGATGTACAGAACAATAAGTCCGAAAGCAAGTTTAATGAATTAAAGGGTGACATAAATAATATATTGACGAAAAATTTGATAAGCGTTTGTATGATATGAAACAACAAAGTGTTAAGTTTGAAGATAATATTAATAAGCGTCTGAATGCTATAGACGAACATTTTAGTACTTGGGAGAAACAAATACAAGACGATGTAAATGACATCAGAAAAAGAAAGGAGAGTAACAGAAATACAGGAAAATTTAACGAGAATATAAACAATGAAATAACGGAGAACAAGGTAAGTAATGTGGTCAAACTAAGTGATGATTTTAATGGGCAGATAATTACAAATAATATTGATGGTAGTTTAAGTGCAAATAAAGTAGTAGTTGAAAAGGTAAGTGAGAATAATGGTTATATAATTAAAAATGTGGTGTTAGAGAGTAAAGTGGTGAATAATGATAGTGGTGATGAAGTTTTAGTGGAAAGAGAGAGTAGTAATAAGATAGTGGTTGATAAGATTGAAAGAGAGAGTGAAGAGAGGTTAGGTTGGCAAAGGGCAAATTTTCCCTGTTGTTTAAGTGGAGTAAAGACTCCACTAGTGATTTATGAGGACAGAGTTTCCTCCAGTGTGAGAGACGAGGTGTCTCTAAGTAGGTCCCCTGTGTATCATGAGTTCCCTGGAAAAGCCAGGAGGTGTTATGATAACGTTGTATTGCCTTTTGTGTGGATTGAGAGAGATAAAGGAAAATGTGGTTGCGTAAGCGATTTTGAGAGAGTGAGAGAGATAGAATTATTCACGTTGAGAGAGAGAGAGAGGTGGTGTTATCTGATGTTATTAGAAGTTATGAAGAATTATTAAAGAGAATAAATAGTGAGAGTGAATAAAATAAAAAACTTACCTTGTTATGAAAATAGTGCAGCAATGGATGATGATAACGTAGATAATAATATTGAATACTTACCTGTAGATAGGATTGGGATATTAATAGCAGCTGATTCGGATAGTAAGGAGATGGTAAAATGCTTAATTGAGACAGATAATAACACTGACGATGACAAGACCAGAATTACTGATGTAGAGAGATTATACGATGGAATAATAATGTGGGATAATCCAGTAGATTATTATATGTGTATAACGGAACAATTTAAAATGTTGAATAGTTATTATAATAATAATAACAAAACAAAAGTAATTAAAAATGAATTGTGTTATATTAAGAAAAGATTATTGTTTGATGATGGAGGGTAAAGAGAATTGTTCATGAACATTTAATTATGTGAGAGTAGTTGGTTTTGAAGTGGATAGAATTATGAAATGATTTGTAATAAACAATAACAGATTACAATGTGGATTGTATATACTTTTATGTTGATGTTAAATGTATTTGTGTGATATGTTATGTTGCACTCTGTAATTTATGTAAACAATGTATGTATGTAATAGGGAGTGATATTATAATAATAGTAATAATATTTTACCAGACTAAATAAATAACGAGAGTAATTGTGAAGTTTATAATGAAATTAACTGAATTGAAATTGTTTTTAATAATGTAACTAAAGTAACTTATTGTTTAGAAACTGATGGAATTAAATAATTGGAGAGGAATTAATTAATTTAAAATGTACGTATAGATAAATTTTGGTGATGAATTTAAATGATTTTTCTGAGATTTAGACTTTATAATAAATAGTAAATGATTACACATACAAAGTGTTTAGGTATTGAGTTATATGGTTATTATAATGTATTAGAAGGTACATATGGTTATGTACGTAATATTTGTTGTGATAAATGTTTATAATTTTGAGTTTATGACAGTAATCATGTGTTTATTTGATTGAATGATTGACCATATGTAAGTGTGAATTTTATAATGAAATCGAAGTAAAGTAAAATGTTTTATAATGACATTAAATGAGTTTGAAAGAATTTAACTTAAGTAAGGTATGTAATTTTTGGTCAAATTTAAATTTGAAATGTTTGTCTCGATGTAATAATAGCAATGTTCATTTTGAGTAGTCATTAAGGTGTTTAATGAAGTATATTGTAGATAATTTTGTGTTTGGGTTTACATGTGTTAAGGGTACTTAGAGTAAGGTTATGTTCACATGTTGATAAGATATCAGCTGAGGCATGATGTTATGTGTATAATATATTTTGTGTAATCAATTTATAGTTGCAGTTGATTTTATGGTAGTAATAAGTTTGTTTATTGTTTTCATAATTGTCAACATATGATCATGAAGGTTTACTATGAAAATTAAATTCATTTAAAAGATAGAAATGTTGGTAGTAAATTGTTTTGATTAGGAGGTTATAGAAAATGGTAGATAAATTTCTTTATAAAAGTAAACAACTGCAAGAAAAAATTCAATGAAGTGGAGTCATTTTGAACAATACCATTAAAGTATTTAATTGAAAGAGTTGGTCTAATTAAATTAAAATATGAATTTTGGTAAGGAACTTAAATTTATTATGATTTGAATTGTAGAGTAAATTGTAACTGACGAAAATGCAATGATTAAAATATTCAATATAAAAACAAAATTGAAGTTATAATGCAAGATGAACAATTAAAATATTTAATCAAAAGAATTGAAATTAAAGGTTGTTTTATGTTAACCTACAGTTGGTAATCTTTACTTTGAGGTTAGGTTTTGTGGAATAGGAATGTAGTATGTTTATATTAAGAAGGCACATATATACGCGACCAGTACTTTACTAAAGGCAATCCAGTACGTCTAAGAGGGAAATAAATCAGTTGAGGATCTGGTTTGGTGGAAGTCCAATTGACATTTTGTTTGAATGTTACAGAGCCTGGTGATACTGTGGCGGGTGCCTGTCTGACTTTATGGTGTTGGGATCTCGAGAGGGAAGTCCAGTAATGTCATTCAGGTGCAGCCATAGTCGCCGGACTAGGGGGATAAGTTACCCATGATTTTAGTAAAGAATTAAGGGGGTTGTTGGCGCCATATCCTAGCTGGTCCTCTTAAGTTTATAGGCAATGAGAGTTTCTCTGTTTCGGCAGAAGACCTCTCATTGGGGGGGTATTCTCTCTCTCTCTCTTTCTCTCTCTCTCTCTCTCTCTCTCTCTCTCTCTCTCTCTCTCTCTCTCTCTCTCTCTCTTTCTCTCTCCCTTTCTCTCTCTCTCCTATGGCGCTACAGCCCAAATCGGGCCCTGGACTCCACCAATCTCCGCCTCCAATCCACTCTATCCATTGCAACCCTCCTCCAGTTTCTTATCCCCATGTCTCTCGCGTCCTCTGCAACGCCATCTTCCCACTCCTTCATCGGTCTACCTCTAGGTCTCCTTCCCTCCCATGTACCCAGCAAAGCCCTCTTAGGGTTCCTGCCATCCTCCATTCTCATAACATGTCCGCCTAACGCAATCTTTAAATTCTTATACATTTTGAGAATGGTATCTCTTTATATATTTGATACAGTTCGTTGTTGTATCTCAGTCTCCATGAGCCATTTTCTTGTTTTGGGCCTCTAATGCGTTTGAGGATTTTCCTTTCAAAGGTGTCTACTATGTCGATTGTTTTCTGTGTGATTGTCCATGCCTCACACCTGTAGCATAACACCGGTCTGATGACAGTCCTATATATTTTCATTTTTGTGTCCCTATGCACATCCCCAGACCTAAATGATGCCAGCAATGCGAAGTACGCCTTGTTAGCCATGGTGGTCCGTCTTTGGATCTCCGGCTCCTCTGATCCAGTCTCTGCTAGATTCACTCCGAGATACGTGAAATTGTCCACCACTTTAATTGTGTCCTCCTCTATCTCGATGTTGTTATGAACCTGGTCCCTTCTTGTTTGGATAAGCATTTTTGTTTTATCTGTATTTATGGCTAGCCCAACTTCCTAGGCTTTGTTTTTAAGCTCTATAAATATTTCTTTAGCTGCCGTGATCCGTCTTGATATGATGATAATGCCATCTGCATATGCGGCGATCTGTACAGTTTTATTTGTTAACAGATTGGAGCTATTTATTGATAAGCCTCTAATTACATATTCCAATGCAATATTAAATAGTGTTGGGGGTAACCCATCTCCTTGCTTTAGTCCTCGTGTAATATTTATAGGTTCAGTTAGTTGGCTATCCACCTTTACTTGGGCTTCAGTCTGCTGCATAGTAACTTGCGTTAATCTTACCAGCTTGTCTGGTATTCCAAATTCATGCATTATGGTGTAGAGTTTGTCTCTATTAATAGAGACATACGCTTGCCTTAAGTCCACAAAGATCTCGTACACATCAATATCACGTTCCCATCCGCATCTTACTATCTGTTTTACCGAGAAGAGTTGGTCGATTGTAGACCTTTCAGGTCGGAATCCAGCTTGGTATACCCGTATTATATTTTCTGTGAGGGGTCTCAACCTTTGGGTCAAGATGTACGCAAAAAACTTTGTAGGAGGTGCACAGCAACGAAATGCCTTTGTAATTTCTACATTGAAGTTTGTGAGGGTGGGGGTATTGTAACGGGACAAAATTATGGGGTTTATGTTTATTCCTTAATAATTGTAGTGAGTGTAGTCACCCACACTGTGCCCCGGTTTTGATAACCAAAGCTTAACTTTGTGAACACCCAGTTGTCAGTCTACCCATAAGCCAGGCGAGGTGCGACGAAGTCTGGAGCATCGGAATTTGTACGAGCGCGCGTGTGCCGGTTTAGACAGAGTGAACGGCACGCACAGTTTTCCTTGCCGCCACCTGCGAATAACGAGAGATCACGATACGTTCGCGCAGTCAATCATGAGCCAAGTAGCCGGGCACAGAGGGATGCTGAGCCTCTTTAAAAACTTCAGTCGGCGTCTAACTTCCGAACAGCGCAGGTGTGTTAACGCACGGTTCGCCAAAAAACTGGGCACACGAACAATGTAAGCCGGCCAACCAAGAAGGAAAGTTTGTTTAAATTGCATTAAAAGCAGTGGAGATTCAATTAAAACAACGTTCAGCAAATATGCAGTCGACGATAAACTATAGAACAGCGCGGGTCAGTGAGTAAGCGCGCGGTTCCAGTAACCAGTGTACGAATAATTAAGCAGTCGATGAAAACCCTCAGACCGCGCGGTCGTTAAAACAGTGCTCGCGAGCAACATTAAGGTCGACCAACAAAATTTCTTTTAACTAACATAAAACCATAATGAAAAGTGTAATTGAAACAATCTACACAGTAAAAAATGTTAAAAGGTTTTCTAAACCTATTTTCGGAACAGAAGTGAAAGTGATTTAAGAAGTATGGCGGAACGCGGCGGATAGCGTGCAATGGGTGTAGTGAGTACAATTACTAGCTAAGCTAGCGGGCCAGAAAGCAAGTAAAACCAAAAATAGATCAAATTAGGGAGTTCAATTCAAAAGGGGTTTCTAAGGGGATTTAAAGAGCGTGTGGTTTGTATATATTATGAAAGTACTGGTGCGTCTTTACATGCATATATAACTAATGATATAAATTATAATAATTTTTGGAAATATTTTAATAGGAATAAGAAAAAAATAAGTAATGATTTAACTTGTAATCTTTTTGAAAGCATGCATAAGATGTGGGAGATAATTTTAATAAACAAAAGTAGTAATTGAGAGTCTATATTATTACGTAAGGCAACCCAATAAACACTCTTACAGGTCACGAGTTCGCGTAAAAGACCCTGGACCCCGTGCAGGTAACCATTTTTGAAATTGGGAAGTTTAAGTATTTTATGGTTAAATAAATAAAGTTATTTTCAATTATTAGTAATTTTACAGTGGCGCCCGAACTCAGGACAGTTTGTACAAATTTATTTTTGTACAGGCTATGCCTACTCGTGGATGTAAGAGATGTTATTGGAGGTTAAGTTGTATTACGTATAAATTACGATAAAAAATGATGTTATGTTATGCTATAGTTAAGTGAGGGATAAAATAATTTTAAGTGTGGGTTTTTTAGTATATGAAAATTTCATAAGTTAAAACATGGAAAATACCGAGAGTAAAATTAATGAAACTGACGTAACCGTCAGTGATGAATCGAAAAATAATTCGATGTTTATAAACAAAGAAAATATGTCAACCGAGTCAGCTGATACGAGCGATTCGGGGATCCAAACAGCTTTAATGCTAACAAATGAAAGCAGTGTAAATGAATAAAAAATAATGGATGAAGTCGAAATTCATTCAACGCCAATTTCAATTAGTCACAATAAGAAATCTGATGACGATGATATGTTGAAACGTTTGTATGGTAGGATAGAGACAAAATTTTGCGAAGTAAAGAGTCGTTTTGATGTAAATGATAACAAATTAGAAAGTAAATTTGATGTACAGAACAATAAGTCCGAAAGCAAGTTTAATGAATTAAAGGGTGACATAAATAATACATTGACGAAAAATTTGATAAGCGTTTGTATGATATGAAACAACAAAGTGTTAAGTTTGAAGATAATATTAATAAGCGTCTGAATGCTATAGACGAACATTTTAGTACTTGGGAGAAACAAATACAAGACGATGTAAATGACATCAGAAAAAGAAAGGAGAGTAACAGAAATACAGGAAAATTTAACGAGAATATAAACAATGAAATAACGGAGAACAAGGTAAGTAATGTGGTCAAATTAAGTGGTGATTTTAATGGGCAGATAATTACAAATAATATTGATGGTAGTTTAAGTGCAAATAAAGTAGTAGTTGAAAAGGTAAGTGAGAATAATGGTTATATAATTAAAAATGTGGTGTTAGAGAGTAAAGTGGTGAATAATGATAGTGGTGATGAAGTTTTAGTGGAAAGAGAGAGTAGTAATAAGATAGTGGTTGATAAGATTGAAAGAGAGAGTGAAGAGAGGTTAGGTTGGCAAAGGGCAAATTTTCCCTGTTGTTTAAGTGGAGTAAAGACTCCACTAGTGATTTATGAGGACAGAGTTTCCTCCAGTGTGAGAGACGAGGTGTCTCTAAGTAGGTCCCCTGTGTATCATGAGTTCCCTGGAAAAGCCAGGAGGTGTTATGATAACGTTGTATTGCCTTTTGTGTGGATTGAGAGAGATAAAGGAAAATGTGGTTGCGTAAGCGATTTTGAGAGAGTGAGAGAGATAGAATTATTCACGTTGAGAGAGAGAGAGGTGGTGTTATCTGATGTTATTAGAAGTTATGAAGAATTATTAAAGAGAATAAATAGTGAGAGTGAATAAAATAAAAAACTTACCTTGTTATGAAAATAGTGCAGCAATGGATGATGATAACGTAGATAATAATATTGAATACTTACCTGTAGATAGGATGGGGATACTAATAGCAGCTGATTCGGATAGTAAGGAGATGGTAAAATGCTTAATTGAGACAGATAATAATACTGACGATGACAAGACCAGAATTACTGATGTAGACAGATTATACGATGGAATAATAATGTGGGATAATCCAGTAGATTATTATATGTGTATAACGGAACAATTTAAAATGTTGAATAGTTATTATAATAATAATAACAAAACAAAAGTAATTAAAAATGAATTGTGTTATATTAAGAAAAGATTATTGTTTGATGATGGAGGGTAAAGAGAATTGTTCATGAACATTTAATTATGTGAGAGTAGTGGGTTTTGAAATGGATTGAATTATGAAATGATTTGTGATAAACAATAACAGATTACAATGTGGATTGTATATACTTTTATGTTGATGTTAAATGTATTTGTGTGATATGTTATGTTGCACTCTGTAATTTATGTAAACAATGTATGTATGTAATAGGGATTGATATTATAATAATAGTAATAATATTTTACCAGACTAAATAAATAACGAGAGTAATTGTGAAGTTTATAATGAAATTAACTGAATTGAAATTGTTTTTAATAATGTAACTAAAGTAACTTATTGTTTAGAAACTGACGGAATTAAATAATTGGAGAGGAATTAATTAATTTAAAATGTTGTACGTATAGATAAATTTTGGTGATGAATTTAAATGATTTTTCTGAGATTTAGACTTTATAATAAATATTAAATGATTACACATACAAAGTGTTTAGGTATTGAGTTATATGGTTATTATAATGTATCAGAAGGTACATATGGTTATGTACGTAATATTTGTTGTGATAAATGTTTATAATTTTGAGTTTATGACAGTAATCATGTGTTTATTTGATTGAATGATTGACCATATGTAAGTGTGAATTTTATAATGACATCGAAGTAAAGTAAAATGTTTTATAATGACATTAAATGAGTTTGAAAGAATTTAACTTAGGTAAGGTATGTAATTTTTGGTCAAATTTAAATTTGAAATGTTTGTCTCGATGTAATAATAGCAATGTTCATTTTGAGTAGTCATTAAGGTGTTTAATGAAGTATATTGTAGATAATTTTGTGTTTGGGTTTACATGTGTTAAGGGTACTTAGAGTAAGGTTATGTTCACATGTTGATAAGATATCAGCTGAGGCATGATGTTATGTGTATAATATATTTTGTGTAATCAATGTATAGTTGCAGTTGATTTTATGGTAGTAATAAGTTTGTTTATTGTTTTCATAATTGTCAATATATGATCATGAAGGTTTACTATGAAAATTAAATTCATTTAAAAGATAGAAATGTTGGTAGTAAATTGTTTTGATTAGTTTTGATTAGGAGGTTATAGAAAATGGTAGATAAATTTCTTTATGAAAGTAAACAACTGCAAGAAAAAATTCAATGAAGTGGAGTCATTTTGAACAATACCATTAAAGTATTTAATTGAAAGAGTTGGTCTAATTAAATTAAAATATGAATTTTGATAAGGAACTTAAATTTATTTTGATTTGAATTGTAAAGTAAATTGTAACTGACGAAAATGCAATGATTAAAATATTCAATATAAAAACAAAATTGAAGTTATAATGCAAGATGAACAATTAAAATATTTAATCAAAAGAATTGAAATTAAAGGTTGTTTTATGTTAACCTACAGTTGGTAATCTTTACTTTGAGGTTAGGTTTTGTGGAATAGGAATGTAGTATGTTTATATTAAGAAGGCACATATATACGCGACCAGTACTTTACTAAAGGCAATCCAGTACGTCTAAGAGGGAAATAAATCAGTTGAGGATCTGGTTTGGTGGAAGTCCAATTGACATTTTGTTTGAATGTTACAGAGCCTGGTGATACTGTGGCGGGTGCCTGTCTGACTTTATGGTGTTGGGATCTCGAGAGGGAAGTCCAGTAATGTCATTCAGGTGCAGCCATAGTCGCCGGACTAGGGGGATAAGTTACCCATGATTTTAGTAAAGAATTAAGGGGGTTGTTGGCGCCATATCCTAGCTGGTCCTCTTAAGTTTATAGGCAATGAGAGTTTCTCTGTTTCGGCAGAAGACCTCTCATTGGGGGGGGGGTATTCTCTCTCGCTCTCTCTCTCTCTCTCTCTCTCTCCTATGGCGCTACAGCCCAAATCGGGCCCTGGCCTCCACCAATCTCCGCCTCAAATCCACTCTATCCATTGCAACCCTCCTCCAGTTTCTTATCCCCATGTCTCTCGCGTCCTCTGCAACGCCATCTTCCCACTCCTTCATCGGTCTACCTCTAGGTCTCCTTCCCTCCCATGTACCCAGCAAAGCCCTCTTAGGGTTCCTGCCATCCTCCATTCTCATAACATGTCCGCCTAACGCAATCTTTAAATTCTTATACATTTTGAGACTGGTATCTCTTTATATATTTGATACAGTTCGTTGTTGTATCTCAGTCTCCATGAGCCATTTTCTTGTTTTGGGCCTATAATGCGTTTGAGGATTTTCCTTTGAAAGGTGTCTACTATGTCGATTGTTTTCTGTGTGATTGTCCATGCCTCACACCTGTAGCATAACACCGGTCTGATGACAGTCCTATATATTTTCATTTTTGTGTCCCTATGCACATCCCCAGACCTAAATGATGCCAGCAATGCGAAGTACGCCTTGTTAGCCATGGTGGTCCGTCTTTGGATCTCCGGCTCCTCTGATCCAGTCTTTGCTAGATTCACTCCGAGATACGTGAAATTGTCCACCACTTTAATTGTGTCCTCCTCTATCTCGATGTTGTTATGAACCTGGTCCCTTCTTGTTTGGATAAGCATTTTTGTTTTATCTGTATTTATGGCTAGCCCAACTTCCTTGGCTTTGTTTTTAAGCTCTATAAATATTTCTTTAGCTGCCGTGATCCGTCTTGATATGATGATAATGCCATCTGCATATGCGGCGATCTGTACAGTTTTATTTGTTAACAGATTGGAGCTATTTATTGATAAGCCTCTAATTACATATTCCAATGCAATATTAAATAGTGTTGGGGGTAACCCATCTCCTTGCTTTAGTCCTCGTGTAATATTTATAGGTTCAGTTAGTTGGCTATCCACCTTTACTTGGGCTTCAGTCTGCTGCATAGTCACTTGCGTTAATCTTACCAGCTTGTCTGGTATTCCAAATTCATGCATTATGGTGTAGAGTTTGTCTCTATTAATAGAGACATACGCTTGCCTTAAGTCCACAAAGATCTCGTACACATCAATATCACGTTCCCATCCGCATCTTACTATCTGTTTTACCGAGAAGAGTTGGTCGATTGTAGACCTTTCAGGTCGGAATCCAGCTTGGTATTCCCGTATTATATTTTCTGTGAGGGGTCTCAACCTTTGGGTCAAGATGTACGCAAAAAACCTTGTAGGAGGTGCACAGCAACGAAGTGCCTTTGTAATTTCTACATTGAAGTTTGTGAGGGTGGGGGTATCGTAACGGGACAAAATTATGGGGTTTATGTTTATTCCTTAATAATTGTAGTGAGTGTAGTCACCCACACTGAGCCCCGGTTTTGATAACCAAAGCTTAACTTTGTGAACACCCAGTTGTCAGTCTACCCATAAGCCAGGCGAGGTGCGACGAAGTCTGGAGCATCGGAATTTGTACGAGCGCGCGTGTGCCGGTTTAGACAGAGTGAACGGCACGCACAGTTTTCCTTGCCGCCACCTGCGAATAACGAGAGATCACGAGACGTTCGCGCAGTCAATCATGAGCCAAGTAGCCGGGCACAGAGGGATGCTGAGCCTCTTTAAAAACTTCAGTCGGCGTCTAACTTCCGAACAGCGCAGGTGTGTTAACGCGCGGTTCGCCAAAAAACTGGGCACACGAACAATGTAAGCCGGCCAACCAAGAAGAAAAGTTTGTTTAAATTGCGTTAAAAGCAGTGGAGATTCAATTAAAACAACGTTCAGCAAATATGCAGTCGACGATAAACTATAGAACAGCGCGGGTCAGTGAGTAAGCGCGCGGTTCCAGTAACCAGTGTACGAATAATTAAGCAGTCGATGAAAACCCTCAGACCGCGCGGTCGTTAAAACAGTGCTCGCGAGCAACATTAAGGTCGACCAACAAAATTTCTTTTAACTAACATAAAACCATAATGAAAAGTGTAATTGAAACAATCTACACAGTAAAAAATGTTAAAAGGTTTTCTAAACCTATTTTCGGAACAGAAGTGAAAGTGATTTAAGAAGTATGGCGGAACGCGGCGGATAGCGTGCAATGGGTGTAGTGAGTACAATTACTAGCTAAGCTAGCGGGCCAGAAAGCAAGTAAAACCAAAAATAGATCAAATTAGGGAGTTCAATTCAAAAGGGGTTTCTAAGGGGATTTAAAGAGCGTGTGGTTTGTATATATTATGAAAGTACTGGTGCGTCTTTACATGCATATATAACTAATGATATAAATTATAATAATTTTTGGAAACATGTTAATAGGAATAAGAAAAAAAAATGTAATGATTTAACTTGTAATCTTTTTGAAAGCATGCATAAGATGTGGGAGATAATTTTAATAAACAAATGTAGTAATTGAGAGTCTATATTATTACGTAAGGCAACCCAATAAACACTCTTACAGGTCACGAGTTCGCGTAAAAGACCCTGGACCCCGTGCAGGTAACCATTTTTGAAATTGGGAAGTTTAAGTATTTTATGGTTAAATAAATAAAGTTATTTTCAATTATTAGTAATTTTACAGTGGCGCCCGAACTCAGGACAGTTTGTACAAATTTATTTTTGTACAGGCTATGCCTACTCGTGGATGTAAGAGATGCTATTGGAGGTTAAGTTGTATTACGTATAAATTACGATAAAAAATGATGTTATGTTATGCTATAGTTGAGTGAGGGATAAAATAATTTTAAGTGTGAGTTTTTTAGTATATTAAAATTTCATAAGTTAAAACATGGAAAATACCGAGAGTAAAATTAATGAAACTGACGTAACCGTCAGTGATGAATCGAAAAATAATTCGATGTTTATAAACAAAGAAAATATGTCAACCGAGTCAGCTGATACGAGCGATTCGGGGATCCAAACAGCTTTAATGCTAACAAATGAAAGCAGTGTAAATGAATAAAAAATAATGGATGAAGTCGAAATTCATTCAACGCCAATTTCAATTAGTCACAATAAGAAATCTGATGACGATGATATGTTGAAACGTTTGTATGGTAGGATAGAGACAAAATTTTGCGAAGTAAATAGTCGTTTTGATGTAAATGATAACAAATTAGAAAGTAAATTTGATGTACAGAACAATAAGTCCGAAAGCAAGTTTAATGAATTAAAGGGTGACATAAATAATACATTGACGAAAAATTTGATAAGCGTTTGTATGATATGAAACAACAAAGTGTTAAGTTTGAAGATAATATTAATAAGCGTCTGAATGCTATAGACGAACATTTTAGTACTTGGGAGAAACAAATACAAGACGATGTAAATGACATCAGAAAAAGAAAGGAGAGTAACAGAAATACAGGAAAATTTAACGAGAATATAAACAATGAAATAACGGAGAACAAGGTAAGTAATGTGGTCAAATTAAGTGGTGATTTTAATGGGCAGATAATTACAAATAATATTGATGGTAGTTTAAGTGCAAATAAAGCAGTAGTTGAAAAGGTAAGTGAGAATAATGGTTATATAATTAAAAATGTGGTGTTAGAGAGTAAAGTGGTGAATAATGATAGTGGTGATGAAGTTTTAGTGGAAAGAGAGAGTAGTAATAAGATAGTGGTTGATAAGATTGAAAGAGAGAGTGAAGAGAGGTTAGGTTGGCAAAGGGCAAATTTTCCCTGTTGTTTAAGTGGAGTAAAGACTCCACTAGTGATTTATGAGGACAGAGTTTCCTCCAGTGTGAGAGACGAGGTGTCTCTAAGTAGGTCCCCTGTGTATCATGAGTTCCCTGGAAAAGCCAGGAGGTGTTATGATAACGTTGTATTGCCTTTTGTGTGGATTGAGAGAGATAAAGGAAAATGTGGTTGCGTAAGCGATTTTGAGAGAGTGAGAGAAATAGAATTATTCACGTTGAGAGAGAGAGAGAGGTGGTGTTATCTGATGTTATTAGAAGTTATGAAGAATTATTAAAGAGAATAAATAGTGAGAGTGAATAAAATAAAAAACTTACCTTGTTATGAAAATAGTGCAGCAATGGATGATGATAACGTAGATAATAATATTGAATACTTACCTGTAGATAGGATGGGGATATTAATAGCAGCTGATTCGGATAGTAAGGAGATGGTAAAATGCTTAATTGAGACAGATAATAATACTGACGATGACAAGACCAGAATTACTGATGTAGACAGATTATACGATGGAATAATAATGTGGGATAATCCAGTAGATTATTATATGTGTATAACGGAACAATTTAAAATGTTGAATAGTTATTATAATAATAATAACAAAACAAAAGTAATTAAAAATGAATTGTGTTATATTAAGAAAAGATTATTGTTTGATGATGGAGGGTAAAGAGAATTGTTCATGAACATTTAATTATGTGAGAGTAGTGGGTTTTGAAGTGGATTGAATTATGAAATGATTTGTAATAAACAATAACAGATTACAATGTGGATTGTATATACTTTTATGTTGATGTTAAATGTATTTGTGTGATATGTTATGTTGCACTCTGTAATTTATGTAAACAATGTATGTATGTAATAGGGATTGATATTATAATAAGAGTAATAATATTTTACCAGACTAAATAAATAACGAGAGTAATTGTGAAGTTTATAATGAAATTAACTGAATTGAAATTGTTTTTAATAATGTAACTAAAGTAACTTATTGTTTAGAAACTGATGGAATTAAATAATTGGAGAGGAATTAATTAATTTAAAATTTTGTATAGATAAATTTTGGTGATGAATTTAAATGATTTTTCTGAGATTTAGACTTTATAATAAATAGTAAATGATTACACATACAAAGTGTTTAGGTATTGAGTTATATGGTTATTATAATGTATTAGAAGGTACATATGATTATGTACGTAATATTTGTTGTGATAAATGTTTATAATTTTGAGTTTATGACAGTAATCATGTGTTTATTTGATTGAATGATTGACCATATGTAAGTGTGAATTCTATAATGAAATCGAAGTAAAGTAAAATGTTTTATAATGACATTAAATGAGTTTGAAAGAATTTAACTTAGGTAAGGTATGTAATTTTTGGTCAAATTTAAATTTGAAATGTTTGTCTCGATGTAATAATAGCAATGTTCATTTTGAGTAGTCATTAAGGTGTTTAATGAAGTATATTGAAGATAATTTTGTGTTTGGGTTTACATGTGTTAAGGGTACTTAGAGTAAGGTTATGTTCACATGTTGATAAGATATCAGCTGAGGCATGATGTTATGTGTATAATATATTTTGTGTAATCAATTTATAGTTGCAGTTGATTTTATGGTAGTAATAAGTTTGTTTATTGTTTTCATAATTGTCAATATATGATCATGAAGGTTTACTATGAAAATTAAATTCATTTAAAAGATAGAAATGTTGGTAGTAAATTGTTTTGATTAGTTTTGATTAGGAGGTTATAGAAAATGGTAGATAAATTTCTTTATGAAAGTAAACAACTGCAAGAAAAAATTCAATGAAGTGGAGTCATTTTGAACAATACCATTAAAGTATTTAATTGAAAGAGTTGGTCTGATTAAATTAAAATATGAATTTTGATAAGGAACTTAAATTTATTTTGATTTGAATTGTAGAGTAAATGTAACTGACGAAAATGCAATGATTAAAATATTCAATATAAAAACAAAATTGAAGTTATAATGCAAGATGAACAATTAAAATATTTAATCAAAAGAATTGAAATTAAAGGTTGTTTTATGTTAACCTACAGTTGGTAATCTTTACTTTGAGGTTAGGTTTTGTGGAATAGGAATGTAGTATGTTTATATTAAGAAGGCACATATATACGCGACCAGTACTTTACTAAAGGCAATCCAGTACGTCTAAGAGGGAAATAAATCAGTTGAGGATCTGGTTTGGTGGAAGTCCAATTGACATTTTGTTTGAATGTTACAGAGCCTGGTGATACTGTGGCGGGTGCCTGTCTGACTTTATGGTGTTGGGATCTCGAGAGGGAAGTCCAGTAATGTCATTCAGGTGCAGCCATAGTCGCCGGACTAGGGGGATAAGTTACCCATGATTTTAGTAAAGAATTAAGGGGGTTGTTGGCGCCATATCCTAGCTGGTCCTCTTAAGTTTATAGGCAATGAGAGTTTCTCTGTTTCGGCAGAAGACCTCTCATTGGGGGGGGTATTCTCTCTTGCTCTCTCTCTCACTCTCTCTCTCTCTCTCCTATGGCGCTACAGCCCAAATCGGGCCCTGGCCTCCACCAATCTCCGCCTCCAATCCACTCTATCCATTGCAACCCTCCTCCAGTTTCTTATCCCCATGTCTCTCGCGTCCTCTGCAACGCCATCTTCCCACTCCTTCATCGGTCTACCTCTAGGTCTCGTTCCCTCCCATGTACCCAGCAAAGCCCTCTTAGGGTTCCTGCTATCCTCCATTCTCATAACATGTCCGCCCAACGCAATCTTTAAATTCTTATACATTTTGAGACTGGTATCTCTTTATATATTTGATACAGTTCGTTGTTGTATCTCAGTCTCCATGAGCCATTTTCTTGTTTTGGGCCTATAATGCGTTTGAGGATTTTCCTTTCAAAGGTGTTTACTATGTCGATTGTTTTCTGTTGATTGTCCATGCCTCACACCTGTAGCATAACACCGGTCTAATGACAGTCCTATATATTTTCATTTTTGTTTCCCTATGCACATCCCCAGACCTAAATGATGCCAGCAATGCGAAGTACGCCTTGTTAGCCATGGTGGTCCGTCTTTGGATCTCCGGCTCCTCTGATCCAGTCTTTGCTAGATTCACTCCGAGATACGTGAAATTGTCCACCACTTTAATTGTGTCCTCCTCTATCTCGATGTTGTTGTGAACCTGGTCCCTTCTTGTTTGGATAAGCATTTTTGTTTTATCTGTATTTATGGCTAGCCCAACTTCCTTGGCTTTGTTTTTAAGCTCTATAAATATTTCTTTAGCTGCCGTGATCCGTCTTGATATGATGATAATGCCATCTGCATATGCGGCGATCTGTACAGTTTTATTTGTTAACAGATTGGAGCTATTTATTGATAAGCCTCTAATTACATATTCCAATGCAATATTAAATAGTGTTGGGGGTAACCCATCTCCTTGCTTTAGTCCTCGTGTAATATTTATAGGTTCAGTTAGTTGGCTATCCACCTTTACTTGGGCTTCAGTCTGCTGCATAGTCACTTGCGTTAATCTTACCAGCTTGTCTGGTATTCCAAATTCATGCATTATGGTGTAGAGTTTGTCTCTATTAATAGAGACATACGCTTGCCTTAAGTCCACAAAGATCTCGTACACATCAATATCACGTTCCCATCCGGATCTTACTATCTGTTTTACCGAGAAGAGTTGGTCGATTGTAGACCTTTCAGGTCGGAATCCAGCTTGGTATTCCCGTATTATATTTTCTGTGAGGGGTCTCAACCTTTGGGTCAAGATGTACGCAAAAAACCTTGTAGGAGGTGCACAGCAACGAAGTGCCTTTGTAATTTCTACATTGAAGTTTGTGAGGGTGGGGGTATCGTAACGGGACAAAATTATGGGGTATATGTTTATTCCTTAATAACTGTAGTGAGTGTAGTCACCCACACTGAGCCCCGGTTTTGATAACCAAAGCTTAACTTTGTGAACACCCAGTTGTCAGTCTACCCATAAGCCAGGCGAGGTGCGACGAAGTCTGGAGCATCGGAATTTGTACGAGCGCGCGTGTGCCGGTTTAGACAGAGTGAACGGCACGCACAGTTTTCCTTGCCGCCACCTGCGAATAACGAGAGATCACGAGACGTTCGCGCAGTCAATCATGAGCCAAGTAGCCGGGCACAGAGGGATGCTGAGCCTCTTTAAAAACTTCAGTCGGCGTCTAACTTCCGAACAGCGCAGGTGTGTTAACGCGCGGTTCGCCAAAAAACTGGGCACACGAACAATGTAAGCCGGCCAACCAAGAAGAAAAGTTTGTTTAAATTGCGTTAAAAGCAGTGGAGATTCAATTAAAACAACGTTCAGCAAATATGCAGTCGACGATAAACTATAGAACAGCGCGGGTCAGTGAGTGAGCGCGCGGTTCCAGTAACCAGTGTACGAATAATTAAGCAGTCGGTGAAAACCCTCAGACCGCGCGGTCGTTAAAACAGTGCTCGCGAGCAACATTAAGGTCGACCAACAAAATTTCTTTTAACTAACATAAAACCATAAAGAAAAGTGTAATTGAAACAATCTACACAGTAAAAAATGTTAAAAGCATTTCTAAACCTATTTTCGGAACAGAAGTGAAAGTGATTTAAGAAGTATGGCGGAACGCGGCGGATAGCGTGCACTGGGTGTAGTGAGTACAATTACTAGCTAAGCTAGCGGACCAGAAAGCAAGTAAAACCAAAAATAGATCAAATTAGGGAGTTCAATTCAAAAGGGGTTTCTAAGGGGATTTAAAGAGCGTGTGGTTTGTATATATTATGAAAGTACTGGTGCGTCTTTACATGCATATATAACTAATGATATAAATTATAATAATTTTTGGAAACATGTTAATAGGAATAAGAAAAAAAAATGTAATGATTTAACTTGTAATCTTTTTGAAAGCATGCATAAGATGTGGGAGATAATTTTAATAAACAAATGTAGTAATTGAGAGTCTATATTATTACGTAAGGCAACCCAATAAACACTCTTACAGGTCACGAGTTCGCGTAAAAGACCCTGGACTCCGTGCAGGTAACCATTTTTGAAATTGGGAAGTTTAAGTATTTTATGGTTAAATAAATAAAGTTATTTTCAATTATTAGTAATTTTACAGTGGCGCCCGAACTCAGGACAGTTTGTACAAATTTATTTTTGTACAGGCTATGCCTACTCGTGGATGTAAGAGATGTTATTGGAGGTTAAGTTGTATTACGTATAAATTACGATAAAAAATGATGTTATGTTATGCTATAGTTAAGTGAGGGATAAAATAAATTTAAGTGTGAGTTTTTTAGTATATTAAAATTTCATAATTTAAAACATGGAAAATACCGAGAGTAAAATTAATGAAACTGACGTAACCGTCAGTGATGAATCGAAAAATAAGTCGATGTTTATAAACAAAGAAAATATGTCAACCGAGTCAGCTGATACGAGCGATTCGGGGATCCAAACAGCTTTAATGCTAACAAATGAAAGCAGTGTAAATGAATAAAAAATAATGGATGAAGTCGAAATTCATTCAACGCCAATTTCAATTAGTCACAATAAGAAATCTGATGACGATGATATGTTGAAACGTTTGTATGGTAGGATAGAGACAAAATTTTGCGAAGTAAATAGTCGTTTTGATGTAAATGATAACAAATTAGAAAGTAAATTTGATGTACAGAACAATAAGTCCGAAAGCAAGTTTAATGAATTAAAGGGTGACATAAATAATACATTGACGAAAAATTTGATAAGCGTTTGTATGATATGAAACAACAAAGTGTTAAGTTTGAAGATAATATTAATAAGCGTCTGAATGCTATAGACGAACATTTTAGTACTTGGGAGAAACAAATACAAGACGATGTAAATGACATCAGAAAAAGAAAGGAGAGTAACAGAAATACAGGAAAATTTAACGAGAATATAAACAATGAAATAACGGAGAACAAGGTAAGTAATGTGGTCAAATTAAGTGGTGATTTTAATGGGCAGATAATTACAAATAATATTGATGGTAGTTTAAGTGCAAATAAAGTAGTAGTTGAAAAGGTAAGTGAGAATAATGGTTATATAATTAAAAATGTGGTGTTAGAGAGTAAAGTGGTGAATAATGATAGTGGTGATGAAGTTTTAGTGGAAAGAGAGAGTAGTAATAAGATAGTGGTTGATAAGATTGAAAGAGAGAGTGAAGAGAGGTTAGGTTGGCAAAGGGCAAATTTTCCCTGTTGTTTAATTGGAGTGAAGAATCCACTAGTGATTTATGAGGACAGAGTTTCCTCCAGTGTGAGAGACGAGGTGTCTCTAAGTAGGTCCCCTGTGTATCATGAGTTCCCTGGAAAAGCCAGGAGGTGTTATGATAACGTTGTATTGCCTTTTGTGTGGATTGAGAGAGATAAAGGAAAATGTGGTTGCGTAAGCGATTTTGAGAGAGTGAGAGAGATAGAATTATTCACGTTGAGAGAGAGAGAGAGAGAGGTGGTGTTATCTGATGTTATTAGAAGTTATGAAGAATTATTAAAGAGAATAAATAGTGAGAGTGAATAAAATAAAAAACTTACCTTGTTATGAAAATAGTGCAGCAATGGATGATGATAACGTAGATAATAATATTGAATACTTACCTGTAGATAGGATGGGGATATTAATAGCAGCTGATTCGGATAGTAAGGAGATGGTAAAATGCTTAATTGAGACAGATAATAATACTGACGATGACAAGACCAGAATTACTGATGTAGACAGATTATACGATGGAATAATAATGTGGGATAATCCAGTAGATTATTATATGTGTATAACGGAACAATTTAAAATGTTGAATAGTTATTACAATAATAATAACAAAACAAAAGTAATTAAAAATGAATTGTGTTATATTAAGAAAAGATTATTGTTTGATGATGGAGGGTAAAGAGAATTGTTCATGAACATGTAATTATGTGAGAGTAGTGGGTTTTGAAATGGATTGAATTATGAAATGATTTGTGATAAACAATAACAGATTACAATGTGGATTGTATATACTTTTATGTTGATGTTAAATGTATTTGTGTGATATGTTATGTTGCACTCTGTAATTTATGTAAACAATGTATGTATGTAATAGGGATTGATATTATAATAATAGTAATAATATTTTACCAGACTAAATAAATAACGAGAGTAATTGTGAAGTTTATAATAAAATTAACTGAATTGCAATTGTTTTTAATAATGTAACTAAAGTAACTTATTGTTTAGAAACTGATGGAATTAATTAATTTAAAATTTTGTACGTATAGATAAATTTTGGTGATGAATTTAAATGATTTTTCTGAGATTTAGACTTTATAATAAATAGTAAATGATTACACATACAAAGTGTTTAGGTATTGAGTTATATGGTCATTATAATGTATCAGAAGGTACATATGGTTATGTACGTAATATTTGTTGTGATAAATGTTAATAATTTTGAGTTTATGACAGTAATCATGTGTTTATTTGATTGAATGATTGACCATATGTAAGTGTGAATATTATAATGAAATCGAGTAAAGTAAAATGTTTTATAATGACATTAAATGAGTTTGAAAGAATTTAACTTAGGTAAGGTATGTAATTTTTGGTCAAATTTAAATTTGAAATGTTTGTCTCGATGTAATAATAGCAATGTTCATTTTGAGTAGTCATTAAGGTGTTTAATGAAGTATATTGAAGATAATTTTGTGTTTGGGTTTACATGTGTTAAGGGTACTTAGAGTAAGGTTATGTTCACATGTTGATAAGATATCAGCTGAGGCATGATGTTATGTGTATAATATATTTTGTGTAATCAATTTATAGTTGCAGTTGATTTTATGGTAGTAATAAGTTTGTTTATTGTTTTCATAATTGTCAATATATGATCATGATGGTTTACTATGAAAATTAAATTCATTTAAAAGATAGAAATGTTGGTAGTAAATTGTTTTGATTAGTTCTGATTAGGAGGTTATAGAAAATGGTAGATAAATTTCTTTATGAAAGTAAACAACTGCAAGAAAAAATTCAATGAAGTGGAGTCATTTTGAACAATACCATTAAAGTATTTAATTGAAAGAGTTGGTCTAATTAAATTAAAATATGAATTTTGGTAAGGAACTTAAATTTATTTTGATTTGAATTGTAGAGTAAATTGTAACTGACGAAAATGCAATGATTAAAATATTCAATATAAAAACAAAATTGAAGTTATAATGCAAGATGAACAATTAAAATATTTAATCAAAAGAATTGAAATTAAAGGTTGTTTTATGTTAACCTACAGTTGGTAATCTTTACTTTGAGGTTAGGTTTTGTGGAATAGGAATGTAGTATGTTTATATTAAGAAGGCACATATATACGCGACCAGTACTTTACTAAAGGCAATCCAGTACGTCTAAGAGGGAAATAAATCAGTTGAAGATCTGGTTTGGTGGAAGTCCAATTGACATTTTGTTTGAATGTTACAGAGCCTGGTGATACTGTGGCGGATGCCTGTCTGACTTTATGGTGTTGGGATCTCGAGAGGGAAGTCCAGTAATGTCATTCAGGTGCAGCCATAGTCGCCGGACTAGGGGGATAAGTTACCCATGATTTTAGTAAAGAATTAAGGGGGTTGTTGGCGCCATATCCTAGCTGGTCCTCTTAAGTTTATAGGCAATGAGAGTTTCTCTGTTTCGGCAGAAGACCTCTCATTGGGGGGGGTATTGTCTCTCTCTCTCTCTCTCTCTCTCTCTCTCTCTCTCTCTCTCTCTCTCTTTCTCTCTCTCTCTCTCTCTCTCCTATGGCGCTACATCCCAAATCGGGCCCTGGCCTCCACCAATCTCCGCCTCCAATCCACTCTATCCATTGCAACCCTCCTCCAGTTTCTTATCCCCATGTCTCTCGCGTCCTCTGCAACGCCATCTTCCCACTCCTTCATCGGTCTACCTCTAGGTCTCGTTCCCTCCCATGTACCCAGCAAAGCCCTCTTAGGGTTCCTGCCATCCTCCATTCTCATAACATGTCCGCCCAACGCAATCTTTAAATTCTTATACATTTTTAGACTGGTATCTCTTTATATATTTGATACAGTTCGTTGTTGTATCTCAGTCTCCATGAGCCATTTTCTTGTTTTGGGCCTATAATGCGTTTGAGGATTTTCCTTTCAAAGGTGTCTACTATGTCGATTGTTTTCTGTGTGATTGTCCATGCCTCACACCTGTAGCATAACACCGATCTGATGACAGTCCTATATATTTTCATTTTTGTTTCCCTATGCACATCCCCAGACATAAATGATGCCAGCAATGCGAAGTACGCCTTGTTAACCATGGTGGTCCGTCTTTGGATCTCCGGCTCCTCTGATCCAGTCTTTGCTAAATTCACTCCGAGATACGTGAAATTGTCCACCACTTAAATTGTGTCCTCCTCTATCTCGATGTTGTTATGAACCTGGTCCCTTCTTGTTTGGATAAGCATTTTTGTTTTATCTGTATTTATGGCTAGCCCAACTTCCTTGGCTTTGTTTTTAAGCTCTATAAATATTACTTTAGCTGCCGTGATCCGTCTTGATATGATGATAATGCCATCTGCATATGCGGCTATCTTTACAGTTTTATTTGTTAACAGATTGGAGCTATTTATTGATAAGCCTCTAATTACATATTCCAATTCAATATTAAGTAGTGTTGGGGGTAACCCATCTCCTTGCTTTAGTCCTCGTGTAATATTTATAGGTTCAGTTAGTTGGCTATCCACCTTTACTTGGGCTTCAGTCTGCTGCATAGTCACTTGCGTTAATCTTACCAGCTTTCCTGGTATTCCAAATTCATGCATTATGGTGTAGAGTTTGTCTTATAGTGATCGAAATTTTAAAAAATTTTAATTCCTCGATCAAGTGGCACGTTCCCACACTCGAGTCGACGGACACAAACCCAGGTCGTAAATAATGACGAATTAGGGACACGTCAAACCCGACGCCAGTGCGAAGGCAAAGAAAAAACGTCTGTGTACAGCACACAATAAGAATTTGAGGGCGTCGTTGACAGCTCGCAGTTTGTTACAATTTACAGCACCCAGCAATCGAAAACAAAGACTTCGTCCAGCTGCCGAGTTACACGGAAACGAAATGGAACGCCTGCTGTGGAGGTGGAGTGTAACGAGCACAAATATGAAAGGCTTCACTCTGCTACAAAGGAGTACAGAGCAATCTCAACGAACAGATAAACAATAGAACGTAGACTCAGTGAATACTGCCAGTACACCCTGCACAGCGTGAAAACAAATCTTTGACAGTTTACTGAGATTTACGACTGGAAAGCGTGGGATCGACGAGAGACGACTCCAGCGAAGGGTTGATAATCGGCGGAACGAACAACGAATAACTTGAACAATTAACCAGGACTCTGCAGTCTGTTAACAAAAGATCGGTCAGAACCTTGACAAAGTCTAAACAAAGGTTGACAGACAGCCGGAAAATTGCTCTAGTTTCTTAGAATCCGTACCACGTTCGTCACATGGAATACTCCGGGGATGACGACGACCAACCAGCGTCAAGCATCTTCTAAAAGAGCTCGTGGAGAGAGTAAGAAGGGTTCGGACGACGAATCGGGAAACAGAGGATGAGATCTGCAGAAGAGTAGGAATTTGTAGAACCAATCACGGATCCGAGAGGGCGTAGAAATCCAGAATTTAGACTTATGGGTAAGATGTTTCAATAAAACTGCTTTGCGAAGACGCGGAACGAGAGTCTACAGTCTACAGTCTACAAGTCAATCGGTCATAAGTTAATAAGTCGGTACGTACGACAGTCAGACGGTTGGTTATAGTCGGAACGGTAATACATTCAGTGATAGAAACAGTTTGCGCGACCGACCGAACTTCCAATTCGGTGAATTCATAAGTGAACTTAGACATACGATATAGTCTCAGTTACACACAAGTCAGTTCGACAATCGTATATGTTCTGATAAACTATAGTGCGCACGGGACTTGAAACTACAACCGACGCGAACATAATAACGCAAGTAATTAACATTCCAAAGTATAACAGTGAGTGACATTTCAAACACTCTCACATTACAATGAGTCACTACGTTGAACAATTAACTGAATGAACTATATCGAACAATTAAGCACACAGTATACACTACATCCAGATAGACGGAACAGTTAATCATGTACACGAACACGGCAAACTCTCAGAGCAATTCAGCTTAATGACAATATTAACATCCCAATATTTGAACTCCAAACACCCGATATCAGCGGGGTACAACAACACCGTACACATAACGGGAGTGAAGGTTTAGTGAAGTGAAGTGATTAGTGCTTTTCATAACAGTGAGTAAGATGCACGACGAGTCCTCCAGCAAACGTCATCTCACACCGGCGGAATATTGGATAAACACTCTCACAAGATAAGCTTTTATGTCTATTAAATCTTAGTAATATACTACTGCACTGTTTCCTCTTTTCAAAGAACAAACCCCAAGAGATTATATATAAATCATATGAATCATAAATTTTATAAAGCAATATTAACGTAATTCATCATCTGAGAATAATGAACGCATTTAGGTAGGAATAAATATATTTGTTGATTGTTTATTGTTCGTATATGTTTTGTATATGTATATTATTTGCTGCATTTGAATGTAACATATATTTGTGTTTTCAGGAAACAACGTACAAATTGTATTTTGTTATTATGTGTTTTATTATGTATGTATTTGCAGGATATAGTAACTTACTTAAATAACAAGTATAATAAATAAGTAATTATTTTATATTTAATCTTGCGTTCATTATTGAAATTTAACCTTATTATTAATTTATTTCATTCTAAGCATTTCACAAAGAGTCTCAAAAGTTATGCTAAGTATCAATGGACACAACAAACTCGACCATTGAAACGTCCGATTAACAGACTCATAAATCATATTTATTTAACAACTGTGTTGAGTCTAATCTGACGAGTATGAACTACTTTCATATATGTATTCAAGTTAACGTCTATCATAACTCTTAATTAATACACGAAGTTAATGAGATACAATTTACTAATTCACATTTGGATAATCCAATAATAATTACAATTAGCATAATTTCGCTCAAAAATAAATGGTACGGCAACCCTAATTACTTAATTAATTGCCACTCCCATTTATAACATTAAAGTCTCTATTAATAGAGACATACGCTTGCCTTAAGTCCACAAAGATCTCGTACACATCAATATCACGTTCCCATCCGCATCTTACTATCTGTTTTACCGAGAAGAGTTGGTCGATTGTAGACCTTTCAGGTCAGAATCCAGCTTGGTATTCCCGTATTATATTTTCTGTGAGGGGTCTCAACCTTTGGGTCAAAATGTACGCAAAAAACCTTGTAGGAGGTGCACAGCAACGAAATGCCTTTGTAATTTCTACATTGAAGTTTGTGAGGGTGGGGGTATTGTAACGGGACAAAATTATGGGGTTTATGTTTATTCCTTAATAATTGTAGTGAGTGTAGTCACCCACACTGAGCCCCGGTTTTGATAACCAAAGCTTAACTTTGTGAACACCCAGTTGTCAGTCTACCCATAAGCCAGGCGAGGTGCGACGAAGTCTGGAGCATCGGAATTTGTACAAGCGCGCGTGTGCCGGATTATACAGAGTGAACGGCACGCACAGTTTTCCTTGCCGCCACCTGCGAATAACGAGAGATCACGAGACATTCGCGCAGTCAATCACGAGCCAAGTAGCCGGGCACAGAGGGATGCTGAGCCGCTTTAAAAACTTCAGTCGGCGTCTAACTTCCGAACAGCGCAGGTGTGTTAACGCGCGGTTCGCCAAAAAACTGGGCACACGAACAATGTAAGCCGGCCAACCAAGAAGAAAAGTTTGTTTAAATTGCGTTAAAAGCAGTGGAGATTCAATTAAAACAACGTTCAGCAAATATGCAGTCGACGATAAACTATAGAACAGCGCGGGTCAGTGAGTGAGCGCACGGTTCCAGTAACCAGTGTACGAATAATTAAGCAGTCGATGAAATCCCTCAGACCGCGCGGTCGTTAAAACAGTGCTCGCGAGCAACATTAAGGTCGACCAACAAAATTTCTTTTAACTAACATAAAACCATAATGAAAAGTGTAATTGAAACAATCTACACAGTAAAAAATGTTAAAAGGTTTTCTAAACCTATTTTCGGAACAGAAGTGAAAGTGATTTAAGAAGTATGGCGGAACGCGGCGGATAGCGTGCACTGGGTGTAGTGAGTACAATTACTAGCTTAGCTAGCGGGCCAGAAAGCAAGTAAAACAAAAAATAGATCAAATTAGAGAGTTCAATTCAAAAGGGGTTTCTAAGGGGATTTAAAGAGCGTGTGGTTTATATATATTATGAAAGTACTGGTGCGTCTTTACATGCATATATAACTAATGATATAAATTATAATAATTTTTGGAAACATGTTAATAGGAATAAGAAAAAAAATAAGTAATGATTTAACTTGTAATCTTTTTGAAAGCATGCATAAGATGTGGGAGATAATTTTAATAAACAAATGTAGTAATTGAGAGTCTATATTATTACGTAAGGCAACCCAATAAACACTGTTACAGGTCACGAGTTCGCGTAAAAGACCCTGGACCCCGTGCAGGTAACCATTTTTGAAATTGGGAAGTTTAAGTATTTTATGGTTAAATAAATAAAGTTATTTTCATTATTAGTAATTTTACAGTGGCGCCCGAACTCAGGACAGTTTGTACAAATTTATTTTTGTACAGGCTATGCCTACTCGTGGATGTAAGAGATGTTATTGGAGGTTAAGTTGTATTACGTATAAATTACGATAAAAAATGATGTTATGTTATGCTATAGTTAAGTGAGGGATAAAATAATTTTAAGTGTGAGTTTTTTAGTATATGAAAATTTAATAATTTAAAACATGGAAAATACCGAGAGTAAAATTAATGAAACTGACGTAACCGTCAGTGATGAATCGAAAAATAAGTCGATGTTTATAAACAAAGAAAATATGTCAACCGAGTCAGCTGATACGAGCGATTCGGGGATCCAAACAGCTTTAATGCTAACAAATGAAAGCAGTGTAAATGAATAAAAAATAATGGATGAAGTCGAAATTCATTCAACGCCAATTTCAATTAGTCACAATAAGAAATCTGATGACGATGATATGTTGAAACGTTTGTATGGTAGGATAGAGACAAAATTTTGCGAAGTAAATAGTCGTTTTGATGTAAATGATAACAAATTAGAAAGTAAATTTGATGTACAGAACAATAAGTCCGAAAGCAAGTTTAATGAATTAAAGGGTGACATAAATAATACATTGACGAAAAATTTGATAAGCGTTTGTATGATATGAAACAACAAAGTGTTAAGTTTGAAGATAATATTAATAAGCGTCTGAATGCTATAGACGAACATTTTAGTACTTGGGAGAAACAAATACAAGACGATGTAAATGACATCAGAAAAAGAAAGGAGAGTAACAGAAATACAGGAAAATTTAACGAGAATATAAACAATGAAATAACGGAGAACAAGGTAAGTAATGTGGTCAAATTAAGTGGTGATTTTAATGGGCAGATAATTACAAATAATATTGATGGTAGTTTAAGTGCAAATAAAGTAGTAGTTGAAAAGGTAAGTGAGAATAATGGTTATATAATTAAAAATGTGGTGTTAGAGAGTAAAGTGGTGAATAATGATAGTGGTGATGAAGTTTTAGTGGAAAGAGAGAGTAGTAATAAGATAGTGGTTGATAAGATTGAAAGAGAGAGTGAAGAGAGGTTAGGTTGGCAAAGGACAAATTTTCCCTGTTGTTTAAGTGGAGTAAAGACTCCACTAGTGATTTATGAGGACAGAGTTTCCTCCAGTGTGAGAGACGAGGTGTCTCTAAGTAGGTCCCCTGTGTATCATGAGTTCCCTGGAAAAGCCAGGAGGTGTTATGATAACGTTGTATTGCCTTTTGTGTGGATTGAGAGAGATAAAGGGAAATGGGTTTGTGTAAGCGATTTTGAGAGAGTGAGAGAGATAGAATTATTCACGTTGAGAGATAGAAAGAGAGAGAGGTGGTGTTATCTGATGTTATTAGAAGTTATGAAGAATTATTAAAGAGAATAAATAGTGAGAGTGAATAAAATAAAAAACTTACCTTGTTATGAAAATAGTGCAGCAATGGATGATGATAACGTAGATAATAATATTGAATACTTACCTGTAGATAGGATGGGGATATTAATTACAGCTGATTCGGATAGTAAGGAGATGGTAAAATGCTTAATTGAGACAGATAATAATACTGACGATGACAAGACCAGATTACTGATGTAGACAGATTATACGATGGAATAATAATGTGGGATAATCCAGTAGATTATTATATGTGTATAACGGAACAATTTAAAATGTTGACTAGTTATTATAATAATAATAACAAAACAAAAGTAATTAAAAATGAATTGTGTTATATTAAGAAAAGATTATTGTTTGATGATGGAGGGTAAAGAGAATTGTTCATGAACATTTAATTATGTGAGAGTAGTGGGTTTTGAAATGGATTGAATTATGAAATGATTTGTGATAAACAATAACAGATTACAAAGTGGATTGTATATACTTTTATGTTGATGTTAAATGTATTTGTGTGATATGTTATGTTGCACTCTGTAATTTATGTAAACAATGTATGTATGTAATAGGGATTGATATTATAATAATAGTAATAATATTTTACCAGACTAAATAAATAACGAGAGTAATTGTGAAGTTTATAATGAAATTAACTGAATAGAAATTGTTTTAATAATGTAACTAAAGTAACTTATTGTTTTAGAAACTGATGGAATTAAATAATTGGAGAGGAATTAATTAATTTAAAATTTTGTATAGATAAATTTTGGTGATGAATTTAAATGATTTTTCTGAGATTTAGACTTTATAATAAGTAGTAAATGATTACACATACAAAGTGTTTAGGTATTGAGTTACATGGTTATTATAATGTATCAGAAGTTACATTTGGTTATGTACGTAATATTTGTTGTGATAAATGTTTATAATTTTGAGTTTATGACAGTAATCATGTGTTTATTTGATTGAATGATTGACCATATGTAAGTATAAATTTTATAATGAAACCGAAGAAAAGAAAAATGTTTTTA
This sequence comes from Magicicada septendecula, assembly GCA_034769895.1. Lineage (NCBI taxonomy): Eukaryota > Metazoa > Arthropoda > Insecta > Hemiptera > Cicadidae > Magicicada > Magicicada septendecula. The sequence goes on from CM068369.1 coordinate 382,918,155, forward strand.
TAATGACATTAAATGCTTTTGAAAGAATTTAACTTAGGTAAGGTATATAATTTTTGGTCAAATTTAAATTTGAAATGTTTGTCTCGATGTACGAGGGGTAACCCAAAAATAAGGTCTCCATATTTTTTAAAAATAGAAAAAAGAATTTATTATCAAAACTTCTTACATGGTTGTGAAGCATAAGAACACACTATTTTTCAGCATAATCGCCGTTACGTTCAATGCATTTTTCGAGCCGCTGTGGCGGTTTTAGTGTGCCAGTGTCATAGAAACTCGCCGCCATGTCACCGAGATAGCGTTTGACCTCGTCTTTCACCTCGTTATCGTCGTCGAATCGCATTCTACCCAAATGTTCTTTCAAATGTGTAAACAAATGGTAGTCACAAGGTGCCAAGTCCGGATTATAGGGGGGGTGGGTGATTATGTCCATCCAAATTGGTTCAGAAGATCGGCGGTTGCGCGGGCGACATGAGGGCGACCATTGTCGTGAAGAATGGAACGCCCTTGGTGAGCATTCCTCTTCTCCGGTTCTGAATCACCCGTTTGAGTTTTTTGAGTGTCTCACAATATGCGTCTGCGTTTATTGTGGTCCCAGTAGGCATGAAATCGATCAAAAATACACCTTTCCGATCCCAAAACACAGTCGCCATGATCTTGCCGGTCGACTGTGTTTGTTTGAATTTTCGCCGCCTTGGCGAAGTTGGATGCCGCCACTCAAGTGATTGTCGTTTGGATTCAGGTGTGAAGTGGTGAACCCACGTTTCGTCACCTGTGACAATGGAATTCAAAAAGTCGTCTCTTTCGTCTGCATAGCGCTCAAGAAATTCGCGGGCAGCCGAATGATTCGCGTTGCCGTTTGTGGTCTTCTGTGAGCATTCGCGGAACCCACCTTGCGTACACCTTCCGATATTTCAACTTTTCAGTCACAATCCTCTGAATGGTGGATTTCGAAACGTCAGGAAGGAAACAAGAGAGCTCGTGGATAGTGATCCGCCGATCTTCACGCACGACTTCGTCAAGTTTCCTGATCGTCTCGTCTGACACTGACGGTCTCCTGCTTCTTTCATCATGATGAATTTCTGTACGACCAGCTTTAAACTCTCTACACCACTTGCGGACGTTTTTGACACCTTTTGCGTTAAGAAATCGAATGACTTCGCGAAGTCCGCACTTGGCGGGAACAACGATTGGGACCTCCATTCTTAACGGCTGCCAAGCCAAGACTAATCGACCGAGCGAGCTCAGCGACCGCTTGTTTGAAAGAGGGGATACGGCCGCACACAGCAGTGCTACCAACTGCCGCCCAAAATATTTCCCTGCAGCTCCAGTCCTTTGGAGACCTTACTTTTGGGTTACCCATGGTAATAAGAGCAATGTTCATTTTGAGTAGTCATTAAGGTGTTTAATGAAGTATATTGTAGATAATTTTGTGTTTCGGTTTACATGTGTTAAGGGTACTTAGAGTAAGGTTATGTTCACATGTTGATAAGATATCAGCTGAGGCATGGTGTTATGTGTATAATATATTTTGTGTAATCAATTTATAGTTGTAGTTGATTTTATGGTAGTAATAAGTTTGTTTATTGTTTTAATAATTGCCAATATATGATTATGAAGGTTTACTATGAAAATTAAATTCATTTAAAAGATAGAAATGTTGGTAGTATATTGTTTTGATTAGTTTTGATTTGGAGGTTATAGAAAATGATAGATAAATTTCATTATGAAAGTAAATAACTGCAAAAAGAAATTCAATGAAGTGAAGTTATTTTGAACAATACCATTAAAGTATTTAATTGAAAGAGTTGGTCTAATTAAATTAAAATGTGAATTTTGGTAATGAACTTAAATTTATTTTGATTTGAATTGTAGAGTAAATTTTAACTGATGAAAATGCAGTGATTAAAATATTGAATATAAAAACAAAATTGAAGTTATAATGCAAGATGAACAATTAAAATATTTAATCAAAAGAATTGAAATTAAAGGTTGTTTTATGTTAACCTACAGTTGGTAATGTTTATTTAGAGGTTAGTTTTTGTGGAATAAGAATGTAGTATGTTTATATTAAGAAGGCACATATATACGCAACCAGTACTTTGCTAAAGGCAATCCAGTACACCTAAGAGGAAAATAAATCAGTTGAGGATCTGGTTTGGTGGAAGTCCAGTTGATATTTTGTTTGAATGTTACAGAGCCTGGCGATACTGTTTCGGGTGCCTTTCTGACTTTATGGTTTTGGGATCTCGAGAGGGAAGTTCAGTAATGTCACTCAGGTGCAGCCATAGTCGCCGGACTAGGGGGATAAGTTACCCATGATTTTAGTAAAGAATTATGGGGGGGGGTTGTTGGCGCCATATCCTAGCTGGTCCTCTTAAGTTTATAGGCAATGAGAGTCTTTCTGTTTCGGCAGAAGACCTCTCATTGAGGGGGTATTGTAACGGGACAAAATTATGGGGTTTATTTTTATTCCTTAATAATTGTAGTGAGTGGAGTCACCCACACTGAGCCCCGGTTTTGATAACCAAAGATTAACTTTGTGAACACCCAGTTGTCAGTATATCCATAAGCCAGGCGAGGTGCGATGAAGTCTGGAGCATCGGAATGTGTACGAGCGCCCGTGTGCCGATTTAGACACGCACAGTTTTCCTTGCCGCCACCTGCGAATAACGAGAGATCAAGAGACGTTCGCACAGTTAATCACGAGCCAAGTAGCCGGGCACAGAGGGATGCTGAGCTACTTTGAAAACTTCAGTCGGCGTCCTACATCCGAACCGCGCAGGTGTGTTAACGCGCGGTTCGCCAAAAAACCGGGCACACGAACAATGTAAGCCGGCCAACCAAGAAGAAAAGTTTGTTTAAATTGCGTTAAAAGCAGTGGAGATTCAATTAAACCAACGTTTGGCAAATATGCAGTCGACGATAAACTATAGAACAGCGCGGGTCAGTGAGTGAGCGCGCGGTTCCAGTAACCTATGTACGAATAACTAACTAGTCGACGAAAACCCTCAGACCGCGCGGTCGTTAAAACAGTGCCTGCGAGCAACGTTAAGGTCGACCAACAAAATTTCTTTTAACTAACATAAAACCATAATGAAAAGTGTAATTGAAACAATCTACAACAGTAAAAAATGTTAAAAGGTTTTCTAAACCTATTTTCGGAACAGAAGTGAAAGTGATTTAAGAAGTATGGCGGAACTCGGCGGATAGCGTGCACTGGGTGTAGTGAGTACAATTACTAGCTAAGCTAGCGGGCCAGAAAGCAAGTAAAACCAAAAATAGATTAAATTAGGGAGTTCAATTCAAAAGGGGTTTTAAAGGGGATTTAAAGAGCTTGTGGTTTATATATATTATGAAAGTACTGGTGCGTCTTTACATGCATATATAACTAATGATATAAGTTATAATAATTTTTGGAAACATGTTAATAGGAATAAGAAAAAAATAAGTAATAATTTAACTTGTAATCTTTTTGAAAGCATGCATAAGATGTGGGAGATAATTTTAATAAACAAATGTAGTAATTGAGAGTCTATATTATTACGTAAGGCAACCCAATAAACACTCTTACAGGTCACGAGTTCGCGTAAAAGACCCTGGACCCCGTGCAGGTAACCATTTTTGAAATTGGGAAGTTTAAGTATTTTGGAAAGAGGGAGTAGTAATAAGATAGTTGTTGATAAGATTGAAAGAGAGAGTGAAGAGAGGTTAGGTTGGCAAAGGGCAAATTTTCCCTGTTGTTTAAGTGGAGTAAAGACTCCACTAGTGATTTATGAGGACAGAGTTTCCTCCAGTGTGAGAGACGAGGTGTCTCTAAGTAGGTCCCCTGTGTATCATGAGTTCCCTGGAAAAGCCAGGAGGTGTTATGATAACGTTGTATTGCCATTTGTGCGGATTAAGAGAGATAAAGGGAAATGGGTTTGTGTAAGCGATTTTGAGAGAGTGAGAGAGATAGAATTATTCACGTTGAGAGAGATAGAAAGAGAGAGAGAGGTGGTGTTATCTGATGTTATTAGAAGTTATGAAGAATTATTAAAGAGAATAAATAGTGAGAGTGAATAAAATAAAAAAACTTACCTTGTTATGAAAATAGTGCAGCAATGGATGATGATAACGTTGATAATTATATTGAATACTTACCTGTGTATAGGATGGGGATATTAATAGCAGCGTTTCGGATAGTAAGGAGATGGTAAAATTCTTAATTGAGACAGATAATCATACTGACGATGACAAGACCAGAATTACTGATGTAGACAGGTTATATGATGGAATAATAATGTGGGATAATCCAGTAGACTATTATATGGGTATAATGGAACAATTTAAAATGTTGAATAGTTATTATAATTATAATAACATAATGAAAGTAATTAAAAATAAATTGTGTTATATTAAGAAAAGATTATTGTTTGATGATGGATGGTAAAGAGAATTGTTCATGAACATTTAATTATGTGAGAGTAGTGTGTTTTGAAATGGATTGAATTATGAAATGATTTGTGATAAACAATAACAGATTACAATGTGGATTGTATATACTTTTATGTTGATGTAAAATGTATTTGTGTGATATGTTATGTTGTACTCTGTATTTTAGGTAAACAATGTATGTATGTAATAGGGATTGATATTATAATAATAGTAATAATATTTTACCAGACTAAATAAATAACGAGAGTAATTGTGAAGTTTATAATGAAATTAACTGAATTGAAATTGTTTTTAATAATATATCTAAAGTAACTTATTGTTTTAGAAACTGATGGAATTATATAATTGGAGAGGAATTAATTAATTTAAAATGTTGTACGTATAGATAAATTTTGGTGATGAATTTAAATGATTTTTCTGAGATTTAGACTTTATAATAAATAGTAAATGATTACACATACAAAGTGTTTAGGTATTGAGTTATATGGTTATTATAATGTATCAGAAGTTACATATGGTTATGTACGTAATATTTGTTGTGATAAATGTTTATAATTTTGAGTTTATGACAGTAATCATGTGTTTATTTGATTGAATGATTGACCATATGTAAGTATGAATTTTGTAATGAAATCGAAGTAAAGTAAAATGTTTTTATAATGACATTAAATGAGTTTGAAAGAATTTAACTTAGGAAAGGTATGTAAGTTTTGGTCAAATTTAAATTTGAAATGTTTGTCTCGATGTAATAATAGCAATGTTCATTTTGAGTAGTCATTAAGGTGTTTAATGAAGTATATTGTAGATAATTTTGTGTTTGTGTTTACATGTGTTAAGGGTACTTAGAATAAGGTTATGTTCACTTGTTGATAAGATACCAGCTGAGGCATGGTGTTATGTGTATAGTATATTTTGTGTAATCAATTTGTAGTTGTAGGTGATTTTATGGTAGTAATAAGTTTGTTTATTGTTTTAATAATTGCCAATATATGATTATGAAGGTTTATTATGAAAATTAAATTCATTTAAAAGATAGAAATGTTGGTAGTAAATTGTTTTGATTAGTTTTGATTTGGAGGTTATAGAAAATGATAGATAATTTCATTATGTAAGTAAATAACTGCAAGAAGAAATTCAATGAAGTGAAGTTATTTTGAACAATACCATTAAATTATTTAATTGGAAGAGTTGGTCTAATTAAATTAAAATGTGAATTTCGATAATGAACTTAAATTTATTTTGATTTGAAGTGTCTGAAATATGATGGACGCGGTCGTATACTTATCAAAACAGTGTAAAATGTGTCCACGCATATCTGAATGTAAGTCAAATAAATGCAGCGCAGCAAGCGTATTGCTTGTTCTTTGCTCAGAGCAATTATGTGCAGTGTGTGCATTTAATTAAAATTTAACGTACTGTGAAGGAAAGGAAGTGCAGTAGCAGTCTAGACTCCCGCGGCAACGCGTTGCGTTGTGTTGTGTGTGATGTGTGAGTAAGCATGCGACGAGCTTGTCACAACAGGAACTTGTCTTATCTGTGCGCGGGTTTTTTTATGATGTCGTTCTGAGTGTGGTGGAACTGTGGTCTTTTCTTTTGTTTATTTTGTGGCGTTAAGTACCGTAAATAAAATCATGTCGAAAGAACGTGATAAATACAGAAAGTTTGAAAGTGGATATGGTAAACAGAAAAAAGGGATAAACATGAAAGGTTTTTAAGGTCGCAACAGGGAGCGTTTGAAAAGTATTTAAAGCAAGATGATCGTGAAAGTGACGAGAGTAAGCAAACAGAAATCATTCCAAAGCAAGATGAAATAACTGAAAGTGACGTGAGTAAACAAACTGAAATCATTCCAATTCCAAGTACTAGTAAGAAAAACGAATCCTTAAAAGATCTCATAATTGTTAGTACCTTTGCTGACTCTGTCGAAACTCAACCTACATCATTAGATAATACTTCAAATAATTTAACTGAAGGGCTAGTTTTAGATGTTTATTATCCTGGACTATGGCCACGTACTATTCCAACCTCTCAGTTTGACGAAATTATACAAAAGGGCCCTTTGCAAGTTTCAAATTTTCGTTTTCCATTAAATGCAGATAAAAGGCATTTTTCTGCCGAGTTGTACAAACGTACCTTGGCCAACGGAGAACAGGTCCCCAGACAATGGCTAGTGTACAGCAAAAGCAGAGACAAGGCGTACTGTTTTTGCTGTAAATTATTCCGAAATGAGTCAGGAACAAAATTAGCTAGTGAAGGGTACAGTGATTGGGGACATATTAACAGCAGGCTTAACAATCACGAGACCTCACCAGGGCATGCTGCGAATGTTAAAAAGTGGATAGAATGCGAGACGCGTTTAGGTAAAGCGTCAGCTATTGATGAAAAACATAGGAGTATGATAAGGAAAGAAAAAGAACACTGGCGTGAAGTTCTCAAACGAATTATCAATGGCATTAAATATTTAGCAGAACACTATATTGCTTTTAGGGGATCAAACTGCAAACTGTACGAGCCAAACAATGGCAACTTTTTGGGACTTATTGAAATGATGGCTAGGTTTGATCCAGTTATGCAAGAACATGTGAGGCGAATTAGATCGTCTAAGATTCACGATCACTATTTGGGAGCCAATATCCAAAACAAGTTGATCAAACTGCTTTCTGTAAAGGTTAAAGAGAATAATATTATAGACATAAAGGCAGCTAAATATTTTTCTGTATTATTAGACTGCACTCCCGACCTCAGCCACCAAGAGCAGCTGTCTTTGGTGATACGGTTTGTAAAGTTTCAAAACAATGGAACTGCAACTGAGAATGAGGGTGTGAGCTTTGAAGAGCATTTTATTGAATTCCTAGACGTTAAGTCGACAACCGGCAAGAATTTAACAGATGTCTTGCTAGAAGAGTTAGATAAAATCGGCTTAGAGATTAAAGACTGTAGGGGGCAAGGATATGACAATTGCTCGATCATGAAAGGGGTCCATTCTGGAGTTCAAGCACGAATTTTGGAAATAAACCCAATGGCATTTTACATGCCCTGTGCAAGCCATAGCCTGAATCTCTTGATTTGTGATGCTGCAAAGTGTTCACCTAAAGCCATGACATTTTTTGGAGTTGTCCAAAATAGTTTATGAAGTTTTTTCAGCGTCAACAAAGCGGTGGAATGTTTTGAAAAAACATGTACCAGACCTAACTGTTAAAAAATCCTGTGATACAAGATGGGAAAGCAAACTTGAAAGTGTAAAAGCACTTCGTTACCAGATTAAGGAAGTACATGATGCTTTAGTCGAAGTGGTAGAGACGACTGATGACCCCAAAGCAAAAAGTGAAGCTAGATCGCTTGTTAATGAAATAAGTACCGGTAGCTACGAGTTTTTAGTAGCTTTGGCTATTTGGCATGATGTGCTTTTTGCTGTAAACAGTGTAAGCAAAAACCTCCAGGCAGAAAAAATGCATCTCGGAGTGGCTTCACAGTTACTTCATGGACTGGTAAAGTTTTTTGAATTGAAGTTTAGAATTGAAGGTTTTGCTGCAGCAACAATGGTTGCAAGACAAATGAGCGAAGCATTGGGTACAGAGCCATAGTTCCAAGAAGTTAGACAAAGAAAGAGAAGAAGACTGTTTGAGTACGAGGGGGATGATGAGCTGTTTCAGAATCTGCTGAACAAACCTTTAGAGTGGAGTACTTTTACCGTATTGTAGAGTGTACAGCACAGTCCCTTACAAAAAGGTTTGAACAAATGGCCCGTTATGACACGATGTTTGGATTCCTGCACAATGTAGAAGAACTAAAAACAATAGAAAAAGATAAACTGCAGAAAAAGTGCAAGGACTTAGAAGTCATTTTAAGTTTGAAGAACAGAGAGATATTAGTGGAGATGAACTGTTCACAGAACTAAAAGTTCTCCGTGAACTACTTCCTGTCGAAGTTGAAACAGCTGCTGGAGTTTTGAGATTTATGAATAGAATACAAAATCCATTTCCTAACGCATTTATTGCGTACAGGATTCTGCTTACTATCCCTGTAACAGTTGCAAGCGCAGAAAGGAGTTTTTCCCGCTTAAATTTGGTTAAGACCTATTTAAGATCAAACATGAGCCAAGAAATGTTGACATCTTTGTTATCAATAGAAGCAGACACCACATCCAAAGTTAATTTTGATGATTTTATTGATGACTTCGCTGGATTGAAAGCAAGAAAAGTTAAATTTGTATGAGGTGAGTTCCAATGACCAATATTATTTTTGCAACTTTAGTTTTAGAATCTTGAACAACTTTCAAATGATAACTTTGTACAGTAATAATGTTAAAATTAGAATGTTTTCATCTTTTGGGTTTGAAGTGTATAATGCTGTATTTATATTTATTTTTATAATCAAACATTAAAAAAGAAGCGGCCTACCCATTTTTTCAGCATTTTCATTATAAAGCTTAATAAATTTTTTAAGTTTGATGGTGACTTTTTGGATCGATGATGTTTGTTTTTGTTTTTGTTATCTTTTTAGTTGTCTTGACAGGAAGCGGAAGACTACATATATCTTTATTAACACCTCGTTATATAGCGCTTCATTTTTCAGGTATGAAGTCCGGAAGCACACTGCATGAGCTCTTCACTCTCCAGAGTAATATAAGAGGAAGACAAAGGATAAAAGGAATTTTATTAATACCCTCTTATAATACCCTCTTATTAATACTCTCTTTTATAATACCCTCTAAAAAGGGATTAATATTAACACCCTCTTGTTGTCCTCGTTACAAAAGAACCTACAAGATATGCTGAACCATGATTTTTGCGTTTGTGTAGTTTTAGTAATGAGCTTTGAATGAACACTTTTGAACTTTATACTTCAGACAAATTTGTTACATTACTCTACTGTAGACTGTAGGCCTACATTATATTTTACCATTTATTGTAATTAAAAATACATATAAAACAAATTGTGTCACTTTCTTTCTCAATACAGATTTCCTTCTTTATTGAAAAAAACATAAAAATGGTGTGTTCCTTAGTTTAAAATGTTCTTAGTATTTATTTATTGTTAATAATAATAAACATTATTATTAAATTAATGAACGCGATGTTGGTATCAATTTGTATTTAAAATTGCTGCTGTTGTCGTAATTATAATATTTAAAAACCAATCAAGAGGCTGGAGTCAAAATATATATAATGTAATATAATGATGTGGTTTGGGCGGGGGAATGACAGTGTTGAAGGTTGGGGGTTTGTGGTTTTAGGGGGGGGAGAGAGTCATTGGACTGGAAAGGCCTCGCAAAAGTTTTTTGCACCAGGCCTCACTTTCGCCAAGGACGGCTCTGGTTCCTCGTCTTCTTACCCAGGAACAACAAGTTCATCTAGATGTTTAAGAAAGCCTCCTACAGTAACTCGCTATGAGAAGGAAGGGGAAGAATTTTGGCATCATCTTCTCACTTGTGATGAATCACGGGTCCACCACTACACCCCCACATTGAAACAAGCGAACATGGAGTGTAGGAAGAAAGGGAGTTGTGCCGGTCAAAGCCAAAACATGCTTGTCAGCTGGACAGGTACTTGCAACCATTTTTTTTGGACTCCATAGGTGTTGTGTTGATAGATTTTCTTTATGAACGAAGAACAGTTAATGCTGCCTATTACTATATGCTTCTGGAAGATGGAAAAGCTGCCAATTGGAACGAATGACATTGGCAGTGAATGTGTGACATCGTTCTCCTTCACAACAACCCAAGCCCCTATACTGCTGCACTAACATATGAGAAGTGAAAAATTTTTATTGGACAGTCCTACAACACCTCCTTACAGTACAGATTTATCACCTTGTGACTACCATTTGTTAGGACCACTTAAAGAAATATCTCTACTAGTAATTTTATACAAACCACTATGTTGTCTTTGGTATTGACAAGCGCTTTCGGCGGCCAAGCCATCTTCAGGCCATTTCGTTGGTAAATGACCTGAAGATGGCTTGACTGCCGAAAGCGCTCGTCAATACCAAAGACAACATAGTGGTTTGTATAAAATTACTAGTAGAAATATTTGAGACCACTAACACTCCAATATAACAATAAGAAATATCGGAACAGTGATTTGACAATGATACATGAGTAGAGGTGTTAATGAACAAATGGTTCCAAACATGCACCTCTTCTTTCTTCAAGGCAGGAATCAAAAAGTTGCCAAAATTCATTAGAAAAAAATGTGTTTCCAAATCAGGAGATTTTGTAGAAAACTGATATAATCATTTTGTATTTTTTATTGAATCAATAAAATGTTAAAGAAAAATTCCAATTTATATATCATCCTCCCTCGTAACAGTGTAACAGGGATTCAAGTGTATTTCATAGATTAAAAAGTGTTTTTGATATAGTCTGAAAATAAAGTTATTAATGAAAATTAAAAATTTAAGGATTTCAGGAAACATATTCAACTGGATAAAAGACTTCATAATTGAGAGATCACTGGGAACAAAATTGTACAGCAATATTCAGGATGGAAACAGTCTCATGACTGTTTGTATCCCACAGGGAACAATAATTAGTACAATCCTGTTAATATATACATCAACAATCGCAGCACACTGTAACGTTTTATTTATTTTAATAAATAATTAAAAACATCAAACCACACAAAAACTCAACTTCCCACATTTACTTTTTAATTCTTACCTTCACGTGGTCCAGGATTCGTAATACGAACTCGTGACCTGTAAGAGTTAAAAAGTAAATGTGGGAAGTTGAGTTTTTGGATGGTTTGATGTTTTTAATTATTTATTAATATAAATAAAACGTTTCAAATGGCGCTGCGAACAGGGATGGTTTGTATAAATTTATTTTATACAGACTATGCCTACTTGTGGATGTAAGAGAGGTTAATTGAGGTTAATGCCTATTACGAATAAGTTACGTGCAAGTAAATGATGAAAGGTTGTGTTGTGTTATGTTATGTTATATTTAAGTGATTGAATATTGCTGAATACACTCAAGGTTATGATTTTTTAATGTATATGAAAATTTTATGATTTAAAAAAATGGAAAATACGGAAATTGAGGTAAAGGTAATTGATGTAACTAGCATTAATGAGTCAGCCGTTATGAGCGGGCTGGAGGTTCATTCGACTCCGAATGTAGTTCAAAACAGTAAATTAAACGAGTCAGATACTGCAGATGACTCGGGAATTCAGTTGACACCAATTTCAACTAATAAAAATAATCAATCTGATAGTAATGATAAGGTAATGGATATGATGTAATTACTGTTGAATACATTTCATGTACAGAATAATAAATTTGATGAACAAAGTAATAAATTCGAAAGCAAGTTTAATGAATTAAGGGGTGACATAAATAATATTGACGAAAATTGTCAATAGCTTGCTATCGTTGTAAAGGTGAATTTAGAAATTAACAGGGGAGTGAATCAGGGGAATCACCATAACTATGGAACAGCGGCTATCCATCGTATGGGATGGTAGACCGTATAAGGGCATATAACTAATCTTTAGTACGATTACTGGTGTCCTCGCCTACCAGTAATGCCAAATGTTTTATAACGCCGAAGCAAGAACGGTGTAGGCAGCGTCTACACCCTAAAAAATTCAGTTTTTGTGGAGGCAACTGGGCGCTACAGTCCAGGGGGGAATAGTGTGTGTGGAAGGAGGTTTTTAAAATGTTAATAAATAAGTTCTTATTTAATAAGAAATAAGATGAAATTGATGATTATTGTACTGGTGCGATAATAATGAAGTATCGGAGGAGGTTGTTTTGATTATACATGTATCAGTTGTATCGAATAACTTTGTATTTTTTATTAATTATATTCTGTATTAGTTAACGGTAGCAGTAGTCAATTGCATTAACAATGGTAAATTGAGATGTTGAAATGAAAAAGTAAGATGATATAGTTGTTTACTTGAATTCAACCTTGAATGGGTAAATCATTTTAAATTTGAAATTATAATGGTCAAGAGTATGGTGATATATGTAGTATAAACAAAATGTCTTATGTTGGATTAAGAATGTATCTTAAACAATGTATTTGTGTATTAGAAGTTAGAGTAGGAAATCAGTACTTTGCTAAAGACAAACCAGTACGACTAAGAGGAAACCAAATCAGTTGGGGATATGGTATGGTGAAAGGCCAGTTATTGATATTTTTATTGAATTTTACAGAGTTTGCTGATACTGTGGTGACGGGCCTGTCTGACTTTATGGTGTTGGGATCTCGTCAAGGGAAGTCCAATAAGGTCATGCAGGTGCAGCAGCAGTCGCTGGACTAGGGGGTAAGATACCCATAATTTTAACAAGGATTTACGGGGGGTCAGTGGCACCATATCCTTACCAGTCCTCTTAGGTTTTTAGGCAATGAGAGTTTTTCTGTTTCTACAGAAAACCTTTCATTGGGGGGGGGGTATTGTAACGGGGCAAATTAAGCTGAGGTTTTATTTTATTATTTTTCATAATAATGGTAATAATCTGTAGTCACCCGCTGAGCAACAGTCTTGATCACGAAAGCTTGACTTTTCTGAACACCTTATAGTCAGTGCGGTACCAAGCCGTACGAGACACAAAAGCTCAAGCTCCCTGAATTAGCGTCAGGGAATGTGTAAGATCGCGCGTGTGTGCCGCTTTTTGCGACATGTGCTCAGAGGACACAAAAGGGCATGGGAAAGTATGTAATCTCCGACCCAAAATTCATAGCGGAGGTGAGGCAAATTATTCCCGCTCGTTACTTTTAAACCAATCACAGTACGAGCTGACGGCAACGCCTAACACCTGGCGGGTAGGCAACCACACGCACGATGTTCACGCAGTCGTCGCCGAGCAGTTCGCTACAACTAATCATATAGTACAGTCGTAAACGTAACGCAGCCTCGGAATTTCGGTAGACCGAAGTGAATTAAGTAGTCAAGGTCTACCGAAATATGTAACAGTGTCAGTGAAATCTATATAATACATAAACGAGCAGAATTAGAACAGTGTTTAGTGATGAAAGTGAGAGTTAAGTACAGAGATGGCGGGACTAGACGGATAACACGTGGAGGTACAATGTAAAGTAACTATTGCAACTTTAAACGAAGCAAAATATAATTATCGATGAGCTCAAATACGAGGGTGTAAAGAAATGTAAAAAAGAAAGTGTGAGAGAGTGCGTGTACGTAAAAATAAAAAGGGAAAATAAAACATAAAAGTACTGGTTTATAAGTAGGGGTTATTATAATAAAACACTATGTAATCTATGTCAGTAGAAAGAAATATAAAAGTAAAAGACAGAAAGAAGTGATTAAATTTGAATAAAATAAATAAGATTTGTTTTAGAAGTATAACGATGTGTTAGACTTAGTCATTCGCCTGTTACCATTTCCTAATATTCTGTGCTGAAAAATTCGACTAACGTTCCGGGGAATTTTCTGAATTGTGGGAAGTCAGATAGCGAAATTGTACAGTGTTTTTTAATTAAGGTAAAGTATAAAGTTTTCCATATCTGTCCTTCAAGGTTATAGGTGGCGGCCCTGAACTTCTGATGGTGTATGAAAAGGTAAATCAGCGACAAAAGATCACAAGGTAAGATTCTGGCAGAGTATATATTTTAAAATTATAAATGTTTGTTTCTTCACAACACAAAGACATAAATATATTGCGACAGTACAAATAAGTGATGTACTGAGCATTGAATATAAAAATTTAAATGTACCTAATAAACTGTACATAATTAATAATGTATTAGAAATAAGCATGTCAGGGATTGCAAGCTTGGCTCAGACAAAAATATGAACAGGTGTTTCGACCTGAATTGACGTGCACACACACACAAATGTAACTGAAAGTGTGTACACCAGTATTTTGCTAGTGTGTGTGAACGCAGGTCTATGCAGGCGAGTTTACCACCCCAAGATGAATAATTGCATAATTACTGTTTTTCCGTAATTATTCATAAACTATAATTAAAGAGTAAAATCCGAAAACACAATAAAATGTAAGAAAATTTACTAAATACTGTGTACGAAAACCATGTGAAAGTGCCAAACCGTACGAGTGTAATAGTGAAATAACTGTGTACAAATCGAAAGGGTTAAGTTGCAATGTCCAAAATTACAGTGAACATGTGTTGAAAAAATAGTTATAAGTTAAGTATAAGAGTATACTTACACGACTCTGCAATTCGCAGAAATATAAGAAATAGCGAAATTGACAAAGAGTGGGGGAACTGAATCCAGAGACAGTTTCTGACATGTCGATTTCGTACCACTGCAGGTGTCGACCAAGACATGGGTATAAATAGGGCACACAAGCTACAGTGGTTCTCTTTCTTAAATCATCCACCGTGCAGCGGGAGCTTCTGCCCGTCCGCACAGAATATTTAAATTTTTGTAAATAATTTCATCCTTCCAGTTACATACAGTTATGTAACTGGATTGTAAGACAAACTGTTTTTAAATAATAACAAAATTACATATGAAGATCCATTGACGTCAGAAACAGCACGAGGAGAATTTCCAGAGAGTGATACGACGCTGGACAGAAGAGCGAGTCGACGCTGGATAAGAGGAGCGATTCGACGCTGGACAAGAGGAGAAGAGCGAGGCGACGCTGGACAAAAAGCGAGTCGACGCTGGACAAGAGGACGCTGGAGTGCGAGACGAGGACGACTACTGATGGATCAAATGATCGAGTATCATTGACGACAATAAGGTGATAAAAAAACTTATTTATCTCTTAATCGAACAAAGAAATCAAAGACAATTAAAGACACTCTTGTTTTATTTAAAAGTAAGAGCCAATGTTTATTTTAAAGTAGAAGTAAAATCATAGATGTTTTAGAAATACGATTAACGTAACAAGAGCTCAAATTAATATTGAAATAAAACGAATACAAAGAATTTAAATGAAAACAATTAGTGTTTGTTATAAATCAGTACTGAGAAACAAAAGATAAATTCAATAACTATTAATATTTTGAGTACATTACAATATATAAAAAGATATTTAAATATTGATATTTTGAAACACATTAATTGACTGAGTAGTTTGGAAATGAGATTTTTCTTTAATACAATAATTAGTAGAATAGAATATTTAGTCAGTAAGGATGTATATAGCATAAGCCTTACGGCATAATAACAAATAATAACGAATGTTTTAATTTGAAGTAAGTGCTAGGTGCACAATTTTATTAATATCAAATAAATTTGAAATACCGTTACAAGTTACATAGAGTTCTTATTGCAGATACACCTGAAACCCAACTTAAATGCTATATTGTTACATAATTTGTCAATCTTGAACGTGAGACCGGTCACGCCAAATTTATGTATATGTATCGTTGCATATTAATTATCGCTTCCAACGTGGAGCATCACAAATGTAAATTATATTATATTTGCAACGTATATCGTTACATAATATGGCGTCCCAGATCATGGGGCTCCGCAAAAACAAATAAATTTATATTTATGCAATTATGTATCGTAAAATATGTCGCCCTGGATGTGGGGCACGACATGCCTAAATTTATGTACAAAAAAAATTTGTTACATAAATTGTAGCCCATGAACGTATGGCCCAATCCCCACCATTTAACTATTAAAATTTTTTTATGTAGCTATATGGTTGCTCTAAAATATAAGAGTGTGTTAAATGAAAAATGTATAATATGTAATTATTATTTATATTAAACAGTAACTGAATGTAATGTTAAATTGTTGTGTAATCACACAGCTGGCGCCCACAAATGATATTGTTTGTCTATGTAACTGGTGTAACTGTAATGAGTATTAATAATAACTATTAATAAAAATACAGAAATAAATAAATAAGTAGGGAACGGTTATCAATAATAATTGTTAAAGAATTACTACTAAATAAATATTTTAATAATACTTCAACATAACGACTACAGGAAATTTAGACGATGACGCGTGCCTGGGTCGATGAATTAAGCACAAAACAGACAGAAAATTTAAATAAACAGACAGAAAATTTAAATGCTAGAATAGACGAATTAAAAGAATCTAATAAGAAACAAACAGAAAGTTTAGAAAATAAATTAGAGCTACAGTCCGAAAATTTTAGACAGGACACCGTAAAAATAGCAGAGAGTCTAGAAGAGTTAAAAATTGATAATCTCCAGTTGAAACAAGATAATCTTGAAATAAAACAAAGTATAATAGACGGTACTGCACAGTTAACCGAAAAAATTGTTAATACAAATTTACGTATTGACACGATCGCAGAAAATGTCTGTGGAATAATTAATAAACAAACGGAGCTAATATGTGAAAAGATAATATGTGAAGAATTCATAGTAGTTGAAAATACGTGTGTAATTACTAACGATAATTATAAAGTAATTAACATTAAGGTTAATAAAACGTACCTTATTAATAGCGATATTCCAAGTGTGAGACACACACACAATAGTAAGTCACACAAGATGACACATTTGAAACACATAAGACACCACACTTACGGAGATACATATCATTGTAGGCCTAACAAGAAATGTATTAAATTGTCTAGACGAAACACTACACAAAATTGTGGTAAATATGACGGTAGATATACACACAAGAAATATAAAGTGAACGATAATTATAACTATAATTATAGTAGTTACGATGAATATTATCATAAAAGACGAACGAAAAAACCGTCGTCAGCTGTTTATATAGGCTTCAAACGCACTGACCTTACACAATTCATTAGTGATGAGAGAATTGTGGAACGTGCTGAGAGAATTAAGAAAGAGCGAAGCATTTGTTACGAGAGAAAGAGAGGGAAAATAAAGTTTTCACCCTATAAACAGGTGACTTACACGATCAAAGCAAATGTTCACACGGTAAGTACGTACACAAACGTCGCAGCAATGCAACGGAAAGGTAACGAGGGGGTAACCAAATGGAATGTTGTCGCGAGGGTGAGCACAATGAATTTCCTGTGTACAACAACCAATTGTTATAATGAGGGGTGTCAGTTCAAAAGACACACCGAACCGAACTCAATACCCGAAAATAAGTAATTATTTTTAAATGAGAAAAATAATATTACTATTAATTATTAATAATAATATAAGAGAGTATAATTAAGAAATGTTATTTATTAAGGATATGATAGCAAATAAAAAGGAATATTAGTGAAAAGAAATAAGGAATATTATTTTAAAGGGTTAATTAAGAAATGTATTATTAATGGTAAGGAATGCTATTGTAGAGAAATATTTAAGAAAGTAATGGTAAAAGATGTTATTGTTGTTATTAATATGAAGAAAGGGTTAGGAATGGGAAATAATTGCTATAATTGTCAGAACGACTGATCAAGCGAACACTTAATGGAGATACAAGGACACAGAAGAAAGCAAGAGTGAAAAGTCAAAAGGGCAGAGACTACTTAGGATTAAGGACTTCGAGAAAAATATCGTTGTTTTCCAAGACAGTTCCTCTGTAACCGATCATGCAACACACTAAAAAGCTAAAAGAGTATTCTGTTACGGAAGTGTATTTCAGGAAAGTAATAGCGATCAGAAAGGTAATGTTAAAGAAATGTAATAAAAGGTAATGAATGTTAATGTTTTGTATAAGTAGTGTATTAGATAAAGTAATGTCATGTTAAGAAAAGAGTTAAGGAAGATTAGAAGCGAAGGTAAGAATGTATGAGTAAGATAATGTAAAATTAAGGACCGAATTTACACACATACGCAGGAATGCAGAGCATACAGAAGGAGAACAAGGGAGAGCTAATTGCAGTGGATTTTCTGGGACCACTACCACGATCAAGTCGAGGTGTGAAGCACATATTGGTATGTATCGATGTGTTTTCCAAGGCAGTCCGACTGTACCCAATTATGCGACCCACAACCAAAGTTGTTCTAAAGATACTACTGCAGAAATATATTCCGTCATATGGAAAAATGAAGAAAGTACTTAGTGATCAAGGTGTACAATTCCAAAGTGAAAAATGGGAGAGGACGTTAAGGGAAAATGGAATACAACCTGTACTCACATCCATAAGACATCCTCAAGGAAACCTTGCTGAGAGAGTTAACAAAGAATTATATTTACGAATATATTGCCATGATCAACACAATAAATGGGCAGAATATTTACCATTTCTTGAAAAAGCCATTAACGAAAATTATAATGAAGCAACAGGATATACTCCAATGGAATTAGAAGAAGATAAGAAGCCAAACAGATTTTGGACTAAGTATATAAACAAACCTAATAACCAAAATGTACCTGTACCAATAAGTGTGAAATTGAATACGCAAAGCAACGGATAAGAGAAAGAGGTAGCAAAAGAGTAGAAAGATTTAATCTAACTCACAAGCTACAACAATTCAACGTGGGAGAAAGTGTACTACTCAAAGCTAATCCAGTGGGAAAACGGAGTGATAATACGGCGAAGAAATTCTTCAGACTTTATAATGGACCGTATACGTTAAGACAGCAAGTAGGACAACACACTTACATCGTATATGATGAGATACAGAAGAAAGAAATTGGTAAATTCCACGCAACGTCATTTAGGAAGATCTACACATGAAAACAACGAGGTCAATGAAACCAGTCAGATCAGCTGTTTGTTGAAGCCACCCTACTACAAGGTCACGAGCAGTGAGCGTACAAAGCGGGGAGGTAAGAAATTTGTATACACTCCAATTAAGGGTGAAATGACGAATATTATACTTAATTATTTGTTACATTTTTTAAGTGTAATAATATTAATAAAAAAAATTTTAATAAATAAATTTATTAAATTTTTTTTGTTACCAAGCAGACGGATAATGCGACAGTACAAATAAGTGATGTACTGAGCATTGAATATAAAAATTTAAATATACCTAATAAACTGTAAATAATTTATTTACATGTAAAAACATGTATTAGAAATAAGCATGTCAGGGATTGCAAGCTTGGCTCAGACAAAAATATGAACAGGTGTTTCGACCTGAATTGACGTGCACACACACACACAAATGTAACTGAAAGTGTGTACACCAGTATTTTGCTAGTGTGTGTGAACGCAGGTCTATGCAGGCGAGTTTACCACCCCAAGATGAATAATTGCATAATTACTGTTTTTCCGTAATTATTCATAAACTATAATTAAAGAGTAAAATCCGAAAACACAATAAAATGTAAGAAAATTTACTAAATACTGTGTACGAAAACCATGTGAAAGTGCCACACCGTACGAGTGTAATAGTGAAATAACTGTGTACAAATCGAAAGGGTTAAGTTGCAATGTCCAAAATTACAGTGAACATGTGTTGAAAAAATAGTTATAAGATAAGTATAAGAGTATACTTACAGGACTCTGCAATTCGCAGAAATATAAGAAATAGCGAAATTGACAAAGAGTGGGGGAACTGAATCCAGAGACAGTTTCTGACATGTCGATTTCGTACCACTGCAGGTGTCGACCAAGACATGGGTATAAATAGGACACACAAGCTACAGTGGTTCTCTTTCTTAAATCATCCACGGTGCAGCGGGAGCTTCTGCCCGTCCGCACAGAAAATTTAAATTTTTGTAAATAATTTCATCCTTCCAGTTACATACAGTTATGCAACTGGATTGTAAAACAAACTGTTTTTTAAATAATAACAAAATTACATAAGAAGATCCACATAAGAAGATCCATTGACGTCAGAAACAGCATGAGGAGAAGTTCCAGAGAGTGATACGACACTGGACAGAAGAGCGAGTCGACGCTGGATAAGAGGAGCGATTCAACGCTGCACAAGAGGAGAAGAGCGAGGTGTCGCTGGACAAAAAGCGAGTCGATGCTGGAGTGCGAGACGAAGACGACTACTGATGGATCAAATGATCGAGTATGATTGACGACAATAAGGTGATAAAAAAACTTATTTATCTCTTAATCGAACAATGAACTCAAAGACAATTAAAGACATTCTTGTTTTATTTAAAAGTAAGAGCCAATGTTTATTTTAAAGTAGAATTAAAATCATAGATGTTTTAGAAATACGATTAACGTAACAAGAGCTCAAATTAATATTGAAATAAAACGCATACAAAGAATTTAAATGAAAACAATTAGTGTTTGATATAAATTAGTACTGAGAAACAAAAGATAAATTCAATAACTATTAATATTTTGAGTACATTGCAATATATAAAAAGATATTTAAATATTGATATTTTGAAACACATTAATTGACTGAGTAGTCTGGAAATGAGATTTTTCTTTAATACAATAATTAGTAGAATAGAATATTTAGTCAGTAAGGATGTATATAGCATAAGGCTTACGGCATAATAACAAATAATAACGAATGTTTTAATTTGAAGTAAGTGCTAGGTGCACAATTTTATTAATGTCAAATAAATTTGAAATACCGTTACAAGTTACATAGAGTTCTTATTGCAGATACACCTGAAACCCAACTTAAATGCTATATTGTTACATAATTTGTCAATCTTGAACGTGAGACCGGTCACGCCAAATTTATGTATATGTATCGTTGCATATTAATTATCGCTTCCAACGTGGAGCATCACAAATGTAAATTATATTATATTTGCAACGTATATCGTTACATAATATGGCGTCTCAGATCATGGGGCTCCGCAAAAACAAATAAATTTATATTTATGCAATTATGTATCGTAAAATATGTCGCCCTGGACGTGGGGCACGACATGCCTAAATTTATGTACAAAAACAATTTGTTACATAAATTGTAGCCCATGAACGTATGGCCCAATCCCCACCATTTAACTATTAAAATTTTTTTTATGTAGTTAAATGGTTGCTCTAAAATGTAAGAGTGTGTTAAACGAAAAATGTATAATATGTAATTATTATTTATATTAAACAGTAACTGAATGTAATGTTAAATTGTTGTGTAATCACACAGCTGGCGCCCACAAATGATATTGTTTGTCTATGTAACAGGTGTAACTGTAATGAGTATTAATAATAACTATTAATAAAAATACAGAAATAAATAAATAAGTAGGGAACGGTTATCAATAATAATTGTTAAAGAATTACTACTAAATAAATATTTTAATAATACTTCAACATGACGACTACAGGAAATTTAGACGTAGAGGCATTCCAGACGATGATGCGTGCCTGGGTCGATGAATTAAGCACAAAACAGACAGAAAATTTAAATAAACAGACAGAAAATTTAAATGCTAGAATAGACGAATTAAAAGAATCTAATAAGAAACAAACAGAAAGTTTAGAAAATAAATTAGAGCTACAGTCCGAAAATTTTAGACAGGACACCGTAAAAATAGCAGAGAGTCTAGAAGAGTTAAAAATTGATAATCTCCAGTTGAAACAAGATAATCTTGAAATAAAACAAAGTATAATAGACGGTACTGCACAGTTAACCGAAAAAATTGTTAATACAAATTTACGTATTGACACGATCGCAGAAAATGTCTGTGGAATAATTAATAAACAAACGGAGCTAATATGTGAAAAGATAATATGTAAAGAATTCATAGTAGTTGAAAATACGTGTGTAATTACTAACGATAATTATAAAGTAATTAACATTAAGGTTAATAAAACGTACCTTATTAATAGCGATATTCCAAGTGTGAGACACACACACAATAGTAAGTCACACAAGATGACACATTTGAAAGACATAAGAGTAGGGGTATTATGAGAGTTCTAACGCGGAAGTGGTTGGCTCATCGTGCATCCTGGGTTCTACGGTTTCCAAAATGTCAAAGAAGACCGGTGCAGCTTCTGGAGGGGGTCTCAAACGGGGATCTCGTTGTTGCTGCTGCGGCAGAAGGTGCATCTGTAGTGGCTGAGGCTGTGGTTGAGGTTGAGGCTGCGGTTGCGGTTGAGGCTGTGGCTGAGTTTGCGGTTGAGGCTGAGGATGCTGCGGCAGAGGGCGTATCAACTGTGGTTGAAGCTGTGGTTGTGGCTGCGGCTGCAGAGGACGTAGGCACGGCTGAATGTCACTGAGGACATAAAAAAACGTATACAGACGTGGAAAAAGAAAAATATGTACGCATAAGAAGAGGACTTACATACTGTCCTCGAAGATGGAAATCGACGATGACGATGAGGGTGTATATTCCTCCTCCTCCTCCTCATCATCATCATCATCATCTTCTGCTTTGAGGAAATCGATATTGTATCCCAATTAATCCTCATCTCCCACGAACCCACTGAGGGTTTCGACGTCGTCGTCGTCGTTGTTGTCATCGTCGTCGGTATGATCGACATCGCTGGAAAAAAAGTACAAATTTAAAAACAGACGTAAACGCATTTCTACAAGAGATTGTTAATGAAAACGGACTTACCGACTCGAGCCGGGTTGAGGAGATGTGCTCCACAGCAGAGCACGACGTAACCGTTGCGAACTATAAAAAAACAGTAAGACAGTCGAATGGAATATTCTGTTTGTACACATTAAATAAAGAAACAATATTGTATTTCCGTTGTACTCGTCGTTGCTCCTCTGACAGACGTTTATTCACTTTGTTGTTCATTCTGTAAAACGTAATGAAAGTTGTAACATAATTAGGTAAAGAACATAATGAAGTGTGTGTGTGTGTGTTGTGTGTATGTGTGTGTATGTGTGTGTGTTGTGTGTGTATGTGTGTGTGTAATGCTGAACATCAACATAAGTACTTACATGCAAGTTGTAAAACAAACTGAATCGACACAACAAAAGACATATTTATATGCATATGCTCGACGGAAGTCTGCTACATACAGAGTCCCTCCACCCTCACACACTCTGCGAGTTCAGACAAAATCTTGTTTAAAATTAAACGCATATTCCCCCTCCCTCGCAAAGCTCTCGTCGATTACATCACCCACGACTTGCGTCCTGTTTCACAAGGTTAAACAAATTTATGTACACATGAATAAGACCCCCCCCCACCCTCACAACGTTCACACGCAACGATAACATATGGGCAGTCAGCATCTTGATGTAAGTGAATAAAAAATAACTGGACTTTTACATAGCGTGTGAATGTCTTAGCGGGAGTCGATTACATCCTGTATCACAAATTAAAACTGTTGCCTTCTAGTCGCCTACCTCCCCCCCTACTCAGTGATGCTCTATTGAATTTAGTACTTGTTATACATGAAATAATAGTTTATTCTTACCGTTAGTTATTGGTCCGTGTAACTCTGTCTCTTCGCGTTAGGACCAGCAGTGACGTCGGATAGCGCACGTTTACGCGTTCTGAAGTGTCCGTACGCGAGTGTAGTTACGCCGTCGTCCAGTACATACCTCTTATCGTCATAAGGTGTCAGGGAAAGTTTCGTTACACGTTGCGTGTACAGCTTATGACGATCGCTTCGTATACACTCGGCAGAGGTGAAAACCGTACGACTGTCGAAAAGGCACTCGCTGTACAATCGATGACGTAACTTTTTTTTATTGCTGTCCTTGGTACACCTTTCGCCACCTTTTTGTCGGTGCAGTCGGACAACAGGAGCGAGTAACATTTTACTCTGAGTCCGACAAATTCCCTGATGTGTTTCCCATTGGTCTCATCCTTGAACTTCCCCACGACGTTTTTTGTTGTCGTCGCAATGACAAGAATGATCCGCGGGATAGTCCGACGTGTCGAAAAGGTGGAGGTCCTCTTTCATATCCGCGTACACGTCGTCAGTCTGTATGCTGTAAAGCAAACTGTCCGTGTCAGTCATCAGTAATGTCAATCGTCGACCGTACTTGGCGACAGCGTACCGATAATGAAAATCGTACATTATCAATTTACTGACATCGAGTACTGTGAAGCCGACGTACACCGGACGGGAAAGGAATATCGTTCTGTATCGTAAGGTCAGTCCGACCAAGTCATCGGTGTAGCGGATCATACGCTTTAGCCGTGGATTGGAAACAAGTTTCTGCAGCCTTCGTTCGTTAGAGACTAGTTGGAAGTCTGTTCGTTTCCTCACGTTCTCCAGCGATTTGCCCTAGACGGCGTTGACCATCAGTTTGAAAAAATCCTTTCTAAAATCCGATACAACCCACTCGCGTAAAGCGTGTACTCTATGACTTGTGCATATTTCCGGACATAAGTGATGCGTGAGACAGGCTCTTCCATGTATTGAATATATTTGTTCGAGTTTGGGATAACCGAAATCTTCTAAATTTATAATATTGTAATGTACGATACGCTTCTCCAGAAATCTTTTTTTTTTGCAATCCTTTTACGAAAACATAGTTAAAAGGAAACGTATATTTTACTAATATCGACACAAGATGTTCGTACGATGTGTCCCCGTTCGTCTACTCTAGACCATGATAATAGTCCGTTAACCATCGGTTTGTCCTCACGTGTTTGTGATTCGAAACGATCGTGTCCACTTGAGGTGCAAATATCCAATGCCTGCTGGCAAATGCAGTGACGTCCATAACGGCTAGTTCCTTAACGAGTTCGTTACCATCGTTGTCGATGGAACAGTGAAAGTCAAGTATGACTGCTAGCTTGTCGTTGGTCATCCTTTTTTCGTTACAAACAACGTGTTCGGTGTCACTAGGAACGGTGCCCATCCTTCCGTCTTGCGGAACAGACACGTTGTATGTCGTGAAACGTTCGTAAAGAATTTTTCGGAACGTTTACTTTGTACCTTACCTGCTCGTCACGGATCACTGCAACAAATTTCTGTGTCAAAACGTCGTATACAAAAATTTCTATAGGGTACAGTACTGTGTGCTTTAAGTCACTGCAACGCCTGTACTCGTACGGAGTTAACAGCTCCATGCGTCCGTCCTCAACGCGTACTGTTCAAACACTGAGGTATGCGAGATCGCGATTCGCCGTCCGGTGGGGGCCTGGCCACGGCCTGGTCGTGGCTTGATCGCGGCCTGGAGTGGTGGGGCCTGCGTCCTTGTTGTCGGCGTCGGCCATGTTGTCGGGGGTGGGAGATGATTGGTGTGGCCGGCCATGTTGGAAAAGCGCGAGGTTGTCGGGTTGTGTAAGAGTGTGCTGGTTAAGGGTCGGCCACGTTGCCGACTCATGCATGTGTTATAGTGTACGGGTTTAGATATGTAAGGGATTTTTCCGGGTCGGCGGCCATGTTGGAAAAGCGTCGACGTTGCCAACTTGTGCATGTATGCTGGTTTAGCGTCGGCCACGTTGACAACTCGTGCATGTGTTATCGTGTATGGGTTTAGATATGTACGCCGCCACCGTCCGGATATCGTCGATGTGAAGAGACTGAGTGAGGTGAATTGCATTGTTGCCAACTCGTGAACTGTAAATTTGAATGTGTGTCTTTGTGGTAAGTATACCATGTTGTCGGGTGGGAGATGATTGTTGGTGTTCGGCCATGTTGGAAAAGTGGCGAGGTTGTCGAGTTGTGCATGTGTGCTGGTTTAGCGTCGTCCATGTTGTCAACTCGTGCGTGTGTTATAGTGTAGGGGTATAGATATGTATGGTGATTTTCCGGAAAGTGCCTTGATGATAAAATTTGTATCTTTCATTAACATTACGTAAGAGCACGCAGGGAAATGACGTGTGTGTTCCATCCAAGCACATTCTCCACGTTCCCATTTGTTTAATCCGCCTCCACAGGAAAAACAAATCACTCTATCGTTGCATCCGGTGTGAAAGAAACCCGCTTCTGATAATTCTTTAGGCCTTATCGTTAACGATACAGGCCATTCTTTAAAACTCTTTAAACGGTTTTCCAAGTTTCTGTAACGCGGGTACGGAGATGTGATTTTTTGAATTAAGATGACCTGCACTTCTTTATCGTCTGGTGATAAGGACTTGATTGACGTCGTCGTCGTCGTCGTCGTCGCCGCTTCACCGCATTGTTTGAAATAGCGGTTGTTGTTGGGATTGATATCGTCATTATCGATATCGTGTGAAAGCATCTTGTGCGTCCACTCACGACTCGTGCTGATGAAACACTGAGCGAAGAATAGGGAGGAGAGTATAATCGTTTCCCCCTCCACAAAAATAAAATACACGAAAATTGATTACATTTCTTTAATAAAATATCACATTACATTCTATTTACAACAAAATAAAAATACATGAAAATTGATTACATTTTTTTAATTTAAAAAAATCACATACATATAATGCACACATTACATTCTAAAAAAAGCAATGTTCTATTTACAGCAGAAAAAACATTAATATATAGTAAGTGTTTGTGTCTGCGCACTGTGTTGGATAACGGAGTGTACACGTTGATTGAATCATGCAGTATCAAGCAGTAGGCCGCGGTCTGAGCGGGGAAATTGGTCGATGACTCGAATTCCAATCTGACGTCGACTGGTGAAGACTTGAGCGATTCGTCCTGTCTGCTACAATCGAAGACGAATAACGGTGCTTTTGCTATGAACTCAGTAGGTGTTAGAAGTACGTTGGGGTTGACTTCTGTGGTAGTACGATTTTTGAAATCGTGTATACATGTCGTACAGCAATGCGTAACGTCCGTTATCGATATCCAGGTTCAGGTTATCGTGCGGGGAGTATTTGTCGTTCAGAAAGATGTTATTATTTTTACTGTCAGGTGGAATTTTCTTTTCATACAGAGATATTGTTGGCTAACACGTGGGCGTCGTTTTCTTCGTTTATGGCTCGCTCGAACGCTGTGAGCATTTCTTCGTCGGTGACGACTGTAGTGTCGTTCGTGTCGGCCGGTTTGATGACATTACCGCGAGCGTCCCATCTCAGGCAATTACGATACTGTTTTTTAACTATATTTCCAATATTCACAGCGTGAGCGACGTCTTCCCATGCGCGTAGTTTCTTCGCTGTAGGATGTTTGCGATATATTTTTCTCTCTCCTTCGTTGAAACTTTCCAGTTGTCTGCGCATAATGTACCAAACGTTTTCGGATATTTTGTACAGAGACAGACAACGAATTTTGTTCCTGTTTATGGGGTTTGGCGCGATCTTCTTAGCCAGTACGTTTCTCAGTTTGTCGACACTGTATTCGATTTTGGACTGTAACAGTCTACTTCGTTCTTCCGCACGTTGCCGTTCTTCTTCCGCGCGACGTCTCTCTTCCTCTGCACGCTGTCGTTCTTCTTCCGCTCGTTGTCTTTCTTCCTCTGAGCGACGTCTCTCTTCTTCGTTAGTTTCTTGAATAGTTTTTATCATGGATTGTAAATTACCCATTTGTGTTGTTAACAAATTATTTTGCATACTAATTAACTCCTTCAAACGTTCCTCGTACAATTTTTCATACTGACTATATTTCATTACAATTTCTTTCATAATGGCATATAATTCACGCAATTCAACAGCTTTAGGGGTTCTCATTTGCATCAACAAAGAAGCGAAATCTATTCCATTTAACACATAATATTTTTTCTGTGCATTATCTTCATCTTGGACTTCGTAATATTCGATGTAATCGTTTTTCTTTAACCATTTGGTAATTCTGGATTTTTGATTTTTATATTTACCTGTATACCCGAGCCAATTCAATACATCGTCTGTAATTTTTATTTTATCCTGTATGGTGCAGTTCCAGAAAAATCTATTTTTCGTATCGTTTTCAACGTCGATACCGAATTGCAAACAGACCTGATACACCGACAATTTACCTACATTACGTGAAATCAGTTCTTCCGGCGCTAGACTTTGTACACGGAGTACGAGTTCCCTGTTACTGTGTGCTACCATGACGGATGCCTAATACATACTAATACGTTCGCACCAACCTGTTGGTCTAGCGCGCGCTATGTCGAGCCCTACAAGGTCACTCTGCCCAACAGGTTGGTGCGAACGTACGGGGGGAGGGGATAATAATAAGACGTTTCCCCCTCCAAGGTTACGGGTATTAAGAAAATAAAATATATGAAAATTGATTACTTTTTTTTTAATAAAAAAATCACATACATGCAATGCATACATAATTGTGCGTTGATAGGCGGAGGCGTGGCGGTGGTTTGTTCGCCGTTCGCGTTTCGCCGTCCGGCGGCTGCTTGACGGTGTCCTGGTCACCGTTCGGAGTGGTGGGGTCTGCGTCCATGTTGTCTGGTGGAAGATGATTGGTGTGGTCGGCCATGTTGGAAAAGTGGCGAGGTTGTCAAGTAGTGTAAGTGTGTGCTGGTTAATCGTCGGCCACGTTGCCGATTCGTGCGTGTGTTATAGTGTACGGGTTTGGATATGTAAGGGGAAGGGGTTTTTCCGGACGTGCGACCATGTTGGAAAAGCGTCGACGTTGTCGACTCGTGCGTGTGTCCTGGTTAAGCGTCGGCCACGTTGTCAACTCGTGCATGTGTTAAAGTGTACGAGTTTGGATATGTACGCCGTCGCTGTGTATTGCATTGTTGCCAATTTGTGAACTGTGTTATTTTCCGTGTGTTTTATATAAGTGAATATTATGCAGTGCATATCATGTGTGTTTCTTACACTGTTTAACGTTCGTGCGATAGAAATTACATATAAAAGTACATGAATATTGATTACATTTTTTTTAATATAATAAAACATACATGAAATACGCACATATTATTCTAAAAAGCTACATATTATTTACAGCAAAAAAAAACAATAATATACAGATTGACTTTAATTGTGTCTACGCACTGTGTTTGACAGTGGAGTGTACACGTTGAGCGAATCGTGCAGTATCAAGCAGTAGGCCGCGGTCTGAGCGGGGAAATTGGTTGATGACTCGAATTCCAATCTGACGTCGACTGGTGAAGACTTGAGCGATTCGTCCTGTCTGCTACAATCGAAGACGAATAGCGGTGCTTTCGTTATGAACTCAGTAGGTGTTAGAAGTACGTTGGGTTGACTTCTGTGGTAGTACGATTTTTGAAATCGCGTATACATGTCGTACAGCAGAGCGTAACGTCCGTTATCGATATCCAGGTTCAGGTTATCGTATGGGTAGTATTTCTCGTTCAGAAAGAGTCTCGCGTTGGTCACCTTGCAGTGATCGAATTCACCTGCGTGTTTCTTCAAATTGTTCTTTCTGGCGGTCTGGAAGGTGAGTATCACGTACCGCGGTTTCTCCAGTTGTGTCGTTGTTTTCACCGTCCAAGTCTGTCTGTCAGTCGTCGGTAAAGCCGGGTACTCGTGCAGTTTCCAACTACGAAACGGTAAGAATAGCGGTAGGTCCTTGCGTATGATTTCCAACAATTGTATCCGTACTTCGTTGTTCACGTACACGAACGGAATCATCCAAGAGATCTTGCTCAGTTCTATATCAGCGTTAGCGGGTGCATCCGTGGACGAGAACAGCGCGTTAACGTCGTTGGACATGCGCAACAGTATCAGTTCCTGTTTCATGTTTAATATAACATGTGTGAAATCCTCAGCGAATCCCATCAGCATCCTCAACGGTATGCAAAAGTTGAATTCCTCGTTTTTACCGGTCGGTGTTAGCTCGTTAGCTGTAGGAGCAACCCAACCGGCGTTTTGCATCGAAACAATGTCCTGCTTGCCGGCAGATAGCACGGTTTTAATAGTGGATGTAATGCCGACGCTCTTGGTACGATCCACTTCCACGCCAGCAAGTTCGTAAAGGATTTCTTCGAAGAGAAACGCGATCGCATTGTTGATCATTTTCACGTTCTCAGTACCGGTGCTGTCGGTCTTTTTGCTCAACTTGCCTTCAACGTACAGGAAACTTTCCATCGGTAAAGTGAATACTTCCTGTTGCAGTATAGGTATGCGTATCTCATCGTTATTTCCGTATCGTGACGCCGATGCGTACGGTGCATGTGGATGATATTCGTAATGTGTGATGTTGTCTTCAAAGAATGGTTGACGTTCGACCGATAAGACGATACCACTGTCCGTCATGTTACTTGTGTTTCTTGAGTTTTAATCCTAGTGAAATCAGGTAGCGTCGGTTAGTTGCTGTTAACTGTGTCAACGATGAACGTCTACTGATACCTTTTCCAAAAGTGTTGTCCTCTTTTATCTTGCGGTGCGAGCCACCATTCTTCATCACCGGTAAAGCAGTGGTATCAGTGAAATAAAATCTCATGATTACTACGCACGTTTCAGATGTATACGCGCGGTGATGACTTCGCCTTGAAAATTCACGATATCACCGTCCTGATCGTGTACGGACACTGTAACGTTACGCAAGTGTAGTACGTTAAGTGGAAAATAAATGACGTTTCTGGGCGTTTCGACTATCTTGAATCCAGGCTCGACCGTTGGGTAGAACGAGTGCAGTATATGCTCGTTTCGTCCCGCCTTGTACGAACCTTGTACAGCGTTACACCTTATCTCCAAAACGTTCACTTTGTTAATGTTTACGGGTGCGTCCGATGTGTGTAATATATACGCCTCTAACTTGCGTTTCTTGGAAAAACCCAACATGGTACCGATCGTGTGTTCCGTACACCCGAAATCGATATCGTATGAACAATGAAGTTCACATTTTAGCGTGTTGTTGTTGGGTCGTAGAGTAAATTTTGGGTCTAATAATTCTTTTTTCAGGTAAGTTTCAATATCACTGATTCGTACACACCAGTCGGTATTTTGACAAGTTCTAACGTTTTACGTGGTCCTTTTAGTACGGGAAAGACGTTGTTTCTTCCGCTTTCCACGTTCGGTATAGAGTTGTACGTGGTAAAATCCGGTAGTCCCGCGTACCATTCATCGTCTGTCAGTTCAAGTGGTGGAAAAAAGTCACAAACCAGTGCGCTCGGATCCGTACCTGTAACAGTGACCGTAAGCGAAGACATCTCGTCGTTTACTGATCGTTCGATGTCAAAAACTCCAAACATAAATGTTCGCAGACGACTGTGTCCGGCGGCTGTTTCCGTGCGTAATTGTAATGAACGTCAGTCACGTTCGATCCAAAGTACCGTATTAGCTCGACAGGAGGTCGCAGATTGCCGAATCCATCAAAGTACATGACCCTGTTACCTCGCTTCTTGTAGCATACCCAATGCGTGCCTGGTCCGTTAGCGTCGTCCAGATTCACAATCGCGCTTTCGTTCTCCCACGGTGATGTACGAGGAAGTGCGTCCCGCATGTACACGCCTCTGAAATAAGGTACACGCAATCGTTTCATGTACTCATAGGTACCGCGCTTTTAACTATTTTTCCGATGAGACCATGCCCCCCTTTTTTTATCAATGCGACTACGTAGTTCGTACATGTCTATTGTTTCGACTGTTACCGATAAAGGGATCTCCAATCGTGCTCGTCCTTGGATTTGTCCAGATCACTTATCAAGTCGTTCGTCTCCGCCTTGCTCGTAAGTAGTAACTCTGCCTCTTCGCCACCGAGTGAAGTACGCGCTGCGTGCGTATGCAATTTACAGATATACGATACCACTTTCTCCCAACGGTGTTGGAGCACTTTTGTGAGTTTGTACGTTTCGCTCTTCGCGTACCGCTTCACGTCCTCCAATTGACGCGCGTTCACTGCGTCCGTGGGCCGTGCGCCACCGTCGCCGACGTTTAGTCTTTCCTTGCGCATTGAAATAAGTGTCGTTTACCGCAGTGATCGTGTGTCGGTTCAAAACCTCCAAGTTCACCGCGTCCTTGTTGTTTATAGGTGGCGCTAACTGTGTTATTCGTACGTTCCCGACCATTAGGTTAGAGTTCGTATCCTTCGGTATGATCTTCGTGTCCACGTATACTTTGGTCGCAGCGTCTCTCGCACGAATCGGATCCCTCAGAGACTGTATGCGATGGTCCCGCGCGTCGACGACAGGGCTGTTCTTCTTGTTCGGTACTGTCGTGAAACGCAAGCACGTGTAGTCTACGTACTGCTTGTTGACAGCTTCCCCAAGATCGACGGGAGCGGCGACGTTGACGAGCTTACGACCTTTCATGTTTATTCCTTGCGTCGAATCGTTGACCAGACAGTGGTCACGCACAAACCGCAGTGGAACGACATCGTTACCGTCGTGCGGTTCGCCCAAGTTGTGTATTTTTTTTCCCGCTACGTCGAAGTGTCCGTCCTCGGTCATCGCGATACCGATATCCTCCCGCAGACTGCGTCGCGTCTCTCTTCGCGCTCTGACAGCGCTCTGGTGTCTGCCGAACTTGACAACACTCATCTCGTGAATGAAGCGCGTCGACCGCTGTGCACGATATTTTATACGATGATGTTGGCTTCACGTAGTTCTTCCACTATGGAAACGATTTCGTTCATGTGTCCACCGTTTCCGGCGCGTTGTGACGCTATCAACAGTCGCAATCTGTCCACCAGTTCGTTCGGATCGTCCCAGTGCACGTAATCGATTTTGTCTTTTTTTCTCGAGACTATCATATAAGTTCTGTCGATATTATTATGTCCGTGTCCTGTACGTTTCGGTGGGAACAACCGTGATATTATCTGTTTATACTTTACACCTCTGTTTGTGTTTACCTGCGCGTTCACTAAATAATGATGCTTGAGCGCGTTGGTATCACGTAGTATATCTTTGTACGCATTCAGATCCATCTCGTTGTAAACGTTATCTTTAGGGTGCTTCATGAACATGAGTTCGTATAGACCCGGTGTACCTTTGTAACGTTTACCGTTGATAAAGATTGAATCGTCTGTTTCGATTTCCAACGGTGAATCACCGATCATCCATTTTCCGCTTTCATGTCTTACACCGTACGTATAATCCATCAAACGATCGCGTTCAGCCGACACGATCATACGCATGTACTTATTCGCTAACGATTCACTGTCGTATTTGTCCTGAAAATATCTACGTGCTTCTCGCCTCCCTTCCGGTGTGTCTAACATTTTTTCGATGTTGAGACTAGGATCGTCCTCGTCGTCCTCGTCCGATGTTTCACCTATCACAGAAGTTTTCAGGAAACGTGGTGTCAACTGCTGTTGCGGTGACGGACGGAGCGGTGTTCCTACATCGATATTACTACTACTTGAACCCATCAGATCCTCCTCCTCCTCCTCTTCCTTCTCCCCGCCTTTCATCTTTTTCGCACTCGTAGGCATTTCACTTCTTGTTGTTTTACGTTTTTTTTTCAACCAACGCTTGCGAAATAGTTTGTAACGGTTCGAGAATCGGTTTGTAACTTTTGATTAACGTTTCTTCCTCTTCACGGATCCCATGTTTTAACGCACGGTATTTCTTACGTATCTCATCGCTGATCGTGTCGATATCACGGGCTAGTTGTTTTTTCTTTTCGTCCATCTTGATAAACGGTAGTACACCGACTAACGTCGGTGACTCGAGACATCTGTATTTACCTGAACGATCGACGACTGTTTTAGTTAATGGTGAACAGCTGTTAAGTGCATTTATGCGAACAGTCTACAACTGTTTTTCCGGGACATGTGTATTTACCCGAACGGTCGACGACTGTTTTAGTTAACAGTGAACAACTGTTACGTGCATTTATGCGAACAGTCTACAACTGTTTTTTCAGGACATGTGTATTTACCCGAACAGTCGACGACTGTTTTAGTTAACAGGAACAGCTGTTATGTGCATTTATGCGAACAGTCTACAACTGATTTTTATTTTACCCAAACGCTCAAAGACTGAGTTAGTTAACAGTGAACAGCTGTTACGTGCATTTATGCGGACAGTCTACGAGTGTTTTTTTATTTTTCTGAGACACTTATATTTACCTGAACGCTTGACGACTGTTTTAGTTAACGGTGAACAGTTGTTACGTGCGAACAGTCCACAACTGTTTTTATTATTTTCTAATCGTTAGGTGCGACTACTATGAAACAGTCAAAACCGGCTCTGTACCTGCCGGCGTCGATAGAAGATCCTTATCCACGACGAGGAAGCCGTAACGATCTTTCAACGCTTCAGCGCACATGTTCTTAAACGTGTCATATTTCATGTCCGTGTTGACGTGATCGTTGTACGCATGCTTCAAGTTGAGATCGTCCTGTTTGAACAATATTATTAGATTGGTATTGTCACGAACCAACTGTTTCGGCACTTGGCTGTACGTCTGACAAAGGTAAAACGCGTCCACAACACTGTGTCGTCCCATAGAGAAATACTTGCGTATGTTGTGTTGTCTTTCACAAGACACATCATCGAACACCATAATAGAATCGGGATCGACCTCATCGGGAGGAGGTACCTCTTCGTTATCGTTTTAGGCGTGATAACCCGTCGTTCCGTGGATATCTGTCAACACCGAACTTGTAACGTGTACAGTAGTTGCCGCAAAATCGTCTTTTCTTCACAAAATACACGGAACATAAGTTGGACCGTATCGCGCTTCGTGAAGCTTTTGTTATTGTGAAATGTTTCCCATCATCGTATCGATAGACGTCCATCGTGTCGATGATCTGCGATGTGAGTGATACGCTATTAGTCATAATCGTGATATTTATAGTGTACGCGTATACGCATATTGTTTGAGGAATTTTTTTATTTATAATTTTTTTTATCATAGGTGTCTTCACTCACACTTTTGGAGTGACTACTATCGTTCAGTAGTAGTAGTAGTAGTAATTACACCTAGTACTACCCAAACGGGTATGTTTGTACAGGAGTTTATGTCGGCTCTGAAAAGAGCCGTTTTTTCATGCGTCGACTTCTACAAGTGTTCACGAACGAAATCGCATGTGGGCATTGACGCCTTATGGACTTGGACGGGATCATCACCCACTGTCCAATCCATAATTCGTATTTTACACTTGCAGCATCTTACAACATCACCATCGCCTTCGTACATAAACCCGGCTTTGGCTAGGTCAAAAAATTTTACGTTCGCATTCGGAAATTTATGAAGGTAAAATTTAACGTTACCCGGCTTTCAATGAACTTGGCAATGGTTACGTTAACGATAGGCAGGTTGACATTGCGGTTATGGGTATATCGTTACGATCGGTTATGGCATGCAGTACCTTGGTCTGTCGGCTTTCAATGGACTTGGCAATGGTTTCGTTAACGATATGCAGGTTGACATTGCGGTTATGGGTATATCGTTACGATCGGTTATGGCATGAAGTACCGTGGTCTGGCGGCTTTCAATGAACGTGGCAATGGTTTCGTTAACGATATACAGGTTGACATTGCGGTTATGGGTATATCGTTACGATCGGTTATGGCATGCAGTAACTTGGTCTTACATATTTCAATGAACGTGGCAATGGTTCCGTTAACGATAGGCAGGTTGACATTGCGGTTATGGGTATGTCGTTGCGATCGGTTATGGCATGCAGTACCTTGGTCTGACAGCTTTCAATGAACGTGGAAATGGTTTCGTTAACGATAGGCAAGTTGACATTGCTGTTACGGGTATTTCGTTACGATCGGTTATGACATGAAGTACCTTGGTCTGACAGTGCATGCAGTACCTTGGTCTGGCGGCTTTCAATGAAATTGGCAATGGTTTCGTTAACGATAGGCAGGTTGACATTGCGGTTATGGGTATATCGTTACGATCGGTTATGGCATGAAGTACCTTGGTCTGACAGTGCATGCAGTACCTTGGTCTGGCGGCTTTCAATGAAATTGGCAATGGTTTCGTTAACGATAGGCAGGTTGAGATTGCGGTTATGGGTATATCGTCACGATCGGTTATGACATGCAGTATCTTGGTCTGAGAGCTTTCAATGAACTTGGCAATGGTTTCGTTAACGATACGAAGGTTGATATTACGGTTATGGGTATATCGTTACGATCGGTTATGGCATGCAGTACCTTGGTCTGACAGGTTTCAATGAACGTGGCAATCGTTTCGTTAAAGATAGGCAGGTTGACATTGCGTTTATGGGTATATCGTTACGATCGGTTATGGCATGCAGTACCTTGGTCTGACAGTTTTCAATGAACGTGGCAATGGTTTCGTTAACGATAGGCAGGTTGACATTGCGGTTAAGGGTAAATCGTTACGAACGATTATGGCATGCAATACCTTGGTCTGACAGGTTTCAATGAACGTGACAATGGTTTCATTAACGATAGGCAGGTTGATATTGCGGTTATGGATATATCGTTACGATCGGTTATGGCATGCAGTGCCTTAGTCTGACAGCTTTCAATCAACGTTGCAATGGTTTCGTTAACGATAGGCAGGTTGACATTACTATTATGGGTATATCGTTACGACCGGTTATGACATGCAGTACCTTTGTCTGACAGCTTTCAATGAACGTGGCAATGGTTTCGCTAACGACAGGCAGGTTGACGTTGCGGTTATGGTTATATCGTTACGATCGGTTATGGCATGCAGTAACTTGGTCTGACAGCTTTCAATTAACTTGGCAATGGTTTCGTTAATGATAGGCAGGTTGACATTGCGGTTATGGGTATATCGTTACAATCGGTTATGGCATGCAGTACCTTGGTCTGACAGCTTTCAATGAACGTGGCAATGGTTTCGCTAACGACAGGCAGGTTGACGTTGCGGTTATGGTTATATCGTTACGATCGGTTATGGCATGCAGTAACTTGGTCTGACAGTTTTCAATGAACTTGGCAATGGTTTCGTTAACGACAGGCAGGTTGACATTGCGGTTATGGTTATATCGTTACGATCGGTTATGGCATGCAGTACCTTGGTCTGACAGCTTTCAATGAACGTGGCAATGGTTTCGCTAACGAGAGGCAGGTTGACGTTGCGGTTATGGTTATATCGTTACGATCGGTTATGGCATGCAGTAACTTGGTCTGACAGTTTTCAGTGAACTTGGCAATGGTTTCGTTAACGATAGGCAGGTTGACATTGCGGTTATGGGTATATCGTTACGATCGGTAATGGCATGCAGTATCTTGGTCTGGCGGCTTTCAATGAACTTGGCAATGGTTTCGTTAACGATAGGCAGGTTGACATTGCGGTTATGTGTATATCGTTACGATCGGGCATGACATGCAGTACCTTGGTCTGACAGGTTTCAATGAACTTGGCAATTGTTTCGTTAACGATATACAGGTTGACATTGCGGTTATGGGTATATCGTTACGATCAGTTATGGCATGCAGTAACTTGGTCTGACAGTTTTCAGTGAACTTGGCAATGGTTTCGTTAACGATAGGCAGGTTGACATTGCGGTTATGGGTATATCGTTACGATTGGTTATGGCATGCAGTACCTTGGTCTGACAGTGCATGCAGTACCTTGGTCTGGCGGCTTTCAATCAACGTGGCAATGGTTTTGTTTACGATAGGCAGGTTGATATTGCGGTTATGGGTATATCGTTACGATCGGTTATGGCATGCAGTACCTTGGTCTGACAGCTTTCAATGAACTTGGCAATGGTTTCGTTAACGATATACAGGTTGACATTGCGGTTATGGGTATATCGTTACGATCGGTTATGGCATGCAGTAACTTAGTCTGACAGTTTTCAATGAACTTGGCAGTGGTTTCGTTAACGATAGGCAGGTTGACATTGCGGTTATGGGTATATCGTTACGATTGGTTATGGCATGCAGTACCTTGGTCTGACAGTGCATGCAGTACCTTGGTCTGGCGGCTTTCAATCAACGTGGCAATGGTTTTGTTTACGATAGGCAGTTTGACATTGCGGTTATGGGTATATCGTGCAATGCATACATAATTGTGCGTTGATAGGCGGACGCGCGGCGGCGGTTGGGCAGAATGACCTTGTAGAGCTCGACATAGCGCGCCCTAGACCAACAGGTTGGTGCGAACGTATTAGTATGTATTAGGCATCCGTCATGGTAGCACACAGTAACAGGGAACTCGTACTCCGTGTACAAAGTCTAGCGCCGGAAGAACTGATTTCACAGCAAATTCATATTCGCGCTTACCAGCTTTTAATAAAAGGGCAAGAACGTTTCGACTAATGCACGAAATAAACCAGTAAAAAATTGTTTAAAAATCTATGCTGCTGCTGTGACGGAAGTGTTTATAATTAATAGATATCTCACTACCACCCTCCCACAATCTCGTATACCTCTGTTTTCGACAGTACGCGTCGAGAACGGACGCATGGAGCTATTAACTTCGTACGAGTACAGACGTTGTAGTGACTTAAAGCACGCAGTACTCTACCCTGTAAAACGTTTTGTATACAACGTTTTGACCGAGCAGGTAAGGTACAAAGTAAACGTTCCGAAAAAATTCTTTACGAACCTTTCACGACATACAACGTGTCTGTTCCGCAAGACGGACGGATCAGCAGCGTTCCTAGTGACACCGAACACGTTGTTTGTAACGAAAAAAGGATGAGCAACGACAAGCTAGCAGTCATACTTGACTTTCACTGTTTCATCGACAACGATGGTAACGAACTCGTTAAGGAACTAGCCGTTATGGACATCACCGCATTTGCCAGCAGGCATTGGATATTTGCACCTCAAGTGGACACGATCGTTTCGAATCACAAACACGTGAGGACAAACCGATGGTTAACGGACTATTAACATGGTCTAGGGTGGACGGACGGGGACACATCGTACGAACATCTTGTGCCGATATTAGTAAAATATACGTTTCCTTTTAACTATGTTTTCGTAAAAGGATTGCAAAAAAAAGATTTCTGGAGAAGCGTATCGTACATTACAATATTATAAATTTAGAAGATTTCGGTTGTCCCAAACTCGAACAATTACATTCAATACATGGAACAGCCTGTCTCACGCACCACTTATGTCCGGAAATATGCACAAATCATAGAGTACACGCTTTACGCGAGTGGGTTCTATCGGATTTTAGAATAATCAATATGTTTCTGATAAATTACTAATTGGATACATTGTTGTTTAGCGCTTACGTAATAATATCGGCCATCGCCTACCCCCCTCCTCCCCCTCTGCGGAATTCGACTACCGCACCCTGTCCAGACGCATAAAAAAATTAGTGCCACCGTCATGTTCGAACACGCACGACTTGTGTCAATGACATCATCTTGTCTAGACGCATAAAAAAAATAATTAACGTCGTCTACTTGTTCCCGCACGCTCGAGTGGAGTCGATGACATCACCCTGTCTAGACGTATAAAAAAAATAACCAGGTCGGCTCCCCCCACCAACCCGCTGAACATGATGTGGGAAAGCAGCTGCATCCTGTTTCATAGGGTTAATAATAACCGCGGCGACTGGTTCCCCCTCTCCTGCGCTGACCAGTTTCCCCCTCCTCAACAGTCTCCCTTCTTATACCGGTACGAACAAGCGTTATTAATTCAGACCTTGACAGACGTGCGAGCGGAATACAGGTTCTTCATTTGGAAAAAAAAAATGACTTCATTCGTTGCTAAGTTCGCGGCCATCAGCGCTATTGAATATAAAAAAATTAAAGATCTAGTAATGGGAGTAAAATACCCAATAGAAGAACTTCAAAACACAGAAGGAAAATACGGGAATGCCGTAATTGCCACTATCCAGGACTACAGGGAGAGTAGATTGAAATATCGCGTTTATCTGCCGAAGAGATACGCGGGCGTTTTCGATGACGACGAATTAAAAAATTTAACGCCATATTCACTACATCTTGTATACCGTGGAGAAAAAGACAGGGCTTACGTGGTGAACATTTTAGACTAAGACCCAATGGACTGAACATTTATATTTATATTTCATAATGTATTATTTACTGTTTAATATATAACGCTTAGACGTATTTCATCTGTTATAAGCAATTGTCATTACAATTCATTGTGTGTGTACCATTTTAACTTCAAAATATAACGTGCTTACATATATTTCAGCTGTTTTAAATTTGCACAATTGTCATTGTATGTGCGTTTACATATCATGTATATCATTTGTTTTAGTTATACGCAATTGTGAGCGCGTTTACATATTGTATTTTAAATTGAAATATCGTTGCTAAATTCGTGGCCATTAGCGCTATAGAATACAAAAAATTATTGGAGGTAATGGAAATAAAAAACAATAGAAAAAAAATATACACTAGTAATGGAGGTAAAATATCCAATAGAAGGAAAATACGAGCAATGCTGTAATTGCCACTATCCAGGGACAATAGATTGAAATATCACGTTTATTAACAATTATATTTGTATTTCATAATGTATGTGTATGTGTATGGATTATTTACCATGTAACGCTTAGGCGTATTTCATTTGTTTTAATTATAAGCAATCGTCATTACAATTCATTGTGTGCGCTTGTGCGTGTGTATACATATTATGTACTTTAACTTGTAGCTTACATATATTTCAACTGTTTTAAATGTACACAATTGTCATTGTATGCGTGTACGTTTACATATGTATTTTAATTTGTAATTACATGCAATTGTATTTTAAATCATAATATAATGTGCTTACATAAATTTAATTTTTTTTAATTATACACAATTGTCATTGTGCATCTGTTTACATATTATGTATTTTAACTTGTAATATATTTTGCTTACATGTATTTTATTTGTTTTAATTAAACGTTATTGCTGTAACATTTCACTCTCTTTAATTTCAAAAGCCCTTCGAACATTGACACTATTCTAGATAACAGTAGTCTACAACTATTCACCAGTCAATGTACAAGCTAGAACGTCATGTAATTATGTTTTCCATGCATAATGCGTGTTACACAATTTTACAAGTGAAGTGATTTTCATTTATACACGACGGATCGTACCAAAGAGAGTTTCATTTCTGAGATGGAGAATACACTACACTTTTTTTACTACAGCTACTCGTGAGATATTGCATACCATCAGAATAATAAAATGGTATTTATCTTACAAGCATGATGTGCGTTAGACAATTTTTTACAAGTGCAGTGGTTTTCACTTATGCAGTGCATACACGCGGGGGTGAGAATTTCTTACAACCGATGCAGGACGAGTCTACACTTATTTCTATGTCCACGCGATAAAAAAAAAATTACATATCAATCAGAATATGGTACTTCCTATCTTACGTGCATGATGTATGTATTTTTTCCATACATAGATGCGCGATATACAAATTTTACAAGTGAATTTGGTTTTCAATTATGCGTCGAGGGAAGATGGACACAGTACACATATATATTTATTTTTTTAACCTCAAGGGAGATGAACGACACAGATTTTCAAAGTCGACGCTTTTCCAACATGGCCGCCGACCGCCGAGCCGCGGCCAAGCCATGACGACGCTTAACCAGCACACATCGACGATTTTCCAACATGGCCGCCATGCCAACGCTTAACCAGCACACATCGATCGAGCCAATCGCAACACACACACACACACACAGACGACACACGTCGACCAATCTATGGCCGAGCCGCGGCCAAGCCATGACGACGCTTAACCAGCACACATCGATGCAGTCGATGATTTTCCAACATGGCCGCCGCCATGCCGACGGCACAGACACACGTCGACCAATCTATGGCCGAGCCGCGGACGAGCCGAGGCCAAGCCGAGGCCAAGACATGCCGACGCTTAACCAGCACACACCCGACAACTCAAATCTAAACACGACACACGTCGACCAATCTACGGCCGAGCCGCGGCCAAGCCGAGGACTGGCCATGACGACACTTAACCAGCACACATCCACGATTTTCCAACATGGCCGCCGAGGCCGACGGCACAAACACACGTCGACCAATCTATGGCCGAGCCGCGGCCAAGCCGAGGCCAAGCCATGACGACGCTTAACCAGCACACATCGATGCAGTCGATGATTTTCCAACATGGCCGCCGCCGTGCCGACGATTAACCACAACACACCGCACAACTCGACAACGCCGCAATTTTCCAGCAACAACCGACAACGTCGCAATTTTCCAACATGGACGACGACCCGCCCCCCATAAACCAATCAACGACGACAACAACCACCACCACACAGCCGACGACCAACCACAACACACCATTACCCCCACCACTACCCCCCATTACTACACCCACACCGGAAGTCAACACCCAACACCACCCCCACCACCACCATTTTCAAATTTCCCGGCAAAATGGGCGGTGGCGGGGGGCGGGGCGGGGGGATGACGTCACTTCCGCGTTAGAACTCTCATAATACCCCTACTCATAAGACACCACACTTACGGAGATAAATATCATTGTAGGCCTAACAAGAAATGTATTAAATTGTCTAGACGAAACACTACACAAAGTTGTGGTAAATATGACGGTAGATATACACACAAGAAATATAAAGTGAACGATAATTATAACTATAATAAATGTTAATGTTTTGTATAAGTAGTGTATTAGATAAAGTAATGTCATGTTAAGAAAAGAGTTAAGGAAGATTAGAAGCGAAGGTAAGAATGTATGAGTAAGATAATGTAAAATTAAGGACCGAATTTACACACATACGCAGGAATGCAGAGCATACAGAAGGAGAACAAGGGAGAGCTAATTGCAGTGGATTTTCTGGGACCACTACCATGATCAAGTCGAGGTGTGAAGCACATATTGGTATGTATCGATGTGTTTTCCAAGGCAGTCCGACTGTACCCAATTATGCGACCCACAACCAAAGTTGTTCTAAAGATACTACTGCAGAAATATATTCCGTCATATGGAAAAATGAAGAAAGTACTTAGTGATCAAGGTGTACAATTCCAAAGTGAAAAATGGGAGAGGACGTTAAGGGAAAATGGAATACAACCTGTACTCACATCCATAAGACATCCTCAAGGAAACCTTGCTGAGAGAGTTAACAAAGAATTATATTTACGAATATATTGCCATGATCAACACAATAAATGGGCAGAATATTTACCATTTCTTGAAAAAGCCATTAACGAAAATTATAATGAAGCAACAGGATATACTCCAATGGAATTAGAAGAAGATAAGAAGCCAAACAGATTTTGGACTAAGTATATAAACAAACCTAATAACCAAAATGTACCTG
Organism: Magicicada septendecula; assembly: GCA_034769895.1. NCBI lineage: Eukaryota > Metazoa > Arthropoda > Insecta > Hemiptera > Cicadidae > Magicicada > Magicicada septendecula. The sequence continues at coordinate 382,961,228 of CM068369.1, forward strand.
TACCAATAAGTGTGAAATTGAATACGCAAAGCAACGGATAAGAGAAAGAGTAACAAGAGAGTAGAAAGATTTAATCTAACTCACAAGCTACAACAATTCAACGTGGGAGAAAGTGTACTACTCAAAGCTAATCCAGTGGGAAAACGGAGTGATAATACGGCGAAGAAATTCTTCAGACTTTATAATGGACCGTATACGTTAAGACAGCAAGTAGGACAACACACTTACATCGTATATGATGAGATACAGAAGAAAGAAATTGGTAAATTCCACGCAACGTCATTTAGGAAGATCTACACATGAAAACAACGAGGTCAATGAAACCAGTCAGATCAGCTGTTTGTTGAAGCCACCCTACTACAAGGTCACGAGCAGTGAGCGTACAAAGCGGGGAGGTAAGAAATTTGTATACACTCCAATTAAGGGTGAAATGACGAATATTATTCTTTATTATTTGTTACATTTTTTAAGTGTAATAATATTAATAAAAAAAATTTTAATAAATAAATTTATTAAATTTTTTTTGTTACCAAGCAGACGGATAATGCGACAGTACAAATAAGTGATGTACTGAGCATTGAATATAAAAATTTAAATATACCTAATAAACTGTAAATAATTTATTTACATGTAAAAACATGTATTAGAAATAAGCATGTCAGGGATTGCAAGCTTGGCTCAGACAAAAATATGAACAGGTGTTTCGACCTGAATTGACGTGCACACACACACACAAATGTAACTGAAAGTGTGTACACCAGTATTTTGCTAGTGTGTGTGAACGCAGGTCTATGCAGGCGAGTTTACCACCCCAAGATGAATAATTGCATAATTACTGTTTTTCCGTAATTATTCATAAACTATAATTAAAGAGTAAAATCCGAAAACACAATAAAATGTAAGAAAATTTACTAAATACTGTGTACGAAAACCATGTGAAAGTGCCACACCGTACGAGTGTAATAGTGAAATAACTGTGTACAAATCGAAAGGGTTAAGTTGCAATGTCCAAAATTACAGTGAACATGTGTTGAAAAAATAGTTATAAGATAAGTATAAGAGTATACTTACAGGACTCTGCAATTCGCAGAAATATAAGAAATAGCGAAATTGACAAAGAGTGGGGGAACTGAATCCAGAGACAGTTTCTGACATGTCGATTTCGTACCACTGCAGGTGTCGACCAAGACATGGGTATAAATAGGACACACAAGCTACAGTGGTTCTCTTTCTTAAATCATCCACGGTGCAGCGGGAGCTTCTGCCCGTCCGCACAGAAAATTTAAATTTTTGTAAATAATTTCATCCTTCCAGTTACATACAGTTATGCAACTGGATTGTAAAACAAACTGTTTTTTAAATAATAACAAAATTACATAAGAAGATCCACATAAGAAGATCCATTGACGTCAGAAACAGCATGAGGAGAAGTTCCAGAGAGTGATACGACACTGGACAGAAGAGCGAGTCGACGCTGGATAAGAGGAGCGATTCAACGCTGCACAAGAGGAGAAGAGCGAGGTGTCGCTGGACAAAAAGCGAGTCGATGCTGGAGTGCGAGACGAAGACGACTACTGATGGATCAAATGATCGAGTATGATTGACGACAATAAGGTGATAAAAAAACTTATTTATCTCTTAATCGAACAATGAACTCAAAGACAATTAAAGACATTCTTGTTTTATTTAAAAGTAAGAGCCAATGTTTATTTTAAAGTAGAAGTAAAATCATAGATGTTTTAGAAATACGATTAACGTAACAAGAGCTCAAATTAATATTGAAATAAAACGAATACAAAGAATTTAAATGAAAGCAATTAGTGTTTGATATAAATCAGTACTGAGAAACAAAAGATAAATTCAATAACTATTAATATTTTGAGTACATTACAATATATAAAAAGATATTCAAATATTGATATTTTGAAACACATTAATTGACTGAGTAGTCTGGAAATGAGATTTTTCTTTAATACAATAATTAGTAGAATAGAATATTTAGTCAGTAAGGATGTATATAGCATAAGCCTTACGGCATAATAACAAATAATAACGAATGTTTTAATTTGAAGTAAGTGCTAGGTGCACAATTTTATTAATATCAAATAAATTTGAAATACCGTTACAAGATACATAGAGTTCTAATTGCAGATACACCTGAAACCCAAATTAAATGCTATATTGTTACATAATTTGTCAATCTTGAACGTGAGACCGGTCACGCCAAATTTATGTATATATATCGTTGCATATTAATTATCGCTTCCAACGTGGAGCATCACAAATGTAAATTATATTATATTTGCAACGTATATCGTTACATAATATGGCGTCTCAGATCATGGGGCTCCGCAAAAACAAATAAATTTATATTTATGCAATTATGTATCGTAAAATATGTCGCCCTGGACGTGGGGCACGACATGCCTAAATTTATGTACAAAAACAATTTGTTACATAAATTGTAGCCCATGAACGTATGGCCCAATCCCCACCATTTAACTACTAAAATTTTTTTTATGTAGCTAAATGGTTGCTCTAAAATGTAAGAGTGTGTTAAATGAAAAATGTATAATATGTAATTATTATTTATATTAAACAGTAACTGAATGTAATGTTAAATTGTTGTGTAATCACACAGCTGGCGCCCACAAATGATATTGTTTGTCTATGTAACAGGTGTAACTGTAATGAGTATTAATAATAACTATTAATAAAAATACAGAAATAAATAAATAAGTAGGGAACGGTTATCAATAATAATTGTTAAAGAATTACTACTAAATAAATATTTTAATAATACTTCAACATGACGACTACAGGAAATTTAGACGTAGAGGCATTCCAGACGATGATGCGTGCCTGGGTCGATGAATTAAGCACAAAACAGACAGAAAATTTAAATAAACAGACAGAAAATTTAAATGCTAGAATAGACGAATTAAAAGAATCTAATAAGAAACAAACAGAAAGTTTAGAAAATAAATTAGAGCTACAGTCCGAAAATTTTAGACAGGACACCGTAAAAATAGCAGAGAGTCTAGAAGAGTTAAAAATTGATAATCTCCAGTTGAAACAAGATAATCTTGAAATAAAACAAAGTATAATAGACGGTACTGCACAGTTAACCGAAAAAATTGTTAATACAAATTTACGTATTGACACGATCGCAGAAAATGTCTGTGGAATAATTAATAAACAAACGGAGCTAATATGTGAAAAGATAATATGTAAAGAATTCATAGTAGTTGAAAATACGTGTGTAATTACTAACAATAATTATAAAGTAATTAACATTAAGGTTAATAAAACGTACCTTATTAATAGCGATATTCCAAGTGTGAGACACACACACAATAGTAAGTCACACAAGATGACACATTTGAAACACATAAGACACCACACTTACGGAGATAAATATCATTGTAGGCCTAACAAGAAATGTATTAAATTGTCTAGACGAAACACTACACAAAATTGTGGTAAATATGACGGTAGATATACACACAAGAAATATAAAGTGAACGATAATTATAACTATAATTATAGTAGTTACGATGAATATTATCATAAAAGACGAACGAAAAAACCGTCGTCAGCTGTTTATATAGGCTTCAAACGCACTGACCTTACACAATTCATTAGTGATGAGAGAATTGTGGAACGTGCTGAGAGAATTGAGAAAGAGCGAAGCATTTGTTACGAGAGAAAGAGAGGGAAAATAAAGTTTTCACCCTATAAACATGTGACTTACACGATCAAAGCAAATGTTCACACGGTAAGTACCCACACAAACGTCGCAGCAATGCAACGGAAAGGTAACGAGGGGGTAACCAAATGGAATGTTGTCGCGAGGGTGAGCACAATGAATTTCCTGTGTACAACAACCAATTGTTATAATGAGGGGTGTCAGTTCAAACGACACACCGAACCGAACTCAATACCCGAAAATAAATAATTATTTTTAAATGAGAAAAATAATATTACTATTAATTATTAATAATAATATAAGAGAGTATAATTAAGAAATGTTATTTATTAAGGATATGATAGCAAATGAAAAGGAATATTAGTGAAAAGAAATAAGGAATATTATTTTAAAGGGTTAATTAAGAAATGTATTATTAATGGTAAGGAATGCTATTGTAGAGAAATATTTAAGAAAGTAATGGTAAAAGATGTTATTGTTGTTATTAATATGAAGAAAGGGTTAGGAATGGGAAATAATTGCTATAATTGTCAGAACGACTGATCAAGCGAACACTTAATGGAGATACAAGGACACAGAAGAAAGCAAGAGTGAAAAGTCAAAAGGGCAGAGACTACTTAGGATTATGGCCTTCGAGAAAAATATCGTTGTTTTCCAAGACAGTTCCTCTGTAACCGATCATGCAACACACTACAAAGCTAAAAGAGTATTCTGTTACGGAAGTGTATTTCAGGAAAGTAATAGCAATCAGAAAGGTAATGTTAAAGAAATGTAATAAAAGGTAATGAATGTTAATGTTTTGTATAAGTAGTGTATTAGATAAAGTAATGTCATGTTAAGAAAAGAGTTAAGGAAGATTAGAAGCGAAGGTAAGAATTTATGAGTAAGATAATGTAAAATTAAGGACCGAATTTACACACATACGCAGGAATGCAGAGCATACAGAAGGAGAACAAGGGAGAGCTAATTGCAGTGGATTTTCTGGGACCACTACCATGATCAAGTCGAGGTGTGAAGCACATATTGGTATGTATCGATGTGTTTTCCAAGGCAGTCCGACTGTACCCAATTATGCGACCCACAACCAAAGTTGTTCTAAAGATACTACTGCAGAAATATATTCCGTCATATGGAAAAATGAAGAAAGTACTTAGTGATCAAGGTGTACAATTCCAAAGTGAAAAATGGGAGAGGACGTTAAGGGAAAATGGAATACAACCTGTACTCACATCCATAAGACATCCTCAAGGAACATTGCTGAGAGAGTTAACAAAGAATTATATTTACGATTATATTGCCATGACCAACACAATAAATGGGCAGAATGTTTACCATTTCTTGAAAAAGCCATTAACGAAAATTATAATGAAGCAACAGGATATACTCCAATGGAATTAGAAGAAGATAAGAAGCCAAACAGATTTTGGACTAAGTATATAAACAAACCTAATAACCAAAATGTACCTGTACCAATAAGTGTGAAAATTGAATACGCAAAGCAACGGATAAGAGAAAGAGTAACAAGAGAGTAGAAAGATTTAATCTAACTCACAAGCTACAACAATTCAACGTGGGAGAAAGTGTACTACTCAAAGCTAATCCAGTGGGAAAACGGAGTGATAATACGGCGAAGAAATTTTTCAGACTTTATAATGGAACGTATACGTTAAGACAGCGAGTAGGACAACACACTTACATCGTATATGATGAGATACAGAAGAAAGAAATTGGTAAATTCCACGCAACGTCATTTAGGAAGATCTACACATGAAAACAACGAGGTCAATGAAACCAGTCAGATCAGCTGTTTGTTGAAGCCACCCTACTACAAGGTCACGAGCAGTGAGCGTACAAAGCGGGGAGGTAAGAAATTTGTATACACTCCAATTAAGGGTGAAATGACGAATATTATTCTTTATTATTTGTTAAATTTTTTAAGTGTAATAATATTAATAAAAAAAAATGTTAATAAATAAATTTATTAAATTTTTTTTTGTTACCAAGCAGACGGATAATGCGACAGTACAAATAAGTGATGTACTGAGCATTGAATATAAAAATTTAAATATACCTAATAAACTGTAAATAATTAATAATATATTAGAAATAAGCATGTCAGGGATTGCAAGCTTGGCTCAGACAAAAATATGAACAGGTGTTTCGACCTGAATTGACGTGCACACACACACACAAATGTAACTGAAAGTGTGTACACCAGTATTTTGCTAGTGTGTGTGAACGCAGGTCTATGCAGGCGAGTTTACCACCCCAAGATGAATAATTGCATAATTACTGTTTTTCCGTAATTATTCATAAACTATAATTAAAGAGTAAAATCCGAAAACACAATAAAATGTAAGAAAATTTACTAAATACTGTGTACGAAAACCATGTGAAAGTGCCACACCGTACGAGTGTAATAGTGAAATAACTGTGTACAAATCGAAAGGGTTAAGTTGCAATGTCCAAAATTACAGTGAACATGTGTTGAAAAAATAGTTATAAGATAAGTATAAGAGTATACTTACAGGACTCTGCAATTCGCAGAAATATAAGAAATAGCGAAATTGACAAAGAGTGGGGGAACTGAATCCAGAGACAGTTTCTGACATGTCAATTTCGTACCACTGCAGGTGTCGACCAAGACATGGGTATAAATAGGACACACAAGCTACAGTGGTTCTCTTTCTTAAATCATCCACGGTGCAGCGGGAGCTTCTGCCCGTCCGCACAGAATATTTAAATTTTTGTAAGTAATTTCATCCTTCCAGTTACATACAGTTATGTAACTGGATTGTAAAACAAACTGTTTTTAAATAATAACAAAATTACATAAGAAGATCCATTGACGTCAGAAACAGCACGAGGAGAAGTTCCAGAGAGTGATACGACGCTGGACAGAAGAGCGAGTCGACGCTGGATAAGAGAAGCGATTCGACGCTGGACAAGAGGAGAAGAGCGAGGCGACGCTGGACAAAAAGTGAGTCGACGCTGGACAAGAGGACGCTGGAGTGCGAGACGAGGACGACTACTGATGGATCAAATGATCGAGTATGATTGACGACAATAAGGTGATAAACAACTTATTTATCTCTTAATCGAACAATGAACTCAAAGACAATTAAAGACATTCTTGTTTTATTTAAAAGTAAGAGCCAATGTTTATTTTAAAGTAGAAGTAAAATCATAGATGTTTTAGAAATACGATTAACGTAACAAGAGCTCAAATTAATATTGAAATAAAACGAATACAAAGAATTTAAATGAAAACAATTAGTGTTTGATATAAATCAGTACTGAGAAACAAAAGATAAATTCAATAACTATTAATATTTTGAGTACATTACAATATATCAAAAGATATTTAAATATTGATATTTTGAAACACATTAATTGACTGAGTAGTCTGGAAATGAGATTTTTCTTTAATACAATAATTAGTAGAATAGAATATTTAGTCAGTAAGGATGTATATAGCATAAGCCTTACGGCATAATAACAAATAATAACGAATGTTTTAATTTGAAGTAAGTGCTAGGTGCACAATTTTATTAATATCAAATAAATTTGAAATACCGTTACAAGATACATAGAGTTCTTATTGCAGATACACCTGAAACCCAAATTAAATGCTATATTGTTACATAATTTGTCAATCTTGAACGTGAGACCGGTCACGCCAAATTTATGTATATATATCGTTGCATATTAATTATCGCTTCCAACGTGGAGCATCACAAATGTAAATTATATTATATTTGCAACGTATATCGTTACATAATATGGCGTCTCAGATCATGGGGCTCCGCAAAAGCAAATAAATTTATATTTATGCAATTATGTATCGTAAAATATGTCGCCCTGGACGTGGGGCACGACATGCCTAAATTTATGTACAAAAACAATTTGTTACATAAATTGTAGCCCATGAACGTATGGCCCAATCCCCACCATTTAACTATTAAAATTTTTTTTATGTAGCTAAATGGTTGCTCTAAAATGTAAGAGTGTGTTAAATGAAAAATGTATAATATGTAATTATTATTTATATTAAACAGTAACTGAATGTAATGTTAAATTGTTGTGTAATCACACAGCTGGCGCCCACAAATGATATTGTTTGTCTATGTAACAGGTGTAACTGTAATGAGTATTAATAATAACTATTAATAAAAATACAGAAATAAATAAATAAGTAGGGAACGGTTATCAATAATAATTGTTAAAGAATTACTACTAAATAAATATTTTAATAATACTTCAACATGACGACTACAGGAAATTTAGACGTAGAGGCATTCCAGACGATGATGCGTGCCTGGGTCGATGAATTAAGCACAAAACAGACAGAAAATTTAAATAAACAGACAGAAAATTTAAATGCTAGAATAGACGAATTAAAAGAATCTAATAAGAAACAAACAGAAAGTTTAGAAAATAAATTAGAGCTACAGTCCGAAAATTTTAGACAGGGCACCGTAAAAATAGCAGAGAGTCTAGAAGAGTTAAAAATTGATAATCTCCAGTTGAAACAAGATAATCTTGAAATAAAACAAAGTATAATAGACGGTACTGCACAGTTAACCGAAAAAATTGTTAATACAAATTTACGTATTGACACGATCGCAGAAAATGTCTGTGGAATAATTAATAAACAAACGGAGCTAATATGTGAAAAGATAATATGTAAAGAATTCATAGTAGTTGAAAATACGTGTGTAATTACTAACAATAATTATAAAGTAATTAACATTAAGGTTAATAAAACGTACCTTATTAATAGCGATATTCCAAGTGTGAGACACACACACAATAGTAAGTCACACAAGATGACACATTTGAAACACATAAGACACCACACTTACGGAGATAAATATCATTGTAGGCCTAACAAGAAATGTATTAAATTGTCTAGACGAAACACTACACAAAATTGTGGTAAATATGACGGTAGATATACACACAAGAAATATAAAGTGAACGATAATTATAACTATAATTATAGTAGTTACGATGAATATTATCATAAAAGACGAACGAAAAAACCGTCGTCAGCTGTTTATATAGGCTTCAAACGCACTGACCTTACACAATTCATTAGTGATGAGAGAATTGTGGAACGTGCTGAGAGAATTGAGAAAGAGCGAAGCATTTGTTACGAGAGAAAGAGAGGGAAAATAAAGTTTTCACCCTATAAACATGTGACTTACACGATCAAAGCAAATGTTCACACGGTAAGTACCCACACAAACGTCGCAGCAATGCAACGGAAAGGTAACGAGGGGGTAACCAAATGGAATGTTGTCGCGAGGGTGAGCACAATGAATTTCCTGTGTACAACAACCAATTGTTATAATGAGGGGTGTCAGTTCAAACGACACACCGAACCGAACTCAATACCCGAAAATAAATAATTATTTTTAAATGAGAAAAATAATATTACTATTAATTATTAATAATAATATAAGAGAGTATAATTAAGAAATGTTATTTATTAAGGATATGATAGCAAATGAAAAGGAATATTAGTGAAAAGAAATAAGGAATATTATTTTAAAGGGTTAATTAAGAAATGTATTATTAATGGTAAGGAATGCTATTGTAGAGAAATATTTAAGAAAGTAATGGTAAAAGATGTTATTGTTGTTATTAATATGAAGAAAGGGTTAGGAATGGGAAATAATTGCTATAATTGTCAGAACGACTGATCAAGCGAACACTTAATGGAGATACAAGGACACAGAAGAAAGCAAGAGTGAAAAGTCAAAAGGGCAGAGACTACTTAGGATTATGGCCTTCGAGAAAAATATCGTTGTTTTCCAAGACAGTTCCTCTGTAACCGATCATGCAACACACTACAAAGCTAAAAGAGTATTCTGTTACGGAAGTGTATTTCAGGAAAGTAATAGCAATCAGAAAGGTAATGTTAAAGAAATGTAATAAAAGGTAATGAATGTTAATGTTTTGTATAAGTAGTGTATTAGATAAAGTAATGTCATGTTAAGAAAAGAGTTAAGGAAGATTAGAAGCGAAGGTAAGAATTTATGAGTAAGATAATGTAAAATTAAGGACCGAATTTACACACATACGCAGGAATGCAGAGCATACAGAAGGAGAACAAGGGAGAGCTAATTGCAGTGGATTTTCTGGGACCACTACCATGATCAAGTCGAGGTGTGAAGCACATATTGGTATGTATCGATGTGTTTTCCAAGGCAGTCCGACTGTACCCAATTATGCGACCCACAACCAAAGTTGTTCTAAAGATACTACTGCAGAAATATATTCCGTCATATGGAAAAATGAAGAAAGTACTTAGTGATCAAGGTGTACAATTCCAAAGTGAAAAATGGGAGAGGACGTTAAGGGAAAATGGAATACAACCTGTACTCACATCCATAAGACATCCTCAAGGAACATTGCTGAGAGAGTTAACAAAGAATTATATTTACGATTATATTGCCATGACCAACACAATAAATGGGCAGAATGTTTACCATTTCTTGAAAAAGCCATTAACGAAAATTATAATGAAGCAACAGGATATACTCCAATGGAATTAGAAGAAGATAAGAAGCCAAACAGATTTTGGACTAAGTATATAAACAAACCTAATAACCAAAATGTACCTGTACCAATAAGTGTGAAAATTGAATACGCAAAGCAACGGATAAGAGAAAGAGTAACAAGAGAGTAGAAAGATTTAATCTAACTCACAAGCTACAACAATTCAACGTGGGAGAAAGTGTACTACTCAAAGCTAATCCAGTGGGAAAACGGAGTGATAATACGGCGAAGAAATTTTTCAGACTTTATAATGGAACGTATACGTTAAGACAGCGAGTAGGACAACACACTTACATCGTATATGATGAGATACAGAAGAAAGAAATTGGTAAATTCCACGCAACGTCATTTAGGAAGATCTACACATGAAAACAACGAGGTCAATGAAACCAGTCAGATCAGCTGTTTGTTGAAGCCACCCTACTACAAGGTCACGAGCAGTGAGCGTACAAAGCGGGGAGGTAAGAAATTTGTATACACTCCAATTAAGGGTGAAATGACGAATATTATTCTTTATTATTTGTTAAATTTTTTAAGTGTAATAATATTAATAAAAAAAAATGTTAATAAATAAATTTATTAAATTTTTTTTTGTTACCAAGCAGACGGATAATGCGACAGTACAAATAAGTGATGTACTGAGCATTGAATATAAAAATTTAAATATACCTAATAAACTGTAAATAATTAATAATATATTAGAAATAAGCATGTCAGGGATTGCAAGCTTGGCTCAGACAAAAATATGAACAGGTGTTTCGACCTGAATTGACGTGCACACACACACACAAATGTAACTGAAAGTGTGTACACCAGTATTTTGCTAGTGTGTGTGAACGCAGGTCTATGCAGGCGAGTTTACCACCCCAAGATGAATAATTGCATAATTACTGTTTTTCCGTAATTATTCATAAACTATAATTAAAGAGTAAAATCCGAAAACACAATAAAATGTAAGAAAATTTACTAAATACTGTGTACGAAAACCATGTGAAAGTGCCACACCGTACGAGTGTAATAGTGAAATAACTGTGTACAAATCGAAAGGGTTAAGTTGCAATGTCCAAAATTACAGTGAACATGTGTTGAAAAAATAGTTATAAGATAAGTATAAGAGTATACTTACAGGACTCTGCAATTCGCAGAAATATAAGAAATAGCGAAATTGACAAAGAGTGGGGGAACTGAATCCAGAGACAGTTTCTGACATGTCAATTTCGTACCACTGCAGGTGTCGACCAAGACATGGGTATAAATAGGACACACAAGCTACAGTGGTTCTCTTTCTTAAATCATCCACGGTGCAGCGGGAGCTTCTGCCCGTCCGCACAGAATATTTAAATTTTTGTAAGTAATTTCATCCTTCCAGTTACATACAGTTATGTAACTGGATTGTAAAACAAACTGTTTTTAAATAATAACAAAATTACATAAGAAGATCCATTGACGTCAGAAACAGCACGAGGAGAAGTTCCAGAGAGTGATACGACGCTGGACAGAAGAGCGAGTCGACGCTGGATAAGAGAAGCGATTCGACGCTGGACAAGAGGAGAAGAGCGAGGCGACGCTGGACAAAAAGTGAGTCGACGCTGGACAAGAGGACGCTGGAGTGCGAGACGAGGACGACTACTGATGGATCAAATGATCGAGTATGATTGACGACAATAAGGTGATAAACAACTTATTTATCTCTTAATCGAACAATGAACTCAAAGACAATTAAAGACATTCTTGTTTTATTTAAAAGTAAGAGCCAATGTTTATTTTAAAGTAGAAGTAAAATCATAGATGTTTTAGAAATACGATTAACGTAACAAGAGCTCAAATTAATATTGAAATAAAACGAATACAAAGAATTTAAATGAAAACAATTAGTGTTTGATATAAATCAGTACTGAGAAACAAAAGATAAATTCAATAACTATTAATATTTTGAGTACATTACAATATATCAAAAGATATTTAAATATTGATATTTTGAAACACATTAATTGACTGAGTAGTCTGGAAATGAGATTTTTCTTTAATACAATAATTAGTAGAATAGAATATTTAGTCAGTAAGGATGTATATAGCATAAGCCTTACGGCATAATAACAAATAATAACGAATGTTTTAATTTGAAGTAAGTGCTAGGTGCACAATTTTATTAATATCAAATAAATTTGAAATACCGTTACAAGATACATAGAGTTCTTATTGCAGATACACCTGAAACCCAAATTAAATGCTATATTGTTACATAATTTGTCAATCTTGAACGTGAGACCGGTCACGCCAAATTTATGTATATATATCGTTGCATATTAATTATCGCTTCCAACGTGGAGCATCACAAATGTAAATTATATTATATTTGCAACGTATATCGTTACATAATATGGCGTCTCAGATCATGGGGCTCCGCAAAAGCAAATAAATTTATATTTATGCAATTATGTATCGTAAAATATGTCGCCCTGGACGTGGGGCACGACATGCCTAAATTTATGTACAAAAACAATTTGTTACATAAATTGTAGCCCATGAACGTATGGCCCAATCCCCACCATTTAACTATTAAAATTTTTTTTATGTAGCTAAATGGTTGCTCTAAAATGTAAGAGTGTGTTAAATGAAAAATGTATAATATGTAATTATTATTTATATTAAACAGTAACTGAATGTAATGTTAAATTGTTGTGTAATCACACAGCTGGCGCCCACAAATGATATTGTTTGTCTATGTAACAGGTGTAACTGTAATGAGTATTAATAATAACTATTAATAAAAATACAGAAATAAATAAATAAGTAGGGAACGGTTATCAATAATAATTGTTAAAGAATTACTACTAAATAAATATTTTAATAATACTTCAACATGACGACTACAGGAAATTTAGACGTAGAGGCATTCCAGACGATGATGCGTGCCTGGGTCGATGAATTAAGCACAAAACAGACAGAAAATTTAAATAAACAGACAGAAAATTTAAATGCTAGAATAGACGAATTAAAAGAATCTAATAAGAAACAAACAGAAAGTTTAGAAAATAAATTAGAGCTACAGTCCGAAAATTTTAGACAGGGCACCGTAAAAATAGCAGAGAGTCTAGAAGAGTTAAAAATTGATAATCTCCAGTTGAAACAAGATAATCTTGAAATAAAACAAAGTATAATAGACGGTACTGCACAGTTAACCGAAAAAATTGTTAATACAAATTTACGTATTGACACGATCGCAGAAAATGTCTGTGGAATAATTAATAAACAAACGGAGCTAATATGTGAAAAGATAATATGTAAAGAATTCATAGTAGTTGAAAATACGTGTGTAATTACTAACGATAATTATAAAGTAATTAACATTAAGGTTAATAAAACGTACCTTATTAATAGCGATATTCCAAGTGTGAGACACACACACAATAGTAAGTCACACAAGATGACACATTTGAAACACATAAGACACCACACTTACGGAGATAAATATCATTGTAGGCCTAACAAGAAATGTATTAAATTGTCTAGACGAAACACTACACAAAATTGTGGTAAATATGACGGTAGATATACACACAAGAAATATAAAGTGAACGATAATTATAACTATAATTATAGTAGTTACGATGAATATTATCATAAAAGACGAACGAAAAAACCGTCGTCAGCTGTTTATATAGGCTTCAAACGCACTGACCTTACACAATTCATTAGTGATGAGAGAATTGTGGAACGTGCTGAGAGAATTGAGAAAGAGCGAAGCATTTGTTACGAGAGAAAGAGAGGGAAAATAAAGTTTTCACCCTATAAACATGTGACTTACACGATCAAAGCAAATGTTCACACGGTAAGTACCCACACAAACGTCGCAGCAATGCAACGGAAAGGTAACGAGGGGGTAACCAAATGGAATGTTGTCGCGAGGGTGAGCACAATGAATTTCCTGTGTACAACAACCAATTGTTATAATGAGGGGTGTCAGTTCAAACGACACACCGAACCGAACTCAATACCCGAAAATAAATAATTATTTTTAAATGAGAAAAATAATATTACTATTAATTATTAATAATAATATAAGAGAGTATAATTAAGAAATGTTATTTATTAAGGATATGATAGCAAATGAAAAGGAATATTAGTGAAAAGAAATAAGGAATATTATTTTAAAGGGTTAATTAAGAAATGTATTATTAATGGTAAGGAATGCTATTGTAGAGAAATATTTAAGAAAGTAATGGTAAAAGATGTTATTGTTGTTATTAATATGAAGAAAGGGTTAGGAATGGGAAATAATTGCTATAATTGTCAGAACGACTGATCAAGCGAACACTTAATGGAGATACAAGGACACAGAAGAAAGCAAGAGTGAAAAGTCAAAAGGGCAGAGACTACTTAGGATTATGGCCTTCGAGAAAAATATCGTTGTTTTCCAAGACAGTTCCTCTGTAACCGATCATGCAACACACTACAAAGCTAAAAGAGTATTCTGTTACGGAAGTGTATTTCAGGAAAGTAATAGCAATCAGAAAGGTAATGTTAAAGAAATGTAATAAAAGGTAATGAATGTTAATGTTTTGTATAAGTAGTGTATTAGATAAAGTAATGTCATGTTAAGAAAAGAGTTAAGGAAGATTAGAAGCGAAGGTAAGAATTTATGAGTAAGATAATGTAAAATTAAGGACCGAATTTACACACATACGCAGGAATGCAGAGCATACAGAAGGAGAACAAGGGAGAGCTAATTGCAGTGGATTTTCTGGGACCACTACCATGATCAAGTCGAGGTGTGAAGCACATATTGGTATGTATCGATGTGTTTTCCAAGGCAGTCCGACTGTACCCAATTATGCGACCCACAACCAAAGTTGTTCTAAAGATACTACTGCAGAAATATATTCCGTCATATGGAAAAATGAAGAAAGTACTTAGTGATCAAGGTGTACAATTCCAAAGTGAAAAATGGGAGAGGACGTTAAGGGAAAATGGAATACAACCTGTACTCACATCCATAAGACATCCTCAAGGAACATTGCTGAGAGAGTTAACAAAGAATTATATTTACGATTATATTGCCATGATCAACACAATAAATGGGCAGAATGTTTACCATTTCTTGAAAAAGCCATTAACGAAAATTATAATGAAGCAACAGGATATACTCCAATGGAATTAGAAGAAGATAAGAAGCCAAACAGATTTTGGACTAAGTATATAAACAAACCTAATAACCAAAATGTACCTGTACCAATAAGTGTGAAAATTGAATACGCAAAGCAACGGATAAGAGAAAGAGTAACAAGAGAGTAGAAAGATTTAATCTAACTCACAAGCTACAACAATTCAACGTGGGAGAAAGTGTACTACTCAAAGCTAATCCAGTGGGAAAACGGAGTGATAATACGGCGAAGAAATTTTTCAGACTTTATAATGGAACGTATACGTTAAGACAGCGAGTAGGACAACACACTTACATCGTATATGATGAGATACAGAAGAAAGAAATTGGTAAATTCCACGCAACGTCATTTAGAAAGATCTACACATGAAAACAACGAGGTCAATGAAACCAGTCAGATCAGCTGTTTGTTGAAGCCACCCTACTACAAGGTCACGAGCAGTGAGCGTACAAAGCGGGGAGGTAAGAAATTTGTATACACTCCAATTAAGGGTGAAATGACGAATATTATTCTTTATTATTTGTTAAATTTTTTAAGTGTAATAATATTAATAAAAAAAAATGTTAATAAATAAATTTATTAAATTTTTTTTTGTTACCAAGCAGACGGATAATGCGACAGTACAAATAAGTGATGTACTGAGCATTGAATATAAAAATTTAAATATACCTAATAAACTGTAAATAATTAATAATATATTAGAAATAAGCATGTCAGGGATTGCAAGCTTGGCTCAGACAAAAATATGAACAGGTGTTTCGACCTGAATTGACGTGCACACACACACACAAATGTAACTGAAAGTGTGTACACCAGTATTTTGCTAGTGTGTGTGAACGCAGGTCTATGCAGGCGAGTTTACCACCCCAAGATGAATAATTGCATAATTACTGTTTTTCCGTAATTATTCATAAACTATAATTAAAGAGTAAAATCCGAAAACACAATAAAATGTAAGAAAATTTACTAAATACTGTGTACGAAAACCATGTGAAAGTGCCACACCGTACGAGTGTAATAGTGAAATAACTGTGTACAAATCGAAAGGGTTAAGTTGCAGTGTCCAAAATTACAGTGAACATGTGTTGAAAAAATAGTTATAAGATAAGTATAAGAGTATACTTACAGGACTCTGCAATTCGCAGAAATATAAGAAATAGCGAAATTGACAAAGAGTGGGGGAACTGAATCCAGAGACAGTTTCTGACATGTCGATTTCGTACCACTGCAGGTGTCGACCAAGACATGGGTATAAATAGGACACACAAGCTACAGTGGTTCTCTTTCTTAAATCATCCACGGTGCAGCGGGAGCTTCTGCCCGTCCGCACAGAATATTTAAATTTTTGTAAGTAATTTCATCCTTCCAGTTACATACAGTTATGTAACTGGATTGTAAAACAAACTGTTTTTAAATAATAACAAAATTACATAAGAAGATTCATTGACGTCAGAAACAGCACGAGGAGAAGTTCCAGAGAGTGATACGACGCTGGACAGAAGAGCGAGTCGACGCTGGATAAGAGAAGCGATTCGACGCTGGACAAGAGGAGAAGAGCGAGGCGACGCTGGACAAAAAGTGAGTCGACGCTGGACAAGAGGACGCTGGAGTGCGAGACGAGGACGACTACTGATGGATCAAATGATCGAGTATGATTGACGACAATAAGGTGATAAACAACTTATTTATCTCTTAATCGAACAATGAACTCAAAGACAATTAAAGACATTCTTGTTTTATTTAAAAGTAAGAGCCAATGTTTATTTTAAAGTAGAAGTAAAATCATAGATGTTTTAGAAATACGATTAACGTAACAAGAGCTCAAATTAATATTGAAATAAAACGAATACAAAGAATTTAAATGAAAACAATTAGTGTTTGATATAAATCAGTACTGAGAAACAAAAGATAAATTCAATAACTATTAATATTTTGAGTACATTACAATATATAAAAAGATATTTAAATATTGATATTTTGAAACACATTAATTGACTGAGTAGTCTGGAAATGAGATTTTTCTTTAATACAATAATTAGTAGAATAGAATATTTAGTCAGTAAGGATGTATATAGCATAAGCCTTACGGCATAATAACAAATAATAACGAATGTTTTAATTTGAAGTAAGTGCTAGGTGCACAATTTTATTAATATCAAATAAATTTGAAATACCGTTACAAGATACATAGAGTTCTTATTGCAGATACACCTGAAACCCAAATTAAATGCTATATTGTTACATAATTTGTCAATCTTGAACGTGAGACCGGTCACGCCAAATTTATGTATATGTATCGTTGCATATTAATTATCGCTTCCAACGTGGAGCATCACAAATGTAAATTATATTATATTTGCAACCTATATCGTTACATAATATGGCGTCTCAGATCATGGGGCTCCGCAAAAGCAAATAAATTTATATTTATGCAATTATGTATCGTAAAATATGTCGCCCTGGACGTGGGGCACGACATGCCTAAATTTATGTACAAAAACAATTTGTTACATAAATTGTAGCCCATGAACGTATGGCCCAATCCCCACCATTTAACTATTAAAATTTTTTTTATGTAGCTAAATGGTTGCTCTAAAATGTAAGAGTGTGTTAAATGAAAAATGTATAATATGTAATTATTATTTATATTAAACAGTAACTGAATGTAATGTTAAATTGTTGTGTAATCACACAGCTGGCGCCCACAAATGATATTGTTTGTCTATGTAACAGGTGTAACTGTAATGAGTATTAATAATAACTATTAATAAAAATACAGAAATAAATAAATAAGTAGGGAACGGTTATCAATAATAATTGTTAAAGAATTACTACTAAATAAATATTTTAATAATACTTCAACATGACGACTACAGGAAATTTAGACGTAGAGGCATTCCAGACGATGATGCGTGCCTGGGTCGATGAATTAAGCACAAAACAGACAGAAAATTTAAATAAACAGACAGAAAATTTAAATGCTAGAATAGACGAATTAAAAGAATCTAATAAGAAACAAACAGAAAGTTTAGAAAATAAATTAGAGCTACAGTCCGAAAATTTTAGACAGGGCACCGTAAAAATAGCAGAGAGTCTAGAAGAGTTAAAAATTGATAATCTCCAGTTGAAACAAGATAATCTTGAAATAAAACAAAGTATAATAGACGGTACTGCACAGTTAACCGAAAAAATTGTTAATACAAATTTACGTATTGACACGATCGCAGAAAATGTCTGTGGAATAATTAATAAACAAACGGAGCTAATATGTGAAAAGATAATATGTAAAGAATTCATAGTAGTTGAAAATACGTGTGTAATTACTAACAATAATTATAAAGTAATTAACATTAAGGTTAATAAAACGTACCTTATTAATAGCGATATTCCAAGTGTGAGACACACACACAATAGTAAGTCACACAAGATGACACATTTGAAACACATAAGACACCACACTTACGGAGATAAATATCATTGTAGGCCTAACAAGAAATGTATTAAATTGTCTAGACGAAACACTACACAAAATTGTGGTAAATATGACGGTAGATATACACACAAGAAATATAAAGTGAACGATAATTATAACTATAATTATAGTAGTTACGATGAATATTATCATAAAAGACGAACGAAAAAACCGTCGTCAGCTGTTTATATAGGCTTCAAACGCACTGACCTTACACAATTCATTAGTGATGAGAGAATTGTGGAACGTGCTGAGAGAATTGAGAAAGAGCGAAGCATTTGTTACGAGAGAAAGAGAGGGAAAATAAAGTTTTCACCCTATAAACATGTGACTTACACGATCAAAGCAAATGTTCACACGGTAAGTACCCACACAAACGTCGCAGCAATGCAACGGAAAGGTAACGAGGGGGTAACCAAATGGAATGTTGTCGCGAGGGTGAGCACAATGAATTTCCTGTGTACAACAACCAATTGTTATAATGAGGGGTGTCAGTTCAAACAACACACCGAACCGAACTCAATACCCGAAAATAAATAATTATTTTTAAATGAGAAAAATAATATTACTATTAATTATTAATAATAATATAAGAGAGTATAATTAAGAAATGTTATTTATTAAGGATATGATAGCAAATGAAAAGGAATATTAGTGAAAAGAAATAAGGAATATTATTTTAAAGGGTTAATTAAGAAATGTATTATTAATGGTAAGGAATGCTATTGTAGAGAAATATTTAAGAAAGTAATGGTAAAAGATGTTATTGTTGTTATTAATATGAAGAAAGGGTTAGGAATGGGAAATAATTGCTATAATTGTCAGAACGACTGATCAAGCGAACACTTAATGGAGATACAAGGACACAGAAGAAAGCAAGAGTGAAAAGTCAAAAGGGCAGAGACTACTTAGGATTATGGCCTTCGAGAAAAATATCGTTGTTTTCCAAGACAGTTCCTCTGTAACCGATCATGCAACACACTACAAAGCTAAAAGAGTATTCTGTTACGGAAGTGTATTTCAGGAAAGTAATAGCAATCAGAAAGGTAATGTTAAAGAAATGTAATAAAAGGTAATGAATGTTAATGTTTTGTATAAGTAGTGTATTAGATAAAGTAATGTCATGTTAAGAAAAGAGTTAAGGAAGATTAGAAGCGAAGGTAAGAATTTATGAGTAAGATAATGTAAAATTAAGGACCGAATTTACACACATACGCAGGAATGCAGAGCATACAGAAGGAGAACAAGGGAGAGCTAATTGCAGTGGATTTTCTGGGACCACTACCATGATCAAGTCGAGGTGTGAAGCACATATTGGTATGTATCGATGTGTTTTCCAAGGCAGTCCGACTGTACCCAATTATGCGACCCACAACCAAAGTTGTTCTAAAGATACTACTGCAGAAATATATTCCGTCATATGGAAAAATGAAGAAAGTACTTAGTGATCAAGGTGTACAATTCCAAAGTGAAAAATGGGAGAGGACGTTAAGGGAAAATGGAATACAACCTGTACTCACATCCATAAGACATCCTCAAGGAACATTGCTGAGAGAGTTAACAAAGAATTATATTTACGATTATATTGCCATGATCAACACAATAAATGGGCAGAATGTTTACCATTTCTTGAAAAAGCCATTAACGAAAATTATAATGAAGCAACAGGATATACTCCAATGGAATTAGAAGAAGATAAGAAGCCAAACAGATTTTGGACTAAGTATATAAACAAACCTAATAACCAAAATGTACCTGTACCAATAAGTGTGAAAATTGAATACGCAAAGCAACGGATAAGAGAAAGAGTAACAAGAGAGTAGAAAGATTTAATCTAACTCACAAGCTACAACAATTCAACGTGGGAGAAAGTGTACTACTCAAAGCTAATCCAGTGGGAAAACGGAGTGATAATACGGCGAAGAAATTTTTCAGACTTTATAATGGAACGTATACGTTAAGACAGCGAGTAGGACAACACACTTACATCGTATATGATGAGATACAGAAGAAAGAAATTGGTAAATTCCACGCAACGTCATTTAGGAAGATCTACACATGAAAACAACGAGGTCAATGAAACCAGTCAGATCAGCTGTTTGTTGAAGCCACCCTACTACAAGGTCACGAGCAGTGAGCGTACAAAGCGGGGAGGTAAGAAATTTGTATACACTCCAATTAAGGGTGAAATGACGAATATTATTCTTTATTATTTGTTAAATTTTTTAAGTGTAATAATATTAATAAAAAAAAATGTTAATAAATAAATTTATTAAATTTTTTTTTGTTACCAAGCAGACGGATAATGCGACAGTACAAATAAGTGATGTACTGAGCATTGAATATAAAAATTTAAATATACCTAATAAACTGTAAATAATTAATAATATATTAGAAATAAGCATGTCAGGGATTGCAAGCTTGGCTCAGACAAAAATATGAACAGGTGTTTCGACCTGAATTGACGTGCACACACACACACAAATGTAACTGAAAGTGTGTACACCAGTATTTTGCTAGTGTGTGTGAACGCAGGTCTATGCAGGCGAGTTTACCACCCCAAGATGAATAATTGCATAATTACTGTTTTTCCGTAATTATTCATAAACTATAATTAAAGAGTAAAATCCGAAAACACAATAAAATGTAAGAAAATTTACTAAATACTGTGTACGAAAACCATGTGAAAGTGCCACACCGTACGAGTGTAATAGTGAAATAACTGTGTACAAATCGAAAGGGTTAAGTTGCAGTGTCCAAAATTACAGTGAACATGTGTTGAAAAAATAGTTATAAGATAAGTATAAGAGTATACTTACAGGACTCTGCAATTCGCAGAAATATAAGAAATAGCGAAATTGACAAAGAGTGGGGGAACTGAATCCAGAGACAGTTTCTGACATGTCGATTTCGTACCACTGCAGGTGTCGACCAAGACATGGGTATAAATAGGACACACAAGCTACAGTGGTTCTCTTTCTTAAATCATCCACGGTGCAGCGGGAGCTTCTGCCCGTCCGCACAGAATATTTAAATTTTTGTAAGTAATTTCATCCTTCCAGTTACATACAGTTATGTAACTGGATTGTAAAACAAACTGTTTTTAAATAATAACAAAATTACATAAGAAGATCCATTGACGTCAGAAACAGCACGAGGAGAAGTTCCAGAGAGTGATACGACGCTGGACAGAAGAGCGAGTCGACGCTGGATAAGAGAAGCGATTCGACGCTGGACAAGAGGAGAAGAGCGAGGCGACGCTGGACAAAAAGTGAGTCGACGCTGGACAAGAGGACGCTGGAGTGCGAGACGAGGACGACTACTGATGGATCAAATGATCGAGTATGATTGACGACAATAAGGTGATAAACAACTTATTTATCTCTTAATCGAACAATGAACTCAAAGACAATTAAAGACATTCTTGTTTTATTTAAAAGTAAGAGCCAATGTTTATTTTAAAGTAGAAGTAAAATCATAGATGTTTTAGAAATACGATTAACGTAACAAGAGCTCAAATTAATATTGAAATAAAACGAATACAAAGAATTTAAATGAAAACAATTAGTGTTTGATATAAATCAGTACTGAGAAACAAAAGATAAATTCAATAACTATTAATATTTTGAGTACATTACAATATATCAAAAGATATTTAAATATTGATATTTTGAAACACATTAATTGACTGAGTAGTCTGGAAATGAGATTTTTCTTTAATACAATAATTAGTAGAATAGAATATTTAGTCAGTAAGGATGTATATAGCATAAGCCTTACGGCATAATAACAAATAATAACGAATGTTTTAATTTGAAGTAAGTGCTAGGTGCACAATTTTATTAATATCAAATAAATTTGAAATACCGTTACAAGATACATAGAGTTCTTATTGCAGATACACCTGAAACCCAAATTAAATGCTATATTGTTACATAATTTGTCAATCTTGAACGTGAGACCGGTCACGCCAAATTTATGTATATGTATCGTTGCATATTAATTATCGCTTCCAACGTGGAGCATCACAAATGTAAATTATATTATATTTGCAACCTATATCGTTACATAATATGGCGTCTCAGATCATGGGGCTCCGCAAAAGCAAATAAATTTATATTTATGCAATTATGTATCGTAAAATATGTCGCCCTGGACGTGGGGCACGACATGCCTAAATTTATGTACAAAAACAATTTGTTACATAAATTGTAGCCCATGAACGTATGGCCCAATCCCCACCATTTAACTATTAAAATTTTTTTTATGTAGCTAAATGGTTGCTCTAAAATGTAAGAGTGTGTTAAATGAAAAATGTATAATATGTAATTATTATTTATATTAAACAGTAACTGAATGTAATGTTAAATTGTTGTGTAATCACACAGCTGGCGCCCACAAATGATATTGTTTGTCTATGTAACAGGTGTAACTGTAATGAGTATTAATAATAACTATTAATAAAAATACAGAAATAAATAAATAAGTAGGGAACGGTTATCAATAATAATTGTTAAAGAATTACTACTAAATAAATATTTTAATAATACTTCAACATGACGACTACAGGAAATTTAGACGTAGAGGCATTCCAGACGATGATGCGTGCCTGGGTCGATGAATTAAGCACAAAACAGACAGAAAATTTAAATAAACAGACAGAAAATTTAAATGCTAGAATAGACGAATTAAAAGAATCTAATAAGAAACAAACAGAAAGTTTAGAAAATAAATTAGAGCTACAGTCCGAAAATTTTAGACAGGGCACCGTAAAAATAGCAGAGAGTCTAGAAGAGTTAAAAATTGATAATCTCCAGTTGAAACAAGATAATCTTGAAATAAAACAAAGTATAATAGACGGTACTGCACAGTTAACCGAAAAAATTGTTAATACAAATTTACGTATTGACACGATCGCAGAAAATGTCTGTGGAATAATTAATAAACAAACGGAGCTAATATGTGAAAAGATAATATGTAAAGAATTCATAGTAGTTGAAAATACGTGTGTAATTACTAACAATAATTATAAAGTAATTAACATTAAGGTTAATAAAACGTACCTTATTAATAGCGATATTCCAAGTGTGAGACACACACACAATAGTAAGTCACACAAGATGACACATTTGAAACACATAAGACACCACACTTACGGAGATAAATATCATTGTAGGCCTAACAAGAAATGTATTAAATTGTCTAGACGAAACACTACACAAAATTGTGGTAAATATGACGGTAGATATACACACAAGAAATATAAAGTGAACGATAATTATAACTATAATTATAGTAGTTACGATGAATATTATCATAAAAGACGAACGAAAAAACCGTCGTCAGCTGTTTATATAGGCTTCAAACGCACTGACCTTACACAATTCATTAGTGATGAGAGAATTGTGGAACGTGCTGAGAGAATTGAGAAAGAGCGAAGCATTTGTTACGAGAGAAAGAGAGGGAAAATAAAGTTTTCACCCTATAAACATGTGACTTACACGATCAAAGCAAATGTTCACACGGTAAGTACCCACACAAACGTCGCAGCAATGCAACGGAAAGGTAACGAGGGGGTAACCAAATGGAATGTTGTCGCGAGGGTGAGCACAATGAATTTCCTGTGTACAACAACCAATTGTTATAATGAGGGGTGTCAGTTCAAACGACACACCGAACCGAACTCAATACCCGAAAATAAATAATTATTTTTAAATGAGAAAAATAATATTACTATTAATTATTAATAATAATATAAGAGAGTATAATTAAGAAATGTTATTTATTAAGGATATGATAGCAAATGAAAAGGAATATTAGTGAAAAGAAATAAGGAATATTATTTTAAAGGGTTAATTAAGAAATGTATTATTAATGGTAAGGAATGCTATTGTAGAGAAATATTTAAGAAAGTAATGGTAAAAGATGTTATTGTTGTTATTAATATGAAGAAAGGGTTAGGAATGGGAAATAATTGCTATAATTGTCAGAACGACTGATCAAGCGAACACTTAATGGAGATACAAGGACACAGAAGAAAGCAAGAGTGAAAAGTCAAAAGGGCAGAGACTACTTAGGATTATGGCCTTCGAGAAAAATATCGTTGTTTTCCAAGACAGTTCCTCTGTAACCGATCATGCAACACACTACAAAGCTAAAAGAGTATTCTGTTACGGAAGTGTATTTCAGGAAAGTAATAGCAATCAGAAAGGTAATGTTAAAGAAATGTAATAAAAGGTAATGAATGTTAATGTTTTGTATAAGTAGTGTATTAGATAAAGTAATGTCATGTTAAGAAAAGAGTTAAGGAAGATTAGAAGCGAAGGTAAGAATTTATGAGTAAGATAATGTAAAATTAAGGACCGAATTTACACACATACGCAGGAATGCAGAGCATACAGAAGGAGAACAAGGGAGAGCTAATTGCAGTGGATTTTCTGGGACCACTACCATGATCAAGTCGAGGTGTGAAGCACATATTGGTATGTATCGATGTGTTTTCCAAGGCAGTCCGACTGTACCCAATTATGCGACCCACAACCAAAGTTGTTCTAAAGATACTACTGCAGAAATATATTCCGTCATATGGAAAAATGAAGAAAGTACTTAGTGATCAAGGTGTACAATTCCAAAGTGAAAAATGGGAGAGGACGTTAAGGGAAAATGGAATACAACCTGTACTCACATCCATAAGACATCCTCAAGGAACATTGCTGAGAGAGTTAACAAAGAATTATATTTACGATTATATTGCCATGATCAACACAATAAATGGGCAGAATGTTTACCATTTCTTGAAAAAGCCATTAACGAAAATTATAATGAAGCAACAGGATATACTCCAATGGAATTAGAAGAAGATAAGAAGCCAAACAGATTTTGGACTAAGTATATAAACAAACCTAATAACCAAAATGTACCTGTACCAATAAGTGTGAAAATTGAATACGCAAAGCAACGGATAAGAGAAAGAGTAACAAGAGAGTAGAAAGATTTAATCTAACTCACAAGCTACAACAATTCAACGTGGGAGAAAGTGTACTACTCAAAGCTAATCCAGTGGGAAAACGGAGTGATAATACGGCGAAGAAATTTTTCAGACTTTATAATGGAACGTATACGTTAAGACAGCGAGTAGGACAACACACTTACATCGTATATGATGAGATACAGAAGAAAGAAATTGGTAAATTCCACGCAACGTCATTTAGGAAGATCTACACATGAAAACAACGAGGTCAATGAAACCAGTCAGATCAGCTGTTTGTTGAAGCCACCCTACTACAAGGTCACGAGCAGTGAGCGTACAAAGCGGGGAGGTAAGAAATTTGTATACACTCCAATTAAGGGTGAAATGACGAATATTATTCTTTATTATTTGTTAAATTTTTTAAGTGTAATAATATTAATAAAAAAAAATGTTAATAAATAAATTTATTAAATTTTTTTTTGTTACCAAGCAGACGGATAATGCGACAGTACAAATAAGTGATGTACTGAGCATTGAATATAAAAATTTAAATATACCTAATAAACTGTAAATAATTAATAATATATTAGAAATAAGCATGTCAGGGATTGCAAGCTTGGCTCAGACAAAAATATGAACAGGTGTTTCGACCTGAATTGACGTGCACACACACACACAAATGTAACTGAAAGTGTGTACACCAGTATTTTGCTAGTGTGTGTGAACGCAGGTCTATGCAGGCGAGTTTACCACCCCAAGATGAATAATTGCATAATTACTGTTTTTCCGTAATTATTCATAAACTATAATTAAAGAGTAAAATCCGAAAACACAATAAAATGTAAGAAAATTTACTAAATACTGTGTACGAAAACCATGTGAAAGTGCCACACCGTACGAGTGTAATAGTGAAATAACTGTGTACAAATCGAAAGGGTTAAGTTGCAGTGTCCAAAATTACAGTGAACATGTGTTGAAAAAATAGTTATAAGATAAGTATAAGAGTATACTTACAGGACTCTGCAATTCGCAGAAATATAAGAAATAGCGAAATTGACAAAGAGTGGGGGAACTGAATCCAGAGACAGTTTCTGACATGTCGATTTCGTACCACTGCAGGTGTCGACCAAGACATGGGTATAAATAGGACACACAAGCTACAGTGGTTCTCTTTCTTAAATCATCCACGGTGCAGCGGGAGCTTCTGCCCGTCCGCACAGAATATTTAAATTTTTGTAAGTAATTTCATCCTTCCAGTTACATACAGTTATGTAACTGGATTGTAAAACAAACTGTTTTTGAATAATAACAAAATTACATAAGAAGATCCATTGACGTCAGAAACAGCACGAGGAGAAGTTCCAGAGAGTGATACGACGCTGGACAGAAGAGCGAGTCGACGCTGGATAAGAGAAGCGATTCGACGCTGGACAAGAGGAGAAGAGCGAGGCGACGCTGGACAAAAAGTGAGTCGACGCTGGACAAGAGGACGCTGGAGTGCGAGACGAGGACGACTACTGATGGATCAAATGATCGAGTATGATTGACGACAATAAGGTGATAAACAACTTATTTATCTCTTAATCGAACAATGAACTCAAAGACAATTAAAGACATTCTTGTTTTATTTAAAAGTAAGAGCCAATGTTTATTTTAAAGTAGAAGTAAAATCATAGATGTTTTAGAAATACGATTAACGTAACAAGAGCTCAAATTAATATTGAAATAAAACGAATACAAAGAATTTAAATGAAAACAATTAGTGTTTGATATAAATCAGTACTGAGAAACAAAAGATAAATTCAATAACTATTAATATTTTGAGTACATTACAATATATAAAAAGATATTTAAATATTGATATTTTGAAACACATTAATTGACTGAGTAGTCTGGAAATGAGGTTTTTCTTTAATACAATAATTAGTAGAATAGAATATTTAGTCAGTAAGGATGTATATAGCATAAGCCTTACGGCATAATAACAAATAATAACGAATGTTTTAATTTGAAGTAAGTGCTAGGTGCACAATTTTATTAATATCAAATAAATTTGAAATACCGTTACAAGATACATAGAGTTCTTATTGCAGATACACCTGAAACCCAAATTAAATGCTATATTGTTACATAATTTGTCAATCTTGAACGTGAGACCGGTCACGCCAAATTTATGTATATGTATCGTTGCATATTAATTATCGCTTCCAACGTGGAGCATCACAAATGTAAATTATATTATATTTGCAACGTATATCGTTACATAATATGGCGTCTCAGATCATGGGGCTCCGCAAAAGCAAATAAATTTATATTTATGCAATTATGTATCGTAAAATATGTCGCCCTGGACGTGGGGCACGACATGCCTAAATTTATGTACAAAAACAATTTGTTACATAAATTGTAGCCCATGAACGTATGGCCCAATCCCCACCATTTAACTATTAAAATTTTTTTTATGTAGCTAAATGGTTGCTCTAAAATGTAAGAGTGTGTTAAATGAAAAATGTATAATATGTAATTATTATTTATATTAAACAGTAACTGAATGTAATGTTAAATTGTTGTGTAATCACACAGCTGGCGCCCACAAATGATATTGTTTGTCTATGTAACAGGTGTAACTGTAATGAGTATTAATAATAACTATTAATAAAAATACAGAAATAAATAAATAAGTAGGGAACGGTTATCAATAATAATTGTTAAAGAATTACTACTAAATAAATATTTTAATAATACTTCAACATGACGACTACAGGAAATTTAGACGTAGAGGCATTCCAGACGATGATGCGTGCCTGGGTCGATGAATTAAGCACAAAACAGACAGAAAATTTAAATAAACAGACAGAAAATTTAAATGCTAGAATAGACGAATTAAAAGAATCTAATAAGAAACAAACAGAAAGTTTAGAAAATAAATTAGAGCTACAGTCCGAAAATTTTAGACAGGGCACCGTAAAAATAGCAGAGAGTCTAGAAGAGTTAAAAATTGATAATCTCCAGTTGAAACAAGATAATCTTGAAATAAAACAAAGTATAATAGACGGTACTGCACAGTTAACCGAAAAAATTGTTAATACAAATTTACGTATTGACACGATCGCAGAAAATGTCTGTGGAATAATTAATAAACAAACGGAGCTAATATGTGAAAAGATAATATGTGAAGAATTCATAGTAGTTGAAAATACGTGTGTAATTACTAACGATAATTATAAAGTAATTAACATTAAGGTTAATAAAACGTACCTTATTAATAGCGATATTCCAAGTGTGAGACACACACACAATAGTAAGTCACACAAGATGACACATTTGAAACACATAAGACACCACACTTACGGAGATAAATATCATTGTAGGCCTAACAAGAAATGTATTAAATTGTCTAGACGAAACACTACACAAAATTGTGGTAAATATGACGGTAGATATACACACAAGAAATATAAAGTGAACGATAATTATAACTATAATTATAGTAGTTACGATGAATATTATCATAAAAGACGAACGAAAAAACCGTCGTCAGCTGTTTATATAGGCTTCAAACGCACTGACCTTACACAATTCATTAGTGATGAGAGAATTGTGGAACGTGCTGAGAGAATTGAAAAAGAGCGAAGCATTTGTTACGAGAGAAAGAGAGGGAAAATAAAGTTTTCACCCTATAAACATGTGACTTACACGATCAAAGCAAATGTTCACACGGTAAGTACCCACACAAACGTCGCAGCAATGCAACGGAAAGGTAACGAGGGGGTAACCAAATGGAATGTTGTCGCGAGGGTGAGCACAATGAATTTCCTGTGTACAACAACCAATTGTTATAATGAGGGGTGTCAGTTCAAACGACACACCGAACCGAACTCAATACCCGAAAATAAATAATTATTTTTAAATGAGAAAAATAATATTACTATTAATTATTAATAATAATATAAGAGAGTATAATTAAGAAATGTTATTTATTAAGGATATGATAGCAAATGAAAAGGAATATTAGTGAAAAGAAATAAGGAATATTATTTTAAAGGGTTAATTAAGAAATGTATTATTAATGGTAAGGAATGCTATTGTAGAGAAATATTTAAGAAAGTAATGGTAAAAGATGTTATTGTTGTTATTAATATGAAGAAAGGGTTAGGAATGGGAAATAATTGCTATAATTGTCAGAACGACTGATCAAGCGAACACTTAATGGAGATACAAGGACACAGAAGAAAGCAAGAGTGAAAAGTCAAAAGGGCAGAGACTACTTAGGATTATGGCCTTCGAGAAAAATATCGTTGTTTTCCAAGACAGTTCCTCTGTAACCGATCATGCAACACACTACAAAGCTAAAAGAGTATTCTGTTACGGAAGTGTATTTCAGGAAAGTAATAGCAATCAGAAAGGTAATGTTAAAGAAATGTAATAAAAGGTAATGAATGTTAATGTTTTGTATAAGTAGTGTATTAGATAAAGTAATGTCATGTTAAGAAAAGAGTTAAGGAAGATTAGAAGCGAAGGTAAGAATTTATGAGTAAGATAATGTAAAATTAAGGACCGAATTTACACACATACGCAGGAATGCAGAGCATACAGAAGGAGAACAAGGGAGAGCTAATTGCAGTGGATTTTCTGGGACCACTACCATGATCAAGTCGAGGTGTGAAGCACATATTGGTATGTATCGATGTGTTTTCCAAGGCAGTCCGACTGTACCCAATTATGCGACCCACAACCAAAGTTGTTCTAAAGATACTACTGCAGAAATATATTCCGTCATATGGAAAAATGAAGAAAGTACTTAGTGATCAAGGTGTACAATTCCAAAGTGAAAAATGGGAGAGGACGTTAAGGGAAAATGGAATACAACCTGTACTCACATCCATAAGACATCCTCAAGGAACATTGCTGAGAGAGTTAACAAAGAATTATATTTACGATTATATTGCCATGATCAACACAATAAATGGGCAGAATGTTTACCATTTCTTGAAAAAGCCATTAACGAAAATTATAATGAAGCAACAGGATATACTCCAATGGAATTAGAAGAAGATAAGAAGCCAAACAGATTTTGGACTAAGTATATAAACAAACCTAATAACCAAAATGTACCTGTACCAATAAGTGTGAAAATTGAATACGCAAAGCAACGGATAAGAGAAAGAGTAACAAGAGAGTAGAAAGATTTAATCTAACTCACAAGCTACAACAATTCAACGTGGGAGAAAGTGTACTACTCAAAGCTAATCCAGTGGGAAAACGGAGTGATAATACGGCGAAGAAATTTTTCAGACTTTATAATGGAACGTATACGTTAAGACAGCGAGTAGGACAACACACTTACATCGTATATGATGAGATACAGAAGAAAGAAATTGGTAAATTCCACGCAACGTCATTTAGGAAGATCTACACATGAAAACAACGAGGTCAATGAAACCAGTCAGATCAGCTGTTTGTTGAAGCCACCCTACTACAAGGTCACGAGCAGTGAGCGTACAAAGCGGGGAGGTAAGAAATTTGTATACACTCCAATTAAGGGTGAAATGACGAATATTATTCTTTATTATTTGTTAAATTTTTTAAGTGTAATAATATTAATAAAAAAAAATGTTAATAAATAAATTTATTAAATTTTTTTTTGTTACCAAGCAGACGGATAATGCGACAGTACAAATAAGTGATGTACTGAGCATTGAATATAAAAATTTAAATATACCTAATAAACTGTAAATAATTAATAATATATTAGAAATAAGCATGTCAGGGATTGCAAGCTTGGCTCAGACAAAAATATGAACAGGTGTTTCGACCTGAATTGACGTGCACACACACACACAAATGTAACTGAAAGTGTGTACACCAGTATTTTGCTAGTGTGTGTGAACGCAGGTCTATGCAGGCGAGTTTACCACCCCAAGATGAATAATTGCATAATTACTGTTTTTCCGTAATTATTCATAAACTATAATTAAAGAGTAAAATCCGAAAACACAATAAAATGTAAGAAAATTTACTAAATACTGTGTACGAAAACCATGTGAAAGTGCCACACCGTACGAGTGTAATAGTGAAATAACTGTGTACAAATCGAAAGGGTTAAGTTGCAGTGTCCAAAATTACAGTGAACATGTGTTGAAAAAATAGTTATAAGATAAGTATAAGAGTATACTTACAGGACTCTGCAATTCGCAGAAATATAAGAAATAGCGAAATTGACAAAGAGTGGGGGAACTGAATCCAGAGACAGTTTCTGACATGTCGATTTCGTACCACTGCAGGTGTCGACCAAGACATGGGTATAAATAGGACACACAAGCTACAGTGGTTCTCTTTCTTAAATCATCCACGGTGCAGCGGGAGCTTCTGCCCGTCCGCACAGAATATTTAAATTTTTGTAAGTAATTTCATCCTTCCAGTTACATACAGTTATGTAACTGGATTGTAAAACAAACTGTTTTTAAATAATAACAAAATTACATAAGAAGATCCATTGACGTCAGAAACAGCACGAGGAGAAGTTCCAGAGAGTGATACGACGCTGGACAGAAGAGCGAGTCGACGCTGGATAAGAGAAGCGATTCGACGCTGGACAAGAGGAGAAGAGCGAGGCGACGCTGGACAAAAAGTGAGTCGACGCTGGACAAGAGGACGCTGGAGTGCGAGACGAGGACGACTACTGATGGATCAAATGATCGAGTATGATTGACGACAATAAGGTGATAAACAACTTATTTATCTCTTAATCGAACAATGAACTCAAAGACAATTAAAGACATTCTTGTTTTATTTAAAAGTAAGAGCCAATGTTTATTTTAAAGTAGAAGTAAAATCATAGATGTTTTAGAAATACGATTAACGTAACAAGAGCTCAAATTAATATTGAAATAAAACGAATACAAAGAATTTAAATGAAAACAATTAGTGTTTGATATAAATCAGTACTGAGAAACAAAAGATAAATTCAATAACTATTAATATTTTGAGTACATTACAATATATAAAAAGATATTTAAATATTGATATTTTGAAACACATTAATTGACTGAGTAGTCTGGAAATGAGATTTTTCTTTAATACAATAATTAGTAGAATAGAATATTTAGTCAGTAAGGATGTATATAGCATAAGCCTTACGGCATAATAACAAATAATAACGAATGTTTTAATTTGAAGTAAGTGCTAGGTGCACAATTTTATTAATATCAAATAAATTTGAAATACCGTTACAAGATACATAGAGTTCTTATTGCAGATACACCTGAAACCCAAATTAAATGCTATATTGTTACATAATTTGTCAATCTTGAACGTGAGACCGGTCACGCCAAATTTATGTATATGTATCGTTGCATATTAATTATCGCTTCCAACGTGGAGCATCACAAATGTAAATTATATTATATTTGCAACCTATATCGTTACATAATATGGCGTCTCAGATCATGGGGCTCCGCAAAAGCAAATAAATTTATATTTATGCAATTATGTATCGTAAAATATGTCGCCCTGGACGTGGGGCACGACATGCCTAAATTTATGTACAAAAACAATTTGTTACATAAATTGTAGCCCATGAACGTATGGCCCAATCCCCACCATTTAACTATTAAAATTTTTTTTATGTAGCTAAATGGTTGCTCTAAAATGTAAGAGTGTGTTAAATGAAAAATGTATAATATGTAATTATTATTTATATTAAACAGTAACTGAATGTAATGTTAAATTGTTGTGTAATCACACAGCTGGCGCCCACAAATGATATTGTTTGTCTATGTAACAGGTGTAACTGTAATGAGTATTAATAATAACTATTAATAAAAATACAGAAATAAATAAATAAGTAGGGAACGGTTATCAATAATAATTGTTAAAGAATTACTACTAAATAAATATTTTAATAATACTTCAACATGACGACTACAGGAAATTTAGACGTAGAGGCATTCCAGACGATGATGCGTGCCTGGGTCGATGAATTAAGCACAAAACAGACAGAAAATTTAAATAAACAGACAGAAAATTTAAATGCTAGAATAGACGAATTAAAAGAATCTAATAAGAAACAAACAGAAAGTTTAGAAAATAAATTAGAGCTACAGTCCGAAAATTTTAGACAGGGCACCGTAAAAATAGCAGAGAGTCTAGAAGAGTTAAAAATTGATAATCTCCAGTTGAAACAAGATAATCTTGAAATAAAACAAAGTATAATAGACGGTACTGCACAGTTAACCGAAAAAATTGTTAATACAAATTTACGTATTGACACGATCGCAGAAAATGTCTGTGGAATAATTAATAAACAAACGGAGCTAATATGTGAAAAGATAATATGTAAAGAATTCATAGTAGTTGAAAATACGTGTGTAATTACTAACAATAATTATAAAGTAATTAACATTAAGGTTAATAAAACGTACCTTATTAATAGCGATATTCCAAGTGTGAGACACACACACAATAGTAAGTCACACAAGATGACACATTTGAAACACATAAGACACCACACTTACGGAGATAAATATCATTGTAGGCCTAACAAGAAATGTATTAAATTGTCTAGACGAAACACTACACAAAATTGTGGTAAATATGACGGTAGATATACACACAAGAAATATAAAGTGAACGATAATTATAACTATAATTATAGTAGTTACGATGAATATTATCATAAAAGACGAACGAAAAAACCGTCGTCAGCTGTTTATATAGGCTTCAAACGCACTGACCTTACACAATTCATTAGTGATGAGAGAATTGTGGAACGTGCTGAGAGAATTGAGAAAGAGCGAAGCATTTGTTACGAGAGAAAGAGAGGGAAAATAAAGTTTTCACCCTATAAACATGTGACTTACACGATCAAAGCAAATGTTCACACGGTAAGTACCCACACAAACGTCGCAGCAATGCAACGGAAAGGTAACGAGGGGGTAACCAAATGGAATGTTGTCGCGAGGGTGAGCACAATGAATTTCCTGTGTACAACAACCAATTGTTATAATGAGGGGTGTCAGTTCAAACGACACACCGAACCGAACTCAATACCCGAAAATAAATAATTATTTTTAAATGAGAAAAATAATATTACTATTAATTATTAATAATAATATAAGAGAGTATAATTAAGAAATGTTATTTATTAAGGATATGATAGCAAATGAAAAGGAATATTAGTGAAAAGAAATAAGGAATATTATTTTAAAGGGTTAATTAAGAAATGTATTATTAATGGTAAGGAATGCTATTGTAGAGAAATATTTAAGAAAGTAATGGTAAAAGATGTTATTGTTGTTATTAATATGAAGAAAGGGTTAGGAATGGGAAATAATTGCTATAATTGTCAGAACGACTGATCAAGCGAACACTTAATGGAGATACAAGGACACAGAAGAAAGCAAGAGTGAAAAGTCAAAAGGGCAGAGACTACTTAGGATTATGGCCTTCGAGAAAAATATCGTTGTTTTCCAAGACAGTTCCTCTGTAACCGATCATGCAACACACTACAAAGCTAAAAGAGTATTCTGTTACGGAAGTGTATTTCAGGAAAGTAATAGCAATCAGAAAGGTAATGTTAAAGAAATGTAATAAAAGGTAATGAATGTTAATGTTTTGTATAAGTAGTGTATTAGATAAAGTAATGTCATGTTAAGAAAAGAGTTAAGGAAGATTAGAAGCGAAGGTAAGAATTTATGAGTAAGATAATGTAAAATTAAGGACCGAATTTACACACATACGCAGGAATGCAGAGCATACAGAAGGAGAACAAGGGAGAGCTAATTGCAGTGGATTTTCTGGGACCACTACCATGATCAAGTCGAGGTGTGAAGCACATATTGGTATGTATCGATGTGTTTTCCAAGGCAGTCCGACTGTACCCAATTATGCGACCCACAACCAAAGTTGTTCTAAAGATACTACTGCAGAAATATATTCCGTCATATGGAAAAATGAAGAAAGTACTTAGTGATCAAGGTGTACAATTCCAAAGTGAAAAATGGGAGAGGACGTTAAGGGAAAATGGAATACAACCTGTACTCACATCCATAAGACATCCTCAAGGAACATTGCTGAGAGAGTTAACAAAGAATTATATTTACGATTATATTGCCATGATCAACACAATAAATGGGCAGAATGTTTACCATTTCTTGAAAAAGCCATTAACGAAAATTATAATGAAGCAACAGGATATACTCCAATGGAATTAGAAGAAGATAAGAAGCCAAACAGATTTTGGACTAAGTATATAAACAAACCTAATAACCAAAATGTACCTGTACCAATAAGTGTGAAAATTGAATACGCAAAGCAACGGATAAGAGAAAGAGTAACAAGAGAGTAGAAAGATTTAATCTAACTCACAAGCTACAACAATTCAACGTGAGAGAAAGTGTACTACTCAAAGCTAATCCAGTGGGAAAACGGAGTGATAATACGGCGAAGAAATTTTTCAGACTTTATAATGGAACGTATACGTTAAGACAGCGAGTAGGACAACACACTTACATCGTATATGATGAGATACAGAAGAAAGAAATTGGTAAATTCCACGCAACGTCATTTAGGAAGATCTACACATGAAAACAACGAGGTCAATGAAACCAGTCAGATCAGCTGTTTGTTGAAGCCACCCTACTACAAGGTCACGAGCAGTGAGCGTACAAAGCGGGGAGGTAAGAAATTTGTATACACTCCAATTAAGGGTGAAATGACGAATATTATTCTTTATTATTTGTTAAATTTTTTAAGTGTAATAATATTAATAAAAAAAAATGTTAATAAATAAATTTATTAAATTTTTTTTTGTTACCAAGCAGACGGATAATGCGACAGTACAAATAAGTGATGTACTGAGCATTGAATAAAAAAATTTAAATATACCTAATAAACTGTAAATAATTAATAATATATTAGAAATAAGCATGTCAGGGATTGCAAGCTTGGCTCAGACAAAAATATGAACAGGTGTTTCGACCTGAATTGAAGTGCACACACACACACAAATGTAACTGAAAGTGTGTACACCAGTATTTTGCTAGTGTGTGTGAACGCAGGTCTATGCAGGCGAGTTTACCACCCCAAGATGAATAATTGCATAATTACTGTTTTTCCGTAATTATTCATAAACTATAATTAAAGAGTAAAATCCGAAAACACAATAAAATGTAAGAAAATTTACTAAATACTGTGTACGAAAACCATGTGAAAGTGCCACACCGTACGAGTGTAATAGTGAAATAACTGTGTACAAATCGAAAGGGTTAAGTTGCAGTGTCCAAAATTACAGTGAACATGTGTTGAAAAAATAGTTATAAGATAAGTATAAGAGTATACTTACAGGACTCTGCAATTCGCAGAAATATAAGAAATAGCGAAATTGACAAAGAGTGGGGGAACTGAATCCAGAGACAGTTTCTGACATGTCGATTTCGTACCACTGCAGGTGTCGACCAAGACATGGGTATAAATAGGACACACAAGCTACAGTGGTTCTCTTTCTTAAATCATCCACGGTGCAGCGGGAGCTTCTGCCCGTCCGCACAGAATATTTAAATTTTTGTAAATAATTTCATCCTTCCAGTTACATACAGTTATGCAACTGGATTGTAAAACAAACTGTTTTTAAATAATAACAAAATTACATAAGAAGATCCACATAAGAAGATCCATTGACGTCAGAAACAGCATGAGGAGAAGTTCCAGAGAGTGATACGACGCTGGACAGAAGAGCGAGTCGACGCTGGATAAGAGGAGCGATTCAACGCTGCACAAGAGGAGAAGAGCGAGGTGTCGCTGGAAAAAAAGCGAGTCGATGCTGGAGTGCGAGACGAAGACGACTACTGATGGATCAAATGATCGAGTATGATTGACGACAATAAGGTGATAAACAACTTATTTATCTCTTAATCGAACAATGAACTCAAAGACAATTAAAGACATTCTTGTTTTATTTAAAGTAAGAGCCAATGTTTATTTTAAAGTAGAATTAAAATCATAGATGTTTTAGAAATGCGATTAACATAACAAGAGCTCAAATTAATATTGAAATAAAATGAATACAAAGAATTTAAATGAAAACAATTAGTGTTTGATATAAATCAGTACTGAGAAACAAAAGATAAATTCAATAACTATTAATATTTTGAGTACATTACAATATATAAAAAGATATTTAAATATTGATATTTTGAAACACATTAATTGACTGAGTAGTCTGGAAATGAGATTTTTCTTTAATACAATAATTAGTAGAATAGAAAATTTAGTCAGTAAGGATGTATATAGCATAAGCCTTACGGCATAATAACAAATAATAACGAATGTTTTAATTTGAAGTAAGTGCTAGGTGCACGATTTTATTAATTTCAAATAAATTTGAAATACTGTTACAAGATACATAGAGTTCTTATTGTAGATACAACTGAAACACAATTTAAATGCTATATTGTTACATAATTTGTCAATCTTGAACGTGAGACTGGTCACGCCAAATTTATGTATATGTATCGTTGCATATTAATTATCGCTTCCAACGTGGAGCATCACAAATGTAAATCATATTATATTTGCAAAGTTAAATACGTTGCAATATGTATGTTTGTAGATGATGAAACAGTAGGCAACAGAAACGAAACCCCACAAAGCTGGAAAATGCCACATACCCAGCAGCAGAACAGTTAAGAAAGTGGGCTGAAAATAATAACATGACAACAAATAGGCCTATCTATTAATAAAACAGTGTACAAAGTCTTTTCACTTTAAGAAAAAATGAAACTCCCAGTACATCTATAAAAGGAAACCAAATTAATAAGAATAACAGCACCACATGTCTTGGAATTAGCCTCAATACCAAGCTGGCACTAAATGAAAATATTAAAAACCTAACATCAAAACAACAAAGAAGTCCAAATCATTAAAAAATTAGCAGAGTCATGGAGAAGGGGCAGGGAAATATTAAATAAAAGTTGTGCAACAAACCAATACTTAAATATGGTAGAGAAATAATATTAACTACGAGCACAAAAAATATATCTGCCTCAGAATCTTGTCAGAACAAAATACTTCATACTGTAACGCATTCCATAAAAAACAACACTAATTAAAGCACTGCAAGCTGCAACAATAACTACCCTGTCAAAGATAATCACAATATCCAAACCACACACAGTTAAATGAGAAATTGGCATCAGACAAACTGAGATGCAAGTGTTTCCATGAAATTAAAGATAAAAGTAGACTAAAACCACAACAATACTTCAAAACCAAATCAAAAGAACTTTTGATTAACCATTCAACAAAACTATAAAATCTATCCTAGGCTACTACCAATAAACCTATCCTACTATATCTAAATTACAACACTAACATCATTAATAAAAACAGTTTTCCAAAACAGCAGACACACCAGGGAATCTACTGCAGGTATTCCCAAAAATGATTTATACGCGTATCAGATAGCCACTAAGTATCTGATAGTGGCTCAGGCTGTATACAGGTGACTCACTAACAAGTACCAACAATGGAGCTGAAGCAATTATTTTCTGTGAACTGATCTCTTATTTATTATATGGCAATTGGCCCAATTTCAACAAACTTTGATGTTAGGACCACAGCAACAGCAATAGCCCTAAAACAAGCCTGCAGTAAACAAAATCATAGTAATATAAGTTGGCTTCACATCAGCTATTGGTGCAATAAATATCCGTATAATAAAATCAGACAAATAGATGAAATTAGATGCATACAAAATTGCTAACAGCTCACAATAAAACAGTCATCCTGCAATAGATACCATCTCACACTGGTTTACATGAAAATGAACAAGCTGACCTCTTGGCTAAAAAAAGCAGCACCATAGTACAGAAAGCAGCATATAAGATGACAATAAATGATGTCAAATACTGTAAAAGAAACACATGCAAAAGACTTGTATATACTGTAGCATCACCAAATTATACAGTACTACAAGCTACAATCAATAGATAAAACTATGCAGGGAACTGAATCTGGTCAATATCCAAAAATAACGTGAAAAGGGAGGTACGGCAAGTAAACATAGGTGATATCAAGTGAATAATAAAAAACAGTTAATTTTATAAAGTAAAAAGGGTTTAAACTAACTCAACGACAATAAATAAAGAATAGAAGGTCTACAGAATAAATAGAGTAAAATATAGAATTCCAAATTGGAAGAAACATAAGTAATAAAGTAACAGACAAGACATACTAAAAGACATGACTATAACAATACCATAGACTTAAAATAAAAAGTTACCCAACAGATTAGGAGAGTGAAAGAATAACAATATGATAAGGAGATACGTAATAATGTATAATATAAGATTATAAGATTGTATTGTACCCTCAGACTATACCATTTATGTAACAAAACTAACAGTCAAAATGAATGTCAGAATCAGGACTGTGGTGTGATTGAAAATGTACTTAGGACTACAGAAAAAAATGAATAATGGTAATCAGAATAAAGAGTAGTAAAGAGCATTATTGATAAATAGTAATAAGTGATCCAAATATATAATAAAGACAAAGTAAATTCAGTGAACTAAATTCAGTCAGTGAAGGTAAATGACAACCTAACCTAACAAACTCTGAGATGACACTTGTAAACACAAAATATGTAGTAAAAATACTATAAACCTATTATAGGTTATATGTAAATGAAACTAGAAAACAAATAGACCATTCTAAGACAAATATTAGGTCACAAGAATGTTGTAATTGTTGTATTATTGTATATTAATATGATGAAATGTGATAGGGTATAAAAGACTAATATTTTGCATTAATAAAACAACAGAAATACCAATAATGAGTTACTGTAAATACTATTAATATAACAAGTGATAAGTGAACTGACTATTGGTTAGTAAACCAAATAAGAACTATCACTGCTAATAGACCATTAATAATATCTCTAATGAGCATGACTTGTTGCACCAAGATGCATATTTCGTTAGTAAAAAACCAGAAAATAAGGATGTCAAAATAAGACAAGCTATTGTAAAATGTAAAAGGGAATTAAGATGTGTAATTAGGAGTAAGGTATGAGGAGTATAAACGTGTATAATATAGTAATAAGAATAGTTAACAAGCTGCCTACTTGTCCAAGAACTCATGTTATATTAATGATAATATACAAGGAGAAAGGCACGTCTTGAGCAAAAAGATGTTAACCAAAAGTTGGTAGAAAAAATTTACAATTGAAATGAATTCCTTATGCTACTTATGATTACAAATATAATGTTACCATCACATGGCATTTGTTCTGCTACACAATTTGACACCTCACAAGGCATAATTCTGTCTACTACTAACAAAGCCAATATACTTCTAACTTATGGCCTAATACAATATAACCCTAATTTAATAAACAAACTACACAGACACATCATAAACAAAAACAACACAACAAAAAACACCAACAACACACAACCAAATAAATACATAACACTCACATACTACAACTCCAACACACACAAAATCGCCAACACATCCAGAAAACAGAATTGCAAAATAGCCTACAGAACTAACAATACCATCAAAAAACACAGCAATGATACAAACACGGACATAGACATATACAACAAGACAGGGGTATACAAATTAAACTGCAATGATTGTAATAGTTTCTATATGGGCCAGACGGGAAGATCTTTTTCTTCAAGATTTTTTGAACACCTAAAAGCTTTATCCAGCAACAACATACACTCCGCGTTCGCCACACACATACATACTAAAAACCACAGCTACACCAACATAAAAAATAATCTTGAGATCCTACACTACTTACCTAAAAGTCGAAAACTCAACACAGCAGAACAATACGAAATATACAAACACTACACAACACAACCAAACAACATACTTAACGACCAATTATACTTTAAATCACATGCACTCTTTGACACAATTATAAACAAAACATTCAATAATTTGGAATTCCGCGCCAACTCCCTTCCACCTCCACACCACCCCACACAACCTACCAACTAAGAAAAAACCGTTACAAGTTCCGGACATTCTGTATCACACCTCGCTGAGGAAGGCGAACATCACGCTGAAACGCGTACGAGGAAAATAAACAAAGTAAGTTTCACATGTGAAAGTGTAAGAATTAATATTCATTAAGTGCTGTGAATGAAGAGGATGAACATTCAAAATAAACATGATTTATTTGTTAATTATTGTTTTGTAAAGTTAGTTTTATGAATATTCAAATACAGATTTAAGAAAAACACACAGACATAGATTTGGAAGACAAGTAAGTAACTGTAATTAGTCTACCTGAAAGGGAAGAAAAATAAAAACTTAACTCGTTTGATTTTCTTGTGGTCATTACTGACCTGTATATTATTAGTCTGCTTCTATCACTTGTTTCTACAGGAATGTATCTGTCTTGACAACTGAACAAGGAAGTGTATGCGTTTTAAATTGTAATGGAAATACGGGTAGACATAAGCAGACGTACCCTGAGTTGTAGAAAATTCTTTGATACAGTTTAACAAATATCTGATTATATTGGAT
This sequence comes from Magicicada septendecula, assembly GCA_034769895.1. Classification (NCBI taxonomy): domain Eukaryota; kingdom Metazoa; phylum Arthropoda; class Insecta; order Hemiptera; family Cicadidae; genus Magicicada; species Magicicada septendecula. The sequence continues at coordinate 383,003,662 of CM068369.1, forward strand.
AAACCCGATCATGAAAAAAGGAACAAAAATATGACTGGGACAAAGAAGCTTTAAAGAGTTTGCATCCTATTTATACTAAAACCAACCAATATCCAAGAGAATTACAAGTCTTAAATAAAAGATCGCAGTGGAGGTGATAGATGTTTATGGATCACAAGTGTGAAATGTACATAAAAGAAATAGGGAAAAGGTTAAGTTTGGTTAAGATTGGGTGTTGGAGGAGAAGTTGTAACTCAACAAGTGGCTAGTCATGGTGGGAAATGATGAAATAAGCAGGTGAACTGGAATGGATATAAATATTACAGGAACAGTCGAAGTAAAGAAATAAAATCTTATTGCCACCTACATAAAGTGCCTGAAATGAGAAGTTCTAAGCAACTGTTGAATAAACACAACAAGAAGAAGTAATGGTAGACCATAAGTTTACTGGATCAATGGCATATAAACTGTTATGAACAGCAGGGGCCTTCAAATCACAGGCTGTGAAGACAGAAAATGTTGGCGGATCTTGAGATGTGGCAGACACTAAAGCCTGTATCACACTATGCTACTTAACTAGTCGTTACTAAATACCTGCTTCTGTATTTTATGAGTATTTCTATGTCACAATGTTTTTAGGTAGCCACCATTTAGTGGTGGTTAGTACAGCAAAGTACTTAGTTGTGTAGATTGGTTTGATGTTAAAAAGTATTGTGCAGAACATCATCTGTGAGCGTGTGACATGAGGTTTTGAGACACCTTTTGCTAATTGGTGTTAGAGCTTTGTAAGGAGCTGCTGTGTAACATCAGAAACAAAAATAAATGCATGTGGGTTTGGGAATAGATATGTAGGATGGATAAACTGGGAACTTCAACAACACTAATCAGAGAGCTGGCAATTGAGGACCCCCAATCGTACCACGTTACATCATGCGGTTAGCCTTACCAAAGTTTCAGGAGTTGCTAGATTTAGTGTTAACCAAAATAAATTTGGTTTGTATACGTCTTGTGTTGTGGCACTACACTTTCAGAATGTTTAATTTTTTTCAGTTCATTATGATAAGCACCAAGGAGTGTTTTAATTTTGTTTTTTAAAGCATCTCTCTTTGCTGGTATTCAGGGAAGTTCCAGCTCATATAGCAACCAAGTGAAAGCAGTTTTATCGCATTGTGTTTCAAATTTAATACACTATGGATGTAATGTCCCATAGATAATCATATTGTCTATATATGTTAAGGAATGTAATTATTTCATCACCCGACCATTTTAATGAATCACTCATTGTACATGTAGAAATAGAACACTCAAAAGGCACATTACAACAACAAACCCAAAACAAATGCAGAGACAAACACATGGTGACAATGAAGACGCTACTTCACTGCTACTACACTGTCACACTGGATGACTGGGGCGCTACTCGGTAGTGGCTAGTGAGTCATATGACCTCAGGGTCTGCTAATGGCTACTTAGTAGCGCCTTAAGTTGAACACGTCCAACTTCTTTAGCTACTGATTCTTCATTCGCCTGCGAGTGCTAGTAGCTACTTCTATGTCACACTAGGCTACTTAGTAGTGAAACCCCCCTTTTATTGTGTAAACCCCCCAATTGTTACTTAATTTTTTTAAACTAGACACTTGGCCTAGATGGAAGAAAAAAATACGCTGAGCCCAGAGTGACAGGACTTGCAATAAAACACTTATGTAACAGTAACAACATTTTTATTAGTGTTTCATAACATGTTTTGGTACAGTGTTCAAACAATAAAGTTCTTGTACTTTATTAGCAGCTCTTAATTTTCATTCTATCACCAATATAGCTATATATTGATATATATTCAATTGCACTAATAAAATTACCATGAAAGTTAATAAACAGTATAACATTTGTATGACTATAACCCAATTCAGAACATGCATTCACAAGACATTTTCTAAACAAATTTTAATTATTAGAAATATGAACACACTATTTCAAGTGAACACGCCTTTTGTATCAAGCAATATATATATATTTTTTTTTGTGACGGCCAGGTCAGAGGTGTTGGGTTGTGCGTCGTGAGACGACCCAATGGGTTCCTAGTTCCGAGCCACCGGTAGGGGCTCCTGCCTAGTGGTCCTGTCCAGACGGAATATTGATTAATTAATTTTTATTGGTCGTTACAACGACATGCTCGTACTAGGTCGACTAGTACAGTATTTGTCGAGGCCGTTTCCAAGAATCACCTGGACGTGGTCGGTACTTGCCAAGGCCAGCTATGAGTGGGTTTGTCTGGGTCCTCGCAGCTCGGACGTAAAATTTACGTGCAAGTCGCCGTGCGGTGTCATCCAAGGAGCGGACACCGAGTCCTCTTCTCAGGAGACGAGAAGAAAACCGATAGGGGACTTTGGCCGCTAGCCGAAGCCCTCTATCGAGAACGCTTTGCAACCTTCTTTTATGAACGGTTGCGAGGTAGCCCCAGACGGGAAGAGCGTAGGTAATGATCGGCAACAGGTACGCGTTGACGATCAACTTACCCAGCTTGCGGGTCATAGCCTTGTTGGCAAGTATCGGAAACAGTTGCGCGAGACGAGCGGACGCTTTCTTTCGCATCGTCTCAGCGTGGACACGCCAGGTGAGCCGACGATCAAGGTGGACACCGAGGTACTTTACTTCTCTCGACCAGGGCAGGTACGTTCTACCGAGTCTCACTCGGCCTCGTGGTTCTTTCCGGCGCTTTGTGAATAGCACCGCGGAGCTCTTGGTTTCGTTGACGGCAACTTTCCAGCTTTCCGTCCACGTCGAATACGCATCGAGTGCGCGCTGAAGTCGTGGGATAGCAAAGTCTGCGTTCCGATCGGCGGTATAGACCGCCGTGTCGTCGGCAAACAAAGCCATCTGGACTCCAGGCTCTCTGGGTGCGTCGTTGACATACACGGAGAACAGGAGAGGCCCTAGCACGCTACCTTGAGGTACCCCGGCTGTGATACGTCTCTCGGAAGAGACGTGGTCGTCTAGTCGCACGCAGAAAGTCCTCTCCGTCAGAAAGCTAGCAATCAAGCGAAGGTAGCAATCTGGGAGCTGGATTTCCCGGAGCTTGAACAAGAGCCCGTCATGCCAGACACTATCAAAGGCCTTTTCCACATCTAGGAAACAGGCGACAGTCTGCTCTTTCCGACACCCGGCGTCCGTGATGTATTCCACCAGTCTCATCAGTTGATGAGTGGTGGAATGTCCCACACGGAAGCCGAACTGTTCGGGGACCAGTACATCGAAATTTCTTAGATGATCTAGTACTCTCCGTTGTACGAGACGTTCGAGGACCTTTGACGTGGCTGACAGTAGACTAATGGGCCGGAGGTTGCCGGGACGGGAAGCGTCCTTTCCCTGCTTCGGGATCACTATGACCGTCGCCTTACGCCATTTCTGGGGAAAATAGGCCAGTCTAAGACACGCGTTGAACAGCGCGACCAAGAAAAGTACTCCTCGCTCCGGGAGTCGAGTAAGAGCGGCGTTCGAGACGCCGTCCGGGCCAGGAGCTTTTCTTGGCACGAGTTCAACGAGCCGATCTGCGACCTCTTCCCTAGTAATGGGTTCGGGCTCCGTTGTGATCGGAAGAGACAGAAAGTCTTCCACTTCGTTCTCGACTTCTTCGTCGAAGTCCCAGTCCATGGGCGGGTTAGGTGCGAACTGTCGCTCAAAACACGCGCCCAAGTACTCGGCCTTCGCCTCCGGGCGAGCCAGGATTTGACCGAAGGGTCCAGCAATGGCCGGGATGCGAGGCCGGCGCCTCTTCCCTACCAACGCCGAAGGTATCCGGTAAGGGCTACTTTCGTCCGATCCGTCCCCTGCCTGGGCCACGGCGAGTTCCCAACAGCGTCTCCGGTAGGCCTGCATTTCACGACGTAAAATGCCGGTCGCCCGGTTGTACGCTGCCTTGTCGGCCGGATCACGGGTCCGCTGGCAGCGTCTCCGGAGGCGATTTCTCTCGCAAGCGAGCAAGCGAGAGCACTCGTCTCCTCTGGGATCCGCTGCCAGTGGGGCGTGACGCCAGGCTTCATCCTGGAAGACGCGTCGATCGCAGATACGACAGCCTCGTCAAACGCGGCAACTGCCTCGTCGACTTGGCGGAAGGTTTCGAGTGGTCCCGCGTCTGGCAATCGGCGACTTAACGCCGGGCCATAGCGATCCCATTCTACCACCTTCCTGACATCTCTGCGTACGACGTGCTGGGTAGCGACGTGTATCAGGATGGGGAGATGATCGGACGATAGTTCCGTTAGCGCGGACACATGGACCGGACAGTCAATTCCTTGAATCACCGCTATGTCCAAGACATGGGGAGCCGCGTTGCGTTGTGAGGGGTAGAACGTAGGTTGGGTAGGCCCAATCACTTGTATCCTGCGAGAATCGGCAAACCTGCGTAAACGTTTCCCGTTTGGGGCAGTCAAGCGACTGTTCCAATCGCGATGTTTACAGTTCAGGTCGCCGGCCATGATGACCCTCCTGTGTGCATCGAACGCGACAGCTAGATCGGGGTGAAGGAGATCTTTTTGCGGCGGTTTATACGCCGCTACCATCTGTACACCGCCTAGAGTGTTTAACAACTCCACAGCGGTGCCTTCGAGGTGAGTCATTGCAGGCAAGACGACTCGGTGACGCTCAAGGGAGAGCCTCACCGCGACGGCAGTACCGCCACCAGCAGTGCCCGGTCTGTTGTTTCGATAGCACACATAGTTGGGCAGTCGTAACCGACTCGCAGGAGTCAAGTGGGTCTCATTGAGAAGCACTACATCGGGTTTGAGTCGGGCCAGTAATTCTTGGAGTTCCTGGATCTTGTTGGACAACCCGTTGGCGTTCCAGGAAAGAATCGAGAGATCTCGTTTGAGGACCCGACTCATAGAAGACCTACACAAGTGGCGGCTTCCACCAAGAGCATGAATCTCTCAGTAATATCAGCAGTCTCCAAGCGGGAGCGGATGGACCTGAAGGTCTGGGCGACTTTGTTGAGATCGAACTCAGCAAGGAAGTCTTTGACGACCTGGTAGTCGTCAGGTACGGTTCTTGAGGCAGATTGGCCGGAGACTGTGTGCGCGTAAGAGCGCCAAGGCTTATCAATCGGGGGATTGGTGGAAGCCAGGGGTTTCTTGGGGCCAGGTGTAGCGCCTCTAGCGGAGGTGCTAGGAAGAGGGACAGATGCGATTGCGTCGGACTTCGCGCGCTGTCTGGACTGTGCGGCCGGGTTGGCAGGAGCCCGGGATCTAGCGCCACGGGGCTTTCTATGCCGCTTCTTTTTGCCTGCGTTGGGAAACCGCGGGGGCGGGAGGTCAGGCGAGGCTGCTTCTAAAGCAGGGGCAGGATTCTCCGTTGCTGGGGAGGGTTGAGAAGTCTCAGGCTCCACAACCGAGATGTTTTCTGTTGGCTGTGTGGTCTCACTTCTAGATGCCACGAGGTTACGGCGCTTTTTCGCCATAGGCGGGACAGGGGCCTGTGAAGGAGCCTGAGTTGGAGGTGCCTGTGCTGCAGGTGTTTGCTTCGGGCCTTTGGATCGCTTTTGTTGCCTGTTTGAGACTGTGGCGGAAGACATGGCAGCCGTAGCAGGAGGCGCAGGGCCTGGCTGCTCGGTTGCAGGTCTGGAACCAGCCACCGGATGCCTCGGTGGTGGCAGGCGCCCTTTCGGCTTTCGCCTCTCGAGCTCCTGCTGAAACACCGGACATGCCCGGTAGTTGGTGGGGTGACTCCCGCCGCAGTTGATGCATCTTTTGAATGCAGGTGCATCGCAAAGTTTGGAGGCGTGAGGGAGAGAACACCTCACGCACGCCGGAGCGTTTGAACAAGAATCGGAGTGGTGCCCGAAGCGTTGGCACCTGTGACACTGAGGCAGAGCCCCGGGAGCGCGGCTTCTTTCCACTTTTACGCGGAAACCAAAAAGCCGCGTAAGTGAGAGTAGGCTAGTGCCTGCCTCGCTATTCTCCGCCAGGATGCGGACCAGAGGAATTGGACGCCTTGGTCCGGCAGGAGTAAACACCCGATGGACCGCGCGAACAGGATAGCCCAGCTCGCGCAGCTCATCGAGTATTTCCTCTAGAGGGGATTCCACGTCCAAGCCTCTGAGGATAAGCGACAGAGGCTTCACGTGTTTGGGCGAGAAGGTATGGTATGGAATTGCTGGGATTCCACGTACGCCACGACACTGCGGTACACGTCCATTCCGCGGACAACGATCTTGACTGTATCGCCCCCAAGGAGCTTCAGGTCAACGTTGGCCGGGGAAAGTCCGGGAGCCACTATCAATCGCCGGTAAAAACCGGTGACGTTGTTCACGCCGTGAACGTATACGGGCGGGATGCGACCAGAGGCCGGCGGTGCTTGGGCACCGCCGGACACAGTCGGCCCCGGGCCGGATTCGCCATCGGCGGGGACAACTTCCATGGCGGACGCCGAGGAAGAGGTTGAGGACGATCGATTCCGCCTCGGTTTCTTAACCGGGCGCCCCCGTGGCCCAACCGCCACGAAAGCGTCGGTCTCATCACCGGGCAGCGGAACCGACCGGGGATCGACTTGGTCCGCTTCCATCAGCGGAGAACACGGCGAATCGCTCGAGTGGGGCGGGGCAGTGGCGACCGACTGCGTGCTCGATGACGCGCCCGAAGCGGGCATTTCCGCCATCGAGCGGGAGGTTCGCCGACCAGAGGCAGCCAGGCTGCCTCCGGCGGTAACCAGGGACCTAGGGTCCGGCCCGAGCCGGATCGCTTGGGGATTTCTGGAACGCTCAGGCTTACTACGAGCTGGGCAAATGACCGGCTTCGTTAGATACCTCTCCTTACCAAGAGAGGTGTCCACCGGCCTCTTTACCTAGGCGATATCCAAGCTCGCTTACCACTGGTGGGGGCTCGCAAGGATCGTCCTAGGCAACGCTACCTAAGAGCCTGAGCGTCAGCGGGCTAGATGCGCTGCGCAACTTACAGCTCTGGCAGGCTATGTGCTTCCTCTTCAGCGGTGGTCCTGAAAAGGGTCACTTGGCTGGTGGCCCTTAGAAGGTCCGACGAACTCAGCTGTGTGTGCTGGCTACTCGGTTCACCAGCCAGCTGAGTTGTAGTCTTCTTTCTTCTTGTTGGCGAGCAGCAAGAGGGCCAAAATGTTACTGTCCAACGGCGGCAGAAGGCAGTAGGGCAGCGGCTGAGAACAGCCAAAACTTCAGCGTCCAAGCTGGAGAGAGCAGTCCAAAGGAGAGGTCCTTCCTTGTCCAGAAGCTGAAGCGAAGTGGACGGTTCTACCATCTCTTTTGTGACGGCAGCGGTATGCGAACATCTGCTCCCCGGTAACAACGAATTTGAGGCAAATCAATCAGGTATCAGCAGCCGATTTGTGGTTCAGGGACCAACTATCGTGCTCGGAGCGAGTCAATTAGCGATCCCGGTTAGTGCATAAAACCCGGGCCGGCAGAAAATTTTTGCGCACTCTTCGTCGCCACGCCATCGGACGCACTTCAACTCCTCTCCTCTCTCAGACGACATCGGTGCGGAGTCAGCCGGAAGGAACGGCCGAAGAATAGAACCGGCGTTCTTGCGTCTTCGCCCTCCAGTTCTGCGCCAGCGATGGATTTTGCTGGGCCGGCAGCCGACTCTACAACTGATGCCGAAAGAAGAGGAGGATTGCAGTACGCCACGAACAGCGGGCGCAGCCGCCGAACATCTCAGCGCGGCACTACCAACATCAGCGTTCTCGCCACCCGGTCCTTTTTAGGGCCACCAACAACACTAGAGTGTACGATTGGCGCCATTTGTCATGCGGCAAACTTTTTATCTGGTGACAAGTGGCCCCCAACATGGGGCGACGATCATCTTGCGGATGCAAGATCCATCCACGCCAGCGAGCTACCAGCCGGCACACCAATCAACATGGCGCTCAAGAGACACTCTACAACATCCGGAGAAGAGCAGTAGGCTGGGTACCGGAGAGCATTCAAGACCCGCACGCCCTCCCGTCCCGCGCCAGCGATGGATTTCGCTGGGCCGGCAGCCGACTCTACAACCGATGCCGAAAGAATAGGAGGACTGCAGTACGCCACGAACAGCGGGCGCAGCCGCCGAACATCTCAGCGCGGCACGACCAGCATCAGCTTTCTCGCCACCAGGTCTTTTTTAGGGCCACCCAAAAACACTAGAGTGTACGATTGGCCCCATTTGTCATGCGGCAAGCCTTTTGTCCGGTGACAATATATATTCAATCTGTATCAATCATAACTGCTAGTATTATCAAAAATTAAATCAATCAAACATTTTGAACACAGTTAATAATATAGATAATAGATATATGTCCACAGGACTTGTTCTAACAGATTTTTAATCATCACAAATATTAAATATTGTTTACATGGGTATAGTCTCTTTTTATGCCTGAAAACAGGTGGAGTGTTGTTGTAGGAGTTTAATAAATGGTATGGTCCCACCTGTGGCTTTGAAGAATGGTGATACCGTTAGAACCTGTGAGAAGTGTGCGGTGATGTGCTGGCGAATTTCCGAACTGCTTTCCTATGGAAGGAAATTTGTGTCCTGTAGGAATTATGGACCATCTCTCGGCCTGACGGCAATGGGGGAGCGTTGCGGAATACAGCTCTGCCGATGGAGACGGATGTTAAGCTCCACATATCGGCACTTCCTCCCTCTCGGCTGTTCGAGGATCCTGTAAAGTTTTTTAAGTGCAGTAGACCGTCAGTACATTAACTACCCCCAAATATTTCTCGCCTCGTAACACCGTGACCAAACACTCACACACTGTCACAATTTTATACACATTAATTCTCTGTTACCAGCAATATGGTTCTGTGTCATAAACGATCTTGCTCATTTACATTTACCTTCTTCATTAATACGTACAACATTTAGAACATCTACATCAAATTGCGGTTACAATTATTTTACTTTTGCTTTTACTTTTACTTGAATAGGTGTGAATTAGGTTATCAGCTTTACTTTAAATATCTCAAGTCGTGAAGTACAAAAATCGCCACGTGTTCACATATCTACCGGAAGTAACCTTAAGACACACACACACATCCACGATTAACAGGCACACAATTAAAAATTAACACACAAAATATTCCTTATTACATTAAACACAAAACCCTCCTATTGAATCATTAGTGAATAAAGTAATTAAATGAGACACTTTATGGAGTTACGAAATCATTATGAACAGATTCTTCGCCCAGCCGTCAGACCTCAAGTAGCCAGTCGCTGTCCGGGTATTTGGATGAAAATGAGAAAGAAACGCTTGTGCAGTGAGCCCAGCAAACCAGTTACAAATTGTTAAAAAGGTTAAAACGTTAGTGAAAACAGCTGATTGTGGATACTGTATTACTTCGCTGCAGCGCTCCACAGCCTCGCTAACTTGAGTCGTGGCAGCGCGGCGACCTTCAATTTACCGATCAAATGGGCGTTGTGTGCAGTCAGCCGCCGTGGCGGCAATTCAAATTCAAATCATGCCGGGGAAATCAAATTTAAAATTTGCCCCGCACAGTACCCGCTACACGAGTAGCGGCTAGTGAAGTAGCATAGTGTGACATAAGCTTGACAGATACAAAATAAACTGCACATATTTGTTTTTATAAACTGTTCAGTTGAAAAGGTCATGTAATGGTACAAGAGAGGTTAAAATTTGATTTGGAACATAAATCAGTAATGATACTCATTTATAAAAAGCTGAGTGCTAAAGAATAACAGAAATTGCACGGAGGGAGTTTGACTATCATGGTAGGAATTGCCAATTCATATGTTTTACATATGAATATTAATACTTTAACAGTAGTCTGGAGTAAATATATTCAGAATTAATGGTAGGAAATATACAAGATGTGAGTAAAAAAGAAAAAAACAGAAATGTAATTTTTCTCAAGTTAAGTCTTAAATTATGATCGATTTTCCATTTAAAAAAATGATTTATAGTAGTGAATCAGGTGTTGTATGTACTGTGTACAGCTCTAGGTTTAGTATTGCATTTGGCGCCCAGCAGTATAATGGAAAATTTGGACACTCAAAAACATTTGACAACTATACAGAGTGCAAATACAAGTTAAACTGTAGACTCTTTTAAAAATAAAGTGGCAAAGACTGATGTCCTTGTTATTGCAGAAAAATAAACCACATTTTCATAGCACAATGTAAGTCATGAACAAAATTTCAGATCCATTGGCTGCCGCGCGCGGCAGGTTCGAAGGGTCTGCTGTGGATAATGGAGACATGGTTGCCGCGCGCGGCAGCCGCGCTCGAACATCCCGCGCGGCGGGCCGATTCTTGTCGGTTTCTTGGCCCGCGGCAAGGGGTGCTCAGTTCGAACTGCTCGCTTAGTGTGGACGGACGCGTTTGTGTTCACTTGTTCGACGTGCGGCAGTGAAATGGATAATGGAAAGTGTCGAGATTTAATATTAATGTATAGCGCAAAAGAGTTATTGTGGCACCCAACCCATGCTAACTATCACAATAAATCGTTGAGAGAGGACGCCTGGAAGGATAGGCCTATCAGCGGCACAATGAAAATACCTGTTGCTGAACTGAAAAAAAAGATGACGTCTTTACTGGCATGTTACAGAAGAGAGAAATCTAGGATCAAGCAAAGTCACATTACTGGATCAGGTAAGGTACAATCACCTCAGAACGAATATTTTTAATATCTATGAAGTCTAACAATTGATATAAAAAAATACTTAGTTCATTTGTCGCGGTAAACTTAAATTAATCGGAATAATTTAATTTGTGAATAGCTGTAAATCAACTGTCTTTATTTTATTCGCAGGTGCAGAGAGTACATATGTGTCCAAGTGACACACATGTCACCAGTGTCGTAGTTTTTTTGTCAGCTTTTGATGACTTTGCATTCATGGCCGATAAGCATACCAGCACAACTACTGATACATTTACTGAGGTACACATTTTTGTGCTAAGTCTACAACAAATGTATAAAGTGCTTATATTTATTTTTATATACGCATTGATTTTTTTTATATAAAAAGTATATATAGAATATGTTTATCGTTGTGCCAAATATATAATGTTAAATTAATTTTATTCCTAATTTAATATTAGATTTCGCTTAAACTATTAAATAAGGAATAAATGAGTATAAAATAATAGTTACTCATAAGTATTTCCTAATTGAGTATGAAATTCGGGTGAATGCATGAAGTTCCAAGTCATATTTCTCACATCGCATATTTTCTTTAATTTCATTCAAAATATCAGTATTTACTACATTTTATTATAATAATAATTTTTACTTTACGTAACATTGGAGGATGTTGATATATAATTTTCATGAAAATTTATCTAACATTTTTCGTCAATCATTACAAATTACGATAGTGTTACAATGCAAAAATTATGTTTTTACTGTCTACATTTTTCTTAATGCACATACACAAAAGAATAAAACAACACATAACCAATGTTAATAAAACAAAATCTCTACGTAGCCATAGTGGAATCTACATTTTACAGTTTAATAATTATACTGCCAAGGTATTGCTCCATTTGTAATAAAATGTCTAGCAAGGTGCCAACATATCTCCTTAGCGTATGTTCCTCCTCTTCGTGGCACGTTGCGAATAGGTAACAAAGATGATTGCTCCCCATCGTGTCTCCACGTAGCTGGAATAATTTTTCCGTCTACTTCGATATCAAAAGATCCTTGAGGAGTATACAATTCTTGGGAGCAGGATTTTTTCCTCAGGAAATTATGTAAATATACAGTAGTCAAAACAACTTTTTTGGCTTTCACCGGTTCGAGTAACATTGGTTTTCGTAACACTCGAAAAACAGAGCTCAATGCTCCAAACGCATTTTCCACGACTCTACGTCCTCTTGAAAGGCGGATAGTTGAAGACTCTGTCAATAGAACCTCTCTCCGTATTGCCTTCGAAAGGTTTAAGGATGTATTCATTTAATGCAAAAGCTTTATCACCTAGAATGAAATACGGAACTTTAATATTATATGGTACTTGAAGTATCGATGAGGTTGGAATCTTCAACGATTTCTCTTCAAGTTTTTTAAAACACCGCTATCTGATATCCGTCCTTGACAACCGACATCAACATATAAAAATGTGTAGTTTGCATCAACTAAAGCAAATAAAACAATGCTAAAAAAATGTTTATAATTATAATATTCGGCCCCACTATTCATCGGTGCTTGTAACATCACATGCTTTCCATCCATGGCACCGATAGCATGTGGAAAATTCCATTTATTCTCAAAGCCTTTCGCAACCGCCAGCCACTCTTCTTCACAGTTCGGGAACTACAATCAAAATGTATAATAATGTACAGATTTTAGTAAACTTAAAAGTTGATGGCATGTGAAGTTATGAATACAGACACATATAAGAAACTGTTTAATTAATTACATTTAAACATTAATAAATAATTAGAGTAGCCAGCAAATGCATTTACAGAATTGCAAAATTCATCGACTTTTTTAACTGGCTTTTTAAATCCTATGTTCAATACTTTTAAGTCAATGGCAACATTTAACTTAACTAACTGTTCGTGTTTAAACTTAGGATTTTTTTTTCTTAGTTTCTTATAGCTAACATATATTATTATTGCAGATTTATATCAATTTAACTGCAATATAGTAAATTATGTTGAAAAAATCTCTACCTTCAGAAGCAACAATTATAAATCTTGTACATTAATATTATTATACAAATATTGTTTCAGGAATCAGTGAAGATGCTGAGAATGTTTTAACACCAGAGCCAGTTACGGATTTAGCACCACCTTCTTCAGACTCAGTTCCAATTAATAACCCGTATACAGCTACAAAAGCTCCAACCGCGCTTCCACGTAAAAAGCATCCTTAAATCCTGAGCAGAACGACAATGATGTAATGTTGCAAGAGGCTTTTAAAATATTAAAAAACTATACAGGTTCTCAGAGCACGTACCCATATTTTACCTTCGGGCAGCACATTGCTAATGAGCTGCGAAAGTACGACCAGCGTACATTAGCGCACGTCAAACAAGCTATAAACAACATAATATTTGAGGCCGATATGGGAAAATATAATTATGGTTATTACACCACCACAAGTCCATATTTCACCACGACGCCCAGTCCTGTGCAGTTCCAAACTCAACCACAGACTACTACTACTTCCGCTACTTGTTCCGATCATTTGTCATCACATCGAAGAACGGAGGATGGAAACACAAATGCATTCTACTAGTGTTCTACACAGAAGTAGATTTCTACATGACTAAACAGTATGTTTTAACATTTAAATTTAAATTTGTTTACTGCATATTGTTATTTTTATAAAACTAAAATTTATATTATGCTTAAGAATTAAATTTGTTTTAAATATTTTGACTTTTATCATTACATACCTTTACACAATCTGTTAAAGCTGTAACTATTGCCTCACAAACCTCTGGCACTATTTTTGATATGGACTGCTTTGATACACGAAAAAGATATTGCAAACTTGTATACGAGTCCCCAGTGGCTAAGAATCTTAAAGTTATAGCTAATCAGTCTTATACTGTAAGCGCTTCTCGAAACACTGTATCCACTTTTATCACTCTGGGTTCAATCAGTGAGCACAGTAGGTCAAAATCGTTTCTTGTCATTCGAGAGAATTTTTGTTTATCGTGTCTTCAATTGATTCAAATGTCATGTCCCTCAAAAGTCTATTACCATACTGGAGTCGGTTTCGATATAGCTCTTTGAGCCAGAACCGGTGTTTCCGTTTTTGCATGCGTTTTTTTAACGATATGGTGAATCAAAATAAACGCAGCAGCGGCACGTGCACTGTCCATGATTGTCACACAGTACTGATCGAACACTGGATTGCTTGCCTCGCGCGGCAGCTCGTGTGTCTGCCACGCTCGAACATGCCTCGCTCGGCAGCCGCGCATAGTGGATACGCAGCTTAAGCTTATCACCAAGTTGTATGACCAAAGTATAGCAGTCCTAGGACTATCTCTGAGGCCAGAGCAGTTAATGTCCTTGCTTCTAATTGTTTGATGATGTCAGATCTGAACTCGACAAAGCCAATTTTGAAATTTTACAATAGATTTGCTTAACAGCAAGTACCGGTAGGTCAAGTTGGTGCCAGTTATGTGTAGAATGTTCAATATGACAAGGTATTAAGGTCAGGATTTTAGAGGTTGACAATGTCAGTACAAAAACTGCAAAAATTTTGTCAGATTATAAGTTAAAATGTTAAAGAACTATGGTTTAGAACATAAATTAGTTTAAATATAATTATTTCACTACGACTCGGAACACAAAACTTTTTATGGGTAAAAACGTAAAAGCTTTACCTCACAACCTGAACCGGTTTTCACTTTTAAAAAGCTTCAGAAGTGAAAAAACCGGTTCAGGTTGTAAGGTAAAGCTTTTACGTTTTTACCCATAAAAAGTTTTGTGTTCCGAGTCGAGTCGTAGTGAAATAATTATATTTAGTTAAGAAACGGACACGTCATGGACAACGAAATCCAAGAATAAATTACCGGTAGTTTGTTTATGTTCGGACAACCACAAATACAAATTTTAGAGGGGAACAAAAAAAATGTTCACAAAAGAGTTTAAAAGAAGTTTGATAAGAGAGTATTAGGCATAGGATGTGCACCATATACAGAACTTCAAAAAAAAAAGACTAATTTCATTGTCTGCTTTCCAGGTACCGTACTTCTGCTACAACTCAAATAGTCTTTTCTGTATTGAAACATGTGGGGTTCTGAGAAAGTACAGGTGATAGTTGTCTAGGTGAAAGCTTGACTGTTTCTTAAAATTAGTTCTGAACTTTAATGTAGTGACTTACATACAACAAATACAATAAAGGAAGATAAGACTCTTTGATGAAAGTGCCCTTTTTGCAAAAATATGACTGGTGCAAGAAAAGCACTGAGGTTGATTGTTATGTAAACTTTATTTAAATTTAATATATTATGTCTCTATAAATTTTTTTGTTATTTGCTTTGATTATTATGAACAATAATTTATATTAATAATACTATTATACCAAGAGTAATAAAAATTATAATACAATTTTAAAGTGTAGAGTTTGTAATTTTAAGTAAGCTTAACTAAGAATGAAAATTTGTCCGCAAAAAATATCACTCCCCTGCTAGGAATCTAACCCAGTATGCTGGTGTCCTTACTTTATTCTCAGAAATGTGGCCAACCCAGTAACATGGTTACTAATAGTTTTTCAGGTTTTTTATTATTCATTCACAACTGGTGTTTTTTAATAATGGCTTTTAGAAGACAGTACATAATTATAATAAACAGAATGAAAGTGTAAACTTATTGACCATGAATGTAAGTGTTACCCATAGATTACCATAAAACTTAGGAATCAGGTTTTGCTGGCCAATATCGTGATTTGTAAGAAATTAAAAATTCCACTACTGAATAAAATTAATTAGAACTCTGTGATGTTCAAAATCCGTCAAAAATCAATGGAAACTCGATTATAACTAAACTTATTTAATTACATATCTGGTTGTATTCTGTGACTAAATAAATCTTGTTTGCATTATAAGCCATTTCGCTCGACTTTGATTTCATGCGTTTGCTAAACATTTTGCGTTTGGGAGAAATGGGACTATACCTTCTGTTTGTGTACACCTTGTTGTTATGTGCAGTGAGATGTAATAATTTTATACTGTAACGTAGAAGTAATTAGACGACTGTTTAGCTAGATCTGACTGTAGACATTGTTCGGTTATTTATTCATATAATTACGTGTCAGATTATGCTGAAAGACTTTTAGTTTCTATGTTGGAAGATATGTTGTTTGTATGTTAGTTTCGTATTATGTGATTTGTATGGCACTCCACTGAATTTGAATAATATGTTAATATGGAGAAAGCAAAGCATAGGTTGTATTTACAGTACATATTCATAAATTAACTATTGTTATCGTGCTTTCGAAAAGTTTATTACCTGCAGCGGTGTATTGAATAGTTTATGTGGGTACCCGTTTATGTTAGTGAAACTAAATTATAGCAGCCGTAGTATACTTACGAAGGTCTAAGGTAATTTACTTATTTAAAGACAATTGGACGTTAGGTTAAGGTGGAAACATAGCGAGTAGAAGAGACATACAAGAATCTCTTCTATTCGCTAGGTGGAAGTAACGATAATAGTCATTGACAGGTATGAAGTATAATTACGGATAATCCTTCATTTGTAATATAATGCAGACTCATTATCAAAAATTAATTTCAATATGGATGTGATTCTTCGTTGTGTGTTGATGACATTATCCATAATATGCTAGAATTACTCGATTGTACGTTAAAATATCTTCCGTTACAGTAAAACGTTACCAAGGTTTCCTGTTTACTTTTTATTTCCGTTTTAATGTCTGAATTAATAATTCCAACTTTCACATCAGCATATATAAATGTAAGACTTTTTTTCGGGCCTGCATATGCTGTAAACACAACACAATGTCTAGACTAAGCTTGGAGGTTGGTAGCTGTAAAGATACCACTAATTTAATGTATGTGGATTTAACCAGTATAAGAGTGCGTTATAAATGTACTGAAAGTAACGGCATAGTCAAATATTGTTATACAACGTACAGGACAAGTTCAAGACTAAATGTAATATTATTATAGCTTGCATAACCCACACCTGTGCAAACATAACCTCACCTTGCCTGCATAACTGACTACTACCATAAGGTGACTAATAACTATAAATATGAAATAATAAAACATACAGATATCCAACAGAATATGGAAAATTGCTGTTAGTGGCATTTATGAAAAGTATCAGTAGATTAATATATTTTTAGGCATGTGAATAAGTAAATATGTGATGATTTCTCAAAACTATGTTTTTGTGATAATGCTTTCACAACGATTCAATGCACTTTAAAAAATGAATTGTAGTTACTCAGGTTAACGACAATTTGAAATAACAAATGAATTTATTACAGTTCTTACAAATGAAAACAAGAAAATGATGCTCACTATATTATTATTGAAACGATTTATTATATAATTTGTATTGAACTGAACTAAAGTAAATAAAACTTTTTGTAGACTTCCAAAACAAAATAAAACTTTCAGATTCTGAACACTTTTTGTTTAGACTTATTGTCAGTATATGTTTTATGTATGTAATGAATAGGCCTACCCATTTTACTTAAGTCATTGTGTTTAATGTAGCCTAAAGGCAGCGCAGTTCAGCTTGAACAGTAACAGTAACGGAGCCATGTTATGTTGTGCATGAAATAGCTTTGTGGCGGAGGCGGCATAAAGTAATTTTTATAGTTTCTTGTAAGAAATTTATTTTCAAAACGGATTGTATATAATATTTCTGGTTTGGTCAGTACTGTATTGTATTAAGCCAATACTTGACATTAGATACTATTAAAATACACAAAGTAAACTAAAAATCGATTACATAAATGTGTATGTCAACCAACTACTGAATATTATTAATTGGCCATGCACAGCCATTTATTATAAACAAACAGTTCAACATAAACATAATATGATTGCAAGGTGGATATCCCTATTTTCACTATGTTAAATTCTGAAAATTGAGATGCATTTTTCAAAGAAATAAAGTATAAAATATAATTTTGTTTTTAATCCTACAATATCTTTCATATAACATCAGTATTGACACTTGGGAATGCACAAGAAATTCAGATTTGGTGCACTTTCACTTTGCCATTCATAGCTGATGTTAAGATGTCCTTCCCATACCAACAAAATATCGGTATGGAGAACCATACATGACTTCCATGTTCTAAGATTTATATTTAAAATCATATTCGAAATGAAATATTTCCATAGAAACTACGTCTTTCTACTTATTGCTCTTCAGCATTAACCACAGTACTGTGATCACTAACGTATACCAGCTCACGTTTTCGCACTTGATTTTTACTGATGATGGCAGTCGATGCCACTGCTGAAAAGTCTGGTTTTGCAGAAAACATTGGACTATGGCTAAACAGCCCGGGAAGCAATTTTAACAAAAAACTACTTCTTTGTTGCTGATAACGTAGTACACATACAAAAAATTCTCCCTTCCACCTTCAACTATAATTTTTAATAATAGAAAATTACCCCCACCCTGTTCACCTAACTTCTTCATTTATAGACATTTCATCTACGTTTCTACAGTGGATTACTATGAGCTTCTTATCAGGATACTTTATTTATAAAAATTAAGTACTTTACTCTTGTTAAATCATAAAATGTTTCAGGTAAACTACCCCTTTCTCTTAACCGATCTTCTCCAAAATCAACAGACCTTCCGTCCTCTACAATTCAGGGAAGCATGCAAAAAAATATTTGATTCTGTGTGAATGTGCGGCAGTTATCGTTCGTCATGGAAACATTTCTCTTGTTACAACATAAAATGTTGCGGGTAAACTACCCCTTTCCCTTAACCGATCTTCACCAAAATCAATAGACCTTGAGCTCTCTGCAACTCAGGAAAGGGTGCAAAAAATTATTTTAATTCTCATTGAATTTTCGGCAGTTATCGTTCGTCATAAAAAAATTACCCTTTTTAAAACATAAAACGTTGCTGATAAACTACCCCTTCCCTTGACTGATCTTCAACAAAATCAACAGACCTTGAGTTCTCTTTAGTTCAAAAAGGTATGCAAAAACCTAGTTGATTCTGTTTGAATTTACGGCAGTTATCGTTCGTCATATAAAAAATTATCCTTGTTAAAACATAAAATGTTGCTGGTAAACTACCCCTTTCCCTTAACCGATCTTCACCAACACCAACAGGTATTGAGAACTCTAAAATACAGGGCTGTATGCAAAACATCATTTGATTCTGTTTGAATTTGCAGCTGTTATCGTTTACTATAGAAAAAAATTACCCTTGATAAAAAACCGTTGCAGGTAAACTACCCCTTTCCCTTAACCGATCTTCACCAAAAACGACAGGTCTTGGGTACGCTACAATTCAGGCTTGTATGCAAACAATTATTTGATTCTGTTTGAATTTGCGGCTGTTATCGTTTGCCATAGAAAACGCCCTTGATAAAACATAAAACGTTGGTGGTAAACTACCCTATTCCATTAACCGATCTTCACCAAAACCAATAGGTCTTGAGAACTCTACAATTCAGGGCTGTATGCAAAACATTAGTTGATTCTCTTTGAATTTACGGCAGTTATCGGTCGTCATATAAAAAATACCCTTGTTAAAACATAAAACGTTGCAGGTAAACCACCCCTTTCCCTTAACCGATCTTCAACAAAATCAACAGACCTTGAGTTCTGTATAATTCAAAAAGGTATGCAGAAGAGTAGTTGATTCTGTTTTAATGTACGTCAGTTATCGTTCGTAAAAAAAAAATTACCTTTGATAAAACATAAAATGTTCCTGGTAAACAACCCTATTCCCTTAACCGATCTTCACCAAAACCAACAGGTCTTGAGAACTCAACAAAACAGGGCTGTATGCAAAAACGTATTTGATTCTGTTTGAATTTGCGGCTCTTATCGTTTGCCATAGAAAATACCCTTTAAAAACATAAAACGTTGCAGGTAAACTACCCCTTTCCATTAACCGATCTTCACCAACACCAATAGGTATTGAGAACTCTACAATACAGGGCTGTATGCAAAACATCATTTGATTCTGTTTGAATTTGCGGCTGTTATCGTTTACCATAGAAAAAAATTACCCTTGATAAAAAACCGTTGCAGGTAAACTACCCCTTTCCTTTAACCGATCTTCACCAAAAACAATAGGTCTTTAGCACTCAAGAAATCAGGGCTGTATGCAAAAACTTATTTGATTCTGTTCGAATTTGCGGCTCTTATCGTTTGCCATAGAAAATGCCCTTTTAAAACATAAAATGTTGCAGGTAAACTACTCCTTTTCCTTAACCGATCTTCACCAAAAACAAAAGTTCTTGAGAACTCTACAATTCAGGGCAGTATGCAAAACATTATTTGATTATGTTTGAATTTGCGGCTGTTATCGTTTGCCATAGAAAATACCCTTGTTAAAACATAAAACGTTGCAGGTAAACTGTCCCTTTCCCTTAACCGGTCTTTACCAAAATCAACAGATCTTGAGAACTCTACAATTTAGGGCTGTATGCGAAACATTATTTGATTCTGTTTGAATTTGCGGCTGTTATCGTTTGCCAAACAAACAAAATTACCCTTGATAAAAAAAACTGTTGCAGGTAAACTACCCCTTTCCCTCAACCGATCTTCACCAAAAACAATAGGCCACGAGTACTCTACAAATCAGGGCTGTATGCAAAAAATTATTTGATTCTGTTTGAATTTGTGGCTGTTATCGTTTGGCATAGAAAAAAAATCTACAGACAGACTCACACACAGACACTTTTCAAAATATCGGTATGGAGAACCATACATGACTTCCATGTTCTAAGATTAATATTTAAAATCATATTCGAAATAAAATATTTCCATAGAAACTACGCCTTTCTACTTATTGCTACAGCATTAACCACAGTACTGTGGTCACTAACGTATACCACCTCACGTTTTCGCACTCGATTTTCACCGATGATGGCAGTCGATGGCACTGCCGAAAAGTCTGATTTTGCAGAAAACATTGGACTACTGCTAAAGACCCCGGGAAGCAATTTTAACAAAAAACTACTTCTTTGTTGCCGATAACGTAGTACACATAAAAAATTCTCCCCTCTACCTTCAACTATAATTTTTAATAATAGAAAATTACCCCCACCCCGTTCAACTAGCATCTTCATTTATAGATATTTCATCTACGTTTCTACAGTGGATTACTATGAGCTTCTTATCAGGATACTTTATTTATAAAAATTAAGTACAGTACTTTACTCTAGTTTAATCATAAAATGTTTCAGGTAAACTACCCCTTTCTCTTAACCGATCTTCTCCAAAATCAACAGACCTTCCGTCCTCTACAATTCAGGGAAGCATGCAAAAAAATATTTGATTCTGTTTGAATGTGCGGCAGTTATCGTTCGTCATGGAAACATTTCTCTTGTTACAACATAAAATGTTGCAGGTAAACTACCCCTTTCCCTTAACTGATCTTCACGAAAATCAATAGACCTTGAGCTCTCTGCAACTCAGGGGGTGCAAAAAATTATTTGATTCTCATTGAATTTTCGGCAGTTATCGTTCGTCATAAAAAAATTACCCTTTTTAAAACATAAAACGTTGCTGATAAACTACCCCTTCCCTTAACCAATCTTCAACAAAATCAACAGACCTTGAGTTCTCTTTAGTTCAAAAAGGTATGCAAAAACCTAGTTGATTCTGTTTGAATTTACGGCAGTTATCGTTCGTCATATAAAAAAATTACCCTTGTTAAAACATAAAATGTTGCCGGTAAACTACCCCTTTCCCTTAACCGATCTTCATCAACACCAATACGTATTGAGAACTCTACAATATAGGGCTGTATGCAAAACATCATTTGATTCTGTTTGAATTTGCGGCTGTTATCGTTCACTATAGAAAAAAATTACCCTTGATAAAAAACCGTTGCAGGTAAACTACCCCTTTCCCTTAACCGATCGTCACCAAAAACGACAGGTCTTAGGTACTCTACAATTCAGGCCTGTATGCAAACAATTATTTGATTCTGTTTGAATTTGCGGCTGTTATCGTTTGCCATAGAAAACACCCTTGATAAAACATAAAACGTTGCTGGTAAACTACCCTATTCCATTAACCGATCTTCACCAAAAACAATAGGTCTAGAGAACTCTACAATTCAGGGCTGTATGCAAAACATTAGTTGATTCTCTTTGAATTTACGGCAGTTATCGTTCGTCATAGAAAAAATACTTGTTAAAACATAAAACGTTGTAGGTAAACTACCCATTTCCCTTACCCGATCTTCAACAAAATCAACAGACCTTGAGATCTGTATAATTCAAAAAGGTATGCAGAAGAGTAGTTGATTCTGTTTTAATGTACGGCAGTTATCGTTCGTCATAAAAAAAATTACCCTTGATAAAACATAAAATGTTGCTGGTAAACAACCCTATTCCCTTAACCGATCTTCACCAAAACCAACAGGTCTTGAGAACTCTACATTTCAGGGCAGTATGCAAAATATTATATGATTCTGTTTGAATTTGCGGCTGTTATCGTTTTCCATAGAAAATACCCTTGATAAAAAAAAACGTGTCTGGTAAACTACCCCTTTCCCTTAACCGATCTTCACCAAAAACTACAGGTCTTAGGTACTCTACAATTCAGGCCTGTATGCAAACAATTATTTGATTCTGTTTGAATTTGCGGCTATTATCGTTTGCCATAGAAAACACCCTTGATAAAACATAAAACGTTGCTGGTAAACTACCCTATTCCATTAACCGATCTTCACCAAAAACAATAGGTCTTGAGAACTCTACAATTCAGGGCTGTATGCAAAACATTAGTTGATTCTCTTTGAATTTACGGCAGTTATCGTTCGTCATAGAAAAAATACCCTTGTTAAAACATAAAACGTTGCTGGTAAACTACCCCTTTCCCTTACCCGATCTTCAACAAAATCAACAGACCTTGAGATCTGTATAATTCAAAAAGGTATGCAGAAGAGTAGTTGATTCTGTTTTAATGTACGGCAGTTATCGTTCGTCATAAAAAAAATTACCCTTGATAAAACATAAAATGTTGCTGGTAAACAACCCTATTCCCTTAACCGATCGTCACCAAAACCAACAGGTCTTGAGAACTCTACATTTCAGGGCAGTATGCAAAATATTATATGATTCTGTTTGAATTTGCGGCTGTTATCGTTTGCCATAGAAAATACCCTTGATAAAACAAAAAACGTGTCTGGTAAACTACCCCTTTCCCTTAACCGATCTTCACCAAAAACAATAGGTCTTTAGTACTCAACAAAACAGGGCTGTATGCAAATACGTGTTTGATTCTGTTTGAATTTGCGGCTCTTATCGTTTGCCATAGAAAATACCCTTTTAAAACATAAAATGTTGCAGGTAAACTACCCCTTTCCCTTAACCGATCTTCACCAACACCAACAGGTATTAAGAACTCTACAATACAGGGCTGTATGCAAAACATCATTTGATTCTGTTTGAATTTGCGGCTGTTATCGTTTACCATAGAAAAAAATTACCCTTGATAAAAAACCGTTGCCGGTAAACTACCCCTTTCCCTTAACCGATCTTCACCAAAAACGATAGGTCTTGAGAACTCTACAATTCAGGGTTGTATGTAAAATATTATATGATTTTGTTTGAATTTGCGGCTGTTATCGTTTGCCATACAAAATACCCTTGATAAAACAAAAAACGTGGCTGGTAAACTACCCCTTTCCCTCAAACGATCTTCACCAAAAACAATAGGTCTTTAGCACTCAAGAAATCAGCGCTGTATGCAAAAACTTATTTGATTCTGTTTCAATTTGCGGCTCTTATCGTTTGCCATAGAAAATACCCTTTTAAAACATAAAACGTTGCAGGTAAACTACCCCTTTTCCTTAACCGATCTTCACCAAAACCAAAAGGTCTTGAGAACTCTACAATTCAGGACAGTATGCAAAACATTATTTGATTATGTTTGAATTTGCGGCTGTTATCGTTTGCCATAGGAAATACCCTTGTTAAAACCTAAAACGTTGCAGGTAAACTACCCCTTTCCCTTAACCGATCTGTACTAAAATCAACAGCTCTTGAGAATTCTACAATTCAGGGCTGTATTCGAAACATTATTTGATTCTGTTTGAATTTGCGGCTGTTATCGTTTGCCAAACAAACAAAATTACCCTTCATAAAAAAAACCGTTGCTGGTAAACTACCCCTTTCCCTTAACCGATCTTCGCCAAAAACAATAGGTCGTGAGTACTCTACGAATCAGGGCTGTATGCAAAAAATTATTTGATTCTGTTTGAATTTGCGGCTGTTATCGTTTACCATAGAAAAAAATTACCCTTGATAAAAAACCGTTGCAGGTAAACTACCCCTTTCCTTTAACCGATCTTCACCAAAAACAATAGGTCTTTAGCACTCAAGAAATCAGGGCTGTATGCAAAAACTTATTTGATTCTGTTCGAATTTGCGGCTCTTATTGTTTGCCATAGAAAATGCCCTTTTAAAACATAAAATGTTGCAGGTAAACTACTCCTTTTCCTTAACCGATCTTCACCAAAAACAAAAGTTCTTGAGAACTCTACAATTCAGGGCAGTATGCAAAACATTATTTGATTATGTTTGAATTTGCGGCTGTTATCGTTTGCCATAGAAAATACCCTTGTTAAAACATAAAACGTTGCAGGTAAACTGTCCCTTTCCCTTAACCGGTCTTTACCAAAATCAACAGATCTTGAGAACTCTACAATTTAGGGCTGTATGCGAAACATTATTTGATTCTGTTTGAATTTGCGGCTGTTATCGTTTGCCAAACAAACAAAATTACCCTTGATAAAAAAAACTGTTGCAGGTAAACTACCCCTTTCCCTCAACCGATCTTCACCAAAAACAATAGGCCACGAGTACTCTACAAATCAGGGCTGTATGCAAAAAATTATTTGATTCTGTTTGAATTTGTGGCTGTTATCGTTTGGCATAGAAAAAAAATCTACAGACAGACTCACACACAGACACTTTTCAAAATATCGGTATGGAGAACCATACATGACTTCCATGTTCTAAGATTAATATTTAAAATCATATTCGAAATAAAATATTTCCATAGAAACTACGCCTTTCTACTTATTGCTACAGCATTAACCACAGTACTGTGGTCACTAACGTATACCACCTCACGTTTTCGCACTCGATTTTCACCGATGATGGCAGTCGATGGCACTGCCGAAAAGTCTGATTTTGCAGAAAACATTGGACTACTGCTAAAGACCCCGGGAAGCAATTTTAACAAAAAACTACTTCTTTGTTGCCGATAACGTAGTACACATAAAAAATTCTCCCCTCTACCTTCAACTATAATTTTTAATAATAGAAAATTACCCCCACCCCGTTCAACTAGCATCTTCATTTATAGATATTTCATCTACGTTTCTACAGTGGATTACTATGAGCTTCTTATCAGGATACTTTATTTATAAAAATTAAGTACAGTACTTTACTCTAGTTTAATCATAAAATGTTTCAGGTAAACTACCCCTTTCTCTTAACCGATCTTCTCCAAAATCAACAGACCTTCCGTCCTCTACAATTCAGGGAAGCATGCAAAAAAATATTTGATTCTGTTTGAATGTGCGGCAGTTATCGTTCGTCATGGAAACATTTCTCTTGTTACAACATAAAATGTTGCAGGTAAACTACCCCTTTCCCTTAACTGATCTTCACGAAAATCAATAGACCTTGAGCTCTCTGCAACTCAGGGGGTGCAAAAAATTATTTGATTCTCATTGAATTTTCGGCAGTTATCGTTCGTCATAAAAAAATTACCCTTTTTAAAACATAAAACGTTGCTGATAAACTACCCCTTCCCTTAACCAATCTTCAACAAAATCAACAGACCTTGAGTTCTCTTTAGTTCAAAAAGGTATGCAAAAACCTAGTTGATTCTGTTTGAATTTACGGCAGTTATCGTTCGTCATATAAAAAAATTACCCTTGTTAAAACATAAAATGTTGCCGGTAAACTACCCCTTTCCCTTAACCGATCTTCATCAACACCAATACGTATTGAGAACTCTACAATATAGGGCTGTATGCAAAACATCATTTGATTCTGTTTGAATTTGCGGCTGTTATCGTTCACTATAGAAAAAAATTACCCTTGATAAAAAACCGTTGCAGGTAAACTACCCCTTTCCCTTAACCGATCGTCACCAAAAACGACAGGTCTTAGGTACTCTACAATTCAGGCCTGTATGCAAACAATTATTTGATTCTGTTTGAATTTGCGGCTGTTATCGTTTGCCATAGAAAACACCCTTGATAAAACATAAAACGTTGCTGGTAAACTACCCTATTCCATTAACCGATCTTCACCAAAAACAATAGGTCTAGAGAACTCTACAATTCAGGGCTGTATGCAAAACATTAGTTGATTCTCTTTGAATTTACGGCAGTTATCGTTCGTCATAGAAAAAATACTTGTTAAAACATAAAACGTTGTAGGTAAACTACCCATTTCCCTTACCCGATCTTCAACAAAATCAACAGACCTTGAGATCTGTATAATTCAAAAAGGTATGCAGAAGAGTAGTTGATTCTGTTTTAATGTACGGCAGTTATCGTTCGTCATAAAAAAAATTACCCTTGATAAAACATAAAATGTTGCTGGTAAACAACCCTATTCCCTTAACCGATCTTCACCAAAACCAACAGGTCTTGAGAACTCTACATTTCAGGGCAGTATGCAAAATATTATATGATTCTGTTTGAATTTGCGGCTGTTATCGTTTTCCATAGAAAATACCCTTGATAAAAAAAAACGTGTCTGGTAAACTACCCCTTTCCCTTAACCGATCTTCACCAAAAACTACAGGTCTTAGGTACTCTACAATTCAGGCCTGTATGCAAACAATTATTTGATTCTGTTTGAATTTGCGGCTATTATCGTTTGCCATAGAAAACACCCTTGATAAAACATAAAACGTTGCTGGTAAACTACCCTATTCCATTAACCGATCTTCACCAAAAACAATAGGTCTTGAGAACTCTACAATTCAGGGCTGTATGCAAAACATTAGTTGATTCTCTTTGAATTTACGGCAGTTATCGTTCGTCATAGAAAAAATACCCTTGTTAAAACATAAAACGTTGCTGGTAAACTACCCCTTTCCCTTACCCGATCTTCAACAAAATCAACAGACCTTGAGATCTGTATAATTCAAAAAGGTATGCAGAAGAGTAGTTGATTCTGTTTTAATGTACGGCAGTTATCGTTCGTCATAAAAAAAATTACCCTTGATAAAACATAAAATGTTGCTGGTAAACAACCCTATTCCCTTAACCGATCGTCACCAAAACCAACAGGTCTTGAGAACTCTACATTTCAGGGCAGTATGCAAAATATTATATGATTCTGTTTGAATTTGCGGCTGTTATCGTTTGCCATAGAAAATACCCTTGATAAAACAAAAAACGTGTCTGGTAAACTACCCCTTTCCCTTAACCGATCTTCACCAAAAACAATAGGTCTTTAGTACTCAACAAAACAGGGCTGTATGCAAATACGTGTTTGATTCTGTTTGAATTTGCGGCTCTTATCGTTTGCCATAGAAAATACCCTTTTAAAACATAAAATGTTGCAGGTAAACTACCCCTTTCCCTTAACCGATCTTCACCAACACCAACAGGTATTAAGAACTCTACAATACAGGGCTGTATGCAAAACATCATTTGATTCTGTTTGAATTTGCGGCTGTTATCGTTTACCATAGAAAAAAATTACCCTTGATAAAAAACCGTTGCCGGTAAACTACCCCTTTCCCTTAACCGATCTTCACCAAAAACGATAGGTCTTGAGAACTCTACAATTCAGGGTTGTATGTAAAATATTATATGATTTTGTTTGAATTTGCGGCTGTTATCGTTTGCCATACAAAATACCCTTGATAAAACAAAAAACGTGGCTGGTAAACTACCCCTTTCCCTCAAACGATCTTCACCAAAAACAATAGGTCTTTAGCACTCAAGAAATCAGCGCTGTATGCAAAAACTTATTTGATTCTGTTTCAATTTGCGGCTCTTATCGTTTGCCATAGAAAATACCCTTTTAAAACATAAAACGTTGCAGGTAAACTACCCCTTTTCCTTAACCGATCTTCACCAAAACCAAAAGGTCTTGAGAACTCTACAATTCAGGACAGTATGCAAAACATTATTTGATTATGTTTGAATTTGCGGCTGTTATCGTTTGCCATAGGAAATACCCTTGTTAAAACCTAAAACGTTGCAGGTAAACTACCCCTTTCCCTTAACCGATCTGTACTAAAATCAACAGCTCTTGAGAATTCTACAATTCAGGGCTGTATTCGAAACATTATTTGATTCTGTTTGAATTTGCGGCTGTTATCGTTTGCCAAACAAACAAAATTACCCTTCATAAAAAAAACCGTTGCTGGTAAACTACCCCTTTCCCTTAACCGATCTTCGCCAAAAACAATAGGTCGTGAGTACTCTACGAATCAGGGCTGTATGCAAAAAATTATTTGATTCTGTTTGAATTTGCGGCTGTTATCGTTTGCCATAGAAAAAAATCTACAGACACACAGACAGACACACACACAGACACTTTTCGAAAAACGACTTTTTTCATGTTTTGAGTGTAGTTTAGTTTTGAGTGATTATTGTAGTACAATCAGAATCTGCAATAATCTCGAACACGATTTTTTTTGCCATCACCATACTTCCATTTCCTTAAGGAACATGGAAGTAAAATATCGGTATGGAGAACCATACACGACTTCCATATTCTAAGATTTATATTTAAAATCATTTTCAGCCAAACAGCCAGGCTGTGTCTTACCTGCCTTTTTATTGCTGTATTAAATGAAAAATATTATATTACATTAAAATGAAAAAATTATAATTTTATTGCCTGGCAACAAAATTATTTTATTTTTAACAATTACCATTGTTTCAAAAAGTTTAAATACATTTTCAAGTACTTTACTCTTGTTAAAACGTAAAAGGTTGCAGGTAAACTACCCCTTCCCCTTAACCGATCTTCACCAAAATCGAAAGTCATTGAGACCTCTACAATTCAGGGACGTATGCAAAAAATTATTTGATTCTGTTTGAATTTGCGGCTGTTATCGTTTGCCATAGAAAATACGCTTGATAAAAAAAACGTTGCAGGTAAACTACCCCTTCCCCTTAACCGATCTTCACCAAAAACAATAGGTCTTGAGTACTCTACAAATCAGGGCTGTATGCAAATAATCTTTTGATTCTGTTTGAATTTGCGGCTGTTATCGTTTGCCATAGGAAATACCCTTGTTAAAACATAAAACGTTACAGGTAAACTACCCCTTTCCCTTAACCGATCTTCACCAAAAACAACAGGTCTTGAGTACTCTACAAATCAGGGCTGTATGCAAAACATTATTTGATTCTGTTTGAATTTGCGGCTGTTATCGTTTGCCATAGAAAATACCCTTGTTAAAAAAACGTTGCAGGTAAACTACCCCTTTCCCTCAACCGAACTTCACCAAAAACAATAGGTCTTGAGAACTCTACAATTTAGGGCTGTATGCAAATAATCTTTTGATTCTGTTTGAATTTGCGGCTGTTATCGTTTGCCATAGGAAATACCCTTGTTAAAACATAAAACGTTACAGGTAAACTACCCCTTTCCCTTAACCGATCTTCACCAAAATCAACAGATCTTGAGAACTCTACAATTCAGGGCTGTATGCGAAACATTATTTGATTCTGTTTGAATTTGCGGCTGTTATCGTTTGCCAAACAAACAAAATTACCCTTGCTAAAAAAACGTTGCAGGTAAACTACCCCTTTCCCTCAACCGAACTTCACCAAAAACAATAGGTCTTGAGAACTCTACAATTTAGGGCTGTATGCAAATAATCTTTTGATTCTGTTTGAATTTGCGGCTGTTATCGTTTGCCATAGGAAATACCCTTGTTAAAAAAACGTTGCAGGTAAACTACCCCTTTCCCTCAACCGAACTTCACCAAAAACAATAGGTCTTGAGAACTCTACAATTTAGGGCTGTATGCAAATAATCTTTTGATTCTGTTTGAATTTGCGGCTGTTATCGTTTGCCATAGGAAATACCCTTGTTAAAACATAAAACGTTACAGGTAAACTACCCCTTTCCCTCAACCGATCTTCACCAAAAACAATAGGTCGCGAGTACTCTGCAAATCAGGGCTGCATGCAAAAAATTATTTGGTTCTGTTTGAATTTGCGGCAGTTATCGTTTGCCATAGAAAAAAAATCTACAGACACACAGACACTTTTCGGAAAACGACTTTTTTTCATGTTTTGAGTGTAGTAGAATCAGAATCTGCAATAATCTCGAACACGATTTTTTTTGCCATCACCATACTCCATTCCTTAAGGAATATGGAAGTAAAATGACTTTTTTTCATGTTTTGAGTGTAGTACAATCATATTCTGCAATAATCTCGAACACGATTTTTTTTGCCATCACCATACTTCCATTTCCTTAAGGAACATGGAAGTAATAAATGTTGCCAATTCTTATCAGCTTACACAAATGTCTCTTTTCAGTGATATAAC
The DNA here is from genome assembly GCA_034769895.1 of Magicicada septendecula. NCBI lineage: Eukaryota > Metazoa > Arthropoda > Insecta > Hemiptera > Cicadidae > Magicicada > Magicicada septendecula. The sequence goes on from CM068369.1 coordinate 383,033,805, forward strand.
ACATCACGTTTTGGATCTGTTAGCTGTTTTTATATTTTGTTTGTTTTAGTAATGTGTTATTGGGCTGTCAGAAATTATATCAGCGACATGAATATCATTAATGTTACCCTTCATGTTACTGGAAAACTCTTCAAAGTGGTTTCAGCGGATCGTGAAGTCAATCAGTCCCAGTTCTCCTTTTTATATGCAGTTTACTAACTATGAAATATTGTTCCATTGTCCATTATGGTATTTCAAGTCATTACAAATTATAATTTCTACACGATTTCTAATATTAGTTGTCAAAGATTTTCTGTTTAAGACCAGATTAAATTTACTGCACCCTGAAAGCTATAGCCTAAATAAGATAAAACGAGTCTTCAGACTAGATAAAGCAGAACAAATATTTCAACTCTTTAAATCTGTCAAATGCTTCAAACTTCCATTGTAAACAACAGTTTGCTAGTATAATGAAGAAATTTGTGTTAGTGGTTGAAATCACAATCAGAATGATCACAGTTGCACACCACTATGTAAAAATTATCCCAATTAGCGCTTTCAAGCTTCACAGCCCATCGTCAGATTGGAATAGACACAAAATAAGTGGAAACAACCCCTTCACCCCTCTCCCCCACCATGCTCACACACAACAAGCTATAATATAAATGACCCTTCCCCACCCCCTAAACCCTGTCCCACCATCTGTGGAGTTACATATTTTTTCTAGCAAATTCCTTGTGTTTCAGTGTTGTGTGTGTGTGTGTGTGTGTGTGTGTGTGTGTGTGTGTGTGTGTGTGTGTGTGTGTGTGTGTGTGTGTGTGTGTGTGTGTGTGTGTGTGTGCATCCTTTTAAACTACCCACTTCCTCTCCACACACGTGGGTCAGTCAACACCCTTATTTTAAAACATCCAAATAGTACTATGCAAAATAATTCTTAATATTATCTATCTGTCCTCTATCATTTACTTCTTAATCATGTTATAAAATATTTCTTCATTATCAAATTTAATTTTAATATTAATTAAATTGTCTAACCCTTTTTCTCTCTCTTTCAATATTTCTATTTGAAATATTGAAAGAGAGAGGAGTTAGAAATCCTCTAATAGAGAGGAGTTAGAAATATTGAAAGAGAGAGAAAAAGGGTTAGACAATTTAATTAATATTAAAATTAAATTTGATAATGAAGAAATATTTTATAACATGATTAAGAAGTAAATGATAGAGGACAGATAGATAATATTAAGAATTATTTTGCATAGTACTATTTGGATGTTTTAAAATAAGGGTGTTGACTGACCCACGTGTGTGGAGAGGAAGTGGGTAGTTTAAAAGGATGCACACACACACACACACACACACACACACACACACACACACACACACACACACACACACACACACACACACACACACACACACACACTGAAACACAAGGAATTTGCTAGAAAAAATATGTAACTCCACAGATGGTGGGACAGGGTTTAGGGGGTGGGGAAGGGTCATTTATATTATAGCTTGTTGTGTGTGAGCATGGTGGGGGAGAGGGGTGAAGGGGTTGTTTCCACTTATTTTGTGTCTATTCCAATCTGACGATGGGCTGTGAAGCTTGAAAGCGCTAATTGGGATAATTTTTACATAGTGGTGTGCAACTGTGATCATTCTGATTGAGTTTGCTAGTAGTATTGCAGTGTATTCCCACAGCTGTCGATTTGGAAGTTATGTGAAACAGAGTATACTGTATAACTTCTGCAAACATTTTGACTGAGGTTTCATAAAAATTTTAGCATTCAATTGATAAGCAATTGTTGTTTCCTTCTCAAAATATTTCTAAAATTATGTCAAAAGTCTTGTAGTGCTGCGATATCCCCCAGGGGCTCAACCATCTTAGTTTGTCTTTCTTTCGTTTATCATATAGGGTGAGTACGTTGACTGGCGACCACGGGTCCTGAGCTAAGAGTATGGACAGTAGTATCCAACTCTTCCCCTCAAGATGTCAACACATTTGTTCTCAGTTTTATAAATGTTGTAAAGGTACAGATTATTTAGCAGTGAGAATCGCTGTGGTTCATCTTTACAACATGACCTACACATTATTGAAGTACTCTTGTATGTTAATTTTGTCAAGAGTCTCATTGTATAAAAACACTTTTTCATTTGATGATTGTGTGATTGATGTTTATTTTACCTTGATATTGACAAGGCCAAACTCAGCCTCAGGTATGACAAAGAATTGATTATTCGACATCCTCTTAACTTGAAATGACTATTTTAGTCTATTCTAATTATTAAAAACATTTTTATTTTCTCGTTGGAACTATTCATTAGTTGTATGTTCCTCGACCCTCTTATAGGTCACTCTCAATTTTCTGATCGTGCTTTTTATTTTGTTAAGATGTGTCAAGAGTGATTTTGAGTATATTAAAATTATTTGCATATAAAAAGAAATCGAGTTTCTCACAGTTCGAAATGGAAAATTTCCCAACATCTATTTAAGTGAAGAGTGTATGGTAATCATTCTTTTGTTGTTGCAAGGTAACCACCAATATTCTGATTTGATGATTTTCAAGGATTTGTACCGCGCGTGGCAATCTAAGCTCTTATTGGCCGAAGCAAGGGAGTAGCCCAGTTACGTAACAGAGCCTTTTTGAAACTATAAAAGTTCTTGGAGGCCCAAGCCTTCATCATTTGGTCTATCTAATGATCTGGGGTGACACAGCCGTGTGTCCTGTAAATTTTCGCTTTCGTCTTCAACTACTGTGAATCTACAAGTTTTATAATTTTATAAGTCTAATTATGCAATTTCCACAAAGTTTAAATTAGTATAAAGTTTCGGTATGGTAAATCACACCAAACTATTCAGTACTACTCTTCAGTCTCAGCTCATATCACAGAATGGCACATCTAAACACAGAGGGAGGTAGGACTAAGGAATAATCAAAGTTGTAAACTTAACTCAAAGATAGAGACTATAAAATATTGTTCTATCAAGTTATTCGTTATATCAAATTTTTTATATCACTTTGTTTTATTAATTATCTCTGAAATAAAGAGAGAAACATAATAAGATTATTGACATCAGATGTAAATTTGTGACATCTGAAAGAAATTCTATCTTACCGTATTTGTATTTTATTATATTTTCAAACAAGTATATTGTATTTTATTATATTTTCAATTATATCTATGTATATTTTAAACAAGTACATTTATCTCTTAAAGGATTTAATTGAATTATTTGAATTAATAGTTTTATATTGATTTTATATATTTTTTATATATGGCTTTAATTCATTGATCTAGAGATCAAAATAACTTTTCATAAAGATTTTATATTAAGGTTAATTAATGTATTAATTGCTTGAGAATATTGATTGCTTATCTCACCTTTGTATGCACATAAAGTGTTAACGATTATTTGTTTGAATGGATGACGTTAAAGAAGTCAGTCCATATAGAAACATAAAATAAATTACTTTTCAAGTATAGATGTAAGAATGTATATAGCAAGTCACTGATTACCGCTTGAAACTTATAAAGAAATTTAACTTAATATATGTAACAGACAGAAACAGAAGTTACGAAGTTAATAAACACATGAACTAGTAATCTTAACTTGTTGTTCCATTTGTCTGTAACACCTACAAGCCACCACTTCTATCACTTAAAAAGGTATCATAGGATACTTGGTAGCCTCCTTACCGCTCGGGAGACGCTATCCACGACAGCCTTATAATTTCTGGTAAATAGGAATTTAAAAACAAAGTCTGTGTCAAAATAAGTAACATGGTATGACGAACTGATAAAAAAAATTGTGGACACATGTTTGTATGGCTTCAAAGAAAAGTGTACCTTTATTGGGAAAACATTTTCCAGGAATCATCAGTATAGTTAGCACTGTAGGTTGAATGCTCTTCTGTACGTTAGCTCATTCCAATTACATGTGCAGAAGTAATGTGACTTTTTCTCTACATAAGTGGTCTCGGTATCTCCTTTCAGCCAAGAACACTTTATTGTATTAAATGAAGTACCTTGCCCACACTGAGATAAGGCATCCTCATTGGTTAAACTGAGGTCTGGTAATGGGAAGACATAATTTATTAATAAAGACATGTGCATTTAATCTAAAAGTGTCCTTAATCAGATGTTATTCTTGTGCTAACTTGTGGGTGATGTAGATTTAGTCTTCATTGACTGCCGTGTTTTCATTTGTTTCAGGTGTTAACAAGATCAGTTTATCCATCATCTGACAAATGGAAGAGATCAAATTTGAGGACAAGGTATAAAGTTTAAAAATAAAAATATATTTTTTGCTGTTTACACGTATCGTATAACACATTCATTTCTTATATTAATAATAGTTTATTTATCATCATATTGATTTGTAATTAATTGCTGTACAGAATATGATTTATACATGTATTCTTTTGTGTAGGGTTCGCATTGACAATATGCATTTTCCATAACCTCCTAACTTTCAAGCAATTCTCTTCCTCCCTCGTCCAGTTTAGACTTGTAGTCTGTTTGTTAGTTGCAAAGTAGCTTTAAAACTTTTTTTTTTTTTGATCTGCCAGTCCTTTGTCTTTGTGTTGACCAATTATGTCAACATACTCGTACTATTCTATCATCACTCATTCTCTTGTGTTGTCCACTCTGGTAGTCCTGTCCTCTGCAAGTCTTCCTGGTATTCTCCTGAACTCCATACTTGTGACATCTCATTTCGCTGTTTTGACTTGTGTTGTCTCACTCCCAGTTTCTGCAGAATACATCAGTATTAGATGTATTATATGTCTTATGTTATACCTTGTATGTATTATTAGTATTATATGTCTATAAGTCAATATTAGACATGTAATTGATGTACATATTCAAACCTTTGTGTTTTGTCTCAAATGTTTGTTAGCCAGATAGAGCCAGGCACACAACTGACTATTCTATGAGTGATCATGACTTGCATTTCATTTTTTATCTGACCACCCGCTCCTGTGCCAAGTGGGGGGAGTCCAAAATTCACCATTTATTGCCCACTTTTAGTGTTGTAACCATTAGCTATACAATTGCTTCCTTCAGATTTTATGTACACTACCTACCCGTTCGTGGGGAGTGAGGTTAACCCTTCTTACTAAGCCACTGCTCTCAAGATTAGTTATAAACAAGTCAGTCAAGGACACGGTAGGCATGCTGCTTTTAATTGTATAATTAACAAACTATTAATGTAGAAAGTGTGTTAATAAGTTTACACTGCAGTAGACAGTAGATAATTAATTACATTTGACTTAATTAAATTGTTATCTTACTTTAACATCATTAAAATTCATATCACCTTATCATAACTAATTATCTTTAATGCATGCAACAATATATGAAGGAAATCCGTTTGAAACATGGCTTTTTGTAGATACTAGGGCAATTTGAAAAATTCATGGCCTAATAATAAGACTTACCAGTATTTTTTCGTTTTGGAATCACTTTTCATATTTCAGCATAGTCTCCATGTAGTTGAACACATTTGGTTTAGTGATGCTCCAGTGATTTTATCCCATTCAGATGTTTGATTGTTCTATATCTTCTGATAACCGTTTACTGCCGCTTTCAGTCATCTCCAGAAAAATCCCTCCCTCCCCAGGGAATTTCTGAGTTTTGGGAATAACTAAAATTAAATAGAGCTAAATCAGGCAAGTGAGTGTGATGTTGCAACAGATTGTATTTCAGCTCAGCGATTTTTTGCATTAAAAACAATGCTTGTCTGAGGTCTTCCATTATCCTACTACAAAATTACCTGTTTATATACTAAACCTGGCCCTTTTTTTACAAGTATTTTCATTTATTTGGTCTAAAAGGATAGAATATCACACTTTATTTTTTGCCACATCCATGATAGTCTCTTAACAACATTCTCTTAGCCACTCAGAAAATCAAGTCATACCTTTCCAACAGACAAAATTGACTTGCCTTTTTTTTATTTACATGACTGTAATTAACAATACTGCAGACCAACTGTTGTTTTACAGCTGTTCATGAGGCAAATGTGGTGCACCTGACGTGTCTGACATGTTTCTCAGACTCTTCATATCTTCTTCTTCTTTGACTCTTCCTGAACCACCTTCTTTATCTGTGAGAGCTTACAGCGTCCCAAAACCGAACAGTCAACCTGGGTACTCTAGTCTCTGCCTTCCTCTGCAGTACTTTCCACTCACTGGGCGCCCATCAGCAAAGTCATTACTGGGTCTCGACGAATAGTGACCCACCACACTGTCTCATCTTCACAAACCTCTCCATTCACCCATTATTTCCAGAACCTGTTCATTTTTGTTTTCTAATTACTTTGTCCATCCAGTATATTTTTAATATTCTCCTACAGCAGCAGTTTTCAAATGCTGTGGTTGTGTCTTTCACTTTTCCCGATTGTCTAGGTTTCACATGCAGCTTCTATAATAGCATGCTGCAAATATATAATTTGACGGATTTCTTCTTAATTTAGAATCCAGTATTTGACAGTAGCAAATTTGTTTCTCCATTTGGCCTGTGCTCTGATACTGATTCCTCTCAGTTATCTTTACCAGTTTTAACCTTCCGTCAGGCGCGGTCCCTTACAGCACGACAGCAGGGCGCGGTGTATCAAATTGATAATCATACTGATTGACTGCTATATATTTTATTTTTTAGCAATATTGCAAAATAGTATTTGATTTTTGATATTATAATGATATATTATCTGAAATATGTACGTGAATTGAAAAAAAAAAAATAGAAACCAATGTAACATTTGCAAACTGAAAGTAATATTTTATTTCTGACATTTTAATGAACATTTAATCTGACATGTATAAATTTACTGAAAAAATATTTATGAAACAGTTCAACATTCACAAAAACTAAGATATTACATGAATACATAACTTGAAATTTACAAATAGACAGAAAAAAGTACTTTGTAAAAAAATTTAGTTGTCACAAAAACTAAGAAAGTTGTATCATTCGTTACTCTCCTCATCAGAAACATGCTCTGATAAACCAGGAAGAATTTAGCACAATCAATGCAGTAGCTTTCTATATGTATCAAACAAACAGGTTTTTTGCATTTCACATAATTATACTTCGTTAATCGTCGCTTTGTTGTGCATGTCTGACACCTTTCTTTTTTCGCTCAATGTCATTGCTATCATCTTGGTTTTCTTCATTGCCTTCTGGTCTGCAACGTTTTAGACCATCTTGCAGATTTTTGTGTATTCTAGAAGTGTTTGTACCCCTTCAAATGATTTGGGGCAGAACTAATTCATGAGTTATAATGTCTTCAGAAACACTTTTATTCTAATAACATCATAACCATTTCCGAAATAAATAACTTGTGCGTTGATACCACTCATGTTTATCATTGCAAAAAATTTGATCATTGGCCAACAGCGTACATTTCTTGCTACATTATATGACGTAGGCCTACATAATTTGTCAGTAGTATCCACTCCCCCTTCGTTCTATTGTAAAATGTTGTCACAGACAGCTTCTGCTTATCTCCAGTATCAGTATCTATTGATTTATCCTCATGCAAACTAAATGCCAAAACAACACATTTTCCAGAAATACAAACATAAATTGTTTTAGACTGAAACAGTGAATCAATGTGAGTAGAAATATGAGAAATTGACTAATCAGAATGATTTAACAAGACAATTGTAAACCATTAAAAATATAACACACACAGGTGCAGTGTATCAAATTGAACAAACAGACACTATCTTCACTTTGCAATAGCTGTTGGCATACTAAATGCTGTTGACAGATAAAGGGTAGAAATATGTTAAGCTACTGAGAGACAGGTGATGCTGTCATCTGTTAGAGACAAATGGAACAAAGAGACAAATGGAACAAAAAAACGTAAGACGAGTATCAATCAGATCAGCCGCGCCCGATGGAAGGTTAATATTTACCTATTTTTGTTCCTGATTCTCCTCTGCCTCCTAATAATTTTTTATAATATTCAATAGTGTTCTCAATTTACCTTGTTTTCTGTAAGTAAAAACTATACCATCAGTAACTCTTAACTTTTAACATCAGTAACTCTTAACTCTTATACTCTCCATGAAATTTTATTATGGTCTTGAACATCTTTATGGTTTCCTTTACAGCCTCTTATAAAGCATTGTCGTTTAATGGTAATGAACTTGTATAAAAGTAAATTTTAATTCCTTGTTATTTGTAGGATGTTTTAACGGTCAGTGTAAAGAAAGAAGCAGATCCAGAAGAGGCTGAGACCGAACAGGTAATGTGCATAACCATTATTTAGCCCATAGCTAATGTGTTAGGTTGTTCCGTGTCATGTACCACTAGAGATTTGAATCACATTCGTTTGTAGATATGTAATTAAAAATCAACAGAATACACAAACTGTATCATAGTGTTGTATACATATAAACTACATGGGATTAAGTAAGTAAAATCGCACACTCGTGCGAGTGCGTGTGCGCACACACACCATGTAGGTACAGAGTATGGATATTTATTGCAAAAATTGATAGGTGATTCTATATATTTCATATTTAGTATCGATCACCTCTTTATATAGTACTCTATAAATCACTGAGAAGACAAAGTAAATTTTATAATTGTTCAATTTGCATGAATTATTTCCAGTTATAAATTCTGTCCTAAAAGGAGAACTGCATGTGAAAGAATAAATCATCAAAGAAGAGAATGAACAGTTTGTTGATCAGGTATTATACATAGTTATAAATTTGTTTATAGTACCAAGCATTTATTGTTATAATGAACAGCATTGTTGTATCATGGCACATCCATGATAATCTCTAACAACATTCTCTTAGCCACTCAGAAAATCAAGTCATACCTTTCCAACAGACAAAATTGACTTTCCTTTTTTTTTGTGTACATGACTTTAATTAACAATACTGCAGACCAACGTGTTGCTTTACAGCTGTTCATGAGGCAAATGTGGTGTCACCTGATGTGTCTGCCATGTTTCTCAGACTCTTCGTATCTTCTTCTTCTTTGACTCTTCCTGAACCACCTTCTTTATCTGTGAGAGCTTACAGCATCCCACAACCGAACAGTCAACCTGGGTACTCTAGTCGCTGCCTTCCTCTGCAGTACTTCCCACTCACTGGGCGCCCATCAGCAAAGTCATTACTGGGTCTCAACCAATAGTGACCCACCACACTGTCTCATCTTCACAAACCTCTCTATTCACCCATTGTTTCCAGAACCTGTTCATTTTTGTTTTCTAATTACTTTGTCCATCCAGTATATTTTTAATATTCTCCTACAGCAGCAGTTTTTAGATGCTGTGGTTGTGTCTTTCACTTTTCCCGATTGTCTAAGTTTCACATGCAGCTTCTATAATAGCATGCTGCAAACATATAATTTGACAGATTTCTTTTTCATTTAGACTCCAGTATTTGACAGTAGCAAATTTGTTTCTCCATTTGTGCTGTGCTCTGACACTGATTCCTCTCAGTTATCTTTACCAGTTTTAATATTTACCTATTTTTGTTCCTGATTCTCCTCTTCCTCCTAATAATTTTTTATAATATTCAATAGTGTTCTCAATTTACCTTGTTTTCTGTGAGTAGAAACTATACCATCAGTAACTCTTAACTCTTATACTCTCCATGAAATGTTATTATGGTCTTGAACATCTGTATGGTTTCCTTTACAGCCTCTTATAAAGCATTGTCGTTTAATGGTAATGAATTTGTATAAAAGTAAATTTTAATTCCTTGTTATTTGTAGGATGTTTTAACGGTCAGTGTAAAGAAAGAAGCAGATCCAGAAGAGGCTGAGACCGAACAGGTAATGTGCATAACCATTATTTAGCCCATAGCTAATGTGTTAGGTTGTTCCGTGTCATGTACCACTAGAGATTTGAATCACATTCGTTTGTAGATATGTAATTAAAAATCAACAGAATACACAAACTGTATCATAGTGTTGTATACATATAAACTACATGGGATTAAGTAAGTAAAATCGCACACTCGTGCGAGTGCGTGTGCGCACACACACCATGTAGGTACAGAGTATGGATATTTATTGCAAAAATTGATAGGTGATTCTATATATTTCATATTTAGTATCGATCACCTCTTTATATAGTACTCTATAAATCACTGAGAAGACAAAGTAAATTTTATAATTGTTCAATTTGCATGATGTATTTCCAGTTATAAATTCTGTCCTAAAAGGAGAACTGCATGTGAAAGAATAAATCATCAAAGAAGAGAATGAACAGTTTGTTGATCAGGTATTATACATAGTTATAAATTTGTTTATAGTACCAAGCATTTATTGTTATAATGAACAGCATTGTTGTATCATGGCACATCCATGATAATCTCTAACAACATTCTCTTAGCCACTCAGAAAATCAAGTCATACCTTTCCAACAGACAAAATTGACTTTCCTTTTTTTTTGTGTACATGACTTCAATTAACAATACTGCAGACCAACGTGTTGCTTTACAGCTGTTCATGAGGCAAATGTGGTGTCACCTGATGTGTCTGACATGTTTCTCAGACTCTTCGTATCTTCTTCTTCTTTGACTCTTCCTGAACCACCTTCTTTATCTGTGAGAGCTTACAGCATCCCACAACCGAACAGTCAACCTGGGTACTCTAGTCTCTGCCTTCCTCTGCAGTACTTCCCACTCACTGGGCGCCCATCAGCAAAGTCATTACTGGGTCTCAACCAATAGTGACCCACCACACTGTCTCATCTTCACAAACCTCTCTATTCACCCATTGTTTCCAGAACCTGTTCATTTTTGTTTTCTAATTACTTTGTCCATCCAGTATATTTTTAATATTCTCCTACAGCAGCAGTTTTCAGATGCTGTGGTTGTGTCTTTCACTTTTCCCGATTGTCTAGGTTTCACATGCAGCTTCTATAATAGCATGCTGCAAACATATAATTTGACAGATTTCTTCTTAATTTAGAATCCAGTATTTGACAGTAGCAAATTTGTTTCTCCATTTGTGCTGTGCTCTGACACTGATTCCTCTCAGTTATCGTTACCAGTTTTAATATTTACCTATTTTTGTTCCTGATTCTCCTCTTCCTCCTAATAATTTTTTATAATATTCAGTAGTGTTCTCAATTTACCTTGTTTTCTGTGAGTAGAAACTATACCATCAGTAACTCTTTAACTTTTAACATCAGTAACTCTTAACTCTTATACTCTCCATGAAATGTTATTATGGTCTTGAACATCTTTATGGTTTCCTTTACAGCCTCTTATAAAGCATTGTCGTTTAATGGTAATGAATTTGTATAAAAGTAAATTTTAATTCCTTGTTATTTGTAGGATGTTTTAACGGTCAGTGTAAAGAAAGAAGCAGATCCAGAAGAGACTGAGACCGAACAGGTAATGTGCATAACCATTATTTAGCCCATAGCTAATGTGTTAGGTTGTTCCGTGTCATGTACCACTAGAGATTTGGATCACATTCGTTTGTAAATATGCAATTAAAAATCAACAGAATACACAAACTGTATCATAGTGTTGTATACATATAAACTACATGAGATTAAGTAAGTAAAATTGCACACTTGTGCGAGCGCGTGTGCGCACACACACCATGTAGGTACAGAGTATGGATATTTATTGCAAAAATTGATAGGTGGTTCTATATATTTCATATTTAGTATTGATCACATCTTTATATAGTACTCTATAAATCACTGAGAAGACAAAGTAAACTTTATAATTGTTCAATTTGCAGGATGTATTTCCAGTTATAAATTGTGTCCTAAAAGGAGAACTGCATGTAAAAGAAGAAATCATCAAAGAAGACAATGAACAGTTTGTTGATCAGGTATTATACATAGTTATAAATTTGTTTATAGTAACAAGCATTTATTGTTATAATGAACAGCATTGTTGTAATTTGTAAACGTATCGGTTAAAACTGTTGGAGACCGTTTGGTGTCCCATGGAAGTCATTTTTATGTGCACTTTCAGTCCATGTGATTTAGTTATATGTACCAGTACACATGGCAGGAAATTTGAATTTTATGATGTCAGGGCTGTGAGTACGACGTGACCATGGTGGGGGTAGAATGTGACTGAAGTAGGGATATCACGTGGCCATGGTGGGAGTACCATGTGACAGGCACCATGTGGGGATACCACAGCACTGGTGCGAAGTGTAGTGATTGGTCGGCCGTGTTTAATATATGTCACGTCATTATATAGCAGAATCAGTTGTGATTGATGTGTTTGAATGGCAGTAGTCGGTGTGGCCAACATGTGATAAGGGAGAAGAAAATTCCCTCTAGAAGGGAAATAAAGAAGGATGTGTGAGGGAACATTTAGCGTTGCCACTACCACCAGTGTGTCTACGTCATGGCGGGAATGGGTTTATGTTCCCTTAACAAGTGTATCCATCGTGTCCGTTGCCATCTTGTCCACTGCTTGCCTTGATTTAATAGGGCGATGTCGTGTGAGGCATAAAATTGTGTAACTTAATGTATACGTGTGTATGAAAGAAAATAAAGTGGCCAGTTCCTGGTGTCTTCTTCTTGTCTTGTTTTTTCTACGTTCATAAATAAGGTTAACGTTCATGCACAATTGTGTGTGTGTGTGTGTGTGTTTTTTAAGTAAAACACTGTGTCTTGACTGCTCTTCTTGTCTTTGTTGTCGCAGGGTTTTTTCAGTGTTCAAAAGTAAGGTTAACCTTGACAAATGATTAATGAATGTTGAGGAAAATGAAATGTGTATATGGGCGTGTTGTCTGTCTGTGTAGAGATAAAATGTGTGTGGGTCGGGTAGCCTTTGTGTAAAAGCATCTTGATGTATATGTGTGCACATAGATTTTGTGTATTGTTGTAACCTAATGAAAACAATCATTCTCCTCGCTCACAGTGTGAAACAGTATGTGTGAAATAAAACACGTCATCAGTCATGTAAGTATAATTACACCATCAAAAATGGTACAATAAATATACACAGTTATGCATTATATAATGCAATAAAACACACACGCACACACAATGCATGCATAAAGTACCTATAGAATTGTCTGATATTTTTAACATCAGCAGTGAATCTATAACAGACGTCAATGTACAGAATTAGAGAGTTACAAATGAAACCGCTGTAGAATGAAAAAATAGAAAATCACCTTATAGAAAAACAAATGTAAAACTTCATGTTCACATGATATTGAACAATGTAGTAAGTGTGGAACCGAGCTAAGAAATACTGTCCACACTCCTCCATTTCTCGAATACAAATGACCATATAGCAGATCACTTGATCACTTCCTCCTCCACTGCACCATAACAAGTGCACAACAAGTTAGGTAAGTTCCAAACAATCTTCGGAAAAATCAACGTATTTTTAGAAACAAGGTAGATCGAGATGCAAAATTGAAGTTTTACAAAGTTATGGGAGTCCCTGTACTATGTAAAGGAACACACACTATGGGTGTGAATTATGGGCAACAACGAAAAGACAAGACAATAAGATATGGACCTCGGAAATGGGATTCTCAAGAGGAGTTTAAAAGTGTTCTAAACTTGACCTTATAAGAAATAAGGCCATAAGAGAAGAGTTAAAAGTTTTTAACTTGAATGAAAAATTAAAAGATTACAAACAACAGTGGAAAAAACATTTAGTAAGATTGACAGATTCCAGACTGACCAAACAAGTCTGGAAATCCAAACCTATAGCACACAGGTTTGTGGGTTGACCCAGGCTGGAGGATTTTTAAGATGGAACAGGCAGCACCTTGCCTATGCCATGTTGTGAAGATGATGGTGGTGTATCAAGAATGTCAGTAAATCAGTGCTTTTACTATGCTAACAGTTTATCTCATATTTTAACACGTTCCTGTAACGGATTGTTTCCAAGTTAAGGCTATGCAGAACCTTGTTGTGACTGGCTTTGAATGTTTTTTTTTAATCGAGTTTACAGCATGTGTGCATACCGTCATGCTTGCTTTAAGGTCCAAATGTACCTTATACATTTATAAATACCTTACCATATAAATATAAATAGGTACCATATAAATATACCGTCACACTTGCTATAACAGCCAACATCCTTTGGTCTAATATTATGTCCTTCACTCTCATTGATTATATAATTTACATTAAATAAGTTGACTCCATAATTCTGCAACTGCCCTATAGGAGTTCCATTACAGCAAGTAGATTCACAGTTGTTAACTCCATACTTCTTCATAGCACTGTTCAGACTCAGACATCTGACCAACATTTCTCTACCGTACCTAGAGAAATTTATTGAATATTTTTAATTTCTTTACTTCAAGATGTATTTTCCTGTATTTGGAACATGTTTCGGGAATCCTATTGTTCCCATCCTCAGCCTTGTTGTTGTTATGCTTTCCTGTTGGTTTTGGTATTTTATACTGGTATTATTGTGTGTGATTGTTGTGTATATACAGTAAGGCCTTGATAATCTGGAACTTGATAGTCCGGAATCCTCGATAGTCCGGCACTTTATCAACAGCAACGGCACTTTTGAAAATATCGCAATGTTTGACTAAATTGCTGACGCTAATTCAGATGGTGTTTGTGGTCTCTCAGATGTTTCAGTAGAATGATGTAATTTGCCATATTCAGCCACACTGGAATGTATTTTTAATGTCTCTGCTGCTATTGGCGCGATTATGTTTCTTCGAAAATGCTCAGTTGTCCTTGACACAATTGGGAACTCTCGGCAGAGTTTTTGAGCTGACTACTGTACGGGTCATTGGCACCATTTCGTATTGGTTAGTCGTGAGTGTCTGCTTCTTGTGTTTACACAGTGCGTGCCGTACCGTATTTGAGTTACAGTATTAGTGAACTCTGCTACAGTTACGTTATTCTGTTTTTGTTCAGTGGAGTTCAGTTTTAAGTTGTTGCTTCACAGTTTTGATCACAATGTTTTCTGAACACAAAAACCAGGATCCAATGCTTCTAATAAAAGAAAACATGTAACTTTGACAATCTAACAAGAACTTGACATTATAAATAGGTTAGAAAAGGGAGAAAACAGGAACGTAATTATGGAAGAATTTAATATTGGATCCTCAACCTTATATGATATAAAAAAACAATAAGAAAAACTTAAACAATTTTTGGCTCAAGCAGATATAAAAAAAGCTACTGATAATTGTCAAACATTAAAAAAACCTAAGCTTGACCAGTTGGATAATGCATTGTACACCTGGTTCTCAGCAAAACATTCTGAAGGAGAACCGATAACAGGTCCAATGGTAATTGAAAAAGCCAAACAGTTTAGCAGTGATTTGAACGTAAAAGAAGGAGACTGTAAATTTTTACGAGGTTGGTTGCACAACTTTAAAATTCGTCATGGGATACGCAAATTAGATTTTTCAGGGGAGTCTAAATCTGCTGATGAGGCTGCAGCAAATGAATTTAAAGTTACTTTTGGATGGACGCTCAGCTCTTAATAAAAATTGGTTTTTTGAACAGTTTGTTCCTAGAGTTAAACAGAACTTCAAAAGACTTGGTTTGCCTGAAAACACACAGGCTGTTCTGTTAGTAGATAATTGTAGAGCCCATCCTCCTGCTAGTGAGTTAAAGTAAGCAAATATAACAGTGAAATACCTCCCTCCAAACGTTACCCCTTTGATTCAGCCTAAGGATCAAGGAGTAATTCAGAACTTTGTGCAAATACAGGGTTTCATTTATTCAAGGACTCATAAACTCAGACTGTAGTGTAAAAGACTTTTTAATCAACTTTTAACATGAAAGATGCTATTTTTGCAGCTGCTGTTGCTTGGCAAGAAGTAAAAAATGATACAGTAATAAAAGCATGGAGAAAGTTATGGCCAGCTGTGATGAACAATCCCCTTAGTGAACATAATGAACTAGATGACCTAGACGATCCTGAAACTCAGTTGCTGGAGACTGTTAAAAATGCTGCAGAAGGCTGTTCATCATTGTCAAAAATATCTGATGATGAAGTGTTTGACTGGCTAGATGTTGGCAAGGACGAACCTACTGTGGAGGAGATAAATGATGAAATGATCATTCAAAGTGTGTGAAATCCTCAAACAGTTCAAGAAGTGAAAAGTGATGAGGAAGAAGAGGGTAGTGCATCAAATAACGTTACTTGGCGCGAGGCAACCGACGTGATACACACTTTTATAAAATTTGTGGAGACAAATAAACATTACAACATGGCTGAAGTTATGAATCTTCATATAATCCATAATGACTTTTTAAACAAAAGACAAGTTGATATAAGATCATTTTTTTAACAAACCTCAAGTACGACAACGAATGTGGCATCGACCTCCATGGACAATCACACTAACACTCACCCTAACATGGACGAATTATTGATTTTGTTTTAAATGTTTAATTTTTAAGAAAATGTTTACTGTTGTAATTGAAGATGGTCCTATGTAATTTAAATAATAAATTTACCTATGTAACTACACAATAACAGATGTACTGTACCGTTATCCTTTGTTTTATCATATTTAATCTAAACACCTTGATAGTCCAGAAAATTTGATGATCCGGCACACTCTCGGTCCCGACCATGGCGGATTATCAAGGTCCTACTGTATTAACTTTTTGAGTGTTTCCGATGTTGAGTACTTTGAAAATTGTGTCATGTTTTGTATTGATTTGTGTATTAGTTTGTTTAGTTGTGTTTGTATATTTATAAATAGGCTATAACAGCTTGAGGTAAAGAAATTATAAATATTAAATAAATTATACATGCATCAAGAAATAGACTGTAGCAAAAAGTGCTTGAAGTGTGTGTGTGTGTGTGTGTGTGTGTGTGTGTGTGTGTGTGTGTGTGTGTGTGTGTGTGTGTGTGTGTGTGTGTGTGTGTGTGTGTGTGTGTGTGTGTGTGTGTGTGTGTGTGTGTGTGTGTGTGTGTGTGTGTGTGTGTGTGTGTGTGTGTGTGTGTGTGTGTGTGTGTGTGTGTGGACCAATTTGAACAGTTGCAGTAAATGTTTTACAGTTTGTTAAAACAGCCGTATTTCATTGGGAAAAATAATAATTTATTTTTTATTTTGGGGTAGATATTTTAATTTATACAGTAGACTCTCGACTATCCGGCTCACGACTATCTGGCATCCATACTATCCTGCCTATTTTTGAACCTACGTGCTGTGCGAAAAACACAAGTTGCGACATGAAAATCGTGGATTCTCCCCCCCCCCCACTGTTCTACTTAGATGGCATAAGGTGGTTAGCCGAAACATGGGAAGAGATTCTATCCAAACATATCACTTGTAAGGTCTTGGAAAATTCTTTTGAAACATGAAGGTGGACATTTCAACCTTGAACCCGTGTGTGAAACCAAAGTGGAAGATGAAAACGATAAACTTGTTTCGTTGCTAGAAAAAGTACCGGTGTGTGACGATGTCAGTGCATAGGATATTAGAGAGTGGATGGCAAACGACGAAGTTGATGAAATAACAGATAAAGATAGTGTAGAAATTTTGACACTTGGAGATGAAATAGAAGAAGAGGAGGAGGAGGAGGCATCTTTAGATGACAGGAAAAATCTGAACCCACATTCGGAAGGGTTCAAGACGATTGAGGGAGCGCTGGAGTACATTAGTCAGTAGGAGGAAGCGACGCCAGCTGATATCATCTGGTTGCGTAAGTGGAGGGACATTGCGTCTCGGAAGAGGGCTAAATCAGATAAGCAGTCATCTATCAGCGGCTTTTCAAAAACTAAAAACTAAGTTTTCACTCTTTTATCTTAGGATTTTACGCATTTGTGTAATCATTTATCAGTGAACAGTAAAATAAGTTTAAATCATTTTTTAAAGAATTAAGCCAACTTTTTCGTTAATGTTTTGTTTATTTTAAAATTGTATGTATTCATACTGTACAGTGTACATCATTTTATGTTTCCTGCAATTAAGTTAGACATTATAAAATTTATCTTAAAATGTGTATACAATATTTTTATTCTTGGACTTCCTTTTTCTGTAATAAATTTTTAAAACGTACAGTACAGTACATAACAAACATTTCTAAAGTACTGGACTGTACTAAGACGTCAGAAAATATGAATAAGAGTGGTTTTTGGTATAAAAAGTGTGATTTTAATGGTATGGATGGGGCAGGAAGTGAGTAATTATTATAGAACTCTAGCCTATCCAGCTTTTTTGTTATCTGGCCTGCCCTTCCGCCACAGTAGGCCGGATAGTCGGGAGTCTACTGTATTTATATTTATTTTGTTACAGCATTTGGAAGACATCACTACAATTATAAAGGATGAAATTCTTTTAGAAGAAGTGGAAAAAGAAATGAATACACAAGAGGTAAAGTTTTTTTTTTTAATAAACAATCAGTCTTCCATCTACAAGTAGGTGAGACAAGTGAGATTCATGGTAGATCAGTCTTCCATTGAGGGCGGTCACTTTATTAACAAAATATTTTTGAAGTTGAACATTTATACTTCGTATTGTTTAAATTAGCAGCCATCCTTACTATTTCTTTTAT
Source organism: Magicicada septendecula (assembly GCA_034769895.1). NCBI lineage: Eukaryota > Metazoa > Arthropoda > Insecta > Hemiptera > Cicadidae > Magicicada > Magicicada septendecula. The sequence goes on from CM068369.1 coordinate 383,052,247, forward strand.
GAATTTGCTAACTGCTATAATTTTTTATTGTTCGACTAAGCTTTTCGTCATTACTGACATCTTCAGGTCTTAAACAACGTCTATCAACTGTACGTTGTAAGCTTTTATACTTTAGGCCCCTCCCCTTATGTCATCGCCCCTCCTATTGGTTCAGCTGCTACCGCTCTTCACGGGAACTTTGTCTACCTTTTTCCGTTAGGCATTTTTCTAATGTCCGTCAAATTGTTTTAAGAATCTCCCGTTAATTTCTTCATTCGACTTATAATTTTTTTGTAACCTTTTACATTTCGTCATTTTTTAGTGTGTTATTCTTATTATTTTAATTTATTTTTGTTTATTGTTTAATATATAATAAAATATTTCTTCATTTGTAAAATCTACTTTTATATTCATTAATTTATTTTTATCTTCTTTTTTAACTTTAAGTATTTCTAGTTCTTCTATTAATTTTCTTTTTTGCGGATTGTTTTCTATTTTGATTATTTCCATATTTTCATTGGGATTTATGAATTTATGGCCTGATTCGTTGAAATGTCTTGCATATAGTGAGTTCGTTACTCTAACCCCTTCTCCTTTTGCGTGTTCATTCATTCTAATTTTAAATTTTCTTCCAGTTTCTCCCAGATATATCTTATTACATTCCCCACATTTTAATTTGTATACGCCGCTTTTTTCTGTTAATGGAATTTCTTCTGTTTTATCATTTTTTATATATTCGAATACATTTTTTGTTTTCTTTATTCCTATCTGTATTTCATATTTTTCGAAACATTTTTGTAACATTTTTGTTTGATATCCTATGTATGTTATTGCTCCTTTATATTTCTTTTCTTCATTTGTTTTTTCTTTTTTGTTATTTTCTATTTCTTTATTTTCCTCTATTTTCTTAACTATTCTATTAATTATTTTAGGGTTGTAATTATTATTTTTTGCTATTTGTTGTATTTTCTTTAATTCTTTTTGTTTGAGTTCTTCATTTTCTAGATAATTTATAGCTCTATAGCAAAATGAATTTAATGCTGCCATTTTATAATTGACTGGATGATATGATTCTTGTGGAATTATTAAATCTGAGTATGTTTCTTTCCTATATATATCGAATTTAAGTTTGTTATCTTCAATTTTTATATTGATATCCAGGAAATTAATTTCTAATCCTCCAATTTCTTCTTGAAATTTTATTGTTTTTTCTATGTTATTTAGTTGTTCCGTAAATTTTTCAAATTCATTTACTTCACCTTCCCAAACTATTAGTATGTCATCTACATACCTGATCCATTTTTTAATTCTTCTTTCTTTATCTATATCTTTTAAAATTTTGATTTCAAAGCTATTCATGAATATCTCTGCCATTAATGGTGAAAGCGGTGATCCCATTGGTAATCCATTTTCTTGTATGTAAAATTTGTTATTAAATCTGAAGTAGTTCTGGCTTAGGCATAATTCTAATCCTTCTATTATTTCGTTTTTCCATTCTACATTACTTAATTTGTTTTTCTTTATTATTTCTACTGTTTTTGCTATTGGTATGTTGGTGTACATATCTTTTATATCTAATGACATTAATTTTGTCTTATTTGTTATGGTAATTTCTTTTAATCTTTCTATTACCTTTTTACTATTTTCTATGCTGTGGATTTCTTTTTCATATGCCATTTTGATTCTTTTACTTATATCTTTTGATATTTTGTATGTTGGCGAATTTATAAATGATACTATAGGTCTTAATGGCATTTCTTTTTTATGTAACTTAATTTGACATCTAAATTTTGGAGCTTCAGGATTATGTTCTATTTTTTGTTTCTTTTGCCATTCTGTTAGATATGTTGTCTTTTTTATCAATTTCTTTGTTTGTGCATGAAATTTACTTGTGTAATCATATTTTATTTCTTTATATGGTCCTTTTTGTATAAATTGTTCTGCTTTTTCGATATAATCTCTTTTGTTTATTACCACTGCTGTGTTACCTTTATCGGCTTTTATAACTATCAAATTGTTCTCCGTGATTTTCTTTTTTAATTCTCTTATATTTCTTTTTATTTGTGTTTCGTTTTTATTTCTTACATTTTTGTTTTTCTTACATATTTTTTCTACTATTTCTTTTACTTCACTTCTTAATTGTTTTTTAGTTTCTTCATTTTTTATTTTATCGATTATTTCTTCACATTCTATTATTGTATTTTCTTTATCTATGTTTGTTTTTGTTGCATATTTTGACAGGGGAGGGGCCTAAAGTATAAAAGCTTACAACGTACAGTTGATAGACGTTGTTTAAGACCTGAAGATGTCAGTAATGACGAAAAGCTTAGTCGAACAATAAAAAATTATAGCAGTTAGCAAATTCATAAAAGAAATAGTAAGGATGGCTGCTAATTTAAACAATACGAAGAATAAAACATGCGAATTGCAAGCAGATAAATATAAAAATGTAAGGGAATTTTTTAAGTATTTAAAAATTAAAGCAAAATTGAAAAAAATGCTAGGGAAAATTTGGTTTAATAAACAGTGTTTAATTAATAAAATAACTCCAAAATACGCAAAAATTAAAATTAATAACAAAAGCAAAGTAGCAAACCAAGTGAAAAACATGGCGGAAAAAATATGGATAAAACTTGAAATTAAGAACTTATACAGTAAAATAAATAAATATAACAAAGAAATGTATCAATTACATCAAAAATTATATACAAGTTACAATTATATAGAAATAGAAGAAATGAGAAAAGAGTTTGGTGAAAAATACATAGAAAAGAAAATAAGAAAAATGGAAGAGAGATTAAATAAGAAACTCAAGGAATTAATAGAAGGAACAAGAAATAAAAATAAAGAAAAAGATAAAGAAATAAAATTTGCTGAAAAAGTATTAAATTTAACAGAAACAAAGTTTACAGAAAATGAACATAAATTATTAGGGAAAAGTTTAAAATATGCAACAAAAACAAACATAGATAAAGAAAATACAATAATAGAATGTGAAGAAATAATCGATAAAATAAAAAATGAAGAAACTAAAAAACAATTAAGAAGTGAAGTAAAAGAAATAGTAGAAAAAATATGTAAGAAAAACAAAAATGTAAGAAATAAAAACGAAACACAAATAAAAAGAAATATAAGAGAATTAAAAAAGAAAATCACGGAGAACAAGTTGATAGTTATAAAAGCCGATAAAGGTAACACAGCAGTGGTAATAAACAAAAGAGATTATATCGAAAAAGCAGAACAATTTATACAAAAAGGACCATATAAAGAAATAAAATATGATTACACAAGTAAATTTCAAGCACAAACAAAGAAATTGATAAAAAAGACAACATATCTAACAGAATGGCAAAAGAAACAAAAAATAGAACATAATCCTGAAGCTCCAAAATTTAGATGTCAAATTAAGTTACATAAAAAAGAAATGCCATTAAGACCTATAGTATCATTTATAAATTCGCCAACATACAAAATATCAAAAGAAATAAGTAAAAGAATCAAAATGGCATATGAAAAAGAAGAAATCCACAGCATAGAAAATAGTAAAAAGGTAATAGAAAGATTAAAAAAAAATTACCATAACAAATAAGACAAAATTAATGTCATTAGATATAAAAGATATGTACACCAACATACCAATAGCAAAAACAGTAGAAATAATAAAGAAAAACAAATTAAGTAATGTAGAATGGAAAAACGAAATAATAGAAGGATTAGAATTATGCCTAAGCCAGAACTACTTCAGATTTAATAACAAATTTTACATACAAGAAAATGGATTACCAATGGGATCACCGCTTTCACCATTAATGGCAGAGATATTCATGAATAGCTTTGAAATCAAAATTTTAAAAGATATAGATAAAGAAAGAAGAATTAAAAAATGGATCAGGTATGTAGATGACATACTAATAGTTTGGGAAGGTGAAGTAAATGAATTTGAAAAATTTACGGAACAACTAAATAACATAGAAAAAACAATAAAATTTCAAGATGAAATTGGAGGATTAGAAATTAATTTCCTGGATATCAATATAAAAATTGAAGATAACAAACTTAAATTCGATATATATAGGAAAGAAACATACTCAGATTTAATAATTCCACAAGAATCATATCATCCAGTCAATTATAAAATGGCAGCATTAAATTCATTTTGCTATAGAGCTATAAATTATCTAGAAAATGAAGAACTCAAACAAAAAGAATTAAAGAAAATACAACAAATAGCAAAAAATAATAATTACAACCCTAAAATAATTAATAGAATAGTTAAGAAAATAGAGGAAAATAAAGAAATAGAAAATAACAAAAAAGAAAAAACAAATGAAGAAAAGAAATATAAAGGAGCAATAACATACATAGGATATCAAACAAAAATGTTACAAAAATGTTTCGAAAAATATGAAATACAGATAGGAATAAAGAAAACGAAAAATGTATTCGAATATATAAAAAATGATAAAACAGAAGAAATTCCATTAACAGAAAAAAGCGGCGTATACAAATTAAAATGTGGGGAATGTAATAAGATATATCTGGGAGAAACTGGAAGAAAATTTAAAATTAGAATGAATGAACACGCAAAAGGAGAAGGGGTTAGAGTAACGAACTCACTATATGCAAGACATTTCAACGAATCAGGCCATAAATTCATAAATCCCAATGAAAATATGGAAATAATCAAAATAGAAAACAATCCGCAAAAAAGAAAATTAATAGAAGAACTAGAAATACTTAAAGTTAAAAAAGAAGATAAAAATAAATTAATGAATATAAAAGTAGATTTTACAAATGAAGAAATATTTTATTATATATTAAACAGTAAACAAAAATAAATTAAAATAATAAGAATAACACACTAAAAAATGACGAAATGTAAAAGGTTACAAAAAAATTATAAGTCAAGAATGAAGAAATTAACGGGAGATTCTTAAAACAATTTGACGGACGTTAGAAAAATGCCTAACGGAAAAAGGTAGACAAAGTTCCCGTGAAGAGCGGTAGCAGCTGAACCAATAGGAGGGGCGATGACATAAGGGGAGGGGCCTAAAGTATAAAAGCTTACAACGTACAGTTGATAGACGTTGTTTAAGACCTGAAGATGTCAGTAATGACGAAAAGCTTAGTCGAACAATAAAAAATTATAGCAGTTAGCAAATTCATAATAGAAATAGTGAACATTTATAGTTGAAAATTAGATTCAGTCTCAGCCTTTCCAGTGCTCTGGGTGTGTATACACATGATATTTTTGTCAATATGATGCTCCGGATGTGGTAAGTCGCACGTCGTTTTAAAATGGTAAAGTGCTCAGAACGGTTTAGTATGCCTATGGCTGTGACACACGGAACAAGCATTGTGCGTACAAGGGCAACGAATTGTCTTTAGTTATGAGTCAGCTGTTGAAACAAAGACAGTTCATTCAGTGTTGTAATGTTCCGGGCTACATTACAAATCCAGGGAACCCATCATAATTGACACTAGCCAATTATACAGGCTGCCAACGTTGTAACGAACTGAAATTAAACTCCACACCAAGAACAATAATATTTACGCTATTTATTAGGACAGAGGGGAAGGTATTTCACTGATTTATGCACTCACTTCAATGTGTAATAAGATGACATCTCTTTATTAACAAATTATTTAAAAGATCCCATAACATAAAAATTTATACTGAAATATTCAAAAAGGGTTTTCTGTAAAACAAGGGATCATATTGATCATGTTATTTACCTCGGATCCGAGTTTGCTTTAAATATAGTAAAGACGTCTGCATTATACTATGCTCATCTAGGAGCTTGCAAGATTACATTAACCATTTGAAGAATGGTATTATTTATTAAAGGGATTATAATTTACATTTCCATATTAACGTTACAACGTATGATTTTCAATACTACAGTTTACATTTCTTTGGTTTTATTCATTGCTTAGAGAAAATTGTCTTTTGAAAAGTCTCTTTCATCTATAAAAGTTATGTTTCAAATGTAATTAGTTCTCGAAAGCCAAGCTATCGAGTCACCTCTAAAATAAGCTTTGCTGTCCTCGTCCTGGGGTGTGACTCTTCGGAATTCTGGTAGTCAGGGTAGTCATCTGGGTCGTGTCTCTGGTGAATATCTTATAGCTGTATTAGTGAGGAGATTGATGTAATGCTGCTTAAAGTTGGGTTGTTCCACGTCGGTCCTGGTCAGCGTCGTTTGGGTTGTAGATGTCCGTATGTGCAATTTGGCAGGTCACATATTCACATGTAGAGTTGTACTGGAGTTTACATCTTAAGTAGAGACGTCACCTTGTTTACGAGTTGTTAATTTTTCTTATATTACTACATTTTTTGAACAAACTTTTTCTACATCATATACATTTAAAATCACTAGCTCCCCACGTTTTTGGTGGTAGCTAACCCGTTATTTCAAAGTTTAATTAACACATTTCTGAAGAGCCCTCGCTTGGAGGTGTGTACTGTCTGACCGCCGCATCGTAACTCTTAACTTGATATGACTGGTACATTACAACGAAGCGGAGCGAGTACTCCGCCATAATATAGTTCCAACTTTTATTTAAATAGACATTCTTATAGCAAGATGAAACAAATTATTTAGACTTATTTAGTTTACAGGAATTATTTTAACTACTACTCGTGCCTTCAAATTATTAATTACTTACATTATGATTTTCAGATATTTCTAAATTACAGACGGTTCGCTAAGCACGTTGTGTCCAGAATTAAACAGGTCAACGCATGATGATTTACTAAAGGGTTAACTGTAATATTATTAACTTTTTACAATACGATTTTTTATATTTGTTTAGTTAGATTTTTTTCCATTTAAATCTCATACTTATTCTGAGTTAGTACAGGGGTATTAGGTTTAATTGTGCGATTTAGAAATACTTAATTGCTTTCTCAGTTTTTTTTTTATTAAATATTTTATTACCAATTAAATCGTCACATACTCCGCCGCTTAAAATCGACATTAGGAAGTTTAGTAAGGAAAATTCAAAAGTGGGGTAATAGGAGTATGCTTGGCGTTAATGTGTGAAGTGAAGTTTAATTTAGTACACGATTTGTTTTCTCTAGCTCTCTTAAAATTCATTTATTTCTTGTCTTGTTCTCATTCATGAAATTCCCTTTGTCTCGTTTCTTAAAACGCTAACTTAAATTTTAATTCTAAATACTAATTTTCGTAACTCACAATGTCGTGGCCCGACTGACATCGGGTTACTCTTAACTACACAAGTTAGCTTTCAGCACTCTCTAATGATTACCTTAGCACACTCTAACTCTGTTAGTTAGCTTTCTGCAGCATCATTACCCTTTTCAGTCGGCGCCGTTGTGACTATGTTACGTTACACATATATAATTCTTTTAGATATCATAAAATTACCTCTAATATAACCTAAAGCGGATCCCATACTCCACTTTAGATTATTTCTAATCCTAATTTCTTACGCTACTGAGAGAAGCGGAATTTCACAAAGGTAATTTGTTATTCTCTCTTTAAATGATCAGCTGTTACAAACTATGCAGGAGGGGACAAACACTGGACGCATTGTATTATACACTAGGGCGGTGTTCATTGTCTAGCGATGCTACCATTTATAACAAAAGGATGAGGGTGGCTGCTTACTACATTTCTCAACACGCTTTATTTTTCTCGTACAGGCCACGACCGGGTGTTTACACTATTCAACTATACTTTTATTATTATTTTTTTTTATTTACTGCTACACTTTACACAATTTAGTTTAAATTAAGATTTATTCAGCCTTATTATTTAAAGCAATTATTATTCGCTTATTATTATTTCCTTTTGGTCTCTTTCTAAGAAACTTACCTTTTCTTTTATTTATTTATTATTTACTTTGGGGTAGATTTAAGAAACTTACTTAGAATTATTTCCTCTTGAATTACCATATTTATTTAGGACACTTTATTTACTTTGTTTTCAGTTTTGCTCAGTTTAAAAGTTTACTGTTTTGGGGCATGGGGTTTAATACTTTATCTAACAATGGAGGGTTAACTAAGTCATTTATTTATTTGAAATTTAAGTCACTATATTATTTAATTGTTGTCACGGTGAAAATACTTGCTCTACAATAAAACAATATACGTATATATTTTCTTACAAACTACATTTTTAATTACATAAAATTCACACTTAAGATCTACATTTTAAAACACAAAACTTTTTCTTATATCTACTACTTAAATCTACTACCGGTTTTTTCTTTGGGTTATTGTTACTCTCTTCATAGAGTAATTTTCTAAATATTTTGTTATTTAGAGGTCAGTTTAGTAGTCATTGAATACTCATTTGCTTATCTTTCGCTGAACAGGATCTCAGGTTGATCAGGCCTCATTTCCAAATTCTACGATTAACACTTAGCATGGTTACTGAGGTATAAGATAACTTGTCTACCTAGTATTACCTTTTCTATTTTTGGCTATGCTATTTCCTCTTTTCTTCTTATACAATTTTATCTGCGAAATATGTGTTCTCCGTACATATTCTCGATCGCAGGTTCGTACAGGGCTACTGTAACTGGAGTTAAGTACTTCTGGATTTGGTAAGGACCACACCATCGGTATGATAGTTTAGAGGTGGTCTTATCAATTGCACTACTAGTCGGGTGTGTCTTGTACATTACTAAGTCACCGACTTGGTACCTAACTAAATTGTTACTGTTATGAACGTTTCATTCGTGGTATTTTCTGGATTTCTCTAGGTTCGCTCTTAAATTAGCGCGAGCTTTATTCCATATTTGCTTAATCTGCTTATCCTTTATTTGCGGAGGTAGCAAGTCATGTATTTTCCATTTAGTGGACAAGGGGTGGTTTGGGTGGGAACGCGAGGATTACACTCAAGTATTGTTCTCTATAACAATAGCTAAGGCTATCTTTCTCGACTGGTTTCAACTGGGGAGGCCAGTCGGACTAAGGGGTGAATCTGATTCAACGAAACACGCTTTACACGTTACAGGTGTATTACGGTTGTAACAGTCTGAGTTTAGTAATTAATTGTCTTACTTTCCACCTTAATTTTTAAAATTATTTTTAATTTTTGGTAACAAAATTAAGTTACGAATTTCTTTACACATAATTAACCGGGTCTACTTTAGACAGGAGTTTATATTTTTCTTACCGTGACGACAGACATACACTTACATTCTATGAAGGCATATTCAGGAAACTACAGGTCTTGAATTGTCACAACATAAACCTGTTAAAGACTGAACAGTTTGACAAGCACTAAAATTCATGTACGTACTTGCATTGGCGTAATACAATGATAGTCTGTATTATTTTGCGTATCTTAAATAAATTACATCATGCGCAAAATAGTGAGCAATCTTGTACAAAATAAATTCATAAGGTGAATTTATTTATGAAATTAATTTTATGAAAATTAATATTAACATGAAATACAGTAACTGAGTGTATAGATCAGCAGAGAGTTATCTACTTTACTACTTAACAATTATTTCTTTTTTTAATTATCTGAGTGACGCATCTTTGTTTGCATCACGATGCTTACAAACCTTTTATATAAATCAGTAGCAGAGTGGCGCATCTTTGTAACGTTCCGGGCTACATTACAAATCCAGGGAACCCATCATAATTGACACTAGCCAATTATACAGGCTGCCTACGTTGTAACGAACTGAAATTATACTCCACACCAAGAACAATAATATTTATTCTATTTATTAGGACACAGGGGAAGGTATTTCACTGATTTATGCACTCACTTCAATGTGTAATAAGATGACATCTCTTTATTAACAAATTATTTAAAAGATCCCATAACATAAAAATTTATACTGAAATATTCAAAAAGGTTTTCTGTAAAACAAGGGATCATATTGATCATGTTATTTACCTAGGATCTGAGTTTGCTTTAAATATAGTAAAGACGTCTGAATTATACTATGCTCATCTAGGAGCTTGCAAGATTACATTAACCATTTGAAGAATGGTATTATTTATTAAAGGGATTATAATTTACATTTCCATATTAACGTTACAACGTATGATTTTCAATACTACAGTTTACATTTCTTTGGTTTTATTCATTGCTTAGAGAAAATTATTGTCTTTTGAAAAGTCTCTTTCATCTATAAAAGTTATGTTTCAAATGTAATTAATTCTCGATAGCCAAGCTATCGAGTCACCTCTAAAATAAGCTTTGCTGTCCTTGTCCTGGGGTGTGACTCTTCGGAATTCTGGTAGTCGGGGTAGTCATCTGGGTCGTGTCTCTGGTGAATATCTTATAGCTGTATTAGTGAGGAGATTGATGTAATGCTGCTTAAAGTTGGGTTGATCCACGTCGGTCCTGGTCAGCGTCGTTTGGGTTGTAGATGTCCGTATGTGCAATTTGGCAGGTCACATATTCACATGTAGAGTTGTACTGGAGTTTACATCTTAAGTAGAGACGTCACCTTGTTTACGAGTTGTTAATTTTTCTTATATTACTACATTTTTTGAACAAACCTTTTCTACATCATATAGATTTAAAATCACTAGCTCCCCACGTTTTTTAGTGGTAGCTAACCGTTATTTCAAAGTTTAATTAACAATTTCTGAAGAGCCCTCGCTTGGAGGTGTGTACTGTCTGACCGCCGCATCGTAACTCTTAACTTGATACGACTGGTACATTACAACGAAGCGGAGCGAGTACTCCGCCATAATATAGTTCCAACTTTTATTTAAATAGACATTCTTATAGCAAGATGAAACAAATTATTTAGACTTATTTAGTTTACAGGAATTATTTTAACTACTACTCGTGTCTTCAAATTATTAATTACTTACATTATGATTTTCAGATATTTCTAAATTACAGACGGTTCGCTAAGCACTTTGTGTCCGGAATTAAACAGGTCAACGCATGATGATTTACTAAAGGGTTAACTGTAATATTATTAACTTTTTACAATATGATTTTTTATATTTGTTTAGTTTGATTTTTTTCATTTAAATCTCATACTTATTCTGAGTTAGTACAGGGGTATTAGGTTTAATTGTGCGATTTAAAAATACTTAATTGCTTTCTCAGTTTTTTTTTTTTATTAAATATTTTATTACCAATTAAATTGTCATAGTGTGTCTGGTGTCATGTAGAAACTGAGATAAAGTTGAGATAATTCGCAGATGAGTTTTTGTAAACACTGCCAGTAAGTGATACGTATATTTGTTGTTATGGCGTGTTCCTTTTAGTTACATCTGCAGTTGACAGTTTTGTGTTGCTCAGCTTGTGTAATCTTTGCCGTTAGCGATAAATGTAATTGTTGTGGCGAGTTTATTTTTTATCTACATTTGCTAATTGACAGTTGAGTGTTTTGAGATTGTTTAATCTTTGCAGTAAATGACATGTATAATTGTTATTGTGGCCATTTTGTAAATGGTAGTGTATATACACACACTGCTGCTGAAAATATGGCACACGGGCAAAGCATAACTGCTCACACATGTTGGCAGCGAAAAGGTTAAAAACATGGAGACACCTGAGATGTCTTGCATTGGTGCTGTCACCCAACAAGTTGAGTGCTAGTTGATTGGGGTTGGTGATTCAATTTCAGTTGTTAGTTTATCCTATACCAGTGAAACACTTGAATGTTGTCTTTTACACTTTTGTTCCTTGTGAGCAATGGGTAGGTTGATGATTGTTATCAACATGTAATATGAATACATTGTAAGTACATCAATAATTGAATGAACGAATCGTGTTTTGTTTTTACTCAACCTTTTTTTGGCATTTGTCTTTCTGTCTGTTGGGGTATGTCTCAATTACTTTTCAACACATCAAATGATTTTTGTAAACCGTGGCCTGTGTGTCTGTAACTCTACCCTACAGAACCCTATTGTTTTGTTTTTGACACTGATCCCACAAAATGTAGGTTGGAGAGTGGTAAAAATGTGTGAGGGTGAAAATTTGGAAAAATTCACAAAAGTCTGTGTGGAATATCGAATTAAAGAGAACTTTAAACATTATGAATTTAGCTTCATTTTTAAAAATCTCAAAATTTTGAGATGCCAGTGGCCAAAAAGTGAGGGACAATTCTGGTAAAATAGCAAAAATTCAAAGGGATTATTGGGCATATGGCATGTGGGATATCAAAGGGAATATTAACTAAAATCTGAATGTAGTGGTGAGTTTTAGAAATTTCAATATTTTGGAATGCAAATTTTAGAATGGAATAAAAAATTATTGAAATCCGGCCGTGGTCAGACTAAAGAATATTTTAACACAAATTAGATGTTCAAAATTTTTAGCCTATATTGTGTGCTTACTATACAGTTGTTACATTTCTGAACAAAAAATAGGGTATTTTTAATTAAGAAAGTTGTGTTAGTGGTTATAATCACTGTTGTCGGTCCATTGTTAAGCAGCAAGGAAATGTGCAGTAGTCTGTACAACTAATTGGAGGAATGAAGCGCCTAGACAATACACAAGTTATACACCTCACAAAAACAGTGGGAGCTTAGTATATTATCTGAAATGAAGACAGATGAACCTGTTTGAAATGATATGCTGTCAAATCCTTATATATAGTGGCATTTCTCCTGTGTGTATAGTTTGCTACAATCAACAAAATGATTTATTACATGACTAAAAACCATAATGGCTGCCACACAGTCAACTCTGTGTGGGCCACTCTTTATATACAAAACAATTATAAAACCTGTTTAGATATGTGAGAGACAACGATGGGACATGCAACAACACTAATATGCTTCCTGAGCTGGAGAACTTGTTCACTACTTTGAACAAAGTACATTATTACTGAATGAACTTTTATATTACATCATTTTCGATTAGCAGAAAATCCTGATTACCATATTTTTTTGAACAGAATTAACACTGTTGCACACCACTATAGAAAAATTATTCCGATTAGAGCTTTCAAGCTTCACAGCTCATCATCAGATCATGTAACGGGATGAATTATGGGGGGTTTTTATTTTATTAAATTATGGGATTTATTATAAAATATTTTAAATTCATTTTCCATCTGTGTATACGGCCACGTGTTTGAATAAAAGCATTGCGTGAACCAAGGAACAGTACGCAATAGCTGTTGTGAAACATTTGCCAAGGAATGTGCCAGTCGTCGATTCTAAGAACTTAGTTTGTGTGGCATCGACGCCCAAACGCACTACCCGTTCAGCAATGTGCGTTTAAGCTGTAGGAAATAAAGTCTAAGTCCGGCCTCTTTTGTGACGTCAACCAGTGCCGCGTGGACCCGGTCGGACGGAACTTTATAAACCATGAAGGACCCCATCTAATACAACTATCTTCCCGACTGGGATCCAAGAAAATTAACGGGCGAGCTAAATTAGTGAAAATAGATAGAACAAAGTGAAGTGAGTGGAACTTGTAAAGAATACGAGCCATGTGGCCGCGAAAGGAGTGAAGCCGTCGGGTAACCCGTAACCATAATTTCAACATTTTTTTTATAAAGGGTTTTTTTGCAAACATGTAAATTAAATAAAAGGAGTTTGGTTTTGTAATAGTGTTAATGTGTGTATGTTAGCAGATTGGGCTGTCAAATTAAGGTAAGGTGTTTATTGTAATTCTGTAAGTATAGGTGTAATCCAACCATGTAACTAACAGTAAAAGTTTTATGTATTTTCCATGATTTTGGATCATTTGAGCTAAGAGGCCAAATAAATAACAATTTAAAATTTAAAGAAAATTCTGAAGTATAAAATAAAATTTTAATTAATTTCTCTTCACAAAAAGCGAATTGCGTAAATTATTACAATAACCTATAATCATACTTGCATCGTAACGTTCGTATGCTGGATCCTGGGAGAAGAAAAAAAAAGGTAGGTGGAAGGTGAAAAAGAATTTTATGTATTTGTATTTGTAGTGTAATTAAATAGATTATTACAAATGGCGTCACGACAGGGACTCGAATTTGAATAATTAAAATTCCACACCTACGATAGATGCAAGTTTGATTTGAGGGTTAAGTAACTACGTAAAAATTACGCAGCACATATAAAATAGTATATCAATGTTCAGAGTTTAAGAGTTAAGTAGTAGATGTTTTTTATATAAGAAAATCTAGATTAATAAACTTATAGAGATGGCAGGAAATAGTGAAAGTAATATAAAGGAAATGACTAGTGTCGAAAACTGTGATGATTCAAATATGAATAATGTTGAAATCCACTCGACTCCAAACGTGAGTCAGGAAAATAAAACAAAAAATATTACAAATGAAACAAATAGTACAGATGATTCGGGGATTCAAATAACCCCAAAATTGAGTAGGGAGTGTACAACTAATAATGAAGAAGTCAGCTTCACTGACAGTTATGTAGAAATAACCGAATCAAAAATAATGAAAGATGTCGAACATCAATCGACACCTATTTCAGTCAACCAAAATAAGAAGTCCGATGAGGACAATATGCTAACACGATTGTATAATATGATGTATAGTAATTTTAGTGAACTAAGAGGGGATATTAATATTAAATTCAATGAACAGAATAGCAAATTTGATGGTATAAATAATCGTTTTGACAATAGCGATGTAAAATTGAATGAAATTAAGACATGAAATTAAAAGTGAATTTAATTGTAAATTTGAAGTAATTAAATTTGACATCAATGAGGTAAAAATGAAATGCGAAAGTAGTTGTAACGAATTGAAACAAGATATTGAGAAAATAGTAGAGTCAGTAGAAGAACGGATTAAAAGTAAAAATAATAATGATAATAAAAAGTTAACAAGTGATAACAATAATGTCGAAAATGAAAATATAGTTAAAAATGTGGTATTAGAGAATAAGGTAACAAATGATAACAATGATATTGAAAATGGTAATGTAATTGAAAAGTTAGTATCAGAGAGTGATACGTTGAAAATAGATAGTGAAATAGTGAGTGAGAGAGAGAGAGAGAGTGATATGTTGTAACGGAGTAGTAATTAGTGTTGATGAATTAGAAAAAGAATGGAAAAAGAGAGTAGATGAATGTGTAGGGCAGAGGGTAAATTTTCCCCTTATTCGTGATGAACCAGAGTGTTCACAAGTGTTATTATTGAAGGGCAAGAGACCCTTATTAGTGGAAGATTTAAGTTGTTACCCCTTTTTGTATGAATTAGTACCCTCTGTGTGGAATGATGTTGAAAGTGTGAGATGGTGTTATGATGAGAGAGATTTAGATAGAGAATTGAGTGTTGATAGAGAGATAGAATTATATAAGTTGCAGAGAAATTATAATGAGTTGAAAGAGATGTTAAATGATATGAAATACTTACCTGTTAAAATAGAGAATGAGAATTATTTTGATGATACATATTTGAATAATAATAATTTACCTTATGATGTAATGAATGAGAAAATAACTGACTTGACAATGAATATAACTACTAATGGAGACGGGACAGAAATAAATAATGTTGACTTGGTTTATGATTATTGTGGTAAAATGAATAAACTGAAATTTTATGGTTATTACACACAAGATAGCCATATGTGTGTAAATAAAATTGAAAACTGTTATTTGAAACCAAGACTAATTTTTGACGATAGAGGCTGAACATAAATTCATAAATGGACAATTTTAAATATTTTGATTTATGGTTCTGACCTCGCAACCTTGGACAATGAAGTGTGATAAATTGAATAATAATGATGAAGAATTGTAAATAAATGTTTAGTGAATTTAATTGTGTGTATTGTAAAATGTTAGGTAAACAATGTGTGTATGCAGTAGAAATTGTTGTGATAGTAATTATAATATTTTTGCAATCTAAATAAATAACAATAATTTTGAAGAAAATAATAAATGAATTGTAGTTATTGTAATTGGTGAAAGTAATTAAAATGTTGTGTTTTCAATAATTAATTTAATTAAACTAATTTGAAATGTTTAAATATTTTTTTATCGATTTAAATGTTGTATAATTGAATTTTCTAATGGATTTAATTTGTTTTATGAGATTTGATATTAATTAATAAATAAGTGTTAAATTGTTTGGTATGGAATAACATTGTTGTTAAATGTTTCAAAGGTTACGAGGAGATATTGGTGTGTTTGTGGTGTGTATTTTGCGTTTATGTCAGTAGGTAAATAATGTACTGTAAGTATAAAGTTTATAATACCAATTAGATAGAGTAAAAGGTTTACAGGTGTGAAAAGATTTTGATTCAATGATGAGATTCATTTGAAATGATTGTACTAAATAGAAACTGTAATTAAAAAGTAATAACTGAAAGGTGAATTAAAATTATATTTGGTTTGAACTGTAATAAATAGACTTTGACAAATATGTTAACTAACAGATTTATAGAAACCAAAATTTTGAAGGAAGTATATATGTCAGTATATGATGTAACCATGGATGTTTAAATTGAGAATGTTTATAACAACAGTCTGGCAGACAACTGTTGATGTAAACAGGTGTGTTGTATATTTTGACTAATGTTCACAGCCAGGTGTTGAAGTTGATAACTGTTGTAGTCTGATGAATCAGTATTCTGATGAGTAAATCCTATTATGAAATAAAAGAAATGTAAGATGTGTTGAAATGGAGGTGGCTTTTTATTGTAATACAATTAATATTTTGCTTTGAACAAATAAAATAATAATGAGGTAATTATTGCAACTTAGAGTTTGAGAAATTAAATATAATTCAAGTAATTTGGTAATTAAATTAATTGGAACGATGATTTTAATAACATATTCATATATATTCTGATTCAAATTTCAAATGTAATTGTTAAATAAATGAAATATGTACTTTACTTAAATTGGAACCTGAAGGAAATTTTGTGTGAATGCTATCAAAAATGTTTGGGAAACTTAGAGGTGTATATTACTGTTCATATAAATTTTATTAATGTCAATCTACATTTTATGTTTTAACTGTAGATTCCCCACCTAAGTGCGGCCATGACCTCACCGTATCATGACCGTGAAAGTAGTTAATTGTGGCAAACCATAAATTTCACTTGATATAACCGGCTTGTGGTTTGTTTTATTTTGTCAACCCGGTGGTTTGTTAGATTTGTAGGGGGGTTATTTTTTGGGGAATCTACCAAATTTTGGAACAGGTCTATTTTCACCCAGATAGGAGTGGTAGTCCATTAGGGGTGTATAAATCAAGAATAGTAGGTGTGTAGCGGGCCTATTTTGGGGTAATAAGGCAATTTGTATTTTTTTTATAAACAAATAACATTTTTTTTATGATAGGGACAAAACTTAGGTAAATTTCAGTGGTGGCGACGAAAGCGACCGTGGCAGCACTGCTGTTGACTTTATACGATACAAAATTATTCAATAATATTTTGTAAACAAGTGAAAACAACCGACAAACTGTGCCAAGGGCAGTTTCAAGGACATACACAACGGTAAACACATGTAACAGCGTAAACAGTTATATAACCACATCAGACCATCTGACGTCAGTATATACGCCAGAGACGATCCTTGTTGTGGAATTCAGTTATGTAACGAAATTAGTCTGCTGGCGCAATGATACAAACGGTAAAACAAAGGAAATTGATCATCCAACCTCGGCCGCTTCACAAATTAGCGCCGGTAGCCTGTCCCCAGTCTAAATTCAACACTCGCGCGTGTGGGACATAAAAGTTTTGAAACGTAATTTTGCGGGCCCGCAACATATAAAAAATGTGAAGTAAAATGTAAAAATAACTAACAGTTTTCTCTTCTTTAAAAGAACAGTTTTATTCTTCTCGGAAATTATTCTTTAAAACTGAACAATGTGCGCGTAAAAGTGTGCCGCCACCAACTGAACTGAACAGCTAAGTAGCCATGTATCCATAAAATTTTAACAAGGGTTTTTCAAAATTACTGGCAGAATGGGGAAATATATTTTTAGTAAAGTATAAAATATAAAATGAGAGCTCTCAAATCATAAAATAATTGTGTGTGTATGAGTGAGTGAGATTATGTAGATTAAGAAGGCTGGTTTGTGGGTATAAAAATTATTTCTATTTAATATCTTGGTTTTTTTGTGGTAATTCAAAAGTGTATACTATGTTTCAATTTTATTATATGTGAGTTTTTTAATAATGAGAATTGAATAATGGATGAGGGAGGTAAAGACGTAGTGTGTTAATGATCTTTTAAAAGTTAAATGATGTGAATATCCAATTGTTAATAAAACGTCATTACGGGAAACAATATAAAGTTTTTCTTTGAACAACCAATTCTGATCTCCCCTGTTCGCCGAAAAGAACCTCACCTCTTAGGTACAAATTTTGTGTTTTGTTTGCTTGTTAATCATAAAAACAAGATGGCGCCCGACAGTAAACAGTGAACAGTATCTTTAGAATAAATTAAATTAATTATCAATAGAAAGAAATATCTCAATTGTGCCCGAACAGGGACAATTTATATAAATACAGCCTACTGGGAGAGCAGAACGGTTGTTTGAGTTGAAGATAAAATTACGTAAAATAGACGTAAAAGGTTATGTTTAATATGGGTGAGTAGAATATTTTTCAATAAGTATGTGTTACATATAATAAGATTTTATAAAGAAATATATATAAAAGATTTTAAGAAAAATGGCAGATAATAATGAGATCAGCCTCTCTGACAATCAGACCGACTCTGGTATACAAACAGAAGCGGGGTCAATAGACGAGCAGAATGTGGGGATCTCTGTAATTAGTTCGCCGGGAGCGATTTCTACTCCCGTAACAAGTAAAATAAATACAAGAGAAAAAGAGTTATCATTAAATGATTTATTTAATCTCATTAACAATAGATTTGACATGAACACTAGTGATTTCAATATTAAATTCAATGAACAGAAAAACGAGATAAATGAGAAACTCGATGTTCAAAAGAATAGTTTTGACAGTAAATTAGATGGACAAAATGTTAAATTCGATGAATTAAAAAACCAACTTAACGAAATTAATGAGCATTTGAATCGAACTAATGACCTAATAGAAGATACATTTAACAGATTAGAACAGAGTATTGAGAAGTTTGAGAAGTTAGGTGACAATGTTGTAAGTATGACAAATAGTAATAGTGACGAAATAATGGAAGATATAGTATCAAATAGTGATGATATTAATTACAATTCTGAGAGTATAGTGGGGGTAAAGAATAATGGAGAAACATATAATGAAGTTTTAGAATGTGATTATGAGATGTTAATATGTATTGATGAAGTAGAGAGAGAGAGGAAGAATAATATAGTAGTTGAATGTGGGCAGAGGGTAAATTTTCCCATTAATTTTTCTGAACCAATGTTCAGTGTTCACAAATGTTGTTGTTTTTGAAGGGCGAGAGACCCATATTAGTAGATGAAGTAAAGAGTATATTGATGTTGTATAATGTTGTACCCTCTGTCTGTAATAATTGTGAGAGTGTGATATGGTGTGATGAGAGAGATTTAGAGAGAAATTTGTGTGTTGAGAGAGAGATAGAATTGTATAAGGTAAAAAGAAATTATGATGAATTGAGAAAAAGATTACCTGTTGAAAGAGAGATAGAGAATTATTTTGGTAATATTTGTATAAATAATAATGACTTATCTGACGTGATAGTAGAGGAATATAAAAATGAGAAAACAACTTACCTGACATTAACAAATAACACTGACGGAGACTTAACAAAAATACCTAATGTAGACTGGTTATATGAGTATTTAAATAAGCTGAATGAATTTAGTTTGTATGGTTACAACACACAAAACAGTCATTTGTGTGGTGATGAAATTGAACGATGTTATGTAAAACCAAGACTTATCTGGGACGATGGAGGGTGAACTATTAAAACAATAAAAGACAGTATATAAACATTGTGTTTAATGGTTTATGACATGGCAAATTTGGACAGTGAAGTGTGAAACAATTGAACAGTTATTGACGTATACTTTGTAAATAATATAGTGAATTCATTTGTGTGTATTATGAAACGTTAGGTAAATAATGTGTATATGTATTAGAAAATGTTGGGATAATAATAATATCAATATTTTGCAAGTTAAATAAATATCAGAATTAATTGTGAAAACAGTAATTGATTAATGGTAATTGTTTCGATAACTATATAATTTATATTTTTGGTAATTAATTAAATTAAAACAATTTGGTACATGTTAAATATTTTGATTGATTATTTGAATGTTAATTAATTAAACTTTTTTAATGAATTTAATTTATTTTATGAGATGGAAATTTGGTAATGAATGATAAATTATTTGATGTAAACTAATAGTTTTGTAAAATGTTTCAGAGGTGAGGTGAAAGTATTGTGGTATGGGGATGATGTTTTGTATATATCATGTTAACTGAACTGTAAGTATAAAAATTTTTATAATCATATGTAATAAACATGTTTACAGGTAACTAAGATTTTCATGCAATAGTGAGACTATTTTGTGATCCTCTAATCAATTTGATCACATTTATTAACACGAAAAGCAATTTAGTGGTTACCTACCGTTACGATCTCTTCTATAGGGCTCCAGGGTCCGATCACATGTAGCTAGATACAAACATGGTTTATAGGTTACGCAAAGCACTAACACAACTCATTTTTGAAGAGAATTGATAATTTTAATGCTCAATTGTTGAAATTATTGTTTGACAAATAGATTTACATAGAGTCACATATTGTGCAACTCGTGCACCTGGTTTGTAACGGAACTTACTAACTATAGCTTACCTTATCATTTCACAAGACACAAACGCAAATATAAAATACAAACACAGACATAAACAGCCCAGCTTTGCCCACGCTCACACTCACACTGTAAATTATAAACCCCTTATCATTTTACATTATAACTCCCAGACCCCAAACGCCGGCCACGCGGTCACCGCACACACGCATCTTCTCACGAAAATTGCTTGTTCTATATTATTCAAACGTTATAACTGATACAGTTTCTTTTTAAAACCGACCGCGGTCACCTGAATTTATACTGTTTTACACCCTTTACTGGAAAAATTAAAATATTTGTGACGAGCCTACTTGGGCCAGCCCGGTACCGGGGACTGCAGCTTGTAGACTGGGAACGGTAACGTAACAGGTACTGCTTGCTTCCGTGGGCGGGAACGGCGGTTCATGGCCACCAGGTTTTCGTCGCCGTTCATGCTTAGTTGTTGTGTGGTAACCACTTTATGCTTGGCATAGAGCTGGTATATGTGTGTGACCAGAGGACAATATTGACTTCGGCTCTGCTGATGTCATTAATAGTAGGCGGGGCTTTAGCAGTATTTCCGGATGACCGATGAAGAGATGTTGAATAATTCTTCGTTCTAGCCATCTTGGTTTTTTGTCAAGAGCGTCACTTGGGGCGCCTGCGTGAGTGGTGGCGTGTGTGCACTGCCACACACGCACAGAGTTCTTAGAAATTCGTTGAGATGCAAATTCCTTAGCCGAATGACACAATGGAAATTGCGTATCGCCTTTGTCTCAAACTGTTCAGTCAACACATGGTCTTTTGTAACCGAAATAACGTTGCCATGCGTTCTGTTGTAATCGGATTAACAGTTGTAGCATAATAAAATTTCACAATATTTTGCTAAAACTCCCGCACAAAAACGAAATAAATAAAATATAAATGCCCCACACGGAAAAAATAAAAATACCCAAAAATTGACACGCTACAATTTGAAATAATTGTGTTTAATAAAAATGAGAATTAAAAATGTTAATAATAAATGAAAAGCGATATATAATGATTATTAATAATAAATTTTGAAAATTTTAAGAAAGTCCAATGGTATAAAGGTATGAATGAGTCAAATGATTATTGATGAAATGATTATATTTATATAATGTATATAAAAATTTTAATTAATTAGTTAGTAGGTTGCTGTTGCTGGGGTGGCATGTGCCCCAGTAGATAGCGGAAAGTGTTGGGGGTAACCGTGAGTGTTACCTCCATCGGAGGCCAACATGGCGAAAATGCACGGCACACCTTTTGTATAATTTTATATTGTACCTTGATAAATTGCCGTGTCGTGCATATTAATGATGAAGTGTACATGCCTGAAGGAAGAGATGATTTCCCCGACTTTTTGGGCGATTACTGCCTTACCAGCACTAATCGTGGTTTTGGCTAGCGGTTAGCTATGGTCATATCAAGTCCCTTGACCATAGCTGGCTTGAAATTGGTCTATATTAGAAATTAATGGGGGGGTGAAACTAGGGGAAATCCCGGAAACTATGGAACAGCGGCTGCCACTCTGCCCGCTTGGGGGTAGCAGAGCCAGGTGGTATACCCGCATTAAGGGCGCATAACTATTGACAAAGATATGTTGATATCTGTAACTTTTAAAATGTAACGCAGAAGCAAGGACACGGAGATGTCACATTCCTCCAAAACTTCAGTCCTTGTGGACGCCACAGTCCAGGGGGGTCATAGTGTGTGTGGCTGGGAGGTTATCCAGGGGATAACGTATTAGAAATTTGTTGTATTTTAATAATGATGATTTGCTACTCAATAATTTTGTTTTGATTTGAAAATTAGATGCACTAAATACTTCCTATAATGTGTTTATTAAGTCTTATTGTGTTAATTGCATGTAGTATGTTAGGAATAAGGATTATAAAAATTAAATATGTTTTCAATGTGTTTATAGATTTTAAAATAAAATGAAATAAAGGTGTGATAGTTAAAATTTTAAATGGGTTGCAAAAGATAGAAATGGGTGATAGTAATTGTTTGAGTAAAATGTTTGAATCAGTCCAAGTTGAATTTTTGTGGGACATATAGATCTGTCCAAATTGAAGTCAAAGTTAAAGAAATAGTAGAGATGAAGTAATGTAATGTTGTTTTGAGTTAATGTAATGTTATAGAATTTTGAGAAGTATAAGTGGAGACACAGTAGAAATGGAGAAGATATGTAGAATTTTGAGTGATATATTGTTGTTTATTTTGTTGTAGTTGTAGTGAGGTAATGAGATTGAGATTTTGGGGATGGCAATTTTGTAGTAGGGGGTAGTGTAGTGTGGGAGTCCGCAACATAAGGGTTGGGACGGGATTTGGTATAGATTTAGTGGGAAGGGGTTGCCTTAGGTAGAATCCAGGAACCAGAGAACGGGAATTGAGCTTTTTGGGGGGGGGGACACGTATCCTATGTACAAAGGGTTAGAGAGTATTTTTTTTATATATAGAGAGAAGGTGGCGAATTGAGTTAAAGTAGTAAGTAGTTAGAGGTAGAGAAGGGTTAGTAGAATTTTTGATAGTGGGGTGTCATACTAGTTAAAGATTTTGTAAGGGAGCGTTAGAGTAATAAAAGGGTAAGATTATGAGTAAATGCCAAGTTGATAAAATGAATTATGATGAATAACGTAGAATCACCCAAATTAATGAAAGGGAATAATAAATGAAATGATGTGTAAAAAAAAAAAAAAAAAAAATTGAGAAACGAATTAATAAAAGTTAAATTGAGATTAAAATGTAATTTTCTGATTTTATATGCAAACTTAATTGTGTAAATTTTAAATACAAGTTGTTTATTTTAAGATAATGATAACAATGTGAATTATTAATGTACTATGTTTTCTTATGTTAGGTTAAGTTGTAAGGTATTCTGATATATGTTAGTAATAAGTAAGTAAAAACAAAACCAGTGCTTCTTAGCGCAAACCAGCACCGCTAATGGGAAACAGATCAGTTGGGGATATGGTGTTGTATAAGGCCACTATTTGATATTTGATTTGTTGTTTCAGTGTTTGGTGATGCTGTGGCGGCGGACCTGAGCTGGCCAGCGCGTCAGAGCAGGGGCGTTGAGTATCTGTCTGACTCTACGGTGTTGGGATCTCGAGAGAGAAGTCCAGTATTGTCATTCAGATGCGGTCACAGTCACCGGACCAAGGGTGAGTTGATTATATTTTTTTTGTAAACCGTAAAGGGGGTTGTGGCGACATATCCTGGCTGATCCCTTTAGCAAGTATGAATGTGTCAATGAGATTTTTTATGCTTCGGCATAAAATATCTCATTGAGGGGGTATTGTAACGGGCCTATTTTGGGGTAATAAGGCAATTTGTATTTTTTTATAAACAAATAACATTTTTTTTATGATAGGTACAAAACTTAGGTAAATTTCAGTGGTGGCGACGAAAGCGACCGTGGCAGCACTGCTGTTGACTTTATACGATACAAAATTATTCAATAATATTTTGTAAACAAGTGAAAACAAATTTAAATTTATTTAAATGTGTTCTTCCTATTTAGACATTATTTTAAAATTGGTTTAAATTGATTAAACAAACAAATAAATTTGCCTTCCTACTATACAGGCTTATTAGGTGTATGAACTCATCAGCTGATCGAAACTAGGTCAAGTCCCAGAACCCTTGACCTACATATGTTGTGTATACTTTCTGCACCTACATTAAACATCTGTAACAATCTAACTCAAAGCACAAAACATAATAAAATAAAATATTTAAAATGAACAAAATATTAATATGAATAATAAACAAATTGACATTTAAATTATTTAAAATAAACACCTTAGTTTTATATTATTTCAAAGTTTTGTCACTGGTTTAAAAAACAATCAATTGTATATTCTTTATCATAAATCTCTCTTTATTTAATAATCTGATTCTCCCTTGCTGTGGGTGATTTAAATTATTTGTCCTCATTGACTGTATTAGCTCTGTATACATATATAATCTTTACTCTCTGACTCTAATATTAATCAACTTCAACTCCCATGACACCCATCTCTATCAAAATCTCTACCAAAACTCTCTCTAACCCCAACTTATCATTGAACTCAATTCGCATCATACTACCCTTATATAAAAAAAATACTCTCTACCCCTTTGTACTCAGGATGTGTGTTCCCTCCCAAAGCTCACTCCCTTATGTTGATTCCTGGACCCTCCCTAGGTAACCCTTTCCGCCACACCGCCAGCCGTTGTGGACTCCTTATCACACCACCCCCATTTACAAAATTGCCATCCCCAAAAAATCTCAATCTCATTACCTTACTACAAATACAACAAAATAACATAATTAATTATAAACAACCATGTATCACTCAAAACTCCACATAAATTCTCCATTACAGCTGTGTCAAACTCAATACTTCTCAAAACTACATTCCTTCAAAACAACATTACATTATCTCATTTCTACTATTTCTCTAACTTCACTTAAAATTCAATTTTGGACAGATCTATATGTCCCATAAAACATTTATCACCCAAAACTATCTTTTGTTAGCTTGCATAAATTATTACTTTATTTCCCAAATTCTTTTTATCATTACTTTAAAAAATCTGTAATACATTAAAAACATTACATTGAACTGTAATTACTTGTAACATTTACAAACCAATATACCAGTGACCAGTTATTGCTGATCAGCTGATCCTACTAACACAATGAAACACATCTCAAATTTGAACAAATTATATGAAATATATATATTTATTTATCATTACTCCTCACCTTCTTGTTTCCCATTTCTCTGATTCTGATAATTCGTATTGACTGCCTGCCAGACGATTTAATTATTGGCTTAGAAAAAAAATATACACATAATGAAAATACATATTCTTATCAACACCTATATCTAACGTACAACAATAAAATAATACATTTAAAATTATAGTATGAACACCTTATATGTTGTGTCTGAGCAGCTAGTTATTTAACAGAGCACAAGCAGTTTTATTTGATCAGAATTTGAATAAAAAATTTTTTATGTCATAAAATTTACATTCGTGGCTCATCTGAGCCACCTCCCAGCCACACACACTATTTCAAATTATGGAGGACTGTGGCGCTTCGACAAAGACTGTATATTTTGGAGCAGGTTTTACCTCTCCGTGTCTTTGCTTCCGCTATTACGTTTTAAAATTATTGAACATCAACATGTTCGGGTCCATAATTGCACACCCTTAATGCGGGTCTACCACCTTTCTCTGTTACCCCCAAGCGGGCAGAGTGGCAGCCGCTGTTTCATAGTTTCCGGAGATTTCCCCTAATTGTCTCCCCCCACTGAATTTCTAATATGTACCAATTTCAAGTCAGCTATGGTCAAGGGACTTGATATGACCATAGCTGGCCACTAGCCAAATCCACGATTAGTGCTGGTAAGGCAGTAATCGCCCGAAAAGTCGGGGAAATCTAAACTTCAATTTGACTGCCTGTTACATTCATTATTCTTACTATGTGCGACATGGTCATTTAGCAGGGTGTAAATTTTAATTTACACGGATAAGGTGTGCCGCACATTTTCGCCATTTTGGCCTCCGATGGAGGTAACACTCACTGTTACCCCCAACCCATTTCGCTATCTACGAGAGCACAGGCCACCCCCACAATAGCCACTTAATAGCTAATTAATTAATTAACAATTGAAAACTAAACTTTTCTACCATTGCAGTTCCACACTCCATTGTTATTATCACTTCATTGAGCACCAAACTACCCCCCAAATTATCCCCACATCTTGTATTGACAACAATTTTTTATTTTGTTACACATCTTTTCAAAACGTTCCCATACTCACTGATACTAAAACTTGACAATTATATTTGGTCACTTAATTCTAAAATTTATTTAAATTTACAATTATGCACATCCAAAATTACTTTGGTTTTTTTTTTTTTTTTTTTTTTTTTTTTTTTCAAAATTCTATTTACACTGGAGGCTGACTCACATTCCAAAATCGAGATTAGTGCTGGTAGACAGTAACCGCCCGAAAAGTCGGGTTTCGCTGCAAAAAGGATTGGCACCCGGTAGATATACTACGTGAATTCACGTCCCCCCTTTGAAACACACTACTCCCCCTCACCTACCATTCTTTCTACCCCGCTTTCTACCTGGCGCCAACCCCTCTTGCCCCAAAACTCGTCGTTTCGGGCTAAACAGAACTATAACCAATGGCTAATTTTAATTTTGCCATTGGTTCTGAAACTCTTAAAATTGTACGCACTGCCTTTTATTTAAGTGCAGCCTCCATTATATACAAACACTCTAAGGCAGTGCAGTCACGTGACAGGTACACCGACCCGCTGCACCATGAGTGTATAAAAAAATTTAATTCGAGTCACGTACCTGTTGGGGTCCCCCTCCCCGTTCAAATATGTGTGGTTAAATTTCTAGTTTGTACCAATTTTGGTGGAGCCGGACCATCGTTGCTTTCACCGCCCGAAGGAAGATCTGCCAACCATGGCCCGCCTCCGAGTTCTGAATTCCACGGCCAGGACTGGTAAGATCGTGACCGCCCGAAAATGGGGGAGGAGCCCTTCTAGAAACATAAAAGAATAATTAAATAACATTCATACATTTACAATTTAATAAAATCCTTATGCTGACCAAAATAATTTCAAATTTTTAGCGTTGTGCGTACCCACTATCTCCCTGGTTTCTCTATTCTGTAACACATACGAATTTTTCATTTTTATTTCTACTATCTCGTACGGCCCCTCATAGAGCAAGAAAAATTTCTTGATCTCCTTATCTTGTGCGCTTGATAAATCGTGGCGTCGCACCAATACCATCTGCCCCACCTCGTACTGCGTCCACTTACCTTTCATATCATGTCTCTGTTTCCTCCTCTCTCCCTTCGTCAACAAACTTTCATTCGCTAGCCTAAGTTTAATATCGTGGCCAATAGTGTTGGTTTCCGGTGGATATTCAATTAATTGTTCCAAAGTTCTCTGTGGACGCTTTCCTCTTATTAACTCATAAGGTGTGAACCCCGTCGATTCGTGGGTGGTGCAGTTAAGCCAATTTTCAATCTTCTGGACATAGAGTGGCCACTCGCTGTGTTTGGTGTGGCAGTATGTTCGAAAAATTCTGCCCAACTCCCTCATGACTCTCCGCCTGATTGGACTGTGGATGATACACTGCGGTATGCTTTGGGATGATACCTTCCCATCCGAGAGTCTGGCGCCATCTTCCGCTGATGAACTGCGGCCCATGGTCGGATAATATCACCTTCGGCTTTCCCACGTTGATCATGTAGTCGCGTGTGATCTTCTCGCTCAGCACCTTACTTGTCGCTCGCTTTACGCTATATAACCTGACATATTTGGAAAAAGTATCAAGTACAACAAAAATATGCATCACTCCACCCCTACCTTTCGGCAACGGGCCGTATAAATCTACAGCTACTAAATCGAATGGTTTTTCCACTTTAATATAATTTAGTTCTCCTTCTAACCTATAATTTACAACTTTAGATTTCTGACATAACTCGCAAACTCTAAGTATTTTTCTGACTCGTTTCTCCATATTCTTAAATAGACAGGATTCCTTCAACACATTCACACACTTCCGTGCCCCAAAATGTCCATATCTAAGGTGACAGTCCCACACTATTTTCTCTATCAACCCTTCAGGTATAACTAACCTCCAATCCCTCTCTCTCCCCTCTACTTTTTTAAACAAACTCCCTTTAAAAACTTGAAAATAGTTTTTATACCCAAATTCATCTACATCTGATTCTATACTAGTAATTATTTTATTTACTTTACTATCAGCTCTTTGCATTACATTTATATCTTTTAATTCTTCCCCAAAAAAATTATCTTCCCTGGACAATCTATAAATCTCTATTTCTTTGATATCTCTCCCCGTTCTATTTCTGTCTACGTCTACTCGTGATAGTGTGTCTGGCACCCTGTTCTCTACACCCTTAATGTATTCCCAAGAAAAATTATACTCTTGAAGAGCTAACACCCACCTGGTGATCCGGCTGTGTGTGAGTTTGCAAGTATTCAGGAACGACAGCGCTTTATGGTTCGTCCTGATGATGGTTCTATTACCCAGCAGGTAAGTGCGGAACTTCCTCACGGCGAACACTATACTGAGGAGCTCCTTCTCGGTTGTAGTATAGTGGTGTTCTGTGGCTAGCAACGTCCGGCTGGCGAATGCGATGGTTTTGTGTTCTTTCGCCTCGTCCTCTTGGTATAGTTCTGCTCCCAGTGCTATATTGCTTGCGTCTGTCTGTAAATAAAATTTTTCATTAAAATTGGGATGATTCATTAATATCATATCAGCGAACTTATTTTTTATTTCGTTGAACGCTGCTCTTTCGTTATCGCCCCATCTCCATTGTTAATCTTTTGCAGCACTGCGCTGAGTCGGGCCGTCGTCTGGGCGTAGTTCCGCTGGAACTTCCTGTAAAAATTACAGAGGCCAAGAAAACTTTGCAATTGTTTTATATTTTTAGGCTCCGGGAACGTTAGGATGGATTCTACTTTATCCGGATTAGCACGTATTCCTGTAGGTGTTATTATGAAACCTAAAAAATGTATCTCAGTTTGCAAGAATTTTGATTTCTCCCAATTCACTGTCAAACCTCCCTGGTGTAACCTCTCCAATACATACTCTAAATGTTCGACATGCTCCTCAAACGTTCTAGAAGCGATTAGTATGTCATCCACATATATTGTTAAAAAGTCTAAGTTATGGGGTTGCAAAATCTCATCTAGACACTTAATAAAGCTGGCTACACTGGTGTTCAGACCAAACGGCAAACGCTTAAATTGATAATTTTTTCCGTTGAACAAGAACGCGGTATACTTCCTGCTATTTACTGCCAACGGGACTTGCCAATACCCTGCAGTCAGGTCTAAAGAGGTCATATATTTCACACCGCTGAATTTCTGAAAAATCTCTTCAATCGCTTCGGGTGACTCCCGGTCTGGAATAATTATTTGATTGATTTTGCGGGCATCTAGACATAACCTCACTCTCCCATCTTTTTTGATCACCACTACTAACGGGTTGGAATAAGTTGATACCGACCTTTCTATAATATCCCCCGCTAACATCCTATCTAATTCTAGCTGTACGGCCTCCCCTTTCGAATATGGTACCGGATAACTACGTTGGACATATGGCGCATGCTCCCTCACCTTTAACTCGCATTCATAACCTTTTGCCCTTCCTGGTTCCCCGGCAAACACTCCCCTATAATCCTCGACTACCCGCCACAGCGCTTTACGCTGAGAACTCCCTTTTACGCCACCTTCCCCGCAAAATTTAACCTCTCTATCTGCCCACATTCTCTCTCCACTCTCTTCACTCACACTCTCTCTACACGCATGTATACTAAATTCCATATCTCTATTTGTGGTCTTATCTGGTATAACCCTTATACCCGAAATCTTTACTGTGTCTAAAACCCGTTCAAAATTAACCGTTATCTGTTTATTTTCATTACTCAACTCTAAAATTCTTTTTCTAAAATTAATGACCGCATTATTTCTTATTAAAAAATCATTACCCAAAATTACTTCTAAATTTAAACCCCTTACAACTAGAAATGTATTCTCATAGCTTTCCCCATTATTAACATGTTCAACTGGACTTGTGTCGTAACCCGTTTACTTCTAACACCCGTAATGCCTACAATTATTACCCCCGCTACTGGCAAAGACGGAATATGTTTGTTAGTCTCTTTCAATTTATTCAGTACATGTTCTCCTATTACAGATATTTCACTACCTGTATCTATAAGTGTCAAGACTGACTTACCTTCTGTCTCCAGTTTTACCTCAGTCAACCACGCCTCTTGTCTCCTCGTTTCCGCCTCCTCTTCTTCCATCAATTCCATAGCCAATGTAGCGGGGCATTTTTGGGCATACCTGGGGTAATAACATAATTTGTATTTTTTCATAAATAAATAATAATTAACTTGTTGAGTGATAGGGAAAAATTTTATAACCGAGAGGTAAATTTGTTATTTTGAAACGAAAACAACAGTGGCAGCATTGACTGTGAAAATTATTTAATAATATTGTGTGGACCGTTTTAATAACTGCAACTGTACCAAAGTCAGTTCAAGGACATAACAAAATCTGTCAACAAATTACATAACCGTGTCAGGCGAACGTTACGTCAGAGCCTATCCTTGATGAGTAAACAAGTTACATAACGATGACATGCAGCTGGCGGAGTGATACAAACTGGAAAACAAAGACAATTGAACATACTACAACAGCGCTTCAAAAAATAGCGCTGTTTTCTCTTCCCAGTATAAAATTACACCGTGAGCCGGCCGGTCACGTATAAAGTTCCAGAACGTATTTTTGCGGGCCCGCAACATATAAAAATGTGATTTAAAGAATTATTATTATTTTATTATTATGTCAGACTAACAGTTTTAAACAAACGGAAAGTGAAGCGAAAGAAATGTGTCAAGTGAAAGGAAATACACACAGAGACTGGACGGTTTCGGATTACCAAAAATGTAAAGTTAAGTAACATCAGAGAGGGTAAAACCAAAATCTCACCCTCATTTCTTTTTTATTATCATTTCAATTATTGAGCTCATAAGGGAATTTTCAATATATTTCATGAGAGAGTAAAAGGGTGTGTGTAATAATCATGTAATAAAATTAAGAGGTGCTGGTTTGTGATAGTATGTTATTTTAAATATGTTTATAGTAATCAAAGTAATACTAGTACGTACCAATAAGTAATCATGATAGTTCTTTGTTGAAATGATATCAAACTTTAAAGGGAAAAGGAATATTTCATATATGATGGGGTTGTAACCGTATCTAAATTTTTCTGTTGTTTATTTAATGCAATTGAATTTTTTTAAGCTAATAAAGAAAAGATGAGTATAAGAGTAACAAATATGTTTAATTTCAAATAACCAGTTCTGCACTTCCAGGTTCGCTGATCCAAACCTTGGTAGTTTTCTTATTACAGTTGGTAACAAGATGGCGCTCGAAGGAGTTATTTAGTAAATAATTGAATTAAAAACAAAATCCCTTAGGTTTAATCAAATATCAATTTGTTTGATACTGTACAATTGGCTTTTGGAACAGGGACAATTTATATAATATAATTATATAAATACAGCCTACTTGGAAAGCAGAATGGTTGTTTGGAATGTGTATTTACGTATGTACGTAAATTAGACGTAAGAGGTTATGTTTAATATGGGTGAGTAGAATATTTTTCAATAAGTATATGTTACGTATAATAAGATTATATAAAAAATTTTTTTAAGAAAAATGGCAGACAATCATGAAACTGTCAGCGTCACTGACAGTGTAGATGAAAGCCAGATAAGCGTAACTGAATCCCAAATCATGCATGAAGGTGTTCACTCAACACCAGTCATGAATAAAAAGGCTGAAGATAATGATATGATCAAGATGATGAAATTGCTTTTTAATGAACAGAAAAACGATATGCAAGAGTTATTAAAAAATCAGAATAAAGAGTTGAAACATGAGATACAAGAAATTAACAAACATTGTGAAAATACCAAAGTAGAATTTACTAATAAAATCAGCCAAGTAGAAACTAAGCTAGATGATTCAATACAAAAGATAGATATTAAATTTAATGCAATAGATAGCCAGATAGACAGAGTTGAGAAGCAAATCAATGAGAATAACGAAATATTAATAAATTCAATGAATGAGTATAACAATGACATAGAATCTAAAATTATTAAATGTAATATTGAAACTGAATGTAAGTTGAGTAGTGTAGTAATGACAGTTGAAAAATTTAGTCAGAATATTGATGAACACCAAAATAAGATAGACTCTAAAATATATGAAATTGAAAGTAATTATAAGACAGAGATACAAGCAGTAAATGAATCTATTGAAGTAATAGCAAAAAATAATGTACAGTCTGAATATAGTAATGACAAAAAATTATATTCACTTGAACAAAATATTAGTAGTATAAGAGATGAATTAAGTTTAGTGAAACATCAAAATGTGAACCAGGTTACTGAACGCATATTTATGACACGAGACACAAATAATGAAGTAGAATTAGAAACTTTCAATTGTGACAATCGTAGAGTACACCCAATGCAATTTTTAAATAGGGTTAGGGAATTTAATCGGTTTAATAGTAGTAGCTGGGAGGTTAAGTTGCTGAAGATTATCAAATGTTTTAAAGGTAGTGCCGAGATATGGTCGGAAGTACACCATACCGAATGGGAAAGTTATGAAGATTTTGAGATAGCTTTTCGAAACAAATATTGGTCAGAAGAAGACCAAGAAATATTAAGAAGTAAAATAATGGGTAACGGGAATTTTGGTAGGATTAATAACCACCTAACCATATATGTGATGACCATTTATAACGAAGCTAAGTATCTAGAACCACCGTTACCATTCCGGTCATTTGTGAGACACATTAGCAAACACCTGCCCAGAGAGGTGCAAATTACGTTAATGACTAGAGAGATTACAAATATAAGCGAGTTAGAAAACATGTTAGATGTATTACAGAATATAGGGGAACGCGACATAGGGCGACGTTCAAACACACCAGTAGTACCACACCATAATAATAATAATAATAATTTCCATCATAACAGGGGTACACAGAATTTTCATAGAGGAGCGCGGGGAGGAAGTTTCGATAATAGGGGCGAGAGTTGGAGGTGTAGAACATGTGAAACCGACAATTATGCTAATAGAACAAACTGTTTCAGATGTCATCGAAACAGGGAGTGCGCCAGGAATGAGCGAGCAAACCCACCACCCAATCAACAGTCGAGAGGAGGAGAATTTCACAGAGGAGCGCCGAGAGGAGGAGGACATTATAACAGAGGTAGAGGAGGAAATCATCCAGCTGCGGCGGGTCCCTCCACGGAAAACTAGGTAGGACAATGGAGAAGCGGGCCGAACCATTGTTTATGGAAAACAGGAGGGTCCAAATAATCAACAGATACCATAATAACGTTATCAAGATGGACATGGCGAAGGAACTGTTAGAAGAAGAGGAGAACAAGGTGATGGAACGCAGAGCAGGATTAACTGAGGTGACGATTAACCTTGAAGGTAAGAATTATAAAACTTTAATTGATACCGGTAGCGAGATCTCAGTAATTTCTGAAAATGTCATGGGTGAATTAAAAGAGTTAAACAAAAATATACCGTCATTACCAGTTGCCGGGGTTACAGTAGTGGGGGTAACTGGGGTGAGAAGTAAAAGAATAACCAGACCAGTACAATTAAATATTTTAATAAATGAAGTTGAATTTGAAAACACTTTCCTAGTAGTTAAAGGGTTGAATCTAGATGTAATATTGGGAAATGATTTTTTGGAAAGAAACGGAGCAGTGATAGATTTCAATAAACAAATAGTAAAATTTGAGAAGGGGAATAAACCAGTCAGAATAGAGTTTAAGAAAGTAGTAAATGAAAATAAAGTCACGGGAATAAAAATGTTACATAAACAGATAAGCGATAGAGAGATAGAGACTAAAATAAATATGTCTAGAGAGTGATAGTCTAGAGAATGAGGAGAGAGAGATGCATGAGCGTAATGAGAGTGTGTGGGCAAATAGAGCCGATAAATTTTTCAATGAAAATACAGTTGTAGGAAATACTCAACAACAGGAGTTGTGGGCAGTTGTCGAGCGGTACAGAGAGGTGTTTGATGAATCACCAGGGAAAGCGAAGGACTACATCTGTGAGTTGAAAGTTCGGGACCACGCACCATACATGCAGAGAAGCTACCCAGTGCCGTTTTCGAAGAGGAGGGCTGTACAGGAGGAATTAGACCGTATTATGCAAGGAGGCATAATTGAACGCTCAGTATCACCTTATTCAAATCCTTTGGTGGTAGTGATAAAGAAGGATGGCAAGGTAAGGTTATGTTTAGATGCTAGGAAAATTAATCAAATTATTATACCTGACAGGGAATCTCCGGAACCCATAAATGAGATTTTACAAAAGTTTAGCGGAGTCAAATACATGACGTCCTTAGACCTGACCGCTGGATACTGGCAGGTGCCATTAGCAATAGAGAGCAGGAAATACACAGCTTTTATTTTTAACGGTAAGAATTACCAGTTTAAACGCTTACTTTTTGGATTAAACACCAGTGTTGCCAGTTTTATCAAATGTTTAGATAATATTTTACAACCTAAGGACTTAGACTTTTTAACTGTATATGTCGATGATATTTTGATAGCCTCTAGAACATTCACTGAACATTTAGAACACATAGAATATGTATTAGATAAGCTACAAGTAGGGGGTTTAACAGTGAATTGGGACAAGTCTAAGTTTTTGCAGACAGAAATACATTTTTTAGGATTTATTATTACACAGGAGGGGATATTAGCCAACCCTGACAAAGTCGAAGCAATAATGCGATTCCCTGAACCGAAAAACATTAAGCAACTACAGAGTTTTTTAGGCCTATGCAATTTTTACAGGAAATTTCAGGAGAACTACGCACACACAACATCCAAACTGAGTGCTGTACTGCAGAAGAGTAAACAGTGGAGATGGGGCGATACGGAGCGAAATGCTTTTAATGAAATTAAGAGAAAGTTTAGTCACATGATCATGATGAATCATCCCGATTTTAATAAGATTTTTTATTTGCAGACCGACGCCAGCAATGTAGCGCTAGGTGCCGAGTTATACCAGGAGAGCTGCGACAAGGAACACCTAACGATCGCCTTCGCCAGTAGATCGCTGTTATCGGCGGAAAAGAATTACACGACAACTGAGAAGGAACTACTAAGTATTGTGTTCGCTGTGGGTAAATTCCGCACCTACATCCTAGGGAATACTACGATCATCCGGACGGACCACAAGGCACTGTCATTTCTGAATTCATGTAAGCTAACACACAGCCGATTAACCAGGTGGGTATTAGCCTTACAGGAATATAACTTTTCATGGGAGTACATAAAGGGGTCAGATAATAAGGTACCAGATACACTTTCTAGAATAGATGTTATAGATAATAAAACTGGTAGGGACCTTAAAGAAATAGAAATGTTTAGACTAACTAGGGAAGGTAGAATTTTTGGTGAGGAATTAAGTGACATTAAAAACTTGCAAAGATCTGATAGCAAACTGGGTAAAATAATTGTTAGTTTAGAAACAGATGTAGCGGGATCAGAATATAATGAGCGATTTCAAGTATATCAAGATATTTTGTTCAAAAAGGTAGATGGTGGGGAGCGTGATTGGAGGTTAGTTATACCTGAGGGATTAATAGATAAAATTGTTTGGGATTGTCATATAAGGTATGGTCATTTTGGTGCGAGAAAGTGTGCTAATGTTTTGAAAGAGTCATGTATATTTAAGAATATGGAGAGGAGAGTGAGAAAAGTGTTGAGAGTGTGTGATTTATGTCAAAAATCGAAAGTAGTGAATTACAGAGTGGAAGGGAAGATGAATTACATAAAAGTAGATAAACCTTTCGATCTAGTTGCGGTTGATTTATATGGACCATTACCCAGAGGTAGAGGAGGTGTGTTATATATATTTGTAGTTTTAGACACTTTTTCAAAATTTGTAAAGTTATATAGTATTAAGAGAGCAACGAGTAAGGTACTTAGCGAGAAGATAGTGAAAGATTATATGCTTAATGTGGGAAAGCCGAAAGTTATATTATCTGACCATGGTCCACAGTTTATAAGCGGCAAGTGGCGGCAGACGCTTGGATGGGAAGGCATCATACCCAAGCATACGGCAGTGTACCATCCTCAGTCGAACCAAGCAGAACGGGTGATGAGAGAGATTGGCAGGATATTTCGGGCGTACTGTCACGCCAAACACACAGAATGGCCATCCTACGTGAAAAAAGTAGAGGAGTGGCTGAATTGTACCACCCATGAGTCCACGGGATTTACGCCGCATGAGTTGATCAGGGGAACAAGGCCGCCCAGGATATTGGAACAACTTTTCACATACCCACCTGAAGGTCAAATTTTGGACAGGAACATGAAAATTAGATTGGCGAACGAGAACTTACTCACGAGAGGAGAGCGAAGAAAACAGGAACATGATGCCAAGGGTAAATGGACCAAGTATGAGGTAGGTCAGTTAGTGTTAGTAAAAAGACATGATTTGTCCAGTGCTCAAGATAGGGAAATAAAAAAGTTTTTCTTGCTATATGAAGGACCTTATGAAATCATAGAAATAAAAATGCAGAATGCGTATGTGCTGAGGAACCCAGCGACGCAGGAAATAGTAGGTACTCAAAATGCGACGAATTTAAAGTTATATAGGTCACTTTAATGGTGTTATGTTTATAAATAAGTTTTAAATAAATATTATTGTATGTTTTCAGAAGGGATCCTCCCCCATTTTCGGGCGGTCACGATCTTACCAGTCCTGGCCGTGGAATTCGGAACTCGGAGGCGGGCCATGGTTGGCGGATCTTCCTTCGGGCGGTGAAAACAACGATGGTCCGGCTCCACCAAAATTGGTATAAACTAGAAAACTATAAGCTCCATATTTGAACGGGGAGGGGGACCCCAACAGGTACGTGACATACATTTTTTTTATACACTCCAGGCGCAGCGGTTTCGGTGTACCTGTCACGTGCCTGCACTGCCTTAGAGTGTTTGTAAATAATGGAGGCTGCATTTAAGTAAAAGGCAGTGCATACAAATTAAATATTTTAGTGTCAAGGGCAAAATTAAAATGGAGCCTTTGACAATATTTTCTGTTTAGCCCGAAAGTACGAGTTTTGGGGCAAGAGGGGTGGGAGAAAGATAGACAGCGGGTTTGAAGAAATGGTAGGGGAGTGGGAGTAGTGAGTTTCAGAGGGGGGATGTGAATTCACGTAGTGGATCTATCTTGCTCCTATTCTTTTTGCAGCAAGACCCGGCATTTCAGGCGGCTGCGACCTTCCTAGACGTAGAGTAAGTCACAATAGAGTCAGCCTCCTATGTAAAAAAAAAAAAAAAAAAAAAAAAAACTTTGGATGTGTATAATTTTAAATTTAAAATAATTTTTTTTTTCTAAATAGGTGACCAAATATAATTATCAAATTTTAGTATCAGTGAGTATAGGAACGTTTTGAAGAAATGTGTAGTAAAATAAAAACTTGTTATCAATACAAGATGTGGGGATAATTTTGGGGGGTAGTTTGGTGCTCAATGAAGTGATAGAACAGTGGAGTGTGGAACTGCAACGGTTGAAAGTTTAGTTATCCATTGTAATTAATTAGTTAGTAAGTTGCTGTCGCTGGGGTGGCATGTGCCCCAGTGGATAGCGGAAAGTGTTGGGGGTAACCGAGAGTGTTACCTCCATCGGAGGCCAACATGGCGAAAATGCACGGCACACCCTTTTGTATAATTTTATATTGTACTTGATAAATTGCCGTGTCGTGCATAATAATAATGATGTATACATGCCTGAAGGAAGAGTTGATTTCCCCGACTTTTCGGGCGATTACTGCCTTACCAGCACTAATCGTGGTTTTGGCGAGCGGTTAGCTATGGTCATACCAAGTCCCTTGACCATAGCTGGCTTGAAATTGGTCTAAAATAGAAATTAATGGGGGGCGAACTAGGGGAAATCCCGGGAACTATGGAACAGCGGCTGCCACTCTGTTCGAGGAGGAACAGCAGAGCCAGGTGGTAGATCCGTATTAAGGGTGTATGATTATAGAACAAGAACATGATGATGTTCACTAATTTTAAAACTTAATAGCGGAAGCAGAGACACGGAGAGGTAAAACCTGCTCCAAAATATACAGTCTCTGTGGAAGCGGAAAGGCGCCACAGTCTTACATAATTTGAAATAGTGTGTGTGGCTGGGAGGTTATCCAAGGGGATAACGTATTAAAAATTTGCTATATTTTAATTAATAATGATGATTTGCTACTCAATAATTTTGTTTGAATTTGAAAAATAGATGCACTAAATACTTCCTATATTGTGTTTATTATGTCTTATTGTGTTGATTGCATTTAGTATGTTAGGAATAAGAATTATAAAAATATGATAATATGTTTTCAATGTGTTTATAGATTTTAAAATAAAATGAAAAATAGTTGTGATCGGTAAAATTTTCAATGGGTTGCAAAAGATAGAAATGGGTGATAGTAATTGTTTGAATAAAATGTTTGAATCAGTCCAAGTTGAATTTTTGTGGGACACATAGATCTGTCCGAATTGAAGTCAGAGTTAAAGAAATAGTAGAGATGAAAATAATGTAATGTTGTTTTGAGTTAATGTATGTTATAGAATTTTGAGAAGTATAAGTGGAGACACAGTAGAAATGGAGAATTTATGTAGAGTCTTGAGTGATATATTGTTGTTTATTTTGTTGATGTTAATTTGTTGTAATTGTAGTGAGGTAATGAGATTGAGATTTTTTGGGGATGGCAATTTTGTAGTAGGGGAGTGTAATGTGGGAGTCCGCAACATAAGGGTTGGGACGGGATTTGGTATAGATTTTAGTGGAGACGGGGTTGCCTTAGGTACAATCCGGGAACCAGAGAACGGGAATTGAGCTTTTTGGGGGGGGGGAAACACGTATCCTATGTACAAAGGGTTAGAGAGTATTTATATATTGAGAGAAGGTGGCGAATTGAGCTAAAGTAGTAAGTAGTTAGAGGTAGAGAAGGGTTAGTAGATTTTTTGATAGTGGGGTGTCATACTAGGTAAAGATTTTGTAAGGGAGCGTTAGAGTAATAAAAGGGGACGTTTATGAGTAAAGGCCAAGTTGATAAAGTAAATTATAATGAATAACGTAGAATCACCCAAAGTAATGAAATGGAATAATGATGGCCATGATTGAAAAAAAAAAAAAAAATTTTGTAATTTTGAGAAACGAATTAATAAGAGTAAATCAAGTTTAAAAGTAATTTTCTGATTTTATTTGTCAACTTAATGATGTGAAGTGTATAAATTTTACATACAAATTGTTTATTTTAAGATGTTTTCTTATGTTATGATGTATTATTATGTTATATTATGTTATATTAGATGTTTTGATATGTTAGGAATAAGTAAATGAAAACAAAACCAGTGCTTCTTAGCGCAAACCAGCACCGCTAGGGGGGAACAGATCAGTTGGGGATATGGTGTTGTATAAGGCCACCATTTGATATGTTAATTTGTTGTTTCAGTGTTTGGTGATGCTGTGGCGGCGGACCTGAGCTGGCCTGCGCGTCAGAGCAGGGGCGTTGAGTATCTGTCTGACTCTACGGTGTTGGGATCTCGAGAGAGAAGTCCAGTATTGTCATTCAGATGCGGTCACAGTCACCGGACCAAGGGTGAGTTGATTATTTTTTTTTGTAAACCATACAGGGGGTTGTGGCGACATATCCTGGCTGACCCCTCTAGCAAGTATGAATGTGTCAATGAGATTTTTTATGCTTCGGCATAAAATATCTCATTGAGGGGGTATTGTAGCGGGGCATTTTTGGGCATACCTGGGGTAATAACATAATTTGTATTTTTTCATAAATAAATAATAATTAACTTGTTGAGTGATAGGGAAAAATTTTATAACCGAGAGGTAAATTTGTTATTTTGAAATGAAAACAACAGTGGCAGCATTGACTGTGAAAATTATTTAATAATATTGTGTGGACCGTTTTAATAACTGCAACTGTACCAAAGTCAGTTCAAGGACATAACAAAATCTGTCAACAAATTACATAACCGTGTCAGGCGAGCGTTACGTCAGAGCCTATCCTTGATGAGTAAACAAGTTACATAACGATGACATGCAGCTGGCGGAGTGATACAAACTGGAAAACAAAGACAATTGAACATACTACAACAGCGCTTCAAAAAATAGCGCTGTTTTCTCTTCCCAGTATAAAATTACACCGTGAGCCGGCCGGTCATGTATAAAGTTCCGGAACGTATTTTTGTGGGCCCGCAACATATAAAAATGTGATTTAAAGAATTATTATTATTTTATTATTATGTCAGACTAACAGTTTTAAACAAACGGAAAGTGAAGCAAAAGAAATGTGTCAAGTGAAAGGAAATACACACAGAGACTGGACGGTTTCGGATTACCAAAAATGTAAAGTTAAGTAACATCAGAGAGGGTAAAACCAAAATCTCACCCTCATTTCTTTTTTATTATCATTTCAATTATTGAGCTCATAAGGGAATTTTCAATATATTTCATGAGAGAGTAAAAGGGTGTGTGTAATAATCATGTAATAAAATTAAGAGGTGCTGGTTTGTGATAGTATGTTATTTTAAATATGTTTATAGTAATCAAAGTAATACTAGTACGTACCAATAAGTAATCATGATAGTTCTTTGTTGAAATGATATCAAACTTTAAAGGGAAAAGGAATATTTCATATATGATGGGGTTGTAACCGTATCTAAATTTTTCTGTTGTTTATTTAATGCAATTGAATTTTTTTAAGCTAATAAAGAAAAGATGAGTATAAGAGTAACAAATATGTTTAATTTCAAATAACCAGTTCTGCACTTCCAGGTTCGCTGATCCGAACCTTGGTAGTTTTCTTATTACAGTTGGTAACAAGATGGCGCTCGAAGGAGTTATTTAGTAAATAATTGAATTAAAAACAAAATCCCTTAGGTTTAATCAAATATCAATTTGTTTGATACTGTACACCAAGTCCGTGTGGATCGTGTTATTCCTGTATTTATTTTCGTGGACCCCGTGATTATTCCTTTACAATGGCCGGGCCTCCTCATCCATTGTCCTCCTTAGTTTCCCGTCCTTTCCTCTGCATTACGAGGCGTATACACTCTACCCATATGCTGATTCCCTCCTTCGTTTCTCAGATTCTCTGCTCGTCGGTCACCGTTCCTCTGCTGTGGGTTGTTGAATCTCTGTGGTGTCCTCTGCTGCTGTCCGGGCCTCGCCCTTCTACATCTATAACAAAAATTACGATCAGCATAATTTTCCACCAGACATCCGTCACATTTCCACATCGGGTATCGTCTGTCTCGTTCTCGACCATTTTGTGTGGTTCCCCCATTTGGTCCTCCTCTTGGTATATAATTACCTCCATTTTGTATATTAACTTGTTGTATGCGTCTGCTTTCTTCCTGGTCCTTAATATTCTGAAAAACATCTAATAT
This sequence comes from Magicicada septendecula, assembly GCA_034769895.1. Lineage (NCBI taxonomy): Eukaryota > Metazoa > Arthropoda > Insecta > Hemiptera > Cicadidae > Magicicada > Magicicada septendecula. The sequence goes on from CM068369.1 coordinate 383,093,997, forward strand.
TTTTTCTAATTCATTTATGTCGCTTACCTCTCTGGTCATTAATGTGATCTGCACTTCCCTCGGTAGGTGCTTACTGATGTGGCGTACAAACGACTGGAATGGCAACGGTGGTTCTAAGTACTTCGCTTCATTGTATAGCTTCATGGTATACACTGTAATATTCCTGTTGTTTCTTCCAAAGCTCCCGGTTCCCATTATTTGGCTTCGCAGTATCTCCTGCTCCTCCTCCGACCAGTATTTATTCCGAAAGGCTCTTTCAAAATCTCCATACCTCTCCCATTCGCTTCGATGTGTCTCCGCCCATATCTCCGAATCGCCTTTAACACATTTCAAAATTTTTATAAGTTTAACCTCCCAACTACTACCATTAAATCTGTCAAATTCCCGTACTCGATTTAAAAATTGCATTGGATGCACTCTCCTATTTTCACTACTAAAAGTTTCTAATTCTATTTCATTGTTAGTGTCTCGTGTCATGAATATGCGTTCAGTAACATTGTTTAAATTTTGGTTTCTTACTAAACTTAATTCGTCTCTCATACTACTAAGGTTTTGTTCAAGTGAATATAATTTTTTGTCATTACTATATTCAGATTGTACGTTATTCTTTGATATTACATCGATAGATTCATTTACTGCTTGTATTTCTGTCTTATAATTATTTTCGATTTCATTTATTTTAGAGTCTATCTTGTTTTGGTGTTCATCAATATTTTGACTAATCTTTTCAACTGTCATCACTACGCTACTCAACTTACATTCAGTCTCAATATTACATTTATTAATTTTAGATTCTATGTCATTGTTATACTCATTCATTGAATTTATTAAATACTCGTTATTCTCATTTATTTGTTTATCAACTCTTTCTGATATCTGGTTATCTATCTCATTAACTTTACTGTCTAGGTTTATTAACTAACTATCTACTTTAGTATTCAACTCATCGAGTCTGCTGGCAAACTCTTCATTATCGTTTTCAAAACGCTTATTGATCTCACTAATATGGTTTTTTAACTCACTGAAATTGCTTTCGCACTTTATTTTCTGTTCGTGTATTTCGCTTTTCAACTCATGGAATTTAACATTCTGCTCATCGAATTTAACACACAACATTGCATTCATGCCACACAAATATCTCATTACATCACCATTATCGGATTGATTATTTCTATTAGTCGAGGTTGGGGTTATTTGAATCCCCGAATCTTCATTTACTTTACTTTGGTTTGTTATGCTCATTTCTGCTTCATTCTGACTCACACTTGGAGTCGAGTGTGCTTCAAAGTTACTATTGTTTGAGTCGTCGAAAACTTCGACACTCGTCATTTCATTTACGTTATTTTCTTTATCGGACATTTTTATACTTGATTAAATTAAATGAATTGATTAAATAAATTCATTAAGTAAATAATGTAATTAATTAAATTTTGTCATATAATATTATCTTGCTATGCTAACCTCAAACACATGCTTGTATCTTTGTAGATGTGGAATTTTAATTAAATATCATCAATTACAATTCGTCCCTGTTCGGGCGCCAATTGTGATCCTCTAATCAATTTGATCACATTTATTAACACGAAAAGCAATTTAGTGGTTACCTACCGTTACGATCTCTTCTATAGGGCTCCAGGGTCCGATCACATGTAGCTAGATACAAACATGGTTTATAGGTTACGCAAAGCACTAACACAACTCATTTTTGAAGAGAATTGATAATTTTAATGCTCAATTGTTGAAATTATTGTTTGACAAATAGATTTACATAGAGTCACATATTGTGCAACTCGTGCACCTGGTTTGTAACGGAACTTACTAACTATAGCTTACCTTATCATTTCACAAGACACAAACTCAAATATAAAATACAAACACAGACATAAACAGCCCAGCTTTGCCCACGCTCACACTCACACTGTAAATTATAAACCCCTTATCATTTTACATTATAACTCCCAGACCCCAAACGCCGGCCACGCGGTCACCGCACACACGCATCTTCTCACGAAAATTGCTTGTTCTATATTATTCAAACGTTATAACTGATACAGTTTCTTTTTAAAACCGACCGCGGTCACCTGAATTTATACTGTTTTACACCCTTTACTGGAAAAATTAAAATATTTGTGACGAGCCTACTTGGGCCAGCCCGGTACCGGGGACTGCAGCTTGTAGACTGGGAACGGTAACGTAACAGGTACTGCTTGCTTCCGTGGGCGGGAACGGCGGTTCACGGCCACCAGGTTTTCGTCGCCGTTCATGCTTAGTTGTTGTGTGGTAACCACTTTATGCTTGGCATAGAGCTGGTATATGTGTGTGACCAGAGGACAATATTGACTTCGGCTCTGCTGATGTCATTAATAGTAGGGCTTTAGCAGTATTTCCGGATGACCGATGAAGAGATGTTGAATAATTCTTCGTTCTAGCCATCTTGGTTTTTTGTCAAGAGCGTCACTTGGGGCGCCTGCGTGAGTGGTGGCATGTGTGCACTGCCACACACGCACAGAGTTCTTAGAAATTCGTTGAGATGCAAATTCCTTAGCCGAATGACACAATGGAAATTGCGTATCGCCTTTGTCTCAAACTGTTCAGTCAACACGTGGTCTTTTGTAACCGAAATAACGTTGCCATGCGTTCTGTTGTAATCGGATTAACAGTTGTAGCATAATAAAATTTCACAATATTTTGCTAAAACTCCCGCACAAAAACGAAATAAATAAAATATAAATGCCCCACACGGAAAAAATAAAAATACCCAAAAATTGACACGCTACAATTTGAAATAATTGTGTTTAATAAAAATGAGAATTAAAAATGTTAATAATAAATGAAAAGCTATATATAATGATTATTAATAATAAATTTTGAAAATTTTAAGAAAGTCCAATGGTATAAAGGTATGAATGAGTCAAATGATTATTGATGAAATGATTATATTTATATAATGTATATAAAAATTTTAATTAATTAGTTAGTAGGTTGCTGTTGCTGGGGTGGCATGTGCCCCAGTAGATAGCGGAAAGTGTTGGGGGTAACCGTGAGTGTTACCTCCATCGGAGGCCAACATGGCGAAAATGCACGGCACACCTTTTGTATAATTTTATATTGTACCTTGATAAATTGCCGTGTCGTGCATATTAATGATGAAGTGTACATGCCTGAAGGAAGAGATGATTTCCCCGACTTTTCGGGCGATTACTGCCTTACCAGCACTAATCGTGGTTTTGGCTAGCGGTTAGCTATGGTCATATCAAGTCCCTTGACCATAGCTGGCTTGAAATTGGTCTATATTAGAAATTAATGGGGGGGTGAAACTAGGGGAAATCCCGGAAACTATGGAACAGCGGCTGCCACTCTGCCCGCTTGGGGGTAGCAGAGCCAGGTGGTATACCCGCATTAAGGGCGCATAACTATTGACAAAGATATGTTGATATCTGTAACTTTTAAAATGTAACGCAGAAGCAAGGACACGGAGATGTCACATTCCTCCAAAACTTCAGTCCTTGTGGACGCCACAGTCCAGGGGGGTCATAGTGTGTGTGGCTGGGAGGTTATCCAGGGGATAACGTATTAGAAATTTGTTGTATTTTAATAATGATGATTTGCTACTCAATAATTTTGTTTTGATTTGAAAATTAGATGCACTAAATACTTCCTATAATGTGTTTATTAAGTCTTATTGTGTTAATTGCATGTAGTATGTTAGGAATAAGGATTATAAAAATTAAATATGTTTTCAATGTGTTTATAGATTTTAAAATAAAATGAAATAAAGGTGTGATAGTTAAAATTTTAAATGGGTTGCAAAAGATAGAAATGGGTGATAGTAATTGTTTGAGTAAAATGTTTGAATCAGTCCAAGTTGAATTTTTGTGGGACATATAGATCTGTCCAAATTGAAGTCAAAGTTAAAGAAATAGTAGAGATGAAGTAATGTAATGTTGTTTTGAGTTAATGTAATGTTATAGAATTTTGAGAAGTATAAGTGGAGACACAGTAGAAATGGAGAAGATATGTAGAATTTTGAGTGATATATTTGAAACTCTACGAATTAATTACAAAATTATAATTATCTCTTACCTTCGGGTTTTTATTCCAAAGTCTTTCAGACGAAACCAGCTGCAGAAAGGATTATTTGGATTTGATATGTTCAATAATTACGTTAACACATGTGATACTGTCTAAAACACATACTTATTTTTATTTATCAAAAATTCGCCTTTCTTTTATGTTATTACAATCTTTCAACGATAGTACAACTGGTTGAAATTATTTCTTATCTCTATTGAGTTTTATTTTGGTTAATATTATAAGTGATATTGTTAAATAATTAAAACATTGAAAATGAACCAGTGGATAACCTCTATCTTAGCACACGCACACTCATTCTGTTACATTGATCTTTAAATAAACTCCGCCCCTGAGAGAACTCTATCGTACAAAGTATTGGTGTTATATATTTTCCTTTTATAACGAATAATCACCAGTTAGTTGGCATTGGTTTTAATATGCATATTGAATGTTTCTAGTTACCCATACGCAGCGTACTCCTAGGGTTAGTTGCGCGAACTGGTGTTGAATACTTGCTTCGATCTCACGCACTCCGGTACTCGTTTAACACGTTTACTGTTTGTGGTTAAAAGCCCTTACTGTTTTATACATTAAGGTTCCACATTATACATTATGATTAAGTCGGCCGACGTAATTTTATTCGCACTTAGAAATTGTTGTAGGCTGGCCGCGCGGCCAAGAGTTGCGATAGCACTGGCATTAGTTTGCTAAATTGCATACCGTGTTTTTTGGTCACGTGATCGTGCATATGTGCTCCCATTGGTGCTATTGAAAGGGCGCCTTAGCCTAGGCGGGAAGGTGAGCAATGTTTTTGCCGCCTGGCGCAATGTGCAGTTACCTTACTCTCTTTCGTAATTCACGTCTGAGGCGCAGGTTGATGTTATTTCACAATCGGTCTGCGTTGCATGAGTGCGGAGACAAAACATAGACGTTTTTCTGCAATAAACACAGCCTATCTGGTTGACTAACTCGGGGTTCTACAAGGGTTAACAATGACTGCATAGAGAATGTAATTTTTGAAAAATGTTATCTTGGCCCTTCAATCTTGTCCCGTTACAATACCCCCCCCAATAAGAGGTTGAAGGCCGAAGCGTTCAAACTCTTATTGCCTAGACCTAAGAGGATCAGTGAGGATATGGCGCCGCAACCCCCCTGAACACTCTACTAAATCATGGGTTCTTACCCCCCTAGTCTGGCGACTGCGACAGCACCCATCCGATCTTACTGGACTTCTCTGTTCGAGATCCCAACACCGAAAAATCGAACAGATACCCGACCCAGTATCGCCTGACTTTAAAACATGTAATTAAAAATTGACAAACGGCTTTCCATCCCTCCATATCCCACATCTGATTTGTTTCCTCTTAGCCGTACTGGTTCATTGACAACGTACTGGCTCATTTTATATTATAGACCCTAAAGAATAATATTAATAAAACAATATTGGTTTACAATGATACACATAAATTCCAGTTAAATTGAATAATATTCCCCATACAATGTTGCCCAACCAAAATGACACATTAATTATACAAACTAGCATTAACTCACAATAAATACAAATTATATCCTTACTTGCCTACTCATATTTATATAGAATAAACAATTTTTTTTTTTTTTTACTACCCCCCTTTTTTCCCTTAACCCCTGATACCCGTTACATTTTAATGTGGTCTGCGCGAGGCTTCTTGGCCTTTTTCAGCCTCATCCTCGCCGTAACCCACATCTCCCTCGTGACCTGTAACTGGGTCACCGCCCATCCACACTCACTATTACCCCCCCTAGACTGTGGCGTCTAGTTGCTTTCACAAGGACTGATGCGGAAGGGGTGGACATTTTTTTCTTTTATTCCACCCCCTCCTTGCTTCGGCGTTACAATAAAATTCGGTCTTGCACCTACTAATAAAAAATGAATGATACGCCCCTAATGGACTACCACCCCTATCTGGGTGAAAATAGCCCTGTTCCAAAATTTGGTAATTCCCCAAAAAATAACCCCCCTACTAAGTCTAACAAACCACCGGGTTAACAAAATAAAACAAACCACAAGCCGGTTATATCAAGTAAAATTTATGGTTTGCCACAATTAACTGCTTTCACGGTCATGATCCGGTGAGGTCATGACCGCACTTAGGTGGGGAATCTACAATTAAAACATAAAATATAGATTGGCCTTGATACAAGTTACTTGGACAGCAGTATATACATCTTATTTCCAGACACTATCTTGGCCCAAATGTTTCCCTCAGTTTTCAATTTTAAATGAATATTTTAATCATTATTTACATCAATTGGCGTTTGCTTTATAATTCCAGTTTGAATTCGAATAAAAATAAAGTTAAGTTCATTATTACGAGTTCATTATTAAAAATCATCTTTTCAAGTAATTTAATTACCAAATTGATTTAATTTTATTTAATTTCTCCAACTCTAAGTTACAATAATTACCGCAGTATTATTTTGTCTGTAAAAATTTAATTTCAATTCTTTTATGTCACAATAGTGTTCTGCTGCTGCTGGTAATGATTCAGCAGACTACAGCATTTTTGTTATTGTTACCAAACATGACCACAGACATTAGTCTCAACACACCGCACCTGTTAATATAAACACTAGTCTGCAAGACTCACATAGTATAAACATTCTGGTTACATCATGTACTGGCATATATACTTCCTGCAAAATTTTCATTTCTATAATTCTTCTTGTTAACATATTTGTCGAAGTCTATTTGTTGCCATTCGAACCAAATATAATTTTAATTCACCTTTCAATTACTTTAATGACATTTTACTAAAAACATTTTAACTATGATTACATTATTTAAAACACTTTGAATATAAATACACAACACAAAATGGGCTTCATTAAGAAAATTGACTTTAATAATCTCCACTCAGACAGTTTAACTTTAATTACAGCTGTATAAAGTTAATGTATAAAATATATAAAATTACAATTTCAATTTGAATCAAAATGAATTTAAACACAGCATTAACATTTACAATATTACGTTACTCCAAGGACCACTACAATTCTATTTAATCTCTTCGTTTGTTCAAAACAATTTCAATTACTTTAATTACGATTTTCAAAATGATTCTACGTGGTTTAATGTTTAATTTTTTCCTTGGTATTTCAATGAATTTTACCAAAATTAAGTCATCTGTTTCAAATCTCTCTTTAAAGTCCTCCACAATCACATTCTAACTACCGTTTATCCTCTACTCATAACCTAACATAGCAGGTACCACAAAATAATAATTAAACCTTTTGGTTACATACGTTTACTTTAGGACATTTTCCAAAATTATTTTCTTACTTAATATTATACTTATTATGGTATTTATACTGATTATTTTTTCTTAATTACCTGTAAATAGGTTATATGTTACATGTACAGGATAATAGTATACCGAGATGCGATTGAAAACAAACAGAACCCAACTCAAATGAATATAATGAACTACCCTCCTAACGGTACTGACTTCTATACCTGACTCCCGTTTCCGAAATAATAAACAAACCACAACCACTAATCTACAGCCCCATCTCTGTATACCATTATCCTATTAGACTATACAGAAAGTTATTATCTAGTTTGTCTACTCAGCCACAAAACTTCTCCACTACCTACCTAAGTAAGGGATGAGTTTACAAGTCATAAATAACGCCGGTTTGTTTGATTTTGAGGATTACCCTAATGTATTATTTAGAATTAAGGCAATCAAATGGTTCAAAAAAGTGTGCCAATTTGTGTAACTATTGTTTGTGTGTTTACTCTAAGGGGAGGGTTAGGGGAATCGGGAAGATAAAAGGGATAAGGATTATTAAAAGGTCAAGAACTAGGACTAAAGGTAGGGACAAAGCTTCCTCCGAAAATAAGGGTACCAGGAGAAAACCAAGGCTCGCGTGGGGAGGGGCGCGTCCCTGAAATAGACGAACCCCACTGGGACAAGTGGGGAACACCTATCCGCTACCACTTACTGTTTTATATTATTTATAGTTATTTAGAATTATTTAGTTATAGTTTTTGTAATTATTTAGTTTATGTTCAATTACAGGATTTGATGTATTATTTTTGTTTATTATTATTTCATTTTGACCAATACTTTTTTAAATTGGTGGCGTTATGGGTACCCACTATTTCCCCAGTCATTTGGTTTCGTAGAACGTAGGCATTATCCATTTTGATTTCAACTACTTCATATGGTCCTTCATACAACAAAAAGAATTTTTTAATCTCTTTATCTTGTGCACTTGATAAATCGTGTCTTCTTACTAATACCAACTGACCTATTTCGTACTTGATCCACTTACCTTTGGCATCATGAAGCCGTTTTCTTCTTTCTCCCTTCGTTAATAAGTTTTCATTTGCGAGTTGAAGTTTTACTTCCAGATCTCGTGGGTTGCTTTCCGGTGGAAAATTGAACAGCTGTTCCAGGATCCTAGGTGGACGTTTTCCCTTGACTAGCTCGTATGGTGTGAACCCCGTTGATTCATGAGTTGTACAGTTTAACCATTCTTCAATTCTTCCCACATAGGCTGGCCATTCACTATGTTTAGCATGGCAGTATGCCCGGAAAATTCTCCCTAATTCTCGCATGACTCTTTCAGCTTGGTTCGACTGAGGATGATATACCGCCGTGTGTTTAGGTATAATACCTTCCCAGCCCAAAGTTTGTCGCCATATTCCGCTAATAAACTGGGGCCCATGGTCAGATAATATTATTTTAGGTTTTCCGGTTTTAATCATATAATCCTTCGTTATTTTCTCACTTAGTACTTTACTAGTGGCCCGCTTTACACTGTATAATCTTACAAATTTCGTGAATGTATCTAATACTACAAAAATGTACATGACGCCTCCCCTTCCCTTTGGTAAAGGGCCAAATAAGTCTACCGCAACTAGATCAAAAGGCTTTTCTACTTTAACACACCTCATCTCTCCCTCTAAACGGCAATTAACTACTTTTGACTTTTGGCATAAATCGCACCCTCGGAGTAAAGTTCTAACCCTCCGTTCCATATTTTTAAATAAGCATGATTCTTTTAATACATTTACACATTTCCTAGCACCGAAATGCCCATACCGAAAATGACAGGCCCGTATTATCTTATCTACCAACCCTTCCGGTATAACTAACCTCCAATCACGCTCTCCCCCCTCTACTTTCTTAAACAAACTCCCTTGATAAATCTGGAAATAACGGCTATACCCTGACTCCTCTAAGTCGGACTCTAAGCTAGTTATTATTTTGTTCAATTTAAGATCTGTTCTTTGCATACTATTAATGTCTCTCAATTCTTCCCCAAATAATCTATCTTCCCTGCCAAGTCTAAAAATTTCTATTTCTTTTAAGTCCCTCCCTGTTCTCATTCCCTCTGTATCTACCCTGGATAAAGTGTCAGGTATTTTGTTTTCTACCCCTTTTATATACTCCCAACTAAAATTATACTCTTGTAAAGCTAGCACCCACCTGGTTATCCTGCTGTGTGTCAACTTACAGGTGTTTAAAAAAGATAATGCCTTGTGGTCCGTCCGGATGATGGTGGAGTTGCCCAGCAGATATGTACGAAACTTCTTTACCGCAAAAACAATGCTTAATAGTTCCTTCTCCGTTGTTGTGTAGTTTCTTTCAGCAGCTAATAAGGTGCGACTGGCGAAAGCGATGGTGTGATGCTCCTTTTCGCCGTCCTCCTGGTACAATTCTGCCCCCAATGCGATGTTACTAGCATCGGTCTGTAAATAAAATGTGCGTTCAAAATTAGGGTGATTCATCATGATCATGTTACTAAAGTGGTCCTTTATTTCGATAAACACCTCTCGTTCTCTTTCCCCCCATTTCCATTGTTTGTTCTTCTGTAACACTGCGCTCAACTTAGAAGTTATATGGGCATAGTTTTTCTGGAATTTTCTATAAAAATTACATAGCCCTAAAAAACTTTGTAACTGCTTAATATTTCGGGGTTCTGGGAATTTTAAAATTGATTCTACTTTCTCTGGGTTAGCTTTTATCCCCTCTGGTGTAATTATGAACCCTAGAAAATGTATTTCATTCTGTAGGAATTTAGACTTCTCCCAATTGACAGTCAACCCCCCTGTACGCAGTCTATCTAATACATATTCTAAATATTCCACATGTTCGGAAAATGTTCGTGATGCTATCAATATATCGTCTACATAAATGGTTAAAAAATCTAAATTCTGTGGCTGGAGTATTTCATCTAAACATTTTATAAAGCTGGCTACACTGGTATTCAGCCCAAAAGGTAATCGTTTAAATTGGTAATTCTTTCCATTGAACAGGAATGCTGTGTATTTCCTGCTTTCACATGCTAACGGGACTTGCCAGTACCCCGCGGTTAAATCTAATGAGGTCATGTATTTGACTCCACTGAATTTTTGGAAGATTTCATTTATTGCTTCGGGTGACTCTCGGTCCGGGATAATTATCTGATTAATCTTACGGGCGTCTAAACATAATCTAACTCGGCCATCTTTCTTAATGACTACTACTAACGGGTTAGAGTACGGTGATACTGATCTTTCTATGATGTCCACTTCCAACATTTTATCTAATTCCGCCTGAACCGCCCTCCTCTTCGAATAAGGTACCGGATAGCTTCTTTGTATATAGGGTGCGTGTTCCCTTACTTTTAATTCACACTCATAATCCCTTGCCCTCCCTGGTACATCGGCAAACACTTCTCGAAAACACTCTATTACCTGCCACAACGCTTTGCGTTGAGAACTCCCTACATCACGACCCTCACTACAAAATTTTACCGCTCTATCCTCCCAAATTTGTTTATTTATATTACCCCCTGACTCTCTCTCTCTACATACATACGTATTAACTTCCGTTTCTATTTTACTGGCCCGATTCAGTATCATCTTAACTCCCGAAATTCTAACTTTATCTACTACCCGCTCAAAATTAATCTCGACTGGTCTACCTTCATTATTTAGTATTAACAACTGCTTCTGGAAATCAATTACCGCCTTGTGTTTTATCAAAAAATCATTCCCCAGAATAACCTCCAAATTTAGTCCCCTTACTACTAAAAATGTGTTGTCATATTCTACTCCATTAATTACCATGTTCAAATGTACTTGTTTAGTTACACGTTTACTCCTAACCCCGGTAATACCTACAATGGTCACCCCCGCTACTGGCAAAATTGGGATATTTTTATTTATTTCTTGCAAACTCTCTAATACGTGTTCAGAAATGACAGAAATTTCACTACCTGTATCGACTAAAGTTTTTACTTCCTTACCTTCAATTTGAATTCTTACCTCTGTCAGTCCGGTTTCTGGTCTTGCTGTCTCCAAGTCCTCTTCCTCCATTAGCTCCTTGGACATATCCGTACAGATGACGTTATTTGTATATTCGGTGTTATCTTGGGCCTCGCAGTCATTTGTCGACAATGGTGGGGTCCCTTCACTCACTGTCCTTGTTAGTTTTCCGTCTGGGTGTTTGCACGGCCTGGAGTGTGTCCACCACGACCTCTATTAGAAGTTCCACTGCTTCCCGGTGCTCCTCGGTTGCTGCTCCCTCCTCTCTGTGGTTGACTATTTTGGTTATGTTCAGTATTACTGCGTTGGCAACTCCTCTCTTTATGACACCTGTAACAAGTTGTTCTACTACCATAGTTCTCACAATGACACTCTCCACATCGCCAGTCATCACGTCTATAGTTATTATTGTAGCCTCCCCTTGTCCCTCTATGTGTGTTTGGTGTCCCACTAGATTGATTATGATTATGATTCTCGTTGTTATGTACCCCTGACGGGTTTGGGCGCCTACCAATTTCCCGGTCCCTGATATTTTGGAAAATGTCTAGTATTTGTTCAAGATCATTTATACCTTCCACTTCTCGCGTCATCAGGTTAATTTGCACCTCCCTTGGTAAATGTTTACTTATATGACGTACAAATGATCTAAACGGTAATGGTGGTTCAAGGTATTTTGCCTCATTGTACATTTTCATTACGTAAATGGTGACATTATTACCATTAGTCCCAAAATTACCCGGCCCCATTATCTTACTTCTAAGTACTTCTTGGTCCTCTTCAGACCAGTATTTACTTCTAAAATCCCCTTCAAAACTTTCGAAATCTAACCAATCTCCCTTATGTACCTCCGCCCAAATTGAGGGGCTTCCCTTAAAACATTTCATAACTTTCAACAATTTCATATCCCAATTATTGTTACAAAATCTATTAAAGTCTCTTACTCTATTTAGGAATTGCATGGGGTGTACCCCCCTCCTATCACCAGTAAATGACTCTAACTCTATTTCGCTATCTACATTACGGGTGATTACTACTTGCTCATGGACACTGTCTAGTGTTTTGTTTATTGCCGTTTTCAAGTCATCTTTAACATTGATTATTTTTTGTTCCATTAAATTAAACTTGTTATTAGTTACACGTTCAGATTGAATACTGGCATTATTTACCATTTCTACAGCACCTTTTAATAGCTGTATTTCTGACTTACAACTACTTTCTGTTTCACTGATCTTACTGTCAACATTGTCATTAATTTCTAAGATTTTATTCGCAAAACTCAATTGACATTCACTTACTTTGCTATCACAATTACTTTCTATTTCATTTATTTTGGAATTAACATTAGTTTCATATGTCTCAATGTTATCTCTAACTTCTTCTATTTTCTCTACTACACAGTTAAATTTACACTCATTATCAACATTATACTTATTTATCCTACTTTCAAAATTATCTTTCAACTCTTGAATTTGCTCATACACTTGTATTTTGACTGTCTCTGACACTTGTTTATTTACATTAATGATATGCTTATTTAACTGTTCATTTACTGAGCCTATCACTTGTTCTTTAAATGTATTGAAACATTCATTCGTCTGTTGTTTCATATCATATAAACGCTTATCAAATTTTTGGTCAATATTATTTATATCGCCCTTTAACTCATGGAACTTAACATCACTTACATCAAAACGACTGTTTATAATATCAAATTTACTATTCTGTACATCAAAACTACTCTTGACTTCACTCACGTCACTACTCAATTTATCAAATTTATTATTCAAACTGCACAATGTGCTACATAGATATTTCATCATATTATCTTCTGGTTGATTATTTTGATTCATTACGGGTGGGGTTACCTGAATCCCTGAGTCATCTATTTCATCTGACTTACTTGATTCTCTAATTTGAACTGGGATTGGGGTCGAATGGACCTCCAACCCACTCATGACCGTTGATTCGGTCAAACTATTACTTTCCATTTTTTATTTATTTTTTCTATATAGATAAATATGCCTAATTTTGTTTCTACAATTTACAACCTTGCCCCACTCCCAAATAACCCGTTCTGCAGCTTAATTAGGTCTGGCGAATATAACCACAAATTATATTCGCCGTCCCAGTTCGGGGGCCAGTGAAACTCTACGAATTAATTACAAAATTATAATTATCTCTTACCTTCGGGTTTTTATTCCAAAGTCTTTCAGACGAAACCAGCTGCAGAAAGGATTACTTGTATTTGATATGTTCAATAATTACGTTAACACATGTGATACTGTCTAAAACACATACTTTATTTTTATTTATCAAAAATTCGCCTTTCTTTTATGTTATTACAATCTTTCAACGATAGTACAACTGGTTGAAATTATTTCTTATCTCTATTGAGTTTTATTTTGGTTAATATTATAAGTGATATTGTTAAATAATTAAAACATTGAAAATGAACCAGTGGATAACCTCTATCTTAGCACACGCACACTCATTCTGTTACATTGATCTTTAAATAAACTCCGCCCCTGAGAGAACTCTATCGTACAAAGTATTGGTGTTATATATTTTCCTTTTATAACGAATAATCACCAGTTAGTTGGCATTGGTTTTAATATGCATATTGAATGTTTCTAGTTACCCATACGCAGCGTACTCCTAGGGTTAGTTGCGCGAACTGGTGTTGAATACTTGCTTCGATCTCACGCACTCCGGTACTCGTTTAACACGTTTACTGTTTGTGGTTAAAAGCCGTTACTGTTTTATACATTAAGGTTCCACATTATACATTATGATTAAGTCGGCCGACGTAATTTTATTCGCACTTAGAAATTGTTGTAGGCTGGCCGCGCGGCCAAGAGTTGCGATAGCACTGGCATTAGTTTGCTAAATTGCATACCGTGTTTTTTGGTCACGTGATCGTGCATATGTGCTCCCATTGGTGCTATTGAAAGGGCGCCTTAGCCTAGGCGGGAAGGTGAGCAATGTTTTTGCCGCCTGGCGCAATGTGCAGTTACCTTACTCTCTTTCGTAATTCATGTCTGAGGCGCAGGTTGATGTTATTTCACAATCGGTCTGCGTTGCATGAGTGCGGAGACAAAACATAGACGTTTTTCTGCAATAAACACAGCCTATCTGGTTGACTAACTCGGGGTTCTACAAGGGTTAACAATGACTGCATAGAGAATGTAATTTTTAAAAAATGTTATCTTGGCCCTTCAATCTTGTACCGTTACATATTGTTGTTTATTTTGTTGATGTTATTTTGTTGTAGTTGTAGTGAGGTAATGAGATTGAGATTTTGGGGATGGCAATTTTGTAGTAGGGGGTAGTGTAGTGTGGGAGTCCGCAACATAAGGGTTGGGACGGGATTTGGTATAGATTTAGTGGGAAGGGGTTGCCTTAGGTAGAATCCAGGAACCAGAGAACGGGAATTGAGCTTTTGGGGGGGGGGGAAACACGTATCCTATGTACAAAGGGTTAGAGAGTATTTTTTTTATATATAGAGAGAAGGTGGCGAATTGAGTTAAAGTAGTAAGTAGTTAGAGGTAGAGAAGGGTTAGTAGAATTTTTGATAGTGGGGTGTCATACTAGTTAAAGATTTTGTAAGGGAGCGTTAGAGTAATAAAAGGGTAAGATTATGAGTAAATGCCAAGTTGATAAAGTGAATTATGATGAATAATGTAGAATCACCCAAATTAATGAAAGGGAATAATAAATGAAATGATGTGTAAAAAAAAAAAAAAAAAAAAAAAAAAAAAAAAAAAAAAAAAAAAAAAAAAAAAAAAAAAAAAAATTGAGAAACGAATTAATAAAAGTTAAATTGAGATTAAAATGTAATTTTCTGATTTTATATGCAAACTTAATTATGTAAAATGTGTAAATTTTAAATACAAGTTGTTTATTTTAAGATAATGATAACAATGTGAATTATTAATGTACTATGTTTTCTTATGTTAGGTTAAGTTGTAAGGTATTCTGATATATGTTAGTAATAAGTAAGTAAAAACAAAACCAGTGCTTCTTAGCGCAAACCAGCACCGCTAATGGGAAACAGATCAGTTGGGGATATGGTGTTGTATAAGGCCACTATTTGATATTTGATTTGTTGTTTCAGTGTTTGGTGATGCTGTGGCGGCGGACCTGAGCTGGCCAGCGCGTCAGAGCAGGGGCGTTGAGTATCTGTCTGACTCTACGGTGTTGGGATCTCGAGAGAGAAGTCCAGTATTGTCATTCAGATGCGGTCACAGTCACCGGACCAAGGGTGAGTTGATTATATTTTTTTTTGTAAACCGTAAAGGGGGTTGTGGCGACATATCCTGGCTGATCCCTTTAGCAAGTATGAATGTGTCAATGAGATTTTTTATGCTTCGGCATAAAATATCTCATTGAGGGGGTATTGTAACGGGCCTATTTTGGGGTAATAAGGCAATTTGTATTTTTTTATAAACAAATAACATTTTTTTTATGATAGGGACAAAACTTAGGTAAATTTCAGTGGTGGCGACGAAAGCGACCGTGGCAGCACTGCTGTTGACTTTATACGATACAAAATTATTCAATAATATTTTGTAAACAAGTGAAAACAACCGACAAACTGTGCCAAGGGCAGTTTCAAGGACATACACAACGGTAAACACATTATGTAGCAGCGTAAACAGTTATATAACCACATCAGACCATCTGACGTCAGTATATACGCCAGAGACGATCCTTGTTGTGGAATTCAGTTATGTAACGAAAGCAGTCTGCTGGCGCAATGATACAAACTGTAAAACAAAGGAAATTGATCATCCAACCTCGGCCGCTTCACAAATTAGCGTCGGTAGCCTGTCCCCAGTCTAAATTCAACACTCGCGCGAGTGGGACATAAAAGTTTTGAAACGTAATTTTGTGGGCCCGCAACATATAAAAAATGTGAAGTAAAATGTAAAAATAACTAACAGTTTTCTCTTCTTTAAAAGAACAGTTTTATTCTTCTCGGAAATTATTCTTTAAAACTGAACAATGTGCGCGTAAAAGTGTGCCGCCACCAACTCAACTGAACAGCTAAGTAGCCATGTATCCATAAAATTTTAACAAGGGTTTTTCAAAATTACTGGCAGAATGGGGAGCTCTCAAATCATAAAATAATTGTGTGTGTTTGAGTGAGTGAGATTATGTAGATTAAGAAGGCTGGTTTGTGGGTATAAAAATTATTTCTATTTAATATCTTGATTTTTTTGTGGTAATTCAAAAGTGTATACTATGTTTCAATTTTATTATATGTGAGTTTTTTAATAATGAGAATTGAATAATGGATGAGGGAGGTAAAGACGTAGTGTGTTAATGATCTTTTAAAAGTTAAATGATGTGAATATCCAATTGTTAATAAAACGTCATTACGGGAAACAATATAAAGTTTTTCTTTGAACCTTCGGAGGTTCGCCGAAAAGAACCTCACCTCTTAGGTACAAATTTTGTGTTTTGTTTGCTTGTTAATCATAAAAACAAGATGGCGCCCGACAGTAAACAGTGAACAGTATCTTTAGAATAAATTAAATTAATTATCAATAGAAAGAAATATCTCAGGTGTAATACCGAGTTTTATTGTAACGCCGAAGCAAGGATGGGGTGGAATAAAAGAAAAAATGTCCACCCCTGCCGCATCAGTCCTTGTGAAAGCAACTGGGCGCTACAGTCCAGGGGGTAATAGTGAGTGTGGATGGGGGGTGACCCAGTTACAGGTCACGAGGGAGATGTGGTTTACGGCTAGGATGAGGCCGGCAAGGGCCAAGAAGCCTAGCACAGAACACATGAATATGTAACGGGTATCAGGGGTTAAGGAATTAGAAGGGGGTAAAAAAAAAAAAAAAAAAAAAAAAAAAAAATCTGATATTTTTTGGTGCCTGCCATCAAATTGATGTTTTGCATTTTTGATTGTATTATTGTTTATGTGTATCAATAGTGTTATTGAAGTATTTTGTGTAGGATATATGTGTAATCAAATGTTAGGATAAGAAAGTTCATGTTTTAATTAAATGTTCCATTTATTTGTTTTCTAAGTATTAATAGTAACAAAGAGAATCAATCAATTCAGGTAAAAGATTTTTTTTTGGGTTTTGATGAAAATAACAATAATATGACAATCTGATTTTGAACTTAAAAGAATGGTGTATTTAAAGATGAATATTTTGTGACTTTTAAATGATGAGTTGGTTTATAAAATATGAGAGTGTGTACAAGCCCAGTAACTGCTAAAGGCAGCCCAGTGTGCATGATAAGGGGGGGAACATATCGGTTGAGGATCTGGCGTGGTATAAGACCTGGGATTTGGATTTTGGGGTGGCATGATAGAAGGGGAGGTGCGCTGTGGTGCGTGTCTGTTCGATTTTATGGTGTTGGGATCTCGTATAGAGAAGTCCAGTGATCTCGTTCAGATGCGGCCATAGTCGCCGAGCCAGGGGGTTGTTTACCCATGAGGTATAAGAATAAGGGGGGTTGTTGGCGCCATATCCTCACCGGTCCTCTTAGGGGTTTTAGCAATGAGATTTCTTCTGTTTTGACAGAAGACCTCTCATTGGGGGGGGTATTGTAACGGGACGAATTAAGATGGGTTTTTATTTTATTAAATTTGGGGATTTATTATAAAATATTTTAAATTCATTTTCCATCTGTGTATGCGGCCACATGTTTGAATAAAAGCATTGCGCGAACCAAGGAACAGTACGCAATAGCTGTTGTGAAACATTTGCCAAGGAATGTGCCAGTCGTCGATTCTAAGAACTTAACGTTTGTGTGGCACCGACGCCCAAACGCACTACCCCAGCATGTGCGCAGAACGACGCCGAGTTGGTTTAAGGCAAAATGGCTTGGGCGAATTTGATTCAGCAATGTGCGTTTTAGCTGGAGGAAATAAAGTCTAAGTCCAGCCTCTTTTGTGACGTCAACCAGTGCCGCGTGGACCCGGTCGGACGGAACTTTATAAACCATGAAGGACCCCGTCTAATACAACTATCCTCCCGACCGGGATCCAAGAAAATTAACGGGCGACCTAAATTAGTGAAAATAGATAGAACAAAGTGAAGTGAGTGGAACTTGTAAAGAATACGAGCCACGTGGCCGCGAAAGGAGTGAAGCCGTCGGGTAACCTGTAACCGTAATTTCAACATTTTTTTTTATAAAGGGTTTTTTTTTTGCAAACATGTAAATTAAATAAAAGGAGTTTGGTTTTGTAATAGTGTGAATGTGTGTATGTTAGCAGATTGGGCTGTCAAATTAAGGTAAGGTGTTTATTGTAATTCTGTAAGTATAAGTGTAATCCAACCATGTAACTAACAGTAAAAGTTTTATGTATTTTCCATGATTTTGGATCATTTGAGCTAAGAGGCCAAATAAATAACAATTTAAAATTTAAAGAAAATTCTGAAGTATAAAATAAAATTTTAATTAATTTCTCTTCACAAAAAGCGAATTGCGTAAATTATTACAATAACCTATAATCATACTTGCATCGTAACGTTCGTGTGCCGGATCCTGGGAGAAGGAAAAAAAAAGGTAGGTGGAAGGTGAAAAAGAATTTTATGTATTTGTATTTGTAGTGTAATTAAATAGATTATTACAATCAGAAATAACAATAATAGGACTAGACAACTTCTTTATACCCACTTGCCCTACCACAAGCATACACATTTTCATAAACAAGCTATAAGTTAAATGTTGTCCTTTCTGGCTATTATTAACTAGCGAGTTCAGTCAGCCATATTGGTACTTTTACATTTCTTTCTAGTACATTCTGTGTGTTGTGTGTGTGTTTTTTGTGTACATTCTTTTTAAAATCTAACGTTTTAAATCCTTTCTCATTTAGTTTCAGTATTCATTAAATTTTCTAACCCTTACTCTCTTTCTTTCAGTATTTCTAATTCTAAGCCTTCTTTTAACTGTCTTACTCACTACTTTCAAAATTTCATAGTCTTCTGAAGGATTAACAAACTTATGGTTCTCTTCTATGAAATCTCTAGCATATAACGAATTTGTTGTTCTATTACCTTCTCCACGTTTGTGTTTAGATAACCTGCATTCGAATTTCCATCCTGTCTCACGTAGGTACACTTTGTTGCATTATTTACATTTTAATTTATAAACTCCGCTTCTCTGTAAGATTGGGATTTTTTCTATGTTTATTTCTTATCTTATCAAATACTGTTTCACGTTTTTTAATTGCTATATCTACTCGTATTTTTTAAAACATTGTATAATTTTTCTGGTATGTGATCCTACATTAGTCAGTGACCGTGCATAATTCTTTTGTTTTGGTTCATTTTTAGCTTTTTGCATGTTAATACTTCCCATAACTTTATCCACTATGTTGGTGTTGTAGTTATTGTTCTTTACAATTCCCTTTATCTTTTTTAACATGATAATGTTTTTAGGCTGGGGGTCATTCCACAAAAATCGTCATCGAAAAATGTACGCTTCCACACTTTCGATTCCCCAGTCTAGAAATTTGATATGTAAATGCATCAAGACAGAAATAATCGCTGCTCACATTGAGTTAACAAATGTTTTAGTGAGAATAAATTTGGTTTTACATGCTCTGTTTGTGATCGTCTGTGGTTTGGAAATGATTTACATAATCCACATTATACATTTCAAAAGCCTAAAAAACATGACGCTTTGATGTTTTGGTTTCGTCGAAATTCTTTGAATGCTTAGGTGCATAAATAGAGACAGGAAGAGTTTTATCTCCCTATCTTTTGTTTCTGTCTCTTTTAAGAACCTGTAAGCTCTATAACAAAATAAATTGATTGCCATTTTATTTGTCGTACTTCATTTCAGATAATATACTGAGTTGCTACTGTTTTTGTAAAGTGTATAACTTGTGTATTGTCTAGGTGCTTCATTCTTCCAATTAGTTGTACTGACTACTGCCCATTTCCCTACTGCTTAACAATGGACCGACAATCTCTTTGTAGATGCCCAGGTTCCCCATATCTAAAAAGCTTCGGTCTTCCATACTTTCTACCTTCATACTGTGGTGCCAAACTTTTAAGACTCTGGCTCTTATTCTTCCTCTTAATCATTTGTCATCACAATCTGTTAGTGTGCGCACTTTATGATTCGCCCAACGAGACACTGACTTGGTTGCCTCAAACTGTACAGCATAGACAAGCGCATCCACTCTATTCTGGTGTATTGCCATTGTAACAGTTGTTGTAGTTCACTGTCTCTGACACCATCAGTAAATATCTGTATCACCAATGTCATTCAGAAATTCTCTGGTCCTCTATGATAGGCCAGTCTAACTAGCAAGTCAATACTTGGCTTCAAACTGTTCTGCATAAGAGTTCTTGCTGTAAGGTGACACTTTCTGTAGTAGCTCTAAGGCAGATACTTGGAAGCAAGAATAAGTGAAACCATTGAATTGGTCTTCTCACTTTGGTTCTGATGAATAAGTGTTATGTGATTTAGTTCTGGTGTTGTATAATTATTACTAGTGTTAGTATATAATGTTCGGTCTCACCACTGTTCGTAGATAAATTTTATTTCTTTTTTTAGAGATATTATTTTCTTCTTGTTTTATTAATATATTATTATTATTATTTCTTGGTTCTAGTTTGACACTGTTAATTATTTTACTTTAACTCTTCTTCTGACTTGGACTTTACTCTATCGTATACTTTTTACACAGAGCAGCATAGATTAGTTCTTTATACTTTCGAGTCTAACATCAAGTGAAGAAATTCCTTATACCTTCAACGGGCTTGACCAAAATTGCTCATTGGTCAAAATCGTCGGGTTAGGAGGTCACATGACCTTAATTATTTAAGCTACAAAATTTTACATCTTCTAGCTACAATAACTACCTGTCTATTACATAATAAATCTCAAATTAGTTTACAGTACAATATTCCTTATAACAAGACACCTCACATGGCATAGGTGTGTGTCCTAATAATTAATTTAACATTTTATAAAATTTCATCTCATATGCCATTCCATGTAGCTTGTGACATTTCAAATCACATTAACATTACATTAATTAATTAAATTGTTGCTTCGGACACTTAAATAAATATATATTAGTATTTATACCATCTTTTACTATTTATTACAGTGCTGTGATGGTTTAATAGTTGGATTTACAATAATTTCTATTTTGATATTGGCCAATTAATTGGTATTTCTCTATAGCACAAGGTTTCAATTTTAAATTACTGTATGACCTTGTGGCTTGATACACTATTATTATTACATGCATTGAATTATCCATTATGTTATTATTATCCATTGAATTGATTCTGATAAAGTGAAGAACAAGATTGACAACTCAAACCAACTTTAAACAATAAAACTTTCTTTTAATAACTTCTTAATATCTAGTGGCATAGTTGGTCAATTTATTATCACCTAATTTTAAGTATTATTAACAACTGGTCAACTTAAACAATTTAACTCTTATTACCCTAAATTAAGGTTTAACACTTCAATTTAAACAACACAAATGATTGTATTATTCCCGCCAGTTAACATTAAAATAAATTAAATTAAGCTAAATCGCCTTTTGGTCCTTTATAGGTTGAAGTCTTTTGGCAAATTGGTAATACACAGGTATATTGAATTTCAGATATTTCTCACATTAAATATTATTATATGATCACACATTGTCTTTAGTTGTGATTATAAATTTCATTCACAATAAGTTACCACTATTATTAACAGTCCTGTCTGTATAGTTAGTAACCAATATCTTACATTTACATTTTACACTCAATCACTTATTGTTCTTGTTGTGATTACATTTTCTTTTTACAATTAGCTATTATTGCTATGAACAGTCACTTTTAATGGTTTAGAGTACATATTTGTACTATATTAGCTTAGATTGTACTTCTTTTTGCTTATTTCGGGTTTTAACCTTTCTCATTGGTTTAGCAAGTTTAGGTATATTGTTTAGTTTGTCATATTAGATAGGGGTTTATACACTTATTGGGTTATGCTCATTATGTCGCATTACATATTACCTCCCCACCAAAACATGATTATTTTGTTTAAACCAAGTTTGGGGAAAATAATCTGTTATTTATTTTTTCACTCAATATTTTCTCATTTTGGTTTGATTGTAGGTACCTTTGATTCGGTTAGTACTTGGGTATACTATTACATAAGTATTATTACCATTGTCTTTATTTATCACATATGGTCCAGTGTATAACAATAACAATTTTTTGGCTATACTTTCGATACTGCTGGGTTGTTGTCAAT
The DNA here is from genome assembly GCA_034769895.1 of Magicicada septendecula. Classification (NCBI taxonomy): domain Eukaryota; kingdom Metazoa; phylum Arthropoda; class Insecta; order Hemiptera; family Cicadidae; genus Magicicada; species Magicicada septendecula. The sequence continues at coordinate 383,116,615 of CM068369.1, forward strand.
TCCTGATGAGTACCTTTTCTCCAACATTATACTTAATTGAGTGAACTCTGTAACGTGCCAAATTTATGGGTATTTTTATTTATTGCATTTTTTGGGTTTTATAAAAATATGTGTAAAGATTTATTTCTCATTGTGACCGACCACGTTGTAAGAAACAGTTTTTAAACAAAGCAACGCAGTATCACGTTGTGCAATCGGCAACAAAGAATTTACCAAGCCTCATTTCCAAGAACTTTGTTTGAGTGTGACAGCACGCCCTTACGCATGACTCAACAAGGCGCGCGGACCCACGCGGAGGTGAACCGCAAACATAGCAAAGAAACAATTTTTGGTCAATTTCATCTAACATGCGGCCGGACATGGAACTTAAGGTCCGCCCATTTCGTGTCGTCAGCCAGTGCCACACAAATATATGCTGTCATACACTGGCAAACTTTTGCATGAATTAAATGGGACGATAAGACGACTAACAACCATGAGGCTTTGACTTCCAGCTAATACGACGAAATTGAGTTGGTCGCGAAAGAGAGATGCATTGTCCCAGTTCGTCACAAGTAGTACCGGCCGGTACATCCCTACGGGGTATCTCTTTGAAAAATTTTATAAATTCTTGGTAGTTAAGTGACCTAACAGTTAATGTTAGGTGACCGCGGTCGACAATACAGTGGAGAACATATTAAGTTAAAGTTCGGACACGAATATCAATTAAACCGCGTAACAATGAGTGCGCACGAAAACCACGTTGCCGGCGGGGAAGGTTACGACAAATGTTTAAGGGCTTTGAGGTATTAAAAATGATTTGGGGTTTTTAAAAAATAAATTGCATGTATGTGTGAGTGAGCAAAGCTGGGCTGTTTGTGTTTATAGGTGACTTAGAATAAGGTAAGCATTAATGTATAAGTAGAAAGGATATAAGAACATGTTTCAAGAAAATTTCATTTAAAGGTCAAGTTAAAAATAATCGATGTTTTGCAAGCATATCAAAAAATGAATAACAACTTATTTGATACAAAGTATAATGACTAAAAATAAAGTAAAATAATTTCTCTTCATAAAAAAATGTATTGTGTAAATCATTCACACAACCTTGAAAATCATGCTTGTATCCTAACGTTCGTATGACGCAACCTTGGACCCGAGAACACAGATTTATGGTAAGTGGAAGTTAATCAATTTTGTTTGGTATTTTATTATGTGGTTAATTCGTAATATCACAATGGCACCCGAACAGGGATGAATTTAATAAATTAATGAAATTCCATACCTACAAATAAGATACAAGCGTGATTTAGAGGTTAAGTGAAAATACGTAACGTAAAATATAGTCAAAGAGTTAAGATATGAGATTTGGTTCAGATAATAAATAAGTACATAACAACCAATAATAAAGTTCTAAAAAAGAGACTAAGTAAATTTATAAAAATGGAAAATACAGAGAATGAAGTCGTTTTGTCCAACTTAACTGTTATGAGCGAAATAGCTGAATTTGATGAATCAGCTGTTATAAGTAGTTTTGAAGTACATTCAACACCGAATGTAGGTCAAGACGACAAAACCACAAATGTAAGTAACACGAATGAACCAAATAGTACAGATGATTCGGGGATTCAAGTAACCCCAAAATTGAGTAGAGAAAGTAAAAGTAATGACGAAGTCAGCTTCACTGACGATAAAACAGAAAGTCAGTCGACGCCGGTCCAAGGCAAAAAGTCTGACGATAGTTACGAAATGTTCAAAATGATACAAACAATGTTAGATACGAAATTCAGTGAACAGAAGAGTGATTCTGACGCTAAATTTAATATTCAGAATAACAAATTTGACAAATTAAAATATGAGATTCAAGAAATTAATAGATGTTGTAAAAATACCAATGAAATAATAAGAACCAGTTTGAATAAGTTAGAACATAGTGTGGAGAAAATGGGAGTAGTTGTAATGAATCCAAATAAGAATAATACGAATGAAAATTATAATGACATGTGTCAAGAGGTAATACTAGATAAAGAGTTAACAAATGATAATGATAATGTCGAAAATAATGAATGTAATATTGAGAATAGTAATGTAAGTGAAAATGTAGTATCTGAGATTGATATATTGAAAATAAATGAGGGGAGTACGGATGAAGTTGTAGAATGTGATAATGAAATGTTAATGTGTGTTTATGAGTTAGAGAGAGAGCGGAAAAATAGTATAGTGGTAGAATGGGGGCAGAGGGTAAATTTTCCCCTTATTTTTTCTGAACCAGAGTGTTCACAAGTGTCGTTTTTGAAGGGCAAGAGTCCCGTGTTAGTAGAAGATTTGAAGTGTTTGTTTTTGTTGTATAATTTTGTACCCTCTGTCTGGAATAATATTGAGAGTGTGATATGGTATTATGATGAGAGAGATTTAAATATAGAATTGTATGTTGAGAGAGAAACAGAATTGTATGAATTGAATAGAGAGTATGATGAGTGGAAAGTAAGGTTAGAAGTGTGTCTAAATAATAATGATTTAATTGATAATACAAAAGTAACTAACCCGATAACGAAAATATTTACTGATGGAGACTTAACAAAAATACTTAACGTAGACTTGGTGAATGATTATTATGGTATAACGGATACATTGAAATTGTTTGATTATAACACACAAGACAATAGTCTGTGGGGTAATAAAATTGAACAGTGCTATATAAAACAAAGATTAATCTGTGACGATGGAGGGTAGACTATAAAACGATAAAGGACAGTTATAAATATTTTGTTTTATGGTTTTTGACCTGGTAGATTTGGACAATGAAGTGTGAAAAAATGGAACAGTTAATGACAGAAGTTTGTAAATAAATGTTTAATAAATTTATTTGTGTGTATTGTAGAATGTCAAGTAAACAAGTGTGTAGATGATTGTTGTAATAATAATATTAATAGTTTGCAATTTAAATAAATATCAGAATAAATTTTGAAAAACAGTAATTGGCTAATTGTAATTGCTGTGATAGCTATGTGATTTGTATTTTCAGTAACTAACTTAATTAAAACAATTGAGATGTTTTAAATAATCTGATTGATTTAAATGTTGTATAATTAACTTTTCTAAGGAATTTAAATTAGTTTTATGAGATTTGTGAATTTGGTAATTAAATGATAAATTGTTTGATTTAAACTAACATGTTTGTTAAATGTTTCAGAAGGTGAGGTGCGCTGTGGTGCGTGTCTGTTCGATTTGTTGGTGTTGGGATCTCGCACAGAGAAGTCCAGTGATCTCGTTCAGATGCGTCCATAGTCGCCAAGCCAGGGGGGTCGCTTACCCATGAAGTGTAAGAGTAAAAGGGGGTTGTTGGCACCAGTTCCTCACTGGTCCTCTTAGGGGTTTTATCAATGAGATTTCTTCTGTTTGGACAGAAGACCTCTCATTGAGGGGGTATTGTAATGGTCCAAATGTATGGGTATTTTTATTTATTTCATTTTTGGGGTTTTCTAAAAAATATGTGTAAATTGTATTTCAACGGTGACCAGAACACGTGGTGAATAGAACAGTGTTGTAATGAAGCTGCAACGCAATATCACGTTGTGAAATCGGTAAAGGAATCCGCACCACCCTAGGGTTCCAAGGACTTTGTAAGAGTGTGGCAACGCGCCCATACGCATTACTCAACAAGGTGCGCGGACTGACGCGGTAGTGAACCGCCAAGATGGTGAAAAGCATATTTTCTGTTTCGCCTCTTTGAATAAGTCGACGGATATGAAACTTAAGCCCCGCCTCTTTTGTGACATCAAGCCAGAAGCGCCTAAATATCGTCGGCGCACAACACAGAAAAAACTACTATGTATCAGGCACATAGTCGCTCAACTGCAACACTTCAGGCTGTGAGCGGCGAAGAAATTCTTTCGCGGAAGGCATCAATATCCGTCCGCACCAGATAGACGCTTTTCCCAGTTCGTCACAAGTAGTACCGGCCGGTACAACCCTGCGGGGTATCTCTTTGAAAAATTTTATAAATTGTTGGTAGTAAAGTGACCTAACAGTTAAAATTAGGTGACCGCGGTCGACAATACAGTGGAGAACATATTAAGTTAAAGTTCGGACACGAATATCAATTAAACCGCGTAACAATGAGTGCGCACGAAAACCACGTTGCCGGCGGGGAAGGTTACGACAAATGTTTAAGGGCTTTGGGGTATTAAAAATGATTTGGGGTTTTTAAAAAATAAATTGCATGTATGTGTGAGTGAGCAAAGCTGGGCTGTTTATGTTTGTGTTTATAGGTGACTTAGAATAAGGTAAGCATTAATGTATAAGTAGAAAGGATATAAGAACATGTTTCAAGAAAATTTCATTTAAAGGTCAAGTTAAAAATAATCGATGTTTTGCAAGCATATCAAAAAATGAATAACAACTTATTTGATACAAAGTATAATGACTAAAAATAAAGTAAAATAATTTCTCTTCATAAAAAAATGTATTGTGTAAATCATTCACACAACCTTGAAAATCATGCTTGTATCCTAACGTTCGTATGACGCAACCTTGGACCCGAGAACACAGATTGACGGTAAGTGGAAGTTAATCAATTTTGTTTGGTATTTTATTATGTGGTTAATTCGTAATATCACAACTCCTGTTTTACTTTGTCTTTTCTTCCTCAATTCTGTTTTATGGAGCATCCTGTTATATATTCTGGTGATATCAATTTCTTCATTGGGTTCTTCAGGGAATTGGATTATTTTGGTAATATCCCTGGGTGGTGGTTTTTAAAACATCATCTGGTATGGGCAAACTCCCAACGTGTTTTGGTATGATAAGTTGAGAAATGTTTCAGTATCTGAAATATATTCACTCCACTTTTTATGGTCATCATGACAATATGTGCGGAGAATTCGTCCTACTTCTCTCAGTACTCTCTCAGCTGGATTGCAGCTGGGATGGTATATAGAGTTTTGTAAGTTCAGATACCTTTGTTTATCACTTCTTCCCTCTATCTTCTGCCTTTGAATTGGGTTCCGTGGTCGGTTACAATTGATTCTGGGACTCCAATATCGATCATGTATTTTTCAACAATGAGTTTAATGATTACCTTGGTGGATGCCTTACTAATAGGGTACAGTTTAGTATATTTAGTAAAATGGTCCCAAGTAATGACTATGTATTTGCACCTGTGTCTCCCTCCACTTTGGGGAAAAGGTCCACAAATATTAAGGAACACTTTCTCTAATCTTCTGCTGGATGTTATGGTTATAATTGCTTCGTCTCTCTTCTCATTGTTTACTTTCACCATTTGGCATATACTACACTTCTTCACTGTTTGTCTCACTTTCTTATTTATACCTTTTATGTACAGGTGTTTTAACGCTTTTATAACTTTCTTAAGTCCCATGTGTCCGTAGAGTTGATGATAGATTATAATTATTGATAATCATCTCCATCGATTTGGAAATGTATAGTTTCCATTTGTTTTCTTTAGTGGTTGGTTTTGTGAAGATCAAATTATTATGGATGTGGTAGAATGGCAATATCTTCAAGTCATTGTTATTGATTCATGTGGTAATGTTAGCAAGTTTTTCATCACTTCTTTGTTCTGCTTGGATTTGATTTAGTAGGTCTGCTAGCCCTTCCCTTCTCAACAATACTGTTACGATGTCACAGAACAATCTACGCGTTTATCGAATGTGCCAGAAGGATCTCAATGTAGCGCATGTGGCGTATGTGCTACTATACGCGTTTTGCGAGAATCTTCTCGACTGTGCCGGGCTTTGCTCGGGCGCTCGGCCTGTGTCAAGGCCATAGTAATTACGTAGTTCACGAGAGATAAGACGCAGTTTGGAAGCTTCTGGTGTGTGAGCGTGACTATAAATACATGGGGTAGCGGCCTTAGTTAAGTTCAATGCGAGATATTGGATAGTGCGGTTCGAGAGTGTTAGTGCGATATATTTCCAGAGCGGTTCAAGTTATTACTGTGTACGTTCAAGTAGTTATTAGTGAAGTGTTGCGTTTTATAATAAGACGGTATAATTGTAATACAATTGAGTTTTAATATTTGTGGACATTTTATTGCGTGTGAACAATTTCCATTTGATTTGTTGTAGAGACTGTGTTGTTAATTATGAACTGTTTTACTGTAACAATTAAAGGTGTGATTAGTGACTTAATTGGTGTCTTGTACTTATTTTGTTTCCACTGTACCTACGACGATCGAGGAGACTGCCATAACAGTGGTGTCAGAAGTGGGATAGAACGGTTAACAGTGGAAACAGTGAACACTTTGTACAAGACGAGTGTAGTTCGTAATTAATTAATAAAATGGATCCCAGTCAGATGATGGAAGCTTTACAAACACTGCTGCGGCAGACACAGGAAGAAGCAGAGAAACGACAGGAGGCGGAAGAAGCAAAAATGACAAAAGGAAGAATGAAGACAGGAAAGAGAAGATGCTGAGGAACGTCAGAAAGCACTAATGCTAGAAACAGAAGAAAGACAAAAAGATAAAACTAAAACGGAAGCTCTCTTTGAAACTATGCAGAAACAGTTGCAAGAACATAGTACCGCAGAATTGGGTCTCCTACGAGGTGAGCTTAATAAACAAGTTACTAAAATATCGGAGGTACAAGAATCGATGACATTAAAAATAGCTGAAGTAGAAAAATCTGTCTTGACTGTGGAAGAAACTATGTCACCAAAAATATCTGCAGTAGAAGACTCGATTATAAATATAAAAGAGCAGATGAAAAATGAAGTCGAGCAGTGTCTGAAATTACAACCAAAACAACTTTGTGAACAGACTGTACCAATGATAAAGACAGAAAAAGACGCAGAAAATAAGTCAGTAGAGAAAGTAACTTTGCCTGCAGTATGGACAGTTCATGTCAAAGCTCCAACCTTTGACGGAAGCAGTCACTGGGCAACGTACCTCTGCCAATTTGAAGCTGCTGCATGTGCAAATAATTGGACAGAGAAAGACAAGGCAGTCTCACTCGTTCTCGCATTAAAAGGACCCGCGGCAGAACTACTACAGAAAGTGCCACCTGATAGCCAGAACATCTATACCGAGTTGATAAAAGCTCTAGAATTACGGTATGGTGATAAACATTTGCGAGATGTGTACTGCACCCAGTTGAGAGCAAGGCGACAGCATTCCGGGGAAAGTCTTCTAGAGTTTGAAGCAAGTATCGACAGACTAATTAGACTGGCCTATCCTGAAGCGCCAGAAGATTTCCGAACGAGTTTTGCGATGCAGACATTTACTGCCGGTGTCCGAGATAATGAACTACAGCAAGTGTTACGAATGGCAAGACACCAGAACAGTGTGGACACCCTGGTACATGCTTTGCAATTTGAGGCCACCAAATCAGCATCTGGTTGGACAAGTCAAAGTGTGTGCGTTAAAAGATTGCGATGGCACAGACGATGAGGAAGAAGAACAAGGAACAGAGACTCGACGGTCGGCGCCACAGAATAAAATAAGAAAGGATGGAAGACCGAAGTGTTATAGACGTGGGAAACCTGGACATCTACAAAGAGATTGTCGGGTTAGAATTCAGCAGCAGGGAAATGAGCAATAGTTGGTACAACGGGGCGTGTGGTGACTACTGGAGGAACGAAGCCCCTGGACAATACGCAATTTCTACACTTCAAAAAAACAGTGGGAGCTTGGTAGTTACCGGATTTGTTCAAGAAAGGCCTACCTCGATTACAGTTGACACAGGCGCAACAGTTTCTATTGTGCCCCCCGACGTGGTGAAAGATCTCAAGCCAATCTGCTGCTCCTGCAGCTTGCGAACAGCTACTGGACGGCCTGTAAAAGTGTATGGAAAAGTGGAGATACACCTACGCCTTGGTCGACTTGAGTTTAATCATCGAGTACTTGTTGCAGACATTGTGGATGAAGCAATTCTTGGTGTGGACGTTATGAACGCATACGGATTTATAGTCGACTTCAAGAACAATGTCTTGAGAGTTGGAGGCGAAGAGGTAATGGTATCAACAATGACGACAGCAGAAAAATCGATGGACGTCATAATCCAGGTGGCCGTAACTGTTCCGCCAAATTCCGAAAAGATCATCATGGTTAGAACTGCGGTAGATACTAGGGGCAATCAGTGCTCTATATTCAAACCCCAGGTAGTCAGCACACCGGGCATACTAATTGCCAGAAGTTTAGTAAAACCTGATGAAACCGGAAATGTACCTATTAGAGTGGCGAATATTTTGGATCAAGCTATCACTTTACAAAGCAACTCGCTCGTAGGCAAATTGACTCCTGTGGCCTGGGTAGCTGGAATAATGCAACGAAGATCCAGTTCTTCAGATACTTCCAAATTACCAGAGGAACTGCAAGAATTATTGAACAGATCTAACGACCTCTCAATTGGTGAGGTAAAAGACAGTTTTTACACGAATTCAAAGATTGTTTTGTAGTTCGGGGACAGTCACTGGGAAGAACCTCTCTTGTGCAACATCACATCAATACCGGGGACACAACACCGATACGCCAACCTCCTCGAAGGCCTCCATTATCTAAACAAGAGGAAATGTCTCGGTTAGTACAGGACATGTTGACAGAGGGAGTAATCGAACCTTCGTCAAGTGCTTGGTCTTCCCCTGTAGTGCTGGTAGCGAAGAAGGATGGTGGATTGTGTTTCTGCGTAGACTACCGGAGGTTAAATGACGTTACAAAGAAAGACTGCTACCCATTACCTCGCGTTGACGATACACTCGACACGTCCGGAGCACAGTGGTTTTCCACATTGGACCTGAAGAGTGGATATTGGCAAGTGGGTCTTCATCAAGAAGACAAGGAAAAGACCGCTTTCTCGACCCAAGTGTCTTATTCCAATTTAACGTCATGCCATTTGGACTCTGTAATGCACCGGCAACATTTGAGAGATCGATGGACCTGATACTCCGAGGCCTGACGTGGAAAACTTGCCTTGTTTACTTAGACGATGTCATAGTGATCGGGAAGACTTTCGAAGATCATTTGGAAAACCTTAAGGAAATTCTAACTAGAATTCACGGTGCACAACTGAAGCTGAGCCCGAAGAAGTGTTCTCTATTCCAGAAGGAAGTACTGTATCTGGGTCATCTGGTTTCAGCATCGGGTGTTAGCATGGATCCTAATAAAGTACACACCGTAAGAGACTGGCCAGTTCCGAAGAATAAATACGAAGTTCGGAGTTTCCTGGGGTTATGCTCATATTACCGACGTTTTGTTACAGGCTTCGCTACTATTGCTAAACCACTACATGAGCTAACGGAAAATAAACGAAACTTCCAGTGGTCGAGAGTGTGACCAAGCATTTAGGACTTTGAAGATTGCATTATGTTCGCAGCCAATTCTCGCTTTTCCAGCTTCCGAAGGGAAGTACATCGTAGACACAGATGCAAGCAATACTGGTCTAGGAGCAGTTTTGTCTCAAGTGCAGAACGGTGAAGAATGAGTAATAGCGTATTACAGCAAGACACTTTCTAAACCAGAGAGAAATTATTGTGTTACAAGGAGAGAGTTGTTGGCAATTGTCAGAGCTTTGGAGCACTTCCATAAATACCTCTATGGGAGAGAGTTTTCACTACGTACCGACCATGCCGCACTTGCATGGCTCTTGAGATTTAAAAATCCAGGACAGTTGGCAAGGTGGCTCGAACGTCTGCAAGAGTACAACTTCAAGGTACAACATCAGCGTGGGCGCCTCCATGGTAATCCAGATGGCTTATCACGAAGACCGTACCCAGAAGGATGTCGACATTGCCACAGAAAGGAAGAACAAAACTCAAGCGAACATGTTCAAGCCATCACTGTAGATTTCCTGGCTGACGGCTGGACAACACAAGACTGTCGACAAGAACAGATGACTGATGAAGACATTGGACCGATCTTGACAGCAAAAGAGGAAGGTCGCTGCCCGGATTGGCAAGATATCTGCCATGGTACTGAAGTGTGTAAGGGCTACTGGGCACAATGGGAATCTCTCACCTTAGAAAACTGATTGCTGAAAAGGGCTTGGGAAAGTGCAGATGGACAAGACGTGGTCATGCAGTTGATAGTTTCCGGAAGTAAAGTGCAGTCTGTTTTGAAGGAGATGCATGATGGAACATCGGGAGGCCATCTTGGCGTAAACAAAACCCTTGACAAAATACGGAAGCGATTCTATTGGCTTCATCTTCGCCATGACGTAGAGGAATGGGTTCGGACGTGTGAAATATGTGCTTCAAGCAAGGACCCACAAACCAGAAGCAGGGGAAAAATGAGACAGTATAACGTTGGACTACCTTTCGAGAGAATTGCCATAGACATTGCTGGGCCATTCCCAGTTACTGACGATGGAAACCGGTACATCATGGTTGTAGGTGACTACTTTACTAAGTGGGTGGAAGCCTACACAATTCCAAATCAGGAGGTTACCACTGTGGCAAAGCAGTTAGTTCACAACTTCTGTTGCCGTTATGGAGCCCCTATGGAAATCCATATGGATCAAGGGAGAAATTTCGAATCAGGAGTGTTTAAAGAATTATGCCGTCTACTCGGGATTCGCAAGACCAGGACAACGCCTCTGCATCCTCAGTCGGACAGGATGGTTGAGAGATTCAACAGGACACGTGAGCAGCATCTTTCGAAAGTTGTTGACGAAAACCAAACAGGCTGGGACCAACGTATACCACTATTCCTTATGGTGTATAGGTCATCAGTACACGACACAACCGGCATGACTCCAGCAAAATTGGTGCTTGGGCGGGAGATTCGTCTTCCTGGGGACTTGATGTTTGGATCACCTGAGACTCAGTCCCAAGAGCCAAAGAACTATTCCTCGCAATTAGAAAACCAACTGCGAGAAATGAATCGCTTGGCAAGAGGACGGCTGAAGATTGCCAGTGGTAAAATGAAAACTCGGTATGAGATTCGCAGCAATAGTGTAGGTTTCCAAGAAGGAGATCAGATCTGGTTGTTCAATCCAAAACGCCGTCGTGGTCGCTCACCTAAGCTTCAGTCTAACTGGGAAGGACCCTACACTGTGAAAAAAAGAATTAACGATGTTGTTTATCGGATTCAACAGGAAGGACAGCGAAAGTTCAAGGTCGTCCACCTAGATCGCCTGGCTAAGTACAACTTTAGAGACAGTTTGCCAGTTCGGGATGAACAGGCTTAAGGAGGAGGCAGTGTTACGACGTCACAGAACAATCTACGCATTTATCGAATGTGCCAGAAGGATCTCGATGTAGCGCGTGTGGCGTACGTGCTACTATACACATTTTGCGAGAATCTTCTCGACTGTGCCGGGCTTTGCTTGGGCGCTCGGCCTGTGTCAAGGCCATAGTAATTACGTAGTTCACGAGAGATAAGACGCAGTTTGGAAGCTTCTGGTGTGTGAGCGTGACTATAAATATATGGGGTAGCGGCCTTAGTTCAGTTCAGTGCGAGATATTGGATAGTGCGGTTCAAGAGTATTAGTGCGATATATTTCCAGAGCGGTTCGAGTTATTACTGTGTACGTTCAAGTAGTTATTAGTGAAGTGTTGCGTTTTATAATCAGACAGTATAATTGTAATACAATTGAGTTTTAATATTTGTGGACATTTTATTGAGTGTGAACAATTTTCATTTGATTTGTTGTAGAGACTGTGTTGTTAATTACGAACTGTTTTACTGTAACAATTAAAGGTGTGATTAGTGACTTAATTGGTGTCTTGTACTTATTTTGTTTCCACTGTACCTACGACGATCGAGTAGACCGTCGTAACAATACGTTGTATATTTTTCGTATATCTTCTCTATCAATTTCAAATGTACCTTTATCCATGTTTACTCTTGATAGGGCATCGGCAACAGTATTTTGTCTTCCTGGCATGTACTCCCACGTTATGTTGTCTTCTTGGAAGGCCAGAATCCACCTAATTAATCTTCCATGGCTTAATTTGCATTTCTGTAGGAATGATATTGACTTGTGGTCTGTAACCAGACCCTGTATGCAGTCATTACAAATAAAGATAAGAAAGAAAAAATTGTATTAAAAAAAAAATTTAAAAAAAAAAATGTTTATGTTTGTTTATAATGTCTATGACTGAGAATAAATTCAATTTTATTGTTTTGATGGAAATTCTAAAATTTAATAAGGTAATTATTAATTATTTAGCACTTCTTGAAGATCTTAACAAAGTCTGGAGTTAATCAGATTAACTCCGGTCAGCAATCGATTTATGATTTTTCGTGCTGGTCCAATATCTCACTTTCTATAAATATTTTCTTCTTCAGGAAGTCTCGTTGCAATAATAAAACCTTAAACTAGCATGTGAAATAAGTTACAGATCCAAACAATTGAAATAAATTGATTTATTAACAAAGTTAAAGAATGATCGATGTTTAATCGATATTGAGCAATTGTCGACTCCATCTCGGGAAATAATCGATTTGTTCATACAGGTTAAAAATTATTACAAGTATTAGAAAAGGTTCTTGGAGCCTATTATATTATTAATAGTCAGGGAAGGGTAAACGAGACAAAGTATAACATTTACAAATAAAGTATTTTCAATAACTATTATCTAACAAAATGTGAATAAATTTTATAAAATATGTAATATAGTTGAGTTGTCAAACCAATTCTGCAAGCTCTGTAGTCAGGCGATGTTGGAGGCACTGCTTCACATTTCCAATATGGCCGCTCAAAAAGATGACGACGTTAACTGCAATGTCGTCGCGAGAAAATCTCTCCGCAAAATTAACTTCATATATGTTTTAAATGTCCCCGAACTTGTGTAATCTGTCTAATATGTTGTTTGGTGTATTCTGGAAGAATGTTTAGTGTTCACTGGTGTTAATTATGTTATATGTTTTTGGTGTTCACTTCTCTTTGTTCGCTACGGAAAAAAACGGTTATACTGTTGAAGATTGGATTATCACAAATATGTCATTTTATTGTTTTTATGCACTGGTATTATGAAGTGTTGATGTTGTTTTCACTGTTGTGGTTAAAGTTTTCTGTGGTTTTAATTGGAAAAGTGTTTAATTTACGTAACTCTCGTTTCACTGAATTTATTAGGTAACCTTAGTACTCCATTTTTCTCGGTTTCAATGAACGCAATCTTACTTAAACTGTTCAGCTTGATCATTAACAAAGAACTAACTAACTTCCTTCACGTTAGTCAAAATCTGGCCCAGTTAATATTTGAAAAGTATTGTTAAAATAATTTCGACTTCCCATATACATGATACAAAAATACATTATATATGGAATTAATTTAGTTTATTATTCACTTTCATGAATTATTAACCTTATCATTGGTTTAATTATCTCATTCTATTTAAATTGATATATTATAGTCCATATCTGTTGACATTATTGTCAAAATTACCAAATTTCTTTCTTTTTGGAAATCTAGGCTCAAAAACTGGTTTCCGCCTTCATCTAATTTTTCTGCCATTTTAATTGTTATTAATACCATTATAATAAATTTCAAATAGTCATAATTCCCTTCCTTTCCTTAATTACATATAAATTGAACATTTGAACTGGTTTTTAGTGATAATCTCTGAATTTAACACTACTCTTTTAAAATAATTAATTTATACATTTCAAAAATTTTTAATAATTTAAGGTATATTTCCATATTATCATTTTAACTCATAGGTTCATTCACAGTAGTTGTTAACTGATTTACCTTACCTAAATCTTGCCAGTTTACAGGCTTTATAAGTGAAATAACTGGTTTTTATTGAGGTTCTGTGAATTCATTATTGGCCTAGAGTTTAGAATTTTACATGTCTGGTTTTTTCTAATAATTTAATCCTACTCCTCCTCTGACTTTGAACAGTTATTATGACATAAAAATAAAATGGTTTATAAACTCATTGTGATGTGTAGCATCTAAACCATACTACTGTTACGTAAAAATAATAATGAACATTACTCAGCATTCTAAAAAATTGAACATATTGCTGACATTGTTTAAAAACATACATTTAACTCTTTTTTTTTTTTTAATTAACACAGCATACCTACTGAAACATTTTAAATGGTATGTATGCCGTTATTTAACAAATATAATAAATTCTAAACACATATAAATCTTATTGACTAAGAACTCCTTCACACATATGGAGTTCATGGCTGTGAATAAATAGCCATTTTAAACATTTTAAACCTATGAACACTTAAATTAATTCCAGTCCTTTCTGGTCGAAACCATTATTATTGATTATCCCCTTATTGAGTAAACAATTCCACCCATGCTTTAGTTATGGTCATTTCTACAAATGTCTTGTAATAACAAAGTGACATTAAAATAATAAAATATTGGAAATCTTCCATTTTATTTTATGATTTGTGAATTATTAAATATAAAAGTTGTTATCTAGCATATAGTAAGTCATAGTATCACTACAACCTTAAGTTTATTATATTTCCAAAAACACTCACACTAGTTCACTTTCACTGGTGGTTCTGATATATTGAGTCTTAATATCTCAGACCAGACCTTTAGTCATCATGGACTGTGAAGACTTATTTTTTTTATCACACAATAACTTTAGTTGGTGCACCTCTTATCATGCTATACAACACTTTTGGTTTATTAATAATTACAATTTTATAGGGTTTTGGGATGTCATACTTTCTTTAATTGTCTCTATGGGTTTGGGTTTTATGGCAGTTAATAATAGGTTTTATAATGGTGTTTCTTCCATACTATTTCTTCCTTTCTTCTTGTCTTCTTTCTTGTCTTCACTCTTGTCCTTCTTCTTGTCTTCATTCTTGTCTTCACTCTTGTCTTTCTTCTTGTCTTCACTCTTGGGTAAACCAAGGTACTTCGTGTCATCTTGACTGATGTTTGGTTTGGAGTTTCTCATTTATTTTCTGATACTGACTTTGCTCTTCGCTAAAGGTTTCAGGGTATTGTTTACTTCCTGATAATAAACTCTACTCTTCTTTCTTCTTGTGTTTGGGGTATTTTGTTGTTTCACCACTCCTAAACTGATTCTTTCTTCTTGATTTTGTGGTATCTAGTTTGTTTACTGCTCCTAACTTCCTTGGTAGATTCCTGATTTTATAATATGAGTTACTCTTAATTATTTCTTTAGTTTTTTATAGTGGTTTTTATATAATGTAATTATGGTCTTTAATTTATTGTGGTTTTTTTCCTTTTAATTGAATTAATAAGTAGTGGATTTTCTGTCACGCTACAGAATGCCCTTCTCCAGAAGTGATTTTTTCAGAATATACTTGCTTTGTGTGAAACAATTGCTTATGATAATTATTCTAGGTTTGTTATTATTCTTGACTTCCTTCCATTTAAAAAATTTTTCTTATTTATATTTGAGCTTATATTCTTCTCATTCTCACTTGATCTTCCTTGATAGTAATAGTCATCTGAGTTTCATATTTATTATTTTATTTTCATATTTCTTCTTAGTATTTTCTCCTTGGGATATTTCCTCCCTATCGTTCCCTACTTTGTGAGCTGGTTCAGTTCAGAGAGGCACTGTACGCTACTTCCTCTGCTGTCCAATACTTCACACATATTTGAGTACAGAGGCAAATCCTCTCTGCTCAAAAAACATATTAATACTGCTGGAATTATCTACAGACAGATTAAAAAATTATTCAGAATAGTACACATTTGTTACTATTTAAAAAATATCTTTGGGATACTTCACTTATTACTTATTATATTGCTCAGAGATTTTAATATTCCTATCTCAGTTGTTCTTCTGACTCTTTAACTTGATGGTTCATTCATTTGATATTATGGTAGGAAGCTCTTCTATTAGTACATTTTTCAACCTTTCTTATCATATAAAGTTTTTGGTTACTAAAGCTTTATTACTTTCTGGTTTTTTATTACAATCTGCATTGGTTTATAGTAGCATATTTTTATGACATTTTTGGCTTGTTACTCTGTTTTTATTAGTTCCACTTGTTCTATGTTCTAGAACTTTCTTATAACTGTCGTTATTACAATTGACGTTTAATTCATAATCATTTCATATTAATTCGTTTAATTACATCATATTTTGATATTATTCTCACATTACTCCTGTCATGGTTATTGTTCTTTCGAATGAATGTTTTAATTAATTTGATAATGAGGTCATAATTTCTCCTCATACCACTTCAAAGTTTTATTACCTCATAAGTCCACACAAATTTCTGTATTTTATTATATTTAATTACTCAAATCGTATCACATATTTTTATTCCCTTTGGTATCATTTTATGGAAAGTTTTTTACACTTTATATTGAAATTAGACATGATCATACTTCTCCAGAATCATTTGTTTTAATTCTAAATTCTGTTTCCTTTATTCATCTCATTATGATCCTTTATAAACATGGTAAATATATTTTATGATTACCATAAATATGGTATTAATTCTCTTCTGTTTATTTCACCAAAGTGTTTTATAAATAATTGGCTGGTAAGTTGTGCTTACACTTTATTTTTAATTTTTGATGAGTAAGTCAAAATTCATTCTTCTTATATTTCTATAAAGTTTTCACCAATAATTGGCTTGTAAGGTTTGCTTACAATATTTTTAAATTTATACGGTTTATATCTAAATTCTTCTCTTATATTTCCATAAAGTTTTTACAAATAATTGTCTTGTAAGGTATGCTTACAATATTTTTAGAATTTAGGCGGTTTCATTCTAAATTCTGTTTTATATTATTTCCCAAACAGTTTTTCTTAAATAATTGGTATGTAAGGTGGGCTTACATTTATTTAGAATTTATACGATTTTTTCAAAAATTCTCTCCTTCTTATATTTATATTATTTCCAAATAAGTTTTTTCTCAAATAATTCTATGTAAGGTGTTCTTACAATCTTTTTAGAATTTAGGCGTTTTCATTCTAAATTCTGTTTTATATTATTGCCAAATAGTTTTTCAAATAATTGTATGTAAGGTGGTCTTACTTTGTTTTTGGAATTTAGACGGTTTCATTCTAAATTCTCTTTTATCTTCTTTCCCAAACAGTTTTTCTTAAATAATTGGTATGTAAGGTGGGCTTACATTTATTTAGAATTTATACGATTTTTTCAAAAATTCTCTCCTTCTTATATTTATATTATTTCCAAATAAGTTTTTTCTCAAATAATTGTATGTAAGGTGTTCTTACAATCTTTTTAGAATTTAATCGTTTAAATTCTAAATTCTGTTTTATATTATTGCCAAATAGTTTTTCAAATAATTGTATGTAAGGTGGTCTTACTTTGTTTTTGGAATTAGGCGGTTTCATTCTAAATTCTCTTTTATCTTCTTTCCCAAACAGTTTTTCTTAAATAATTGGTATGTAAGGTGGGCTTACATTTATTTAGAATTTATACGATTTTTTTCAAAAATTCTCTCCTTCTTATATTTATATTATTTCCAAATAAGTTTTTTCTCAAATAATTGTATGTAAGGTGTTCTTACAATCTTTTTAGAATTTAGGCGGTTTCATTCTAAATTCTGTTTTATATTATTGCCAAATAGTTTTTCAAATAATTGTATATAAGGTGGTCTTACTTTGTTTTTGGAATTTAGACGGTTTCATTCTAAATTCTCTTTTATCTTCTTTCCCAAACAGTTTTTCTTAAATAATTGGTATGTAAGGTGGGCTTACATTTATTTAGAATTTATACGATTTTTTCAAAAATTCTCTCCTTCTTATATTTATATTATTTCCCAATAAGTTTTTTCTCAAATAATTGTATGTAAGGTGTTCTTACAATCTTTTTAGAATTTAGGCGTTTATTCAAAATATTTCTTCATGGATGCCTGATTATAGACACCCTTAATTTTATTGGAACCCATCTCCTTAATTTTGTACGTGTTGTTATTATTGTTTTTGGAGATTATATAGGGTCCAGTGTACAAAAGCAATAATTTTTTAGTTATCCCTTCTATTGAACTGGGTAACTCCCTATTCTTCAACAAAACCTTCTCTCCAGTGGTATAGGTAATGATCTTACCCATACTTTTATTGTATTTAATCCGCCGTTTCTCCTGATCTTCGGCCACCTTATTATAAAATTGAATTTTATTAAAGATATATTTATTCTCTCTTGGGAACTCCAATATTTCCTCGATCTCCCTTGGGGGTTGTCTTTCGTACATGGCGGAGTATGGGGTAATTCCTAAGGCTGGATGGTGTGCCAGGTTGAGGAATTCTTCTGTGGCCTCCAGATATTCTTGCCACCTCCTCTGTTGATCGTGGCAATACGTCCGCAATAGGCGCCCCACCTCTTGCAATACTCTTTTGGCCGGGTTACTGCTCAGGTGGTATACCGATGTTTTATAGGTATGAACCCCCATCGACTGTAGTGTATCCCACCATTTTCTCCCCTTGAATTGTGTTCCGTGATCGGTGATGATCGAAACTGGTTTTCCGACGTTTGGGAAGTACTGGTTGGTCAAGATGTCGAGAATTTTATTTGTAGTCGCCCGATTCGCTGGGTATAGCTTGACGAACTTTGTGAAATGGTCCATCACGATGACTAAATATTTATATCTGTGACGGCCCCCACTGCGGGGAAATGGCCCGCAGATGTCCAGGAATACTTTCTCTAGTTTCGATTGAGAGGTTATCGGAATCATTTGCCCTTCTCTTTTCTCGTTGTTGGTCTTCACGAGTTGGCAAATGCAGCAATTCTTTATGTACTTTCGTACCTTCCGATTAATATCCTTTATGTGGCAGCTCTCTTCCAGGGCCTTTACCACCTTTAAGGGGGCCGTATGCCCATATCGAACATGATAATTATACACTATCCCCTTTTCGATATGGGTTGGAATAACAACCTTCCATTCTTCCTTATATAAAGATGGTCGTAAAAACAGGATTCCGTTATGTACTTTATAATATAGGGCGATAGTTTCGTCCCCGGCTTCCAATCTTGTTTTAATAGATATTAATTTCGGGTCAGCTTGTTGGTGTGTGCTCAGATGTTCCAAAATTGATTGTAGACCGGCGCTGTTGCTTAGAATATGGTATACCTTAAGTATACTTTCCTTTTCCCCCTCGAACGTCTGTTTATCAATGTCTACTCTAGACAACACGTCCGCGACGACATTCTTCTTTCCGGGGATATACTCCCACTTAAGGTCATACTCTTGCAGCAATAGTATCCACCGTGTCAACCTTCCGTGACTTAACTTACATCTCTTTAGGAACGATATTGACTTATGGTCTGTCCGGACGGTAACGGAGTAACCAAGGATATAAGTGCGGAATTTTCCACACGCGAACACTACACATAACAATTCCTTTTCCGTAACGTGGTAGTTCTTCTCACACTGATTCAATGCTCTACTGGCAAAGCAGATCACGAGATGTTCGCCCTCCTCATCCTCCTGATACAATGTAGTGCCGAGGCTGATGTCACTGGCATCGCAATTAAGAAAGAACGGTTTGCTGAAATCCGGATGGCGAAGTATGATAGGTTCAAGGAATTTTTGTTTAAAGATAATATATTGTGTTGTTCTGTACCCCATATCCATTTGTTTTTGGATGACAGTTGCGGCTGAAATCTGGCGGTCAGTTCAGAGTACTTTTCCTGGAACTTGAGGTAGTAATTACAGAGTCCCAGGAATGACTGTAATTGCCTTCGATTCTTAGGTATAGGAAAGTTTTGAATCGCTTCGACTTTTTCAGCCGACGGTGAGATTCCCTGGTCATTCAAGATAAAACCCAAGAATTGAATTTCTTTGGCGATAAAATGAGATTTTACTAATTTTAGCGTAATATTATTCGCCGCTAATTTCTTGAGTACGTGTTCCACACGGTAGCAGTGTTCCTCCCAAGTTTCTGAGGACACTAGCAAGTCATCAACGTACACGGTGGTGAACTGTAGTGCTTCTTGGCCAAGTATCTGGTCCTTGCAGTGTACGAAGACTGCGAATGAATTTACCAGTCCGAAGGGCAACCTCTTAAACTGGTAGTTCCGCCCTTCGAATATAAAGGCCAGATACTGGCGACTCTGTGGATGTAATTCCACCTGCCAGTACCCGCACACCGTATCCCAGGTACTAAAGTACTTGGTGCCGTGGAACCGTTTCAAAATCTCTTCAATCTCACCGGGCGAAGTCCTGTCATTTATGATCATTTTATTTATTTCTCGCGAATCTAGGCACAAACGGACGGGGATTGGCTACTCTCTATTATGTCACGGTTAATCATTTGTTTTATTTCAGCTCTTACAGCTTCCTTTCGTGATTGCGCGATGGGGTAAGACTTCCGGTTAAAGTCCACTGTGTCTCGGAACTGTAGAGTACACTGGAAGTTTTTTACTTTACCAGGCTCATCAGAAAAGACTGATTTATATTTTTCATAGATATTGATTAATTTGTTCGCTTGGTTTAAGGTTAATTTTTCACCGGTTATACCGCTCCGGAAATCCCTGATCTCCTGGATTTTTTGTAACCATAAGTCTTCATTGGAGGTGTCGTCTATCCTTTGTTCAATTATAGATGTGGGATGGATATAGTTAATTTTGCGAATTTGTTGGTGGGTACTATCGGGAATGACTTGGTCACTACCAACCAAGTTAGCCGTCCAAGTATGTCCGTTGGTAAATAAAGATAATTTCTCGGTTCTCAGATCAATTATGGCAGAATTCCGCCTGAGCACATCACACCCGACCAGTATATTAAACGGCAGCCCGCTCGCCACCAAGAATTCCATATCTATTGCTATACCACAGCTCATCACACTGGCGGAGACTTGCCTTCGTATTGTTTTATTTTGTCGGCCGGTTGCACCCAACAAAATAATATTGTTTAATGGCAATGTTGGTAACGTTCTTCCGCACTCTCGCTGTATTCTCTCCAACTCAGTCGTACTTATAATGGATACGTTTGAACCAGTATCGATCATCAACTTAGCGGGGATGCCTTCTACCTCCGCGTTGACATTTATGATCTCATTGTTAAAGTTATTGGTGGGATTATTGTCGTCCTCCTCCAATAACTCATGTCAGATGTTCTTGAGGTAGTTACACCCTATGACTGTGATACGATTATTATTATTTATTCTATTAAACTTATTATTATGATACCCAGTAGTTAGGAGCAGTAACGGGTTCTGGCGATTTATTACTGCCTGCGCCCGTTTAAAGGCTCGACATCATTGTTCCGTTGTGCCGTACTTGTTGAAGCATCATTTGGGATGCTTAGAGTGGGACCCTGTCGATCTGTCGTGTGGTCTTCCGGTCGTTCGTTGTTGGTCCTCCGTTCAGCATCATCCAAACTAGTACTCCTACTCGCCGGATAGTACCTTGGTTGGTCTCGTTCCAGGCTCCTCCGCATATCTTCATATTCACGGTAGCTGTTTCTTCTATTGTTGTAGTATCTTCGCTGGCGACCATCTACTGCTCGTATGAAATTCACCCGTGGTCAGGAAAACCTATTATTACTGGGATTACCATTAGGGGGACTTCCACGATTGTCATTATTATGGTAACGATCATTACCATAATTGGGGCTTCTCTGACTATTAGGGTTAGGAGGGTAGGGATTTCGGTTACCCTGATAACCATTAGTGGGTCGACTCGGGTTCGGATGGTGTGGACCCATATTATTATTATTATTATTATTATTATTATTATGATTAGTATTGTTAAAACTATTATTTTGCGGGTATGCACGGCCTCCTTGGTACCCAGTGTTTGTGTTGTTCGTACCCAGGTTGTTGTTCGGATACGTCCTAGGTTCAGGCCTATCGTTTCTTCTCCGGCTTTGTCGGTAGTATTCCTCGTTCTCGTAGTTTTCGAGGAGTTCGGTCATTGCCTGAATTGTTTTGATTTGGCTGCCTCTCCTCACTCGAATTACTTCTTCGTCATAATGGTATGACAGCTTATTTATTAGGCACTCCTCAGGTATGGCCGGTTCTAAATGTTTGGCCATACATACCTTGCCGAGGAAATATGCCGTCATAGAACTACCGACTTGTGGTTTGTAATGGCCGTGGCATATGTTATCCCTTATTAAGTTTTGTGTCGTTTCTGACCAATACTTAGCCTTGAAGAGGCTTTTAAATTGTTGATAGCTTTCGATGTCGCTTCGGTTGGCCATCCACCAATGGTCATTCACCTCCCGAAACGACTCGTCTAGGACTTTCCGGTTCTGGACCCATCGGTTCCCTCTGTGCTTTTCCAGGTACTCTTCTATGCGGGCCAAGAACTCCATGGGCTTCCGCTTATACTGCCGGAAATTAAGCCATTCTCTATTTTCGGACATTGGGAAATGATTGTAGCCAGTTGATCTGTTCCTTATTATTTCTATCTCCTCCTGACTCTGTAGCACTTGTCCTGTGATGTTCGTCATAGCGGCTTCCACGCCGTCGCATCTATCGGTGACATGTGTCCGCACTTTATTTATTTCTTCCATGGTAAAATTTTTGTTTTCCTCCAAGTTAGTCCTCTGGTGTTCCTTGACTTTGGTAATCTCTGTATTTATTACCTCCCGGACTTCCAGTACTTCGTTTTCTGTCTGACGACATCTTTCGTCCACTTCCCTGATCTGCTGGTTTACAACCACGACTTCCTGTTCCAATTTTTTGATGATGGATTTCTTCGTGTCTTATCTTTTTATTCAACTCTTCCTTCGCCAACTCGATCCTCTCGTCTAACTTGTTCATGTTCTCCTGGTTGACTTCCCTTAGTTCTTCTCTCAGCAGTTGGTTATACTCTCTCAATTCTTCCAGCCTTTCCCCCATCGTCTCTTCCATTTTCTTGTTATTTTCCCTTAATTCTTCTTTTAATTGTTGGTTGTCACTTTCTATTTTCTTACTGGTTTCTTCCATCTTCTCTTCCAAATTCTTATTATTTTCTTCCATCTTCTTTTTCATCTTCTTACTGGTTTCCTCAATCCTTTTCTTGGTATTTTCCATCTTACGGCCCAATTCTTCCTTTGTGGATCGGTTGTCTTCCTTCAATTCCTCTATGTTTTTGTTTATTCCACTCAAATCTTCCTTGGTGGACTGGCTGTTGTTATCCATTTTCTTCTCCATCTTTTTACTAGTTTCTTCCATTTTATTATTCAAGTCTTCACTCAATTTCTTACTCATATCCATTATCATTTTCCTTAGGGCTTCCTGAAAATTAACCTCCCCTATTGGTGTCGGTACTTCAGGTTGTTCCTCTGGTGGTACGGGTTGTTTATCTTCCACCGGGGGTAGTAACACTTCCGGATCCTCCACGGGTGTTGCCTCCTTATCCCCCATGTCAACTTCCTTTTCGGCCTCTGCCGCCCTCTTCTTCGAAGTAGCTCGTCTTTGCATTTTTCCTTCTTTTCTATTAAATAACCGCTGCCAGGCTTAAATTATCAAACCCTCTAGTTGGACGCCAATTTTTAACCAGACCCTGTATGCAGTCGTTACAAATAAAGATAAGAAAGAAAAAATTTTATAAAAAAAAAAATTTTATGTTTGTTTATAATGTCTATGACTGAGAATAAATTCAATTTTATTGTTTTGATGGAAATTCTAAAATTTAATAAGGTAATTATTAATTATTTAGCACTTCTTGAAGATCTTAACAAAGTCTGGAGTTAATCAGATTAACTCCGGTCAGCAATCGATTTATGATTTTTCGTGCTGGTCCAATATCTCACTTTCTATAAATATTTTCTTCTTCAGGAAGTCTCGTTGCAATAATAAAACCTTAAACTAGCATGTGAAATAAGTTACAGATCCAAACAATTGAAATAAATTGATTTATTAACAAAGTTAAAGAATGATCGATGTTTAATCGATATTGAGCAATTGTCGACTCCATCTCGGGAAATAATTGATTTGTTCATACAGGTTAAAAATTATTACAAGTATTAGAAAAGGTTCTTGGAGCGATTATATTATTAATAGTCAGAGAAGGGTAAACGAGAAAGTATAACATTTACAAATAAAGTATTTTCAATAACTATTATCTAACAAAATGTGAATAAATTTTATAAAATATGTAATATAGTTGAGTTGTCAAACCAATTCTGCAAGCTCTGTAGTCAGGCGATGTTGGAGGCACTGCTTCACATTTCCAATATGGCCGCTCAAAAAGATGACGACGTTAACTGCAATGTCGTCGCGAGAAAATCTCTCCGCAAAATTAACTTCATATATGTTTTAAATGTCCCCGAACTTGTGTAATCTGTCTAATATGTTGTTTGGTGTATTCTGGAAGAATGTTTAGTGTTCACTGGTGTTAATTATGTTATATGTTTTTGGTGTTCACTTCTCTTTGTTCGCTACGGAAAAAAACGGTTATACTGTTGAAGATTGGATTATCACAAATATGTCGTTTTATTGTTTTTATGCACTGGTATTATGAAGTGTTGATGTTGTTTTCACTGTTGTGGTTAAAGTTTTCTGTGGTTTTAATTGGAAAAGTGTTTAATTTACGTAACTCTCGTTTCACTGAATTTATTACGTAACCTTAGTACTCCATTTTTCTCGGTTTCAATGAACGCAATCTTACTTAAACTGTTCAGCTTGATCATTAACAAAGAACTAACTAACTTCCTTCACGTTAGTCAAAATCTGGCCCAGTTAATATTTGAAAAGTATTGTTAAAATAATTTCGACTTCCCATATACATGATACAAAAATACATTATATATGGAATTAATTTAGTTTATTATTCACTTTCATGAATTATTAACCTTATCATTGGTTTAATTATCTCATTCTATTTAAATTGATATATTATAGTCCATATCTGTTGACATTATTGTCAAAATTACAAAATTTCTTTCTTTTTGGAAATCTAGGCTCAAAAACTGGTTTCTGCCTTCATCTAATTTTTCTGCCATTTTAATTGTTATTAATACCATTATAATAAATTTCAAATAGTCATAATTCCCTTCCTTTCCTTAATTACATATAAATTGAACATTTGAACTGGTTTTTAGTGATAATCTCTGAATTTAACACTCCTCTTTTAAAATAATTAATTTATACATTTCAAAAATTTTTAATAATTTAAGGTATATTTCCATATTATCATTTTAACTCATAGGTTCATTCACAGTAGTTGTTAACTGATTTACCTTACCTAAATCTTGCCAGTTTACAGGCTTTATAAGTGAAATAACTGGTTTTTATTGAGTTTCTGTGAATTCATTATTGGCCTAGAGTTTAGAATTTTACATGTCTGGTTTTTTTCTAATAATTTAATCCTACTCCTCCTCTGACTTTGAACAGTTATTATGACATAAAAATAAAATGGTTTATAAACTCATTGTGATGTGTAGCATCTAAACCATACTACTGTTACATAAAAATAATAATGAACATTACTCAGCATTCTAAAAAATTGAACATATTGCTGACATTGTTTAAAAACATACATTTAACTTTTTTTTTTTTAATTAACACAGCATACCTACTGAAACATTTTAAATGGTATGTATGCTGTTATTTAACAAATATAATAAATTCTAAACACATATAAATCTTATTGACTAAGAACTCCTTCACACATATGGAGTTCATGGCTGTGAATAAATAGCCATTTTAAACCTATGAACACTTAAATTAATTCCAGTCCTTTCTGGTCGAAACCATTATTATTGATTATCCCCTTATTGAGTAAACAATTCCACCCATGCTTTAGTTATGGTCATTTCTACAAATGTCTTGTAATAACAAAGTGACATTAAAATAATAAAATATTGGAAATCTTCCATTTTATTATTTTATGATTTGTGAATTATTAAATATAAAAGTTATCTAGCATATAGTTAAGTCATAGTATCACTACAACCTTAAGTTTATTATATTTCCAAAAACACTCACACTAGTTCACTTTCACTGGTGGTTCTGATATATTGAGTCTTATTATCTCAGACCAGACCTTTAGTCATCATGGACTGTGAAGACTTATTTTTTTTATCACACAATAACTTTAGTTGGTGCACCTCTTATCATGCTATACAACACTTTTGGTTTATTAATAATTACAATTTTATAGGGTTTTGGGATGTCATACTTTCTTTAATTGTCTCTATGGGTTTGGGGTTTATGGCAGTTAATAATAGGTTTTATAATGGTGTTTCTTCCATACTATTTCTTCCTTTCTTCTTGTCTTCTTTCTTGTCTTCACTCTTGTCCTTCTTCTTGTCTTCATTCTTGTCTTCACTCTTGTCTTTCTTCTTGTCTTCACTCTTGGGTAAACCAAGGTACTTCGTGTCATCTTGACTGATGTTTGGTTTGGAGTTTCTTATTTATTTTCTGATACTGACTTTGCTCTTCGCTAAAGGTTTCAGGGTATTGTTTACTTCCTGATAGTAAACTCTACTCTTCTTTCTTCTTGTGTATGGGGTATTTTTTTGTTTCACCACTCCTAAACTGATTCTTTCTTCTTGATTTTGTGGTATCTAGTTTGTTTACTGCTCCTAACTTCCTTGGTAGATTCCTGATTTTATAATATGAGTTACTCTTAATTATTTCTTTAATTTTTTATAGTGGTTTTTATATAATGTAATTATGGTCTTTAATTTATTGTTGTTTTTTCCTTTGAATTCATTAAATTTCATTCGATATTATATTAGTATATGTAATGTAATTATTGTTTATTATCTTAATTGAATTAATAAGTAGTGGATTTTCTGTCACGCTACAGAATGCCCTTCTCCAGAAGTGATTTTTTCAGAATATACTTGCTTTGTGTGAAACAATTGCTTATGATAATTATTCTAGGTTTGTTATTATTCTTGACTTCCTTCCATTTAAAAAATTTTTCTTATTTATATTTGAGCTTATATTCTTCTCATTCTCACTTGATCTTCCTTGATAGTAATAGTCATCTGAGTTTCATATTTATTATTTTATTTTCATATTTCTTCTTAGTATTTTCTCCTTGGGATATTTCCTCCCTATCGTTTCCTACTTTGTGAGCTGGTTCAGTTCAGAGAGGCACTGTACGCTACTTCCTCTGCTGTCCAATACTTCACACATATTTGAGTACAGAGGCAAATCCTCTCTGCTCAAAAAACATATTAATACTGCTGGAATTATCTACAGACAGATTAAAAAATTATTCAGAATAGTACACATTTGTTACTATTTAAAAAATATCTTTGGGATACTTCACTTATTACTTATTATATTGCTCAGAGATTTTAATATTCCTATCTCAGTTGTTCTTCTGACTCTTTAACTTGATGGTTCATTCATTTGATATTATGGTAGGAAGCTCTTCTATTAGTACATTTTTCAACCTTTCTTATCATATAAAGTTTTTGGTTACTAAAGCTTTATTACTTTCTGGTTTTTTATTACAATCTGCATTGGTTTATAGTAGCATATTTTTATGACATTTTTGGCTTGTTACTCTGTTTTTATTAGTTCCACTTGTTCTATGTTCTAGAACTTTCTTATAACTGTCGTTATTACAATTGACGTTTAATTCATAATCATTTCATATTAATTCGTTTAATTACATCATATTTTGATATTATTCTCACATTACTCCTGTCATGGTTATTGTTCTTTCGAATGAATGTTTTAATTAATTTGATAATGAGGTCATAATTTCTCCTCATACCACTTCAAAGTTTTATTACCTCATAAGTCCACACAAATTTCTGTATTTTATTATATTTAATTACTCAAATCGTATCACATATTTTTATTCCCTTTGGTATCATTTTATGGAAAGTTTTTTACACTTTATATTGAAATTAGACATGATCATACTTCTCCAGAATCATTTGTTTTAATTCTAAATTCTGTTTCCTTTATTCATCTCATTATGATCCTTTATAAACATGGTAAATATATTTTATGATTACCATAAATATGGTATTAATTCTCTTCTGTTTATTTCACCAAAGTGTTTTATAAATAATTGGCTGGTAAGTTGTGCTTACACTTTATTTTTAATTTTTGATGAGTAAGTCAAAATTCATTCTTCTTATATTTCTATAAAGTTTTCACCAATAATTGGCTTGTAAGGTTTACTTACAATATTTTTAAATTTATACGGTTTATATCTAAATTCTTCTCTTATATTTCCATAAAGTTTTCACAAATAATTGTCTTGTAAGGTGTGCTTACAATATTTTTAGAATTTAGGCGGTTTCATTCTAAATTCTGTTTTATATTATTTCCCAAACAGTTTTTCTTAAATAATTGGTATGTAAGGTGAGCTTACATTTATTTAGAATTTATACGATTTTTTCAAAAATTCTCTCCTTATATTTATATTATTTCCAAATAAGTTTTTTCTCAAATAATTGTATGTAAGGTGTTCTTACAATCTTTTTTAGAATTTAGGTGTTTTCATTCTAAATTCATTTTTATATTATTGCCAAATAGTTTTTCAAATAATTGTATGTAAGGTGGTCTTACTTTGTTTTTGGAATTTAGACGGTTTCATTCTAAATTCTCTTTTATCTTCTTTCCCAAACAGTTTTTCTTAAATAATTGATATGTAAGGTGGGCTTACATTTATTTAGAATTTATACGATTTTTTCAAAAATTCTCTCCTTCTTCTTATATTTATATTATTTCCAAATAAGTTTTTTCTCAAATAATTGTATGTAAGGTGTTCTTACAATCTTTTTAGAATTTAGGCGTTTAAATTCTAAATTCTGTTTTATATTATTGCCAAATAGTTTTTCAAATAATTGTATGTAAGGTGGTCTTACTTTGTTTTTGGAATTTAGACGGTTTCATTCTAAATTCTCTTTTATCTTCTTTCCCAAACAGTTTTTCTTAAATAATTGGTATGTAAGGTGGGCTTACATTTATTTAGAATTTATACGATTTTTTCAAAAATTCTCTCCTTCTTATATTTATATTATTTCCAAATAAGTTTTTTCTCAAATAATTGTATGTAAGGTGTTCTTACAATCTTTTTAGAATTTAGGCGGTTTCATTCTAAATTCTGTTTTATATTATTGCCAAATAGTTTTTCAAATAATTGTATATAAGGTGGTCTTACTTTGTTTTTGGAATTTAGACGGTTTCATTCTAAATTCTCTTTTATCTTCTTTCCCAAACAGTTTTTCTTAAATAATTGGTATGTAAGGTGGGCTTACATTTATTTAGAATTTATACGATTTTTTCAAAAATTCTCTCCTTATATTTATATTATTTCCAAATAAGTTTTTTCTCAAATAATTGTATGTAAGGTGTTCTTAGAATCTTTTTAGAATTTAGGCGTTTATTCAAAATATTTCTTCATGGATGCCTGATTATAGACACCCTTAATTTTATTGGAACCCATCTCCTTAATTTTGTACGTGTTGTTATTATTGTTTTTGGAGATTATATAGGGTCCAGTGTACAAAAGCAATAATTTTTTAGTTATCCCTTCTATTGAACTGGGTAACTCCCTATTCTTCAACAAAACCTTCTCTCCAGTGGTATAGGTAATGATCTTACCCATACTTTTATTGTATTTAATCCGCCGTTTCTCCTGATCTTCGGCCACCTTATTATAAAATTGAATTTTATTAAAGATATATTTATTCTCTCTTGGGAACTCCAATATTTCCTCGATCTCCCTTGGGGGTTGTCTTTCGTACATGGCGGAGTATGGGGTAATTCCTAAGGCTGGGTGGTATGCCAGGTTGAGGAATTCTTCTGTGGCCTCCAGATATTCTTGCCACCTCCTCTGTTGATCGTGGCAATACGTCCGCAATAGGCGCCCCACCTCTCGCAATACTCTTTCGGCCGGGTTACTGCTCGGGTGGTATACCGATGTTTTATAGGTATGAACCCCCATCGACAGTAGTGTATCCCGCCATTTTCTCCCCTTGAATTGTGTTCCGTGATCGGTGATGATCGAAACTGGTTTTCCGACGTTTGGGAAGTACTGGTTGGTCAAGATGTCGAGAATTTTATTTGTAGTCGCCCGATTCGCTGGGTATAGCTTGACGAACTTTGTGAAATGGTCCATCACGATGACTAAATATTTATATCTGTGACGGCCCCCACTGCGGGGAAATGGCCCGCAGACGTCCAGGAATAATTTCTCTAGTTTCGATTGAGAGGTTATCGGAATCATTTGCCCTTCTCTTTTCTCGTTGTTGGTCTTCACGAGTTGGCAAATGCGGCAATTCTTTATGTACTTTCGTACCTTCCGATTAATATCCTTTATGTGGCAGCTCTCTTCCAGGGCATTTATTTAGAATTTATACGATTTTTTCAAAAATTCTCTCCTTATATTTATATTATTTCCAAATAAGTTTTTTCTCAAATAATTGTATGTAAGGTGTTCTTACAATCTTTTTAGAATTTAGGCGTTTATTCAAAATATTTCTTCATGGATGCCTGATTATAGACACCCTTAATTTTATTGGAACCCATCTCCTTAATTTTGTACGTGTTGTTATTTTTGTTTTTGGAGATTATATAGGGTCCAGTGTACAAAAGTAATAATTTTTTAGTTATCCCTTCTATTGAACTGGGTAACTCCCTATTCTTCAACAAAACCTTCTGTCCAGTGGTATAGGTAATGATCTTACCCATACTTTTATTGTATTTAATCCGCCGTTTCGCCTGATCTTCGGCCACCTTATTATAAAATTGAATTTTATTAAAGATATATTTATTCTCTCTTGGGAACTCCAATATTTCCTTGATCTCCCTTGGGGGTTTTCTTTCGTACATGGCGGAGTATGGGGTAATTCCTAAGCTGGGTGGTATGCCAGGTTGAGGAATTCTTCTGTGGCCTCCAGATATTCTTGCCACCTCCTCTGTTGATCGTGGCAATACGTCCGCAATAGGCGCCCCACCTCTCGCAATACTCTTTCGGCCGGGTTACTGCTCGGGTGGTATACCGATGTTTTATAGGTATGAACCCCCATCGACAGTAGTGTATCCCGCCATTTTCCCCCCTTGAATTGTGTTCCGTGATCGGTGATGATCGAAACTGGTTTTCCGACGTTTGGGAAGTACTGGTTGGTCAAGATGTCGAGAATTTTATTTGTAGTCGCCCGATTCGCTGGGTATAGCTTGACAAACTTTGTGAAATGGTCCATCACGATGACTAAATATTTATATCTGTGACGGCCCCCACTGCGGGGAAATGGCCCGCAGATGTCCAGGAATACTTTCTCTAGTTTCGATTGAGAGGTTATCGGAATCATTTGCCCTTCTCTTTTCTCGTTGTTGGTCTTCACGAGTTGGCAAATGCGGCAATTCTTTATGTACTTTCGTACCTTCCGATTAATATCCTTTATGTGGCAGCTCTCTTCCAGGGCCTTTACCACCTTTAAGGGGGCCGTATGCCCATATCGAACATGATAATTATACACTATCCCCTTTTCGATATGGGTTGGAATAACAACCTTCCATTCTTCCTTATATAAAGATGGTCGTAAAAACAGGATTCCGTTATGTACTTTATAATATAGGGCGATAGTTTCGTCCCCGGCTTCCAATCTTGTTTTAATAGATATTAATTTCGGGTCAGCTTGTTGGTGTGTGCTCAGGTGTTCCAAAATTGATTGTAGACCGGCGCTGTTGCTTAGAATATGGTATACCTTAAGTATACTTTCCTTTTCCCCCTCGAACGTCTATTTATCAATGTCTACTCTAGACAACACGTCCGCGACGACATTCTTCTTTCCGGGGATATACTCCCACTTAAGGTCATACTCTTGCAGCAATAGTATCCACCGTGTCGACCTTCCGTGACTTAACTTACATCTCTTTAGGAACGATATTGACTTATGGTCTGTCCGGACGGTAACGGAGTAACCAAGGATATAAGTGCGGAATTTTCCACACACGAACACTACACTTAACAATTCCTTTTCCGTAACGTGGTAGTTCTTCTCACACTGATTCAATGCTCTACTGGCAAAGCAGATCACGAGATGTTCGCCCTTCTCATCCTCCTGAAACAATGTAGTGCCGAGGCTGATGTCACTGGCATCGCAATTAAGAAAGAACGGTTTGCTGAAATCCGGATGGCGAAGTATGATAGGTTCAAGGAATTTTTGTTTAATTAAAGATAATATATTGTGTTGTTCTGTACCCCATATCCATTTGTTTTTGGATGACAGTTGCGGCTGAAATCTGGCGGTCAGTTCAGAGTACTTTTCCTGGAACTTGCGGTAGTAATTACAGAGTCCCAGGAATAACTGTAATTGCCTTCGATTCTTAGGTGTAGGAAAGTTTTGAATCGCTTCGACTTTTTCAGCCGACGGTGAGATTCCCTGGTCATTCAAGATAAAACCCAAGAATTGAATTTCTTTGGCGATAAAATGAGATTTTACTAATTTTAGCATAATATTATTCGCCGCTAATTTCTTGAGTACGTGTTCCACATGGTAGCAGTGTTCCTCCCAAGTTTCTGAGGACACTAGCAAGTCATCAACGTACACGGTGGTGAACTGTAGTGCTTCTTGGCCAAGTATCTGGTCCATGCAGTGTACGAAGACTGCGACTGAATTTACCAGTCCGAAGGGCAACCTCTTAAACTGGTAGTTCCGCCCTTCGAATATAAAGGCCAGATACTGGCGACTCTGTGGATGTAATTCCACCTGCCAGTACCCGCACACCGTATCCCAGGTACTAAAGTACTTGGTGCCGTGGAACCGTTTCAAAATCTCTTCAATCTCACCGGGCGAAGTCCTGTCATTTATGATCATTTTATTTATTTCTCGCGAATCTAGGCACAAACAGACGGGGATTGGCTACTCTCTATTATGTCACGGTTAATCATTTGTTTTATTTCAGCTCTTACAGCTTCCTTTCGTGATTGCGCGATGGGGTAAGACTTCCGGTTAAAGTCCACTGTGTCTCGGAACTGTAGAGTACACTGGAAGTTTTTTACTTTACCAGGCTCATCAGAAAAGACTGATTTATATTTTTCATAGATATTGATTAATTTGTTCGCTTGGTTTAAGGTTAATTTTTCACCGGTTATACCGCTCCGGAAATCCCTGATCTCCTGGATTTTTTGTGACCATAAGTCTTCATTGGAGGTGTCGTCTATCCTTTGTTCAATTATAGATGTGGGATGGATATAGTTAATTTTGCGAATTTGTTGGTGCATACTATCGGGAATGACTTGGTCACTACCAACCAAGTTAGCCGTCCAAGTATGTCCGTTGGTAAATAAAGATAATTTCTCGGTTCTCAGATCAATTATGGCAGAATTCCGCCTGAGCACATCACACCCGACCAGTATATTAAACGGCAGCCCGCTCGCCACCAAGAATTCCATATCTATTGCTATACCACAGCTCATCACACTGGCGGAGACTTGCCTTCGTATTGTTTTATTTTGTCGGCCGATTGTACCCAACAAAATAATATTGTTTAATGGCAATGTTGGTAACGTTCTTCCGCACTCTCGCTGTATTCTCTCCAACTCAGTCGTACTTATAATGGATACGTTTGAACCAGTATCGATCATCAACTTAGCGGGGATGCCTTCTACCTCCGCGTTGACATTTATGATCTCATTGTTAAAGTTATTGGTGGGATTATTGTCGTCCTCTTCCAATAACTCATGTCAGATGTTCTTGAGGTAGTTACACCCTATGACCGTGATACGATTATTATTATTTATTCTATTAAACTTATTATTATGATACCCAGTAGTTAGGAGCAGTAACGGGTTCTGGCGATTTATTACTGCCTGCGCCCGTTTAAAGGCTCAACATCATTGTTCCGTTGTGCCGTACTTGTTGAAGCATCATTTGGGATGCTTAGAGTGGGACCCTGTCGATCTGTCGTGTGGTCTTCCGGTCGTTCGTTGTTGGTCCTCCGTTCAGCATCATCCAAACTAGTACTCCTACTTGCCGGATAGTACCTTGGTTGGTCTCGTTCCAGGCTCCTCCGCATATCTTCATATTCACGGTAGCTGTTTCTTCTATTGTTGTAGTATCTTCGCTGGCGACCATCTACTGCTCGTATGAAATTCACCCGTGGTCAGGAAAACCTATTATTACTGGGATTACCATTAGGGGGACTTCCACGATTGTCATTATTATGGTAACGATCATTACAATAATTGGGGCTTCTCTGACTATTAGGGTTAGGAGGGTAGGGATTTCGGTTACCCTGATAACAATTAGTGGGTTGACTCGGGTTCGGATGGTTTGGACTCGTATTATTATTATTATTATTATGATTAGTATTGTTAAAACTATTATTTTGCGGGTATGCACGGCCTCCTTGGTACCCAGTGTTTGTGTTGTTCGTACCCAGGTTGTTGTTCGGATACGTCCTAGGTTCAGGCCTATCGTTTCTTCTCCGGCTTTGTCGGTAGTATTCCTTGTTCTCGTAGTTTTCGAGGAGTTTGGTCATTGCCTGAATTGTTTTGATTTGGCTGCCTCTCCTCACTCGAATTACTTCTTCGTCATAATGGTATGACAGCTTATTTATTAGGCACTCCTCAGGTATGGCCGGTTCTAAATGTTTGGCCATACATACCTTGCCGAGGAAATATGCCGTCATAGAACTACCGACTTGTGGTTTGTAATGGCCGTGGCATATGTTATCCCTTATTAAGTTTTGTGTTGTTTCTGACCAATACTTAGCCTTGAAGAGGCTTTTAAATTGTTGATAGCTTTCGATGTCGCTTCGGTTGGCCATCCACCAATGGTCATTCACCTCCCGAAACGACTCGTCTAGGACTTTCCGGTTCTGGACCCATCGGTTCCCTCTGTGCTTTTCCAGGTACTCTTCTATGCGGGCCAAGAACTCCATGGGCTTCCGCTTATACTGCCGGAAATTAAGCCATTCTCTATTTTCGGACATTGGGAAATGATTGTAGCCAGTTGGTCTGTTCCTTATTATTTCTATCTCCTCCTGACTCTGTCGCACTTGTCCTGTGATGTTCGTCATAGCGGCTTCCACACCGTCGCATCTTTCGGTGACATGTGTCCGCACTTTATTTATTTCTTCCGTGGTAAAATTTTTGTTTTCCTCCAAGTTAGTCCTCTGGTGTTCCTTGACTTGGGTAATCTCTGTATTTATTACCTCCCGGACTTCCAGTACTTCGTTTTCTGTCTGACGACATCTTTCGTCCACTTCCCTGATCTGCTGGTTTACAACCACGACTTCCTGTTCCAATTTTTTGACGATGGATTTCTTCGTGTCTTATCTTTTTATTCAACTCTTCCTTCGCCAACTCGATCCTCTCGTCTAACTTGTTCATGTTCTCCTGGTTGACTTCCCTTAGTTCTTCTCTCAGCAGTTGGTTATCCTCTCAATTCTTCCAACCTTTCCCCCATCGTCTCTTCCATTTTCTTGTTATTTTCCCTTAATTCTTCTTTTAATTGTTGGTTGTCACTTTCTATTTTCTTACTGGTTTCTTCCATCTTCTCTTCCAAATTCTTATTATTTTCTTCCATCTTCTTTTCCATCTTCTTACTGGTTTCCTCAATCCTTTTCTTGGTATTTTCCATCTTACGGCCCAATTCTTCCTTTGTGGATCGGTTGTCTTCCTTCAATTCCTCTATGTTTTTGTTTATTCCACTCAAATCTTCCTTGGTGGACTGGCTGTTGTTATCCATTTTCTTCTCCATCTTTTTACTAGTTTCTTCCATTTTATTATTCAAGTCTTCACTCAATTTCTTACTCATATCCATTATCATTTTCCTTAGGGCTTCCTGAAAATTAACCTCTCCTATTGGTGTCGGTACTTCAGGTTGTTCCTCTGGTGGTACGGGTTGTTTATCTTCCACCGGGGGTAGTAACACTTCCGGATCCTCCACGGGTGTTGCCTCCTTATCCCCCATGTCAACTTCCTTTTCGGCCTCTGCCGCCCTCTTCTTCGAAGTAGCTCGTCTTTGCATTTTTCCTTCTTTTCTATTAAATAACCGCTGCCAGGCTTAAATGATCAAACCCTCTAGTTGGACGCCAATTTGTAACCAGACCCTGTATGCAGTCGTTACAAATAAAGATAAGAAAGAAAAAATTTTATGTTTGTTTATAATGTCTATGACTGAGAATAAATTCAATTTTATTGTTTTGATGGAAATTCTAAAATTTAATAAGGTAATTATTAATTATTTAGCACTTCTTGAAGATCTTAACAAAGTCTGGAGTTAATCAGATTAACTCCGGTCAGCAATCGATTTATGATTTTTCATGCTGGTCCAATATCTCACTTTCTATAAATATTTTCTTCTTCAGGAAGTCTCGTTGCAATAATAAAACCTTAAACTAGCATGTGAAATAAGTTACAGATCCAAACAATTGAAATAAATTGATTTATTAACAAAGTTAAAGAATGATCGATGTTTAATCGATATTGAGCAATTGTCGACTCCGTCTCGGGAAATAATCGATTTGTTCATACAGGTTAAAAATTATTACAAGTATTAGAAAAGGTTCTTGGAGCGATTATATTATTAATAGTCAGAGAAGGGTAAACGAGAAAGTATAACATTTACAAATAAAGTATTTTCAATAACTATTATCTAACAAAATGTGAATAAATTTTATAAAATATGTAATATAGTTGAGTTGTCAAACCAATTCTGCAAGCTCTGTAGTCAGGCGATGTTGGAGGCACTGCTTCACATTTCCAATATGGCCGCTCAAAAAGATGACGTTAACTGCAATGTCGTCACGAGAAAATCTCTCCGCAAAATTAACTTCATATATGTTTTAAATGTCCCTGAACTTGTGTAATCTGTCTAATATGTTGTTTGGTGTATTCTGGAAGAATGTTTAGTGTTCACTGGTGTTAATTATGTTATACGTTTTTGGTGTTCACTTCTCTTTGTTCGCTACGCAAAAAAACGGTTATACTGTTGAAGATTGGATTATCACAAATATGTCGTTTTATTGTTATTATGCACTGGTATTATGTAGTGTTGATGTTGTTTTCACTGTTGTGGTTAAAGTTTTCTGTGGTTTTAATTGGAAAAGTGTTTAATTTACGTAACTCTCGTTTCACTGAATTTATTAGGTAACCTTAGTACTCCATTTTTCTCGGTTTCAAGGAACGCAATCTTACTTAAACTGTTCAGCTTGATCATTAACAAAGAACTAACTAACTTCCTTCACGTTAGTCAAAATCTGGCCCAGTTAATATTTGAAAAGTATTGTTAAAATAATTTCGACTTCCCATATACATGATACAAAAATACATTATATATGGAATTAATTTAGTTTATTATTCACTTTCATGAATTATTAACCTTATCATTGGTTTAATTATCTCATTCTATTTAAATTGATATATTATAGTCCATATCTGTTGACATTATTGTCAAAATTACCAAATTTCTTTCTTTTTGGAAATCTAGGCTCAAAAACTGGTTTCCGCCTTCATCTAATTTTTCTGCCATTTTAATTGTTATTAATACCATTATAATAAATTTCAAATAGTCATAATTCCCTTCCTTTCCTTAATTACATATAAATTGAACATTTGAACTGGTTTTTAGTGATAATCTCTGAATTTAACACTCCTCTTTTAAAATAATTAATTTATACATTTCAAAAATTTTTAATAATTTAAGGTATATTTCCATATTATCATTTTAACTCATAGGTTCATTCACAGTAGTTGTTAACTGATTTACCTTACCTAAATCTTGCCAGTTTACAGGCTTTATAAGTGAAATAACTGGTTTTTATTGAGTTTCTGTGAATTCATTATTGGCCTAGAGTTTAGAATTTTACATGTCTGGTTTTTTTCTAATAATTTAATCCTACTCCTCCTCTGACTTTGAACAGTTATTATGACATAAAAATAAAATGGTTTATAAACTCATTGTGATGTGTAGCATCTAAACCATACTACTGTTACATAAAAATAATAATGAACATTACTCAGCATTCTAAAAAATTGAACATATTGCTGACATTGTTTAAAAACATACATTTAACTCTTTTTTTTTTTTAATTAACACAGCATACCTACTGAAACATTTTAAATGGTATGTATGCTGTTATTTAACAAATATAATAAATTCTAAACACATATAAATCTTATTGACTAAGAACTCCTTCACACATATGGAGTTCATGGCTGTGAATAAATAGCCATTTTAAACCTATGAACACTTAAATTAATTCCAGTCCTTTCTGGTCGAAACCATTATTATTGATTATCCCCTTATTGAGTAAACAATTCCACCCATGCTTTAGTTATGGTCATTTCTACAAATGTCTTGTAATAACAAAGTGACATTAAAATAATAAAATATTGGAAATCTTCCATTTTATTATTTTATGATTTGTGAATTATTAAATATAAAAGTTGTTATCTAGCATATAGTTAAGTCATAGTATCACTACAACCTTAAGTTTATTATATTTCCAAAAACACTCACACTAGTTCACTTTCACTGGTGGTTCTGATATATTGAGTCTTATTATCTCAGACCAGACCTTTAGTCATCATGGACTGTGAAGACTTATTTTTTTTATCACACAATAACTTTAGTTGGTGCACCTCTTATCATGCTATACAACACTTTTGGTTTATTAATAATTACAATTTTATAGGGTTTTGGGATGTCATACTTTCTTTAATTGTCTCTATGGGTTTGGGGTTTATGGCAGTTAATAATAGGTTTTATAATGGTGTTTCTTCCATACTATTTCTTCCTTTCTTCTTGTCTTCTTTCTTGTCTTCACTCTTGTCCTTCTTCTTGTCTTCATTCTTGTCTTCACTCTTGTCTTTCTTCTTGTCTTCACTCTTGGGTAAACCAAGGTACTTCGTGTCATCTTGACTGATGTTTGGTTTGGAGTTTCTAATTTATTTTCTGATACTGACTTTGCTCTTCGCTAAAGGTTTCAGGGTATTGTTTACTTCCTGATAATAAACTCTACTCTTCTTTCTTCTTGTGTTTGGGGTATTTTGTTGTTTCACCACTCCTAAACTGATTCTTTCTTCTTGATTTTGTGGTATCTAGTTTGTTTACTGCTCCTAACTTCCTTGGTAGATTCCTGATTTTATAATATGAGTTACTCTTAATTATTTCTTTAATTTTTTATAGTTGTTTTTATATAATGTAATTATGGTCTTTAATTTATTGTGGTTTCTTCCTTTGAATTCATTAAATTTCATTCGATATTATATTAGTATATGTAATGTAATTATTGTTTATTATCTTAATTGAATTAATAAGTAGTGGATTTTCTGTCACGCTACAGAATGCCCTTCTCCAGAAGTGATTTTTTCAGAATATACTTGCTTTGTGTGAAACAATTGCTTATGATAATTATTCTAGGTTTGTTATTATTCTTGACTTCCTTCCATTTAAAAAATTTTTCTTATTTATATTTGAGCTTATATTCTTCTCATTCTCACTTGATCTTCCTTGATAGTAATAGTCATCTGAGTTTCATATTTATTATTTTATTTTCATATTTCTTCTTAGTATTTTCTCCTTGGGATATTTCCTCCCTATCGTTCCCTACTTTGTGAGCTGGTTCACTTCAGAGAGGCACTGTACGCTACTTCCTCTGCTGTCCAATACTTCACACATATTTGAGTACAGAGGCAAATCCTCTCTGCTCAAAAAACATATTAATACTGCTGGAATTATCTACAGACAGATTAAAAAATTATTCAGAATAGTACACATTTGTTACTATTTAAAAAATATCTTTGGGATACTTCACTTATTACTTATTATATTGCTCAGAGATTTTAATATTCCTATCTCAGTTGTTCTTCTGACTCTTTAACTTGATGGTTCATTCATTTGATATTAAGGTAGGAAGCTCTTCTGTTAGTACATTTTTCAACCTTTCTTATCATATAAAGTTTTTGGTTACTAAAGCTTTATTACTTTCTGGTTTTTTATTACAATCTGCATTGGTTTATAGTAGCATATTTTTATGACATTTTTGGCTTGTTACTCTGTTTTTATTAGTTCCACTTGTTCTATGTTCTAGAACTTTCTTATAACTGTCGTTATTACAATTGACGTTTAATTCATAATCATTTCATATTAATTCGTTTAATTACATCATATTTTGATATTATTCTCACATTACTCCTGTCATGGTTATTGTTCTTTCGAATGAATGTTTTAATTAATTTGATAATGAGGTCATAATTTCTCCTCAAAGTTTTATTACCTCATAATTCCACACAAATTTCTGTATTTTATTATATTTAATTACTCAAATCGTATCACATATTTTTATTCCCTTTGGTATCATTTTATGGAAAGTTTTTTACACTTTATATTGAAATTAGACATGATCATACTTCTCCAGAATCATTTGTTTTAATTCTAAATTCTGTTTCCTTTATTCATCTCATTATGATCCTTTATAAACATGGTAAATATATTTCATGATTACCATAAATATGGTATTAATTCTCTTCTGTTTATTTCACCAAAGTGTTTTATAAATAATTGGCTGGTAAGTTGTGCTTACACTTTATTTTTAATTTTTGATGAGTAAGTCAAAACTCATTCTTCTTATATTTCTATAAAGTTTTCACCAATAATTGGCTTGTAAGGTTTGCTTACAATATTTTTAAATTTATACGGTTTATATCTAAATTCTTCTCTTATATTTCCATAAAGTTTTCACAAATAATTGTCTTGTAAGGTGTGCTTACAATATTTTTAGAATTTAGGCGGTTTCATTCTAAATTCTGTTTTATATTATTTCCCAAACAGTTTTTCTTAAATAATTGGTATGTAAGGTGGGCTTACATTTATTTAGAATTTATACGATTTTTTCAAAAATTCTCTCCTTATATTTATATTATTTCCAAATAAGTTGTTTCTCAAATAATTGTATGTAAGGTGTTCTTACAATCTTTTTAGAATTTAGGCGTTTTCATTCTAAATTCTGTTTTATATTATTGCCAAATAGTTTTTCAAATAATTGTATGTAAGGTGGTCTTACTTTGTTTTTGGAATTTAGACGGTTTCATTCTAAATTCTCTTTTATCTTCTTTCCCAAACAGTTTTTCTTAAATAATTGGTATGTAAGGTGGGCTTACATTTATTTAGAATTTATACGATTTTTTCAAAAATTCTCTCCTTCTTATATTTATATTATTTCCAAATAAGTTTTTTCTCAAATAATTGTATGTAAGGTGTTCTTACAATCTTTTTAGAATTTAGGCGTTTAAATTCTAAATTCTGTTTTATATTATTGCCAAATAGTTTTTCAAATAATTGTATGTAAGGTGGTCTTACTTTGTTTTTGGAATTTAGACGGTTTCATTCTAAATTCTCTTTTATCTTCTTTCCCAAACAGTTTTTCTTAAATAATTGGCATGTAAGGTGGGCTTACATTTATTTAGAATTTATACGATTTTTTTCAAAAATTCTCTCCTTATATTTATATTATTTCCCAATAAGTTTTTTCTCAAATAATTGTATGTAAGGTGTTCTTACAATCTTTTTAGAATTTAGGCGTTTATTCAAAATATTTCTTCATGGATGCCTGATTATAGACACCCTTAATTTTATTGGAACCCATCTCCTTAATTTTGTACGTGTTGTTATTATTGTTTTTGGAGATTATATAGGGTCCAGTGTACAAAAACAATAATTTTTTAGTTATCCCTTCTAATGAACTGGGTAACTCCCTATTCTTCAACAAAACCTTCTCTCCAGTGGTATAGGTAATGATCTTACCCATACTTTTATTGTATTTAATCCGCCGTTTCTCCTGATCTTCGGCCACCTTATTATAAAATTGAATTTTATTAAAGATATATTTATTCTCTCTTGGGAACTCCAATATTTCCTCGATCTCCCTTGGGGGTTGTCTTTCGTACATGGCGGAGTATGGGGTAATTCCTAAGGCTGGGTGGTATGCCAGGTTGAGGAATTCTTCTGTGGCCTCCAGATATTCTTGCCACCTCCTCTGTTGATCGTGGCAATACGTCCGCAATAGGTGCCCCACCTCTCGCAATACTCTTTCGGGCGGGTTACTGCTCGGGTGGTATACCGATGTTTTATAGGTATGAACCCCCATCGACAGTAGTGCCCGCCATTTTCTCCCCTTGAATTGTGTTCCGTGATCGGTGATGATCGAAACTGGTTTTCCGACGTTTGGGAAGTACTGGTTGGTCAAGATGTCGAGAATTTTATTTGTAGTCGCCCGATTCGCTGGGTATAGCTTGACGAACTTTGTGAAATGGTCCATCACGATGACTAAATATTTATATCTGTGACGGCCCCCACTGCGGGGAAATGGCCCGCAGATGTCCAGGAATACTTTCTCTAGTTTCGATTGAGAGGTTATCGGAATCATTTGCCCTTCTCTTTTCTCGTTGTTGGTCTTCACGAGTTGGCAAATGCGGCAATTCTTTATGTACTTTCGTACCTTCCGATTAATATCCTTTATGTGGCAGCTCTCTTCCAGGGCCTTTACCACCTTTAAGGGGGCCGTATGCCCATATCGAACATGATAATTATACACTATCCCCTTTTCGATATGGGTTGGAATAACAACCTTCCATTCTTCCTTATATAAAGATGGTCGTAAAAACAGGATTCCGTTATGTACTTTATAATATAGGGCGATAGTTTCGTCCCCGGCTTCCAATCTTGTTTTAATAGATATTAATTTCGGGTCAGCTTGTTGGTGTGTGCTCAGGTGTTCCAAAATTGATTGTAGACCGGCGCTGTTGCTTAGAATATGGTATACCTTAAGTATACTTTCCTTTTCCCCCTCGAACGTCTGTTTATCAATGTCTACTCCAGACAACATGTCCGCAACGACATTCTTCTTTCCGGGGATATACTCCCACTTAAGGTCATACTCTTGCAGCAATAGTATCCACCGTGTCAACCTTCCGTGACTTAACTTACATCTCTTTAGGAACGATATTGACTTATGGTCTGTCCGGACGGTAACAGAGTAACCAAGGATATAAGTGCGGAATTTTCCACACGCGAACACTACACTTAACAATTTCTTTTCCGTAACGTGGTAGTTCTTCTCACACTGATTCAATGCTCTACTGGCAAAGCAGATCACGAGATGTTCGCCCTCCTCATCCTCCTGATACAATGTAGTGCCGAGGCTGATGTCACTGGCATCGCAATTAAGAAAGAACGGTTTGCTGAAATCCGGATGGCGAAGTATGATAGGTTCAAGGAATTTTTGTTTAATTAAAGATAATATATTGTGTTGTTGTGTACCCCATATCCATTTGTTTTTGGATGACAGTTGCGGCTGAAATCTGGCGGTCAGTTCAGAGTACTTTTCCTGGAACTTGTGGTAGTAATTACAGAGTCCCAGGAATGACTGTAATTGCCTTCGATTCTTAGGTGTAGGAAAGTTTTGAATCGCTTCGACTTTTTCAGCCGACGGTGAGATTCCCTGGTCATTCAAGATAAAACCCAAGAATTGAATTTCTTTGGCGATAAAATGAGATTTTACTAATTTTAGCGTAATATTATTCGCCGCTAATTTCTTGAGTACGTGTTCCACACGGTAACAGTGTTCCTCCCAAGTTTCTGAGGACACTAGCAAGTCATCAACGTACACGGTGGTGAACTGTAGTGCTTCTAGGCCAAGTATCTGGTCCATGCAGTGTACGAAGACTGCGACTGAATTTACCAGTCCGAAGGGCAACCTCTTAAACTGGTAGTTCCGCCCTTCGAATATAAAGGCCAGATACTGGCGACTGTGGATGTAATTCCACCTGCCAGTACCCGCACACCGTATCCCAGGTACTAAAGTACTTGGTGCCGTGGAACCGTTTCAAAATCTCTTCAATCTCACCGGGCGAAGTCCTGTCATTTATGATCATTTTATTTATTTCTCGCGAATCTAGGCACAAACGGACGGGGATTGGCTACTCTCTATTATGTCACGGTTAATCATTTGTTTTATTTCAGCTCTTACAGCTTCCTTTTGTGATTGCGCGATGGGGTAAGACTTCCGGTGAAAGTCCACTGTGTCTCGGAACTGTAGAGTACACTGGAAGTTTTTTACTTTACCAGGCTCATCAGAAAAGACTGATTTATATTTTTCATAGATATTGATTAATTTGTTCGCTTGGTTTAAGGTTAATTTTTCACCGGTTATACCGCTCCGGAAATCCCTGATCTCCTGGATTTTTTGTGACCATAAGTCTTCATTGGAGGTGTCGTCTATCCTTTGTTCAATTATAGATGTGGGATGGATATAGTTAATTTTGCGAATTTGTTGGTGGATACTATCGGGAATGACTTGGTCACTACCAACCAAGTTAGCCGTCCAAGTATGTCCGTTGGTAAATAAAGATAATTTCTCGGTTCTCAGATCAATTATGGCGGAATTCCGCCTGAGCACATCACACCCGACCAGTATATTAAACGGCAGCCCGCTCGCCACCAAGAATTCCATATCTGTTGCTATACCACAGCTCATCACACTGGCGGAGACTTGCCTTCGTATTGTTTTATTTTGTCGGCTGGTTGCACCCAACAAAATAATATTGTTTAATGGCAATGTTGGTAACGTTCTTCCGCACTCTCGCTGTATTCTCTCCAACTCAGTCGTACTTATAATGGATACGTTTGAACCAGTATCGATCATCAACTTAGCGGGGATGCCTTCTACCTCCGCGTTGACATTTATGATCTCATTGTTAAAGTTATTGGTGGGATTATTGTCGTCCTCCTCCAATAACTCATGTCAGATGTTCTTGAGGTAGTTACACCCTATATTATTATTTATTCTATTAAACTTATTATTATGATACCCAGTAGTTAGGAGCAGTAACGGGTTCTGGCGATTTATTACTGCCTGCGCCCGTTTAAAGGCTCGACATCATTGTTCCGTTGTGCCGTACTTGTTGAAGCATC
The DNA here is from genome assembly GCA_034769895.1 of Magicicada septendecula. Classification (NCBI taxonomy): domain Eukaryota; kingdom Metazoa; phylum Arthropoda; class Insecta; order Hemiptera; family Cicadidae; genus Magicicada; species Magicicada septendecula. The sequence continues at coordinate 383,161,267 of CM068369.1, forward strand.
ATTTGGGATGCTTAGAGTGGGACCCTGTCGATCTGTCGTGTGGTCTTCCGGTCGTTCGTTGTTGGTCCTCCGTTCAGCATTATCCAAACTAGTACTCCTACTCGCCGGATAGTACCTTGGTTGGTCTCGTTCCAGGCTCCTCCGCATATCTTCATATTCACGGTAGCTGTTTCTTCTATTGTTGTAGTGTCTTCGCTGGCGACCATCTACTGCTCGTATGAAATTCACCCGTGGTCAGGAAAACCTATTATTACTGGGTTACCATTAGGGGGACTTCCACGATTGTCATTATTATGGTAATGATCATTACCATAATTGGGGCTTCTCTGACTATTAGGGTTAGGAGGGTAGGGATTTCGGTTACCCTGATAACCATTAGTGGGTCGACTCGGGTCGGATGGTTTGGACCCGTATTATTATTCTTATGATTAGTATTGTTAAAACTATTATTTTGCGGGTATGCACGGCCTCCTTGGTACCCAGTGTTTGTGTTGTTCGTACCCAGGTTGTTGTTTGGATACGTCCTAGGTTCAGGCCTATCGTTTCTTCTCCGGCTTTGTCGGTAGTATTCCTTGTTCTCGTAGTTTTCGAGGAGTTCGGTCATTGCCTGAATTGTTTTGATTTGGCTGCCTCTCCTCGCTCGAATTACTTCTTCGTCATAATGGTATGACAGCTTATTTATTAGGCACTCCTTAGGTATGGCCGGTTCTAAATGTTTGGCCATACATACCTTGCCGAGGAAATATGCCGTCATAGAACTACCGACTTGTGGTTTGTAATGGCCGTGGCATATGTTATCCCTTATTAAGTTTTGTGTCGTTTCTGACCAATACTTAGCCTTGAAGAGGCTTTTAAATTGTTGATAGCTTTCGATGTCGCTTCGGTTGGCCATCCACCAATGGTCATTCACCTCCCGAAACGACTCGTCTAGGACTTTCCGGTTCTGGACCCATCGGTTCCCTCTGTGCTTTTCCAGGTACTCTTCTATGCGGGCCAAGAACTCCATGGGCTTCCGCTTATACTGTCGGAAATTAAGCCATTCTCTATTTTCGGACATTGGGAAATGATTGTAGCCAGTTGGTCTGTTCCTTACTATTTCTATCTCCTCCTGACTCTGTCGCACTTGTCCTGTGATGTGCGTCATAGCGGCTTCCACGCCGTCGCATCTTTCGGTGACATGTGTCCGCACTTTATTTATTTCTTCCATGGTAAAATTTTTGTTTTCCTCCAAGTTAGTCCTCTGGTGTTCCTTGACTTGGGTAATCTCTGTATTTATTACCTCCCGGACTTCCAGTACTTCGTTTTCTGTCTGACGACATCTTTCGTCCACTTCCCTGATCTGCTGGTTTACAACCACGACTTCCTGTTCCAATTTTTTGACGATGGATTTCTTCGTGTCTTATCTTTTTATTCAACTCTTCCTTCGCCAACTCGATCCTCTCGTCTAACTTGTTCATGTTCTCCTGGTTGACTTCCCTTAGTTCTTCTCTCAGCAGTTGGTTATCCTCTCTCAATTCTTCCAACCTTTCCCCGATCGTCTCTTCCATTTTCTTGTTATTTTCCCTTAATTCTTCTTTTAATTGTTGGTTGTCACTTTCTATTTTCTTACTGGTTTCTTCCATCTTCTCTTCCAAATTCTTATTATTTTCTTCCATCTTCTTTTCCATCTTCTTACTGGTTTCCTCAATCCTTTTCTTGGTATTTTCCATCTTACGGCCCAATTCTTCCTTTGTGGATCGGTTGTCTTCCTTCAATTCCTCTATGTTTTTGTTTATTCCACTCAAATCTTCCTTGGTGGACTGGCTGTTGTTATCCATTTTCTTCTCCATCTTTTTACTAGTTTCTTCCATTTTATTATTCAAGTCTTCACTCAATTTCTTACTCATATCCATTATCATTTTCCTTAGGGCTTCCTGAAAATTAACCTCCCCTATTGGTGTCGGTACTTCAGGTTGTTCCTCTGGTGGTACGGGTTGTTTATCTTCCACCGGGGGTAGTAACACTTCCGGATCCTCCACGGGTGTTGCCTCCTTATCCCCCATGTCAACTTCCTTTTCGGCCTCTGCCGCCCTCTTCTTCGAAGTAGCTCGTCTTTGCATTTTTCCTTCTTTTCTATTAAATAACCGCTGCCAGGCTTAAATTATCAAACCCTCTAGTTGGACGCCAATTTGTAACCAGACCCTGTATGCAGTCGTTACAAATAAAGATAAGAAAGAAAAAATTTTATAAAAAAAAAATTTTATGTTTGTTTATAATGTCTATGACTGAGAATAAATTCAATTTTATTGTTTTGATGGAAATTCTAAAATTTAATAAGGTAATTATTAATTATTTAGCACTTCTTGAAGATCTTAACAAAGTCTGGAGTTAATCAGATTAACTCCGGTCAGCAATCGATTTATGATTTTTCGTGCTGGTCCAATATCTCACTTTCTATAAATATTTTCTTCTTCAGGAAGTCTCGTTGCAATAATAAAACCTTAAACTAGCATGTGAAATAAGTTACAGATCCAAACAATTGAAATAAATTGATTTATTAACAAAGTTAAAGAATGATCGATGTTTAATCGATATTGAGCAATTGTCGACTCCGTCTCGGGAAATAATCGATTTGTTCATACAGGTTAAAAATTATTACAAGTATTAGAAAAGGTTCTTGGAGCGATTATATTATTAATAGTCAGAGAAGGGTAAACGAGAAAGTATAACATTTACAAATAAAGTATTTTCAATAACTATTATCTAACAAAATGTGAATAAATTTTATAAAATATGTAATATAGTTGAGTTGTCAAACCAATTCTGCAAGCTCTGTAGTCAGGCGATGTTGGAGGCACTGCTTCACATTTCCAATATGGCCACTCAAAAAGATGACGACGTTAACTGCAATGTCGTCGCAAGAAAATCTCTCCGCAAAATTAACTTCATATATGTTTTAAATGTCCCCGAACTTGTGTAATCTGTCTAATATGTTGTTTGGTGTATTCTGGAAGAATGTTTAGTGTTCACTGGTGTTAATTATGTTATATGTTTTTGGTGTTCACTTCTCTTTGTTCGCTACGCAAAAAAACGGTTATACTGTTGAAGATTGGATTATCACAAATATGTCGTTTTATTGTTATTATGCACTGGTATTATGTAGTGTTGATGTTGTTTTAACTGTTGTGGTTAAAGTTTTCTGTGGTTTTAATTGGAAAAGTGTTTAATTTACGTAACTCTCGTTTCACTGAATTTATTAGGTAACCTTAGTACTCCATTTTTCTCGGTTTCAAGGAACGCAATCTTACTTAAACTGTTCAGCTTGATCATTAACAAAGAACTAACTAACTTCCTTCACGTTAGTCAAAATCTGGCCCAGTTAACATTTGAAAAGTATTGTTAAAATAATTTCGACTTCCCATATACATGATACAAAAATACATTATATATGGAATTAATTTAGTTTATTATTCACTTTCATGAATTATTAACCTTATCATTGGTTTAATTATCTCATTCTATTTAAATTGATATATTATAGTCCATATCTGTTGACATTATTGTCAAAATTACCAAATTTCTTTCTTTTTGGAAATCTAGGCTCAAAAACTGGTTTCCGCCTTCATCTAATTTTTCTGCCATTTTGATTGTTATTAACACCATTATAATAAATTTCAAATAGTCATAATTCCCTTCCTTTCCTTAATTACATATAAATTGAACATTTGAACTGGTTTTTAGTGATAATCTCTGAATTTAACACTCCTCTTTTAAAATAATTAATTTATACATTTCAAAAATTTTTAATAATTTAAGGTATATTTCAATATTATCATTTTAACTCATAGGTTCATTCACAGTAGTTGTTAACTGATTTACCTTACCTAAATCTTGCCAGTTTACAGGCTTTATAAGTGAAATAACTGGTTTTTATTGAGTTTCTGTGAATTCATTATTGGCCTAGAGTTTAGAATTTTACATGTCTGGTTTTTTCTAATAATTTAATCCTGCTTCTCCTCTGACTTTGAACAGTTATTATGACATAAAAATAAAATGGTTTATAAACTCATTGTGATGTGTAGCATCTAAACCATACTACTGTTACATAAAAATAATAATGAACATTACTCAGCATTCTAAAAAATTGAACATATTGCTGACATTGTTTAAAAACATACATTTAACTCTTTTTTTTTTTTAATTAACACAGCATACCTACTGAAACATTTTAAATGGTATGTATGCTGTTATTTAACAAATATAATAAATTCTAAACACATATAAATCTTATTGACTAATAACTCCTTCACACATATGGAGTTCATGGCTGTGAATAAATAGCCATTTTAAACCTATGAACACTTAAATTAATTCCAGTCCTTTCTGGTCGAAACCATTATTATTGATTATCCCCTTATTGAGTAAACAATTCCACCCATACTTTAGTTATGGTCATTTCTACAAATGTCTTGTAATAACAAAGTGACATTAAAATAATAAAATATTGGAAATCTTCCACTTTATTATTTTATGATTTGTGAATTATTAAATATAAAAGTTGTTATCTACCATATAGTTAAGTCATAGTATCACTACAACCTTAAGTTTATTATATTTCCAAAAACACTCACACTAGTTCACTTTCACTGGTGGTTCTGATATATTGAGTCTTATTATCTCAGACCAGACCTTTAGTCATCATGGACTGTGAAGACTTATTTTTTGTATCACACAATAACTTTAGTTGGTGCACCTCTTATCATGCTATACAACACTTTTGGTTTATTAATAATTACAATTTTATAGGGTTTTGGGATGTCATACTTTCTTTAATTGTCTCTATGGGTTTGGGGTTTATGGCAGTTAATAATAGGTTTTATAATGGTGTTTCTTCCATACTATTTCTTCCTTTCTTCTTTCTTGTCTTCACTCTTGTCCTTCTTCTTGTCTTCACTCTTGTCTTTCTTCTTGTCTTCACTTTTGGGTAAACCAAGGTACTTCGTGTCATCTTGACTGATGTTTGGTTTGGAGTTTCTAATTTATTTTCTGATACTGACTTTGCTCTTCGCTAAAGGTTTCAGGGTATTGTTTACTTCCTGATAATAAACTCTACTCTTCTTTCTTCTTGTGTTTGGGGTATTTTGTTGTTCACCACTCCTAAACTGATTCTTTCTTCTTGATTTTGTGGTATCTAGTTTGTTTACTGCTCCTAACTTCCTTGGTAGATTCCTGATTTTATAATATGAGTTACTCTTAATTATTTCTTTAATTTTTTATAGTGGTTTTTATATAATGTAATATGGTCTTTAATTTATTGTGGTTTTTTCCTTTGAATTCATTAAATTTCATTCGATATTATATTAGTATATGTAATGTAATTATTGTTTATTATCTTAATTGAATTAATAAGTAGTGGATTTTCTGTCACGCTACAAGTCTGATCTCACTGTTAATGGGTAACCTAAGATATTTGTCCGGAACTTGTTACAGACGAACACTACACTTAATTCTTTTTCTATGATGTTATAATTTCGTTCACTGCTGTTTAGTACATGACTAGCAAAACTAATTACTAAATGATTCCCTTCATCGTCTTCTTGGTAGAGTTCTGCTCCAAGGCTTACGTTATTTGCATCACAATTTGTATAGAATCTTTTGCCAAAGTCTGGATGATGAAGAATAATGCTGTTAAGGAATTTATTTTTAATTAAATTAAACGTTTCATCATCATCTTCGCCCCATTTACATTTCCATTTTGAAGATAATAGGTGTTTAAATCTTGCCAAAAATTGTCAATTTTTCATTGAGCCATAAAAACAAATCAGGACTCGAATACCAATTATCGAGATAAATGGTGTGACCATGGTTCAAATACGGCAACAACAAACTTACAACATCACCTGATTTTCCCCATTCAGCGTTTCTAGACATAATTTCTGTTCCGGCACCAGTGTAGATAATGTAATCAATAATATAATTGCTTCCTACGTCACAAAGAACAAAAATTTAAAACTGAAACGGCTACGTTTTTTGGGTATATACTGTTTGAATTGGAGACAACCTTTGAATAACAACAAACTTTTGTCAATTACTAAATTTTCAAATGGATTTAAGGCCTCTCTAAATTTTCGTCTTGTGTGTTCGACTGTAATCCGTATTTTTACAAGGCTGTCTTGAGTAGTGTTCGAATTGTCACAAAAATGTAAAAGTTGCAGAATTAGTTTAAATCGGTCCCTAGACTTAATTTGGGGAAATATCGCGTCAATAGTAGCAAATCTTTTGCCCAATATTTGTCTATTTCTAATTTTTTTACTCTTGGCACGTTTGGGAAGTACTGGTTGGTCAAGATGTCGAGAATTTTATTTGTAGTCGCCCGATTCGCTGGGTATAGCTTGACGAACTTTGTGAAATGGTCCATCACGATGACTAAATATTCATATCTGTGACGGCCCCCACTGCGGGGAAATGGCCCGCAGATGTCCAGGAATACTTTCTCTAGTTTCGATTGAGAGGTTATCGGAATCATTTGCCCTTCTCTTTTCTCGTTGTTGGTCTTCACGAGTTGGCAAATGCGGCAATTCTTTATGTACTTTCGTACCTTCCGATTAATATCCTTTATGTGGCAGCTCTCTTCCAGGGCCTTTACCACCTTTAAGGGGGCCGTATGCCCATATCGAACATGATAATTATACACTATCCCCTTTTCGATATGGGTTGGAATAACAACCTTCCATTCTTCCTTATATAAAGATGGTCGTAAAAACAGGATTCCGTTATGTACTTTATAATATAGGGCGATAGTTTCGTCCCCGGCTTCCAATCTTGTTTTAATAGATATTAATTTCGGGTCAGCTTGTTGGTGTGTGCTCAGGTGTTCCAAAATTGATTGTAGACCGGCGCTGTTGCTTAGAATATGGTATACCTTAAGTATACTTTCCTTTTCCCCCTCGAACGTCTGTTTATCAATGTCTACTCCAGACAACACGTCCGCAACGACATTCTTCTTTCCGGGGATATACTCCCACTTAAGGTCATACTCTTGCAGCAATAGTATCCACCGTGTCAACCTTCCGTGACTTAACTTACATCTCTTTAGGAACGATATTGACTTATGGTCTGTACGGACGGTAATGGAGTAACCAAGGATATAAGTGCGGAATTTTCCACACGCGAACACTACACTTAACAATTTCTTTTCCGTAACGTGGTAGTTCTTCTCACACTGATTCAATGCTCTACTGGCAAAGCAGATCACGAGATGTTCGCCCTCCTCATCCTCCTGATACAATGTAGTGCCGAGGCTGATGTCACTGGCATCGCAATTAAGAAAGAACGGTTTGCTGAAATCCGGATGGTGAAGTATGATAGGTTCAAGGAATTTTTGTTTAATTAAAGATAATATATTGTGTTGTTGTGTACCCCATATCCATTTGTTTTTGGATGACAGTTGCGGCTGAAATCTGGCGGTCAGTTCAGAGTACTTTTCCTGGAACTTGCGGTAGTAATTACAGAGTCCCAGGAATGACTGTAATTGCCTTCGATTCTTAGGTGTAGGAAAGTTTTGAATCGCTTCGACTTTTTCAGCCGACGGTGAGATTCCCTGGTCATTCAAGATAAAACCCAAGAATTGAATTTCTTTGGCGATAAAATGAGATTTTACTAATTTTAGCGTAATATTATTCGCCGCTAATTTCTTGAGTACGTGTTCCACACGGTAACAGTGTTCCTCCCAAGTTTCTGAGGACACTAGCAAGTCATCAACGTACACGGTGGTGAACTGTAGTGCTTCTAGGCCAAGTATCTGGTCCATGCAGTGTACGAAGACTGCGACTGAATTTACCAGTCCGAAGGGCAACCTCTTAAACTGGTAGTTCCGCCCTTCGAATATAAAGGCCAGATACTGGCGACTCTGTGGATGTAATTCCACCTGCCAGTACCCGCACACCGTATCCCAGGTACTAAAGTACTTGGTGCCGTGGAACCGTTTCAAAATCTCTTCAATCTCACCGGGCGAAGTCCTGTCATTTATGATCATTTTATTTATTTCTCGCGAATCTAGGCACAAACGGACGGGGATTGGCTACTCTCTATTATGTCACGGTTAATCATTTGTTTTATTTCAGCTCTTACAGCTTCCTTTTGTGATTGCGCGATGGGGTAAGACTTCCGGTTAAAGTCCACTGTGTCTCGGAACTGTAGAGTACACTGGAAGTTTTTTACTTTACCAGGCTCATCAGAAAAGACTGATTTATATTTTTCATAGATATTGATTAATTTGTTCGCTTGGTTTAAGGTTAATTTTTCACCGGTTATACCGCTCCGGAAATCCCTGATCTCCTGGATTTTTTGTGACCATAAGTCTTCATTGGAGGTGTCGTCTATCCTTTGTTCAATTATAGATGTGGGATGGATATAGTTAATTTTGCGAATTTGTTGGTGGATACTATCGGGAATGACTTGGTCACTACCAACCAAGTTAGCCGTCCAAGTATGTCCGTTGGTAAATAAAGATAATTTCTCGGTTCTCAGATCAATTATGGCGGAATTCCGCCTGAACACATCACACCCGACCAGTATATTAAACGGCAGCCCGCTCGCCACCAAGAATTCCATATCTGTTGCTATACCACAGCTCATCACACTGGCGGAGACTTGCCTTCGTATTGTTTTATTTTGTCGGCTGGTTGCACCCAACAAAATAATATTGTTTAATGGCAATGTTGGTAACGTTCTTCCGCACTCTCGCTGTATTCTCTCCAACTCAGTCGTACTTATAATGGATACGTTTGAACCAGTATCGATCATCAACTTAGCGGGGATGCCTTCTACCTCTGCGTTGACATTTATGATCTCATTGTTAAAGTTATTGGTGGGATTATTGTCGTCCTCCTCCAATAACTCATGTCAGATGTTCTTGAGGTAGTTACACCCTATATTATTATTTATTCTATTAAACTTATTATTATGATACCCAGTAGTTAGGAGCAGTAACGGGTTCTGGCGATTTATTACTGCCTGCGCCCGTTTAAAGGCTCGACATCATTGTTCCGTTGTGCCGTACTTGTTGAAGCATCATTTGGGATGCTTAGAATGGGACCCTGTCGATCTGTCGTGTGGTCTTCCGGTCGTTCGTTGTTGGTCCTCCGTTCAGCATCATCCAAACTAGTACTCCTACTCGCCGGATAGTACCTTGGTTGGTCTCGTTCCAGGCTCCTCCGCATATCTTCATATTCACGGTAGCTGTTTCTTCTATTGTTGTAGTGTCTTCGCTGGCGACCATCTACTGCTCGTATGAAATTCACCCGTGGTCAGGAAAACCTATTATTACTGGGTTACCATTAGGGGGACTTCCACGATTGTCATTATTATGGTAACGATCATTACCATAATTGGGGCTTCTCTGACTATTAGGGTTAGGAGGGTAGGGATTTCGGTTACCCTGATAACCATTAGTGGGTCGACTCGGGTCGGATGGTTTGGACCCGTATTATTATTCTTATGATTAGTATTGTTAAAACTATTATTTTGCGGGTATGCACGGCCTCCTTGGTACCCAGTGTTTGTGTTGTTCGTACCCAGGTTGTTGTTTGGATACGTCCTAGGTTCAGGCCTATCGTTTCTTCTCCGGCTTTGTCGGTAGTATTCCTTGTTCTCGTAGTTTTCGAGGAGTTCAGTCATTGCCTGAATTGTTTTGATTTGGCTGCCTCTCCTCGCTCGAATTACTTCTTCGTCATAATGGTATGACAGCTTATTTATTAGGCACTCCTTAGGTATGGCCGGTTCTAAATGTTTGGCCTTACATACCTTGCCGAGGAAATATGCCGTCATAGAACTACCGACTTGTGGTTTGTAATGGCCGTGGCATATGTTATCCCTTATTAAGTTTTGTGTCGTTTCTGACCAATACTTAGCCTTGAAGAGGCTTTTAAATTGTTGATAGCTTTCGATGTCGCTTCGGTTGGCCATCCACCAATGGTCATTCACCTCCCGAAACGACTCGTCTAGGACTTTCCGGTTCTGGACCCATCGGTTCCCTCTGTGCTTTTCCAGGTACTCTTCTATGCGGGCCAAGAACTCCATGGGCTTCCGCTTATACTGTCGGAAATTAAGCCATTCTCTATTTTCGGACATTGGGAAATGATTGTAGCCAGTTGGTCTGTGCCTTATTATTTCTATCTCCTCCTGACTCTGTCGCACTTGTCCTGTGATGTTCGTCATAGCGGCTTCCACGCCGTCGCATCTTTCGGTGACATGTGTCCGCACTTTATTTATTTCTTCCATGGTAAAATTTTTGTTTTCCTCCAAGTTAGTCCTCTGGTGTTCCTTGACTTGGGTAATCTCTGTATTTATTACCTCCCGGACTTCCAGTACTTCGTTTTCTGTCTGACGACATCTTTCGTCCACTTCCCTGATCTGCTGGTTTACAACCACGACTTCCTGTTCCAATTTTTTGACGATGGATTTCTTCGTGTCTTATCTTTTTATTCAACTCTTCCTTCGCCAACTCGATCCTCTCGTCTAACTTGTTCATGTTCTCCTGGTTGACTTTCCTTAGTTCTTCTCTCAGCAGTTGGTTATCCTCTCTCAATTCTTCCAACCTTTCCCCCATCGTCTCTTCCATTTTCTTGTTATTTTCCCTTAATTCTTCTTTTAATTGTTGGTTGTCACTTTCTATTTTCTTACTGGTTTCTTCCATCTTCTCTTCCAAATTCTTATTATTTTCTTCCATCTTCTTTTCCATCTTCTTACTGGTTTCCTCAATCCTTTTCTTGGTATTTTCCATCTTACGGCCCAATTCTTCCTTTGTGGATCGGTTGTCTTCCTTCAATTCCTCTATGTTTTTGTTTATTCCACTCAAATCTTCCTTGGTGGACTGGCTGTTGTTATCCATTTTCTTCTCCATCTTTTTACTAGTTTCTTCCATTTTATTATTCAAGTCTTCACTCAATTTCTTACTCATATCCATTATCATTTTCCTTAGGGCTTCCTGAAAATTAACCTCCCCTATTGGTGTCGGTACTTCAGGTTGTTCCTCTGGTGGTACGGGTTGTTTATCTTCCACCGGGGGTAGTAACACTTCCGGATCCTCCACGGGTGTTGCCTCCTTATCCCCCATGTCAACATCCTTTTCGGCCTCTGCCGCCCTCTTCTTCGAAGTAGCTCGTCTTTGCATTTTTCCTTTTCTATTAAATAACCGCTGCCAGGCTTAAATTATCAAACCCTCTAGTTGGACGCCAATTTGTAACCAGACCCTGTATGCAGTCGTTACAAATAAAGATAAGAAAGAAAAAATTTTATAAAAAAAAAAATTTTATGTTTGTTTATAATGTCTATGACTGAGAATAAATTCAATTTTATTGTTTTGATGGAAATTCTAAAATTTAATAAGGTAATTATTAATTATTTAGCACTTCTTGAAGATCTTAACAAAGTCTGGAGTTAATCAGATTAACTCCGGTCAGCAATCGATTTATGATTTTTCGTGCTGGTCCAATATCTCACTTTCTATAAATATTTTCTTCTTCAGGAAGTCTCGTTGCAATAATAAAACCTTAAACTAGCATGTGAAATAAGTTACAGATCCAAACAATTGAAATAAATTGATTTATTAACAAAGTTAAAGAATGATCGATGTTTAATCGATATTGAGCAATTGTCGACTCCGTCTCGGGAAATAATCGATTTGTTCATACAGGTTAAAAATTATTACAAGTATTAGAAAAGGTTCTTGGAGCGATTATATTATTAATAGTCAGAGAAGGGTAAACGAGAAAGTATAACATTTACAAATAAAGTATTTTCAATAACTATTATCTAACAAAATGTGAATAAATTTTATAAAATATGTAATATAGTTGAGTTGTCAAACCAATTCTGCAAGCTCTGTAGTCAGGCGATGTTGGAGGCACTGCTTCACATTTCCAATATGGCCGCTCAAAAAGATGACGTTAACTGCAATGTCGTCGCGAGAAAATCTCTCCGCAAAATTAACTTCATATATGTTTTAAATGTCCCTGAACTTGTGTAATCTGTCTAATATGTTGTTTGGTGTATTCTGGAAGAATGTTTAGTGTTCACTGGTGTTAATTATGTTATATGTTTTTGGTGTTCACTTCTCTTTGTTCGCTACGCAAAAAAACGGTTATACTGTTGAAGATTGGATTATCACAAATATGTCGTTTTATTGTTATTATGCACTGGTATTATGTAGTGTTGATGTTGTTTTAACTGTTGTGGTTAAAGTTTTCTGTGGTTTTAATTGGAAAAGTGTTTAATTTACGTAACTCTCGTTTCACTGAATTTATTAGGTAACCTTAGTACTCCATTTTTCTCGGTTTCAAGGAACGCAATCTTACTTAAACTGTTCAGCTTGATCATTAACAAAGAACTAACTAACTTCCTTCACGTTAGTCAAAATCTGGCCCAGTTAATATTTGAAAAGTATTGTTAAAATAATTTCGACTTCCCATATACATGATACAAAAATACATTATATATGGAATTAATTTAGTTTATTATTCACTTTCATGAATTATTAACCTTATCATTGGTTTAATTATCTCATTCTATTTAAATTGATATATTATAGTCCATATCTGTTGACATTATTGTCAAAATTACCAAATTTCTTTCTTTTTGGAAATCTAGGCTCAAAAACTGGTTTCCGCCTTCATCTAATTTTTCTGCCATTTTAATTGTTATTAACACCATTATAATAAATTTCAAATAGTCATAATTCCCTTCCTTTCCTTAATTACATATAAATTGAACATTTGAACTGGTTTTTAGTGATAATCTCTGAGTTTAACACTCCTCTTTTAAAATAATTAATTTATACATTTCAAAAATTTTTAATAATTTAAGGTATATTTCCATATTATCATTTTAACTCATAGGTTCATTCACAGTAGTTGTTAACTGATTTACCTTACCTAAATCTTGCCAGTTTACAGGCTTTATAAGTGAAATAACTGGTTTTTATTGAGTTTCTGTGAATTCATTATTGGCCTAGAGTTTAGAATTTTACATGTCTGGTTTTTTCTAATAATTTAATCCTGCTCCTCCTCTGACTTTGAACAGTTATTATGACATAAAAATAAAATGGTTTATAAACTCATTGTGATGTGTAGCATCTAAACCATACTACTGTTACATAAAAATAATAATGAACATTACTCAGCATTCTAAAAAATTGAACATATTGCTGACATTGTTTAAAAACATACATTTAACTCTTTTTTTTTTTAATTAACACAGCATACCTACTGAAACATTTTAAATGGTATGTATGCTGTTATTTAACAAATATAATAATTTCAAAACACATATAAATCTTATTGACTAAGAACTCCTTCACACATATGGAGTTCATGGCTGTGAATAAATAGCCATTTTAAACATTTTAAACCTATGAACACTTAAATTAATTCCAGTCCTTTCTGGTCGAAACCATTATTATTGATTATCCCCTTATTGAGTAAACAATTCCACCCATACTTTAGTTATGGTCATTTCTACAAATGTCTTGTAATAACAAAGTGACATTAAAATAATAAAATATTGGAAATCTTCCACTTTATTATTTTATGATTTGTGAATTATTAAATATAAAAGTTGTTATCTACCATATAGTTAAGTCATAGTATCACTACAACCTTAAGTTTATTATATTTCCAAAAACACTCACACTAGTTCACTTTCACTGGTGGTTCTGATATATTGAGTCTTATTATCTCAGACCAGACCTTTAGTCATCATGGACTGTGAAGACTTATTTTTTTTATCACACAATAACTTTAGTTGGTGCACCTCTTATCATGCTATACAACACTTTTGGTTTATTAATAATTACAATTTTATAGGGTTTTGGGATGTCATACTTTCTTTAATTGTCTCTATGGGTTTGGGGTTTATGGCAGTTAATAATAGGTTTTATAATGGTGTTTCTTCCATACTATTTCTTCCTTTCTTCTTTCTTGTCTTCACTCTTGTCCTTCTTCTTGTCTTCACTCTTGTCTTTCTTCTTGTCTTCACTCTTGGGTAAACCAAGGTACTTCGTGTCATCTTGACTGATGTTTGGTTTGGAGTTTCTAATTTATTTTCTGATACTGACTTTGCTCTTCGCTAAAGGTTTCAGGGTATTGTTTACTTCCTGATAATAAACTCTACTCTTCTTTCTTCTTGTGTTTGGGGTATTTTGTTGTTCACCACTCCTAAACTGATTCTTTCTTCTTGATTTTGTGGTATCTAGTTTGTTTACTGCTCCTAACTTCCTTGGTAGATTCCTGATTTTATAATATGAGTTACTCTTAATTATTTCTTTAATTTTTTATAGTGGTTTTTATATAATGTAATATGGTCTTTAATTTATTGTGGTTTTTTCCTTTGAATTCATTAAATTTCATTCGATATTATATTAGTATATGTAATGTAATTATTGTTTATTATCTTAATTGAATTAATAAGTAGTGGATTTTCTGTCACGCTACAAGTCTGATCTCACTGTTAATGGGTAACCTAAGATATTTGTCCGGAACTTGTTACAGACGAACACTACACTTAATAATTCTTTTTCTATGATGTTATAATTTCGTTCACTGCTGTTTAGTACATGACTAGCAAAACTAATTACTAAATGATTCCCTTCATCGTCTTCTTGGTAGAGTTCTGCTCCAAGGCTTACGTTATTTGCATCACAATTTGTATAGAATCTTTTGCCAAAGTCTGGATGATGAAGAATAATGCTGTTAAGGAATTTATTTTTAATTAAATTAAACGTTTCATCATCATCTTCGCCCCATTTACATTTCCATTTTGAAGATAATAGGTGTTTAAATCTTGCCGTTAATTTCAAATAATCCTTCTGAAACTTCCTGTAATAGTTACACACTCCAAGGAACGATTGAAGTTGTCGAATATTTTTGGGTTTGGGTAAATTTTGTATGAGTTACACTTTCTTTGGAGATGTAGTGATTCCTGTCTACGATAAAATAAATCCTAGGAATTGCAGTCTATTAGTTATTAGCTTAGATTTATCAAATTTGAGTGGTATATTATTTTCAGCTAACACCATTTCTATATGCTGGCAGTGCTCCTCCCATGTTGTAGAAGTTATTAGAAGGTCATCTACATAGACGGTTGTGAATTCTAACACTTCTCTTCCCGGAATTTGGTCCATACACTTCACAAAAATGGTGACAGAGTTTACAAGTCCAAAAGGAAGTCATTTGAACTGGTAATTCCTACCTTCAAAAATTAATGCTAAATGTTGGGGTGTAGTTTCTACTTGCCAATAGCCACACACAGCATCCCATATGCTCATGAATTTACATCCCTTATATTTCTTCACAATTTCTTTGATTTCTCCGTGTGAAGTTCTACCTTTAATAATGTTTTTATTTATTTCACGGGCATCGAGACATAAATGTACTGCTCCATCTTTCTTCTGTATTGCAACAATTGGACTAAACCAATTGTGTAGGGAGATAAACTATATTCAATAATATCTTGATCCATCATGCTTTGAATTTCTCTCTTTACTGCTTGTTTTAGTGATTGTGCTATTGGGTACGATTTTTTATTAAAATTAACAGGGCTATTAAATGATAATTGACAAACGAAGTTCTTTGCCTTCCCTGGCAAATCGAAAAACACTCTCCTATACCTATTGTAGATACTGATTAGCTGCCTTTTCTGTTCATGGGTTATTTTGCTATTACTGTTGGCCTGAAATGACTGAATTTCCTCTAGCTGTTGGTTCCATATGTCGT
This sequence comes from Magicicada septendecula, assembly GCA_034769895.1. NCBI lineage: Eukaryota > Metazoa > Arthropoda > Insecta > Hemiptera > Cicadidae > Magicicada > Magicicada septendecula. The sequence goes on from CM068369.1 coordinate 383,177,016, forward strand.
CTTCGGTGTAGGGTGATTCTTCATCTTGTGTCGTTAATTCCTCCCTATAATTCTGTAGTAAGGTAAATGAATGTTGATAGTGAGGGGCACACTTGCGGCCTATTATCTCACTTTACCATTCACCCCATTCATTGTACAGTGTTATTTTGCCACTACACATATTAATGACGGCTGAGTGTCGCCGTAGCATATCACACCCAATCATAACTTTAAATAGTAGACCCTGAGCTACCAAGAACACCATTGGAATCATATTGCCCTGACTGGATACCTCTAACATAGCTTGCTGTTGGATTGTTTTTTTTGGCCTACCAGTAGTTCCCACTATCACCATATTACTCACTGGCAGTGTTGGTATATCTTCGTTACACAAATCTTTTATTCTACTTTACACAAAATATGATTATTTTGTTTTAAGAAGATATACTGACATACTATTATGCCTCTTATATGTAAAACACAACAATAATAATCTATAACATCAAAACAAAAGACATAAAAAACAACTGTAAAATTCTTGTAAATTCTCGGGTGTCTGACAGGCATATAAACTTTGAATCATTATTAAAATTTTAAATCCTAGCAAATAATCTGCAAAAATAGTATTATACTTTTTGTTAAATCAAGTTGTAAGTTTATTAATATTTTAATAAAATAATATTCAATTTAAGTAAACATAATCATTGCTTACAAGACAGCACCCATTCTAAATTGATTGGAAAAATTATTTGTAATAAAACCTAAAATTCCATATTACTTATTTTACTTCAACTATTTACATTTTTGCATTGATTTTATTTCACTAACTCATACTTCAGTTCTTTGTGAGTTGTTTCTTGGTTTTGAACAAAATAAATGTTTGTTTTTTACTTGTGTGTGTGTGTGTGTGTGTGTGTGTGTGTGTGTGTGTGTGTGTGTGTGTGTGTGTGTGTGTGTGTGTGTGTGTGTGTGGTCTACCAGCAGAAACAGGTATTGTGCTGCAAATGGGGACGATCTCTGTGTACGCATGTACTTTGCTTGGTTAGATAATTCCTGTCCAGACATGAATGAATTAATGACAATAATTAAACATGGTTATTTAATCAAATTTGAAGTCTACAAAACACATTTTGCAATTCAGACAATGCCATAAGAAGAAATGTACTTTCTTTCCACTGCCACCAGAAGTCGCAAATGACTTACTCATGGGGCCACTCTTGGGGTTTTATTAGCGACAGGAAATCAGCATCGACAACATCATCACCATCATCATCGTTGTCATTGTCTCATATATCCAGAAGCTGCAGACACACACACACACACACACACTCCATAAAATCAACAGGTGATCACGTTTGACAGGCTAGAGCCTGTAAGCTTTGCCTGCACATACACTACTTAAAATTATTTCTAACAACTTTTCTCTATGAATTATTTACAACAACACTGCCATTGTTAAATATGCAAATATATGTGTTGTTGCATATATTCCCCAGGTGTTATTGGATTTGAATGGTATTCGTATTTTATTTACATCTTCGCATACGTAATTATTCACATAACAATACGTTTTAAAACGGCTTCTTATAATAAAAGATTTAATCGAACATAATAAACACTGCCATGGAGGGATACAAAATTCTGCCACCTTTCTTTGGACATATTGTTCTCCGTTGACGATATCCTGTGTCACATTTACGTGCTTTTTAGGAAGAGGCTATATAATGTAACAGCCACTTAGACCGTTATGCAAAACTTAAAAACTAGGCTACTTAACCTAGAGGAAGCGAAAAGTGTGCTGGAGCCCAAACAGAGTGACAGGATTTGCAATCAGCACTCTTGTAACAATGTTTATTAGTGCTAACATGTGACACATTGTTATGATCATGAACCATTTTCTTTAAGAACATTAATTTGAGTTATTACAAAATATTCAGTTACAAGTTTTTCAAACACCTGGAGTTCTTGATGTAAGTTATTATGAGTTCTCAACAAGATGTATAATGTGAACACCAGGGGGCCAGTCTATTGAGTAGATGTTGACTGAAGGGTAATAATTAGAACGCTCCCACCTGTACTTTTGTTGAAGAACTCAACCGGTACCATGCCGCCAGTGTGCCATGAGTACTGCAGACTGTCCTTAGAGTGTGTTGAATCTCCAGCGAGTCTCATTCCGGGCAGATGTGGGTCCTTCGGTGTTCTGCTGGATGAGTATTCCTGGGCCTGACGGCTTCGGGGAGCATCCTGGTGCACTGCTCTGTGGATAGTGACAGGTGTTGATGTTACTACCTCTGCTACCCCTTTCTCCCGGCTGGCGCGGGGACCCTATAACATTTTTATTTGGAGATTAGCCGTCAGTCAATACACCCACCCATACACTCTCTCGCCTTGGAACACAGACACCACACTCACTGTCACAATTTTTATCAACATTTTATTTGCTTATTTTATCCAGTTATAGTAATTACTTTTAATCTTTTACTTTTAACTTTATCAAAAGACAATTAAATACAATGTCACCACGTGTTTCCAGACCGGAAGTAATGTGCAAGTCAATTTTGCAATACAAAGGTTTTACAATGAAATATACTTTACAGATGTCGATGCCACACACACACAAACAACACATAATCCATCATTAAATAACAGAATAATATAATTGAGTCTAACCTGAAAGCCCTTTACTGGATTACGAACTCATTCGGAAAGATTTACTTAACCTTGAGCCATCAGACTGTTGAAACACTCCCTGAAGGTTGGCAAGGAATGAGAATGAGATCTGAATTATTCGATGCCACTATCCAGCATAAAAGCAACCTGTTCCGATTTGCCGATCATAACCTTTGGTAACCTGCTTACTCTACAGCGAGCAGCTGATACATTTGACTAGGCCTGCTAGATTGCGTCGCCGAAGCGCAGACACGGCCTTGGCAATCACATGTTAATGATCGAGTTAGCTGTGGTGAGCACAGCCACCAAGCGCGTTGTCAGCACTGATCGCATTCAAAGCGGGCCGGGAAAATTCAAACCCCGGCACAATAACAATGATTTTTATATCTTTCTTTTCGTGGTGCTATTTCTACCTGTTTCTCTAATAACGTGCTGTTTATTCTGAGACTCGTACTGTGTTCACCCTTGGTCTCTCTCTCTCTCTCTCTCTCTCTCTCTCTCTCTCTCTCTCTCTCTCTCTCTCTCTCTCTCTCTCTTCTTGTGGGAAATAATTTATTTTTGTCTTCTCTCACTTCGTTGTTCATATCGTTTTGCTCTTCTCCAACCTTGCTTGCATTTCTCTCTTCATAGCGATTCATTCTCTTTCTGCCCAAAGTTTTCTCTTACACTCTCCTCTCTTCTTTCTTGCAATTCCTTTTGGTTGCCATCACATATCACCTCTAGAGAATTGCTTTTATTTTTGTAATTGTGTGAAAAAATGTAGTAATTCTTCAATGGTTTTAATTCCTTGTATGTATGTTTACATATATATTCCTAATCTTATATTTCAGTTCAAGTGATATGCTAATTTTAACACTAATTTTGTGTTCAGTGAACTTTGATTTGGTTACTCCTTTCAACTGGCTGAGTGATGTTCTCTTCAAGGGTATGTTTTCCATGTGTTTAATATCTACCACAATTGGTATCTTACCTGTCTTTGTGTATCAATATTCCAATAGCAGCAGTATTCAAACAAGTCTTATGTTGTTCACAAATAGTTTACTTGCTCAAACAATCATGTGGCACCAGAATTTTGAAAATGTGTATTTACTAAGCAAGCTTCTCTGTCAATTATATTATTACCTGTCAATTCCATTTCTTGTTCACTATTCAGATGGAATTCAGTTTGATTGTTCTTCAGTCCTTGAATATTAAATTAGTTCTCTTTTCTGTACGTGTAGGATACACAATCATCTGAACCAGTCTTCTCTTTATTCACATTGTAAGATTTTCTACTTCAATGTGTAAATCATTGTAGAACGTATTTATTTGACTTGGATAGCCCTTTGTTGTTTTGGTAGACGATGGCAGTTTCCAATGAGTAGTTCAGACTTCTAACACTTGTGTCTTCCGTACGTTTTCAAATACCCTTTTACTGACTTAAAATCACACACACAGAGCGTAAAATCAACATGTGTTCACTTTGACAAGCTACAGCTTGTAAGCTTTCCCTGCACATACACATAGCACTACTTAAACTATTTTTAACAACTACTCTGTATTAATTATTTACAAAAATTCTAGTGTGGGTGTGTTATTTGCAAATTGTGTGTGTGTGTGTGTGTGTGTGCCATTCACCATTCAATTACATACACATTTGGTTATAAAAATCTACTATTCTTCCTATGAAGAGTAATACAATACTGTAATCAGACATATGGTAAGGTTAATTTTTGCAAGCCGAAAGCTACCTCACAGATAGAACATGATTTTTAACACTATTTTTTACTGCTTCAGTGTTCCAATGATGAATTATTACAGTTGTGTATTCATTTGTTCCAGTGTTACTTATTTACACCCATGAATAATATTTGTGAAGAAGAGGATTCTACTCTGGATTGTGAACTATATAGGGGAAAGTCAATTCAGAATACTCTGGGAGACCATCTGTCACCACACAAGTTAATACATTCTGGCATTAAGAAGTACCAGTGCGATATTTGTTCAAAATCATTTACTCAGTCAGGCAATTTGTCACAACACAAGTTAATACATTCTGGCATTAAGAAGTACCAGTGTGATGTTTGTTCAAAATCATTTACTCTGTCAGGCCATTTGTCAAGACACAAGCTAATACATTGTCACGTTAAGTACCAGTGTGATGTTTGTTCAAAATCATTTACTCAGTCAGGCCATTTGTCAGTACACAAGTTAATACATTCTGGCATTAAGAAGTACCAGTGTGATGTTTGTTCAAAATCATTTACTCATTCAAGCACCTTGTCACAACACAAGTTAATACATACTGGCAGTAAGAAATACCAGTGTGATGTTTGTTCAAAATCATTTACTCGGTCAGGCACTTTGTCAGAACACAAGTTAATACATTCTGGCATTAGGAAATACCAGTGCGATATTTGTTCAAAATCATTTACTCAGTCAGGCAATTTGTCACAACACAAGTTAATACATACTGGCATTAGGTACCAGTGCGATGTTTGTTCAAAATCATTTACTCTGTCAGGCCATTTGTCAAGACACAAGCTAACACATTGTGGCGTTAAGTACCAGTGCGATGTTTGTTCAAAATCATTTACTACGTCTAACTATTTGTCACAACACAAGTTAATACATTCTGGTAATAAGAAGTACCAGTGTGATGTTTGTTCAAAATCATTTAATCAGTCAAGCAATTTGACAACACACAAATTAATACATTCTGGCATTAAGTACCAGTGCGATGTTTGTTCAAAATCATTTACTACGTCAAAGTATTTGTCACTACATAAGTTCATACATTCTGGTATTAACCTTTTCGTTGCAGGGAGTGGTGAGCGACCTTGGTAACGGAATGGCTGACAGCTGTCGCAGCAGCGGGGCACTTGTAGGCTAAGCAATTACAGCGCTCTTCCTGCTGCTTACACTAACTCAAACTTTATGTATTTTAATGATTATTTTGCTTTATTTAAAAGTTTTCCATCATTTTTTATGCAGGTTTTGGACTGGCGCTGGCTGAGTTAATAACTTTTTTAAATTAAATTAAATTTTATTTTATTTTATTTTTATTTCTTATTTTTTATAATTTTTTGTATTTTTTATTTATCATAAAAGCTACAATTACTAAATTAAATTGTTAAAACAAATATTTTTAATTTTTATATCTAATAATTTTTTAACGTATGGTATTTTTCAAAACATGGCACCATGCAAAGTACATCACACTTTTTGCATCTAATTCGGGTCATTTTTCATTGCAAACGAGGTGCACAGACCATGCATCGTCTTTGGGGTATTTCTTTTTTTTCTGTTCCTGGAAGAAACGCTGGGTAATGACCATCTTTGTGTTCCAGTCGAAATGGAGACTCCTCTTGTTCTTCGTCCACCCGTATTTTTTTTCTAATTCCACATGAAATTTATCTAGCAACTGGCGGATAAGTTCTAAATGAAATTTAGCAAGAGGCAATTTCTGTTTTTTGTGTATTTCAAACATTTTTTTTGCATTGAGCACACAAATCCATCAAATGAAAAAAAAGTTATACCACTATTGTGTTACGTATGCACTGTATTGAACTTGGCATCATGTCTGTTTTGTACACGGCACCTATTGATTTATTATAGTCTACCACACACGCGGGTTTAATTTTTTTTGGCCCGTTGTATGTACTTTTTTGTCGGTTTCTACCATCTGTGGTCCATGCATAGTAGAAAGCATCCAGACTTCTTTGTTGTCCATCCATTTCAGTGCAAGAAGTGTTCCAGATGACCTGAACTGTATTTCACCTTTTTTCAGTTTCTCAGACATCGGCGGGACGTTTTTTCTATTTTTTTGCACTGTACCGACGGCATTTGTCAATTTTTCATTGAGCCATAAAAACAAATCAGGACTCGAATACCAATTATCGAGATAAATGGTGTGACCATGGTTCAAATACGGCAACAACAAACTTACAACATCACCTGATTTTCCCCATTCAGCGTTTCTAGACATAATTTCTGTTCCGGCACCAGTGTAGATAATGTAATCAATAATATAATTGCTTTCTACATCACAAAGAACAAAAATTTTAAACTGAAACGGCTACGTTTTTTGGGTATATACTGTTTGAATTGGAGACAACCTTTGAATAACAACAAACTTTTGTCAATTACTAAATTTTCAAATGGATTTAAGGCCTCTCTAAATTTTTGTCTTGTGTGTTCGACTGTAATCCGTATTTTTACAAGGCTGTCTTGAGTAGTGTTCGAATTGTCACAAAAATGTAAAAGTTGCAGAATTAGTTTAAATCGGTCCCTAGACTTAATTTGGGGAAATATCACGTCAATAGTAGCAAATCTTTTGCCCAATATTTGTCTATTTCTAATTTGTTTACTCTTGGCATCAGCAGTGAACACGCCAAAAAGCAATAAAATTCTGCAGGCTCTATATCTTTCCATCGGGACAATCGGGATGGTAATGTTGTCAATTTTGTGGTAACAAATTTGTAATAATTATTTATTTTTGTGCAAATGACAGAAATAAATTCTAAGGGGAAAAATCTAAGTGAGTTGCTGTGTCTTCGAAACTAATTCGTAACCTGCTAACTGCTTTATCAAAATATGATGTGATAAAAAATGTGATGTTTTGTCGCAGGATTGTTGGCCGACCAATCGTAAATTCTTTTTCGCTTCTGAAGATTTCTTCTTTTTCTTCTCCTGCTGATGTTTTATTTTCTGGTGATGCTGCACGTGGTGTTGAACGATTATGAAAAGGCACGGGAGCATCCATATCTTCATCTGAGAAAATGTTGTCTTCCTCGTCACTACTCTTCATCAATAAATCCATAACTTTCTTCTCAGATAAATAATTCTGTGCCATTGTAAACACAATATTCACACCTACTGTTTGCTAAAGAGAAGCACAAACAAGACTGAATAGATGTTCGACAGACAAAGTAATTATACCTTGCACGCAAAGTTGAGAACAATAGCCATGGTAGGGAATTTGAAACAAAGACTCATACGCACTAAAAACAGACAGAAAGTAATGGTACAGGAGCAGCCAGAGTTGAGAACAATACCCGTAGTAGGGAAATTGAAACAAAGACGCATACAAACTATATCGAGTGTATATCAAAACAAAAGGTGCATAGGAAGGCTAACAGATACCACTAACGGCAAAAATAAATATATGCCAAGAGCCGCGAGTCGAAAACTCCGCGAGCATACATGTATGCCCAGAGCCGGCTGGGCTTGCCAGCAGCAGGGCAGAGCCGGCTCAGCCTCTTTCCTGCTGGGCATACATGTATACCCAGACCCGTGAAATGGTTAAGAAGTACCAGTGAGTTGTTTCTACAAAAGTATTTAATTTGGCATAGCCTGTTGTGTTGTAGATAACATGCTGGCATAAAATAATAACAGTGATGTTTGTAACAAAATTTTCTGTTTGTACATTTTCACTGTAAATTAATCCATTATACTATTACGAACCATTACTGTGTGGTATGTAAGAATAGTTTCTATTTCCCAAGAAGTTTTAGCAATGTAATAAATCTTATGAATATGTTTTTAAACAGAAACCCTTAAACAAGCATAATTATACAAATAAATTAATTTATGCTGTAATATTGCCACTGCAAATATGTAATGTCTATAATATTTGGCACTACAAAACAGCAGTGAAATTTGTAACAAAATTTTACAGTACAAATTAAAATCATGAAATTATACATTGTAATGTAGTGTGACATTATTGATACACATTTATCCTCTAATTAAATTTATCACTGCGTGAGTTACAGTGATATATGTATGTTTAGTTGAAATAATTTGAAAGTCTTTGTTTCTGGCCATACATAGATTATACTTCTGACACAAGATTTTTGTCTGGCTGCTACAACCTTCACGATGACAGAGTCCTGGGGTCTTAACACATCTGCGTTAGTGCTTGGCATAATAATTCGCATGGGTATGTCCCCTAAGTTACTGTAGCTTGGCATTTTGCAACTTGTAAGTTGTATTTAAAGCTCATAGGTTATTTCATCTAGCATATTTTTGATTGCTGCATGCATACTGTTTCTTTACAATTCAACATTAGTTCAGTGCATTACTGACAGATGGCATTGTATCTCAAAACTGCTAATTTCCGATGCTTTACATGTCACTGTTTGTAACGGTTTCTTGTTGTGAACTACACATTTGGTATAGTGTTGGCATGTGCAGTGTTTGAATTTTTGAGTGATTTTTTTTGTAATTTTATATTACAAAGTTACTGATGAACTTCTTTACTGAAGATAAAATATTATGGTAATTTAATTTCAAATCTGGATCTGAATTGAATAATGTAGAAAATGAAGAGACATTTTGATCTGACAATACAGGTTAGCCTACATAATTTGAGGTTACTTCATCTCACTGTTTACTGCCAGTGTCCAAGATAACGAACTATATAAAGTGTTACGAATGGCAAGACACCAGAATAGTGCGGATGCCTTGGTACATACTTTGTAGTTTGAGGCCACCAAATCAGCATCTGGGTGGACAGGTCATAAAGTGCGCACTAAAAGATTGCAATGGCACACACAAGGAAGAAGAACAAGAAACAGAGATTCGATGGTCGGCACCACAGAATAAAATAAGAAAGCACGGAAGACCAAAGTGTTATAGATGTGGGAAACTTGGACATCTATGAGATTGTTGAGTTAGAATTCAGCAGCAGGGAAACAAGCAGTAGTCAGTACAACGAGGCATGTGCTGACTAACTGGAGGAACGAAGCCCCTAGAGAATATGCAATTTCTACACTTCAGAAAAGCAGCGGGAGCTTGGTGGTTACCGGACTCGTTCAAGAAAGGCCAACCTCGAATACAGTTGACACAGGCATAACAGTTTCCATTGTGCAGCCCGACATGGTGAAAAATCTCAAGCCAATCTGGTGCTCTTGCAGCTTGCGAACAGATACTAGACGGCCTATAAAAGTGTTTGGAAAAGTGGAGATACACCTACGCCTTGGTCAACTTGAGTTTAATCACCAAGTATTTGTTGCAGACATTGTGGATGAAGCAATTCTTTGTGTGGATGTTACGAACGTGTACGGATTTATAGTTGAAAACAATGTCTTGAGAATCGGAGGAGAAGCGGTAATGCTCTCCACAATGACTACATCTGAAAAATCGATGGACGTCATAAACAAAGTGGCCGTAACTGTTCTGCTTAACTCCGAAAAGATCATTTTAGAACTGAGGTAGATACAGTAAAATTGAAAGTTAAGGGCATCTGCGCAGAAATCAATTTATGAATGGACGAGTCCACTTTGAAATTGTGAATGGCGGGAGGGTAAGGGAGAATCAGCTGGTATGCTAGTGAAGGTCTTGCCAACTTTGCGTGTGATGTTTTAGTTACCCGTACATTGTTAGTTACTGTATGACGTACTATCTCAGTCTTGGATTTGTTATTACTATTTATTATTAATTATGTAATTGTTTTACAGTTGCTCATTTTTATTAGTTATTTAATTTTTTAGTTAATTTCTATTGGTAGTTTTTATTCTATAATTACTGTGACAGTACAAAATGGGTATAATTATTTTAATATTTTGCAATAATATGATCTGTGTAAACTGAATAAAATATGACTTTCGAAATTGGAATGGTGTGAATTAGCCAGTGTGACGTAGGCATTACCGTCACAAAAATAAATAAACCTAACTATATATGGGCACAAATTTTTATCAATCCGACTGACGTCTGAGGAATATCACAAAATGAACACGTGTTTGTAATACTGAAACGAAATCCGAGCTTCTACATCTCCAAACTGTAGGTTGTGTTAACCCCAGTCCGCGGACAAAGTCGATTTAGGCCTTTAAAAAGTGCAAAATGTATTCAAAACCAGTATAAGCAAATTCTGCAAGTGTCAATGTAATTGAAAAAGTTAACTAACAGTTTCGAACAGTCTTCGTGAATGTTGGAGTTAATGTTTTGAACGAGCCATGGTGCAACATGTGGAATAGCTGCTACAGCTAAATACTTACAAACTAGATCAACTGACCGATGAGTAATAACTATATATCTATTATTCAAATATTGCATTCAGAAAAATGAGATCTCAAATTAAAAGGGGGTTGTAAATGAATGAGTGATAGAGAGTGAAAGCGAAGTACTGGTTGGCCTTCATTAAAGTTAAGTAAATTTAATTTGATCTAATAGTGATTATGTATGTTCATTGTGGTGTGATTTGTTAATCACCAAGTAAATAGGGGAACACCCTTTGAATTTATAAAATGAAAATAAATAATTTCAATTTTACCATGACCACGTGTCTAATGTAGTTATTGCACTGAAACGTAGTCTGTTTCCATCATCAAAATCTTGCGTAATCGAACTTTAGAATCTTCTGAGTCAAGGGAAACAAAGTGTTCAAATTAAGGAAGCGTTATTTAAAAGAGTGAAATGGTTTGCATATGGTAACCGCAAATGTGCTGGTGACCCTGGAATCTATTGAGGAAATGTAAGGTAGGTGCGAGGAATAAATCACCAAGGTAGGTAATATTTTGGGGGGGATGTTTGAAAAAAGTTAAATGACTTTACAATTGGCGACACTGCCATGATGTTTTAAAAAGAATTGCAAGTTATTTTACATTACGTATTATTGTAATTATTTGTGTTATCATACAGTAACGAGATTTGATAAAATGGATACTTCTCCTTCTACTAGCAAAGACAGGAAAGAAGTTATTCATAGTAAAGCATGGGAAGTAGTAATATACAGTTTTTTGTTGTCTAGGATTAAAAAGATTCTTGCAATTAAATTAATACGGAGAACCCGTTCCTTTATGTAATTATAGACTGTAGAGATAGTCGAGTGTAATTAAGGATTGGAAGTGTACAATTTGCAAATTCCATTGCGATAAGAATGGTCAGAAAGGCTGTAGTTTTTTACATCTTAGCAGTACACAATGACAGAATCAAACAACACTCATATGTTTATAAAACATTCTGATATGTAACAGCAACAAATTCCGATATGTGTGAATAGTACATATCATTTGCTTGATTTGTATAGTAATACAATTAAAATATTATTATTATTATTTGTTTATGTCGGAAACAGTAAACGTATAATTCTTTTTTTTAAGCCAGCTGTGTGACTGTAGGCACACACACACACACAGATAGAGGTTCATGGTGACACATTTACAAACAAACCTTAACAGTTGTGAGGTTTTTGTTACTATTAGAAACGATATTCATAGGTTGGCAACAGCATTGCTGATCACAGTTCTCTTCTCACATATCACAGTGACTCCCTCCACATCGCCTTTCCCCTCTGACTGTAAGTGTTTCGCGCATTTCCATGCTCTTAACTTTCAATTTTGCTATACTAGGGCCAATCAGTGCTCTATATTCAAACCCCATGTAGTCAGCACACTGGACATACTAATTGCCAGAAGTTTAGTAAAACCAGATGAAACTGGAAATGTACTTATTAGAGTGGCGAATATTTTGGATCAAGCTGTCACTTTACAACACAATACGCTCCAAGGCAAATTGATTCCTGTGGTCTGGGTAGCTGGAATGACACAACAAAGACCCAGTGCTTCAGATTATTCCAAGTTACCAGAGGGACTGCAGGAATTATTGAGTAGATCTAACAACCTCTCAAGTGGTGAGGTAAAAGAACTCAGACGGTTTTTACGTGAATTCAAAGATTCCTTTGCAGTTCGGGAACAGTCATTGGGAAGAACCTCTCTTGTACAACATCGCATCAATACCAGGGAGACAACACTGATACGCCAACCTCCTTGAAGGCCTCCATTAGCTAAGCAAGAGGAAATATCTTGGTTAGTACAAGACATGCTGACAGAGGGAGTAATCGAGCCTTTGTCAAGTGCTTGGTCTTCTCTGGTAGAGTTGGTAGTGAAGAAGGATGGTGGATTGTGTTTCTGTGAAGACTACTGGAGGCTGAATGATAATACAAAGAAAGACTGCTATCCGTTACCTTGCGTTGATGATGCACTCGGAATGCTGTCCAGAGCACAGTGGTTTTCCACATTGGACCTGAAGAGTGGATATTGGCAAGTGGGTCTTCAGCAAGAAGACAAAGAAAAGACCGCTTTCTCGACCCAAGTGGCTTATTCCAATTTAACGTCATGCCATTTGGACTCTGTAATGCACTGCCAACATTCGAAAGATTGATGAACCTGGTACTCTGACGACTGACATTGAAAACTTGCCTTGTTTATTTAGACGGTGTCGTAGTTATCGGGTAAACTTTCAAAGACTATTTGGAAAACCTTAAGGTTCTGACTATAATTCACGGTGCCCAACTAAAGCTGAGCCCAAAGAAGTGTTCTCTATTCCAGAAGGAAGTACAGTATCTGGTTTCAGCAGCAGGTGTTAGCATGGATCCTAATAAAGTAGACACCGTAATAGACTGGCCAGTGCCGAAGAGTAAACACGAAATTCAGAGTTTCCTGGGGTTATGATCATATTACAGACGTTTTGTGAAAGGCTTTGCAACTATTGCTAAACCACTACATGAGCTAACAGAAAATAAACGAAACTTCCAGTGATCAAGAGTCTGATCAAGCATTTATAACTTTGAAAATTGTATTATGTTCACAGCCAATTCTCGCTTTCCCCGTTTCCGAAGGGAAGAACATCATAGACACAGACACAAGCAATACTGGTCTAGGAGCAGTTTTGTCTCAACTGCAAAATGCTGAAGAACGAGTAATACCATATTACAGCAAACACTTTCTAAACCAGAGAGAAATTATCGCGTTACAAGGAGAGAGTTGCTGGCAATCGCCCGAGCTTTGGACCACTTCCATAAATACCTCTAAGGAAGGGAGTTTTCACTACACACCGACCATGCCGTGCATGCTTGGCTCTTGAGATTTAAAAATCCAGAAGGCCAGTTGGCAAAGTGGCTTGAATGTCTGCAAGCGTACTTCAAGGTATAATATCTGCAGGGGCGCCTGCATAGTAATGTGGGTGGCTTATCACGAAGACCGTGCCTGGAAGACTGCCGACATTGCCACAGAAAGGAAGAATAAAATGCCAGCGAACATGTTCCCATTACAGTAGATTTCCTGGCAGACGGCTGGAAACCATCTTTCAATGGTTGTTGACGAGAACCAAACAGACTGGGACCAACGTATGCCACAATTCCTCATGGCGTATATAGGTCATCAATACACGACACAACCGCCATGACCCCAGCAAAATTGGTGTTTGGCCGGGAGATTTGTCTTCCTGGGGACTTAATGTTCGGATCACCTGAGACTCAGTCCCAAGAGCCACAGAACTATTCCTCGCAATTAGAAAACCAACTGCGAGAAATGAATCGCTTGACAAGAGGACGGCTAAAGATTGCCAGTGATAAAATGAAAACTCGGTACAACATTCGCAGCAATAGTGTGGGTTTCCAAGAAGGAGGTCAGGTCTGGTTGTTCAACCCAAAGCGCTGGCGTGGTCGCTCACCTAAGTTTCAGATTAACTGGGAAGGACCCTACACTGTGAAAAAAGAATCAACGATGTTGTGTATAGGATTCAACAGGAAGGACAGTGAAAGTTCAAAGTCATCCACCTGGATCGTCTGGCCAAGTATTACTTCATAGACGGTTTGCCAGTTCGGGACGAACAGGCTTAAGAGGAGGCAGTGTTATGACATTACAGAACAGTCTATGTGTTTATCGAATGTTACAGAGGAATCCTGCTGTAATCTGTGGTGTAGGTGAATCTCTACGCATTAGCTAGACTGTGACAGAAACCGCGCGAACTGTGTCAAGGCCGCAATGAATTACGCTCTAATGTTTTCCTATATTGTTAATCCACAGTATGGAATATTCTAGTATTTGAGTGGGGTATAAATACAAGTACTCAACAACAATCAGTTTCAGTTTGAGTTGCGATATATCTCAGTGCGGTTCGGGTATTGTGGCACAGTGTTACGTGTTTTATGTGTTGTGCGGGACGATTGTTGTTGACAGGTGTTTTATATTAGTAGACATTTTCATTGCGTGTGAACAATTTTTATTTGATTTGTTATAAGAGACTGTCTTGTTAATTACAAACTGGTTAATTGTGATAATTAAAGCTGGTGATTAGTGACATAATTGGTGTCTTGTATTTTGTTTTACAATGTACCATACGATGATCAGTAGACCGTCGTAACAATATGTTTCTTGAAGTGATCCCCTCCAGAATGTAGCTCTAATACACCATTGTGTGTCGCCTACATTAATAGAAACCCCCCCCCCCACCAGTGTGTTGGTCACATGTTACTATTATTCAGCAGACAAAACCTCACCTTCTAGTTCTTATTTGATAGTGGGAGTTATTTAGTCAGCAAATCAAAGAATTTATGTGTATACAAATCAAAGATATGTATAAGTGTGTGTGTGTGTGTGTGTGTGTGTGTTTGTGCAACCTGAAATAACCTGTACGATGTACAATAACCTGTCAGCAATAGAACGAGATATAAAAAAACTTGTTTGTGTTCGGCAAACACAAGGGTGACATTGATTAAGAAATACTAAGTATACATTTTTATATAATTGTATTTTTTTTTTAATTACAAAGAGTATAAAGAAAATATTTGTGAATTGTTTTGCTGGTAGGGCAAAGGGCGCTGAAAAAAAAACAAGTTCTGAAGGGGGATAAAAGTTTGATAAATGCTGATCTAATCCTCTTTTCACTATTTACTAGACAGCGTAAAGAAAGCATTGCGAATATAATTCAAATGGAGATTTCACTGATGTTAGCCTGACTGAAAGTGTTGTGGGCTCAAATTGTAGTTACTGTGTTGGAAAATAAGAATATTATGTACACAAAATTAAACAGTGTAAACTTATGAATACAATGGATAGTAATTTTACCTAAGTCAGACACTTTTTCTTATGTGAAATGAAATAGGGACATCAAATATGACTGCAAAAAGTGATTAGTGAGGAACTTTTTTCGATTTTTGTCAAACTTTTAATCAGTGAACTTTTAATATTGTACCCAATAATTTGAAATTAGTTACGAACTGTACAAGTTATCTATACAATCTGTGGTCGGCCCATTTCATAATAAGTGATTCTGAAAACCTATTTCCAAATCTTAAAAAATTTGTGACTGGAAACCGTTTTTCATTAAATGAAGAGATAATGGCAGCTGTAGAGGCGTATTTTACGGATCTTTCAAAATATTACTTCAAGACGGGGATCGAATCATTATAGAAGCGTTGAACCAAGTGTATTGAAGTTGGGGGAGATTATATAGAAAAATAAAGTCATTTTTGTAACAATTAACTTGTTTTTTTCATTTCCATTCTGTGAACGTTTCAACTATCTCTTGTAAGTAACTACACATATCAAAAAATATTCAACCTCTGATGTTTTTCAATTACTGTCCCAAGTCTACGTTGGACAAAAAGAACATATTTCCATCCGTGTGTAATAACGGTTCCTGCTAATTGATCACATCAGAGACATTAAAACATATACCCAAATTCTAGTTTTATCACACACATACGCATGGTAAGATGAAAGTCATTAGAACCTAGGAACGCATGTGTACTGTATTGACATATAGATAGAACTGTACTCGCAGTCCTATTAGACTTTGTTAATCTGATTGTATTTAAGAACAAGTATCTCATTCAAAATAGTGAGCAAGTTCTGCAGCTTGGGGAGCTCATTAGTAGATATAACTTTTACCTTCATGTGTAGGTCTGTAAAATTAATTTTCTGTAGCTACAGTTACCGTGAACACACACAGATGATAAGCAAATTTAGTTTCCTAAATTTAAAGACACTAAATATTGAAGAATCGTGCTGGTTAAGTGTCTGACAGAAGGTGCTTAGAGTCTGGTCAAGAACAGTAGCAGAGGATCATCCAAAATGGTAAAGATTTCTTCAGGAGGTCAGGCTCATTAATTGGTTGTATCCCTGTTGGATGATGATACCAACATCTTACACTATAGACTTTCACCATTGTTAAACATTAATTACACACACAATGCTTCAGCCACTCAGAATCATTGCGTATGTACAGTGACACCACAAAAAGTGATCTATAATTTAGAAAAATTATATATAATTACACAACAAATAAAGTAAAATAAAAAAAATGACACACATAAATAAAACTTGTGAATAATGTCCACAGACTGTAAGAGTTTCCACCCATTTCCACAACGATTCCAGGTGTGAGAGTTCCTGTCTGTGGAAGGTATAATGACTAAAAACCTACAGACTCATGGCCTTGTTAGCAAGTTGTGTTTATGCAATTATATTTCTTTTTTTTTTTAATTTTTACAAGACATTTTGTTAAAATGTTCTGGTACTTCAAAAAGGCAACCACTGATTATGAACAGTCAAAATGTTGTGTTAGTATGTGATTAACATTTTATGATAATTTGAGTCCAGAATACTTTTGTATTGCAGTGCTAGCAACAGCACAAAAAAGAAACCACTTATTTATTTTAAAACTAGAATGTTAAGATTTGTAAAAATAAATTTGTACTTGTGCAGTTATATAACCAACCACCGATATCAGTATCAGTTTTTATCACTATTGATATGTTTCATGTTGTCATAAAAGTAAGGAAAACAGACAGGGTGTTCAGTAGATGTGATGGTATAAACTAAAATAAAATAAACAATTTAGACCATGAAACAAGTACATCCAATAGCAATTAGACGTGATAAAATGCTGTATGGTTTAATGTAGTTAAGCAGAAGGTTATGAAAGTGGTTTCAGTTCAATTCGTCTGTACCTATGTGCCAAAACCCTGTGCCTATTGTTTTGCATTATGGGGGATGTGTATGTCTTTTATTTTTGTTACTAGGTCTTATTTTTATACTTGTTATTAGTAATAAAAATAAAAGACTAGGCCTACACATCCCCCATAATACCACATTAGCCTCCTTTGACATTAAAAACCTGTACACAAACATCCCCATCTCTGAAACAATCACCATCCTACAAAACAAACTCAAACAGAACAACACACCAGACGAATTTATCAACGAAATAACAGAAACTCCGAACATTATCACAAAACAAAACTACTTTACTTATAACAATAAATACTACACACAGAACGATGGCTTACCTATGGGCTCCCCCATATCCAGCATTCTAGCAGAAGTCTTCCTCCAACACTTAGAAAAAACAAAAATACTCACAAACAATGACAGACACTCACATAAAATACTATATTGGCACAGATACGTTGATGACATTCTAATACTATACAGGGGAAACAAAAGACAATGTGAACAGTTACTAACGCACATAAACAAAATACATAAAAACATAACCTTTACTGTCAAATACGAACACAACAATACCATAAACTTCTTAGACCTCTCCATCACAAAACTAGAACACAGGCACAAATTCAGTATATACAAAAAACCAACTACAACTGACACACTAATACACAACACCTGCAATCACCCAATACAACACAAACTAGCTGCCTTCAGAACCATGATACGTAGACTTAACAACATCCCCTTACATGAAAAAGTCTACAAAGACGAACTAAACACGATAAAATATCTAGCAGAATCTAACGGATGACAGAACAATAGTCAGTAAACTCCTACGCAAAACACAAAAAAAACAACAGACAAAGACAGAAAACAACAAATTCATAACACTAACATACATCAACAAACAAACTGAAAAAATAGCCCACAAATTCAAAAAAGCAGGATACAGAATCGCTTACAAAACTACTAACAAAACGGAACACACACTATCAAAAGACACACACAAAGCACAAAACAAATTCGATCTACCCGGTGTCTACAAGCTAAATTGCTCAAATTGCAAAAAATTCTACATAGGCAAGACAGGACGTTGCTTCAAACAGAGATACATTGAACACACAAAGATACTCCACTCCACTACAGAATCCACCTTTGCAAACCACCACATTGAAGCAAACCACACATATAAAAACATCGACAATAACATGAACATTCTACACGTACACACAAAAGGCCGAAAACTAGACACTCTAGAACAATTGGAAATATACAAACACACAAAAACAAATAAAAACGACATCCTAAATGAACAGACACAATTCAAATCGCACGCATTCGAACATATCTCACCCCACACACACAGCATCGATCTTTCGAAATTCGATTCCGCCACCCACAACAAGATGGACAGCACTACCAGCGGCAGCCTCTGAAGAAGACTTTTAAAGGAGAAAACCGGTTCAGGCTATAAGGTAAAACTTTATGCTTTTACTTATAAAAAACCTAGTGTTCCGAGTCGTTAATAAGTTAAGTAACGGACACGTCATGGACAACGAAATCCGATCATTTATTTTATTACTTTTAATGTAGTTCTTTGTTTAACTTTATGTTGCTTTAGGATATTGTTTTGATGATGTGCTTTAGACCTACAAGAAACTTGCATATTTATTATAAAATTTTTATGTTATAAATTTTTTATAAATATCACTATAATATTGACGACTCGGAACACAAAGTTTTTTATAAGTAAAAACGTAAAGTTTTACCTTATAGCCTAAACCGGCTTTCACCTATAGAAGGCTTCATCAGAGGCTGTCAGTAGCGCTGCTCGTCTTGTTGTTGGCGACGAGAAAGTGTTTCGAAAGATTGAAGCTGTGTGTGTGTGGTGAGATGTGTTCGAATAATGCGTGCGATTTGAATTTGAAAAAGACGAGCAGCGCTACTGACAGCCTCTGATGAAGCCTTCTATAGGTGAAAGCCGGTTTAGGCTATAAGGTAAAACTTTACGTTTTTACTTATAAAAAACTTTGTGTTCCGAGTCGTCAATATTATAGTGATATTTAGTTAAGTAACGGACACGTCATGGACAACGAAATCCAAGAAATTTTTTATATTACTACTATTTTAATAGTCTACATTTGTTACTAATAGATGTTTACAAACTGTAGTTTCTTAATTTTGAGTTGACAAATATTCTTAAAACATTTGCTGGACGTGTTTCCGTACAAAAATCTACACATTTGCATTTATTAAGTACTTTGTTCGCTGGATGGGCCTTCATTTTTGCTCTTGTGTCCCCTTTTAATTGTGAAGGCGAGGCGGCTGATGATCTCCTTGCCCTGAACGCCAAAAAGCCTAGATATACCAGTGACTTCTATCACTTGTTTTTATAGGAATGGACCTGTCTAACAAATGAACAAGGCAGTGTATGCATTTTAAATTGTAATGGAAATATGGTAGACATAAGCAGACATACCCTGAGCTGTAGAAAAGTCTTGACACAGTTTAACAAACATCTGATTATATTGGACAAACCTGATGATGGAAAAGGGAACAAAAAATATAACTGATACAAAGAAGATGAAAAACAGGTTTAAAGAGTTTGTATCCTTTTAAGATTAAAACCAACCAATATCCAAGAGAATAAAAGATCATATTGGAGGTGATAGTTGTTCATTTTGTTTTAATTGTCTCCAAGTCACATTTATAAACTAATTAGAATTAATATTAGGCATTACCTGTATTAACTTCCGTCTTGTGACATCTGTTTTAATTTCTAAAACGACGCGTTTCGAGGATAAATCCTCATCTTCAGGTTTTAATATTATAAAAACATCAAATTCACCCGAACGGGGTCGTCAATTATTTAAAACACAAAAACACCACACATAATTTTACATTAATATAGTCTCGGCACAGTCCGATGCGCATCGTCTCGTTGCCAACGATTAACTGTTGTACTTTATCCTGTATGACCGTTATCATTTCCCGTGGACACATCGATATCGATTGCTGTATTGTACAGTAGATTAGATCGAAACGAAACTTTATCATTAAGTAGTTGGTCCGCTTGTAACTTAGAAGCCTTGTATATCTCATATTCCTCCACAGCGTTCATGTATGCACCTTTTTTGCAATTATGAAGCAGTTTAAAGTTTGTTTGGAAGTCTGAGTACTTATGATTATATAGCATTAAATGTTGAGCATAACTAGATATTGTTTACGAGATATCACTTTTGGGTAGGTGTTCCTTAAAAGGTTCGGCTGATTGTGTGCCCGTTTGTCCTATATAAAATTTGTCGCAGTCATCGCATTCAAGCTTGTATAGTCCAGTTTTATCTTCATTCGGGATGTGAGTTCTTTGTCCAAACGTTTTTTGATGTTATTTGTGGTTTTGAAAGCCACTGTTATTTTTCGTTTCTTTAACTCATTCTTTACAATGACTGGTAGTACATTCGTGTACTCAGTTACTATAAACTTATTATCTTTTTTAGCTGGGCCGGTTAATCTGCTTTTATTATTGATTTTTATTGAGTGTTTTCTTACTAGCTTGTCTACGATTTCACCGTTATACCCATTAGCGACAGCTATACTTTTGATATTAGTCTCTTCTATTCTGTCTTTTTGCTCAAGGGGAATAGCAAGCATTCTATGAACAAACGCGTTGAAGGCTGCCATTTTTTGGGAATATGGATGGTACGATTCAGCCAGTGGCGAAGTTACATGAATGCAATGCCTACCCTAAAAAATTCTGTAGAATAAAAATTATAAATACGTATGAAGTATGTAACGTAAAGATTATACATTGTTACTGTAATTGTCGAATTTACTAATTACATGCTTTACTCAGCGACCGCTAGACGGTGACAAGTGACAGCAGACATAGTTTAAAGCGAATGAGGCAACGTGAACCTGCCTCAGCGTTTTTTATATACATCGTATATGTAAGCAATGTGTTGGCCGAGACTTGGCTGTGCGGGGAGCGGGGGATTGACCAGTGCTCCTCACACTGTAGCATTGAGGCATGTCTCACTGCTGTTGTGTGAGTTTTAAAGCGCGCTGTGTTGTTTATAATCGTGTTTATTTTGTGCGGTTATTAAAAGTGTGCCTGTGATTCCGGTGAACTAATAGACGATCAACACTGTCATTTAAATTATTTGTGACATTAAACATATGTATAGAAACTAATCAAGTTATAAATTTGGAAGTTCAATTAGTTATGTTATTGTGTATGAATATAAGTGTGTCGCCCGAAATGAGTGAACGTGGTCCTTTTAATACTTTGTCAGGTCTTTTAAACTTATTAAGAAGTAAGCCGTTTTCTTCTTGGAGTTACAAAGAAAAATGTGGTGTTAAAAACAAGAGATTTACACCTAATTTAGAAATTAAACATTTTGATGGTAAAGTATCTAGAAAATTTCAGTTTTCTTGGTACGAGCGATATTCGTGGTTGACAGGCTGTTCCGAAACCAACAGACTTTTTTGTTATACATGTATCTTGTTTTCTGGTGAAAAAGAATGGATTTTATATGGAGTGACGGTAACAAAAAACTTTCTTAGAAAGGCAGACAAACACCAGAATTCAAATAAACATATTCAAAATGAAGAGCGGTACCGTTTGCTGGGACGCGTGAGGATTGAACATACTCTCTCTGAAGGGGCTAGAATTCAAGCTGTTAAACATAATGAAGTCGTGAAACAAAATAGGCTTGTTGTTGAAAGACTTGTTGATATTGTGTGTTTTCTCGGGAAACAGGAGCTTGATTTCGAGGCCATTTCGAAGGGGAAGACTCAGTCAACCGGGGTAATTATCTAGAATTGTTAGATCTTCTTTCTAAGCAGGAGCAGTACATTCGAGATCATCTCCAGTCTACGTCAGGATTTAAAGGTACATCAAGCGATATTCAGAATGAATTAGTTGAATCTGTAACTGATATAATTCAAGAGAAGATTAAGGCGGAGTTAGATTCTTGCGATTTTATTGGAATTCAGGCAGATGAAACTTTAGATGTATCAAGTAGATGTCAAGTCAGCATAATTTTTAGATTTTGTTCAAAAGAAGGTCCAATAGAAAGGTTCATTGGGTTTTATGATGTTTCAGTAGATAAGACTGCATCAGGCTTATCAGAATTAATTGTTGACGTTTTAAAAAAGTGGGGTGTAACTGAGAAGGTAGTCTGTCAAACATATGATGGAGCCTCTGTAATGGCTGGAAAGCATGGAGGTGTTCAGCACTTTGTAAAACAGACTTGCCCAAGAGCATTATTTCTACATTGCTATGCTCACAAGTTAAACCTCGTACTTCTTCATTGCACTAAAACAATAAAATCGGTTAGGCTCTTCATTCACAATCTGACAGCATTTCACACATTTTTTTGTAGATCCTCAAAGAGATCACAGCTTTTAGAATCTAGAGGATTTAAACTTCCACAAGCATCCACTACCCATTGGAACTTTCATTCCAGAGCAGTTCATACCATCTTTTCCAACTATGGTGACTTGAGACAAATTTTTGAGGACATTACAGAGAATGATGAAGGATGGGATAGTGATTCGTACAATTCTGCTGTTGGATTGCTTAACATACTCAAAAAGGCCCATTTCATTTACTTACTTTGTTTTTATAGGGAAATATTCGTTTATACTGACCATCTCTTTTCTCTACTGCAACACAAAACTATCTCCGATATAATTCTGTGCAACACTGAAATTAAGAAAACTACTGCTATCCTCAAGGACATGAGATCAGAAAACACTGTTGTCTTGTATTGAAAAATGTCACCAAATAAGCAGCGAGGTAAATATAGATGACAGTAACAGGAAACTGCTGAAAACGTTAACTTATGAAGTTCTTGATACTTTGATTATGCAGCTGGAGGTACGGTTCAGTGATTTCGAAAGTATCCAGTTTGTTGAGTTGTTGGATCCAAATCATTTCATTTCTTACAAAGAGAGTTTTCCTTCTACTAAACTGAACAGCCTTATAAATAAATACCTTTTTTCAATAGTGAAAGACTGGAAAATGAATTAAAAAACATTTACTCAGATACTGGAAAACATTTGTTCCCTCAAAGAATTTTATAATTCTTAATGACTTAGAACCAGTGTACGTGGAAGTTTCAAAATTAATTCGTTTGAGTTTAACGTTTCCTGTTACCACGGCTTCTTCAGAAAGGAGTATGAGTACTTTGAAAAGAATAAAAAAACTACTTGCGCAATACGATGACTAATGAAAGACTCAACTCTCTTAGTACCATTGCTATTAAAAAAAAATTTGTGAAGGAATTGATGAGTGACCAGTTGTTCAAAGACCGTGTAGTTGACAATTTTGCAAGCAAGAAAACTCGCCGTGTTGAACTACTCTACAAAAAAATTTAAGCTAAGACTTTTGCCTACCCATTCATTAACTACTAGCTTCGCCACTGGATTCAGCATGAATAGTGATATTCGTAGTGGTGGGCTTTCTATAAATTTTGAATCTAAATCGTCATTATATTTGCTAATAGTGAGATCAAGGAAATTCAGTCGGTTATTGTTCTCCATTTCCAGGGTAAATTGGATTTTCATGTTTATACTGTTCATATATCCTTTCAGATTTTCTATTTGTCTATTCGTTCCATTGAATATCATAAAAGTATCATCAACGTAACGTACGTAAAATTTAATTTTATCTCGCTGTTTATTAAAACTAGACATTAAAAACGTATTCTCAAAGTGGTTCAAGTATAGGTCCGCTAAAACTCCCGATAAAGGTGACCCCATTGCTAGACCATCCTCCTGCATGAAATATTCATTATCATAAGAGAAATAGTTTTGTTTAAGTATGTTATAATAGTTTTGTTTGATGTTTTTATAATATTAAAACCTGAAGATGAGGATTTATCCTCGAAACGCGTCGTTTTGGAAATTAAAACAGATAAGTCACAAGACGGAAGTTAATACAGGTAATGCCTAATATTAGTTCTAATTAGTTGATAGTTGTTTATGGATAACAAGTGTGGAATGTACATAAAAGAAATAGGGAAAGGTTAAGTTCGGTTAAAATTGGGTGCTGGAGGAGAAGTAGTAAATCAACAAGTGGCTAGTCATGGTTGGAAATGATGAAAAAGATGGTGAACTGGAATGGATATAAATATTACAGGAACAGTTGAAGTAAAGAAATAAAATTTTGTTGCCACCTACATGAAGTCCCTGAAATAAGGAGTTCTAAGCAACTGTTGAATAAACACAACAAGAAGAAATAATGGTAGACTATAAATTTCCTGGTTCAATGGCATATAAACTGTTATGAACAGCAGGGGAAACAGCACATGTGTGCGTGTATGTGTGTTTATAAACTGTCCAGTTGAAAAGGTCAGTTTAATAGTATAAGAGAAATTAAAATTTGATTTGGAACATAAATCTATAATTATATAAAAAACTGAATGTTAAAGAACAACAGAAATTGTATGGAGGGAGTTTGACTAACATGGTAGGAAGTGCCATTTCGTATGTTTTACATATTATGTTAAGCAGATAATATATCAGTAGTCTGGAGTAAACGTATTTGAATTTAATGGTAGTAAATATACAAGATGTGAGTATAAAATAAACCAGAAGTGTAATTTTTCTCAAGTTACATTTATGGTCGATTCCCATTTTTAATAACGATTGATGGTAGTGATTCAGTTCAGTACTGCATTTCGTGACCAGCAAGATACGGAAGATTTGGACCTCAAAACATTTGACAACTATACAGAGTGCAAATGTAAGTTAAACTGTGGACTCTTTTTAAAAATAAAGTGATAAAGACTGACGTCCTTGTTGTTGCAGTAAGCAAAGCCACATTTTCATACCACAATGTAACATATGAACAGAGTTTCAGATCTACTGACTGTCAGTGTAAACTTATCACCAAGTTGTATGACCCAAAGTTTAGCAGTCCAGGACCAAATCTGAGGGCATAGCAGTTAATGTTCTTGCTCCTAAATTTGTGTTGATGTCAGA
Source organism: Magicicada septendecula (assembly GCA_034769895.1). NCBI lineage: Eukaryota > Metazoa > Arthropoda > Insecta > Hemiptera > Cicadidae > Magicicada > Magicicada septendecula. The sequence goes on from CM068369.1 coordinate 383,202,377, forward strand.
TCTGTACTCAACAAAGCGAATTTTGAAACTGTCACAAATGATATATCTACCAGTAACAAGTTCAAGTTGGTGCCAGGTATGTGTAGAATTTTCATTATGACATAAGCTGTTAAAGTAAGAATTTTAGAGTTTGACAAAGTCAGTAGAGAAACTGCAGAAATTCTGTCAGATTATACATCAAAAGTGTTGAAGAAGTATGGTTTAGAAGATGAATAACTTTGTTACTGTTCAGAAACACAAATGCATACTTTGGAGGGGAACAAACAAAAGGAAAACAAATGTTCATACAAAACTTGAATAGATGTGTGGGAAGAGAATATCAGACAAATGATGTGCACCATATACGGTGCACAACTGTGTTCAGCAAGCAGGATGTTGAAATTACTGTCATTAACTGATCAAATGACATGACTGATTATTTCATATTTATTCTGTGAGGGTTACAACTCTAAAATTTCTGATTTTTTTGGAGTGGAATAGAACAACAAAAATTTTCCATTTCTCAGTCAACTTTCAACAGAATACTTCTAAATTTTGATGGTTAAAATCATAGGAATCGTTAAGACCAAAATATTTCTTTTAAAATCATGTGAACGAAGTGTGGCTATGTTTTCTGCATGGTACCCAGAAACATTCAGCCCCACCATCCCTACGATTTAGCAAAACAATATTTCAGCAACTGACATGGCAATAAAGTACTATGCTCAAGGAAAACATGACTTTGAGGAAAGAAAATATATTTACTCATCACATGCTAAACAGAAGCACTTAGCTTGTATTGCCGATGGAGATGTTATGCAGGAAGGTTTTCAAAACATGCTGTCTGTTTCTACAAGAATGCATTTTTGATTGAGGGGGTTTTAAGGGAATGGAGAAGTTTTCCGGATTCCTGTTGAATTTGGAAGAAAGGTGAGTAGTCTTCTGTACAAAGTAAAGCCAAGTTTATAAGATTAGTAATTCCCAATGCCAGCAAGAAATAATAAAGATGAACTTTTTGATTAGGTGGCTTTAGTACTTTTTGATGAGGCGGAAATATACTCAGGAGGAACAAAAGGAGAAAGGAAAGGAGGAAGATATTGAAGAAAACTGAAGGGAGACAAACTTTAGTTGAAAATCTTTCTCTTGTTTCATACCAACCACAACACCTGCAAGAACTAAGAAAAGACCTCATTTTCTGCCTTCGAGGTATATCTGCTACAATTGAAATAGTTTTTTCTGTACTGAAACATGTGGGACTCTGTGAAAGTACAGGTGAGAGTAGACTAGTTGAAAGCTTAATTGTTTCTTAAAATTAATTCCAAACTTGAATGTAGTGACTTATATATAAAAAAATAAGGAAGGTAAAACTCTTCTGATGAAAGTGCATTCTTCAGAGAAGTATGAATGGTTCAATAAAAGTACTGAGGTTGACTGTGATGTAAACATTCTTTGAATTTAAAATAGGTCTCTATAAAACTTTTGGTTATTTGTCTTTCTTACAGTGAAACAGTATAATAAACTTTTTTTTTTCTACTAGTAATTTTATACAAACCACTATGTTGTCTTTGGTATTGACGAGCGCTTTCGGCAGTCAAGCCATCTTCAGGTCATTTACCAACAGAGAAATATGAAACCGTTCACTTCTTATATACGGTACCGTTTTACCGGACCTATCTAGCCCCACCCCCTGACGAAGTAACGTCTTACTTAGCTCCACCCATAGTGGGTTGTCTTACATTACCAATTTTGTAGCTGCTACAATTTGTGTTAACTTACTCTTTTTTGTTGTCTAATAAGCTGCTAAATATGTCTTCATTTTCAAATGTGGTTTTTATATTCATTAGTCGTTTTTCATCTTTATTTCTTATTTTTAATATTTCCACTTCTTCCTTTAATTTCCTTTCTCTTTCTTTACTCATCACTTTTATTACTTATAATTTATGGCTGGGTCTATGAATTTATGTCCTTGTTCTATAAAATGCCTAGCGTATAATGAATTCGTCGTTAACTTACATCCTTCACCCCAGATACAGTCTGATATCTGAGAAGGGTAAACCGTGAAGTTATGAACATTTGACATGCGATGAGTGCGGACACCAGGACACAAAACGTACCATATATGTTTTATTGGCGTAACATAAAAACAAGTTAATTGTGTGTGATTACACACATGCACACACAGATGCGCACGTACTTGAAACGTTTTACCTAGCTCCAAATTACATACAATGCCTGTAGTTACATATACACACAAGACTAAATTCAGTACACATGTTTTATAAGACGAAATAAGCATTCAACACAACAGGAAGGGAACAATATGAACATTTCACCGAGTTATAAAATGTTGAGTAGACCTGTTATTATTTTGTAAACGGTGACTTAGCAATGTTGTGTCTATAACAAGGAAGTGGGTACATGTTGGTCCATTGTAAAAGTAATATGTTTCCAATTAGCTAAATTCAAATACCAACAAACTTGTGTGTTTTGGAGTATGCAATGCTTCGTGTATATGTGTATGTATTACACATAGTAATACATAATTATCAGTCCCACTAAATCTGATGAGTAAGTAAAAACAATACCAGGCTCGGATATGAATAATTGTGTGTGGGTGTGTGGGTGCACGCTCACGCGTAGAAATAGAATATTCGTCCAGAACAGAAGACAAAATCATAAATACAACAATTGGACTAAAACTCTCTAAGTAATATACGATTCACTTAATTATGTAATTACAAATATTTAGCTGTTGTTCTACCCACTTGGCCAATGTTTTCTTTACTGCTATTAACTAAAATAGTTGAGAATCACTGGTAACACATTCTTTGTATTTCGTTATTCTACCATCTCTTTGAGAATAGCCTGATCGGCTGAAACAATTGTCAGAATTTAACAATAAATTTTGTGAAACTACCAAGCGTTTATAGTTTTTAAATTTTTTTATTAAGGTAAGTCAACACTCTTTACAATGAATAAGCAGTTTTTCGTTTTTAACTGAAAATTCTTATTGCTAGTATTTTTTATAGGCACCAGAAACATTTTTTTCAGGTACTAGTATTTTTATATTAGTACCTGAAAAACTAGAAATTATAGACAATCAGATTAAAGGATACACGGTTTATCGTTACTGCACGGGTTATTGTTACTTGTAATGGGGCTAAACAGGGAGGGGGTTTTATTTTATTAAAATCAATATAATTTATTTTCCATCTGCGTGGTCAGTCCCATGTTAATTAAAGTAGTAATCGAACAAAGAACAGTGATGTGAAGTTGTGCAAGTAGTCGGGCGTTGGAATGCGAGGTCTGGTTTTCAACGCATTACAATTCCAGGAACTTCAGTGCTGTGTGGCGCACACAAACGCGCAAACACCAGCGGGGCGCACAAACGACGCTGAGGCGCTGAGACCAAAATGGCTTTTCTGTAAAATTTGTTCGCCATGAATGTGTGAGTGAGCAATTACTGAGTTGTCTTCTATAGTTAAATTAGGTAGTTTTATTAGTTATATACGTTAAAGTTTGCAGCTAGCTATCAGAATATTTATCATGTGAAAGTAACTCAAGGTTTTATATTTCTTGAAGAAAAGATAATTGAGATTCATAGTAGTAGTTTTGAGACGAAAATGAATGCTAAGTAAAGTTCAAAGAAAGTAAACAAAATGTTAAAATGAAATAATAAATAGAGCTGATGAATATGGTCAAAAGTGTGTTTCTTACGTAACGAACCCGTTAACCTCTCTTAAAGGCTGCGAGTTCGCGTAACAGAATCCTAGACCCATAAAAGGTAGGTGTTTGTGAGTTAAAGTACTGTTAAAAAATAATAAGTAAGTGTCTTTTGTCAATGTTAATAAATTGAGAGAGTACAAAGGTCGCCCAGAACTAGGGATTTAATTGTTTAAATAAAACGTAGCGTAATAGTTGGCGCCCGAACAGGGACAGTCTATATAAATTAGATTTTCGTATAGGCTACGCCTACTCGCAAATGTAAGAGACGCTGATGGGAGTTAAGTATGAATGAAAATTAAGTACAAGAGGTATGTATAGAATGAAATTGAAATAAGAGTATGTTATAATATGAATGATAGACGTATTATGAATAAGTAAGAAAATTAATAATATAAAAAAATAAACATGAGTACCAATAAAAATAATGAGATTGCTGCAATGATGCAGTTGCTGTTAAAGATAGATACTAAGTGTGACAACTTAGATAGTAAATACGAAAAACAAAATGTAAAGTTGGATGAACAAAATATTAAATTCGATGTACAGAATAATAAGTTTGATGAGTTAAAAACCCAGATTAATGAAGTGAATAAGCATTTAGAGAAAACCAACGAAATATTAGAAACTAACTTTAACAAATTAGAACTGAGTGTTGAGAAAGTGGTAGAGTCAGTAGGAAAACAAATTAAAAGTGAAGTAACTCAGATAATTAATAATAAGGTGAGTAATAATGATAATTGTAGTGATAAGGTAACAAGTGATAACAATGATGTTGAAAGGGGTAATGTAATTGAAAATGTGGTATCAGAGAGTGATGATAATGATGTTAATTACAAGTCTGAGAGTGAGAGAGAAATGGGTTATAAAGGGGTAGAAACAGATGTTGATCAGATAGAGAGAGAGTATGAAGATAGTGTACAAGTAAAGGGATGGCAGAGGGTAAATTTTTTTCGAGGTGTTGTGGGGGTGAAGAAAAGTCTTCACGAAGGTATTGGGTAGAAAAGTGTTCTACTAATAATTATTTTTTGAATTTTTTTGTTGTTCCTGGAGAAAGCAGGAAATGTTTTAATGTAGCAGTACCCTCTGCAGGGAGTGAGAGATATTTAGAGAAAGAGTGGTGCGTAGATGGTGAGATGCAAGTATTTAAGCTAGATAGAGGTTATAGAGAGTTGATAGAGAGATTAGGATGGGAGAAAAACTATATAAAATACTTACCTTGTAAAATATACATTGATAATTATTTTGATGATACCTTTATAAATGATAACAACTTACCTGATGTTTTAATGAGTGTAGTGGAGAAGTATGATGATAAAATAAATTACCTGATGTTAACCAAAAATACTGATGGAGACTGGACAAAAATAACTAATATTGACAAGGTTTATGAAATAAGAAAAGAGAATAATCATATAAATTATAATGGTACAATGAATGACATAGAGTTAATGGGTTATTATAATAATAATTAAATCCTTAAATTTTTAGTGACCGTCAATCAGTGAATGTTTTAGTGGATAGTTAGTGAGGATCGGTCAATAATACAACTTTTAGTAATTTTGCGTCGACGTTTCGACAATATTTATTGTCATCTTCAGGACCTGTGTATGAAATACAGTAGAAATATCAAACATAACGAAACAATTAAATATTTGGGTGAACGTGTTGGTGATGTGAGTGTGTGCGTGTGTATGTATGTATCATTTTTTATGTGAAGACTTATGATAGTTTGTTTACATCTTCAAATTATCTTTAAGAAAGCGAGCAAATTATAGTATGAGAGAACTTAATTTATACAGTATTACAATTTAAATTACTAAATATAATGTTATTTTAATTAATTAAACAAACAGTAACCAACAATTGGATATTAGATTGGTACAAAAATTGTTTATACCTACAACAGTCAACATATAGCAAAGTAATATATTACCTATAACTAAAACAGATTAGGGGATGTTCACTACGTAATTATTAAAAGTTATTTTTACCATGTTTCACTCCCTACTGGTGTTAGCAAACAATCATAATTTAGAAATATACAATTTACACAATATTGTAAAACATTACGACTTAAATCAGATAGTTGACAAAGGTTACACACAAAAGTTTCTGGTAAATTTTACTAACAGGTAAACTTGGATAATACGGTAATTGTAATCATATTGTAAAATATAGTCAAGAGTACTATAGAATAATGTAATATATGTATGTGTCCACAATCACCCTTCTCTTTCACCCATGCTCCCCCCGCCAGTCCACCCAGCCTCTCACTCTAACCTGAATCGATCTATCACTCACTATCACCGCACTCACTCACCCTCTCTCTCTCTCTTTCTCTCTCTCTCTCTCACTGTCTCCCTTCTTCTCTCTCTCACTCTTCCACCCTTCGCTCTCACACTCTCTCTCTCTCCCTCTCATTATCTCTCTTCATTCACTCTCTCTCTTTCACTCTCACTCACTCTCTCTCTCTCTCTCTCCCTCTATTTGTCATTGTCCACGATTGGCACTCTAAAACACTCACCATTTTTATTACACTATCATCCTCATATAAATAGAGAATTATACACACGATAACAGAAATGATTTACCAACTTGTATTAAAGGGTTACAGACTTTAAAACACAACATTATAGATAACAGATCTATTATATGAAAAAGGTTATTACTTAATATTTACATTTTTGGTCAATGTTATTTACCTGGAACTTGGTTGGTCTATACAGAGTACCATAGTCAATGTAGTTCAAATATATGTCAGTCATAATCTCTCTCACATGATCCCTCAATCTCTCTCTCTCTCTCTCTCTCTCTCACTCTATTCTAAACAGATATATACCACAAATCTAACACGTAGACGTGTACATACACACACGCTAGAATTACATACGCACGCACGCACGCACGCACACACACACACACACACACACACACACACACAACAACCTCACAAGTCAACTACACATTCGAGAATCCATACATAAATATAACACTATTTTATTGACTTATTTTTATCATCTAAGTGTAAATTATGCACAACGAAGATACCCACTGTACTGAGTTTAAAACTGATCGACTATGTGTCTATAAGAAATGTTATATGTTTCTTAGCTAATACTAAATAATATAATCAGTGAGACACTTACAATTGTTGCTGACGCCAAACACACAACTGTAAATTTTCCCTGACCAACACCTTATTATAAAGCAGAACAGATGACCCTTGTACATTTGTAGGAAATTAAGTAACATGTGTTCGGAAGACAGTTGAGAAAGATTTGCACTAGGGGGGAGTGTGACACTAATTAATATCCAACGACAAGCTGGCCACTAATGACCAACACATCCTGTAGGGAGACTACTGAATATTTCTTCAAATTCTTGTTTTGACGGTGTGTATAAGTTGAGCATAACTGGACGAGAGGTTTTGAGTATCAGTGCGAAAATTAATGGAGTGAGGGTCACTTTTAATTTGAATCATTGTAAATTTTACTAACAGGTAAACTTGGATAATACGGTAATTGTAATCATATTGTAAAATATAGTCAAGAGTACTATAGAATAATGTAATATATGTATGTGTCCACAATCACCCTTCTCTTTCACCCATTATGACTGACATATATTTGAACTACATTGACTATGGTACTCTGTATAGACCAACCAAGTTCCAGGTAAATAACATTGACCAAAAATGTAAATATTAAGTAATAACCTTTTTCATATAATAGATCTGTTATCTATAATGTTGTGTTTTAAAGTCTGTAACCCTTTAATACAAGTTGGTAAATCATTTCTGTTATCGTGTGTATAATTCTCTATTTATATGAGGATGATAGTGTAATAAAAATGGTGAGTGTTTTAGAGTGCCAATCGTGGACAATGACAAATAGAGGGAGAGAGAGAGAGAGAGAGTGAGTGAGAGTGAAAGAGAGAGAGTGAATGAAGAGAGATAATGAGAGGGAGAGAGAGAGAGTGTGAGAGCGAAGGGTGGAAGAGTGAGAGAGAGAAGAAGGGAGACAGTGAGAGAGAGAGAGAGAAAGAGAGAGAGAGAGGGTGAGTGAGTGCGGTGATAGTGAGTGATAGATCGATTCAGGTTAGAGTGAGAGGCTGGGTGGACTGGCGGGGGGAGCATGGGTGAAAGAGAAGGGTGATTGTGGACACATACATATATTACATTATTCTATAGTACTCTTGACTATATTTTACAATATGATTACAATTACCGTATTATCCAAGTTTACCTGTTAGTAAAATTTACCAGAAACTTTCTACTGTATTTCATACACAGGTCCTGAAGATGACAATAAATATTGTCGAAACGTCGACGCAAAATTACTAAAAGTTGTATTATTGACCGATCCTCACTAACTATCCACTAAAACATATAATAATAATAATAAATTGAGTGTGAGTAAGAATGAGAAGTGTTATAAAAAAATAAGACTATTGTACAACGATGGCGGTTAGATAAGAAATCAATAAACGGACATTTTAAATATTTTAATTTATGGCTATGACCTTGCTGACTTAGGAAATGAAGTATGGTAAATAGAAAAATAATGACAAAGATTTGTAAATAAATTTTAGTGAAATTAACTGTGTTTGTATTGTAACAAGTATGTAATGTAAACAAAATGTGTATGTACAGTAGTAGAATTGTTTTAATAATAATAATAATAATGATGTTTCAGCAGACTAAATAAATAACAAGAACGATTATGAAGGTAATTATTGTTTTAGAGTAATGCAATTAAAATATGTTGTGTTTTAATAATTGACGGAATTAAAGTAATTTGAGATGTTTAAATATATTTGATTGAGTTAAATGTTGTATAAAGAAATTTTTCTAATGAATTTAAATTATTTGTATGAGATTTAAATTTGATAATAATTAATAAATAAATAAATGTTAAATTGTGTTTAGTTTGTGGAATAACATGGTTGTTAAAGTGTTTCAGAAGGTACATGGAGTTATTGGTGTTTGATGTTTATATTTGTTTGTCTATGATAGTGTTGAGTGAGGTACTGTAAGTATGAATTTTATATGTAATTTTGTGTATTTGTATAAATTGTATGTAGTATGTTAGGGGTAAGAATTTATAAACATAGTCACCTGACCAGGAACATCAGCTGATTACTGATGTTATATACGTATTATGTCACTTAGAAATAGTTTGCAGAAATTTTCAATGTAATTAAATATTTGCATATAATTAAAATTGAATATCATTAATTATTGAATAATAGATTTTCAATGTGGTTAAAAGATTTTAATTTAAACGATGGAAGTAATTTGAGATAGTTAAGAATTTTAAATGGTTTGTAAAATGTGGTAAATATTAGAATTTGGGTGATTATCATTTCGTTAGGACATTTAGATCAGTCCAAGTTAAGTTTAAAGGGGTGTTAGAGAGAATAATATTGTTATGAATGAACGTAATGTAGAATTTGAGTATTGATGGTGACACAGTAGCTATGGGGAAAATATGAAGAGTAATGAGTGATATATTGAGGTAATAAATAAATGGAGATATTTTGTAAATGAAAGCGATGTAATGGGAGAGTAATTAGTTGATGGGTAATTTTGTAAGGGGGGTGGTGTGATAAGGAGTCCTCAACGAAAAGCGTTGTGGTGGGAAGGTACCGATTAGCGCCAGAAAGGGTTACCTAGGGGGAGTCCAGGAACCAACATAAGGGAATGAGCAGTGGGAAGGGAACACACATCCAGAGTACAAAGGGGTAGAGAGTATTTTGTTATAAGGGTAGAATGATGCGAAAGGAGTTAGAGTAATAAGTTGGGGTTAGAGAATTGTTGAGAGATGTTTTGATAGATGGGTGTCATATTAGATAAAGAATTTGTCAATCTATTCATGTTTTACGTACCGAGTCACTTTATGGTTAATATAATTAAATTACCTTATTCGGTCCACCTTAGTGACACTAGCTTCTTTCGTTCAATGACGCGTTTCGGGATGAAATCCCATCTTCAGATACACAATATCAATCAAAACGTAAATGTATACCACATTTTGTGGTTATGTCATAATTTAAAATGTTTAAAATCTTTTAAATAAAATATACAAAACGTAACAACTGAATCGCTCGGAGCGCTCGCATGCGTGCACGCTGTACCGCGATTTCCTTACGACTGGCTATAATTATCATTCAACCGTATAGCAGTGTCAAACAGGTTATTAGATCCGAAGTTCATTTGATCATTTAATATGTTATTTTTGGTTGTTGCGTTTTTGTAGCTTTATATATTTCGAACTCCTCTAGGCTATCCATTAATTTACCCTTCTTGCAAGTATGTAACGCTACGAAATTGTTTTCGAAACTAGTATAATTATGACCTTTTGTTATTAAATGTTGTGCAAAACTGGAATTATTATTATTTGTTTTAGGAATATGCTCTAAAAATCTTGTATAAAAATCTCTGCCGGATTGGCCGATGTAGAATGCTGCACAATTATCGCATTTTATTTTATAGACTCCTGATTTATTTTTTAAAGGAATATTTATTTAGTTTTGAAAAAATTTTTTAAATTATTACAGGTTTTGAATGAAATAGTATATCCTTTACTTTTAAAAACAGATTTTAAAATATTTGGCATCAAACCAGTATAATTAGCTGAAATGAATTTTTTATGTTTTTTATTATGTTGGTTAATAATGTTGGTATTTTTATTTTCTAAACGTTGAAGACTATGATCAAGAAGTAAATATTATAAAACAAATAGCTCTAAATAATGGTTACAGGCCAGTAATAATTGATAGAATGATAATGAAACATAAAAAACGTTTAGAAAATAAAAATACCAACCTTATTAACCAACATAATAAAAAACATAAAAAATTCATTTCAGCTAATTATACTGGTTTGATGCCAAATATTTTAAAATCTGTTTTTAAAAGTAAAGGATATACTATTTCATTCAAAACCTGTAATAATTTAAAAAATTTTTTCAAAACTAAAATAAATATTCCTTTAAAAAATAAATCAGGAGTCTATAAAATAAAATGCGATAATTGTGCAGCATTCTACATCGGCCAATCCAGCAGAGATTTTTATACAAGATTTTTAGAGCATATTCCTAAAACAAATAATAATAATTCCAGTTATGCACAACATTTAATAACAAAAGGTCATAATTATACTAGTTTCGAAAACAATTTCGTAGCGTTACATACTTGCAAGAAGGGTAAATTAATAGATAGCCTAGAGGAGTTCGAAATATATAAAGCTACAAAAAACGCAACAACCAAAAATAACATATTAAATGATCAAATGAACTTCGGATCTAATAACCTGTTTGAAACTGCTATACGGTTGAATGATAATTATAGCCAGTCGTAAGGAAATCGCGGTACAGCGTGCACGCATGCGAGCGCTCCGAGCGATTCAGTTGTTACGTTTTGTATATTTTATTTAAAAGATTTTAAACATTTTAAATTATGACATAACCACAAAATGTGGTATACATTTACGTTTTGATTGATATTGTGTATCTGAAGATGGGATTTCATCCCGAAACGCGTCATTGAACGAAAGAAGCTAGTGTCACTAAGGTGGACCGAATAAGGCAATTTAATTATATTAAAGAATTTGTAAATGAGTATTAGAGTCAAAAGGGGTAAGAGTATATATAAATGCCAAGTTGTAAATCGAAAAGTTATGAATAATTGAAAGTCACCCAAACTAGTTGAGAATGAGAATATTAAAGAAAGAAAGTCATAGTCAAAATATAATAATGATTGAAACAAGTGACAGATTTTTACAGAATTGAGAATAATATGAAGCTATAAAATGTGTAAATTTTGGTCAATTGAAATGTAAATTTTATTGTCTATTGTAAGATAATAATAACCATGTTAATTTTAAATGTCTTATTTTATTATGTTGTACTATGTTAGAAGATAAGAAATTTTAAAGATGTTTCATGTATTTTATGATGTAGCATTGTGTAGCATATGTATGTCAAGGTCGTTCACTTGACCCAGAGAGAACAGCTGATGGTTGATGTTATAGACAAGACCAGTTTATAGCAATTGATTGATGCACTTTTGCCGTTTAATTGAATTAAATGATTTTGATTTTTCTGAGATTGGTAAAATTGATATTTTGATAAATTTGAATTTAAAAAAAAAAATTTATTTTTTTATGCCTGCCATATAGATGACGTTTGAGTTTTAAGTATACTATTGTTTATGTGTATTACTAGTATTTTTATGGAATTACATTGTTTAATATACAGGGTGTCCCGGGAGGAGAGGGAAATAATTTGAGAAATGGTTCTATAGTGTAAAAGAAGAAAAAAAGTTCATATAAACATATGTCCGGAAACACTTTGTAAGCGAGTTACGGCTAGCGAAAGATTTTGCCCGGGTTTCGGTTCCCCCGGGTAAATGAAGACTTTCTGAAATTCTGGGAAGGGGCGAATTCTGTTGTTTCTTATGGTTTTTGACATGAAAAATCGAATAAAACAGGTCGCAGAACTGTATCTCCCATAAGTTTCATGATATCCGACGTAAAACAGAAAAATCTTTGCCTAAAAACAAATTTTGAAAAATTGGAAAAATTGGAATTTTTTGTTGATTTTTATTGACTTTATTTGCACCATTTTTCTCAGAATTAAATTCTTTACAAGTTTTGTTTTTAACTTTTATGCATTTATAAGTCATTTAACAACGTTAATGTACTTCTAACCTAAAAAAAAGTGTTTTTAGGTTAGGTTAACTCGCTTACAAAGCGTTTCCGGACATATGTTTATATGAACTTTTTTTCTTCTTTTACACTATAGAACCATTTCTCAAATTATTTCCCTCTCCTCCCGGGACACCCTGTATATGTGTAACTAAATGTTAGGATAAGTAAGTTTATGATTTAATAAGATTTTCAATGTGTTTTTTTTTCTCTTTATGATTATTAGGAGTAGTGAAGAAAATTGATAGAGTTGATGGATTCATGTAAAAGATTTTGTTTTCTTTGATTTTGAGAAAGTAATGGAGATATAACAATTTGATTTTAAACTTAAATGAATTTTTTTATGAATTTAAAGATAAATATTTTGGGAATTTTAAATGATGATTTTGTTTAGAAAGTAATCATGAGGGTGTGTACGTGCCCAGTACTTGCTAAAGGCAGCCCAGTGTGCATGATAAGGGGAACATATCGGTTGAGGATCTGGCATGGTATAAGACCAGGGGTTTGGATTTTGGGGGGTGGCATGTTAGAAGGTTAGGTGCGCTGTGGTGCGTGTCTGTTAGATTTTGTGGCGTTGGGATCTCGAATAGAGAAGTCCAGTAATATCGTTCAGGTGCAGCCATAGTCGCCGAGCTAGGGGAGTAGTTTACCCATAATGCGTTAAGAATTAATGGGAGGTTGTTGGAACCATATCCTCTCCGATCCTCTTAGGGGTTTAGCAATGAGCGTTCTTCTCTCTCGGCAGAAGATCTCTCATTGGGGGGGTATTGTAACAGGGCTAAACAGGGAGGGGGTTTTATTTTATTAAAATCAATATAAATTTATTTTCCATCTGCGTGGCCAGTCCCATGTTAATTAAAGTAGTCATCGAACAAAGAACAGTGATGTGAAGTTGTGCAAGTAGTCGGGCGTTGGAATGCGAGGTCTGGTTTTCAACGCATTACAATTCCAGGAACTTCAGTGCTGTGTGGCGCACACAAACGCGCAAACACCAGCGGGGCGCACAAACGACGCTGAGGCGCTGAGACCAAAATGGCTTTTCTGTAAAATTTGTTCGCCATGAATGTGTGAGTGAGCAATTACTGAGTTGTCTTCTATAGTTAAATTAGGTAGTTTTATTAGTTATATACGTTAAAGTTTGCAGCTAGCTATCAGAATATTTATCATGTGAAAGTAACTCAAGGTTTTATATTTCTTGAAGAAAAGATAATTGAGATTCATAGTAGTAGTTTTGAGACGAAAATGAATGCTAAGTAAAGTTCAAAGAAAGTAAACAAAATGTTAAAATGAAATAATAAATAGAGCTGATGAATATGGTCAAAAGTGTGTTTCTTACGTAACGAACCCGTTAACCTCTCTTACAGGCTGCGAGTTCGCGTAACAAATCCTGGACCCATAAAAGGTAGGAGTTTGTGAGTTAAAGTACTGTTAAAAAATAATAAGTAAGTGTCTTTTGTCAATGTTAATAAATTGAGAGAGTACAAAGGTCGCCCAGAACTAGGGATTTAATTGTTTAAATAAAACGTAGCGTAACATACTGCTTTCATTACAATATGACAAAAAGTGAATATTTATGTAGACCATTATCCTTCTCAAACATTAGCGTGGATAATTGAGAGTTGTTCGTATGCCAATATATGCTGTCAATAAAATGGCACTTCAGTCAGGTTTGTTATGGCTTATAAATAGACATTTTAATTATCCTTTTTTATTCTGTGTCGAAATATTCTGGAAATTATGAGCAACAGAAAACAGCTACAGATTTTGACGAAAATTTAAAACCTTTAGGCTATCTGAACCTAAACAGTTCTTTGTAGGCAGCCTCCTTCATGTTCTTGTTACAATAGTCTTTACTTTTTACCCGCCATAAACAATCGTGGTTTCTGTAGGCTTCAATAAACGTCGGGAGAAAGTGAACAGACAGAAAATATGCCAAGTCACTCATGATTATACTACTACAGTCCACACAGATCACAGCTTACAACTAACTGAACATAACTTAAAAGCGCTACACTCCGGCACGTGGTGCGTGGCGAGCCCACACACCTTTGTGCTTTGCATGCCGTGCAAAAAAAAAGCTCGTCTTGATCGCCTTCGTGCCATGCAATGCACGCCGTGCAAAGCACGATGGAGCCCACACACTGGTATTTTCCCTTCGTGCATTGCCTGTTCATGCATTGCTGGCATGCAATGCACGAAGGTATATGGGCACCTTAAGGCTCACATCTCATCAGTAGCACAATGACTGAGCAAGGGGTACATTCATCTGTTGTGTAATGCATCATAATCAAATTTCTCACCACAGAAAGTGTTAAACCTGCTGAAATTATGAAGAAATTCTGTGCACAATACGGTGAACAAACTCTTTCCAAGACTCAAGTGTTACATTGGCACACAAAATTTTTACCAGACAGAAACCACTGTGGAAAATCAACTCCACCAATGACAACCACAAACAAGTGTCACAGAAGAAAACATTCGTGCTGTTCATTTCTTGATTCAGGTAGCACATAAAGATTTTAGATATCGCTTCTGCAGTGGAAATAAGCTAAGGAAGCTTTCAACCAAGCATAAAAAAAATAACTTAAATTGTCGAAAAGTATCTACTACATGGGTTCCTCGTCTTCTTACCCAGGAACAACGAGTTCATCTAGATGTTTAAGAAAGCCTCCTAACTCGCTATCAGAAGGAAGGGGAAGATTTTTGGCATCATCTTCTCACTTGTGATGAATCACGGGTCCATCACTACACCCCCAAATTGAAACAAGCGAACATGGAGTGTAGGAAGTGTGCCGTACTGGGTTCGGCATGTAGGCGATGCGTTTTAAAACGAGCGGGCTTTGCGTCACGCGCGGCCGCTGCATCTCGTCGCCGTTGGGCTATGCAGACTGTTTGTTGTGTAGCGATGATATCCAGTTGGCGCGCTCAGCTGTGATTGTATATTCCTGCATCGGAGAGGTTTCGTGGTTAGACATTCACATCGAATCTTTCTCATTTCTATTTGAACCCTCAACCAGGTCATCTGCTCTCGGCTGACGGCACTCATCGGTTCAAGAATTCGTTGCTCTTCTCTATGAGTAGCTGAATAAAGTTCTGCTCCAGGTATGTACAAGTTAACGAGTTCTAAAAAATATTTTAACCCCAAAATATATTTTGTCTGGGTTTCAGCTTTAATTATAAACTATAACTTGTGTGTGTGCGTGTATATCAGTTTTCAATTGGGGCGTTTATGCAAATTAAAGATTAACTCAATATGGATGTGAATGTTGCTGGTTAACTTGATTTCAGTAAGGAAAATGATAATGCACATCTTGCACTCAGCTTTTTTGTGTCATTAATAATTATGTGAATAACGTCCGCAATGAAATACTTAAAACATAATTGGTGATTAAATGAAATAAGGCACAGCTGGTGGTGCAATCCAGATTAATACGAATAAGCGGTGAAGTGTTTGTGGTAGCTGTTGAAGCATTAGAATGTGTGTTAGCAATTTAATAATGATGGCGTATGTGGCGAGATCACGTTCCTTATGACACCCTATACAACTCATTGCATGTCACAGGTGCTCGAACAAGGGCGAGATGGGTGTCGGGTGTAGACGACCAACTGTCCATCCTCCTGGCAGAGACGACCCTAAGCCATGATATGCCGTCAGTCGAGATCCACACTTTCAGACACACTTATGACGCTACTTTGCCCCAGGACTTCTTAGTGCAACCGAGACACTACTGATCAGCCAAGGTTTGCTTAAGTGCACCGGACGATCCAGGTGGGACCATTCTATTTATTTAATACTATCTCAACTACACTGTGAATTCACGGAAGCTCCCAGAAGCACACTCATGAGGCTTTTTTAACCGCTAAAAGTTTGCACAAACTCTCATGTTCAGTTCTGTGACTACATGTGTGAGCCTTACATAATTAAGTCTAATGAAATCTATTATATCTTCTTATAATGTGTAAGAAAATTACACACACACACATAGCCACAGGCTCTGCTCTAAGTTCTACCTTTTATCCAATTTTTAAAGCTATTCGAGAGTTAGTTATTTTCTGCTTTCATGTCACGCGGTCATGGCAGAAAGTTGCATGCTTAATAAAGTACATGCTTGTTTGTTAATAGACTTTTTCATTTGCAAGTCCTGTCATTCACCTGGGGGGACATGTCTGTAATTGTAACTTAGGCCTTTGCACACTTTTGCTTCCTCTAGGTTCTCCACCTAGTTCTAATATTATGTCTCTCCCCTTTACAAAAAAACATGTATAATAAAAATAAAATAAAATAAAAAATTCAAAAAAATATTACAAAAAAAACTTATAAAATTAAAAGGGGGGTTTCAAATGGTAGATCAGAGCGTGGTTATGATTCTATGGATGTAGTAGATATTATTTCTGCTTGATTTTTTCTGAACTTTGGAAGTTTTAGAATCTGGGGACTTGTATTTATTTTCTTAAATGAAACTTGGTGTGGCTACAGGCATGTCAGCTGGTGTTGGGACTTGCAAATTGTTTCAAATTATTAGTTTTGATCGGAGTCCAAGTGTTGAAAGAAAAGTTAATTGTAATGTAACGGTTTAATAAAATGAATAATCTGAATAATAACATATTTTATAAAAATGAATAAGGGGTTGATTAAGTTTAAAATGATTTAATATGTGTTAGTGTTTAAGTAATTATTTTGTGATGTTGAGTGTAAGGTAGATTTTGGAAGGGGGTTATAAGCATGTGATTAACTGGTTTTCAAAATGAATGTGAGCTGATGGATTTTACTTGGGCATACTCTGGAGCTTAGACAGATTTTGAACATGATGGGAGCCGTCGGTACTTGTTGATTTTGATTGGGACTTGTTATATGGAATAGACAACGTGTTTTATAGCACCCCCGTTAAGTAGTATTTGTTTATTGAGGGCGTTGCTTTGCGGTATCGTGGATTTTGAATGCGGTTATGGTCCGACCAGATGTCGTGGAGTTGATAGTTATATATTTTCGGATTATGTTGAATGTTATGTATACTTTGTGGATTATGTATAGTGAGTCAGTTTGTTGTTTTGTGTCGTGTTCTGTTCTGGGCATTTTGAGTGGCTGTTTCTCTGCCATTCTTATACACCCATCTCGTCGCATCGCTAGAGCACTCTGGGGCCGCTCAAAGGAAGTATAGTACTTGAGTTTTTTTCGGATTCTTTGTCATTATGTTTTGTAGGTTAAGTTTGTGTTAGGTGTTTTATTGGGATTTACGTTTTGTTGTGTTGTGTTTGAGAATTGTGCAATTCTGGCGACGGTATGTTACCAGAGATTGCCCCACCCCATTTCAGGCGTTCTCCAGAAACTTTCGGTGTTGGATGGAGTAGATGAGGACAGGTTGTTGGTCTTCTTGGACCTGGTCCTGCAGTTGGCAGATTTCCCGGGAGTGTCCGATGAGGAGGTCTTGTCCCTTATATACCCGTATTTCCGGGGTTCATTGGCCGGTCTGGTCACCAGCACTCTGCGTCGGAGCTGCAGTGTTGACACCTTCCATGGGGAAGTGTTGGATTTCTTCATACCCCATCGACGACGTTCCCAGCTTAAGTTAGATTTATTCTATCGCCTACAGGCCAACGGAGAGGCATTGGGGAACTTCGTGCATGATGTAAGGAAAGCTGCCCTTATATTAAGGTTGGGGTTGCCCGAGACGGAAGTATACAAGTAATACGAGAAGGACTGAATCCCGAAGAGAGATCCCGGCTGGTTTTCGCAGATCCTCCACGTTCTTTTGCGGACCTGGACCGGTGGTGTGCACATGCCAGGAGAGTCCAGGAGAATGATGAGTCCCGGGAAAGAGCTGCTAAAGATGTCCAATACTCCAGTGGTTCATTAGGAAGAGCTAAAAAGGACAAACATGTCGGTTGGAGGAGAACACAAGAGACTGTCAGAAAAACTGAATATTCCGGAAGTAATGGAGGCTACAATGGGTGGCAAGTGTGAAGACAGTAACAACAGTTACAGGAGAGAAAGGAAAGAAGTATGAATTTAACAGGGAAAGAAGAAACTATGTTAGGGAACAAACATCGGCAAGTAGGGAGCCTGTAGTTAGGCGTTATTCTTATTTGGAGAAAAGTGAGAGTTTAAAGGTTCCAGAGGAGTTACAGGTGCCTAATAGAGTAGTGGATGAAGAAGGTGAAGCAGAAGAAGAAAAGCGGAATAACTTCTGTGGATCAATACAAGAGCATAAGAACTCGTCAGTTAATACGGAATTAGAGGACTCAGAGAGGACGTCATGGTTGAATCCAGATGCCGCAGAATTTGTTCCGGTATTGTTCGTGAGGGATCCAGATCCTGTGACATCACCATCGTCTACGCAGGGATATGAGAAGTCACTTGATGGTGTAGCTTTACCATCGCCAGTAGAAATTAATTTAGTCATTGCACATGAACCTGGACAGCTGGATTCCAGGGTGGAAAATGTTGAGGATGTTGTAGTTGCTGAGAGTGGTGAAGGAGAGGAATCGACAGAAGAGACAGAAGAGCGGTCTGCGGATGCTGCACAGGGAAGTATAGTTGTAGGTGTTAGGGAGACTCAAGAGTCTAAGTTTGCAGACGGACAAGGGGATGTCCAGGCTGCAAGTGTTTCTGAGGTTGCGGATGGACAAGGGGATGTCCATGCCGCAAGTATGGTAGAAGTAGATGAGGTAGAAGTTGAGGAGAAATTTGGTTACAGCGTTGTGGAGTGTGTGAGTGAGAATGATGTAGTGTGTGAAGATGTGCAGACGCCTTCTGTAAGTAGAGTTGAGGATTCCGAAGAGCAGAAAGAAGTTTCAGGTGGACCAGGTGAGGAACTAGAGGAGAACGAAGATGTGCAGTGTTCGGATGGTGGTATTGGACGTGATGGCGATGATGTTAATGATGAACGTGTTGAGGAAAATGAGATTGGAGAAGAGGTTGGTGAAGCGGCTGGTGACGAGTGTGATGAAGAGATTGGTGAGGAGCTGGGTGAAGATGCGGTTGAAGATGGATCAGATGAGCAACTGGAAGATGGTGAGGAGGTGCAGTGTCATGAGGTTGATTTGGATTATGGTGACGAAGAAGGGGAAATTGTAGAAGAAAAGAAAGAAGTAGAAAAGGAAGAAAGAAAAGCAGAGGAGTTAGATGATGAGGATAATCCAAAGCGGAGTGAAAGTAGCGAGGTA
The DNA here is from genome assembly GCA_034769895.1 of Magicicada septendecula. Lineage (NCBI taxonomy): Eukaryota > Metazoa > Arthropoda > Insecta > Hemiptera > Cicadidae > Magicicada > Magicicada septendecula. The sequence goes on from CM068369.1 coordinate 383,221,953, forward strand.
AGTTGCCTTGATTCTGATTCAGAAGAAACCAGTCAGTACAGCTCAACGCGAGATAATCTCTCAGAGAGTGGTGTCCAAAAGGAACGAGTACCTAAAGGTCGCCACAGAAAGGTGAGAATAAGCGGTTAACGGATAGCGGGTAGATGTTCCCCACAGTCCCAGTGGTGTTCATCTATTTCAGGGTTGCGCCCCTGCCCACGCGAGCCTCGGTTTCCTCCATTCATCCTTATTTCCGGAGCCATGTCCTTACCCTTACTCCTAGCTATTGAACCTTTAATGATCCTTGCCCCATTTCATCTTCCCGATTTTCCTACCCCTCCCCTTAAAAAAAAAAAATCTATCAATAAGGAGTTAGAGAACCTTGTCGAGAGTGCACCTTAGATTGTGGTCCTGGAGGTTGTCAGTTTCCCCTGTTTTTAAAGTTCAGATGGAGAAGTTATGTGCTGTTGTTTCATTGTTAATAGTGGTTGATTTTGATTTTTGAGTATTGTAGAGTCGGTCCATGCCGCATTCCCCGGTTGATCTCCCTGGTGTGTTATTTTTGGGTTGAGAGTTGTGTAGACTGTAGAGAAGTATCCCTCACCCCATCCCCAGTTGATGTTCTTGGTGTGTTATTTCTGGATTGAGAGTGGTTTGCTAGACGAGACGGTGAGAAGTAACCCCTCCCCCTGTTAGTTACGCTGCATTTGAAAAGGTAAGAGAAGGGATTGATTTTGCGTGCCCTCTGCGCGGTCTTGTCTGCCTTGTGAATCGGGTCCGCCCACCCTAGTGTGGGGAGGTGGGCCAGTCATGTGTCAAGGATTGATGATGCTTTGTTTGCTGAACATGGCTGGTCGGTCCACGAGGTGGACGGTTCTCGAAGGGTACTCGCATATCAAGGTTAGTAGCACCTTGTTGGCCTTCAGGCGTGAATATGTGAGTACCAAGGAGAGTTAGGTGGTGGTCACTGGAGAGGGTGACGTGTTTGGGGCGGTCCTGAGAGTTTGGCATAGCGGAGAGGACTTGCGTGGGGGATGGTCGCAGTGTGTTAGAGATTTTCAGTCCTGGGAAGGGGGGAATAGTGTCTATGGTCCTGGATGGAAAAGTTTTGTTCCGTGATAGAAGTCTGGGGTTCCTGGATCTCTGTTGTTGGGTTTAGGAGGCCTTGGTGGTCAGTTCTCAGTGCTGGTTCCGGCGATTCTTCTCTTTCTCCTGTTCTGTTCTGTTCCTTATATCTGCATGCGGACCAGGGCCCGGCGAGCATGCAGGACGCACACTTACATCTTCTCTTTCAGACACACATTGACAGACTTACACCCCTTCCTTCTGCCTCTTTCGTTTTCCTGAGTAACTGAACCCACCAAGTGCGAATTAGAATCTGGGATTTTCCAGGATTCCCAAAGCCGTCGAGCTTGAGTACTGGTTTGATTTGGGTCAACCATGTTGCCCTTTTGGGGTGAGGGTGTGCCGTACTGGGTTCGGCATGTAGGCGATGTGTTTTGAAACGAGCGGGCTTTGACGTCATGTTTGTTGTGTAGCGATGATATCCAGTTGGCGCTCTCAGCTGTGATTGTATATTCCTGCATCGGAGAGGTTTCGTGGTTAGACATTCACATCGAATCTTTCTCATTTCTATTTGAACCCTCAACCAGGTCATCTGCTCTCGGCTGACGGCACTCATCGGTTCAAGACTTCGTTGCTCTTTTCTATGAGTAGCTGAATAAAGTTCTGCTCCAGGTATGTACAAGTTAACGGGTTCTAAAAAATATTTTAACCCCAAAATATATTTTGTCTGGGTTTCAGCTTTAATTATAAACTATAACTTGTGTGTGTGCGTGTATATCAGTTTTCAATTGGGGCGTTTATGCAAATTAAAGATTAACTCAATATGGATGTGAATGTTGCTGGTTAACTTGAATTCAGTAAGGAAAATGATAATGCACATCTTGCACTCAGCTTTTTTTGTGTCATTAATAATTATGTGAATAACGTCCGCAATGAAATACTTAAAACATAATTGGTGATTAAATGAAATAAGGCACAGCTGGTGGTGCAATCCAGATTAATACGAATAAGCGGTGAAGTGTTTGTGGTGGCTGTTGAAGCATTAGAATGTGTGTTAGCAATTTAATAATGATGGCGTATGTGGCGAGATCACGTTCCTTATGACACCCTATACAACTCATTGCATGTCACAGGTGCTCGAACAAGGGCGAGATGGGTGTCGGGTGTAGACGACCAACTGTCCATCCTCCTGGCAGAGACGACCCTAAGCCATGATATGCCGTCAGTCGAGATCCACGCTTTCAGACACACTTATGACGCTACTTTGCCCCAGGACTTCTTAGTGCAACCGAGACACTACTGATCAGCCAAGGTTTGCTTAAGTGCACCGGACGATCTAGGTGGGACCATTCTATTTATTTAATACTATCTCAACTACACTGTGAATTCACGGAAGCTCCCAGAAGCACACTCATGAGGCTTTTTTAACCGCTAAAAGTTTGCACAAAGTCTCGTGTTCAGTTCTGTGACTACATGTGTGAGCCTTACATAATTAAGTCTAATGAAATCTATTATATCTTCTTATAATGTGTAAGAAAATTACACACACACACATAGCCACAGGCTCTGCTCTAAGTTCTACCTTTTATCCAATTAAAGCTATTCGAGAGTTAGTTATTTTCTGCTTTCATGTCATGCGGTCATGGCATAATTCCGGTCACAAAGGGGGCTGTCTGATGTCTTTAAGTGTTGAAACTATTTTCATGATCACATACGCATAGTGCTTATTATTATTAATGGAGTGGTTGATTATTATTTTGAGTCTCTGGTTTGGTTGGGGGCACTTAAATTTTCCGGTGCTAATTACTTTGACATGTTAATTTAAACTGTTAAAATAACTGAGAGTTACCTAATTGCCTTGTTAAATATATATATTTGTGTATTTATTTATTCTTGTTGAAAAGGGTTATTGTGAGGGGTTTTGTACAGAAATGAGGGGTGTGTGTTATATATGTTGTGTGTGCTTGTGTGTAATCTTCATTTTTTATTGGGGAATATGTTATAAATTATTATAAATTATAATATCATAAATGTGCTTACCAAGTTACTAAAAGGCTAGCCTATTTAAATTCTTTTCTATACAACACTCGAGGATTAGTAATTTTCAATTTAACTTGTGAATAATATTCTTGCAACAATTAACTTGAACATAACATAGCAGGATCTATGCAATTTAAACTTAAATTCACTCACATCTTATGCCGTAAAGAATATTGATATATGTATATATAATCCTGCAGTTAATTTTACTCATTGTTGAATTTATAACTTGTCATGTGATGTGAGAGTTGCATGCTTAATAAAGTACATGCTTGTTTGTTAATAGACTTTTTCATTTACAAGTCCTGTCATTCACCTGGGGGGACATGTCTGTAATTGTAACTTAGGCCTTTGCACACTTTTGCTTCCTCTAGGTTCTCCACCTAGTTCTAATATTATGTCTCTCCCCTTTACAAAAAAAAAACATATATAATAAAAATAAAATAAAATAAAATTTCAAAAAAATATTACAAAACAAAACTTTTAAAATTAAAAGGGGGGTTTCAGAAGAAAGGGAGCTGTGCCGGTGAAAGCCAAAACATGCTTGTCAGCTGAACAGGTACTTGCAACCATTTTTTTTTTGGACTCCATAGGTGTTGTGTTGATAGATTTCCTTTTTGAACGAAGAACAGTTAATGCTGCCTATTACTGTACGCTTCTGGAAGATGGAAAAGATGCCAATTGGAACGAATGACATTGGCAGTGTTATACTATTTTATTACTGACCAATAAATCTTACTATGTAATATAAATAATTTTATTCAACTTTTGTTCCGGGCGCCATCTCGTGATATGATACAAGAATATTTACTTACTTTAAGGCCAGAATTCGTTTAAGCGAACCAGAAGATAGCGGAATGTGCTATTTGAAATAATAACTCATGCTTGAAATGTTTACCAAATGACATTACCTTTTAATAACATCTTACTACAAACATGTGACTCTACCGTGCGACATAAGCACGCAGCTATATACCCTTAGGTGTTACGTCATGAGACGCCGTTACATTATTTAAGTCAAAAATCCCCTTAAAACATTTCAATAGGCCCTCCAAAATAGCATTCAATTATATTTTTTATGTTTTAATAACATATTACTACAAAAACGTGCGACTCTACCGTGCGAAAACAAGCACGCTATTTTATGCCTTTTGGCGTTGCGTCATGAGACGCAGTTCTACTGTATAAGTTTAAAAATTTCCCTTAAACATTTCATAAACCCTCCAAAATAACATATTCAATTATATTTTTTATGATATCATAATTATAAATAATTTCACAACCCAGCACTTGTTATTTTGTTATACATTCTCTCATTCACTCACGCTCGCATTCTTAGTACAATTTCTTTTTTAATTTTCCCCAAATTGAGCTCATTTTATTATTAGTGAATGAAATATTGAAATATCAAAATATTAAAAGTTTTGTATCGACCACGTTTTGTCACTTAGCTGTAATTTAGTCCTCCGGACGTTTCGTCGCTAAACTCGCACTCTAGGTGTTAAAACTTTTACGAAACTTTATGTTTACATTTTACGTTTCACTGTTATTTATTTTATATAAATACTTCACTGTTTTACATTGTACTAACGGACGTCCGAGACTTGGTTTTAGAAAATTTTTATACATGGCCGGCCGGCGATGCTGATATAATTTGACTGAGGCCGAATTACAATGCGGCAATACTGAGGTGGGGAGGAACTGCGTCACCAATTTCTTTGTGTAGAGATCCACGTCTTAGCGCAGAAATTGCATAGCAGCATACCTTGGCTGATGTAATCATGTGCGCAGCTTGTGACACATTTGTATGACGACTGTTTTGCTGTTCTGGACGTATACGCTCGACCTTGACGCCAATCCTTGTTTACTCCATATTGCGCAGTTGCAACCTCTCAATACAACTTTACCAATTTTTCTTTTTTTTATATGGGACTTTAAAATAAAATACACACTTTATATCGATTATTCCCCAAAATATAATAAGGCCAGAATTGTACTGTTACAAAACCCCCTCAATGAAAGATTTTATGCCGAAGCATAAAAACTCTCATTGACACACTCATACTTCCTAAAGGGATCAGCTAGGATATGTCGCCACAACCCCCTTACTGTTTATCAAAAAAATATAATTACTCACCCGTGGTCCGATGATAGTGACAGTACCTGCATGACCTTACTGGACTTCTCCTACGAGATCCCAACACCATAAGGCCAATCAGGCGCTTTACGCTCCTGATCTGACGTGCAAGCCAGCTCAGGACCGCCGTCACAATATCACCAAACACTGAAACAATAAATCAAAAATATCAAAATAGTGGCTTGGTATAATACCATATCCCTTACTGATCTGTTTCCCCTTAGCTACGTGCTGGTTTGTGTTAAGGAGCACTGGGTTTACTTTAACTCCACAAGAATTATACAGAAGTTCCATTCTCTTAATTCACTACTCTTAATATTATAAAATTTTTTCGATTCCAATCGATAATAATTAATCATTTCCCATTAACAAGAAGAAACACAAATCTTTATACTAGTGCAATAATACTTTCTAAATATCCAAACACATAATCTAAATTTACTCAAATAAAATCATCTATTTCTCCCTCTTTCTACAATTCTGAAACATTTTCTTATTATCATTATTTTTATTATTATTAACAGGAAGTAATCCGGTGCTGTTAACAATATTTACCCCTCTTTCTCCTCCACACACACTATTTCTCCCCCTGAACTGTTGCGTTCAGTTGCCTCCACAAGGACTGAGGCAGAAGGAGTGAGCACTTTTTTCTTTTCTCTCTCTCCCATCCTTGCTTCAGCTTTACAAAAACTTCAGGGTAAGTACCCCTACTTTTACTCTTATAATATGCCCCTAAGGTCTACCACCCCTACTGAGGTGAAGTAGCCTATGCTCAGAAATAATCTTAGATTCCCCTTTTAAAAACCCCATTAAATTTCTAAATTTAACCAATTTCAAAGGCAACCAACTATGGTCAGGTTTGACAATTGCTGCCCACAGCTGGTTGTCGTCCAAAACCACGATCTGGGATGGTAAAACCGAGATCGCCCGAAATGTAGGGAATCGCAATAGTTTGACACTCAGTGTCATATATAGTTACATTTGTAACTGCCCCCCCCCCAAAAATACATTTATACATACATATAAATTCCTACACTAATACATAATAAACATAATACATAATGATACACTCATAATTAACATTGCAATTATTACATTAAAATAAACAATTCACATTTAACTTTGATCAAAATTTACGCACCCTACATCTTTAAATTTGCGTATAAAATTATAAACATCGCATTTTAATTAATTAATTAATTAATACTCTTAATTATTAACTTTTATTAATTAGCCATCAATTATTTATCATTTACTACCATTTAATTCTTCACAAAAATTCAAATTTATTATTAATATTCATATTACATTATTATTATTATTTCATTTCTTATTACCTTTCTACTATGAATTTTCTACTTAACCTTTCACATTTTTATCATTGATTAGTCTGGGTGACTCCTGTATTCACTATAATTTGACTTATTGAAATGGCATTAATATTTATAATCTTACTCACCTTTTTTCTACTAACAACCAGATTTACATATTATGACACCAATCTCTCAAGTATAACTCCCTTCACTAATTCCATTTAAATCCTCTGGCACCGCTCATCTTTGTACTCGGGTGTGTGTTCCCAACCTGGCCATATACATACACCATTTGCCCTCCAAAATATCAGCAAACACTCCCTTAAACTACTCTATCACTTGCCACAACGCCGCACGCTGGTCTCTCGCCACGCCGCACGCTGATCACTCCTTACACCACTACCCTGACTACAAAATATCACCATCAACAATTATATGTTTAACCTTTACTTTACTCACCTCTACAAATAATCACCAACTACTGTGTCCCTAAAATATCTAATACTCTCTTTGTATTATTTTCTTTAAAACTCTATCTAACTCCCATTTACTTTGATTGACTAACTCACCTGCCTTTATTTATTAATACACCCAGGCTCTATCCCTTTTTAAACACTTGCTGTGATCATATTGACAATCGCTTTATAAAATATATCTCTCACCTACTCATAACAGTACACCTCAATATTCAAATATATATTTATACTTACTCATTTATTATTCATTAAAACAAATTTCTTCATTACAAATTAATAACTTAACTTCATTATCAAACTTTATTTTGTACAACATTAATTAAGTAATTAAACTTCAATTATTTAATTCAATTATTTAAAATTTCATCATTGATCACTTGTTTAGTCAAAAATGTTGATTGTTATTATTAAATTAATTAAACTATAACTTTTTGTTACATACATAGTTTACATAACATTACCTGTAATACACAACATCAAGAATACACAAATACATTGACATTAACACATATAAAACAATGAAAAATATACAATCCAAACTCATTATTTTGTCATTAATCAAAATCAGTCCATATGCAGTCCATTTCAAAATCACTGTTCACATATATTAAATGTTCATTACACAATAAAACAATCTATCCTCCATCGTTGAATAACATTCTAATCTTAGGTCTATTTATCTTATTGTTTAGTAAATAAATTGTATTGTTATAATCATTATAATAATTGTCAAACTTTTATATTCATTCACAATCTTAATCGGTTTATTATATACCAAGCCACGATCGGGTACAGTTCTGTCTACCTCAGTATCATATGTTATAATCTGGTTAGTCATATAGTCATCATAGTTATCATCATAATTTTCTACCACTACACCTGTAACTTCCCAAGGTAAGTAAATGTTATCATTATTCTCACCATCTACTGTTATTACTATCTCAATTTTACCACAAGGTAAGTATTCATTATAATCATCCACCATCTATACGCCTAACCTTTCTACAAGTTCTCTATATTTTCTATTTACTTTAAAAATCTCTATTACTCTCTTATTCTCTCTCTCAATATATTTCTCACCATAACACCAAGTTACATTCTCTCTCTCCAAATATGCAGGGGTCCCTAACTCATAATTACTGCACCAACTATGAGGTACACAAAAACACCAAGGAACTCTATTTGTAGACCTTTCATCTCCCAAATATAAATTTAAGGAACTCTCGTCCTTATTAAAAATACGTGAAGACTTGACTTCACCCCCTAACACAACATCAAAGGAAAATTCTAACCCCTGCACCCCTTTTACAAATGTACTTTCTCTCAGCTCTCTCTCTTTCTCAACACACACAAACACCTCATTATCATTTTCTAATATCATATCATTCTTACTACCTGTAAACTCATTATGCAAATTATCACTGTTACTCACCTTCTGATTCTCTATTTGGATTAACTTCTCATTCAACTTTTTAATTACTTTGTCACATTGCTTATTAAGATTATTGTTGCGTTTTTTAATTTCGTTTTTATTTCGTCTAACTTCAAATTGGAATCTCTTTTTTGTTCATCCAGCTTTATATCAAAATTATCAAATTTCGTTAATAATAACTGCATCAAAGCAGCAGTTGTTTCGTCTGTTTTGTTTTCATGAAGTGAGATGGAGGTTACTGTTACTGTCTCTGTCGCTACAGATGCAGTCGTATTCGACTCTTCAATCTGACTAATTGGGGTTAATTGAACATCCATCTCACTCGTAACTGTTTCGTCAGCTATGCTGACTTTTGCATTATTATCTTCATCAGTATTCATTTTGCTTATTTATAATACACGCATGCATATAATCTTATAACATAACCTCGTAGAAGATAGGTTATGTTAAAATTATATCTATTATTTCAGATAACTGTCCGCTACTTCCCGTAGGCTTACCCACATAAAATAAAATTTTAAGTAGTGTCCCTGGCCGGAAAGCGCCAATGTTATACTATTTTATTACTGACCAATAAATCTTACTATGTAATATAAATAATTTTATTCAACTTTTGTTCCGGGCGCCATCTCGTGATATGATACAAGAATATTTACTTACTTTAAGGCCAGAATTCGTTTAAGCGAACCAGAAGATAGCGGAATGTGCTATTTGAAATAATAACTCTTGTTTGAAATGTTTACCAAATGAATTACCTTTTAATAACATCTTACTACAAACATGTGACTCTACCGTGCGACATAAGCACGCAGCTATATACCCTTAGGTGTTACGTCATGAGACGCCGTTACATTATTTAAGTCAAAAATCCCCTTAAAACATTTCAATAGGCCCTCCAAAATAGCATTCAATTATATTTTTTATGTTTTAATAAATATTACTACAAAAACGTGCGACTCTACCGTGCGAAAACAAGCACACTATTATATGCCTTTTGGCGTTGCGTCATGAGACGCAGTTCTACTGTATAAGTTTAAAAATTTCCCTTAAACATTTCATAAACCTCCAAAATAACATATTCAATTATATTTTTTATGATATCATAATTATAAATAATTTCACAACCCAGCACTTGTTATTTTGTTATACATTCTCTCATTCACTCACGCTCGCATTCTTAGTACAATTTCTTTTTTAATTTTCCCCAAATTGAGCTCATTTTATTATTAGTGAATGAAATATTGAAATATCAAAATATTAAAAGTTTTGTATCGACCACGTTTTGTCACTTAGCTGTAATTTAGTCCTCCGGACGTTTCGTCGCTAAACTCGCACTCTAGGTGTTAAAACTTTTACGAAACTTTATGTTTACATTTTACGTTTCACTGTTATTTATTTTACATAAATACTTCACTGTTTTACATTGTACTAACGGACGTCCGAGACTTGGTTTTAGAAAATTTTTATACATGGCCGGCCGGCGATGCTGATATAATTTGACTGAGGCCGAATTACAATGCGGCAATACTGAGGTGGGGAGGAACTGCGTCACCAATTTCTTTGTGTAGAGATCCACGTCTTAGCGCAGAAATTGCATAGCAGCATACCTTGGCTGATGTAATCATGTGCGCAGCTTGTGACACATTTGTATGACGACTGTTTTGCTGTTCTGGACGTATACGCTCGACCTTGACGCCAATCCTTGTTTACTCCATATTGCGCAGTTGCAACCTCTCAATACAACTTTACCAATTTTTCTTTTTTTTATATGGGACTTTAAATAAAATACACACTTTATATCGATTATTCCCCAAAATATAATAGGGCCAGAATTGTACTCTTACAGCAGTGAATGTGTGACATCGTTCTCCTTCACAACAACCCAAGCCCCTACACTGCTACACTAACATATGAGAAGCTACAAAAATTTTATTGGACAGTCCTAGAACACCTCCTTACAGTCCAGATTTATCACCTTGTGACTACCATTTGTTAGGACCACTTAAAGAAATATCTCTACTAGTAATTTTATACAAACCACTATGTTGTCTTTAGTATTGACAAGCGCTTTCGGCAGTCAAGCCATCTTCAGGTCATTTTCGTTGGTAAATGACCTGAAGATGGCTTGACTGCCGAAAGCGCTCTTCAATACCAAAGACAACATAGTGGTTTGTATAAAATTACTAGTAGAAATATTTGAGACCACTAACACTCCAATATAACAATAAATAAATATCGAACAGTGATTTGACAATGATACATGAGTAGAGGTGTTAATGAACAAATGGTTGCAAACATACACCTCTTCTTTCTTCAAGGCAGGAATCAAAAAGTTGCCAAAATTAATTAGAAAAAAAATGTGTTTCCAAATCAGGAGATTTTGTAGAAAACTGATATAATCATTTTGTATTTTTTATTGAATCAATAAAATGTTAAAGAAAAATTCCAATTTATATATCATCCTCCCTCGTAACAGTGTAACAGGGATTCAAGTGTATTTCGTAGATTAAAAAGTGCTTTTGATATAGTCTGAAAATAAAGTTATTAATGCAAATTAAAAATTTAAGGATTTCAGGAAACATATTCAACTGGATAAAAGACTTCATAATTGAGAGATCACTGGGAACAAAATGGTACAGCAATATTCAGGATGGAAACAGTCTCATGAAGGTATCCCACAGGGAACAATAATTAGTACAATCCTGTTAATATATACATAAACAATCACAGCACACTGTAACGTTTTATTTATATTAATAAATAATTAAAAACATCAAACCACACAAAAACTCAACTTTCCACATTTACTTTTTAATTCTTACCTTCACGTGGTCCAGGATTCGTAATACGAACTCGTGAGCTGTAAGAGTTAAAAAGTAAATGTGGGAAGTTGAGTTTTTGGGTGGTTTGATGTTTTTAATTATTTATTAACATAAATAAAATATTACAAATGGCGCTGCAAACAGGGATGGTTTGTATAAATTTATTTTATACAGACTATGCCTACTTGTGGATATAAGAGAGGTTAATTGAGGTTAATGTATATTACAAATAAGTTACGTGCAAGTAAATGATGAAAGGTTGTGTTATGTTATGTTATGTTATATTTACGTGATTGAATATTACTGAATACACTCAAGATTATGATTTTTTAATGTATATGAAAATTTTATAATTTAAAAAATGGAAAATATGGAAATTGAGGTAAATGTAATTTATGTAACTAGCATTAATGAGTCAGCCATTATGAGCTTTAGGTTCATTCGACTCCGAATGTAGTTCAAAATAGTAAATTAAACGAGTCAGATACTACAGATGACTCAGGAATTCAGTTAACACCAATTTCAACTAATAAAAATAATCAATCTGATAGTAATGATAAGGTAATGGATATGATGCAATTACTGTTGAATAAATTTTATGTACAGAATAATAAATTTGATGAACAAAGTAATAAATTCTAAAGCAAGTTTAATGAATTAAGGGGTGACATAAGTAATATTGACGGAAAATTTGATAAGCATTTGTATGATATGAAACAACAAAATGTTAAGTTTGAAGATAATATTAATAAATGTCTGAATGAGATAGATGAACATTTTAGTACTTGGGAGAAACAAATACGAGACGATGTAAATGGCATCAGAAAAAGAAAGAGAGTAACAGAAATACAGGTAAGTTTAACGGGAATATAGATAACGAAGTAACAGACAGCAATATAAATAATGATGGTGGTACGAATAATAATCAGGTGAAAATTGACGAGGTAAGTAATAGTAATAACTATAAAAGTGATAGTGAGATAGTGTTGAATATGAATAATAAGCAAGATATAGCTGAAAATGGAGTATCAATGTGTGATACATTAAGTAATATTAGTGATGAAGAGATTAGAAATTTATTTGGGTTTAATAATGAAGTATTAGTAAGTGTTGATAAGTTAGAGAAAGAGTGGGGAGAGAGTTTACAGGTAGAGGGGTTGCAGAGGGTAAATTTTTCCCGTGGTGTTGTTGTGGGTGAAGAAAAGGCTTCACGAGTGTATTTGATAGACAAAAGGTCTATAAATAAGTCCCCTGTATATTATGATTTCCCTGGAAAAGCCAGGATGTGTTATAATAATGTTGTGTTGCCCTTTGCATGGATTGAGAGAGAGAAAGTAAGATGGGGTTGTGTAAGTGATTTTGAGAGAGAGAGATATATAGAGTGGTTCAAGTTAAAAAGAGGTTATAGAGAGTTGATAGAGCGAATAAATAGTGAGAGAATTGTTAATAAAGACTTACCTTGGGGAATAATGAATACAGAAATAATAAATGAAAATAGTCTTCTTGATAAAAAGCACTTACCTTGGAGTAGAACCAGTGTACTTGTAGTAGGAGATAATTGTGGTGATGATATAACTTACCTGATTGTAACCAAAGATACTGATGGAGACAGGACTAAAATTACCAATGTAGACGGGTTTTATGAGTTAATAAGGGGGAGTAATCCGGTGAATTATTCTTACGGTATAGGAAATAAACCAAAAATAAAGGGTTATTACATTAATAATAATAATATAATGAATGTAATTAAGAACAAAAATTGTTATGTGAAAATAAGATTAATTTTCGATGATGGTGGTTAAATTGTTATTAATGAACATTTAATTATAAGAGTTAATGGTTTTAAATACTGGACTTAATAATGTAATGATTTGTGGTTAACAAGAACATTTAATGACGTATATTGTAGATAATTTTGTATTTGGTTTACATGTGTTAAAGGTACTTAGAGTAAGGTTATGTTGATATTATGGTAAGGTGTCAGCTGATATGATGTTGATATGTACATTGTGTTTTGTGTGATCAATGTTTACGGTTATGAGGAGTTGATAACAATAATGTTTTAGTTTGAAGTGAATAATTAACAGTATATAATCCTGAAGCTTTATAACGAAAAATTAAAACAATGTAAAATGTTTAAAAGATAGGAATTTGATAGTCAATTTGAAAGTTTGATTTGAAGGTTACAAAAATGATAAATGAATTTTATTATGAAAGTAAATAAATGCAAGATGAAATTAAATGAATTGAAATGGTTATGAATAATGTAATTGAAGTGACTTACAGTGTTTTGATTATGAGGTTATTAAAATTTATGTGAGAGGATTTAATTAATTTAAAATGTTTTAAGTAATGCAATTAAAGGAGTTAATTAAAAGGGATGGTGTAATTAATTTAAAAGATAGAAATATGTGTAATAAAATTGAATAATTTATTTTTGATTTAAAATGGATAATAAATGGTAGATAATAAATAATTAAAGGTTGCTGATTAAAATGTTTAATAAAAAGTCAAAGTTGAAGTGAAAATGCAAGATAAACAATTAAAAGGTTGAAATTAAAAGTTATGTAATGTTAGTAAATTTTATGCAAATTCAGAGTTGAAATGTTTACGTTAATGTAATAATGGTAATGTTTATCTTATTATATGTTATATGTTTGTCTTAATGTAAAATGGATAATGTTCACTGAATGTTTATTATGGTGTATTAGGTTTATCATGTGAAACACAAAGTTTATTTGATTGATATGTAATTAGGTATTGATGTGTAACATGTTTTATATACATATTAAACATGTGATTCCCCACCTTCGGGCGTTCACAGGCTCACCGAACCCTGACGGTGAAATTGGCTCAGCTTTAACCGGCTATGGTCAGGGCACATTACGTTACGCGCTGCCTAAGTCTGGCCATAGCTTGTTATCGTTGTAAAGGTGAATTTAGAAATTAACAGGAGGTGAATCAGGGTAATCACCATAACTATGGAACAGCGGCTATTCATCAAATGGGATGGTAGACCGTATAAGGGCATATAACTAATCTTTAGTAGGATTACTGGTGTCCTCGGATACCAGTAATGCCAAATGTTTTATAACGCCGAAGCAAGAACGGTGTAGGCAGCGTCTACACCCTAAAAACTTCAGTTCCTGTGGAGGCAACTGGGCGCTACATTCCAAGGGGGGGAATAGTGTGTGTGGAAGGAGGTTTTTAAGATAAAATTGATGATTATTGTAATGGTGCGATAATAATGAAGTATCGGAGGAGGTTGTTTTGATTATCCATGTATCTGTTGTATCGAATAACTCTGTATTTTTTATTAATTATATTCTATATTAGTTAACGGTAGCAGTAGTCAATTGCATTAACAATGGTAAATTGAGATGTTGAAATGAAAAAGTAAGATGATATAGTTGTGTACTTGAATTCAAACTTGAATGGGTAAATCATTTTAAATTTGAAATTATAATGGTCAAGAGTATGGTGATATATGTGGTATAAACAAAATGTCTTATGTTGGATTAAGAATGTATCTTAAACAATGTATTTGTGTATTAGAAGTTAGAGTAGGAAACCAGTACTTTGCTAAAGACAAACCAGTACGACTAAGAGGAAACCAAATCAGTTGGGGATATGGTATTGTGAAAGGCCAGTTATTGATATTTTTTATTGAATGTTACAGAGTTTGGTGATACTGTGGTGACAGGCCTGTCTGACTTTATGGTGTTGGGATCTTGTCAAGGGAAGTCCAATAAGGTCATGCAGGTGCAGCAGCAGTCACTGGACTAGGGTGTAAGTTACCCATGATTTTAGTAAGGATTTATGGGGGGTCAGTGGCGCCATATCCTAACCAGTCCTCTTAGGTTTTTAGGCAATTAGAGTTTTTCTGTTTCTATAGAAAACCTCTCATTGCGGGGGGGGGTTTGTAACGGGGCAAATTAAGCTAACGTTTTATTTTTTTATTTTTCATAATAATGGTAATAATCTGTAGTCACCCGCTGAGCAACAGTCTTGATCACGAAAGCTTGACTTTTTTGAACACCTTGTAGTCAGTGCGGTAACAAGCCGTACGAGACACAAAAGCTGTTAGCGTCTGGGAATGTGTAAGAGCACGCGTGTGTGCCGCTTTTTGCAACATGTGCTCAGAGGACACAAAAGGGCATGGGAAAGTATGTAATCTCCGACCCAAAATTCATAGCGGAGGTGAGGGGAATTATTCCCGCTCGATACTTTTAAACCAATCACAGTACGAGCTGATGGCAACGCCTAACGCCTGGCGGGTAGGCAACCACACGCATGAAGTTCACGCAGTCGTCGCCGAGCAATTCGCTACAACTAATCACATAGTACAGTCGTAAACGTAACACAGCCTCGGAATTTTGGTAGACCGAAGTGAATTAAGTAGTCAAGGTCTACCGAAATATGTAACAGTGTCAGTGAAATCTATATAATACGTAAACAAGCAGAATTAGAACAGTGTTTAGTGATGAAAGTGAGAGCTAAGTACAGATATGGCGGGACTAGACGGATAACACGTGGAGGTACAATGTAAAGTAACTATTGCAACTTTAAACGAAGCAAAATATAATTATCGATGAGCTCAAATATGAGGGGGTAAAGAAATGTAAAAAAGAAAGGGTGAGAGAGTGTGTGTATGTAAAAATAAAAGGGGAAAATAAAACAAAAGTACTGGATTATAAGTAGGGGTTATTATAATAAAACACTATGTAATCGATGTCAGTAGAAAGAAATATAAAAGTAAAAGAAAGAAAGAAGTGATTAAATTTGAATAAAATAAATAAGATTTGTTTTAGTAGTATAACGATGTGTTAGACTTAGTCATTCGCCTGTTATCATTTCCTAATATTCTGTGCTGAAAATTCGTCTAACGTTCCGGGGAATTTTCTGAATTGTGGGAAGTCAGATAGCGAAATTGTCCAGTGTTTTTTAATTAAGGTAAAGTATAAAGTTTTCCATATCTGTCCTTCAAAGATATAGGTGGCGGCCCTGAACTTCTGATGGTGTATGAAAAGGTAAGTCAGCGAGAAAAGATCGCAAGGTAAGATTCTGGCAGAGTATATTTTTTAAATTTATAAATGTTTGTTTCTTCACAACACAAAGACATAAATATATGTATGTTTGTAGATGATGAAACAGTAGGCAACAGAAACGAAACCCCACAAAGCTGGAAAATGCCGCATACCCAGCAGCAGGACAGTTAAGAAAGTGGGCTGAAAATAATAATATGACAACAAATAAGCCTATCTATTAATAAAACAGTGTACAAGGTCTTTTCACTTGAAGTAAAAACTGAAACTCCCAGTACATCTATAAAAGGAAACCAAATTAATAAGAATAACAGCACCACATATCTTGGAATTAGCCTCAATACCAAGCTGACACTAAATGAAAATATATAAAAACCTAACATCAAAACAACAAAGAAGTCCAACACATTAAAAAGATTGGCAGAGTCATGGAGAAGGGGCAGGGAAATATTAAATAAAAGTTCTGCAACAAACCAATACTTAAATATGGTAGAGAAATAATATTAACTACGAGCAAAAAATATATCTGCCTCAGAATCTTGTCAGAACAAAATACTTCATACTGTAATGGGTTCCATAAAAAACAAATAGATGAAATTAGATGCATACAAAATTGCTAACAGCTCACAATAAAACAGTCATCCTGCAATAGATACCATCTCACACTGGTTTACATGAAAATGAACAAGCTGACCTCTTGGCTAAAAAAAGCAGCACCATAGTACAGAAAGCAGCATATAAGATGACAATAAATGATGTCAAATACTGTAAAAGAAACACATGCAAAAGACTTGTATATACTGTAGCATCACCAAATTATACAGTACTACAAGCTACAATCAATAGATAAAACTATGCAGGGAACTGAATCTGGTCAATATCCAAAAATAACGTGAAAAGGGAGGTACGGCAAGTAAACATAGGTGATATCAAGTGAATAATAAAAAACAGTTAATTTTATAAAGTAAAAAGGGTTTAAACTAACTCAACCACAATAAATAAAGAATAGAAGATCTACAGAATAAATAGAGTAAAATATAGAATTCCAAATTGGAAGAAACATAAGTAATAAAGTAACAGACAAGACATACTAAAAGACATGACTATAACAATAACATAGACTTAAAATAAAAAGTTACCCAACAGATTAGGAGAGTGAAAGAATAACAATATGATAAGGAGATATGTAATAATGTATAATATAAGATTATAAGATTGTATTGTACCCTCAGACTATACCATTTATGTAACAAAACTAACAGCCAAAATGAATGTCAGAATCAGGACTGTGGTGTGATTGAAAATGTACTTAGGACTACAGAAAAAAGTGAGTAATGGTAATCAGAATAAAGAGTAGTAAAGAGCATTATTGATAAATAGTAATAAGTGATCCAAATATATAATAAAAACAAAGTAAATTCAGTGAACTAAATTCAGTCAGTGAAGGTAAATGACAACCTAACCTAACAAACTCTGAGATGATATTTTTTGTAAACACAAAATATGTAGTAAAAATAGTATAAACCTATTATAGGTTATATGTAAATGAAACTAGAAAACAAATAGACCATTCTATGACAAATATTAGGTCACAAGGATGTTGTAATTGTTGTATTATTGTATATTAACATGATGAAATGTGATAGGGTATAAAAGACTAATATTGTACATTAAAAAAACAACAGAAATACCAATAATGAGTTACTGTAAATACTATTAATATAACAAGTGATAAGTGAACTGACTATTGGTTAGTAAACCAAATAAGAACTATCACTGATAATAGACCATTAATAATATCTCTAATGAGCACGACTTGTTGCACCAAGATGCATATTTCATTAGTAAAATAACCAGAAAATAAGGATGTCAAAATAAGACAAGCTATTGTAAAATGTAAAAGGGAATCAAGATGTGTAATTAGGAGTAAGATATGAGGAGTATAAACGGTGTATAATATAGTAATAAGAATAGTTATCAAGCTGCCTACTTGTCCAAGAACTCATGTTATATTAATAATAATATACAAGCAAAAAGGCATGTCTTGAGCAAAAGATGTTAACCAAAAGTTGGTAGAAAAAATTTACAATTGAAATGAATTCCTTATGCTACTTGTGATTACAAATATAATGTTACCATTGTGTGCTATCTTTCAAGGTACAAATTAATAAAATTACCCATTTTTATATACTTCATACCTTCTATCGGGTTCCAAGGTTCTTCACACGAACGGTGAAATACAAGCGAGACTGAGGGTTATGTGTCGTAATAATTACTCTCATTTTCGGTTAACTATCTCAACTTGATTTTATTATTCTTTTATCATTCTTTTTTATGAATCAATTAAAACATGCTTTCTCATTTTACATTCTCTAATCTTTTAAATGAACAAAATTAAATACTGAGGTAGCGACCCCATCTGACTAAAACTACAAACGCATTTAAATACAAAACCACAAGTATCTTTAATTTATATACTTGAATTATTTATTTACCTAATACAAAAAACAACCCAGCTTGCTCACTCTCACACTCATACAGTTTAAATCCCCATTTATTTTATTTAGAGTGCTTTAAATGAAATTATTTATATAGTGAAATTGGTCGTCAGCTACTTAACCCTCGGCGTCTCTCATCGACACGTGCCGCACTGCGTATATGTCCGAATGTTTTGTCAGTTCACCACATTTTTAATTTTTTTTTCTTCACTCCATTTACTTCATTCTGAGATATCGTTTCACTTATTGATGTTGGTTTGTCACTTTCTACAGTTAAAAGATTTCTTAGGGCCCACGAGTCTTAGCGTACGTCTGGTTTTGTAGACTACCGAGAGTGAGAACAAAGACTCCCCACTATTGTTTGTTGCTAAACAGGAAGGCACTGCCTTCATGCTACGAGTTTTTCATCGTCTTATAATAAGTCTGGATTGTCTATGGGCCACATGGGCTAGGGTTGTTAAACGGAGACGATATAGGAGGCTAAGGTGGGCGGAGCCTCTACTTGACTTCCTCCGTCTTCAGAGCACGTGGAAATGAAATCTTTATGCCTCGCCATTTTCCGTAGCGTCGGTTTTGCCTGTTTTGTGTAGAAGCTGCGCCCGGACAAGCGTATGCGTGTATCATACGTGACAAACATTCAGTTTACAAACAAGTATCGCATTCTCCAACTACACTCCGCTCAAAAAGTTATGTCACGGTTCATTGTTTGAATACAACCTTTTTACATGGGACTTACGATGATGATACAGAATAAATTTAATAAAAATTAAAAACCCCCTTTTCTGACACATTACAATACCCCCCCCCAATGAGAGGTTTTCTGCCAAAACAGAAAAACTCTCATTGCTAAACCTAAGAGGATCGGTGAGGATATGGCGCCAACAACCAATTCTTAACACGTCATGGGTAAACTACCCCCCTAGCTAGACGACTATGGCTGCATCTAAACAAGATTACTGGACTTCTCTGTGCGAGATCCCAACACCATAAAATCGGACAGATACTCACCATAGTACCACCCAACCTCAACTCATTCCATCAAAAAAATCAAAGGCTGGCTTTATACCATACCAGATCCTCAACTGATATGTTCCCCCTTACATGCATACTGGGTTGCCTTTGGAAAGTACTGGGTGCGTACACATACTTATTATTACACTGAATATAATATCTATATACTATTTTACTGATCTTAAATTCATAAAATATTTTATTTTTAACTTCAATTCCTTTTCTCAAATTGACGTTATGCTTTCAAATCAAAAATAAATCAAACAAATCAGATTAATTCATTTAAATTCTGTTCAAAAAATTAATCTAAGTCCAATATCAAAGATTCATATTACCATTGATTTCATCATCTCCTTCCATTTACTCTCAAAATTTCAAAATCTCTAAAATGAATTTACAACTTTTCTTAATTAGCTACTAACAATCATAAGAAATGAAATAAATTGAATACCTCATTAAATCATAAATTCCCTTATTATAATATTTGTTTACAACACATGTATCATGAACAATTTAAATCAGTTAATACATTAACATATAATCAGCAATATATCCTGGACATAAAAACACAATCTATACTTCAAGCAAAACCAAAAAAAAATTTTTTTTCTTTTTTTTCATAATTAAATAATAATGTAATAAAATGTAATAATGTTTTATTAAACATGTATTCTGACAACAAGAGAAATTTATAAAATAAAATATAAATTAAACTTACATTGATTGTTACAAGAACATATGAATTGGTTACATTGACCATTGTCCAGTACATACCAGGCATCAGCTGATCTCTCTGGGTCAGGTAAACGACCTTACCCTAGATACACTACGCAAAATCATACAATGTAAAATACCTAACACACGGTTATACTTCTTACACCCTAACACAGAACAACATAATATACCATAGTACACTCATAATTACATTGTTGTTATTACCTTAAAATAAACAATTCACATTTAAGTTTGATCAGAAATTACACACCTTACAATTTAATTTTATTTTCAAATTCTATTAAATTCTTCACTTGTTTCATTTATTATTACCCTTTAACTAAGATTTTCTATTTAACATTTTCATCATTAATTGGTTTGGGTGATCACCAGTCATTCCCAATTATTCACAATAAACTAATTCATTGAAAAGGCATTAAAATATAACCTTACTCCCCTTCTTACCTCTACCCACCATTAACAGATTTGTATAGTATGACACCAACCTCTCAAAAATATTTATCTCCACTAACTTACTACTCTAACTCACCTTGCATCATTCTACCCTTATAACAAAATACCCTCTTTGTACTTAGGATGTGTGTTCCCTCCCTGTGCTCATTACCTTATTGGTTCCTGGTCTCCCCCAGGTAACCCCGCCAACGCACATACGGTTCACCTCCCGCCACAACGCCTTTCGTTGAGGACTCCTTATCACACCACCCCCTCTACAAAATTCCTCCATCATCTAATAACTCTCCCATTACCTCACTCTCATTACTCGGCATATGTTGTAACGTAACGCTTAGAGTGTGTCTCACTGATCCTTAAATAGTACTTTACTTAATGGAAATTTTGTTTTATTTGCCCCACGTTGTTAGCGTCAAATCTGTAACGTAGCAGCTTTCATCAAAGGTTTCTGCCTCTCCAAGAGTGTATTGCAATTACGGGTTTGTAGTTAATTCAGCCCCACTGTTGTAAGCGCCAAATCTGTAACGTCCCGCCTATGAGGTACCAACGCAACGTCCGTCTTTTTTACAGTTTCTACTTGGTCAGAACACCTCTTTGCAGTCGCCACTTATGAATTATAATGACTGAAGTTTAAATAAAGTTGTTGGTAATGTTACTCAAACAAAGCAGAAATCGAGTGTGTGTGATTTGGGTCAAGTAGGGAAGTTGTTTAGCCTTATTTTGAAGAGAGAGCAAGTACTGTTTGTGTACCCTCGGTTTAGACGATTTCTAAATTTTTTCAAATATTCGCCGTGAACTGAATCAGCTGATTTTGACACTAGTCTCCAAATATAGGGTAACCAGACAACACTGTGGCAGAATACGACCCGGTGGATCGTCCTCTTCTTATTTATTCTGAAACCTACTACAACTACCCACTACAAGAAAGGAAACACATTTTTATTATTCAATATCTTTTTCTCAATAATATTTATTGTTTATATTGTTGGTTTTTTCCCTTCCGCCAAAATACAAATATTACAATCGACATTTTCATTAACTAGTACATGATATCGACTTCATTGAGTAACAAGGAATTGTCATAAAAAATATACAGTTTTGAGCGATTTTTTTACAATTTTATCTTTTGTTTAAACATCAATCAACATATAATCCTTTGAGTTATTTTCCCCAGGGTTAAGGGTAAGTTCTTTTTGTTATGACATGGTCAGAAATGGATAATTATACTACGCTTTACAAATATAGAAAAAATATTCAAAAATTTTTCGCTTAGTACGTAGTTCCGGAAATGTCCGTAAGAGAGCAGAGTGCGTTTGTTTTTATTAAAACATGTGGTTACACTTTAATCGTTTCTGTACTACACGACCATTCGGTTTGAGTTTTCTTCGTTAAATATTAAAAGAAATGTTTATATTACCTCTCTTCTTGAAGTTCTTACTTGGGTGAAGCCGTTTCTCAGGTGGTGTTCATATTTGGTTGTAATTTCATAACCGTTTGTCACATACAAACTCGTCAAAACCCAAACTCGGCTAGGCGATGCCTAATCGTCCAAAAAATGTTTTTTTTCACTTTTATTATGGAGTATAGCAAGTTAACTTGAATAATTAAGGTAGTAGTACATAATGTTTATACTGTTGTTTAATTTTGTAACAATTTTGTGCTTTTCAAAGATTTCTAAAGGATATTTTAATAAAATTTTTGTCTCATCATTTTGTCAACCGGACAGGTTTAAATTTCAAATTCGATTAAACAATACTTGTTATTTTCGTTACTCTTAGTAACCCATAATTTTTATATACCTTTTTATTGGTTCTGCTATTTACTTTTTAGTATATAGGCAGTTTGTAATTATTATAAATTAATTTTTTATTTACAGAAAAATAATTCTTTTTAATCTTGGTTTCTTTCCCAATTTGATTTACATAATACTGTTCTGTTTATTTTCTTATAACTTTGTATATAAGTCTTTAATATTATTATTAACTTTAAATGAATTTATATATTATTTATTAATCTCTTATAGTATTCCTACACTGCACTACTTCCTTCTGCCATTTCCCTCATACAGTATTATTTTAATTTTTATTATCATCTGATACTTAAATCTTTTATTTTTTTAAAAACAAAACCCTGGGTTATCTTATACTATAACACAATTATTTTAAAAAATATAAAATTAACCTAGGTATTAAATTTTGTTCTCTACACAATATAAATACTACAATAACTTAACAAAATACATAACTAGTTAGCAGCATCATAGTCTACTATCACAGTTTATAATTTTCACATCTACAGCACAATTCTGTAAGAAGTTCCCTTCACCTTCACTTATTACCTCATTGGGTACACTATAACTCACTTGTCACTGTATATCACTTTAATCGTTTACAATGTTTAGTGATACAATTTAATTTTGAGCTCGTTATAGTTTACCCATTTCTGACCTTTATGGTATTACAAGAGTTATCACTTATTGGGACCGGGTTATGTACCGTTACATAAAGCCCCCCCACTAGAACAAATTTATTTTGGTTTTAGTCGTTTACTAAAATAAATTGTTGATTGTCTCCATTTTCCTAATATTCTTGGTTTTTTCTTCGTAAAAACTTCCTTTATTTCAAACTGGTTGTAAACTGACTGGTAATTCAGACTGGTGGTAATTGTTGTTTTCTTACTCTACTCTCTCTCTCTCTCTCTCTTGGAGGCAAATTCATCAATTATTTATTTCTCTGGGTAGTGGCACTTCCACATTTTATTTGATAAGGACTGGTCACACTAATCATATTAAACTTGTTTTAACACTCATTTCTATTTACTTCTATAAATTAGCTTTATCAATTAAGCTTCGGTCTGCTATCTTCCTTCTATTTTCTTCGTCTATACTTCTGGAATCTAATATCAATCTTTTCAGCTATTTTATAATTTTTATCCCCTAAATATTCAATTTCCCTAACATTTTTTCCTATCTTGTGCGGTGGTACCAGTCGGGTGGCCACTTTTGGGTCCATAACTCCGCTGTCCATCCTTACACCTTCTGAGACCAGGGGAACATCATCCCTGCTCATAAAAATTATTGCCGGAACATTTCTACGGTCAATACATAAAAATAAAAAAATTATAGGTAGTAGTCAATTAGCGACTAGTACTAAACACTTTTGGGATTCTTCATACTGTAGCTGTTTGCATTTATTTATATTTTTCTTCTTCTCCTTGATTCCTTCTTCTTTTCCATTAACTAATAGCATATAACATTATTGATAGGCCTTATGTTAAAATTCTTTTGACTTTACTTCTTGTGACATATTTCTCTGTATCATTTCTTCTTATATAATCTTCAATTCCGAGAAATTCTAATTATTGTATTAATTATCATCCTCCTTCAGTTTCATTGGAGTCATTAAATTATTCTTTATTCTTCTTATCTGAGCACATTACCATCAATTGTTTTTGTTCATTTAATTTTTGTTCTGTTTGTTACCATTAAAAATATTACTTTTTCCTATTATTTCATTTTAAATCAATTCTTTATAACTCTTATTTACTAATCTGTTTTTATTTTTTGTTAAATCAAATAGTTTCAAAATATCTTAAATCGTATTATTTCTGAATAAATTAAGTAAGTTGTCCTTACATAGTTTATATTAAATCGTCTTGTTCCTGAATAAATTGTTGAGTAAGTTGTCCTTACAGTTTTTTAGAATTTTGGGGTTTTAGTCTCTTCATTTTAAATTATATGGTTTCAAAATAACTTGAGTAAGATGTCCTTACATGCTTTTAGAATTTTGGGGTTTTCTTCCGCTATTCAATGGGTTGCTGGGTCGGTTTTCAGAATTTCAGTCCCCTTTTCTGGTTTGTTATTATTTAGGTTAACCATGGTCCATTAACTCAGGTACTACATGTTCTCGGATTACTGGGGTGTCTATAATGATTTTTGTCCTTGTTAAATATCTCTCGTGTATCTGGTACTGTAACTCGGCTGATACAAAGTCTTCATTTAAGTCACAGTTTTCGGTCATATTTAGACCCTTTTTAATTGACAAGTATTGTATCTTCTCTAACCTAACGTAATCACTCATATATTCTATCATTCCATCCTCTTTGACCTCTGTATTATTTACATAATGTTCTATTGGTATACTCCGTCTTAAAAATATAATTGATGTGGTCAGATACTCTTTGATCATCGATATATTTAAATGATATTTAAATTTATTTAAGTTTTTTGTTATTATTCTATGGTGGCTTACCTTTGATATTCTTGTTGAGTTTTGTCTACAATTTCTAACTTTATTTAACTCCATTTGTTTATTAATGGGAGGGTTAAATATATTAATTAATCCACCCTTCCTCATCACCATTTCTTCTTTTGTATTGAATATTTTCTTTCTCCATATTTTCCTTATTTTCTTATTTTCAGATAGCAATGCATTCTGGTCTTCTCTAATTTCTTTTTTCTTGCTACTCTCTTCTGTGTTTGGACTTACTATAATACTTTCGGAAGTGCTGTCTAATGTTTCATCCAAATTATTAAAACCACTGTCCATTTTCTTATTTGTCTCCTCTTTGTATGTATCTGCTTTTTGGATAAGCGTATTAACATTTTCAAACTTCTCTCCAAAAGTTTCCCATATCTCCTTATTGAACTTCTCCATCTTACCCTCAATCCGCTTTAAACTTTCTTCGTTTATTTTCTCAATTTGTTTTAAACTGTCCCTCAAGGTTTCATTCTGTTTCCTTGAGTTCTCTTCCTGTTTCTTGAAATTCTCATCTATTTTGTCAAATTTTTCGCTCATGGTTTCATTTTGTTTCCTTGAGTTTTCAATTATTTTATCAAATTTGTCCTCCTGTCTCCTAAAATTTTCTTTATTTTCCTCATTGATTCGCTTATTATCTTCCTGGATCTTGTTATTCCCTTCCATTATAATTCTTAACATCTCCTGTATGCTTATATCTTCTTTTTGGTTGGATTTATCTGGTTGATCCCCTTGGGCATCCTCTTCAACTATTTCCTTGTCCGTATCTGTGATTACTTCGGTTTCTTCTTTATCACCCATTGGTTGTTCGATTTCGCTGTCCGTAAATATTTCTATCTCTCGTTCCTGTCCACCTTCTTCCTTCTCCTTTTCTTCTGCCCTCTTCTTCGATCTGCCTCTGGTATTATGAATTTCTTGTTTTCTCATAACTGCCGACGATAATTAGATTTTTTGGTATATTAATTTATTAAATATATCAAAATTCTTTTCTAATTACAGCCCTTTTACGTTGAGCGCCAAATCTGTAACGTAACGCTTAGAGTGTGTCTCTCTGATCCTTAAATAGTACTTTACTTAATGGAAACTTTGTTTTATTTGCCCCACGTTGTTAGCGTCAAATCTGTAACGTAGCGGCTTTCATCAAAGGTTTCCGCCTCTCCAAGAGTGTATTGCAATTACGGGTTTGTAGTTAATTCAGCCCCACTGTTGTAAGCGCCAAATCTGTAACGTCCCGCCTATGAGGTACCAACGCAACGTCCGTCTTTTTTACAGTTTCTACTTGGTCAGAACACCTCTTTGCAGTCGCCACTTATGAATTATAATGACTGAAGTTTAAATAAAGTTGTTGGTAATGTTACTCAAACAAAGCAGAAATCGAGTGTGTGTGATTTGGGTCAAGTAGGGAAGTTGTTTAGCCTTATTTGAAGAGAGAGCAAGTACTGTTTGTGTACCCTCGGTTTAGACGATTTCTAAATTTTTTCAAATATTCGCCGTGAATTGAATCAGCTGATTTTGACACTAGTCTCCAAATATAGGGTAACCAGACAACACTGTGGCAGAATACGACCCGGTGGATCGTCCTCTTCTTATTTATTCTGAAACCTACTACAACTACCCACTACAAGAAAGGAAACACATTTTTATTATTCAATATCATTTTCTCAATAATATTTATTGTATATATTATTGGTTTTTCCCTTCCGCCAAAATACAAATATTACAATCGATATTTTCATTAACTAGTACATGATATCGACTTCATTGAGTAACAAGGAATTGTCATAAAAAATATACAGTTTTGAGCGATTTTTTTACAATTTTATCTTTTGTTTAAACATCAATCAACATATAATTCTTTGAGTTATTTTCTCCAGGGTTAAGGGTAAGTTCTTTTTGTTATGAGATGGTCAGAAATGGATAATTATACTACGCTTTACAAATATAGAAAAAATATTCAAAAATTTGTTTATTTCGCTTAGTACGTAGTTCCGGAAATGTCCGTAAGAGAGCAGAGTGCGTTTGTTTTTATTAAAACATGTGGTTACACTTTAATCGTTTCTGTACTACACGACCATTCGGTTTGAGTTTTCTTCGTTAAATATTAAAAGAAATGTTTATATTACCTCTCTTCTTGAAGTTCTTACTTGGGTGAAGCCGTTTCTCAGGTGGTGTTCATATTTGGTTGTAATTTCATAACCGTTTGTCACATACAAACTCGTCAAAACCCAAACTCGGCTAGGCGATGCCTAATCGTCCAAAAAATGTTTTTTTTCACTTTTATTATGGAGTATAGCAAGTTAACTTGAATAATTAAGGTAGTAGTACATAATGTTTATACTGTTGTTTAATTTTGTAACAATTTTGTGCTTTTCAAAGATTTCTAAAGGATATTTTAATAAAATTTTTGTCTCATCATTTTGTCAACCGGACAGGTTTAAATTTCAAATTCGATTAAACAATACTTGTTATTTTCGTTACTCTTAGTAACCCATAATTTTTATATACCTTTTTATTGGTTCTGCTATTTACTTTTTAGTATATAGGCAGTTTGTAATTATTATAAATTAATTTTTTATTTACAGAAAAATAATTCTTTTTAATCTTGGTTTCTTTCCCAATTTGATTTACATAATACTGTTCTGTTTATTTTCTTATAACTTTGTATATAAGTCTTTAATATTATTATTAACTTTAAATGAATTTATATATTATTTATTAATCTCTTATAGTATTCCTACACTGCACTACTTCCTTCTGCCATTTCCCTCATACAGTATTATTTTAATTTTTATTATCATCTGATACTTAAATCTTTTATTTTTTTAAAAACAAAACCCTGGGTTATCTTATACTATAACACAATTATTTTAAAAAATATAAAATTAACCTAGGTATTAAATTTTGTTCTCTACACAATATAAATACTACAATAACTTAACAAAATACATAACTAGTTAGCAGCATCATAGTCTACTATCACAGTTTATAATTCTCACATCTACAGCACAATTCTGTAAGAAGTTCCCTTCACCTTCACTTATTACCTCACTGGGTACACTATAACTCACTTGTCACTGTATATCACTTTAATCGTTTACAATGTTTAGTGATACAATTTAATTTTGAGCTCATTATAGTTTACCCATTTCTGACCTTTATGGT
Organism: Magicicada septendecula; assembly: GCA_034769895.1. Classification (NCBI taxonomy): domain Eukaryota; kingdom Metazoa; phylum Arthropoda; class Insecta; order Hemiptera; family Cicadidae; genus Magicicada; species Magicicada septendecula. The sequence continues at coordinate 383,250,374 of CM068369.1, forward strand.
ATTACAAGAGTTATCACTTATTGGGACCGGGTTATGTACCGTTACATAAAGCCCCCCCCACTAGAACAAATTTATTTTGGTTTTAGTCGTTTACTAAAATAAATTGTTGATTGTCTCCATTTTCCTAATATTCTTGGTTTTTTCTTCGTAAAAACTTCCTTTATTTCAAACTGGTTGTAAACTGACTGGTAATTCAGACTGGTGGTAATTGTTGTTTTCTTACTCTACTCTCTCTCTCTCTCTCTTGGAGGCAAATTCATCAATTATTTATTTCTCTGGGTAGTGGCACTTCCACATTTTATTTGATAAGGACTGGTCACACTAATCATATTAAACTTGTTTTAACACTCATTTCTATTTACTTCTATAAATTAGCTTTATCAATTAAGCTTCGGTCTGCTATCTTCCTTCTATTTTCTTCGTCTATACTTCTGGAATCTAATATCAATCTTTTCAGCTATTTTATAATTTTTATCCCCTAAATATTCAATTTCCCTAACATTTTTTCCTATCTTGTGCGGTGGTACCAGTCGGGTGGCCACTTTTGGGTCCATAACTCCGCTGTCCATCCTTACACCTTCTGAGACCAGGGGAACATCATCCCTGCTCATAAAAATTATTGCCGGAACATTTCTACGGTCAATACATAAAAATAAAGAAATTATAAGTAGTAGTCAATTAGCGACTAGTACTAAACACTTTTGGGATTCTTCATACTGTAGCTGTTTGCATTTATTTATATTTTTCTTCTTCTCCTTGATTCCTTCTTCTTTTCCATTAACTAATAGCATATAACATTATTGATAGGCCTTATGTTAAAATTCTTTTGACTTTACTTCTTGTGACATATTTCTCTGTATCATTTCTTCTTATATAATCTTCAATTCCGAGAAATTCTAATTATTGTATTAATTATCATCCTCCTTCAGTTTCATTGGAGTCATTAAATTATTCTTTATTCTTCTTATCTGAGCACATTACCATCAATTGTTTTTGTTCATTTAATTTTTCTTCTGTTTGTTACCATTAAAAATATTACTTTTTCCTATTATTTCATTTTAAATCAATTCTTTATAACTCTTATTTACTAATCTGTTATTATTTTTTGTTAAATCAAATGGTTTCAAAATATCTTAAATCATATTGTTTCTGAATAAATTAAGTAAGTTGTCCTTACATAGTTTTTATTAAATCGTCTTGTTCCTGAATAAATTGTTGAGTAAGTTGTCCTTACAGTTTTTTAGAATTTTGGGGTTTTAGTCTCTTCATTTTAAATTATATGGTTTCAAAATAACTTGAGTAAGATGTCCTTACATGCTTTTAGAATTTTGGGGTTTTCTTCCGCTATTCAATGGGTTGCTGGGTCGGTTTTCAGAATTTCAGTCCCCTTTTCTGGTTTGTTATTATTTAGGTTAACCATGGTCCATTAACTCAGGTACTACATGTTCTCGGATTACTGGGGTGTCTATAATGATTTTTGTCCTTGTTAAATATCTCTCGTGTATCTGGTACTGTAACTCGGCTGATACAAAGTCTTCATTTAAGTCACAGTTTTCGGTCATATTTAGACCCTTTTTAATTGACAAGTATTGTATCTTCTCTAACCTAACGTAATCACTCATATATTCTATCATTCCATCCTCTTTGACCTCTGTATTATTTACATAATGTTCTATTGGTATACTCCGTCTTAAAAATATAATTGATGTGGTCAGATACTCTTTGATCATCGATATATTTAAATGATATTTAAATTTATTTAAGTTTTTTGTTATTATTCTATGGTGGCTTACCTTTGATATTCTTGTTGAGTTTTGTCTACAATTTCTAACTTTATTTAACTCCATTTGTTTATTAATGGGAGGGTTAAATATATTAATTAATCCACCCTTCCTCATCTCCATTTCTTCTTTTGTATTGAATATTTTCTTTCTCCATATTTTCCTTATTTTCTTATTTTCAGATAGCAATGCATTCTGGTCTTCTCTAATTTCTTTTTTCTTGCTACTCTCTTCTGTGTTTGGACTTACTATAATACTTTCGGAAGTGCTGTCTAATGTTTCATCCAAATTATTAAAACCACTGTCCATTTTCTTATTTGTCTCCTCTTTGTATGTATCTGCTTTTTGGATAAGCGTATTAACATTTTCAAACTTCTCTCCAAAAGTTTCCCATATCTCCTTATTGAACTTCTCCATCTTACCCTCAATCCGCTTTAAACTTTCTTCGTTTATTTTCTCAATTTGTTTTAAACTGTCCCTCAAGGTTTCATTCTGTTTCCTTGAGTTCTCTTCCTGTTTCTTGAAATTCTCATCTATTTTGTCAAATTTTTCGCTCATGGTTTCATTTTGTTTCCTTGAGTTTTAAATTATTTTATCAAATTTGTCCTCCTGTCTCCTAAAATTTTCTTTATTTTCCTCATTGATTCGCTTATTATCTTCCTGGATCTTGTTATTCCCTTCCATTATAATTCTTAACATCTCCTGTATGCTTATATCTTCTTTTTGGTTGGATTTATCTGGTTGATCCCCTTGGGCATCCTCTTCAAATATTTCCTTGTCCGTATCTGTGATTACTTCGGTTTCTTCTTTATCACCCATTGGTTGTTCGATTTCGCTGTCCGTAAATATTTCTATCTCTCGTTCCTGTCCACCTTCTTCCTTCTCCTTTTCTTCTGCCCTCTTCTTCGATCTGCCTCTGGTATTATGAATTTCTTGTTTTCTCATAACTGCCGACGATAATTAGATTTTTTGGTATATTAATTTATTAAATATATCAAAATTCTTTTCTAATTACAGCTCTTTTACGTTGAGCACCAAATCTGTAACGTAACGCTTAGAGTGTGTCTCTCTGATCCTTAAATAGTACTTTACTTAATGGAAACTTTGTTTTATTTGCCCCACGTTGTTAGCGTCAAATCTGTAACGTAGCGGCTTTCATCAAAGGTTTCCGCCTCTCCAAGAGTGTATTGCAATTACGGGTTTGTAGTTAATTCAGCCCCACTGTTGTAAGCGCCAAATCTGTAACGTCCCGCCTATGAGGTACCAACGCAACGTCCGTCTTTTTTACAGTTTCTACTTGGTCAGAACACCTCTTTGCAGTCGCCACTTATGAATTATAATGACTGAAGTTTAAATAAAGTTGTTGGTAATGTTACTCAAACAAAGCAGAAATCGAGTGTGTGTGATTTGGGTCAAGTAGGGAAGTTGTTTAGCCTTATTTTGAAGAGAGAGCAAGTACTGTTTGTGTACCCTCGGTTTAGACGATTTCTAAATTTTTTCAAATATTCGCCGTGAATTGAATCAGCTGATTTTGACACTAGTCTCCAAATATAGGGTAACCAGACAACACTGTGGCAGAATACGACCCGGTGGATCGTCCTCTTCTTATTTATTCTGAAACCTACTACAACTACCCACTACAAGAAAGGAAACACATTTTTATTATTCAATATCATTTTCTCAATAATATTTATTGTATATATTATTGGTTTTTTCCCTTCCGCCAAAATACAAATATTACAATCGATATTTTCATTAACTAGTACATGATATCGACTTCATTGAGTAACAAGGAATTGTCATAAAAAATATACAGTTTTGAGCGATTTTTTTACAATTTTATCTTTTGTTTAAACATCAATCAACATATAATTCTTTGAGTTATTTTCTCCAGGGTTAAGGGTAAGTTCTTTTTGTTATGAGATGGTCAGAAATGGATAATTATACTACGCTTTACAAATATAGAAAAAATATTCAAAAATTTGTTTATTTCGCTTAGTACGTAGTTCCGGAAATGTCCGTAAGAGAGCAGAGTGCGTTTGTTTTTATTAAAACATGTGGTTACACTTTAATCGTTTCTGTACTACACGACCATTCGGTTTGAGTTTTCTTCGTTAAATATTAAAAGAAATGTTTATATTACCTCTCTTCTTGAAGTTCTTACTTGGGTGAAGCCGTTTCTCAGGTGGTGTTCATATTTGGTTGTAATTTCATAACCGTTTGTCACATACAAACCCGTCAAAACCCAAACTCGGCTAGGCGATGCCTAATCGTCCAAAAAATGGTTTTTTTCACTTTTATTATGGAGTATAGCAAGTTAACTTGAATAATTAAGGTAGTAGTACATAATGTTTATACTGTTGTTTAATTTTGTAACAATTTTGTGCTTTTCAAAGATTTCTAAAGGATATTTTAATAAAATTTTTGTCTCATCATTTTGTCAACCGGACAGGTTTAAATTTCAAATTCGATTAAACAATACTTGTTATTTTCGTTACTCTTAGTAACCCATAATTTTTATATATCTTTTTATTGGTTCTGCTATTTACTTTTTAGTATATAGGCAGTTTGTAATTATTATAAATTAATTTTTTATTTACAGAAAAATAATTCTTTTTAATCTTGGTTTCTTTCCCAATTTGATTTACATAATACTGTTCTGTTTATTTTCTTATAACTTTGTATATAAGTCTTTAATATTATTATTAACTTTAAATGAATTTATATATTATTTATTAATCTCTTATAGTATTCCTACACTGCACTACTTCCTTCTGCCATTTCCCTCATACAGTATTATTTTAATTTTTATTATCATCTGATACTTAAATCTTTTATTTTTTTAAAAACAAAACCCTGGGTTATCTTATACTATAACACAATTATTTAAAAAAATATAAAATTAACCTAGGTATTAAATTTTGTTGTCTACACAATATAAATACTACAATAACTTAACAAAATACATAACTAGTTAGCAGCATCATAGTCTACTATCACAGTTTATAATTCTCACATCTACAGCACAATTCTGTAAGAAGTTCCCTTCACCTTCACTTATTACCTCATTGGGTACACTATAACTCACTTGTCACTCTATATCACTTTAATCGTTTATAATGTTTAGTGATACAATTTAATTTTGAGCTCGTTATAGTTTACCCATTTCTGACCTTTATGGTATTACAAGAGTTATCACTTATTGGGACCGGGTTATGTACCGTTACAATGTTCATTATCGCTACTGTGTCCCTACCAATACTCAGTTTCTGTACTACTTTTATTCCCAAGAATCTTACTATGTTTAACACCCCTTTAAAATGAACTCTGACTAATTCAAATGCCTTATTTAAATATTTATCACCCAAATTCTCACCTGTATTACCCATTGAATATTCATAACTATCTCAAATTAATTTCATCATTTAACTTAAAACCTCTTAAACACATTGAAAATATATTATTTAAATATTTAATTATATTGATAAAAAATCTGCAAATCACTTATAAGGGACATATTACATATATAACACCAGCCATCAGCTGAAATCTCGTGGTCAGATGAATGACCTTATACTAGACATACTGCATACAATTAACATAAATACACAAATTATATAGTTATCATCATAAATGCTCTTCTAGATTAACATCATTATAGCTGGCCCTAACACTTAAAATCGTTTGTTCTCGTAAGTGAAATACATCACTAACCATCGAATCATAGTTATAGCAACTGTTACTGAACAGGAACTGGGTCACCAACCACCAACTCTCTCTTTAGAGTAAGTGAAATTGAATGTCCCTCTGTTTACAGATGTCGTCATCCTCTCACTGATTTCTCAGTTACCACTCCTACTACATCGTTTGCTTAATTCCCCCCTTTACCCAGTTACAATTAGGTAACCACCCGCCGATAAACCGGATCGGGCGTTTGCCTTATGGACAGATGCGTCATCTGTACCCCTGGCTTGTAACAGCCAGCTCCTTTTCCACACACACTATTGTTTCCTGCTGGTGGACTGTAGCGTCCATTTGCATCCCCAAGAACTGAAGTTTATATAGGGTATAGACGCTGCCTATACCGTTCTTGGTTCAACGTTATATAAAAATTCGGCATTACTGATGTCCGAGAACACCAGTAATCCTACTAAATATGATTCACACACCCTTAAAACGGCACTATCACCACCTTCGATGATAGCCGCTGTTCCATAATTATGTAGATTCCTCTGAGTTACCCCCCCCCCCCGGTTAATTTCTAAGTTCACCAATTTAGAATATATTTACATTATAAATCCACGGTCAGGGTTCGATGAAGCCGTGACCACCCGAAATTAAGGGGAAACTACTAAAAGACATATAAGGTTCACACTGACACCGTTACTACAATTCTCGGATGGTAAACTCTTATATGTTTGGTTCTATTACTATTTACTTTAACATCTGTGAGCTTCATCTATACTTTACCATTCAAACATCAAACATTTTATCTTATTTAACTTGTACTACAAACTTCATAATTATGTATGGTCAATTATTCACTTAAAGTAAAATTACGGCCACTGACATAGATTTAAAATTATAAACATTCCGAATTATATATTGTTACTTATCTACATTTGGAGGCTAATTTTTCCTTATCGCTAGTACATCAGTAATCGCCCAAAAAGACGGGGGTTTTGCTGAGATGGCGTCGGGGACGGGCAGACACACTACGTGAATTCACGTTCCCCTTCTATTACCACTAGTTGACATTACCTCCAGCTTATTTCAATATCAAATTTACTCTCTTTTACTCTCCCATTTATTCAAACCCGCCGCCTGCCCGTTCCCAAACCCATCTCCGCAAAACTCATCTTTTTTAATACTCTGATACTTCTGTCATTTCCAAATATTTTACTTTCACAAATAACACTATTGAAATTTATGTGAATACACTGCATCGTTAAAACATAGCCTCACTAAATTATTTACATTCACTCTTAGGCAATGTGGGTACGTGGTATGGTGCACCTTTTTATGCACCTTGAGTGTAAAATATTTTGTACCACGTACCTTAGGGGTCCCCCTCCCCGTTCAATAATATAGGTAAATTTCTAATTTATAACAATTTTGTGGAGCCGGACCATTGTCATTTCACCACCCAAAGGAAGTTCCACCAACCATGGTCCGCCTCCAAAGTGCCAAAAGAAATTTATACCAATTTTGTGGAGCCGGACCATTGTCATTTCACCACCCAAAGGAATTTCCACCAACCATGGTCAACCTCCAAAGTGCCAAAACCCATGATCAGGATTGGTAAGGTCGTGACCGCCCGAAAATGGGGGAGGATCCCTTCTGAAAGCAAATAAAACATATTAAAATTAAAATTCTTACCTTGACCAATATAATTTCAAATTTGTAGCATTCTGCGTACCCACTATCTCTTGTGTTGTTTGGTTACGTAGTACATAAGCGTTATTCATTTTTATTTCCACTATTTCATAGGGTCCTTCATATAACAGGAAAAACTTTTTTATTTCTTTCTCTTGTGCACTAGACAAATCATGTCTCCTTACCAACACTAATTGTCCTACCTCGTATTTGGTCCACTTACCCTTTTCGTCATGGCTCCGCTTTCTCCTCTCCCCCTTAGTGAGTAGACTCTCATTCGCTAGCTGGATTTTTACATTTCTGTCGATGGTCCGTTCCTCTGGTGGATATTCGAAAAGTTGTTCTAATATTCTAGGTGGCCTGGTTCCCTTTATTAGTTCGTATGGTGTAAACCCAGTAGAATCGTGGGTAGTACTATTTAACCATTCTTCCACTTTCTTTACATATATAAAGGCCATTCCGCTTGTTTAGCATGACAATACGCCCGGAATATCCTACCGATTTCTCTCATCACCCGCTGTGCCTGGTTCGACTGTGGGTGGTATACTGCCGTATGCTTGGGTATGATGCCTTCCCAGCCAAGAGTCTGTCTCCACTTACCGCTGATGAATTGGGGTCCGTGATCGGATAATATTACTTTCGGCTTCCCTATGTTAATCATGTAATACTTGGTGATCTTTTCACTCAGCACCCTGCTCGTAGCTCTCTTCACGCTGTACAACCTAACAAACTTAGAAAAAGTGTCTAACACAACAAAAACATATACTACTCCACCTCTACCTTTGGGCAATGGCCCATACAAATCTACAGCCACTAAGTCAAACGGTCTTTCTACTTTAATATAGTTCATCTCCCCTTCAACCCTATAATTCACTACTTTTGACCTTTGACACAAATCCCATACCCTTAACACTCTTCTAACTCGCCTCTCCATATTCTTAAAAACATAAGACTCTTTTAACACATTTGTACACTTTTTCGCCCCAAAATGCCCATATCTTACATGACAATCCCAAATAATTTTATCTATTAACTCTTCAGGTACCATCAACCTCCAATCACGTTCACCCCCCTCTACTTTCTTGAACAGAATTCCCTGATATATTTGGAAATGTGTATTATATTCAGACCCACTTACATCTGCTTCTAAACTAGCGATTATTTTACCCAATTTATTTTCTGATCTTTGTATATTTTTAATCTCCCTTAATTCCTCACCGAAAATTCTATCTTCCCTTGTTAATCGAAAAATCTCTATTTCTTTAATATCCCTCCCTGTTTTATTTTCTATGACATCTACCCTGGAAAGAGTGTCTGGTACTTTATTATCGGTCCCCTTAATATACTCCCATGAAAAGTGATATTCTTGTAAAGCTAACACCCACTTGGTTAATCTGCTATGCGTTAGTCTGCAGGAGTTCAAAAATGATAGTGCTTTGTGATCCGTCCTGATAACTGTCTTGTTCCCCAGAATGAAGGTACGAAATTTTCCTACAGCAAATACGATACTGAGTAACTCCTTTTCTGTAGTGGTATAATTTCTTTCCGCAGCCAATAGGGATCTGCTGGCGAAAGCTGTTGTGTGGTGTTCCTTGTCGCTGTCCTTTTGATACAACTCCACTCCCAGGGCGTCATTACTGGCGTCAGTCTGTAAATAAAAAGTTTTCAAAAAATCAGGGTGATTCATCATTATCATACTCGAAAATTGTTTCTTTATCTCCTCGAAAGTCTCCCGTTCTAACACTCCCCAATTCCATTGTTTATTTTTCTGCAGTACGGCACTTAATCTCGCTGTCGTCTGCGCGTAGTTCTTCTGAAATTTTCTATAAAAGTTACAAAGACCCAAAAAACTTTGTAGCTGCTTAATATTCTTTGGTTCGGGAAAACGCATAATAGCTTCTACCTTATCAGGATTGGCTAGAATTCCCTCTGGGGTAATAATGAAACCTAAAAACTGTATTTCTGTTTGTAGAAATTTGGATTTATCCCAATTGATTGTCAGACCCCCTTGTTGTAATTTATCTAGCACATATTCTAGATGTTCTATATGTTCTGAAAATGTTCTTGACGCTATTAATATGTCATCAACGTATACTGTCAAAAAATCTAAGTCCTTAGGTTGTAATATCATATCTAAACATTTTATAAAGCTTGCCACACTAGTGTTTAACCCAAATGGTAAACGCTTGAACTGATAATTCTTACCTTGAAGAGAAATGCAGTATACTTCCGGCTCTCTGGCGCTAGCGGAACTTGCCAGTACCCTGCTGTCAAATCTAAAGACGTCATATATTTGACTCCGCTGAATTTCTGAAAAATTTCGTTTATGGGTTCCGGTGACTCCCGGTCAGGTATTATAATTTGGTTAATTTTCCTAGCATCTAAACACAACCTTACCTTTCCATCCTTCTTGATGACCACTACTAATGAATTCGAGTATGGCGATATCGATCTCTCAATAATGTCTCCTTCCATCATTCTGTCCAACTCCTCTTGTACTGCTCTCCTCTTTGAAAACGGCACTGGATAACTCCTCTGCATATAGGGTGAATGTTCTCGAACCTTCAGCTCACATACATAGTCCCTGGCTTTTCCAGGCAACTCCGCAAACACATCTCTAAAACGCTCCACAACTGCCCACAACTCCTGTCGTTGGGGACTCCCTACAACTCCACCCTCATTAAAAAATTTATCCGCCCTATTTTCCCATACTCTCTCATCACTCACATACATCTCTCTCTCCTCATTCTCTACACTTTCACTCTCTCGATATATATTCACTCTTGTTTCTATGTCTCCATCGCCTACTCGTTTATCTATTACTTTTATTCCCGTAACTTTAGTCTCATTTGTCACCCTCTTAAAATCAACCCTGACTGGTTCACTCCCATTTTTAAATTCTACTATTCTCTTATTAAAATCTATTACTGCTTTATTTCTCTCCAAAAAATCATTTCCCAATATTACATCTACACTCAGTCCCTTAACTACTAGAAAAGTATTTTCAAATTCTGTTTCATCAATGTATATATTTAATTGTACCTGTTTAGTAACCCTTTTACTCCGTACTCCGGTTACCCCTACTACTGTTACACCCGCAACTGGTAATGATGGAATATGTTTATTTACCTCTTGTAACTCTACCATTACATTTTCTGAAATCACTGATATCTCACTTCCTGTATCTATTAATGTTTTAAAATTCTTACCTTCTCTGTTGACGATTACCTCTGTCAACCCAGCTTTTGTCTCCATAATTCTTGCATCGTCCTCCTCCAACAACTCTTTATCATATCCATTTGTATTACATTGTTCTTATATTCTTCAATTACCTGGACCCTGTCGTCATCTGTGGACAATGGTGTGGTCCTGACTCCCATTTTCGGTCTCAGTTTTCCGTAGACGTACCCGCCACAGCTTGGTTGTATCCTCCTCTACCTCTCGTCACATTTCCACCACCTCTGTCGTTATCGTTACCTCCGCCTCGTTGTTGTTGATTATGGTGATTGGGGGCCACGTTGCTCCGTTGGCAATTTCGCACTTTGTTGCATCTGTAACATACTGTTCGGATAGCATAATTCTCGTATTCACAATTTAGGCATTTCCACATTCCGCCTCTATAGTTATTATTATTACTTCCACGCGTCCCTCTATAAGAGTTTGGTGTTCCCCTGGACTGATGATAATTCCCGTTAGTATGTGCCGCTGGTGGATTCGGACGCCTACCCATTTCGCGGTCCTTAATGTTTTGTAATACATCTAACATGTTTTCTAGCTCGCTTATGTCTACTACCTCTCTTGTCATTAGAATAATCTGTACTTCTCTGGGCAGGTGTTTACTAACATGTCTAACAAATGACCGAAACGGCAACGGCGGTTCTAGGTACTTTGCCTCATTAAATATTCTCATTATATACATGGTTAGGTGGTTGTTTATTCCCCCGAAATTCCCGGATCCCATGATTTTACTACGTAAAATTTCCTGATCCTCTTCGGACCAATACTTATTCCTGAATGCTGACTCGAATTTTTCATAACTACTCCACTCTGTATTATGTACTTCTGCCCATATTTCGGAATTACCCTTAAAACACTTTAAAATCTTCAACAGTTTTATCTCCCAACTACTACTATTAAACCGGTTAAATTCCCTTACCCTACTCAAAATTTGCATCGGGTGTACTCCCCGGCTGTCACAATTAAATTGTTCGAGTTCTATATCATCTTTTGCTTCGCGAGTATACAACACTCGCTCCGCAACACTATTTAAATTTTGGCTTACGGCCACATGTAATTCATCTTTAATTTCTATTATGTCTTGCTCAATTACTTTTAATTTATTATCATTTTTAATTTCGTATTGAAGGTTATGTTTACTCATAGCCCCCATACTCTCTTGCACAGATTGTTTACACACATTTTCTACCTCCATTATTTTAATTTTTAAGTCATCATTATGTTCATCAATCTTATTTATACATTTACTTTCTATCTCTACACATTGTTCTTTAACTTGAGTTTTATTCTGTCTGTCATCTGTTCATTTACGTCATTTATTTTACTTTCAATATTTTCTGTGATTTCACTAATCTTTTCATTGAACTTACAATCTACTGATTCTAATATCTGCTCTTTAATACCATCACAACGTATATTAATTTCACTCACTTGCTTACTAAAATTGAAATTTTGTTGTTTGATTTCATCTCTGATCTCATTCAACATTTCATTAAAATTATTTTTAATTTTATCATTCTGTTCATCAAATCTAGCGTCAAATTTATTATTTTGTTCATTCAATTTCTCATTAAAATTACTATTTTGAACATCAAAACGACGATCGAATTTTTAATCATTACTATCAAAACGACTCTTTATTTCATTAAATTGATTTAGTAAAATACTCATCATGTCATCATCAAATTTATTATTACATTTTGTTGAGGTTGGAGTTAACTGAACCCCTGAATCCTCTGTAATATCTGTTTTATCTGTAACACTTACATTTATGGTTTTATCGTCTCGACCTACATTCGGAATCAAATGAACTCCTAGGTTACTCATGACAGCTGATTCATTAAAATTACTTATTTCCACTATCTCATTTTCATTATTTCCTGCCATTTTTAAATTATAAATTTACTGATTTTCGGTTAAATGATTCTCTTAACTTACATATAAAACATCTTACACTTAACCTAACAGTGACGTACTATTTTATGTATGCTACGTAATTTGTACGTATTATTGCTTAACCTCCAAATCACGCTTGTATTCACCTGTAGGTGTGATTTATAAATTATTTTATAAATAGTCTCTGTTCAAGGCGCCAATTGTGTACTATCTTTCAAGGTACAAATTAATAAAATTAATAATTAATAAAATTACCCATTTTTATATACTTCTAACCTTCTATCGGGTTCCAAGTTTCTTCACACAAACGGTGAAATACAAGCGAGACTTAGGGTTATGTGTCGTAATAATTACTCTCATTTTCAGTTAACTATCTCAACTTAATTTTATTATTCTCTTATCATTCTTTTTTATGAATCAATTAAAACATGCTTTCTCATTTTACATTCTCTAATCTTTTAAATGAACAAAATTAAATACTGAGGTAGCGACCCCATCTGACTAAAACTACAAACACATTTAAATACAAAACCACAAGTATCTTTAATTTATATACTTGAATTATTTATTTACCTAATACAAAAAACAACCCAGCTTGCTCACTCTCACACTCATACAGTTTAAATCCCCATTTATTTTATTTAGAGCGCTTTAAATGAAATTATTTATATAGTGAAATTGGTCGTCGGCTACTTAACCCTCGGCGTCTCTCATCGACACGTGCCGCACTGCGTATATGTCCGAATGTTTTGTCAGTTCACCACATTTTTAATTTTTTTTCTTCACTCCATTTACTTCATTCTGAGATATCGTTTCACTTATTGATGTTGGTTTGTCACTTTCTACAGTTAAAAGATTTCTTAGGGCCCACGAGTCTTAGCGTACGTCTGGCCAGACGTATGTGGTTTTGTAGACTGCCGAGAGTGAGAACAAAGACTCCCCACTATTGTTTGTTGCTAAACAGGAAGGCACTGCCTTCATGCTACGAGTTTTTCGTCGTCTTATAATAAGTCTGGATTGTCTATGGGCCACATGGGCTAGGGTTGTTAAACGGAGACGATATAGGAGGCTAAGGTGGGCGGAGCCTCTACTTGACTTCCTCCATCTTCAGAGCACGTGGAAATAAAATCTTTATGCCTCGCCATTTTCCGTAGCGTCGGTTTTGCCTGTTTTGCGTAGAAGCTGCGCCCGGACGAGCGTATGCGCGTATCATACGTGACAAATATTCAGTTTACAAACAAGTATCGCATTCTCCAACTACACTCCGCTCAAAAGTTACGTCACAGTTCATTGTTTGAATACAACCTTTTTACATGGGACTTACAATGATGATACAGAATAAATTTAATAAAAATTAAAAACCCCCTTTTTTGACACATTACACCATCACATGGCATTTGTTCTGCTACACAATTTGACACCTCACAAAGTATAATTCTGTCTACTACTAACAAATCCAATATATTACTAACGTATGGCCTAATACAATATAACCCTAATTTAGTAAACAAACTACACAGAAGCATCATAAACAAAAACAATAAAATAAAAAACACCAACGACACAACCAAATAAATACATCACACTCACATACTACAACTCCAACACACACAAAATCGCCAACACATTCAGAAAACGGAATTACAAAATAGCCTACAGAACTAACAATACCATCAAAAAACACATCAATGATACAAACACGGACATAGACATATACAACAAGACAGGGGTATACAAATTAAACTGCAAGATTGTAATAGTTTCTATATGGGCCAGACGGGAAGATCTTTTTCTTCAAGATTTTTTGAACACCTAAAAGCTTTATCCAGCAACAACATACACTCCGCGTTCGCCACACACATACATACTAAAAACCACAGCTACACCAACATAAAAAATAATCTTGAGATTCTACACTACTTACCTAAAAGTCGAAAACTCAACACAGCAGAACAATACGAAATATACAAACACTACACAACACAACCAAACAACATACTTAACGACCAATTACACTTTAAATCACACGCGCACTCTTTGACACAATTATACACAAAACATACAATAATTCGGAATCCCGCGCCAACTCCCTTCCACCTCCACACCACCCCACACAACCTACCAACTAAGAAAAAACCGTTACAAGTTCCGGACATTCTGTATCACACCTCGCTGAGGAAGGCGAACATCACGCTGAAACGCGTACGAGGAAAATAAACAAAGTAAGTTTCACATGTGAAAGTGTAACAATTAATATTAATTAAGTGCTGTGAATGAAGAGGATGAACATTCAAAATAAACATGATTTATTTGTTAATTATTGTTTTGTAAAGTTAGTTTTATGAATATTCAAATACAGATTTAAGAAAAACACACAGACATAGATTTGGAAGACAAGTAAGTAACTGTAGTTAGTCTACCTGAAAGGGAAGAAAAATAAAAACTTAACTCGTTTGATTTTCTTGTGGTCATTACTGACCTGTATATTATTAGTCTACTTCTATCCCTTGTTTCTACAGGAATGGATCTGTCTTGACAACTGAACAAGGAAGTGTATGCGTTTTAAATTGTAATGGAAATACGGGTAGACATAAGCAGACATACCCTGAGTTGTAGAAAATTCTTTGATACAGTTTAACAAATATCTGATTATATTGGATAAACCCGATCATGAAAAAAGGAACAAAAATATGACTTGGACAAAGAAGATGAAGAACAGCTTTAAAGAGTTTGCATCCTATTAATATTAAAACCAACCAATATCCAAGAGAATTACAAGTCTTAAATAAAAGATCACAGTGGAGGTGATAGATGTTTATGGATCACAAGTGTGAAATGTACATAAAAGAAATAGGGAAAAGGTTAAGTTTGGTTAAAATTGGGTGTTGGAGGAGAAGTTGTAACTCAACAAGTGGCTAGTCATGGTTGGAATTGATGAAATAAGAAGGTGAACTGGAATGGATATAAATATTACAGGAACAGTTGAAGTAAAGAAATAAAATCTTATTGCCACCTACATAAAGTGCCTGAAATGAGATGTTCTAAGCAACTGTTGAATAAACACAACAAGAAGAAGTAATGGTAGACCATAAGTTTCCTGGATCAATGGCATATAAACTGTTATGAACAGCAGGGGCCTTCAAATCACAGGCTGTGAAGACAGAAAATGTTGGCGGATCTTGAGATGTGGCAGACACTAAAGCCTGTATCACACTATGCTACTTAACTAGTCGTTACTAAATACCTGCTTCTGTATTTTATGAGTATTTCTATGTCACAATGTTTTTAGGTTGTCGCCATTTATAGTACGGGACACAGCATTGTAAGCTTCGAGGTGATGCAATAGTAACTGCGGTATTGCCATGTCGCTTCACTCACACTCACGGGCGCGTTACACTACGAAGCCAAACAAACAACGTCAGCGCATTCACATACAATAGAGATAACACACACACACACACACACCTCACGCTTCTACATCGGTGAGCTACTACGATCAAAGAGAATACGTCAGCGCATTATCGTACAATAAAGATAACACACAATCACACACACACACACCACAAGTCCTCTTCTTTCCACTGTTTTTTCTTTCTTTATATAATTTTTGTGTTGTTTTCAATTTTGTAAGTGATTATTTTCTTTATTCTTTAGTAATATGACAATTCTCTTTACATTTTAGTTGTTTTTAAAACAGTGTTACATTATATGTTATTTAATGAAAAACTTCATTTTTAAAAATTTAGTAAAGAAAAATTATACACATTATAATAAAAAATATACACAAAAATTTAAGCATTATAATTATTTTTAAATTCTTTCAATCAGAACTGGATTCGCTATCTTCTGAACTTTCTTCTGTCACTGCAATCACCATACGTTCTATAGCCAAATCTCTAGGGCATTCTTTCTGGTAATCGTCCTTTTGAAGCTCTTCGGAATGTTGGACGCATTTTCTCCAGTCCTCAACCGTTACTTTAGCTATCGCTTCGTCCATCAGTCTTTCAAGGTCGACCATTTTAAAAGTATTATTTCGATCGGCCACATATCCTTTCACCTGTGCCCACACCAACTCAATTGGGTTGTAATGTGCATGATAAGGTGGAAGGCGTACAACCTCATGACCCATTTCGTAGGCTATTTGATCAATTTCATATATTTTCAGCGCATTTTTTATTTCGTTTTTGTTTAGCAATTGAGCCCTCGTATCTTGCGTAGAAAATTCAATTTTATGATTTCTCAACCATTCTTGAATTTCCAATTTTCTCCAGTTTGATTTAGGAGCTTTCTCAGCAAGTGCGGAATGATAACTCGCGTTATCCATTACTATGACAGAACTTTCTTCCAGTAAATAGAGGAAGTTGACGAACCACTCTTTAAAAAGTTTCGAATTCATTTCGTTGTGGTAATCTGTATTTAATGAAGATTTTTGTGCGTGGAAAATTAATTTGCATTCCTTCACGAACCATGTTTCAGCTGACCCCGCATGAAGTACAATTAATCTCCCACCTTTTCCGACTGGCACTTTTAAACCACCCCTTTCCTCTGGGTCCTGCCAAATCATTGATTTGCTGTGATTTTGGTTCACCCATGTCTCGTCCAAATAAAATATGGGCCTTTTTAAAATGCCATTCCGAATTTGATGCATTTTTCTCAGAAAAGTAGCGCGAGCACAAGCAATATCTACTCTTTCCATTAAAAATTTTCGGCCGTCATTACACTTTTTATATTTAAATCCAATCTGTTTCAAAATTCGCTGCACTGATTTCTTGGAGCCCCTAAAATTTATTTGTTCAGCCAACTGCTGTTGGATTTTTCCAGATGTTGGGTATTCTCCACGTTCATAAAAACTAAAAACACATCTTCGCACAACATCTTTGTCGAAGTTGTCCAAATTTGTTATTGTCGGCTTCTTTTTAAAATGCTTCCGCGGCGTACCAAACTTAGGTTCATTTCCTCCACACTTATCTGCGTCTCGCTTTACGCCTTGAACTGTCGATCGACTTACTCCACAAGCTTCGGCAGTCAACTCTTGAACCCTTTTAAAAGTCAGCGTTTCAACCTTTTTTGGATCGTCCGCGAGACTCTGTAAAAAGTTGTAAACATTGGCAATGATGTGTTTTCCTTGCTTCCCTAAGCCCTTTTTACCAGATCTTCCTCTGTTTGATGACATTGTAGGAGTTTGAGGAGCCTCAACAATTTGTAAATTATTATCATTCATCGTGAATAAGCCTTATATAATTATTAAATAACGGCAATAATACAACATAACAAAAATAATTAATAAAAAGTTTAAACGCGTAATCCTAGAGCTACTGAATGTAATATGTACGTGGGTAATGTTGAGAAGATGGAGATGTTTATCCTGTAGCAAGTGGAATGACATGTCAATGGAATGTGAAGTGTTTGCAACAGACCTCCTCTCCCCACCGTTACCTACGCATACCATGTGTAACACGCGACAACGCTGTAGGGCGAGGGGCGGGGAAGAGCTGTTACTATTGCGTCACCTCGAAGCTTACAATGATGTGTCCCGTACTATAGTGGTGGTTAGTACAGCAAAGTACATAGTTGTGTAGATTGGTTTGATGTTAAAAAGTATTGTGCAGAACATCATCTGTGAGCGTGCGACATGAGGTTTTGAGACACCTTTTGCTAATTGGTGTTAGAGCTTTGTAAGGAGCTGCTGCGTAACATCAGGAACAAAAATAAATGCATGTGGGTTCGGGAATCGATATGTAGGATGGATAAACTGGGAACTTCAACAACACTAACCAGAGAGCTGGCAATTGAGGACCCCCAATCGTACCACGTTACATCATGCGGTTAGCCTTACCAAAGTTTCAGGAGTTGCTAGATTTAATGTTAACCAAAATAAATTTGGTTTGTATACGTCTTCTTTGTGGAACTACGCTTTCAGAATGTTTAATTTTATTCAGTTCATTATGATAAGCACCAAGGAGTGTTTTCATTTTGTTTTTTAAAGCATCTCCCTTTGCTGGTATTCAGGGAAGTTCCAGCTCATATAGCAACCAAGTGAAAGCAGTTTTATCGCGTTGTGTTTCAAATACACTATGGATGTAATGTCCCATAGATAATCATATTCTCTATATATGTTAAGGAATGTAATTAATTCATCACCCAACCATTATAATGAATCACTCATTGTACATGTAGAAATATAACACTCAAAAGGCACATTACAACAACAAAACTAAAACAAATGCAGAGACAAACACATGGTGACAATGGAGACGCTACTTCACTGCTACTGCACTGTCACAATGGATGACTGGGGCGCTACTCGGTAGTGGCTAGTGAGTCATATGACTCACTCAGGGTCCCTCCTCAGGGTCTGCTATGATTCTTCATTCGCCTGCGAGTGCTAGTAGCTACTTCTATGTCACACTAGGCTACTTAGTAGTGAAACCCCCCTTTTATTGTGTAAACCCCCTAATTGTTACTTCATTTTTTTAAACTAGACACTTGGCCTAGATGGAAGAAAAAAATGCGCTGAGACTAGAATGACAGGACTTGCAATAAAACACTTATGTAACAGTAACAACATTTTTATTAGTGTTTCATAACATGTTTTGGTACAGTGTTCAAACAATAAAGTTCTTGTACTTTATTAGCAGCTCTTAATTTTCATTCTATTACCAATATAGCTATATATTCAATTGCACTAATAAAATGACCATGAAAGTTAATAAACAGTATAACATTTGTATGACTATAACCCAATTCAAAACTTGCATTCACAAGACATTTTCTAAACAAATTTTAATTATTAGAAATATGAACACACTATTTCAAGTGAACACGCCTTTTGTATCAAGCAATATATATATTGTACTGCTGTTAAAATGCACACAGTACATAAGAGGTAAATAATCAATTTTAAAAGAAAAAAGATACAAAATTAATATTAAGGGAACATATGTTTCAGAATGTAAACAGAAAACATTGGTAATATCGACTTACTCAATCAACATAGAGGTCGATTCCTATATGATGTAAAACCATATTTAGTTATATGTTCAGAAAATTATATATGAAATTGAAATGAATGTTATAAGAAGAGTAAAGAGTAATAAAATTATAATTTAATAAATAACCAATAGAATTACAAATATTAGAGTTAAAATAAAGATGTTAATAAGAAATAGAAAAATGATATATGTTTTAATAGTTATATGATAAACAGATGTAAATAAATTAGGGAATTATCATAGTGGCAAATTGTTAAATTGTTAAGAGACTGTTTTGGATAGTGATGAAGAAAAATGTATTAGTCTAATTTAATATCTAATACTATAAAGATGAAAGAGAGGAATTATGTAAATAGAGTCTAATTTTTAATTCAATCAGAGTCACATTATGAATGTTCAATTATATTTAATACAAGAAACATTATTAGTCCAAAATTAAATATCTAATAGTAACTAAATGAAGAATCTTAAATTATATTAAATAACAGTTGTACATCACAAAATTAATGTAACGTGGAAAAGAAAATAAAGTAAAGGATTTTGAATAGTGATACCAGAGTTTAATTATAATATCGAATAAATAAATAATAATACAAAAAATATAACAATATCTTTGATAGAACAACGACAGAAGAGGAAAATCTTGGACTGGAGAAGAGTTTAAGTGGCCCTAACGAATAATTAAGTGTTCAAAGGAGACATCGGTGTTGCAGTAGTCTTGGAGAGCGGCATTCAGCGGTGAGAGCAATAAGAGATTAGTGTGAAGAAACAGATTGCCAAGCTTAATATTGCTGCTGAAGAAAGGCAAACAACAACCAGAAGTGAACCCGTGGCAGCTAGAAGAATTCAGAGACGGTTAAGTTACATTAATACGTTAGTTATTTTTTACATGGTTAATTACCAAAGTACTACCTATTAACTGAATCTGGGTTGGTTTAAAGAAAAGAAAATAATAGATACAATTGTAAATACGGTAAAATAACTTAATAATCATTAACCCTGAGAGAAAGAGTTTCTTTACTTGTACTGTTAAATCATTACCATACGTATAAATAATTACAACACCTAAAGGACGCATCCAACATGGTGCAAATATTATATTATATACCGGTAATAAAAAAAAATAACAGTATAATATATATATATATATTTTTTTGTGACGGCAGCGGTATGCGAACATCTGCTCCCCGGTACCAGCGGATTTGAGGCGAGCCAATCAGGGATCAGCAGCCGAGACGTGACCAACTATCGTGCTCGGAGCGAGTCAATCAGCGATCCCGGTTAGTTAATAAAACCCGGGCCGGCAGAAAATTTTGGCGCACTCTTCGCCGCCACGCCATCGGATGCACTTCAACTCCTCTCCTCTCTCAGACGACATCGGTGCGGAGTCACCCGGAAGGAACGGCCGAAGAATAGAACCGGCGTTCTTGTGTCTTCGCCCTCCAGTTACGCGCCAGCGATGGATTTCGCTGGACCGGCAGCCGACTCTACAACTGATGCCGAAAGAAGAGGAGGACTGCAGTACGCCACGAACAGCGGGCGCAGCCGCCGAATATCTCAGCGCGGCACTACCAACATCAGCGTTCTCGCCACCCGGTCCTTTTTAGGGCCACCAACAACACTAGTGTACGATTGGCGCCATTTGTCATGCGGCAAGCCTTTTGTCCTGTGACAAGTGGCGCCCAACATTGGGCGACGATCATCTTGCGGATGCAAGATCGATCCACGCCAGCGAGCTACCAGCCGGCACACCAATCAACATGGCGCTCAACAGACACTTCTACAACATCCGGAGAAGAGCAGTACGCTGGGTACCGGAGAGCATTCAAGACCCGCTGGAATTGTGACGGCAGCGGTATGCGAACATCTGCTCTCCGTTACCAGCGGCGGACACAGCGAGCCAATCAGGTTTCAGCAGCCGACACGTGACCAACAACGTGCTCGGAGCGAGCCAATCAGCGATTCCGGGGCCACCTCGCCTTCTGACGAGGAATATTTCTTCTCTTCGTGGGACAGAAGACTCACGCGCCAGCTGTTTCCAGTGAATTGAGTAGCTGGTAGAAGCAACAGCTGGCCGAAGTTGCCCTTCCAAGGACCACCTGCGCCGGAAAACATCTTGGCCGTCAGGAAAGAAGAGGATTGCTCTGGGCTCACCTGGTGAGTGCCGTATCAGTGTGTAATTCCTAACTTGCTCACGACTGTTAGGTAGCGCTGCCCCGGACGATCCTTGCAAGCCCCCACCAGTGGTAAGCGAGCTAGGATATCGCCGGGGTAAAGGGGCCAGTGGACACCAGTCTTGGTAAGGACTGGTATTCAACGAAGCTGGTCGTTAGCCCAGCTCCTCCCGCATCGTCGTGAGCAAGGAAGACGCGCGGGTAATCCGGCTTCGGCCGGACCCGAGATCCCTGACGTCTGGCAGTGACTGCCTAGCAGTCTCTGCCCGGCAGCCGTCGCACCTGGCCAGCATGCCTTCCACAGGCAACGGCTCAAGTGCCGAGTCGCTCAGCCCTGCCTTGCTGCCCCATCTGGGCGACTCGCCTGAATCGCCTCGGGCGATGGAGACGGATGATCCTCTCCCTAACCCTCTTCCGGCTGACGAGTCGGGCGAGTTTGCGACCGTTGGTCGGCGTAATCGCCCGGCTAAGAAGCCCAAGAGGACCCACCCAACCGCTTCCTCTAGTACCTCGGCCATGGACATCGGACCTTCTCAAGGCCAACAGGCCGCGGTCCCGACTGCTTCGACAGCAGCTCCGGCTGCTGCCGCTGTTGGTCGCGCGCCGCCCCTGTATGTCCATAGCGTGTCCAATGTCGCCGCCTTATACAGACGGCTGATCGCGGCCCACGGCCTGTCAGCCGGCAAGCTTGACCTGAAGCTGCTTGGCGGTGATACGGTCAAGATTGTCGTCCGCCAGCTCGAGGACCATCGCTTGGTCGAGGCCTTCCTGCAGGCGCACAGCCTTCAGTATCATACCTTTTCTCCTAAGCGAGTCAAGCCCTTGTCTGTAATTTTGCGAGGGCTTGACGCGCATACAGATCCCCAGGAGATCCTCGTGGAACTCCGTGACCTCGGGTACCCAGTGCAGGCAATTTTCCGCCTGTTCACGCACTCAGAAACCCGAGTACCTCTCCCGCTCGTCCGTCTCCAGCTCGAGAAGGGCGAGGCAGCTGACAAAATATTCCAACTGATGCGGCTGTTTGGCTTCCGCGTCAGGGTGGAAACCAGTCGTCCCCAGGGCAAGCTCGCGCAGTGCCACCGGTGCCAGAGGTTCGGCCATCACACCGACGTCTGCCGCAATGCCCCGGCCTGTCTACGTTGTTCTCTGGGACATTCAACCCAGGCCTGCACTGTGGCAGACAAGACCAAATTCCGCTGCATCAATTGTGGCCAAGGCCATGCAACAAGTAATGTAAACTGCCCGGTCTATAAGGCGGAGCTCCTGCGGAAGCAAAGGCCGCAGGGGCCCCTCCCGAAGCCAAGGCAGCCAGCTATGCAGCCCCAAACCCAGAGACAGCCTAAATCTCAGGCAAGGCCTCAACCTCAGGCACAACCGGCACGGCGCGCGCCCTCTCCGGCTCCACCTCCAGCCCCTGCAAAGGCAAACAAACGTACCGCGTCTCCTTCCGAAGCAGAGACACGCCCAGTAGCCGTCATCTCGGTTTTGGAGCCGGAGATTGAACCCTCCACCTCCGCGGAACCTCCTACTCCCGCCTCTGTACCAGAGGCAGCCTCGCCTCCCTTGCCACCTCCGCGATTTCCGCGAGCAGGCATAACAAAACCCAGGAACAAAGGGATAACCACACCGGATGCTCGGCCCCGAGCTCCTGCCGGCCCAAAGCCCAAGAAAAGTCCTGCTTCCCGGTATAAGTCCGACGATGCGCAACAGCGTACTTTTCCTGCCGCTGATTCAAAATCGACTGCCCCTGGTCCTGTGGCTCCACCACGACCCGATCTGCCGTCAAACCTGGTCGCTCTTACGCGGCCTCAGTTTCCAGGCAAACCGCCCAGTCCGTCATTTCCGATGACGCACAGTTCGTCCGCGACTTTCTGTCTGGCTACGACCTCAAGAAAGTCGCATCTACCTTCAGGTCCATCCGAGACCGCCTGGAAACTGCCGACCCAACTGAGAGATTTATGCTCTTGGTGGAAGCCTGCGAAGTAATAGGTCTTCTATGAACCGAGCCCTTAGACGAGATCTCTCGCTCGTAGCCTGGAATGCTAACAACATCGGTTCCAAGCATTCCGACCTTCTTGAATTCCTGGCTCGGTTCAAACCCGACGTACTTCTCCTTACTGAAACCCACCTGACACCGGCGAACCTGTTTCGATTACCAAATTACGTGGTCTATCGGGATGACCGAGTTGGCCAACGAGGAGGCGGCACGGCGATCGCGGTGAGGACCTCCATAGGTCATCATCGTGTCGCTTTGCCGCAGCTTACCAACCTAGAGGCCACCGCCATTGAGGTCCACGGAGCTCTTGGCGGCGTCCTCGTGGTTTCAGCATACAAGACCCCACGAGCTGAACTCCTTGTTGGCGACCTGGAAGTCATCTTCGATTCCCATCGAAGGGTAATTTTGGCCGGCGATCTGAATTGCAAGCATCGCGTTTGGAATAGTCGCCTGACTACTCCGAACGGGAGGCGCTTGCTCAGTTTTGTTGAATCGCGCCGGGCGATGGTGTTTGGTCCAGCGCAACCCACGTTCTTTCCGTCACAGCCTAACATGGCTCCCGATGTTCTGGATATCGCGGTGACCCAAGGAGTTGTCTGTCCGGTCGAGGTATTCTCACTTACGGAGCTGACATCCGACCACAACCCTATCTTGGTCCACGTCGCTACCCAGCACGCCTATGCACGTTCTGACCAGAAGAAGTTTATCGATTGGGATCGCTACGGCCCGGCCTTGTGCCGTCGATTGCCGCCAGCGGCCCCACTCGATTCCGTTCGCCTTCTAGACGAAGCAGTTGCGGGAATCGAAGAGGCAATCATCTCGGCTATAGGCGTGTCTTCACGTACGCGAGCTGGTTTCACGCCTGGCTACCAACGCATCCCTGAGGAAGTCTCTCTTCTCGCTCGCGAGAGGAATTACTTCCGGAAACGTTGGCAGAGGACCAGTGATCCGGCCGATAAGGCAGCATACAATCGGCTCACCGGACGACTGCGTGGCAGTCTGAAGGCGTTCCGACGTAGCTGTTGGGAACTCGACGTGGCCCGAACGGGGGATGCGGACCCGCTAAGTCACCCGTACAGAATACCTACCGCATTGACGGGACGGAGGCGCCGACCTCCACTTCCCGCCATTGTTGGACCGTTCGGTCGACCCCTGGGTCGCCCGGAGGAGAAGGCCGAGTACTTGGGCTTGTGTTTCGAGCGACAGTTCGCTCCCAACCCGCCCATGGACTGGGACTTCGACGAACAAGTCGAGATGGCTGTGGAAGACTTTCTGTCACTTCCGATCACGACGTAGCCCGAACCCATCTCTTTGGAAGAGGTCTCAGATCGGCTCGCTGAACTTCAGCCAAGAAAAGCTCCAGGCCCGGACGGTGTTACCAACGCCGCTCTACGACTTCTTCCCGAGCCTGGAGTTCAATTCTTGACTGATTTGTTCAACGCGTGTCTTAGACTGGCCTACTTTCCCAAGAAATGGAGAAAGGCGACGGTTATCGTGACCCCGAAGCCGGGAAAGGATACCACCCGCTCGGAAAACCTCCGGCCTATCAGCCTACTCTCCGCTACGTCCAAGGTTTTTGAGCGCCTCGTACAGCGTCGTGTACGAGAACATCTAACCAACTTTGACGTGCTGGTCCCCGAACAGTTCGGCTTTCGTGTGGGGCATTCGACCACTCATCAACTGATGAGACTGGTGGAAAGCATCACGGAAGCCGGGTGTCGGAGAGAACGGACCGTTGGCTGTTTCTTGGATGTTGAGAAAGCCTTCGACAGCGTATGGCATGATGGCCTGTTATTCAAACTTAGGGAAGTCCAGCTCCCGGACTGCTACCTCCATCTGGTTGCTAGCTTTCTGACGGAGAGGACCTTCTGCGTGAGAGTTGGCGATTCAGTCTCTTCCGAGAGACGAATCACGGCCGGCGTCCCTCAAGGTAGTGTTCTAGGCCCCCTTCTGTTCTCGATCTACGTTAACGACGTGCCGAGACAGCCTGGAGTCCAGATGGCCCTCTTCGCTGACGACACGGCCGTATTTGCGGCCGATCGTCATGAGGAAAGGGCCGTCCTACGACTGCAGCGCCAGCTCGACACGCTCGTGGACTGGACTGAGAATTGGAGAGTGCTCCTCAACGCCACCAAGAGTGTAGCCGTCGAATTCTCTCAGCGACGGAAGAACCCCGTTAGGCAACTACATATCGGCAGAACGTACTTGCGCTGGTCCAACGAGGTCAAGTACCTCGGCTTACACCTTGACCGTCGGCTCACCTGGCGTACCCACGCACAGACAGTTCTTAAGCGAGCATCCACTCGCCTGTGCGCACTGTTTCCACTCCTGATCAGCTCAGCCATGACCAGGAAATTGGGTAGGATGATCGTCGGCGCGTATCTGCTGCCGGTCATTACCTACGCCTGCCCGGTCTGGGGTTACCTCGCCGCAATGCATAAAAAGAAGTTGCAGAGCGTCCTCGACAGGGGGCTTTGGCTAGCGGCCAAAGTCCCCCGTCGCTTCTCATCTCGCCTTCTAAGGAGAGGACTTGGCGTCCGCTCCTTAGACGACACTTTCAGGCGGCTTGCACGCAAATTTTATGCACGTGCGGCGAGGTTCCCAGACAATCCTCTAGTGACTGGGCTGGGAAGGTACCGTATACGCCCAGGTGATTCGTGGAAACGCCCTCGGTGTATATTGCGCTAGTGTAGGCTAGCACAACAGCCGAGAATCGGCCTGCTATAGAGCACACGCCCTACTTGGGCAGGGCCACGAGGCAGGAGCTCCAGATGGTAGCTCGGAACTCAGTTCCCGTGCGGTTCGTCTCTGCGACGCACAACCGCAAAGCCCAGAGCAAAAAAAAAAAAATGTGAAGCACTCTTCATCGCCACGCCATCGGACGTACTTCATCTCCTCTCCTCTCTCGGACGACTTCGACGCGGAGTCAGCCGGAAGGAACGGCCGAAGAATAGAACCAGCGTTCTTGCGTCTTCGCCCTCCAGTTACGCGCCAGCGATGGATTTCGCTGGGCCGGCAGCCGACTCTACAACCGATGCCGAAAAAAGAGGAGGACTGCAGTACGCCACGAACAGCGGGCGCAGCCACCGAACATAGCGCGGCAAGACCAACATCAGCTTTCTCGCCACCAGGTCCTTTTTAGGGCCACCAAAAACACTAGAGTGTACGATTGGCGGCATTTGTCATGCGGCAAGCCTTTTGTCCGGTGACAATATATATTCAATCTGTATCAATCATAACTGCTAGTATTATCCAAAATTAAATCAATCAAACATTTTTAACACAGTTAATAACATAGATCACAGATATATGTCCACAGGACTTGTTCTAACAGATTTTTAATCATCAAAAATATTAAATATTGTTTACATGGGTATAGTCTCTTTTTATGCCTGAAAACCGGTGGAGTGTTGTAGGAGTTTAATAAATGGTATGGTCCCACCTGTGGCTTTGAAGAATGGTGATACCGTTAGAACCTGTGAGAAGTGTGCGGTGATGTGCTGGCGAATTTCCGAACTGCTTTCCTATGGAAGGAAATTTGTGTCCTGTAGGAATTATGGAGCATCTTTCGGCCTGACGGCGATGGGGGAGCGTTGCGGAATACTTCTCAGCCGATGGAGACGGATGTTAAGCTCCACATATCGGCACTTCCTCCCTCTCGGCTGTTCGAGGATCCTGTAAAGTTTTTTAAGTACAGTAGGCCGTCAGTACATTAACTACCCCCAAATATTTCTCGCCTCGTAACACCGTGACCACACACACACACACTGTCACAATTTTATACACATTAATTCTCTGTTACCAGCAATATGGTTCTGTGTCATAAACGATCTTGCAAATTTACATTTACCTTTTTCATTAATACGTACAACATTTAGAACATCTACATCAAATTACGGTTACAATTATTTTTACTTTTGCTTTTACTTTTACTTGAATAGGTGTGAATTAGGTTTTCAGCTTTACTTTAAATATCTCAAGTCGTGAAGTACAAAAATCGCCACGTGTTCACATATCTACCGGAAGTAACCTTAAGACACACACACACATCCACGATTAACAGGCACACAATTAAAAATAAATTACCACACAAAATATTCCTTATTACATTAAACACAAAACTCCCTTATTGAATCATTAGTGAATAAAGTAATTAAATGAGAC
Organism: Magicicada septendecula; assembly: GCA_034769895.1. Taxonomy (NCBI): domain Eukaryota; kingdom Metazoa; phylum Arthropoda; class Insecta; order Hemiptera; family Cicadidae; genus Magicicada; species Magicicada septendecula. Next base: position 383,277,990 of record CM068369.1, read on the forward strand.
ACTTTATGGAGTTAAGAACTCATTATGAACAGATTCTTCGCCCAGCCGTCAGACCTCAAGTAGCCAGTCGCTGTCCGAGTGTCTGGATGAAAATGAGAAAGGAACGCTTGTGCAGTGAGCCCAGCAAACCAGTTGCAAATTGTTAAAAAGGTTAAAACGTTAGTGAAAACAGCTGATTGTGGATACTGTATTACTTCGCTGCAGCGCTCCACAGCCTCGCTAACTTGCATCGCTGCAGCGCGGCGACCTTAAATTTACCGATCAAATGGGCGTTGTGTGCAGACAGCCGCCGTGGTGGCAATTCAAATTCAAATCATGCCGGGGAAATCAAATTTTAAATTTGCTCCGCACAGTAGCCGCTACACGAGTAGCATAGTGTGATATAGGCTTGACAGATATAAAATAAACTGCACATATTTGTTTTTATAAACTGTTCAGTTGAAAAGGTCATGTAATGGTACAAGAGAGGTTAAAAATTGATTTGGAACATAAATCAGTAATGATCCTCATTTATAAAAAGCTGAGTGCTAAAGAATAACAGATATTGTACGGAGGGAGTTTGACTATCATGGTAGGAATTGCCAATTCATATGTTTTACATATGAATATTAATACTTTAACAGTAGTCTGGAGTAAATATATTCAAAATTAATGGTAGGAAATAGGGTACACAAGATGTGAGTAAAAAAAAAACAGAAATGTAATTTTTCTCAAGTTAAGTCTTAAATTATGATCGATTTCCCATTTACAAAAATTGATTTATAGTAGTGATTCAGGTGTTGTATGTACTGTGTGCAGCTCTAGGTTTAGTATTGCATTTGGCGCCCAGCAGTATATGGAAGATTTGGACACTCAAAAACATTTGACAACCATATAGAGTGCAAATACAGGTTAAACTGTAGACTCTTTTAAAAATACAGTGGCAAAGACTGATGTTCTTGTTATTGCAGAAAAATAAACCACATTTTCATAGCACAATGTAAGTCATGAACAAAATTTCAGATCTATTGGCTGCCGCGCGCGGCAGGTTCGAAGGGTCTGCCGTGGATAATGGAGACATGGTTGCCGCGCTCGAACATGCCGCGCGGCGAGCCAATTCTTGTCGGTTTCTTGGCCCGCGGCAAGGGGTGGTCAGTTCGAACTGCTCGCCTAGTGTGGACGGACGCGTTTGTGTTCGCTTGTTCGACGCGTGGCAGTGAAATGGATAATGGAAAGTGTCGAGATTTAATATTAATGTATAGCGCAAAAGAGTTATTGTGGCACCCAAAACATGCTAACTATCACAATAAATCGTTGAGAGAGGACGCCTGGAAGGATAGGCCTATCAGCGGCACAATGAAAATACCTGTTGCTGAACTGAAAAAAAAGATGACGTCTTTACTGGCATGCTGCAGAAGAAAAATATCTAGGATCAAGCAAAGTCTTATTGTTTCTTATTGCAGTGATGGACAACCGACAACTAGCGATTAAACAGACCACACGCGATAAACAAATGAACTTGCTACCGGATGTTGCTATTTATGTGTTACCCTAAAAATTAGTCTAGTCAAAGTTACGGCGGAATTAGTGTGCATGTGTGCATCAATTTGGAAAGGCGTTTCTACGGATTTAAATTATATTGTTAATTTTATTACAGGTATCTCTTGTACATAATTTTTCAGGAATTTGGTGAGTATTATTATTATATGTTTGTTTAGAAATAAAATAGAAATACTAAATGGGTATCGGCTTTGAAACCACGTGTTCGTGTAGGTTAATGTTACCGTTTTATTTATTTAATTTACAATGGTTTTGAGTAAACTGTAAAAGTCTTTTATGTTAACCCCCCCCCCCCCCCAGTTTGTTTAAAGTAAAAGTTTCATGAATTGTAGGATGTATGTGTGCTGTCGTGATTGAAACCACGCGTTTTTGTTAAGGTTAAAATTCATTGTTCTAGATTAATCCTGTGACATTTCCAACAGTTTTCAGGTACTGAGTAAAGTTTAGAAGTATTTTATGTTGAAAAAGACCAAAACGTAATGTAAAACAAAAGCTTCATGAAGTTTGGGGCGTGATCGGCTTTGAAACCACGTGTTCGTTTAAGTTATTTATTCTTTGTTCTACGTTTGTGCCATTTACAATGATTTTGAGTGAACGGTAAAAGTTTCCTATGTTAAAAAAAAACCTCCAAATTAGTATAAAAGTTTTATGAATTTTGGGGATGTATTTCATTTGTGCTATCGGGCTTGAAACAAAGTGTTTTTGTTACGATTAATTATTCATTGTTCTAGATTAATCGTGTGACATTTCCACAAATTTTCAAGGACTGAGTAAAGTGTAGAAGTATGTTATGTTTAAAAGACTAAAAATTAATTTTAAAATAAAAGCTTCATGCATTTTGGGGCTTGATCTGCTTTGAAACCATGTGTTCGTTTAGGTTAATTATTCTTTGTTCCAAGTTTGTGCCATTTACAATAATTTTGAGTAAACTGAAATTGTTTTATGTTTAAAATACTAAAATTTAGTTTAAAAAGTGTCATGAGTATTAAGGAGATAAAACATGAATACCCATTTTTTTCACATGGAGCCGCAATTTCTTTTGGAGTTTGTGAGTTTTCTTGACTTCTCTGATATTGTGTAATGCAGGTCAAAACAAAGTGCTGTTGCATAATAAAAGTAAGTTAAAATCGAGTATTCTGAAGCCTAAGAAAGAGGAATATATAAAACAAAAGCAAGGTTAAATTTCCATTGGCAGATGTAAATATATGTGTTTGTTTTAATAAAGTATTCTTCATTTGAAGTCACAATGGTGCGTCCAGGCCTTCTCATGATTGGTGACTCCCAGGTAAAATATGTACATCTGACTACTCAGTGCCAGAATGATTTTGAAGTCACAGTGTTTTCGGTGTCAGGAATGCGTGTTGAAGAAGTGTCAGCTTCAATGGTTGAAGCAACCAAGTTCTTTTATCATGTAGTAATCCATTTGGGCACAAATAATTTGATTTGTGGTAAGTTACATAGAATTTTATAAATAAAATATTTCAGTTATTAGTGCTCTACTTTATACGATTATGGTTGATCAATAAGATTTGTAAGATTGCTTTGGTGTTATTTACATTATTTTCCAATATTTTATCGATAGGTACTATACCCGTTTATTTTTATCATTCTTAAAAACTTTTTAACAGGTCAGCATCCAGATCAAATAATCCAAGATTATGAATCTCTTATCCAAGAAATTCTAAAAGTCAACCAGCATGTGCAACTCCATTTGTCAAGTGTATTGTTTTGCAGTAAAAATTGGTATAGGCCATATTCAGATGCTGAAATGAACAGAGTAAAGATAATAAATGAAAAGACGGAGAAGCTGAATCAGCTGATAGAAGGCTTGGCTACCAGGTAAAACTTTACGTGTAAGTTTCTTTTGATAATGAAGAGACTTGATGTGTTAATGGGGCATCCACATCAGTGCTGTTACAAATTTTGTTCTCCTACCTCTATGTTGGAATAAGAGTTAAAATAAGTTTTAGAAATCATTTATTAAATTCCAAAGTCTGATCATAAAAATCTGATAACAACTCATAAAATTACAGTTAATATTCGTACAGTAATACTAGTTGAATTTTCTTGATAATATAATTTTAAAAAGACTTCTGTTTATTGGCAAATAAATATTTTACTTCTTCTTTACTCTCAATATGTCTCTTGACTTTCATGACTTTGGCATTTTATTCCCTCATAGTAGGTTGTTAATTAAGTAATGCAATGCATTTTTACTTTTTTGTGACTGCCACAGTGATTCCACTTTTTTGTGTCCGTAGATATGGAGGACTATTCATAGACAACTGGAAGTCTTTTATGTTACATTCAAGAGATCTGTTACATTCAAGAGATCCGTTTATGGAGTTGCTGTCCAGGGATGGCTTACACATCACACAGCGAGGGATTCAATGTTTAATGGGTAATGTTTTTCATGTCTGTACAAGAAATAGGTCTAAAAATTTATCCAATTTCTACAGAGACCAGACATGCACTACAGACACACACGGACATAGAAACATCAAATACACACATAATTAATTCTTTGCACGCCATACCACCAGGGACATCAGATGGGAAACTCGCACAGACTTCCACATCAGATACCAGAGACACAAGGACATCATATGCACAAGCTGTTAGGTCACATATACACTCCACACAGCCAGGGACATCAAATAGGGCACATGCACACACTTCCACATCATATATACACATCACACAGCCAGGGACATCGAATAGGGTATCATATGCACAAGCTGTTAGGTCACATATACACACCACACAGCCAGGGACATCAAATAAGGCACATGCATAAGCTTCCACATCACGAATACACACCACACAGCTAGGGACATCAAATAGGGCACACACATACCCTTCTACATCACGTATACATAGCACACAGCCAGGGACATCAAATAGGGCACACACATACCTTTCCACATCACGTATACACACCACACACCCAGGGACTTCAAATAGGGCACACGCATACCCTTCCACATAACGTATACACACCACACAGCCAGGGACATCAAATAGGGCACACGCATACCCTTCCACATCACATACCAGAGTCACAGGGGCATCAAATAGAGCAGATATATATACGTACACATCACACAGTATGATTACAAGGCCATAATTCACAACAGCAGTAACTTCACCTTCAGTTTCACACACATCACAGATACGTAAATCTTTTTCATATGTAACACCATCACACAATCTAAACCATAAATAACACCTCACATATTTGTTTACAAATGGTGGGTCTGCTGAAGAAAGTGTATCTTCGTTAAACAGTTCCCTTGAATATGATGATTCTCGTAAAGTAGATAATTTAATATCGTCATGTGCAAAACAAACAGGTGTCTCGCGTCTTAAAATAACATACCCAAGGGTATGTTCTGATTGCAATGTTCAATACAGTAATAGATTCAGCTTCTCGAAACATAAAGAACATTGTGATTCGTCTGGTTTATCCCTATTGTGTTCCTATTCAGATTGTACATTGAAATTTAGAACATATTTCCATGTCATAGAACATTTGAAGAAAGAGCATGGCCAAATTATTCCAAAGGAGGAATTTGTTTTATTCCAAAGGAGGAATTTGTTTTTAAGGACGTGGCAGCATTTCTCACATGGAAGGAAGCTGTTTGTAAAGACAACCACATTGCAATGGTCAATAAAACGGGTTCAGCCCATGCAGTGGGTGGCTCTAAATTTTCCGATTATATTTGCAAATTTAATAATTTTTGTAGACCCGAAACAAAAACAAATAAAACTAATAGAAAAAGGACATTTGGTAGTATGCCGAATACAAACTGTCTGGCCAGAATGTATGTCAAAGAAGATGATACAGGAATCCATGTGACATACATTAATGCTCATAATCATGAGCTTAATTTTAAATTTGTGAAATTCTATCGATGGGATAACACCACAAAGTCTTCTGTAAATCACTTTTTAGAGCAAGGTGTGCCAGCACATTATTCAGGAACATTTACAGCCTTCCATTGGTGATGATAATAACACATCTGCAGTAAAAGAACATTATATAACAACATCTCAGATAATTAAAATGAGGTATCAACTGGAGATGAAAAAACGACTTAATAAAAATGATGCAGAATCTGTAAATATCTTAATTAACTTATTAAAAAATGAAAGTTACAGCCCAGTTTTAGCATATAAACCTTAAGGAATGGATACCATAATTTTGGGCCCTCCAGTATAAATAATTTACCACACAGTTCTGAACTTTTTGTTGTAGGCATTCAAACAAAGTATCAAGCAGCAGAAATGGTTGCGGGTTGTAGTAGAATACTGTGTATAGCCACAACTTATAATGCCAACCAGTATAAATTTCACTTATTAAATTTACTTGTTCTTGATGAATATGGTGTTGGGTTCCCTGTTGCTCATTTTATAATAAATTATTTAGATGAAATGACTCTGGCATATGTCTTAAAAATTGTTGTTGAGAAATTTCCAAATATGGAAGTAAACTGTGTCATGATGGATGGTGATGAAGCCATTGCCAATGCGGTTGAAACTGCATTTGGGAAAAATGTGAGACATCTTCTTTGTTTATGGCATGTGAAACGGGATTGGATGAAAATCTTAAACCCAAAGTGAAATCCAAGTCTCTGACATCAGAAATTTTAGATTCTTTATTAATTTTACTCATGAAAAAAATATGAATAATTTTAATGAAATGTTAGAAGCCTTTTTTAATAATACTTTGAGTCCGCTAGTTGCTTTTTAGATTATTTAAAGAAATTTATGTGTGTAAAAAAGAGAAGTGGGCAATGTGTTTCAGAAATTTTTCACATGGATATACCGACACAAACATGTTTTTAGAATCATTTCATAATAAAATTAAAACTCAATACCTCCAAAGAAATATAAATAGGTGATTAGATGACTTGATTAACATAATTTTCAGAGTTAATAAAACTATACACTTAGCGTTAAAATATAAAAGATTGACCCAGATGCCCCTAAGAGGATATAACAATGCAGTTAACAAAAGGCATAAAATAGGCATACAAATAACAGATTCTGATATAATTGAAACTGGAAATTGTAGTGTTTGGCAAGTCAGGAGTCAGTCAGACTCAACAGTCCTTTGTAAAATCCATTGTTTAGCTAGAAAATGTTATATGCCAGAATTATGTTTTATAAAATGTAATGAATATACATGTTTCAGCTTGTGTTCACACATGTATACATGCTCATGTGCTGACAATATTTCATTGTGCAAACATATACACAAGCTTCATTCTTATCTTGTCCATAAGCTAACTTTTCCATCGTGTATAAGTTCTGATTGTACAGATTTAGCTATAGATGAAATGTTGGTAACTACATATAGTAACTCAGTTAACCTAGATAATGCAACAGCAAATACAGACATATTAATTCAGTCCTTGTGTCAATTGGCAGATAAATTGAAAAACATTATATGTAATAAAAATTCTCAATTTACTGCCATATGTGCAAAACACTTTACAATTATTAGTTCAAAAATATGAAATGTTGAACAACGATCAAAACTGTGTACATGGTAAACCTCCTTCAATGGCACATGATTTTGTTCCACCAAACATCAAAATTTCTCCTCAAAAGAGATTTTATCAAACTGCCAAAGAAAAGAAGCCTATAAAAACAGAGACTAAAAATACAGACTTTGCTCTGTATAATTGTATAAAGAAGTCTTTGCTACTACGTGGCAAAAGTTTCACTGACCCTATTTCCAGTAAACAAGATATACACCGTACCCTTTACAATGTTTGCGGATACAGCATCAGTGCTCTTCATTTGAAATCTTTGGATACATAATTATATAAATAATAACGAACTGAATACGCTGACCTCACAAGATCCACATTTTCATACTGGTTGGCTCTATGATAATGTAATAAATGTTTTTTTTAATAAGATATGTAACAAATTTCCTATCTTTCCAGTAGGTAGTCCAGTAGATAATCCTTATTGATTCTAACATTTCCATTAGATTATGCACTTGAGTCTGTGTGCCACATGGAGTTGCATGGGTATTCAAAATTAATTATACCCCTAAATCCAGACAGTAATCATTGGGTCCTTTTAGCTGATGTTCTTAAAAAACAGTTGTCGTTTTATGACCCGGTGTCAGAATCTGTAAAACCCGTATATGAAAAATCAATCTGTAATTGGAGACAAGTGTTAGTTAAGATCTTGGGGGGAACACTTGAGGATTGGCAAGTGAACTGTCCTAAACATATTTTCCGGAATGATAGTTCAAGCTGCAGTGTGTTTGTTTGTTGGTATGCAGAAAAAATTTTATTGGGCCAGGCAACAGATGAGAATTTTAATTCAGATGAATATAGAAAGTATATATACAGTGTTATAACTGGTAACTTACTTCTTGGTACGTACTGTGACGGCAGCGGTATGCGAACATCTGCTCTCCGGTACCAGCGGTGGACACAGCGAGCCAATCCAACAACGTGCTCGGAGCGAGCCAATCAGCGATCCCGGTTAGTCAATAAAACCCGGGCCGGCAGAAAATTTTGCGCACTCTTCATCGCCACGCCATCGAACGCACTTCATCTCCTCTCCTCTCTCGGACGACATCGGGGCGGAGTCAGCCGGAAGGAACAGCCGAAGAATAGAACCGCCGCCGTTCTTGCGTCTTCGCACTCCCGTTCCGCGCCAGCGATGGATTTCGCTGGGCCGGCAGCCGACTCTACAACCGGTGCCGAAAGAAGAGGAGGACTGCAGTACACCACGATCAGCGGGCGCAGCCGCCGAACATCTCAGCGCGGCACGACCAACATCAGCTTTCTCGCCACAAGGTCCTTTTTAGGGCCACCAAAAACACTAGAGTATACGATTGGCGCCATTTGTCATGCGGCAAGCCTTTTGTCCTGTGACAAGTGGCGCCCAACGTGGGGCGACGATCATCTTGCGGATGCAAGATCCAGCCACGCCAGCGAGCTACCAGCCGGCACACCAATCAACATGGCGCCCAACAGACACCTCCACAATATCTGGAGAAGAGCAGTAGGCTGGCTACCGGAGAGCATTCAAGACCCGGTGGAGTTGTGACGGCAGCGGTATGCGAACATCTGCTCTCCGGTACCAGCGGTGGACACAGCGAGCCAATCCAACAACGTGCTCGGAGCGAGCCAATCAGCGATCCCGGTTAGTCAATAAAACCCGGGCCGGCAGAAAATTTTGCGCACTCTTCATCGCCACGCCATCGAACGCACTTCATCTCCTCTCCTCTCTCGGACGACATCGGGGCGGAGTCAGCCGAAGAATAGAACCGCCGCCGTTCTTGCGTCTTCGCACTCCCGTTCCGCGCCAGCGATGGATTTCGCTGGGCCGGCAGCCGACTCTACAACCGGTGCCGAAAGAAGAGGAGGACTGCAGTACACCACGATCAGCGGGCGCAGCCGCCGAACATCTCAGCGCGGCACGACCAACATCAGCTTTCTCGCCACAAGGTCCTTTTTAGGGCCACCAAAAACACTAGAGTATACGATTGGCGCCATTTGTCATGCGGCAAGCCTTTTGTCCTGTGACAGTACGTCCAATTCATCCGCAATCGATGGCACGATGCACCTCGTACACTTGAGCAGCCAAAACCAGTAGTTTTTTATCTCTCAAAATTGTTTTCATTATTGTGTCTTGGTCCAATTTACTAAGTTGCTCCTTCACCCTTATTTTCTTGCATGTCTGGTGATGCGTACATTCCAGGAGTATGTGTTGCAGTGTCTCAATCCCAGTGCCACACCTCTTGCACAAGGGGGACTCAGTCAGGTTGAATCGGTGAAGGTAGTGTTCTGTGATTATGTGCCCTGTTCTGGCTCTAGAAATGAAAGTCTGGATTTGTCTGTTGGTATTTTTATACATCTCGAGATCACTGGGTGTTTGTTGAATCTCGTAAAGTTTTTGTGCGAATGACGATGGTTTCCATTCATGTGTCCACACGTCTTTATATGTTTGCTTGATGTAGTTTATGCTGGATGTGAGAATTTCCACCTTTTGTGGTTTAGGTTCCATACTAGCCGCCAACTTTGTGAGTTCATCTGCTCTCTCGTTCCCCATTATGTCTATATGACCCGGAATCCACTGGAAGCATATTTCTTTCTTTAAGCCTTGAAGTAAGTGTTGAATGCTGTGTATATAATAAAAATAATGTGTTGGTCTGTTAGATGCAATCGCCTGCATTGATGACTTGGAATCAGTAAAAATGCAAACCTGCATGGCCTCTAATTCAGTGCAGAACTGTAGAGCTGTGTAGATGGCTAGTAATTCTGTTTCCAGGCTCGACGGTGCCAACAGTGGAATGGGATATTCAATTTTTAAATCAGGTATGAACACACTAGAGCCTGAATGGTGATTACTTGTATTCAATGAGCCATCTGTATAAATATGAAGGTAGTTCTTGTATCTGGATTTGATCACTTCCATGGTAGCTTGCTTCAGTTCTTCTCTATGTGCTTGCTTTGTTAACCCATAAGGCAGTTCGGTCTCCATAGTCGGCAGTGACCAGGACCAAGGTGGTATTGGGTTGACTGGAGGTATTTCTTTAGGTTCCTTCCTATCTTGTTCCAGTATAAATGAGGCAGTTCTAAATGTAAACGACTGCTTGCAGGCATTATCGTGTAGTTGTTTAAGAGGGTTGTTTAAGCACACTCGGCAGTGTTTTTGCTTTGAAAAATTTATTACATGTTGTCTGTTTTATAAATAACTTGAGTGGCTGTACATTAAGTTCTATTTGCATAGCTTCAATAGAGGTGGTTCTTGGACAAAGCACAATTACGCATTTTCTCTAGTTTTCTCATGTGTGTCACAGCAGCACCTCCCCACACTTCGCACCCGTAGGTCATTTTAAGTCTTATGTATTGGAGGTATAGCTGCCTTATAACTATTGCGTTGTAACGGGACAGAATTGGGTGACGGTTTTTAGTTCAATTGTAAATGCGACGCACAGGAGTTACCCATACAGGGCCTCAATTTTAACAACAGACATTCCTTGTCGGGGCACCCAGTTGCACATTTGGTCTGTCCGCCCCGCAATAAGCTACTTTTCCAGGTGCTAAGGTATGTGCACAAGTGCGCGTATGCTTGCCCGCACAGATAAATTGTCACGTACAAGGCTCGCCGGTCAGCCAGAAGGAATATACAGTACCTCATGGTCACTAATTACTGTGTCACGTGACGCCAGCTCGACCTATCACAGGGCAAGCTAGTCAGCATGAGAACATTTTGGCCATCTTGAAGACGCTTGACTTTAAGCGTGAGTCGACTAACACCATCAGACCGCGCGGTCGTAAAAAACATTGCTCGAGTAAATTAGGGTCGGCCGACCAGTAAATCATGTGATTTAACTCAATACAACGGGAAATCATGTCATAGTGATCAATCAGACGTAATCTGCAAGTACTAACAGTTTAAACTTATTTTCGGAGTGTGTTAGGGAAATCGGGAGTTAACAGTGATGGTGTAACCATGTGGAGACGGCGATAAAAGGATGAGTACTTAATATAAGCAGTTGACCAGATAAAAACATTTCAATTTTAAATGAATTAAATACCGAAACCAAGTATGAAAATTTAAATTTAAAGCGCTTTAAATGTAAGGGGTTAAAAGATGTGAGTGTGTGTGTATGAGCAAAATGCTGGGTTGCCTTTAATTAATTAATAAAATAAATAATTTAATTTAATTATAAGAAGTAAGCGATAGAAATTTGTTGTTTTGGTCAGATGGGGTTGTACCTCAGTATTTAATTTTGTTCATTTGAAATGTAGAGAATAGAGAAGGAGGAAGCATTTTTTATCGAATCATAAAAAAGAGAATGATAAAAAGAAATAAATCAAGTTGAAATAGTTAACTGTAAATGAGAGTAATTATTACAACATAAAACCCTAAATCACTTATAGGTTGCGAGTTCACGTGACGACCTTGGGACCCAATGAAGGTAAGCAGTGTGAATAAATAAATTTTGTTAAATATTATTACCGGTATTTGAAAAAATTGGACGATTACAGCGTCACCACCCCATGTCTTGCTACAAACCATTTTCATTAGGTTAAGTCTTCCAAGAATTTGCTCTTATATTTTTGCAATGTGTTCACTTCACAGTAGCTTTTCATCCAAAGTTATGCCAAGGATTTTTGGATTGCTGTTGTATTTCATTGTAATACCATCCAATGTCAAAGCAGGACAAACACCTTTGAGTTTGTGTCGCCTTGTAAAAACTGTGAATTCCGGTTTTGTATGTGAGACTTTGAAATGCCACTTGTTGGTCCATTTACATAATTCATTTATAGCTGCTTGGGTTCCTTTTGCTGCTAAGTTTTCACATTTGCATCTAGTCCATATTGTAATGTCATCTGCATAAATGGCTAACTTAGTATTTAGTGGTAACTCTGATGGTAAATCATGCAGCATTATGTTAAAAAGAGTTGGACTTAATACAGAACCTTGTGGAATGCCATTGTTAATACTGGTAAGAAAATGTGATGTAAAATAACTTTTTGTTGTTGCAGAAGGTCCGCGATTTGTTGAAATTTTATCAGCTATCATGGAGTTCTGGACCTTCATACTTAATATAAATTCTTAGTCTTAGAAAATAATAATACTTTGTATATTGTAATTAAATTTATATCTCAAATTACATTTTATTAACATTAAAAATATGTGTAGGGACCAGACAAAAAGTGTGTCTTACAAGAGATATTGTATAAGCTGGTGCGTTTTAATGGGATTCTACTGTATCTTCAATGATATTAGTGATAGATTGTAACTTTCCTTGTGAACACTTACGTTTGTTAATGTCCTCGTACGTTTCGGTGTGCTATTCACCTTCTTCAGCCCGGTTTAAATACAGAATGTCTTGAAACAGTTGTAATGGATTTTTTCAGGTTGGTGGTATGTGTGGGGGGTAGTTGGTGGAGGGGGTTGGCGCTGGGATTCAAAGTATTGTGTGGTTTCTGTATGATTGTATCAAATAATACATGTGATTTGAAGTGTAGTTGGTCATTTAGTATGTTGTTTGGTTGTAGTGTGTGGTGTTTATATATTTCATACTGTTCAGCCGTGTTGAGTTTCCTACTTTTTGGTAAGTAGTGTAGTATTTCCAGCAGTGGCAGATTAACGGTTTTGGAGGTCCCAAGCACAGACATCACGGAGGCCCCTCAATGCTTGAATTTGGTAGGTAGAAAACAGAGTTCATAAAAATCAGAATTTGAAATTTTTATTAGGTTAGGTTAGCTTTACAATAATTTAAAGAACACTTAAACAATTTTTTGTCTCACCTTTTTCAGAGCGAAATACGCGATTACGTCGTCAAAATTTATCTGACGAAGTATGTCTGCCTCGATACACATCAGCGCCAAAGAATTAAGCTTGTCTTGGCCAATTTTCGTTCTTTGTGGATTTTTCAATCTTTTAAGCTGCGAAAAGGATCGTTCAGCAGAACAGTTTGTTATCATTAAACTGTGAAATATTCTCAAGGCCACTTCTATGTTAGGGAAAACGCACTTGACTTTGTCGTTAATTATTATCTCATGCACCTCGGAATGGGTGATCTTTTTTTCTGAAGATTCGTATTTTATTCGAACATATTTATGAAATTGAATTAATTCACTAAGGAAATTTCTATCGAAGTCTTCCAGGTAAGTCTTTAAAAGCAATTCAACATCTTTTTATATTCTGTATATAATTTGTTTAGATTTGTAAGAAATGAAAAAGATTGTGACACTTCGTTGTATACTTCACCTCTTCTTTGCATTTGAGCCTTGAGTATGTCTATTATTACATTGAAAGTCTCTACGCGGAATTTGTTTCTTGGACTCAAATTAGCTTCTTCTGCATTTCCGTCATTTACTTGCTTTTTCCTAATTATTTTTCAAGTTTGTCTATATTCTCCATTAGGAGAAATTTTTCTTGCCTCATTTTCAAATTTTTCAAACTGATTTCTCACATCAACCAAGTGATCTGATAAAGATCGATACAAATTTGCACATGTATTTAGATCTAGTTGTCCTTATTGGAGTCCTTTGCTGGTGTATCGAAAAGCTTGTAGAATGTCATTCCAAAAAGTGAGCATAAATATAAACTCAAATTCTTGCATTTTGTTTGAAATATTTCCTGCTTCTAGCTTTGTCTCCCCTTTTTGGTTCATATCCTCAGCAATTTCGTCTAAAGCGTCTAAAATTTTCAAATAGGATTGTAATATTGCACTCTTAGCTACAGCGTGTGCTTCCCAACGAGTTTCCGACAGCGACTTAAGAACGCTGTCATTACCTAAGACCTTCTTCAAAACTGCCCATCGGTGAGTAGAAGCCGAAAAAAAGTGTATAACGACTGAACTATTGAAAAAAAATTTACTGCGATTGGACAACAATCAACAGCACGGCGGCCAATGAGGTTCAGAGTATGTGCAGCGCATGGTATAAATACGGCATATTTATTACACTCTAAAATCTTCTGCTGCATCCCGTTGTATCGTCCTGACATGTTAACAGCATTGTTGTAAGATTGTCTTCTACGCTTTGAAATATCTATTTTACAACCTTCTAGATAATTGAGCACTATATTTGCCATTTCTTCTCCGGTGTCTTTTTAAATTCAAAAACGTTAGAAATCGTTCACGGGCTTACCATCAGACGGCGATACATATCTCAAAATAATACTTAGTTGATCCATATGTGATAGGTCAGGCGTAGAGTCAACTGAGAGGCTGAAGTATCCAGCTGATTGAATTTCTCCAACAATCACTTCGCGAACTTTATCACTCATTAAATCGATGAGTTCATCGCGTGTGGTTTTAGATAGATATGTCGGGTTGCCTTTCCCTTTATTCCCATATCTTGCAATATGGCTTGCTAAAAATGGATCAAACTGAGCCACAAGTTCTAGTAATCCCAAAAAATTTCCATTATATAAAGATCCGAAAGACTCGTCATGTCCTCTAAAAGCCAAACCACCCTCTGCAAGCGTTTGTATTACTGCAATGACCCGTTGCAATACATTTTGCCAATATTTTCTCTCTTCTTTTATTTGTGACTCTAGATTCTTGGTGATCCCTAGACCTTGTCTTCGACTCAAATAAGTTAGCATAAAGTCCTTATGCGCCAGACTGTTCTCATGCTGCTCAATTGCAATTACATTTTGCCAATCACTAAATCCGCCAGCTGCAAATCGGGTCGGCACTGTGGATTTGTTACTAAACAATTTGCAAACAAAGCAGTACAAAGAACCTGTTGTTTGTGAATAAAGTAACCATTCCCGTTTGTATGTTTCACCGTTGACTTTTTTACCGAAAAATAAACGTGGTGTACAAAACCTGACACTTTTACCACCAGTATATATACGGCGCGATGTATTAAATGGGCCCAGATGGTGCTGACAATTTTCTGGTCCATGATAAATCCAGTGGCAAATGTCTTCCTTGGAAAATTCAGTCCACATCCAGGATCAGTTTTTATTAGGATTAACGAGTTCAGTTTCTGAATCTTGAAGAGTTAAAAGTAATAAGTTCTCCTTTTTCATCAGATTTATTAAGAACAGCAGGTGTCTTAAATTTGACAGTAATTTCATTGTTATCAGAACAAATATAATTAAAAGGGATTGTAGCATTTTCTTTATCAAGCTGTACTGTAACAGATGATGAAGATTGAGATTGAGATTTTTGACATACAGTTAAATTATGTTGAAGTTGTTCAGTTTTACTATCAATAGATGTTGAGAGACGAGTATTTTCATCGAGTTTAAGGTTTTCGTTGCCAGATGACGAAGGTTCTGACCGATTGCTTTGGAAAAAGGAAGTCAATTTTGGGTTGTCATCAGTTTTTTTCTTCTTAAGTTCAGCCTTTTTGCGCTTTTGTGCACCGCTGAGATGATGGCGTTTCATTTTGAATATTGTAGACTAAATGTATCCTTAACAAATACCAGCTGTGATATGGTGCGTAGTGTAACTACCTGAAATATAATAATGAAGTACTTTAGTACTTTAGTTTACAGCTTAATTGCCGAGTAAGACTAATTTAAAAACAGCAAATTTCCAGGAACAACATCGATCAAGCTGATTTTTTTTAACGATAGGTTTAGTGTTTACCTAAAGGTTTATCCAATTTCCAGACTACGCACCGCCCATTTTCCCCGACTTTTCACTTCCGGCAAACAGCGGAGCGCGAGTCACGACGGTTTTCCTCGAATTTCCTACGATAACTTCACCGAATTAAAAAAATAAAAATACCAGCATGTTCCCCGGAAAATTTCCTATCGACCTTTGTCAGTCGTGCATTTTTATAAAGGCACATAACCTATAAAAAAATTGCAAACTTGCAAAAATGTGCATTTTCAAATTTCCGTTAATAATGAGTGGAATAATGACTTTTTCTTCACAAAAAATTGTAGAATATACTATTCCAATAGATAAATTTACATATTAATTTTTATCCTGATATATTTTGCCATTAAGCCACAATAAAGTTTTCAAGTTGGAAACGGAAACTTTTTAAGTTTTGGTCCAGTCGTCACCATGACATCACAGGACAAAGTTTTTTTTTTATACTCGTATTTTCATGCCCTATCAGCTGCATGATAAATTTTTATTTTTTTAATTTGATGAAGTTATCATAGGAAAAATCGAGGAAAACCGTCAGTGACTCATAAACTTTTAGGTAAACATTAAACCTATCGTTAAAAAAAAAATCAACTCAATCGATGCTGTTCCTGGAAATTTGCCTTTTTTGCCCTTTTTTTTCAATAGTCTTACTCGGCTATAAACCATATACTATCTTAGTCGAGGAAATATACAGTAATTATAATATAATATCACTATCACTACATCAGTATCAATATTATGTGCCTATGCATATAAGGAGGGCGGTGGTTTTTCTATCCGATCTATGTACACTAAATTGTAATGAAGATTTAAATAGTGACATAACAACAGCCTTTAGACATTTTGCGGCATTAGACAGTCCACATTACGAAGCCCCTCTTTTAATAAATTGATAAATTTAGTATCACTTTCCAACATGTTGTCAACTTCTTTGCATTTGTGTTTTCGAGACTTTTTATCAGATATTTCAGTAAAACGTAATCAACATGTTAATGATTTATTTCAGGTTAATTTTTCCTTTTCGTAACTTTGTAATCATACTATTACTATCACTTAATAAAACCAATAATGTCTTACACTTACACGGTTCGACGGAAGAAAACTATTCACAAAACAACACATCGATATGAAACATAACAAAACAAAGCCACCACCTGTTAAACACAACAACCGGTAAGGCTCCGCGAGAGTGAGGCGCTGCCAGTTAGGCCGACGTTGTCGTGTGAATAAACAGAACTCGTAGCCTCGAAACACTCTTTTTTACAGTTCTATTTATTTGGGTAAATACATTTTTTTAATCGGCCTGCCTGAGGCCCTAGGCAGCTGCCTAGTCGGAAATCCGCCACTGTGTGGTGGGGAGTCGATCGCGCGTTTATTTCATAAACTAACAAAACTTTGTTTTCTCCTATATAAGTTAGGGGGCAGAGGAGGCCCCAAGCACGTGCTTATAGTGCTTGTTTAGTAATCCGCTACAGATTTCCAGGTTGCTTTCTATGTTGGTGTAGTTGTGGTTTTCAGTCTGTATGTGCGTGGTGAATGCGGAGTGTATAATTTTGTGTGTGAGACTTCGAAATGCCACTTGTTGGTCCATTTACATAATTCATTTATAGCTGCTTGGGTTGCTTTTGCTGCTAAGTTTTCATATTTGCATCTAGTCCATATTGTAATGTCATCTGCATAAATGGCTAACTTAGTATTTAGTGGTAACTCTGATGGTAAATCGTGCAGCATTATGTTAAAGCAAATACAAATTAAAGTGTATTTAATTTGTATACTCCTGTTTTGTTCTATGTGTCAGTGTCTGTATCGTTTGTTTTTTGATGGTGTTGTTCGTTCTGTAAGCTATTTTATAGTTGTGTTTCCTGAATGTGTTTGCGATTTTGTGTGTGTTAGAGTTGTAGTATGTAAGTGTGATGTAAACGATACAAACACAGACACTGACACATACGACAAAACAGAAGTATACAAATTAAACTGCAGTGATTGCAAACATTTCTACATAGGCAAGACGGGAAGATCTTTTTCTTCAAGATTTTCAGACCACATAAAAGCCCTCTCTAATAACTACATACACTCCGCATTCGCCACGCACATGCAGACTGAAAACCACAATTACACCAACATAGAAAGCAACCTGGAAATACTACACTACTTACCAAAAAGTAGAAACTCAACACAGCTGAACCGTATGAAATATATAAACACCACACACTACAACCAAACAACATACTAAATGACCAACTACACTTCAAATCACATGTACTATTTGACACAATCATACAGAAACCACACAATACTTTGAATCCCAGCGCCAACCCCCTTCCACCAACTACCCCCCACACACTTACCACCAACCTGAAAAAATCCGTTACAACTGTTTCAAGACATTCTGTATTTAAACCTCGCTGAAGAAGGTGAATAGCCCACCGAAACGTACGAGGACATTAACAAACGTAAGTGTTCACAAGGAAAGTTACAATTTATCACTAATATTAAGTGCGTGAATGAAGAGGAGGAACCAACAAAACAACTACAATGATATGTTTGCGATAGTAATACTCACTTGTTCTTTACCCTTAAGTCTTCTCATTTCTGTATTTGAATTCTTTCTTTACAAACCTGTTTGACAAAGTCTCATATCTCTCTGTAGTCCTCCATCCTATATATCTGTCGGCCCCACTGTAACTCTGTTCATTCTCAGTTTTTTCCAACAATTATTCATGTACCATATCTATAATTCATGTAATTATTGTTTTGTTACTGTATATAATTTTTTAAATAAACAGTTATGTACATTGTAAGCATTTTAATATGGCTAACCTTATTAATCATAATTCATATTCCTTCCTTATCTAAAAAATTGTAGACATCAGATATTGTGTTTTGGGAGAAACACTAGCTAGCCACAAGTAAGCAGTCCTGAGTGGTAAGAAGGTGACATTGTATCTTCCTGTCAATTGAAGAAACAGGTTTCATTCAAAAGGGGACCAACTATTTAACATAATCAAGTAACTTTTATTAAATGGAAACCAAACTAATTCTGTATGGTGTGTGTGTGTGTGTGTGTGTGTGTGTGTGTGTGTGTGTATGTGTGTGTGTGTGTGTGTGTGTGTGTGTGTGTGTGTGTGTGTGTGTGTGTGTGTGTGTGTGAGAGAGAGAGAGATTTTAAGTAGATAATCATATATCTACATAAATATCTCATGTATTTTTTTACAGTTAAACTTTAAGTTTCAGTTCAGGTTATTCTTAAATTTCCAAAATTTAAAAAGTTTTCAAAATTAAATTTTTTGTATTTATGTCATAAAGTTTATTCACATACTGATTACCCTCAAACTGTAATACACCAAGTTGTGGCTTCTTAGGTCCATCACAATCTAAGATTCAATCTAATCAACACAATCACATCACAAGCTAAGATGCTGGCACACAAAATGGAATTATAAATCTAACCCAATTTATGAACAGCGAACTGATTTGAAGAAAACACTCAACACTACACACGCATTACCGAACGAAATCCAGTGGAGGACAAAAACTAAACACAATAACTTGAAAATCTTTCAATAATTACATCACAGAAGAGGAGTTTAAGTTACGCAATGTTATACAGAATAATATGATGACAGGTCACTAGACAGACTTGTTGACGATGAGTACTCCTCTGGCATTATATCTGCACTTGTCAAATCTATGTGGAAGTGTTGAACGTAACTTGAAATAAGATGTTTTAATATATAACTATACTTTAACATGGGCAGATTGACGAGATGGCTTGTATCTCATTTAAATATAATTTAAAATATAAAGGAATTGTTGTATCTCATTTATGTATTTGGTAAGTACTTAAATAAAGATGAAGTAAAAAGAAATGCTTGAGAATAATTTCACTTTATCCCAAAAAGAATCACATTTTTTTTTAAGTGAATGTTTATTCAGAAACTAATTCTTAGGAGGTTGATAATTGCTTCACACATGCTCAGTAACTGAATTGATGAAAAAAAATTACTAACCACAGGATATTTTATAACCAGTATAATAGGTTTCCTGACTAAACATCTTGCAGAATGTACTCCAGAAACCACATATAATCTCAGTGCTAAATCAAATTTTAGCTTTCCTCGAGTTATTCTGGTAAAAAAGTGTCCAGTCAGGAAAAGATTATCCAGATCGTGGATGCCATGTCATGAACAAGTTCCTTTGGAATTATCTCAGGGCAATACAAGTAAATAAAAATATATGCATCTAATAAGCGTTTTATTTCATTAACCTAGTCACCATTGTGCACATTTCCTTTTGGCCCTTAATTTTTGGCATATGCAATCTGTTCGTTATAGTTTATTCATATAATTTTGTTTGTCATTGACTAATAATAGTCGTAATTTCGGTGTATCATAGTAATCACCAGACTTTTTTTAGTCTGTTTATTTCAGTGTTCAAACTTGGCACTGTCCTTAATAGAAAATTTAATGTGTACATTATAGGTATCACCATCAAGGTTAAGAAACAGAAAATGGTTTCTAAAGCTCCCATCTAACAACATAACAAATTGTGTATAAAAAAAGGCAACTATCACAATGTCAGAGCATTGGTACAGTAGAAAATTGAACTGAACAAATAAATAACTTTTTTACATATACAAATTCATAACTGAAATTAAAATTATACCCAAACACCAATATAATTATAAAGTAAGCCATACTACACTGTTGCTGGTGCAGTGCTACAGTAATGAGCTTTTCAATATGTAAAATAAGTATTAAAAAAAAAGTATTCCAAACTGAAATAGTTACATTAAAAAATGCCAGCAGCAAATTTATATCCAACCATGAAGAAGATGAGACAGGAGTGTCTGTAGATGTGACTGACGGGTATGGTCACTCTGAGCTCACTCAAAACAAAACAAAAAAAGTGAAGAAACAAAATTCTTATTTAAAATTGTTTTTATTTTATTTCTTCAACTTTTTTTAATTGGTTGCACAATTTATATTTATTTACTCAAATACAAATAGTAATTAACATGACTAACAAAAGGTAAGTATTGAAGACATATCTTCCAAAGAGGACTCATACAAGAGGTGATTAGGCTAGCCAGCAATGCGGAGCATCAAACAAGTGACTGGCGTGTATTGAAAGAGGGAGACATAAATGATAATTAACTACAGAAACTAATTTTTGTTCTCCTTTCTATTCTTTTCCCCATAGTCTCTGAACTGTAAAAAACTCAGTTAAAATGATTTATGATAAAAAGTTATTTGCCTTGTATCATCCAATGAGTTTACAGGAATACATTATGGTACCAAGTTTGTAATCTGTTGGTAACAATACTTCATCTGTCAGATGTACTGTGCCAATAATTATGATAAATAACATTAAATATTAAAGAAATATATTAATTAATTGCATTTTAAGAAGTATAATTATTTGCTAATGTGGTGAATTAGTGTTGCATACTAGAAAAGTGCAATGTATACGTAAAAAGAAATATTGTTTTTTAATTTTTTGAATCAACTAGTATTATTTCATAAGTTTCCTATCTGGATCAAATTATGTGTTCACAGTTTCTCAAAAACTCGAGAGATAGGCATAAAATATAATATGTAAGAAAAGCGTAAAACATGAGTCTTTATGTCAACATTTGGAAGGTTAGTTCTTTTTGAAAGGTGTTGGATTTTTTCATTTTCAAGTCATCAGCAACATGATTGGTCCTTCACAGGCATCTCAAAGTAATTTTTACATTAATCCTGCCCATCAACAACCCCAGTTTAGTGTAATAAGGCTAGGTGAATCTTTGAAATTTTTGTAGTGTCACCAGGTCATAATGGAACTTCAGCTTGCTGTTGAAAACAAGCAGATTTCAGTAGTTACTTGATAAAGGATGATGTTTTAAGAGCAATAATTCTTTCAGAATTGTTTTAATAGCCCAGCATTCTGCAAATAACTATTGCTTCTTTAGACATCCAGCTGATTTGAACTTTTCTTAATATTAGAAAAGTTTCATATACAACTGTTTCTAACCACATAAAACCTCTGGAAGTATGAAACACAAAAGGACAGGTTGAATTATGTTGTAGGGTTAGGTGGGATAATTGTAAATGGTAGGGAGGTTTTAGTTTTCAGACAATCAATATTGTCATTACATCATCTGGTGAAGTTCCCTTCAAAACTGCAGTGCACTGAGCTTCTAATATAAGGGTACCATATGTGTTAATATTTATAACTAAAGGTTTCATGTTAAAATATACTGTGAAACAGTTTTGTATGACTTTGAAAGTATACTGCTTTTTGGACAGAAATTGCACCAAAACAACATAAATGTAAATCTAACAGTCTATTAACTTTTTTTGATGTTCTTTAAAGGGTTTTTAAAAGTTTCAAGCTATACTACATTTACAATTACCCCACAAAAATTGCCCAGTGTGGTGTGATAAATGTGATTTTGGGGTAATTTACAAATGCTGTTATTCAAATACTCATTTTTGTTTAGTACTATTAAATATCAGAATTTACCAAATCTAGATACTATTATGAGTTCACCACTCTTAAAACATTTATTCTATGAAAGATAAAATTATTCAAAAACGTATGTATAAAGATTTCCAGATATTTTGTTAGGCCTATGTTAGTGTAGAACAGATGTGAACAAAAATTTCTTTCTGCATCTGATAAAGTCAGGTGTATTGTTATGTTAGTGCTTGTCACTAATTCACATAACTGATAAAATTCAACCAATTTAAATGTGTTTCTGACTCAGTAAAATATTTCTTTGGAGAAAAAATTGGCAAGCTTGACTGAGAAAAAAAAGACTGAAAGACAAGAAGTTTGACCATTGACAAAATGTGAATTTTCTACATTATTAGGCCAAGTGTGGAGAGAAGGTATGATTAGTAAAAAAAGTCATAGCTGGTTTTAACAACAGGAATTTTTCAAGTCGATGGAAGAAAGTTTCAGAACCTGCTTTCAGTCCAAAAGAACGCAATGAGTATAAAAAGAGTAGGGCTATTATACATATTAAATGTTCAGTTCATCTGCAAGCAACTCTACTGATAAGGCACGTCTGCTTCTCAGATAAGTACTCCACCAAGTAACATTATTGAGAAGACGCCTATTAAAATGCCACAACAAAATTCAACTCCAGAAACATCAACTAGATTCGTAGAAATATTTACATCAGAAATTAGAAAAACTCAAAAGTCTTTGATGTCTAAAGATCCCACTATACAAAAAGAAAGAATTTTGCACACAAAATACAAACAAACAATATGCTTGCTAACAAAATACCTTGCTTGAAATCTGGAAGATACAGAGAAGTTTTAAAAACTGAAGACAATGTCGAGTAAAAGAGCAAGCAGAAATATCTAGCAGAAACAATGTTAACAGAAAAATCTAAGAAGAAGATCGTATTTTGATCATACAGTAATAAAAATTCTAAACAACTCCTATTTATAACGATGATTCTGATTATAACAAAGATTAATTCGCAATAAGTGTTTTGAAAGACACTACCATGGAAGTAACTATCAAATACCAGAGTGGCAAAAGATTCAACCGCGAAAATTTGTTCTCATTTTTTTTTGCTGGAGGACCAACAAAAAAAACTCACTGCAAGTATGTTTGTTGTGTAGAAAGTAGATAATGGTGAGGGAGAAATTTATCCCACAGGATATCAATCCAAAAATGGACATTTCTACAAAGTTATATTAAAATAAAATTATGAAAATAAGCTTTGAACAAATATTGACACATTTGCCCAATCCAGAAATTAACAGACAAATTGTCTATGAATTCCCTGTAAATGTTTCTGTTTGGAAAATGATAAACTTTATTCTATTACTTGTTGTATTATGTAACAGAACAACATTTCTTTATGATTTGTAATAAACTTAGCGGCTGAAATATCTTCTTTTCATTCACTTTTCACATAGATGAAGAAGGTGTAATTGTAAACATGCAGTTAGGATTAAGAACACAACACAAAATAGTACAATGTCAACTAGTTTACAGTTGTTCCAATATTTCAACGTATAAAGAAAAGATAAAGAAAATGCATGTTTACAGTTGCCCCTAAGAGGTTGGAGTAACTGGAAATGAATGGTATTATTATAAATTGTGATTTAGAGGTATTTATTATTGATATTTAAACAATATTTTTGCATGCAACGTAACAACAAAGATTGAAATAACTATTATTTGCAGTTATTTCATTTTAAAACCTATACATAACTTTTAATCAATAAACATTCTCCAATCCTTCATATTTCATTTCCAATAACTCAACTATATATTTTTAGGTTAGGTACACTTTTCAAAACTTTTTTATCAAATGCTGAGAAGTGTGAGCTTGTAATTGTTTGTTTTGATAAACCCCTTAATAAGGTTTCTCAGGAACAATAACTGGAAGCTACAGTTTGCTTCTAGGATATATCTCATGAAATAATGGAAACTTGCTACCTGAATTCTGTTTTTCATTGACTTCCTATTCCAGAGCCATACGATACTTTTAGTTTTTCAAGGGAATGGAAGATGAGTCTACAAGGGTCTACATGAGTCTGTATCTTAATAAAGTCTTGTTTGTACATCCTCTTCGTTCACTTTTTTAAGTGTTACAGGTTAAGTGTTATTATTAAATTATTATTAAGTGTTATTAAGTTAATAAACTTAATAAAGTGTTACAGGTTAAGTGTATGGATGGGTATAATCTTAGATGGAAATTTTATGAACGATTCAAAAGACTGTGAGAATGCAAATTGATGAACTGTAAAAAGGGAGAAGATTATATTTAGTTAACTAATGGACACGTCATGGACAACGAAATCCAAGAAATTAGAGAACCATAAAAAGAACTTATTGGGTCTTTGACTAATCTAAGCAAAATTCAAGAGCTCTAATAAAAACCATTTAAAACAAATGACTTTAGTAGATTACTCATATTAAGTCTCTAAGAATATATTAAAATTATAGCCTGTTTCATGCACTTGTTATTTCAACTTATTTTCTTAGCAACTGACAATAGTGTTAACTGGATATAGAAACACACCATATATTGGTAGTCTTTTCTATAGTCATAGTGTGACATGTTACAATCACTGTGCTGGTTGGTCACTAATCTCATCAGCCATGTTCATCCATTTTCTGGTAGAAAATATTCAAGCAAATGGAAATACTTAAGCAAAACATAGGTCTACATAAACAAAATGATACATACTTGAGCACTTTTCAAAAATAAAGTTAACTGAAGTCTATAGAGTGTTACAGAGTGAACTGCTTTGACAGTTTCTGAAACAAAGCTTTCTAGAGAAGGAGACCTACCTCCAAAATTATAAGACTATAGTATTTACGAATGTATACTATAGATGAATAGAATGTAGAATAATAAAATCCAAATACAACTATTACATTAACAACTCGGAACACAAAGTTTTTTATAAGTAAAAACATAAAGTTTTACCTTACAACCTGAACCGGTTTTCACCTTTAAAAGGCTTCTTCAGAGGTGAAAGGGGCTTTTAAAGGTGAAAACCGGTTCAGGTTGTAAGGTAAAACTTTATGTTTTTACTTATAAAAAACTTTGTGTTCCGAGTCGTTAATGTAATAGTTGTATTTAGTTAAGTAACGGACACGTCATGGACAATGAAATCCAAGAATAAAATCCAATGTTATGAAATGAAAACTGACAGCACAAAGATGAAAAACTGATAAGGAATCATTCAGTAAACAAAACTACAAATTACTAAAATTATTAATAAAACAAATGAACTCAGAAATTTAATTGAACCAAATTATTTCTATTTAAGACAAATTAAATATAGATTGATAACCACACATTAGTCATAGGATTGTTAATTTCACAATTCCATGAAATTTTAACTATTGGATATTGAACATTTGATTGAAAATATAGAATACCAGTAAGCCTAGAAGCATTAACGTAAAGCTTGTTTTAATAAAAAGTGAATTGAAAGAAAAGAAATACACAATTTCAACATTTGTTTGAACTGTAACGAGAAATTCCTTTGAGTTAGTGTAATGTGAAACACAAAAATACTGCTATTGCACTAATTAAGATGTATTTAATGTTAAAATAAAGGTAACTGACACTATTAAGTTATTCTTTGATGTAGTAAGTTAGGTTAGGCCAAATTGCTCATTAGACTCTGCCTAAATTTCAATGATACAAAGTGCTCATAAAGACGTTTAGTCCTACACTTAAAAAAATTATTTTCACATATGAGACAGGGGGGCAATTCCTACTCTAGTTACATTGCCATGAGCAGGAAGCAGATGTATTAATAAAATATCGCTTAACAAAATACAGGAATAATTATTTATAATAAATTAAATAGGTAATGGACTTAAACCTGCAGTAGAAACTTTAGTTTATTATAAAACAAATAGGAAGAGAATTGAAGATTTCTTGTTTCCAAACGTTATACCAGTTTTCTTCACATACAAGTAATGGCAGGTTACAATATTTAATCATATTTTTTCATAATAAACGTATGTTGCTACTGATTTTTTTTTGTTAAGAGTATGAAAACATGTTTTTTATTATGATGTGTGAAAATAATCATGGAACTGTGGGTCGTGAGTGTCTATTTTTATTCAAACCTGAGAAGTTGCTACCGTATATAAAACAAATCATTACACCACGTAAAACAAGTTTCTATACACTTTGTAAAAGGCTATAAATGTCAAATATTTAATTTTTGTATTCAGAATATACAAAACTTTGTTTATACATTTGTTATTTCAATCTTTTTAATAACAATAGACATTATGTAATAATATCTATCAGTTTGTGAATTTTAATGGTACAAACTAAGTATGGAGTCTTTATTTGTTTCTATTCATAAACAAAGGTCCTTACTGTAATCAGTTTTATGCAAAATACACTCTTTGACATCTTCTTGGATTTCGTTGTCCATGACGTGTCCATTACTTAACTAAATAACACTATTACATTAACGACTCGGAACACTAGGTTTTTTATAAGTAAAAGCATAAAGTTTTACCTTACAGCCTGAACCGGTTTTGTCCTTTAAAATGAGAAAACCGGTTCAGGCTGTAAGGTAAAACTTTATGCTTTTACTTATAAAAAACGTAGTGTTCGGAGTCGTTAATGTAATAGTGTTACTTTGACATCTTTTAATCCAATATAGGCTAGTCATTTTATATCGGTTTCAAGTGGTTCTTCCAATTTTTTTTTTCAATAACTTAGACCAACAAAATTCCACAATAACCAATTACTAATAATTAATCATTTAGGTCTACATATTGATAGAAACGTGCACATTGGTTTTTATTGCATTAGGTTGAAGTGAGGATTTTAATGTACTTCTTTCGTTATAAATTAGATTTACTTAAATTCGTCTTTGTAAGGTAGACCCGTGCTGTAAATGGGAACTAGGTTATAATTTCGGTCCAATAAATTCAGAACAAGAAAGGAAACTGAATAACAATTACGCTTTTAAAAGGTGAACAGGAAAATCGCCATTGAACATATCAACTTTCTTTCTTACAAAATAATGGAAACTGCATAAGAATTAATGGAAGAGAATGGTAATAGGGAATCATGATTCAGCATTGTCTCAGGTTCAAAAGTACAGCCGTTTTTTGTACACGTACACTAATTACGGAAATTTTTGTTAAAACGTAGGTTTCTTCTAGTACCAACTAATCATTTATTTTTTAAATCCATTACAACCATATAAAAATATTTACGATATTTGTACATCTTACACATAACCCCCACGAATTTTTGAAAATAACTAGTTAATATATAGTCTATAAAAGGCCTTAAGCATCAGACCTTTATTTTTTGCCTTTATTTTCATAGCGAAATATATTTTTGAAACTACGCCTCTGCTCACCGCAGACAGCGAGGCTCGGACAAAATTCATTGGCGGGCTTTTCAATAGAGATGGACAACCACACTTCCCTCCCTAGAACTTAGTATTTACCGGAAGTTGACTAGTTGACTATCTCTGTATTTAGAATTTTACCAACAAAGATGGTCAACATGGCAACATCCGACTGTTGTCCATCACTGCTTCAAGAACGATTCACTTGCATCGCGGCAGCGCGGCGACATTAAATTTACCGATCAAATGGGCGTTGTGTGCAGACAGCCGCCGTGGCGGCAATTCAAATTCAAATCATGCCGGGGAAATCAAATTTTAAATTTGCTCCGCACAGTAGCCGCTACACGAGTAGCATAGTGTGATATAGGCTTGACAGATATAAAATAAACTGCACATATTTGTTTTTATAAACTGTTCAGTTGAAAAGGTCATGTAATGGTACAAGAGAGGTTAAAATTTGATTTGGAACATAAATCAGTAATGATCCTCATTTATAAAAAGCTGAGTGCTAAAAAATAACAGATATTGTACGGAGGGAGTTGGACTATCATGGTAGGAATTGCCAATTCATATGTTTTACATATGAATATTAATACTTTAACAGTAGTCTGGAGTAAATATATTCAAAATTAATGGTAGGAAATAGGGTACACAAGATGTGAGTAAAAAAAAAAACAGAAATGTAATTTTTCTCAAGTTAAGTCTTAAATTATGATCGATTTCCCATTTACAAAAATTGATTTATAGTAGTGATTCAGGTGTTGTATGTACTGTGTGTAGCTCTAGGTTTAGTATTGCTTTTGGCGCCCAGCAGTATATGGAAGATTTGGACACTCAAAAACATTTGACAACCATATAGAGTGCAAATACAGGTTAAACTGTAGACTCTTTTAAAAATACAGTGGCAAAGACTGATGTCCTTGTTATTGCAGAAAAATAAACCACATTTTCATAGCACAATGTAAGTCATGAACAAAATTTCAGATCTATTGGCTGCCGCGCGCGGCAGGTTCGAAGGGTCTGCCGTGGATAATGGAGACATGGTTGCCGCGCGCGGCAAGCCAATTCTTGTAGGTTTCTTGGCCCGCGGCAAAGGGTGGTCAGTTCGAACTGCTCGCCTAGTGTGGACGGACGCGTTTGTGTTCGCTTGTTCGACGCGCGGCAGTGAAATAGATAATGAAAAGTGTCGAGATTTAATATTAATGTATAGCGCAAAAGAGTTATTGTGGCACCCAAAACATGCTAACTATCACAATAAATCGTTGAGAGAGGACGCCTGGAAGGATAGGCCTATCAGCGGCACAGTGAAAATACCTGTTGCTGAACTGAAAAAAAAAGATGACGTCTTTACTGGCATGCTACAGAAGAAAAAAATCTAGGATCAAGCAAAGTCACATTACTGGATCAGGTAAGTTACAGTCACCTCAGAATGAACATTTTTAATATCTATGAAGTCTAACAATTGATATAAACAAATATTTAGTTCATTTGTCGCGGTAAACCTAAATTAATCGGAATAATGTAATTTGTGAATAGCTGTAAATCAACTGTCTTTACAGTGTCTTTATTTTATTCGCAGGTGCAGAGAGTACATATGTGTCCAAGTGACACACACGTCACCAGTGTCGTAGTTATTTTGTCAGCTTTTGATGACTTTGCATTCATGGCCGATAAGAATACCAGCACAACTACTGATACATTTACTGAGGTACACATTTTTGTGCTAAGTCTACAACAAATGTATAAAGTGCTTATATTTATTTTTATATACGCATTGATCTTTTTTATATTAAAGTATATATAGAATATGTTTATCGTTGTGCCAAATATATAATGTTAAATTAATTTTATTCCTAATTTAACATTAGATTTCGCTTAAACTATTAAATAAGGAATAAATGAGTATAAAATAATATAGTTACTCATAAGTATTTCCTAATTGAGTATGAAATTCGGGTGAATGCATGAAGTTCCAAGTCATATTTCTCGCATCGCATATTTTCTTTAATTTCATTCAAAATATCAATATTTACTACATTTTATTGTAATAATAATTTTTACTTTACGTAACATTGGAGGATGTTGATATATAATTTTCATGAAAATTTATCTAACATTTTTCGTCAATCATTACAAATTACGATAGTGTTACAATGCAAAAATTATGTTTTTACTGTCTACATTTTTCTTAATGCACATACACAAAAGAATAAAACAACACATAACCAATGTTAATAAAACAGAATCTCTACGTAGCCATAGTGGAATCTACATTTTACAGTTTAATAATTATACTGCCAAGGTATTGCTCCATTTGTAATAAAATGTCTAGCAAGGTGCCATCATATCTCCTTAGCGTATGTTCCTCCTCTTCGTGGCACGTTGCGAATAGGTAACAAAGATGATTGCTCCCCATCGTGTCTCCACGTAGCTGGAATAATTTTTTCGTCTACTTCGATATCAAAAGATCCTTGAGGAGTATATACTTGTTGGGAGCAGGATTTTTTCCTCAGGAAATTATGTAAATATACAGTAGTCAAAACAACTTTTTTGGCTTTCACCGGTTCGAGTAACATTGGTTTTCGTAACACTCGAAAAACAGAGCTCAATGCTCCAAACGCATTTCACGACTCTACGTGCTCTTGAAAGCCGATAGCTGAAGACTCTTTCAATAGAACCTCTCTCCGGATTGCCTTCGAAAGGTTGTAGTCTGCATCAATTAAAGCAAATAAAACAATGCTGAAAAAATGTTTATAATTATAATATTCGGCCCCACTATTCATCGGTGCTTGTAACATCACATACTTTCCATCCATGGCACCGATAGCTTGTGGAAAATTCCATTTATTCTCAAAGCCTTTCGCAACCGCCAGCCACTTTTCTTCACAGTTCGGGATCTACAATCAAAATGTATAATAATGTACAGATTTTAGTAAACTTAAAAGTTGATGGCATGTGAAGTTATGAATACAGACGCATATAAGAAACTGTTTAATTAATTACATTTAAACATTAATAAATAATTAGAGTAGCCAGCAAATGCATTTACAGAATTGCAAAATTCATCGACTTTTTTAACTGGCTTTTTAAATCCTATGTTCAATACTTTTAAGTCAATGGCAACATTTAACTTAACTAACTGTTCGTGTTTAAACTTAGGATTTTTTTTTCTTAGTTTCTTATAGCTAACATATATTATTATTGCAGATTTATATCAATTTAACTGCAATATAGTAAATTATGTTGAAAAAATCTCTACCTTCAGAAGCAACAATTATAAATCTTGTACATTAATATTATTATACAAATATTGTTTCAGGAATCAGTGAAGATGCTGAGAATGTTTTAACACCAGAGCCAGTTACGGATTTAGCACCACCTTCTTCAGACTCAGTTCCAATTAATAACCCGTATACAGCTACAAAAGCTCCAACCGCGCTTCCACGTAAAAAGCATCCTTAAATCCTGAGCAGAACGACAATGATACAATGCTGCAAGAGGCTGTTAAAAT
This sequence comes from Magicicada septendecula, assembly GCA_034769895.1. NCBI lineage: Eukaryota > Metazoa > Arthropoda > Insecta > Hemiptera > Cicadidae > Magicicada > Magicicada septendecula. The sequence continues at coordinate 383,309,014 of CM068369.1, forward strand.
ATTAAAAAACTATACAGGTTCTCAGAGCACGGACCCATATTTTACCTTCGGGCAGCACATTGCTAATGAGCTGCGAAAGTACGACCAGCGTACATTAGCGCACGTCAAACAAGCTATAAACAACACAATATTTGAGGCCGATATGGGAAAATATAATTATGGTTATTACACCACCACAAGTCCATATTCCACCACGACGCCCAGTCCTGTGCAGTTCCAAACTCAACCACAGACTACTACTACTTCCGCTACTTGTTCCGATCATTTGTCATCACATCGAAGAACGGAGGATGGAAACACAAATGCATTCTACTAGTGTTCTACACAGAAGTAGATTCCTACATGACTAAACAGTATGTTTTAACATTTAAATTTAAATTTGTTTACTGCATATTATTTTTATAAAACTAAAATTTATATTATGCTTAAGAATTAAATTTGTTTAATAAATATTTTGACTTTTATCATTACATACCTTTACATAATCTGTTAAAGCTGTAACTATTGCCTCACAAACCTCTGGTACTATTTTTGATATGGACTGCTTTGATACACGAAAAAGATATTGCAGACTTGTATACGAGTCCCCAATGGCTAAGAATCTTAAAGTTATAGCTAATCTTTCTTGTACTGTAAGCGCTTCTCGAAACACTGTATCCACTTTTTTCACTCTGGGTTCAATCAGTGAGCACAGTAGGTCAAAATCGTTTCTTGTCATTCGAGTAAAATTTTTTATCGTGTCTTCAATTGATTCAAATGTCATGTCCCTTAAAAGTCTATTACCATACTGGAGTCGGTTTCGATATAGCTCTTTGAGCCAGAACCGGTGTTTCCAGTGGTGGATTAACCATTAAGCAAAATAAGTACGTGCTTAGGGCCTCAAGGGAAGGGGCCACCCAAAAATTTTCATACAGATATATGCAATAATAACAAGAACACTCAGAGAGTGTAGACCTTCGCCAAAACTCATGAAATCGAAGGAAAAAATTCCCCTCCCCCACATAAATGAATGCAGGGGAAACTTTGTAAGCAGTCTGTGAAATTTGTATACAATCTGTACGTCAGTGTGTCGAAAACATAATCTCCTCGGCGGAAGTAAAAATAATAATAATAGTAATGATAGAGGTTAATTTCCCGAGCTACCATAAATCTGCTCACTCTTCTTACAGTCTAGTAAAACAATGTAAATATTACTAAATATTTATTATTCACGCATATATTGCAACTAATAAATAAAATTATTATATTAACATTTTAATATAACTACTTTAATTTTTATGACGCATATAAATGTCTTAAGCTAGAGTAGTAACATCAATGCGAAAATAATAACATTTCATTTACATCTTATTATATTTTATTATTAGCCTTTTATTTTAAAGTTGGTGCGAAATTACACTCGTTTAGACTAAACGGTTTAGTGCATGCGCAGTACAAACGCCTTTTGTATCGACGCTCCGTCAAGCGGGCAATAAGTAAAACAATTTTTGCCTTCATAAACGAGAAATCCTCCACTGCCATAGTTTCCAGTCCAGACCTGTATATACGACCGTGGTTCTGAAATTGTAACTTTGTAAGTAAGCTGATTCCTTTTTTTTATAATACATTTTCGCGGCGTGCACCCGCATCGTGAAAAGGAGTCACGAAGATAAAATAAAAAATCACTGACAAACTCTGGAGAGCCGAAATCTACATCCTCCCTGAGGTAAAATCACAACAAATAATGTAATTAATGTTTCATGATTTTGTGTAAGTGCTTATGAAATGTCGTGAAATTCGTGAAACTCCACTTTTCAGTTTACAAATTCTAATAAGGGGACTACCAAACTTGGGAATCATCGATTTTGATGAGTCTCACATATGTTGTAGCCTACAACTTTGTAGGTTAGTATCCCCTGAGCCTAACTGCATATCATATTACCGTACGTCCGGGATTCAGACCTGTGTCCGGAGAAATGTCCGGGATTCATTAATGTCCGGGATTTTCGGATTAGTCCAGCAAGGGCCGAGAAATTTTGCGCTGTTTTGTCTTGATTTTGTAATGTAACATAAAACTCAATAATTTCGCGAATATTAAGGTGGCTTGGGCGAATTTTCGTTTAACATAGAGTCTCATGAGAGGCTGCGTCAATATCACCGTAAATGCGTATTTTTGTTGCCTATAAATCGGAAAATGGAAAAAAAACTTATATATACAAAGTAGAGATTCTAAAGTTTTAAAATTTCATGTTGAAAACGTAACACTTTACCGAAGTATTCAATACAATACTTTGTGATAAAGACCACGATAAATTGTCAAGTATAAAATAATATGGCGGACAGCTGTTGTTCTTGTGGCGCGAAAGCCATTCAGGATCCGAAAAATTCAAAAAATAAATCTTCAGTTCAAGGGCAGATCCAGCACTTTTGGAAGGGGGGAGGGCTGACTACCTTCCAGCCCCTCCCCACCCCCATTGTTTTAAGTGGAGCGAGAAATCCCTCTTATTTCAAGTGGAACAAGAAAACAAACAAAATTTTTTATCAAACACATTTTTATCAATTGAAGCATTTTAATCATAAATATAGGATTGTTCTACAATATTGCTCGTAATATTCTTTTCTTGATGTACTGTGCTAAAGAATATTGTGATAAATTTAGTTTACAGACTCTAATACAATGTGACATCAAAAACAAACATAAAAACAATTAGACACTACGAGCCTGAAATATAGACAAAAATATTTACTCGATTCGAGTTTAAGGATATTCATAACCTCAAGTATAAAAACAGTTAGATTTCGGAGCGGAAACTGCATATGTTGTACCGCTGTAACTGAAATGAGCGTAGCTGCCATAGCCCAGTGGTTAAGACGCTCGATTACAACGCTGTAAACTCAGGTTCACGTCCGACTCTGAATATTTTTTGGATTAAAAAAAAAAATTTTATTGTAAATTTATTAATTAATTAAAAATCGATGATTCCCAAGTTTGGTAGTCCCCTTGTGAGACAAAGTCTGTCTATATTAATTAAAGCACAAAAGCACAATATTCAGGTGTAAGCCGGGAATTCAATTGTTCGTATGGTTCTGCGTTCTGCCTATGATATGTGTAACTATGTTGATTGCCGCATAATAATTCATACAAAATATTCTTTTTATTTCTGTATTTTACAGACCCCAAGAATCAAGATGAAACGTGTTTACTCAAGTGGTGCACAAAAGCGAAAACTTTCAAAAAAGAAAAAAGAGAAGATTTTGGATTTACAGTCCAAGACTGCAAAGCTGACTGATTTCTATACACAAGTTCCACAACATGATATACCGATTCCGGGTCAAAACGATTCTCCGTCATCAGAAGTGGACACAAATACTGTAAATACCACTTTGATCACTTCAGAATCAAAATATGATGACTTTATAATCAACGAGGTGTCACAAGGTTCATCTAGCACATGTCTGTTTACTGATGTCACTATGCCTGTAAATTCTCTTGATACCTCTACTGCAAATATTGATTCAAGTTACTTTACAATACATTCTGGAGCTGAAATAATTGCTGAAAATGAAAGTTTAGTGGACCATGGTGATGGTGGTGAAATTAAAATATCTGAAGAAATGAAGTAAATCACAATGTAGCAAAGGATCCAGGGTTGTGGCTAGATTTCTCTGCTGATGATGTGGCTTGTTGGATTGCTTGTGGACCCAGTGACTGTCAACACCAAAATGGGCCATTTGACAAATCTTACCGGCGTTTCAATAGTGACAAAACCAGTAAGGTATTGTTCGCAGAAACTTTTTGTTGGGACAAAAGCCAATGGTGGGAAATACAAGAGAGAGTGGTTACTGTATTCACCATCAATAGGATCAGTTTATTGTTTTGTTTGTAAACTGTTTGCTCCTAAAAATTTCTCAAAGTTTGTTATTAAAGAAGGGTTCAGTGACTGGCAAAATACAATTGTAATTGATAATCATGAAAAAAGCACTACTCACCGAGACTCTATGCTAACATACTTAACCCGCAGACAAGGTTGAGGCAACAGTTGGAGAAACAAATTCAGGAAGAGTGTGATTACTGGGAACATGTCTTCAGGCGTGTCATAGCTGTTATTCGTACGTTAGCTGAACGTGGCTTGGCTTTTCGAGGAACAGAAGAAAGGTTTGGATGATTGCAAAATGGGAATTTTTTAGGGCTGCTTGAACTCATAAGCCAGTTTGATCCATTTTTAGCAGGCCACATTTTGAAATATGGAAATTCTGGTAAAGGAAATCCTTCTTACCTGTCAAAAACCACCTGTGAGGAACTCATTCAACTAATGGCACAAAAGGTCCATGCGCTCATTGTTGACGAAGTAAAATCTTTTCGTTATTTTAGTTTGTCAGTTGATTCAACACCAGATCTGTCACATATCGATCAGTTAAGTGTTGTACTTAGGTACTTAAATGATGGACAGCCTATTGAACGCTTTTTAACCTTTCTGGAAATGAAAACAATGAAAAGCCATACCGGTGAGGAAATGGCAAATCAGGTGTTGCAGTACTTACGTGAAGCTTGTAGTCTAGACTTTTCAAAATGTAGGGGTCAGTCGTATGATAACGCTGCTAACATGTCTGGGCGTTATAAGGGGATGCAGCAAAAAGTTTTAGAAACAAACACGTTTGCTATATATGTGCCTTGTGCAGCTCATTCGTTAAATCTGGTAGGCCGAAGTGCTGTTGACTGCTGTCAAGAGGCAGTTAATTTTTTCTCTATAGTGCAGTTACTCTATACCTTTTTTTCAGCCTCAAGCAGCCGATGGATAATTCTTAAAGGTTGTATTGGAAATAAAAGTGTCTTAAAATCCCTCTCTAATACCAGATGGGAGGCACATGCTACAGCAACAGCAGCAATTTTGAAATCTTTCCTTAAAATCTTAGAAGCATTAGAATATATAGCCGAAGACCAGTCACAAAAGGAAGACGCTAGAAGAGAAGCAAATAATATTGCAAATAAGATGCAAGAGCTAGAATTCGTTTTTATGTTGAATTTTTTGAATGAGATTTTGCAGAATTTTCATAGAGTAAGCCAAGTTCTACAAAATGAGAATGTGAACTTAGAAACATGTGCAGATTTGTATGCATCATTATCTGACCAACTGTGCACTTCACGAGATGAATTTGAAAGATATGAAGCAGCTGCAAAAGAAATGCTACCAGATGTTGATTACAAGGCAGCTACAGCTCGCAAACGTATCAGAAAGAAGGTACCCAATGACGGAGATGGAGATGCAGATGCACCAGAAGTATATCTGAATGCCAGAGATAAATTTCGTATCACCACCTTTTACACAATTGTTGACAAACTTGAAACTGAGATGAAAAGAAGAGGAGAAATATACAAAGAAATAGCAGAGAGATTTTCTTTTCTAAGTGATGTGCCACGTAATGACATTACATCACCTACTAACATTGAAAGGTATTCTCAGTGCTGTCAAAAGCTATTGATGCTTACCCAGAGGACTTCAAATGTGATTTTTCATCTGAGCTTCAACAGTTTCATTCATATGTGCGCCATAAGTTCAGTGCAACAAAAAATGTAAAAACAAGATTCAGTCATGCTGAACTTTATAAAATAATTGTAGAAGACAATATTGAGTGTGCCTTTCCAAATGTAGATATTAGCTTTCATATATTTTTAACATTAATGGTCACAAATTGCACAGCTGAGCGTTCATTTTCTCGCTTAAAGTATATTAAAAATCCCATGAGAACAACTATGCAACAAGGCAGGCTGAAAGCTTTATCTCTATTAAGTATAGAAGCAGATATATTACATAAAATTAGTTTTGAGGATCTGATCAAAGACTTCGCAATTAAAAAATGTAGAAGAAAACTTTTAAAATATAAATAAACATTATTTTCCATCGTACTGTAAGTTTTGTTTAATTACAATAAAATTTTACTTTATGGTTTATTATTGTTTATATTTTGAATTATACACACACGCACACACACACATTTATACATGCACACAAACACACACATATGGGGGCCCCAAAATCTTTTAAGTGCTTAGGGCCTCTAAGGGTCTTAATCCGGCCCTGCTTCCATTAATCGCTCCTTGTTTACTAAAACCCATTCACGGTGAATGCTTAGCATGGCTATTCCATTTAATCTATTTTCACCAATAGTACTTCTTAGCCATGTTTTAATTCGGCGAAGAGAACTGAATGAACGCTCTATAGTGCTTGTTGTGCAGGGCTGTGAGAGCAATATCAGTAGCGCCTTTCTAATGACCAGGAAAAACAATTCGCTCTTTTTTAAAACTTCAATGATGTCTGGTGCTTCTTGTACCTCATTCCACATTTTAAACCACAATTCCCTTTCCCCGTTGATGCCTTCCAAATTGTAAAATGTTGCACAAGATGAAGTACTTTCTTTCCATTCCTCCAATGAAGCATCTCTCATGTTACTCGGATGGAAATGTGTCAATGAAAGTGCAGGCGATTTGTCTGAAGAAAATCTAACTTCTAAAGATGATATGATGGAATCCAATTAAGGAATTATTAGAGACCTTCTCCAAAATTCGGATAGATTTTCGGCAGGAGGATTACTTCTATGCTTTTGTCGGCCAGAAACACGAGTGGCGGTTATATCAATATTCAAATGCTTTGCAATGTCATATGCTTCTTTCAAAACGTCATCTGTGATGCTCTCTGCATCTTTCCGATGATCTCTTAGCATGTCGAGAATAGTTTGAATGTGCTGGTTGGCTTTGACTATGTCAAGTGTCTTCAATTGAAGTGTATTTGCTATGGGTTGCAGTATAGCGGAATACTTCGCAATTAATGCTACTGAGACAATAAATGAAGATCTGCACGCCGATGGATGCATTTGATATGCTTTATTTCTGGTTGCTACATTTCCCTCTTCAGCTAATGTCTCTAATGCTTCAACAATATTGACGAAGTTATCCTTAAAAACATGAATGCTCTTGTACTTTTCTGACCATCTAGTCTCACACAATTTAGGAATGTTTGCAATAAGCTTGCGTCGTAAAACGGACTCGCGAAAAAATGTGATTATCTCCTTGATAGTTCCAACGCAGTTTCGAATTTCTGGGATAAGGTTTAAGTCGTTCACGACCAGGTTTAGCTTGTGCGAGGAGCAATGGAAGTATAAGGCTTTTTTGTACTTTTGCCTCAAGATTACCTGCACACCCCCTTCTTTGCCAGACATGGTGGAACATCCGTCGAAACCTAATCCCACACACTTATCAGGGTCTAGATTTAAGTTTGTAACTAAATCATCAATAGCTTTGGCAATACTTCTGGCATCAAGTCCTTCAAGCTCTACAAAACCTAAAAATTCCTCTTTGATTCGTTGGCCTTTTCATCAAAGAAACGTAATCCAATAGACAGCTGTTCTTTTCCAGAAATATCTGCGGTTTCGTCAGCTAGAATGCTGTAAGCGCAAGCTTCTTTAACTCTTGTGATGATTTGTTCCCTGATTATAGCACCACAGAGATCAATTATTTCATTTTGGATGATAGGTGATCGGTATGATGCGTTTTTTGGTCCATGCTCAAAATGGTGTTTTAATTGTGAATCACCTGCTTCGATGCGTAAGCGGCATAAGTCTACAAGTACACATTCATCCAGATTTTTGCCTCTGAGAGGTAAATCATGTGTGCTGGAAAAAATGACACAGGAAACAATTGAGGATAGTTGTTTGTTTTCTTCCACTAATTTTTGTGAATACTGGTGAATTAGGATGTCCACTGGAATGGTCTCCATGAATGATTTTGCAGATTCCATTGCAGCCTGGTGTCCTTTGCTCTGTACATGTGCTTTGCAATGATCGTGCACGTCCTTATACTTAGTGAAGGGTCTGATTATGAAAGAACCCCAACCGCCTCTCACCATGCTGGCTGACGGCGGAAACAACACATAATATTTACAGAAAGCACCTTTCAGTCGCTTTGAGTAAGTTAACCATGGTGAATATGTTTCCAGCCATTGGTGATTGAATTTCCTCTTGAGATGTTTGGCATCTGCCGCAAAATCGTAATTCTTCGAAGGTATCCATCCATTTTCCAGAAGATATTTTTTCTTATCAACCGGCATAGTGAATGGTAATTTTTTATTACCAAGCCGATGAATTTTCCAATATCATCTTCATGACAACCATCAGAAAGCCCCGCAGTCGCAGGGTCGGAAGCAGAGGGTGGTTTTACTTCCTTGTCCTCATCGCTGCTGCTACTGGTACTTTTCTTTCGTTTTAAATTCACTGAAAAAAAAATATTATTTTTTACCAAACGTTTGTATGGTCGCGGCATAAGACCAAGGTATAGTGAGTATACCATTCCATCCCTTCCTATACAGTATTTAAAGCGCAGTTAAAGTTCACGTGTGGAATCAGACGTAACTAGAGTTGATAGATAAGGGAAAGGTAGTTAAGTCTACCAAGGTACTTTGGGAGTGGGAGGGTAGCTATACCTTTGGCAATTTTTCCCATCATATTATTAGCACTGTCTTGTAAATTTTCATATAGAATAATTTAACAATTACTGTACCTTTGGCAACTTTTGCTATCACATTATCAATTTTTAAAAATTACTATACCTTTGGCAATTTTTCCCATCACATTATCAATTTTTTAATAATTCTATATGAAAATATACAAGACAGTATAGTATAATTTAACTTTTAGTTGACCTTTTGATCCCCACCCACTGTCAACATTGTTTTCGATTTCACATTTAGGGCATTAATGGTGGGTGAGGATTGAAAGATCAACTGAAGCTCTGAAGAAATGGTTCGGTCATAAACCGAGCACCGAGCACTCGTTGGCTTGTCTTCATGCTCCCGGTATATCATGATGGTGACAAGACCATGAAACTTAAATTATACTATACAGCCATTCCACGCCAAAGTGAGCCTAAAAGCTAAATTCGAAAGAAAACAACCTAATTATAACTGCATGATATTTTCAATTTTTAGTTAGCTTTATTCATATTATGACTTTATGTATAAAATGATTATAACATGTAGCTAATATGCGATAAGTATAATTACCTAAGATCTAAGATTTAATCATTCACACAAGGGTCATTCCATATCAAGTCAACCAGGGGTCTGAACCTCAGTGTCTCAGATATTGGTAATTTTTTGTATATTTGTTGTACTTATAAAGTACTTCAAAAATACAAAGTTTCAAATTTTTTGTTGGGTAGTTATTTTTAAAGATTTTTTAAAAACGGCACAAAACGCCATTTTTCACATTGTTTTGAAACAGAAAACTGTGTATAATTAAGGACCCGTTAGACCTAGAAAGCTCTTTTATAGCTCATTTTAAAGGTCCTTGTAAGGGCTTTAATTTGATATGTAACACAACCTACTTTGAACAAGAACCTTTTTTTGGCATGTTTTCAAAAAACGTTTTTTTGTAAATTTCAAAAACACCATCAACGAATTTTTTCAAAAAAATATGTTATTTGTAAAGACATTGACTAGAAATATGCAAAGTTTGAAAGTGGAGAAATGATGGGTTTTTTTAACAAAATTTAAAGGCATCAGTGTGGAGGTCGTATTCACGTAAATTTGCATTACAATACCAACAGTTACATTTTATGTCATTTTTAGTTTGACCTAGTACCATAATGATAAATTACAAACAATTACTAAGACTTGCCTGAAAAAATTTTTTTTGAAATTAATCACAGTTTTAAAAGTTTATGACACCAATTGATTTATTTTTCTATGCCACGCATGCTAGAACGCCATGTTCTCGAGCGCGCCGAGCGGCCGGTAGATCAACCAAAAAGTACCGGTGTCCGAGAAAATCTCGAAAAAGTACCGGTGTCGAAAAAATCTCGAAAACGTACCAGCAAAGAATCTATAGTAATAGAGTTAAAACGTAGAGACGTTATGGCGAGGCCGCTTCTATAGGCAGAGCGGCAGGAGAAATCCAAACACGAATGCGAGAGCGAAATGTATACAATAACAAAGTTGTAAGCAATAGTAACGCGCACATCGATAACGACGCAAATTCTCTCACTCAGATCAGTTGTGTTTCATTCTCTGCCCAAGTTAGTTGTGAGTTGTGGTACAATATAGGTATAATATATAGTGTTAAATTGTACTGTTTTTTTTTAAGAAATGTACTCTTATTTAATTTTCATTATAGCTGTTGTTGGTGTAGTAGGTACGTGTTTATACCGATGGTGACCTAGTGAAAATTTTTTGGAAAACTTCTATTTTGAAAATATTTACATTTTGGGTTCATTTTATATTTGTGCTCATATATTTACCATGGCTGACAAAGATAAACTAAAACCAGAAAAATTAGCCAACTGGGCTGTGTTTTCAGTAAAATGCTGTAATCCTTTGAAGGAGACACACCATTTTAAGTCAGGCAACCTGCGGAATGTAACTAACTGGATGTGTACTTTAGGCCTCGAAGGTGTTGAGGAAGGAATGAAGGTTTGTGATGGTTGCAGGCTTAAAATTTGCAAACGGTACAAAAATAATTCAAATTCAAATGATGATAAATTGACAGGGGATAATAGTCAGGAAGATTGTAGCTATACAGATCCCACCTCATCATTAGACTATTTGAATAAATCACTGGAATTGATAGGCGAGTCCCCAATAAAGAAAAAAAAAACTGAAAACAGATTCATATGCTACACAAAAATTTGATAAAGTTAAACTATCTCATGAAAAGAATTTTGTCAGTACTAAAATTGCCAAGCCTGAAACTAAAGAAATTCAGGCTGAAAAAGATGAATCGGAAATAATAACACAGTTGAAAAAAAGTTCTTGACTACAACAAAGGGAAGTGAAAAAATTATGATACTTTCGGTTTTGCCACAAAGCTGGAGCCGAAGTAGAATTACAAATGAATTTGGTGTCAGTGATTATATGGCAAGAGCAGTGAAAAAATTAGTTAAAGAAAAAGGTGTCCTTTCAACTCCTAATCCCAAACCAGGTAAAACCCTAGACACAACAACAGTAGAGATAGTTATTGATTTTTACAATTGTGATGACATAAGTAGAGTGATGCCTGGTAAGAAAGATGTTGTCACAGTGCGTAGAGGCAAAGAGGACAAACTTCATCTTCAAAAAAGATTAATTTTACTCAATTTGAATGAAGCATATACAATTTTTAAGGAAGAAAACCCAGGCCACCAAATAGGTTTTTCAAAATTTTGTGATTTGCATCCAAAAAATTGCATTTTGGCCGGAAAAAGTGGCACCCATACAATATGTGTCTATCTAATTCATCAGAATGTAAAATTGATGATGAATGGATCAAAAATGCACAGCTTTGTACTGGATGGAGATGAAGTGGCATTAAAAACTACCAAACATGCCTGTACAAAATTATGTGCAACCCGGCATCTCCTATCTGTTATCTGAACACATGCAAAGAGTGTCCCTGGATAGAACCTTTGAAAGCTTTACTGCGCCAGACGTTTGAAGATGAGATGATAGATAGTGTAACAATTAAAAAGTGGATGTCCATAGATAGATGCACGTTAGAGACTGTTGTAAAAGAAAAGGATGAATTCATAGAAGATTTCAGTGAAGCTATTTTAAAGTTAAAGACACACTCTTTTTTAGCAAACATGCAAAAAGAGTTTTACCATGAAACAAAAACTAACTTAGAGGAAGGGGAAGTGGTTGTAACCTGTGATTTTTCAGAAAATTATTCATTTGTCCTCCAAGATGAGGTTCAATCTTACCATTGGACCAATAGCCAGGCAACACTCCATCCCTTTGTTGTCTACTATAGAGGAGAAGACAGTAAAATACAGCACTTAAATTATGTTTTTATATCAGAGTGCTTTACCCACAACACTGTTGCATTCAATCTCTTTCAGACGCACCTGATTAATGCCCTAAAAGAAGACATCCCAGGGATTAAAATAATTTATTACTTCTCAGATGGTTGTGCAGGACAATATAAAAACCGTAAGAATTTCCAGAACATTTGTTTGCACAAAAAAGACTTTGGCATTGATGCTGAGTGGCATTTCTTTGCCACATCACATGGTAAAAGTGCCTGTGATGGTCTAGGGGGGACTGTTACAAGATTAGCTATGAAAGCAAGTTTACAGCGACCGTATGACCAGCAAATAATGACACCACATCAATTATATGAATTTGCAGCAACCAACATACCAGGCATCAAGTTTAAATACTGTACAATAGAAGAACACAATGAAAATGAAGAAAGGTTAGCAACACGTTTTGATAAAACAAAAACTATAAAAGGGACCCATAATTTACATGCAGTTACCCCTATTTCTGACACACAAATGGCAACAAAATTGTTTTCTTCAAGTACTGAAAGAAAGCTACAAGCACCAGTTATAACAGATAGTGTAACAGCTGAATTAGAAGAAATTGAATCAGGTTTTGGTAACTGTCATGTATGATAACTTCTGGTGGCTTGCATGCATCCTAGGGAAAAACAACGAGACAAATGAAGTTAAAGTGAGCTTTTTACATCCCAGAGGACCTGCAGCATCATTTTTCTATCCTCAACCACGGTTGGATATTTTGAATGTGTCAACAGACACCCTTCTGAAAAAGGTTGAACTTAGAACTGCTACAGGAAGAACGTATACTTTGACCACAGAAGAAATGGCAGACTCATCTCAGTTACTTGAACAACAGTTGAAGAAAATGTGAACAACTTATTATTAACTTATGTGTGAACTCTAAATGATTAATATTGTTACAACACAAATAAGCCACCCCAATACCAGGGATAAAAAAAAGATGAAGCAACAATATAAAAAGTAATTCTTATAATATAAAATGTTTAATGAAAATAAAATGACAATGATGCGACAAACGACGACATGACCTAACCCAAGTGATTGACCAAATAAAAGGAAACTAAAGGAGAAGGGGAAAACCGAAACCAAATAAGAAAGTGATTGACTCATTACAACCAGATTGAATGAAACCTATTGAAGGAAGTGAATGACTCCATACAACCAAATGAAATAAAACCAAATGAGAAGGGGAAAACCAAAATAAAATGAAACAAAATGAAAATGAAGGAGAAGAAGAAGGAAAATAGAAATTAAACAAACCAAGTATAAAGGAAATAAAGTGAAACCAAATGAGAAAACACAGACAAATAATATAGAATATGAAAAGGAGAAATGGTACACTCAAATATAATAATGGAAACGAAACCAATAACTAATAAACGTAAAAGATAATTATTATTATCGATTAAATGATAAATGTAAATGATATTTGATAAAACCCAATGAAGTAATGTGATAAATAAAAGTACACTAATCCAAGAATTAGAGTTATAGGTAATAAAGAACTCTATAAAGACATGAACTTATTAATAGTATAAATAATATTTGTAAAGAGAGAGATAGTGAGATGGTGAGAAAATAAAAATAACTAAGTGACAAAGAGAAAGTAATGGTAGGGATTACCCACTAATAAACACTTAAAATAAAAATTTAAGAAGTGCAAAAGTGAAGGTGTAAAACCCCCAAAATAATGAGAAAATCTAGTGATAGATAAAAAACGCTTAGTAAATCAGTGATAAACACTAAATGGTTTAAAAGTGAATATTATTAATAAATAAGAATTTTGTTAATGATAGTAATTAAAGATAGTATTAAGATTAAATATAAATGAAGGATACGATGTTATTCAGGGGAGGAAGCCCATAGAACGTCAACAGTTAGTGTTACCATGGATAGAAAGTAAAGATAGTAAAAGGAAAAAATATAGTAAAGAAATTAAAAACAAAATCAATAAACTCCCCATGTTATAAAGGACAACCAATTAAGTAAGTTTAAATGGTGTGATGATGTATTATCACCTAAAAATAAATAAGAATGAAACCAATTGTTAACAAACGTTGCTTAATAGCTGTTAAGAAATTGTTCAATTAAATTTATGAATAGGATATGGCTGAAGGACCATACAGACCATAGGCCTAGATGTTATGTGTTATGTAATAAAGAATAGTAAGTAATAGCCTAATTATTAACAATGGCAAAATAAATAAATAAAAAGGTAAAATAATACAAATCTAATAATACTGGAAAAAACAGTTAGGAAATAATTAACAAGCCATGATGTAGAAAATAATGACAACATACAATTAGTATAAAAACAGATCCAAAACACGTCAACAAATAAACAAATCAATTATAATAACAAAACAAAACACATTAGGGTAAAATAAGATGTAATTTGTATAAAATAAGTAAATATAATCAGTTACTACTTAGGCCTATGAAATGCCTAACTGTCAGAAACAAATAACTACAAATTGTAAAAAATTAACAAGGAAATTAGCAAATCCAAGGCAAGTAACTAGCCAAGGATAATTTGTGAATCATATTAAAAGAAAAATGTTAGAATAAGGACTTAAAATAAGAAAGAAATGTAATTAACAAATATCAACATAACTGTCAAATTTTAATACATAAGAGAACCCAACCTTATGGTTTGTCAAAATAATCTTTGAAAGGAAATACACGCAGTAGTGATAATATTTAATACATAGGAAGGAAGACGGAAGAATAAAAGCAATCAGAAGATATACAGTAATTTTGAATAAAAATTCAAAATTGATAACAATGGTTATAAGTCATGATCAACCAATCGGAATCAATTAGTAACCATGACAACGGACCGTTGGTTACGATTTTTCCGTTAAATCTTAGTATTCAATAAGTGACGCTCTTCCAGAATAGACGCCAGGCCGTGAATGACCAAAATTTTAATCTAAAATGTATAAAAAGTAATCAAAATTCAAAAAGATGGAAACGTAAGAAGCAGACGAGGAACGAGAACATGTAACTGATGCCAAGAACCAATTTAAATAAATTTTAAATGAATAAATTGCTACAACTAACAAGGAAAAGATGCCAGAAGCCCCAGATAATTGAAAATTTACCACTATTGAAGCCCCATTCAATTTCAACTGAATGACTGTTCACAACAAGTCGACTGATTTGATAAGTATTATTAAATTACCCGAATTTCAGAAATAAATTCACTTTAAATATTTCTCACAGTAATCTGAACTCTCACTATAAACTGAATATTATTTCTTTCAAAGATTAAGTAAAACAATAAAACATGAAAATTTGTTAACTAATAAAATAACCTGTTGTTAAATTACGAACTTTTGAAGCACACTTTACTACACTTCAGGAACAAATTATAGTTACACATTATATTATTTAAGTACAAATAATGTAAGGTAGTGTACTTTTTATTGTAATCATAATCAATATTGTCCTCGTAATCACAAGAACCCAAGACTTTGAACGAAAATAACTGTAAACAAACAACACAGTCGCCATCTTTGACTGTATAATTCGTTCAAAATCGATTCGCCAAACCCTAGAGATATTAGCCTTATAATAATTGTCGGTACAAATTTGTTGAATAACCAGATATAATTTTAATGTCAAACTGAGTAATTACCAATCACAAATTAAAGAAACTAGTATAGAGTGTAATCATTGTTTTTATTTCATAGGGAAGTGTATTGTATAAATTGTGTATTGTTTAGCAAAGAGAGCGAGAATGACGGTAAGCGCTCACGTCGCAAATTCGGCAAACTAACTGCTCGATTAAGAAGGTCGAACGAAGGCGGGAGTAAATTTTGAATGCTCCAGGCCGTCATAGCTAAGAACACCTTTTACCACACTATTTATTAAGTTAATTGTTTTAAATAAACAATTTGGCGCCACCCGGGATTTATAAACACCTATGAAACAACAGGTAAGGTTTTCACTCGCGTTGTACTGGTAATTGAAGAATCGCTACAGACATCGTTAGCGCAAAACATAGAAGTAACGACACCAGTGTGAGGCGAACACACCAACACATACACTCTTACAGAGACGTACAGATTTACACGTTACAATATTCAAAAGCACTATTTTAATTTACAAACATGATTTGTTCTTATAAGACTGCACTGTGTAGTGTATATATAGACTAGAATCTTCTACAGATATAAATTATTCCTTAGGCTTTCACGGCCGGTGTCATTTGAATTATGCAAGATATCCGGGCTGTTTGGCCGTGGTCCCTGGTTTAAAACAAAACCAAACGTTTCGGCAACTCCACTGGCTGCCATCATCAGTGGTATAAAATTTCTGCACTTTGGGTGTTTACGTGCAGGCCTACGTGTAATACCACAGTACTGTGGGCCTGCACGTAGACACCCAAAGTGCAGAAATTTTATACCACTGATGATGGCAGCCAGTGGAGCTGCCGAAACGTTTGATTTTGTTTTAAACCAGGGACTTCTACAGATATGTTTTAATTCGTAAAATATACAACTAATAAATAAGTTTTGTTGCTTAAAATCATTTCACTGCAAGATCAATATGGGACACTTTATTCAAGAGAATTTGTAGGTGAGTCTTGGTAATTGTTTGTAATTTATCATTATGGTACTAAGTCAAACTAAAAATGACATAAAATGTAACTGTTGGTATTGTAATGCAAATTTACGTGAATACGACCTCCACACTGATGCCTTTAAATTTTTGTTAAAAAAAAACATCATTTCTCCACTTTCAAACTTTGCATATTTCTAGTCAATGTCTTTACAAATAACATATATTTTTTTGAAAAAATTCGATGATGGTGCTTTTGAAATTTACAAAAAAACGTTTTTTGAAAACATGCCAAAAAAAGGTTTTTGTTCAAAGTAGATTGTGTTACATATCAAATTAAAGCTCTTACAAGGACCTTTAAAATGAGCTATAAAAGAGCTTTCTAGGTTTAACGGTTCCTTAATTATACACAGTTTTCTGTTTCAAAACAATGTGAAAAATGGCGTTTTGTGCCGTTTTTAAAAAATCTTTTAAAAAACTACCCAACAAAAAAATTTGAAACTTTGCATTTTTTAAGTACTTTATAAGTACAACAAATATACAAAAAATTACCAATATCTGAGACTATTATTAATATATGTAATGACCCACAAATTTTTCCCGCGAGGACTGGATGTCGCACCTGCAATGGTGTTTCAAATTATTTTTTCGATAATATAAATAGAATCAAGAAATTATTTTTGTGTGTCACTATCTAGAAATATATTACTTAGTAACAAAATAAAGTACAGTATATATTTTTATCTTCTTATATATCACAGAAATGTATATATTTGTCGTTGACTGTAACACCTCATGTCTAAAAATGTCGCACCCGCAATGCAAATTAAAAAATATATAATTCATAGAAAAATAAATATTTTTTGTACAAAGATATTGTTTTCGTAACTTAGAACAATATTCTTTTTTTATAATATAAAGCTCAATAATATAGTACCTAACAATGATTTTATTCGGCATTGTATCATTGTATTATTGGAACATTGAAAGTCCATGAAAAGTATCACACCCGTAAGCATGGAATGGCTGTATGCTACCTTGTAAATTTTTATATAGAATAATTTAAAAATTGATAATATGATAGGAAAAATTGCCAAAGGTATAGTAATTTTTAAAGCGGCCTTTATAAAAAATTTAGTAAGATTACCAAGAGGTATTAATAGGTTAACTAGGTGAAATATGGTACACATAGTAACTGACCGAAAGCACGTTTGAGAATAATTTGTACTAAGCTTCTTTTAACTATTGTATTTGCATAAGCTAAAAGTAAGCTAAAGTATAATTGTATAATTTTTAAAACATTTTTTTTAGAAAAATAATTTTAATTATATAAATAAATCAAACTTCCAAAGTCATGCTTAATCATGTAAAATAAACGTTGATGATTGCTAGAACATACTTAAAGTTGTTCCTTTGTGCAAAATTGGACAAAGTAAAGCACGCAATTTGCCTTTCTTCTTCAACAATAGCTTAACTTCTTCAATGTTTTAACCTCTACGTGATTGTTCGTTTCAGTTCTTATGTTTTTTAAAAAAACCAGTAATGTAAGCTCACATTTGTGTTTTATCTGATCACCTGAGATCATCTTATAACTAAGCAAATGAACAATGAACTGTTAAATAGAAAAATAGTTTAAGTGGTTGCATTAATTAATACTGCAACGCTTCTTCATCATTCGCATATTAGGAATAATCATGAGTCAATATTTGACTCTGACTGTTGTATAGCTAGAGACATCTCGTGTATAATAAAAAGCTGATAATTGTGGGTTTTGGAATGGAATAATTGGTAGGGCTAAACGTGCACTTACGGATTTTATTCTAGCAATTATTTGAGAGCAAGGATAGGTTACACCGTTATAAGCCCCAAAACCTCCCCTGGTTAGGCTCATGTGTGAAACTGACTACAGGAAGTTGGTTATTTTATTAATTTAAAAATATAACTCATGCTTTTATGTACTCATAATGATAAATCATACATTAGCGAGAAATGGGACTTTCCAGGAAATTTTACATAATAAACGGTATTATCCAGGACATTTAGGAGTTTCCGAGACGGTTGTGGATTCTCTTTTACGTAAAACGTGACTATTCCGGGGCCATGTCCCGATTTGTCCACGATGAAATTCGGTTAAAAAACAAATTTTTCGCAAAACCACCGTTTAGATTAGGTTAGGATAGTTTTAAAATACACATACCAGTGAAAAAAAAACTCGAAAAAGGGTGAAAAAGTACTTTGAGCGAAAATTATAGGGTTGAAAAATCAATGTCCAGGATAATACCGTTTCCGTTTTATACATTTAAATATATATGTAAATTGTAATATTGGTTATTTTGCCGACATCCCCAATTTTTTTGCCTAAATAACACATACAAGTGTAGATAACCAAATAAAAGTCCTTACTTACCACAAAATTTTCTAATATCCATTTATCTTTAAGTGTATGGCTTCTTCCTGTAGTAAAAATTGTGGTAATTGACTTCTTAGGGCTAGCGCAGACGGTCGATTTTTTACTCGGCCGATTAAAATATCGGTTATTTGAAGTATTGCCTTCAAAATTATTTTGAACGCACACGAGCGATTAAAAATCGCCCATACATGGGCGATTTTCAGTACAGTTGTGAAATGGATTTCGATGAGACTGCATGTACCTGTGCCCTTCTGTTACGTTTTCGGAAGAAAAGGCGAGAAAGAAAGTACTGGGTCCACCCTATTGTTAGCCGGAGACTTTTCGACGGACAATTTTACAAACTTTTCATGTCCCTACGGGAACATCGAAAGAAATTTTTCAATTATTTTAGAATGTCGGTGAATAGTTTCGATATGTTATTAAGGCTTATTGGTCATCGGATAACTTACTCGAATACGAATATGCGGCTGGCCGTTCCACCTGAAGAAAGATTGGTTGTAACTCTAAGGTAAGAAGGTTGTACCTGAACTGCATGTTGGTTAACCCCTAATTGTCTGCGAGAAGATTGGTCAAATTTTATCGACTGATAAAATGTTTTGTAGTGTTTTTTCGTTTCTGTTACCAATTTATGTTTGCTATTAAACCGCAATATTACGTTGCCGGCAATGATATTCGGGCAAATTAAAAGTTTTTGCTTATGTTTTACTATCAAGCGTTTTGTTTTTATTCTTTTGCCACAAGTGGAAACGTCCCAAAAGTGTGGACCGCTTTGAATGTCGGAAAAAATGTAAGAAACAAGATGTACTCGGATGACGTTTCTAAAAACACAAAAGTTGTGTATGTAGAAGTCAGTACCGTGTTACACTTAGTTTGATTCGAACACAGAAACTTTTACATTTGCTGCTTTATCATGACAGAAAGTTTATGAATAGGCATATTTAGAGTCTGCAGTTTGGTGTCTCTGTCGAATAACGTCAAGTTTTGTTCGCCGGAGAGTTTATACACAAAGTAATGCACAACTCCAAGCTACATTCGTAACTACAGGTTTTTTCCAACATCTACTGCACTTAGTAACATTCTTAACTAACCACCAATTTGTTGAAAAGTAAATTTAAAAATTTCTTTACAAAAGAAGTAAATATTTGTCCTCTAAAAGTCCACCAAAATCAAATTCAAGCTAAATTTAAATCGATAGTTACCCAATGAGATTACACTAATAATTTCATTACCTTTGACTCGATAAAGTGGTGGGTGCACCCTTAGGTTGCCAAAAAATCTAGATAACCAATTATGTTAACCCGTGTTCTCGACAGCATTAAGTTTAACCTCTCAGAAATATATTTAAAATTAGAAACATATCATTTATGTAGAGCTCTTCAATATAGAGATATTTAACTTCAACGTTTCCTAAGGTTTCTAGATTTATCAGCCTACTGTATTAATCTGCTAAACAAGGAAAGTTTTGGCCAGTATTAATGTGTTTTTCTGTATTTTTTTACCTTGTCAATCTTTATATCATTTAGATAGAAATTTGTTTTGTTCAGTATTACAACGTTTTTAGTTGACGGTTTCCGCCGCTATTCTGAAAAAAATTATTTTCCAATATTTGAAAGTAGAAAATAACTTTCCCGCAAAAATATCACTACTGAATATGAAATACATTTTTATTTATTCGTTAGACAGATATAGTGTGTTATGATAACAAAGGCAATATTATATAAATTAAATTAAAATCAATTTATTAAATCGCTGATTTTTAAAAGGTTCAAGACTGCTGATTCAGTAAAATTTCATGTTTATTTATTTAATTTAATATTAATAGGATTATAGTTATATACAGAAGCCATCTTAATCTCAGTTTACCGGCGAAGTCAAGAACGTGAGAAGATACACTGTTTAATATTGTTTTCGTGTGACGTTCCCGTGTAATTAAAATGAAAAAAAATGACATGGAATGTTCTTATTCATGAACCAGAAGATTATTCTTATTCCATGCCAGATAATTCGTTAATTGTTTATAAAAATATTAAAGCTTGTCTTTCTAATATTAAATGTTGTAATATTAAGTCTCATATTCAAGGATGAAGGTAATTAGGCCTAATTTGTTTTTTTGCAACGTCTAGCGTCCTTTTACGTGGCCTTTTGCAGACTTCTTCCTTTGGAGCTTCTTTGATTTTCTTTACAAAGTAGAAATCTCCTGGCATTTGTGTACATGCCCTAATTTTGTCAGATTACAGGGTTAATTATTTCGATTGTAAACAGCCGATCTTATTCAGGCTACAGTAGAGATAGTCAAAGCTGTTGTTAGTCTGTTATTACATCCAGATCTCAAGCCTGGGCACTTTAGAAACAGATAACAACGTATTTGACAGTCACAAAACAACCTGCAGAAAAATCAGTGTTAAGCATTTCGCTCTGTGATAAGAACCTGGATTAATGGAGAACGAGAGTTTCCGTTGTAAGACATTAGCATAATTGATGAGGGAATTTGGAGGATACTGCGCAAATTGAGGCGGTAGATAGGATGTCGAGGTCTTCAGATAAAGGCCGAGACGACATAAGACGTAGAACAAGGAGATCGTTGATAATATAGAGTGGCATGTATATAAATTGAACAAGGAAGAGACAGACAGTAAAACCTAAGGAAGGCCTTTGTTGAATACTGGGTGAATAATAGCTGAAGAAGAAGAACTTTGGTGTTATGCACTGTATTACTTTCTTTCAGTAAGAATTTATTCTACTGCGTCCCAAAAGCGAGAACGACATTTTACGAGGTTCTGAGGAGTTAAACTTAAGATTAGATCTCCGGAGAGGAGTTAAACTTAAATCTAGTTGGGAGAACGCTACCGAGAAGAACGCGTTCCACTTCTTGAACTGCGGTGCACCTGTCTCGGACAAAGAGTGACGCAGCCCCACTCCATAGATACTTAATTCCAGCACGTACGCTTCAATATGGTTGGACTGTTGCTGGTGGGCGTAACTCGATATGCTACCCGTCCGTAGACTAACAGTGCTGTGCCATCAAAGCCGGTACAGGGATCCGCGCAGTTTCTGTTACACAAAAAACTGTCTACCACTGGGTAGATTGCCAATAATGTCTCATAGGTAAAACATACAGGCAGGCAGTACCAGGTCGCTAGCTGCTGTGACAACATAAATAGGTCGGCACTTGGTGTGTTCGGAGTGTACTATTATATTCATGCCAAAACCATGTAGCTGAGAGGCAACTAACTGATTGTTTTGAGGAATTAACGAAAAAATAACCATTTTATATATTTATTTAAGGTAGCTTAAAATAATGTTGATAATGAGTAAATAAGTAAGTTATGAAAATAACTAGCTTGGCCAAGATGCGTACGTTATTGCAGTGTCGCGTACATTGTGTGTTCTCTCGGTCTTATTTTATAGCTGTATATAATACAAGTGCCGAGCTACGCGCTTCCTACTGGTAAAAACAAAGACTTGAAAATATGTATAATTATTTCACTACAACTCGGAACACAAAACTTTTTACGGGTAAAAACGTAAAAGTTTTACCTTATAACCTGAACCGGTTTTCACTTTTAAAAAGCTTCTTCAGAGGTTTTTAAGGCGAACCTCTAAAGAAGCTTTTTAAAAGTGAAAACCGGTTAGGTTATAAGGTAAAACTTTTACGTTTTTACCCATAAAAAGTTTTGTGTTCCGAGTCGTAGTGAAATAATTATATTTAGTTAAGTAACGGACACGTCATGACAACGAAATCCAAGAATTGAAAATATGCACGAAACTGTTATTACTGACTATCTGAAGTACAAAATTCAAATTTTGTGTCAAACTACTACTACTATTGTTTCCAAAGAAAAATATAGAAAACAAAATATTTTACTGAAAAGACCAACAAATTCAAATTATATAAAAATTTATTGCAGTGACATAATCGAGGAAGTACTATCATCATAATCGCATGCTGTTTCTTGTTGCGACTCCTCTACTGGATTGAAACTGGAGATGTAGGGGAATATGGGGCATAACGGGGTAGTGGGGCAGAACGGGGTACAGCCTTTATTTTTTACAGACGGTGTGCAATCTGTTGGAATTTCTCATAACTACGTCAGTATAGTATTACCTATTACCACACAGAGATTAGCAGCCATTGTTGCTGTCTTTGTGTATGATTAAGGTGCTGCACCATATTTGCTTGTGTTTCTACAATATCGCGCACTTCTTCTAGCTCATGTAAGTAAGAGTGAGTTAATTAGAATTTATTTCCGTGTATACTGTATTATAACATGTTTCATACACTTCTAATCCTGATGTTTTCGTTAAGCTTCGTGAAAACTTTATCCTGTCACAACGCTATAACCTAAAAATGTAACTGTGGGGCAGAACGGGGTGGGGCACAACGGGGTAGTACCCCATTCTGCCCCACGTATTTTCCATAGGTGTTTCATTAATAAAATGTAGGCTAATTGGTTTTTCGCGTTGTTTGTGTTTGTAGAATGGTGAGAGATTACAAAAGAAAGACGCAGAGGCAAGAGTGGTCGGCAGTTTCCATGCAAGAAGCTGTTCAAGCAGTAATAAATGGCTCAATGGGATACAAAAAGGCAGCTCTTCAGTTCAAAGTGCCACAAACAACTTTAGAGCGCCACGTTAAGAAAAAAAGAGATGATCCAGAGCATTCTGTGAAGAAATCTATGGGACGTTTCACTTGTGTTTTTAATGAAGCACAAGAATCCGAGCTTGTGGATTATTTAACTAAAATGGAGGCTCAACTCTTCGGTCTTACTATCAATGAACTTCGTGACCTTGCTTTCCAGCTAGCAGAGCGAAATAAATTGAATCATCCATTTGGTGAGAATGGAAAAGCTGGTGTAGACTGGGCAAGAGGATTTTTAACTCGCCACCCTAATTTAAGCATAAGAAGACCTGAGGCTACGTCTGCAGCTCGTGCGATGGGCTTCAATAAGGTTGCTGTAAAACAGTTCTTCAGCCATCTATCCTACGTAGTTGATACTTACCAGCTTACACCAGACAGGATTTATAACTGTGATGAAACAGGTCTAACTGTAAACCCTAAAGGGCATTCGAAGATAATAGCAAAAAGAGGCCGTAGACAGGTTGGCACAGTCACATCAGCCGAGAGGGGTCAAACTGTTACAGCTGAAATATGCTTTTCAGCTGCTGGAACCTACATCGCTCCAATGCTAATTTTTCCTAGAAAACGGATGCAGCAGGAATTTGAGACCGGACTTCCCCCAAGTGCGACTTCACAGGTCCATGAAACAGGATGGATGACCAAAGAACTTTTTTTAGTTTGGTTTGAAAAGTTCATATCTTTTACAGGAGCAAAAAAAGAGAAACCAATGCTACTACTCTTGGATGGGCATTCAACACACACGAAAAGTTTAGCACTAATTGATATGGCTCGTGCAAATGGAGTGATTCTCTTGTGTTTCCCTCCCCACTGTTCCCATAGACTCCAACCCCTTGACGTTGCATTTATGAAGCCCTTAAGTAAATACTATGAGGAGGAAGTCCGTAAATGGCTTAGATGCAATCCAGGAAAAGTGGTGACATTATTCCAGATCGCTTCTCTGTTTGGTACCGCCTATGTTCAAGCATCAACAATGATGACAGCCGTGAACGGGTTCCGGAAAACAGGCATATGGCCTGTTGATATGAATGTTTTTAATGATGCAGATTTTTTGCCTTCGGTAACTACAGACATCCAGCTCCCTACTGGCATTGCTAATGAGGCTACAGTTTTAAATATACAGGCAGACCTGACCTCACCATCTCTGAGTAGTCCTGAAAAACTTAATATGCCGAGCTGTAGTAGGCCTAATTTCAAATGTGCCACCCCGGAAAACATTTTACCCATACCAAAAATTTCTCAGGAAAATAAACGTGTTTCAAAAAATCGTGGTAAAAGTACTATCTTAACATCATCACCATATAAAAATAAGCTACAGAGTGCTGAAAAAAATAAAAGTGGGGTCAAGAAACCAGTGAAAAGACGCCTTTTACTTTCTAAAAAAGCTCTGAAAAAATATCCAGATAAACAGAGAAACATATCACCTAAAAATGACAAAAACTATAACCTTAACAAACCAACTGTTTTCGTAACTCCTCAGTCATCTAATGAAGAAGTCGATAGCGAAGATGAGTGTCTCTACTGTCATGATTTTTCTGAAGAAGGTTGGATTAGATGTGTTTCTTGCCTAAAATGGGCTCACAACTCTTGCGCAGGAATCGAAAGTGAAGACGAGGATGTCACACACATTTGTGCTCTTTGTGAAACATGAAGTTCATTTAAGAAATATAGATTTTTGTTTTTTGACAATAATGCTTTTTGTATTTCATGACAGAATTTTATAAAAAGGAAGGTACCCCATTGTGCCCCACCAGCGGGGCAAAACGGGACAAATGACATGTATTTGTTTAATCTAAGATATATAGAATGTGTTTTTACCAAATTAAAATGTAATGATAATTTCTTGTACTTAATGTAATAATAAAAGTATTTATATTTAAAACAGAAAATTTTGAAACATTTATTATAAAATATTTGTGTTCAAACATTAAGTACCCCGTCCTGCCCCACGTTCCCCTAATTCGCTGCAGACGATGTATGTTGGATCTGCCACTGTGGAAATTGGGATGCAGAAGATGTAGATGGCGTAGATATGTTAACATGCTGCTGTGGAAATGCAGATGTAGAAGGTGTAGTTGACATATTTAAGTTCATATACTGCTGTGGAAATGCGGATGGATCTGATGTAAATGACATAGGCTGATTCATATGTTGTTATGGATATGAGGATGGAGCTCTCATTACTGGTGGATTGCTGAAATATATGTTAGGTTGCTCATGTCGTGTAGCCATGTTACCATACCTGCGGATACGATGCAGCACATTCATTATTTCTATCTTGGCGTCGAATTTTTGATCGTGATTAAACGATTTCAATGTGGGCAACAACGAGAGTAAAAAATATTTATCTTCGTCGATTTCTTTGTCATCGTTTTTCTTCTCCCGCAAGATTTTTAATAAAGAGTCCTCGTAGTTTCTCTGAGAGTTTTTTTTTGCCATTTTTCTACGGATTGGTGTTTCGAAACAATCTGTTATTGGTTGGTGAATTTGAACCGATTCTACATCCGCATCTTCTGAGTTGTCTTCGGGCTCACTGATCGGCGAATCCAAGTTACTACTAGTTGATCGCCCTTCAACTGTTGGTAACAGAAATAGCAATTGGTCAAAATAAACGTATTGACGCCTTTTTCTGTTGGACCAGATGCAGATTTGATTTTTGTCTGTTCATTGTATTCTTTTTTGAAACACGTTCTTAAGTTTCTCCATTTTCTTTGCAGCTCCTTCCCTGAAAAGCATACAGTCTAAAATTAACGGACAGTTTATAAAAAATAAAATGTTTTATATCTTCGTAAATATTATTTTCATACTAGTTTCTTAAATATATATTTTCATTATTTTAAACATGATAATTTTTACTGAATTCAACTTCTTCTTTTCAGGTACCTTGCAACCGGATATAGTTTTGTATCCCTCCATTACGAATACCTATTGGGTGCTTCAACTATTCGAGTAATAGTTAGAGATACATGTGATGCTATTTGGGAATGTCTACTACTTGAGTACATGCCTCCTAAAGACTGTCAAGATTGGTTAAAAATTGCAAATGAGTTTTACGAGCGAACACAATTTCCGAACTGCATTGGTGCCGCTGATGGCAAACATTTTGAAATTAAAAATCCAGCTAACAGTGGCTCTGACTTTTTTAATTACAAATCTTTTTTTTCTATCGTTTTGATGGCTATAACTGATGCAGACTATTGCTTTACAGCGCTTGATGTTGGATCATTCGGATCATGCAGCGATTCATTCATTTTCCAGAACTCAAAATTTGGAAGTTTATTGTCGAAAGGTGAAGTGAATGTACCCAATGCAAGAAAGTTACCTCATGACAATGAGGGACACCTATGCCATTCGTACTCGTTGGAGATGAGGCTTTTGCAAACTCAAGTCAAATTTTGAGACCATACGCCAGGCAAAATTTAACTGTAAGTAAGCGTATATTTAATTACAGACTATCAAGGGCACGTAGGATGGTTGAATGTACATTTGGGATTTTAGCAAACAAATGGCGAATTTTTCACCGACCACTCGATGTTAACACTAACTTCTGTGACGCTATTATTAAAGCTTGCTGTATACTGCACAATTATGTAAGACAAAAAGATGGCATTGCTTTTGAAGACACGCTATTTCAATACCCTATGGAAAGTGTACGTCCCACCAGAATAAGGGGTGACTTGGCTGGCCTCTCCGTAAGAGATTATTTTGCAAAATACTTTGTCACACCACAAAGATGTGTGTCCTGGCAGTACGAACATATTTAATTACTACTTCTTTTTATTTTACATCTTTTGTATTTCGTTTGGCACAGCTGAGCGTACCATAAATGTAAAAATTGTAGGATAAAATTGTAATGACAAAATTTTGTAAAACTTGGATTTCGTTGTCCATGACGTGTCCGTTACTTAACTAAATATCACTATTGTTTGACGACTCAGAACACTAAGTTTTTTATAAGTAAAATCGTAAATATTTACCTTACAGCCTAAACCGGCTTTCACCTTTAGAAGGCTTAAGGCTTAAAAACATCGACAATAACATGAACATTCTACACGTACACACAAAAGGCCGAAAACTAGACACTCTAGAACAATTAGAAATATACAAACACAAATAAAAACGACATCCTAAACGAACAGACACAATTCAAATCGCACGCATTATTCGAACACATCTCACCACACACACACAGCATCGATCTTTCGAAAATATATCCCGTCGCCAACAACAAGACGGACAGCGCTACCTACGGCAGCCTCTGATGAAGACTTCTAAAGGTGAAAGCCGGTTTAGGCTGTAAGGTAAATCTTTACGATTTTACTTATAAAAAACTTAGTGTTCCGAGTCGTCAAACAATAGTGACAGGCCCATTTAGTTTTGTAAAACTGAAAACTGTGGAATAACATTTTTTATTAAGTAACCAACGTTATTATATAATATACAGGCTATAATTTGAAACGGTTCATGAAAATAAAAATTCATTAACTCTGCGTAGGCCTACCGATTGTCGCAAATTTCGGCAGATGGATCGCGCTGAAATTTTCCTAAACTTACACCGTTTTTTTTCAGCCATCCATCATCCTAAAAATTTGAAAAAATTACATTGTATTTTTACCGTACTGAAAACAGGTTCATAACAAAGAAAACCTAACGGCTAGCGTTTTTTAGTTTTAAGAATTAAAAAGAATTTTTTTACGAAAAAATTCCATTTTCTGTCATTTTTTCTAACTTACGCTAGGTCTCAAAACAATTTCTTAATGAATACGTTCGATTTCCATCTCAAACGTATTCGTTGAGGTTAATTTCGGTTTTGTAATTTTTGTTATTTTTACAACTCGCAGACGTCTTCTTTATCTTCGTGCGTATAGAGCGAATCCTAATTATACTTTACGTTCGAGAAATAAAACACATGGAAATGATATTGGTAATAATAATGTTTAATCTTTAAAATTTTTATTCAGGTTTAGTAAAAATTGTTATTTCGATATTAACATTTCGATACAACAAACTCTGCATAAACGCGGGCGCGGTACGAAGTGAGTTTTAAACTATTTAGTTATTTGATTATAAATATTTTAAAATAGGGCAAGTCCGGGAGAGTTGGACCATGTTTTTTTAAAGTCATTTTTTCCAAAACTTTGCAATGTCTAGGATTTGGTATATATTTTTATAATATGTATATATGACCTTGAACAATTGTATGCACCTCTTCAGCTGTTACACTGATCACACTTGAAGTTACGATTTTTTCTTTTTTTTTACTCGGTGGTCCATCTATCCTGGTGGTACTCGGGTTAGATGGACCACCTCCTAGGGAATGATGGACCTCTGGTATACGTTACTAAATCAGGGTGTAACACAAGAAATACAGGTTATCAAAGGTATAAACATTGTTTATTTTCAAGTATAAAGTTATAAACTGCTTGAAAAGTGATAAGTATAAAGTTATAAACTATTTGAAAAAGGATAAGTAAATTTGATAGTCAATATACTTAGAAAATATAGGTAGTCTAATTTAGTTTCACATGGTTCAGAACATTTAATCATTCTGCAGTCATCTTCTTTCGAGAATCTCCCTTCCCACAGTAATCGCATTTATTTTCGAATCTTGTGCAGCCTTCATGTGTCCAGCGAAAGCATGACACACACTTAATCCAATCTTCATCTCGTTTTGTTTCACTGTAGTTCTCTTTACACCATACACAATAATCTTCATCCCAGTCACTTTCATAAAGATTATCGTTGCAAATTGTATTAATATCAATTTCTTCAGATTCTGAGGATGACGTAAGTTCTTTCTTCTTTTGCGTTCTCTTCCTTTTATTAATCGTTGTTTGCTTCTTATTCTCACTTTCTCCCTCTAACTTCTTTTTCTCCCTCCCTTTTTTCTTTTCCTCTCTGTCTTTCTTCTTTTCCTCCCTGTCTTTCTTCTTTTCTTCCCTTTCTTTCTTCTTTTATCTTAATCTTTAACTCTTTTTCATCTTTTTTCTTTTTAAGGGCAATTATGTTTTCCGGAGAGCTTAAAACTGTTGATATAGTTTGAACCTTTCTTTTCAGAGTCTGAACATTATTGACACAAGGCACTGGATGTATTTTGTCCAATAACTTCGAGGGGGTTACATTTTCAGATATATCCTCGTATTGTTCAGAGGATCCAGGCACAGGAACATCTTCATAGCTTCTTGAAGTACCAGCATTACTATCGTTTCTTGAGCTACTAGGACCAGCAACAGCGACATCATTTCTTGAACTATTAGGACCAGCAACAGTGACATCATTTCTTGAACTACTAGAACCAGCAACAGCGACACCGGTCATATAATTTTGGGAAACAAGAGATGTGTCTAGAGGCCTGGAGTCTGTGGATTCTGACAGAAAAGCATAGTCTGGTATCGCATCGGGTTCAAAAGGAATGATTCCACAGGTTCTAAAACCACTAATTCCATTATCTACGTTTGCTGACTTCCCCCAAGCTAAGCTAAGAAGCGTACCAAAATGCAGCCGGGTAATCTTCCTTGAGGGATTATTGGTCATGTAGTTGGAGCAAGCAGAATAGTAGTTCATTTTTAAAGACTTGAAGAAAGCACGATCTAATGGCTGAAGCCTATGGCTGGTGTGGGGAGGAATGCTCATCAAAATTATTTCATTATTTTCTGCGAACTCCAACATTTCAACGCAGCTAGTATGCGATGTGTGTCCATCTAGAAGGAGGAGTACCTTTCCTGCTGGTTTTCTTGGAGTAAAATGGGTTTTCATCCAATAAAAAAATAAATCAGTATTTACATAGCCAGACTTTGGAGACATTTTTTCTTCAGCATCAGGTGGCAAACCGTCACAAAACTCCTGCTTTAGATTCTTCCCTTTCATTATGCAAAAAGGTGGCAAGAATGTACCCTCTCCATTTACACATGTCAATACTGAGATAGTTTCACCCTTTTCTCCCGAAGTAACAGAAGTCACATTCTTCGAACCTTTTAAGGCAACTACTTTTCCAGGTTTGTTGTTCAGTTGTAAACCTGTTTCATCCATGTTGAAAATGTTTCCAGGTTTATCTATAAGACCATTTTCTTCCAAAACATTTTTTAAGAGGTCAAAATACTCTTTGACAGCTATTTTATTCAGGCCCTTCGCTCTTGCAATAGATACCCCTTCAGATTGCCGGATGGAAAGTTCAGGATTGCGTACAAGAAAAGAAGAAAGCCAGTCGTAGCCTGCTTGTTTGGTTTCATGATTAAAATTATGTTTTAATTGCAGGCTTTCTGCTAAATAATAAGCCATGGAACGTACTGAATCTCTAGTTGGAATAAACCCCCCTGATTGTAATTTTTTAATATGTCCAACGATTTTTTTTTCGTTTTCAATTCCTAACAATGAGTTTTTCCCCATGGAACCTTTATTAAAACTCTGTGACTTAAGGCGCCTTTTTAAAGTGGTTTTCGGTATGCCAAACGCTTTTGCTGCAGCATTAACTCCCATTTCCTTATTCTCAACAGCTTTGACTGCATTTTTCAAACTGTCTTCAGACCATTCTCCTCTCCCAGACGTGCCTTTTCTTTTATAAAAAGTAGGCATTTTTCTGTAACAGAAAAAAACCCCAACTTATCAGGATACGCCTTTATATTTAAAATCATTTTTTTATTTTATAAGTATTATTTCATTTATATAGAAAGTAAAGCCCTAATAGGAGATATGGTCCGACTATCCCAGGTTTTTTTAAGTGGGCCAACTATCCCAAATTTCACCGGTCCATCTATCCCGATTGTCGGGGGATAGATGGACCAGCTCCCCGTTCAGACAAACAACGCTACCGGCACGCCATTTTAGGTTAAGATTGTACCCAAGTATACACTTAAGTTATAGCATTGATCTTACGTCGAAATCATTTAAACTAACTTAACCACATAACAAAGAAATCTAGTATAAAATATTTTTCAACTCACCAAAAGAAATAAACGAAGTTTTCTTCTAAAATACACATGAAACTCACGAGCAAAACTAAGCGTGGGTCCGTCTACTCAAGAAGAACAACTCCAGACACCGACTGCAGCGCTGCTGTGGCAGACCAGCCAAATATTCGACTGGTCCGTCTATACCGGTGGTCCATCTATCCCGGACTTACCCTAATTACTCACCTTTTTCTTTTTTTCTCCAGGTTCTAGTTTACTGTAATCGGGAATGAATATGTCGCATAACTCCAGCCACAATTTCTCTTTTACATTTCTATCTGAATATTCCTTTAAATTTTTCTTATACAAAGCTGATCTCTTTTCTACTTCGCTGATAAATAGTTCTGTATCAAACGCAGTCATCACAAAATTCACTTTTTATTTTTTTTTAATATTGATCTCGTTAAAAAAACAAAACTGAACTACACGTTGTCATGGAGACCGTCAATACAATAACAAGAAATTGCTGGAAGAAATTGCTTCGTGTGCGCTGACAGGTTCAAATATGTACGATACAGATCGACACCCGATAATTGCATCGCCCAATAATCTGTGGCACCGCACAGATTTTTAATCGCCGGCAATTTCTGATCGCCTGTGTGCGCTCTCCTATTTCATTTTATGTGTTACAAATCCGGCGATTCATAATCGCCCGGGGAAAAATCGACCGTCTGCGCTAGGCCTTAATGTCGTAAAAATTGTGTTACTTGCGAAAGTAACTTCGCCGCAATCACTCTAACGATAAGTACTGTAAGAGTTGTGTTCTAATAAGAAAAAGAGGTTACAGTTCTTATAACTTCTCATAGATGACGCGAGTGTCTCTATTTCGTAATTAGTTTCTTTCAAAGTTTTGAAATATCAACAACCAGTCTGTTAATAAATTATTTACAAATTTGTTTTTTAATTTTTTTCCAGTTTGTTGGAAGGGGGCAGCTGCCCCCTTGCCACCCTGGATACGCCCATGGATAGTTGTCTAGGTGAAAGCTTGACTGTTTCTTAAAATTAGTCTGAACTTGAATGTAGTGACTTACATACAAAAAATACAATAAAGGAAGAAGATAAGACTCTTTGATGAAAGTGCCCTTTTTGCAAATATATGACTGGTGCAAGAAAAGCACTAAGGTTGATTGTTATGTAAACTTTATTTAAATTTAAAATATGTCTCTATAAATCTTTTTGTTATTTGCTTTGATTATAATGAACAATAATTTATATTAATAATACTATTATACCAAGAGTAATACAAATTATAATTCAATTCTAAACTGTAGAGTTTGTAATTTTAAGTAAGCTTACCTAAGAATGAAAATTTGTCCGCAAAAAATATCACTCCCCTGCTAGGAATCTAACCCAGTATGCTGGTGTCCTTACTTTATTCTCAGAAATGTGACCAACCCAGTAAAATGGTTATTAATAGTTTTACAGGCTTTTTTATTATTCATTCACAACTGGTGTTTTTTAATAATGGCTTTTAGAAGAGAGTACATAATTATAATAAACAGAATGAAAGTGTAAACTTATTGACCATGAATGTGAGTGTTACCCGTAGATTACCATAAAACTTAGGAATTAGGTTTTGCTGGCCAATATCGTGATTTGTAAGAAATTAAAAATTCCACTACTGAATAAAATTAATGAGAACTCTGTGATGTTCAAAATCCGTCAAAAATCAATGGAAACTCGATTATAACTAAAGCCGTTTCGGGGTCTTGGGGAATAGTCGGGTCTTTCACTATAGCCTGCGGCAAAAGAGAACTTCCGTCTCCACGTTTGTATTTTTTTTTCCGTGTTCGATGTGTACTAGAACTGTTTTCTTCACAAGTAACTAATGCCAGGTTATGGAGGTTATGTACGACAATGTAACTTAAATAAAATTTACTTTGTTAGTGTACAATAAAAGGGTGTATTTACTGGAAGTACAGAAATTATTTTCCATTTATCGCACATAATTACGTTACACAGACGATTTTTGGAGGTTGTGTCTACGTTTAACAATGCAACTTAACGTTTTAGAT
The DNA here is from genome assembly GCA_034769895.1 of Magicicada septendecula. Taxonomy (NCBI): domain Eukaryota; kingdom Metazoa; phylum Arthropoda; class Insecta; order Hemiptera; family Cicadidae; genus Magicicada; species Magicicada septendecula. The sequence goes on from CM068369.1 coordinate 383,342,390, forward strand.
TTTTAAAATTAAATAGATTTAACAAAAATTTCCTTTGTTAGTGTACATTAAATTATTGTATGGATACAAGGCTGCTGTACATAACATTAAAGGCTGTATTTATTCGAAGTACCGGAATTAAAACCTAGTTCCAATTTAGAACGTAGACCTATAACCTATTTGCATATTTTATTGGGGTTTATTGGCACATATTTTATTAAAAGGGTGTATTTATTGGAAGTACAGAAATTAGTTTCCATTTATCGCACATAATTACGGTACACAGACGATTTTTGGAGGTTGTGTCTACATTTAACAATGTAACTTAACCTTTTAGATTTTTAAAATTAATTAGATTTAACAAAAATTTCCTTTGTTAGTGTACATTCAAAGGCTGTATTTATTGTATGGATAAAAGGCTGTATGTATTCGAATTAAAACCTATCGGTACTTCCAATTTAGAACGTATAACCTAGTAGGCTACGTTACTCGTACATATTTTATTGAAGTTTATTGGTACATATTTTATTAAAAGGGTGTATTTATTGGAAGTACAGAAATTAGTTTCCATTTATCGCACATAATTACGGTACAGAGACGATTTTGGGAGGTTGTGTCTACGTTTAATTATCTAACTTAGATAGTAGGCTTCGTTATTGATGCATATTTTATTGGGGTTTATTGGCACATATTTTATTAAAAGGGTGTATTTATTGGAAGTACAGAAATTAGTTTAAATGTATCGCACATAATTACGGTACAGAGACGATTTTGGGAGGTTGTGTCAACGTTTAATTATCTAACTTAACCTTTTAGATTTTTAAAATTAATTAGACTTGTAGGGGTGTGCATGGCAGAACTATTTGTAGGGGTGTGCACCCACTTTATAATCATATTTTTGGTAACACTGAGAACATTAAGCCTTCTTTTATGCTTAAACAAATTATATATACACTTAATTATAGAAAAGCAAATATGTAATTCAAAAGACTAATTTGCTCTAATAAACACATGCTGAAGTTAAAAACAAAAGAGTTTTTACTTGCCTAACTAATCATTAGTTACTAATGTGACAGTTGGGGCTGCTTTTTCTGCAAAAGCTGGGGTATGTTGGATTCAAGAGTGGTTAAATTAAGTCATAAATCTGAGTGTGCGTCAAGTCTATTTCTGTGCTTGCTTTTCACTTGAGATGAAAATCCCATTTCACTCAAGAATGAGGTGGGGAATGGGATGAGCAACTCCGAAAGTTCAGGATATTCATCTCTTAAAGATATCCAGAACTTTGTTAAGTCAGAATCTAAAAGTTTATGGATTTTGTTGTCCATGACATGTCTCATGTTATCAGTAACTATACAAAATAATTTACTAAAAATTTAGTTTTAATCCCAGCATCACAGATGATATCACACAATTGCTCATTTAGTTTTACTGAGAACATGTTAGAAATTTCAAAATACAAGAATGGGTCTTGAATCCAATTGAATTCACTGTATCCCTCTGGGAAGAAACTTTCAATCTGGTTATAGAGAGTTAAACATCAGAGCTGGTAAAAAGCAATGGTAGAGCATGAATAACAAAAATGTACAGTTTAGACTATGTACAAAACAGGTTGAATTTAAATTCTTAAAATGATATATCTTAGTTATTTACATGTAGTAGCTTTTTAAGACACAGTAAATAAATTTCCGAACCTGACTTTGCAACCCTCCAAATGCCCTCTCGGGACCCAGCAGTGGCTCATGCCCAATAGGTTAAGAAATGCTGAACTAAAGGCATGTTTGTGGAGTGAAACATAAAAGATAACCCAGACTTCTAAAATGCTCTTAGTGAAATGGGATTTTCAGGAGTAACAACACACTATTTGGTTAACAAGCACATTTTACTAGTATTGTAATACCAAGTCAATTAGATAGCTTATATGTGTAGTACTCTATGTGATGCTGATCACATACTGTTAATCAGCAGCACTGCAGAATATTCTAGAGCCACACTCTTGGCATTCATGTGGAACCAGCTGAGTTTTAGAAAGTTGGTGTAATAGGTTGTGCATTCATATAGGATGATATTAGACAACAGTTTTTAATGAAAGTGACAAATGATCAATTGTTTATTTGTGTTGTAAACTATTGTGATTTTTTTATTACTGTTTGTAGGCTATACAATGTGTCCTGGATAATTATATAAAGAGAACTGTTGTAATATAAGTGTGTTTGTTTTAGCAATTGAGAGTATCTGGTATTCAATAATTCATTCCACTGTTTTAAGTTCATAATTCTTGTCACTGGTTGTAAGAATATTATTTTCATTAATTTTCCAATTCTATGAAGTCTTCAGTAGTTTTACCACGATGAGACTCAACTTTATCACTGAAGATGCCACATCACTTAATGAGCAAAACTTTTCATTAATAATCTCAACAAAGCATGGTTATCAGCTGAAAAAAAGTTTTATTATTAAAAGTTTTGATCACGCAAATCTATAAGGGATACTAAAAAGAAATAACATAATAATTGTATTGGACATAAAGTTATGTCCACAAAACAGATTTTGTTGGAAATAAATAAAACACAATTTGACACAAATGTATTAATTTTATGAATACTTGTTTGGCACATATTACAGAAGGTTACACCATTAAATGAGTTTGCCTAAGTATAAAATTCTTGTCAGATGAAAAACATGTACAGTCAGAATACTATTTGTTATGTACAATACAAATGATTCACTATGGGTAGCAGTGACACATAAACACTAGACATTGACCCTGAATTGTACTTGTTTTGAATGATTCATTGTGTGCTACCTGATCAGAGTACAGGTATTAACCAAGAGATGTTTAGTATACTGCTGTGTAACTGCTACAATGATGAATTATAAGTAGTACTTTTTGTTTTGGTCATCAACCTTGAAAAGGATAATAGAAACTTTGTATACCATACTTCCAGCAGTTTTACATGATACATTCCTAGCACAAATAAGAAAAGTTTAAATCTGCTGATGATCTAAAGGAGTGATAGTTATTTGCAGACTGACAGGGTTATAAAATAATTCTGAAAGAATTGTTGCTTTTACAATACCATCCTTTATCACCCGACTACTCAAATCTGCCAGCTTTCACAGAAACTGAAGTTTGATGATTTGATCCTCATGACCTAGTGATGCTCCAAACATTTCAAGGATTCTCCTAGCCTTAAAAAACTTGACTGGCCTCATTGATTGACATGATTAATGTTAAATTTACTTTGGGATACTTCCAAACATAATACAGTTTAAAATAAACAGAACAAAATTTTATTTCTACTTTTTCCAGAACTGTATACACATAATTTGATCTGGATAGAACGTGTATTAAACAATAATACTATTTGATGCAAATAATGAAAATATCCGTGTGGAGAACTATACATGACTTCCATGTTTTAAGATTTATATTTAAAATCGTTTTAGAAATGAAATATTTCTACAGAAACTACTTCTATCTTCAGCCTCAACCACAGAAAACACACATACACACAATTCCTTTTTTCTTTATTTAATTTGAATTCAGAGTATTGGCACATATTTTATTAAAAGGGTGTATTTATTGGAAGTACAGATTTAGTTTCCATTTATTGCACATAATTACGGTACACAGACGATTTTTGGAGGTTGTGTCTACGTTTAACAATGTAACTTAACCTTTTAGATTTTTAAAATTAATTAATATTTAACAAAAATTTCCTTTGTTAGTGTACATTCAAAGGCTGCATTTATTGTATGGATAAAAGGCTGTATATACATTAAAGGCTGTATTTATTCGAATTAAAACCTATCCGTACTTCCAATTTAGAATGTATAACCTAGTAGGCTACGTTATTCGTACATATTTTATTGGAGTTTATTGGTACATATTTTGTTAAAAGGGTGTATTTATTGGAAGTACAGAAATTAGTTTCCATTTATCGCACATAATTACGGTACAGAGACGTTTTTGGGAGGTTGTGTCTACGTTTAATTATCTAACTTAGATAGTAGGCTTTGTTATTGGTGCATATTTTATTGGGGTTTATTGACACATATTTTATTAAAAGGGTGTATTTATTGGAAGTACAGAAATTAGTTTCCATTTATCGCACATAATTACGGTACAGAGACGATTTTGGGAGGTTGTGTCAACGTTTAATTATCTAACTTAACCTTTTAGATTTTTAAAATTAATTAGACTTAACAAACATTTCCTTACTTAGTGTACATTCAAAGGCTGTATTTATTGTATGGATAAAAGGCTGTATTTATTTGAAGTACCGGAATTAAAACCTACTTCCAATTTAGAACACAGTACAATCTAACGTAGGCCTATAACCAAACAAGTACATTAAAATCCTTTTTTCAACATAATGCAATAGAAAGCAATGTGCAGTTTCTGTTAACACGCAAATGATTAAGTATTAATAATGGGTTAGAGTGGAATTTAATAATTACAAATTTTGTGGACTTGTGAAATTAGTAACACTATATACTAATGTGTGATTATCAGTTGAATTTCTGAATTCCTTTGATTCATTAATAAATTTTACTAATTTGTTTCTTTATGTTTATTTAATGATTTCTTATTAGTTTTCAATCTTTGTTTTCATTATTCGTTTGCAAATTCTTGGATTTTGTTGTCCATGACATGTCCATTGATTAACTAATTATCAATAAAACACACAGAGGACTGATCTTCTTTTGCAAGATCACAACTATGTTTCAAGACCATTTGCAGGTCAGGCATTGTTCTGTCTGTTCATTTTCTGAAAGTGGTTGAGGAGCAAGGGGGAAGATGTCTCCATTAAAACACACACACAATCCACTAGCACGCACACAATTCCTTTTTTTCTTTATTTAATTTGAATTCTGTATTAGAACAAATGTTTTCAGAGTTTACAAGTTTTTTTTTTTTTTTTATTTCTTGGATCAAACAATGTACAATGTTTGATTTGTTCTTGTATTCCATACTTCCAGCAGGTTTACATGATACATTCCTAGCACGAATAAGAAAAGTTTAAATCTGCTGATGATCTAAAGGAGTGATAGTTATTTGCAGACTGACAGGGTTATAAAATAATTCTGAAAGAATTGTTGCTTTTACAATACCATCCTTTATCAAGTGGCTACTCAAATCTGCCAGTTTTTCACAGAAACTGAAGTTTGATGATTAGATCCATCATGATGACCTAGTGATGCTCCAAACATTTCAAGGATTCTCCTAGCCTTAAAAAACTGGACTGGCCTCATTGATTGACATGATTAATGTTAAATTTACTTTGGGATACTTCCAAACATAATACAGTTTACAATAAACAAAAAAAATTTTATGCCAGTCTAATTTTTCCAGAACTGTATACACATAATTTGATCTGGATAGAACGTGTATTAAACAATAATACTATTTGTGCAAATAATTAAAATATCGTTGTGGAGAATCATACATGACTTCCATGTTTTAAGATTTATATTTAAAATCGTTTTAGAAATGAAATATTTCTACAGAAACTACTTCTATCTTCAGCCTCAACCACAGAATTGTGGTCACTAACATATACCACCTCACGTTAGCGCACTTGATTTTCACTGATGATGGCACTTCCGAAACGTCTGGTTTTGCAGAAAACATTGGACCACGGCCAAACAGCCTGGAAAGGAATTTTATCAACAAACTACTTCATCGTTGCTGATAACGTAGTACACATATAAAAAATTATCCCCTCCACTTCACCTATCATTTTAAATTATAGAAAATTATCCCCCTACCCCTTTTCATTTATGGATATTTCATGTACCTTTCTAGAGTGGATTATTATGACCTTTTCAGGATACTTTATTTATCAAAATTAAGTACTTTACTCTTGTTAAAACATAAAACGTTGCAGGTAAACTACCCCTTCTCGTTAACCGATCTTCACCAAAATCAACAGACCTTGAGTCCTCTACAATATGCAAAAAATATTTGAATTTGCGGCAGTTATCATTCGCCATAGACAAAATTCTACACACAGACATCTTTCAAAAAATTACTTCTTTATGTTTTGAGGGTAGTACAATCAGAATCAGCCCTTATCTTGAACACGATTTTTTTTGCCATCCATGTCCTTATGGAACATGGAAGTAAAAACAATATCCTTCTTTTTATAATATTTATTGCACGTTTTCTAACACGGGACACTAATTATTAGATAAAATGTTTACCTTCATTTAAGCCAGCTTCCACTCACTGTGTACTTTCTCAGAGGCCATAACATGTTCTTTTTAACGTTGCCGAACATAAATTGATGTTGAATTAAAAATAATGTAAAGGATTAGCACCTGAAGTTTGCAACGTGCAAGTTGAAGAATCTATTTAATTATTGCACTTAACTTGATATAAGTACTGATTACATTTCAGGATTATTATTTTCAGAAATAATGTATGTAAACCAGATTTCCCCATATAAAGTTAATTAAAATTCTTTAACGCATAGCATTCCAGGCCTTTATGGTAGTAGATTTGTATTACTAAATTTGAATTTACACAAATAATTCTCTTTGATTAACCAGAGTTACACACACAAACTAAATGCTGAGTGTCCTCCTAGTGTATAAATTCAGCTAAAACACTATTCCAAAAACTTACCTTGTTACTAGAATATGTGACATGATGAACTTTTCATGTTAAATAGTTTAAATACTTTGTGTTGAGAGTTAAGCAATTTACCTAATTTTTATTTATGCAGGCGTATAGCAAAATCTGATCATCATGAAAAAGGAATAAGGCATTTTGTAATAGCAATTAACTGATTAGTTCCTGCTGTATTACTGACTCATATTACAAGACCAATTTTTGTTTAATTGAAGATATATTTTAACTGTTTCTTTTGGTGCAATCTGTAAATTCCATGACACACATCCATAAAGGTTTGAAAATATGCTTATTGCAGTTTGATAGGAATACATTCTCAAAAAACTAATACAAATTTGTTATGTCTGATCACACCAGCTATCCTTTCTATTTGAAATGAGCCTTTTATCCAGATTTATTATATAGTATTGTGCCAAGATATATCACTACATTTGTATACTGTAATACAGTAGTGGTAGAATATTATCATTCCACTAATATTACCCTAACGTAATAAATGAAAATACATTATATACACATCTTTTGACATAATCATCCTTTCACTTATCACTTTTTGCCTATCAATTTATTTGATGAATATATATTTTACGATTTATGTAAAATACAACAGGTGTTTAACGGACACGTACTATGTGTAGACCTCTTATTTCCCTCCTCGGCAGGTTGAAGCTCAACTGGCACTAGAGTTGGGTATGAAATTATACTATGCTCATAGTCTGTCTGTTAGCAGCTAGTGGCATCTATTGACATTCACTCATGGCAAATTACAGAGTCGGTAAAGAATGTTCGAAATTTGAATGTAAACAAATTAATAGTTAAATAATTAATATAATGGAAGTATCACATATATAATGTATGTAAATGTAATTGTGAAAAAACGATGTAGGGCCTACTTCATATACAGATCAGAAGTAAATGATGAACTATTCTCTTTATGTAATAAGCCTTGTTACTAAACAACATATACTGTATTTTTAATAGCTTCTTATCATATTGAGACGAAATGGAGCGGCATTTGAAACATCTCTTAGGTATAAAAACAACATAACAACCTTTACAAAATTTGCCGCCCGTAGGCAGTAGCCTACTTTGCCTATGCATAAATCTGCCTCTGGTGTATATGCTAAATGCATCTGAACAGTAGTAAGAATGACTTAGTATCCTGTTGAGTTATTCACTGTTCTGACGGATGATACGCAAATACTGGAAGGTAGGATGTGAGAGCCAGCAATAACCTTAAATAAAACTCTCATATATTTCAGTTATTACACAGTGTTCTGTTCATTACAGACAAGTGCTTGATTTGATCATTTTTTAAAAATAAAATTGTATATTTTAATGTAGCTTTACAGTAGCTTGACAGAAAGTGTAAAAATGTAAAATAAAAACGGCATGACTTAGGTGTAAATAAAAAGTGAACACTTTACAGTAGCACAAAAAATGACAAAAAACTGAGACAATGAAATGCTACAGTTCAGTTAAAAATTTTGCAATCTCCCTCACACAAAATTTTAAAGAATAAAGACATCAATACCACAAAATATTTTTTTTTGGAGCAAAAGGAAACACAATGGAAAGGCATCTCAGGTAGTATCGCTTTGAAATTATGGTTTCAAAATGTTTTGGGAAAAGAATAAAAAAATGCTAGCATTAACAATCCAACAATGTATCGAAAAGATCAGGATCTTGCTAGGTACATTATAGGGAAAATTAGTTTTGTAGCTGCTAGTGGATGTTTGTTTCTATAAAAAATAATTGCAGTATCTAATAAATTATGGTACATATTTAATCATTTATTGAATAATTTGTCATTTATATAATTTTGTTTTTTTTTTAAATTTCTATAGATACTTTTGGTGTGTTTGTTGTAATTTTGTGTTTTACATAATCTTTTGTGATTAAATCGTTTGGTATAAAATGTTCCAAATTATAAAATACACCTCACAGTTTTAACATACAATATATATAGTAACTCCTCTATACATAGTAACAGGTATATCAATATGCCTGTAATCACAGGTATAGGAAAGTAATGGCAAATCTTGCATAATCTTGTTATCAGTTATTGTTATTATTCGGCTAGTGCTATTAAATTCATATTGGCCCAAAGTGATCACAAAAGGAATTTATTGTATTTGTTTACAGTCAACAGTGTAGATTCCGGTGATGATTTGAGATTTATATAAATTAATTTTCACTCACATGAATGAAGTTGCAACCATAAAGAAATACAGAATATATTTTCTATGACAGCAGACAAGACAGAACACTTGTATTTTGCCTGTTATGTGTGTACATACATTCAGACATAATTTATTTGGATTGACTCTGCAAGCTTGAAATCAGATAACAATAATGTTTTATATTTTACATTAGTGTATATGTAAAATTATAATCCTCAACGTATAATATTGAATTAATTGGCATGTTTCGTTAAATTGTTACGACGGTCTCACCGATCGTCACATAGTACAGTGGAAACCAAAATAAAACACACTTATGAATTTGCTAATTTATTGGTGTTGTTACAGCTTGTTCCAGTTTTATTACATTTTTAATTAGTGTTGTGTTGTAAGTAGCTACGATGGTTGAGTGTTATTAGTACATAAGAGGATGCTGCAGTTTCTTTTCTTCAAGAAAAAGGTTTGGTTCACAATCCTCGTCAATGTGAACAAGGACACGACATGGTATTAGCCCTTGGGCAGCAACAGCGTTGGTGTTGCAGTAAGACGACTTGCCGTGAGTATAAGGTAGTTCGCAAGGGCACATTTTTACAGGGGTCCAAATTACTGCTGGGAAAAATAATAAAATTTATTTATTTCTGGCGTGAAGGCCAAAGTAGTGTGAAAAACAATAAAAATCAACTGGAAATCGGCGTCAACACACACACAGAGTGGATGGCTTACTTACGATATATCTGTGCCGTAACGTCATTAGAAACCCACGGAAAATTGGAGGACCGAATTTAACAGTTGAAATTGACGAGAGTGTGTTTGTCGAGAGAAAAAATAATGTTGGCCGGGTGTATCCACAACGATGGGTATTCGATGGATACTGCCGAGAAACGAAGGAATGCTTTTTGTGTAGTGTGGAAGATAGATCAGCAGCTACCCTCCTACCTCTCATAGTGGCAAATACTGAACCAGGGTCTACTATAATGTCAGATGAGTGGCGTTCGTACCGTCAAATTGTTAATTTGCCACAACAGTACAGTCATTTGACTGTAAACCATAGTTATAACTTTGTGGACCTGAAACGGGAGCGCATACACAAGGCGTAGAAAGCAAGTGGCGGTCCTGTAAACGCCGAAACATGATTGAATGTGGTACGAGAAGGGAACACTTAGATTCCTATTTAAGTGAGTACATGTGGAGGTCCGCAGAGGTCCAGAATATCATTCCAGGTGATGTATCGAGAAGCGTATAGAGTCACCTCCTTACCACTCACGACCACCTGTGGCTAGCTGGTGTTTCTGTAAAAACAATATTCAACGGAACATGCATTATGGTTAATAAGTTAGTATTATTAAATACACAGTTTTAATAGGTTAGTATTACATATCTACCACTTTTTAGATAAAGAAGGAGTATGCACTACGGTTAATAGCTTATGCTACAAGATACATGTTTATTTTAAAAATTAGTACAGTAACATACAAGACAGGTTACAAGAACAATTGCTGGAAGAAACGGAGAATAAACAGTTACAGTGAGGTCAAAAGACATAGAATTGAGCACTACAGAGTCAATTGGGTTTGTAAAGAAACGTCAAACCCAATGTACTATCATTACACACAATAATGTACTATCATTACCTTACCAACCACAACACTCATGTAGAGTAGACGTATTATTTAAGAAGTATCTGTGCCTCAACCCAGTACTAAATCCAGTATACTGTAACAGGATCTACTGTTCCACACTGTAAATAAAGAAGACAGGCAATAATATCTATGTGTAGGCTGAGGAGATTGGAATGGCCGTTTACTTACCACTTTACCTGGTATTTTGGTCACTTAACCAAATATCGGTGTGGAGAACCATACGTGACTTCCATGTTCTAAGATTTATATTTAAAATCATTTATGAAATGAAATGTTTCCATAGAAACTACTTCTTTCCACTTATTGCTTCAGCCTTAACCACAGTGCCTTAACCTTAGTCACTAACGTATACCACCACATGTTATCGCACTCGATTTTCACTGATGATGGCAGTCGACGGCACTGCGAAAACGTCTGGTTTTGCAGAAAACATTGGACTACGGCCAAACAGCCCGGGAAGGAATTTTAACAACAAACTACTACTTTGTTGCCGATAACGTAGTACACATATAAAAATTATCCCCTCCCCCTTCAACTATAATTTTCATTTATAGAAAATTACCCCCACCCCGTTCAACTAGCCTCTTCATTTATAGATATTTCATCTACGTTTCTACAGTGGATTATTAAGATCTTCTTATCAGGATACTTTATATCTAAATTAAGTACTTTACTCTTATTATTATATATATATATATATATATATATATATATATATAAACTTTCAGATATGAACTTACTTTGGTTATCACTTTCCCATACGTTTCAAGGTGATGTGCCTCTTCTTCAGTGGGAGTAAATACTGAATGTCATTGTTACAGAATGTTACAAACTAGCTGCCTTCAGAGACATGATACATAGACTTAACAACATCCCCTTAGATGAAAAAGACTACAAAGATGAACTAAACACGATAAAATATCTAGCAGAATCTAATGGATATGACAGAACAATAGTCAGTAAACTCCTACACAAAACACAAAACAAACAACAGACAAAGACAGAAAACAACAAATTCATAACACTAACATACATCAACAAACAAATTGAAAAAATAGCCCACAAATTTAAAAAAGCAGGATACAGAATCGCTTACAAAACTACTAACAAAACAGAACACACACTATCAAAACACACACACAAAGCACAAAACAAATTCGATCTACCCGGTGTTTACAAGCTAAATTGCTCAAATTGCAATAAATTCTACATAGGCCAGACAGGACGTAGCTTCAAACAGAGATATATTGAACACACAAAGGCACTCCACTCCACTACAGAATCTACCTTTGCAAACCACCTCATTGAAGCAAACCACACATATAAAAACATCGACAATAACATGAACATTCTACACGTACACACAAAAGGCCGAAAACTAGACACTCTAGAACAATTGGAAATATACAAACACACAAAAACAAATAAAAACGACATCCTAAACGAACAGACACAATTCAAATCGCACGCATTATTCGAACATATCTCACCCCACACACACAGCATCGATCTTTCAAAATTCGATTTCGTCACCCACAACAAGACGGACAGCGCTACCAGCGGCAGCCTCTGAAGAAGCCTTTTAAAGGAGAAAACCGGTTCAGGCTGTAAGGTAAAACTTTACGCTTTTACTTATAAAAAAAATAGTGTTCCGAGTCGTTAATGTAATAGTGATATTTAGTTAAGTAACGGACACATCATGGACAACGAAATCCAAGAAATAACATAAGAATATAGAATAAAGTAATTTGTAAATATATCGTTATACTTCTGATGTGTAAAGTAGTATACATCAATAGTCTACTCTCATACAGTATACGAATTTGTTGGAAAATATCAGGCACACTAATTGGCAAGTGTTCAACACTGATTTAAAAATGTTTTGTTTAATGCAAACACTGAAACACACTATACACAAGAAATAGAACTCATCCTGAACATAACATGATTATATTACTTCTTATGGTATAAGAATATGATATCGGTTTTTTGTTTAATATCCACTTGTAAAAGAAAAAATACAGCAGATAATTATTTTATAAATAACTTTGTTACAGCTGCTGTGAAGTTGTTTAGATTAAATAAGGTAACCTAACCAACTTTTAAGTATTGAATATTAAATCCTTAAATTTTTAGTGACCGTCAATCAGTGAATGTTTTAGTGGATAGTTAGTGAGGATCGGTCAATAATACAACTTTTAGTTATTTTGCATCGACGTTTCGACAATATTTAATGTCATCTTCAGGACCTGTGTATGAAATACAATAGAAATATCAAACATAATGAAACAATTAAATATTTGGGTGAACGTGTTGGTGATGTGAGTGTGTGCGTGTGTATGTATGTATCATTTTTTATGTGAAGACTTATGATAGTTTGTTTACATCTTCAAATTATCTTTAAGAAAGCGAGCAAATTATAGTATGAGAGAACTTAATTTATACAGTATTACAATTTAAATTACTAAATATAATGTTATTTTAATTAATTAAACAAACAGTAACCAACAATTGGATATTAGATTAGATTACTGTTTGTTTAATTAATTAAAATAACATTATATTTAGTAATTTAAATTGTAATACTGTATAAATTAAGTTCTCTCATACTATAATTTGCTCACTTTCTTAAAGATAATTTGAAGATGTAAACAAACTATCATAAGTCTTCACATAAAAAAATGATACATACATACACACGCACACACTCACATCACCAACACGTTCACCCAAATATTTAATTGTTTCATTATGTTTGATATTTCTATTGTATTTCATACACAGGTCCTGAAGATGACAATAAATATTGTCGAAACGTCGACGCAAAATAACTAAAAGTTGTATTATTGACCGATCCTCACTAACTATCCACTAAAACATTCATTGAATATTAAGTATAAGTATATTTAATCCTGAGAGAAAATGAACAATTAACACCAGTTTTTGAAAGAACCATGAAAGGAGAGAAGATGAGCTTGTGTACGAAATGCGAAGTGGAGTATCTTATGTAGAGATGAAAGCTCAAAAGTTCAAGGCAAATACATATGAATGGAGATGATTGGTAATATCTGGGACCTGTCACACAACAGAACACCATACAATGATGATACTGTGTATCTATGATGTAATGTGCCTGCTTTTAATATTTTCAAAGGATTTTAATACTTTGTTTCGACTGGTTTCACTGTGTAAATTACAAACCTGAATATAGTGCTGGAAGTTTCAGTTCCTCAGCCTGCATAATGATGATGTAGGCCTAAATGTTTCTACCCTTTTCTTGTGCCTGCAAAGAAAAATAAATTAGGCCTACATCACCGGACACACAAAGTACTGACATATGAACATTAATCAATTATTTTGTTTAATCAGTCAACATTCTAGGAGACCAATATTAAAGGGTTTACAGATTATTGACCCGTCCACCAAAACACACACACACAGGTTCTGATATGTGTTACAATTGTGTCTTATTTTCAGCCAACCGTTCTTTTACAGGTGAAATCAGTACAATTATACCTCGTGAGTATAAGGTTAGTTTAATCTGTAACCTATGATATTAAAAATAATAATACACTGCACATGATTATTACACTTTATATGATATCAGCTTTTTGGCATAAATTCCACTTGTAAAAGAAAATATACAAAATGATTATTATTTTATAATTAACTTTGTTACAGCTGCTGTGAAGTTGTTTAGATTAAATAATGTAACCTAACCTACTTTTAAGTACTGAATACTTTTAATGTGTCATGTACTGTGTTCAATAAGGAAACAAAATACTTTTACAGAATACTTAAAATCCTTGAAAATGGTATTGGATTAAGCTTGAGCAATGAATAATTAAACTAAGCATGTGATTTCAAAGTCAATATCATTATGAAAACGTATTCTAAATGCCACATATATCATATGTACTATATAAATATGGTTAAACAATGTATGTACAATACGCATGCGCGTATTATTATTGTTATAACGGATGTATGTATTCTAGGAAGGTTAGTTCAGTGAATAAAGTCTTTTCTAATCAACGTGTTGTCTAACTGTATTTGGCAATATAATTCCAATATTAAATAATATCTCTCACACTAAATAGAACATACTTACCAAAATTGATAATACTTACCAAAATCATATTTGTTTTTAGTAAGAAGGGGGCTCATATTTGTTGATGGTTTCCAGCATTTTCTGGAACAAATCCTCATTTCTATTTCTTGTTCGCCACATGAACTCACTTAAATAGGAATTTAAGCGTTCCCTTCTCGTACCACATTCAATCATGTTTCGCCGTTTACAGGACCGCCACATGCTTTCTACGCCTTGAGTATGCGCACCAGTTTCAGGATCCACAAAGTTATAACTATGGTTTACAGTCAAATGACTGTACTGTTGTGGCAAATTAACAATTTGACGGTACGAACGCCACTCATCTGACATTATAGTAGACCCTGGTTCAATATTTGCCACTATGAGAGGTAGCAGGGTAGCGGCTGATCTATCTTCCACACTACACAGAAAGCATTCCTTCGTTTCTCGGCAGTATCCACCGAATACCCACTGCTGTGGATACACTCGGCCAACATTATTTTTTCTCTTGGCAAACACACTCTCGTCGATTTCAACTGTTAAATTTGGTCCTCCAATTTTCTTTGGGTTTCTCGTGACGTCTACGGTACTGATATATCTTAAGTAAGCCGTCCACTCTGTGTGTGTGTTGACGCCGATTTCCAGTTGTTTTTTACTGTTTTTAACACTACTTTGGCCTTCACACCACAAATAAATAAATTTTATTATTGTTCTCAGCGGTAATCTGGACCCCTGTAAAAATGTGCCATTGCGAACTACCTTATACTCACGGCAAGTCATTTTATTGCAACACCAACGCTGTTGTTGCCCAAGGGCCAAAACCATGTCGTGTCCTTGTTCACATCGACGAGGATTGTGAACCAAACCTTTTTCTTGAAGAAAAGAAATTGCATCCTCTTCTGTACTAATAACACTCAACAGTTCATCGTAGCTAATCATTCTTTAATTAAATGAATGTCAAACTCACAACACAACACTGATTAAAAATGTAATGAAACATGGGAACAAGCTTCATATCTATCCGCGCGTCAGCCATTGTAACAACACAATTTTACCACGTGGTGTAAAGTGTAATGAAAACTAAAAGACCACGTGATGTCTTTAGCTATTCTAAGCAAAGTTAAAGAGCTTTAGTAAAAAACTTTAAAACAAATTTAAAGACTCCCTGTATTAAGTCATTTAAAGTCTACTAAAATTAATGTTTCTTTTTCATACATGTTATTTCAATTTATTTTCATAGCAATTAAAATTAAAAGTGCTAACTGAAGATAGCGACACACCATACATTTGCGGTTAGGTGGGGTAATTGTAAACGGAAAATGGATTGAAACATTTTGATTGATTAAAAATTGTGTATACGTTTTAAAATTGAAATAACTGCAAATATTTCAACCTTTTGTTATTATGTTGCGTACAAAAAATTGTTTAAATATAAATAATAAATACAGCTCTAAAATTCAATTTACGGGTACCCCAATTTACAATTACCCTTGACATCTTAGAAGTAATTGTAAACAAGTGTTTTCTTTATCCTTTGAAACTAAAAAACTGACACTCCTCTTGAAATTGAAAATATCGGTATGGAGAACCATACATGACTTCCATGTTCTAATGTTTATATTTAAAATCATTTATTTGAATTCGGTTCGATAATTTCTAACAACTTATGTGTGTTCCTTGTAAATCGTGTTTTATGTTTGACAAATTGAAGGATGTTTTATGTATGATTTTCTTTTCAGGATACTTTATTTATCAGAATTAAGTACTTCACTCTTGTTAAAACGTAAACCGTTGCAGGTAAACTACCCCTTTCCCTTAACCGATCTTTACCAAAATCAATAGGTCTTGAGAACTCTACAATTAAGGGCTGCATGCAAAACATTATTTGATTGTGTTTGAATTTGGGGCTGTTATTGTTTGCCATAGAAACAAATTACCCTTGATTAAAAAAAAAATTTTGCAGGTAAACTACCCTTTTCCCCTAACCAATCTTCACCAAAAACAATAGGTCTTGAGTACTCTACAGATCAGGGCTGTATGCAAAACATTATTTGATTCTGTTTGAATTTGCGGCTGTTATCGTTTGCCATAGAAAACAAATCTATAGACAGACAGACACACACACACACACACAGACACTTTTTGAAAAACGACTTTTTTTCATGTTTTGAGTGTAGTACAGTCAGAATCTGCAATAATCTCGAACACGATTTTTTTTTGCCATCACCATACTTCCATTTCCTTAAGGAACATGGAAGTAAAAAGGATTTTAATGTACTTGTTTGGTTATACGTTATTGTACTAGGTTATAAATTGCAAGTAAATTCCGGTACTTCGAATAAATACAACCTTTAATGTTATATAAGGCCTTTTATCCATACAATAAATGCAGCCTTTGAATGTACACTAACAAAGGAAATTTTTGTTAAATATTAATTAATTTTAAAAATCTAAAAGGTTAAGTTACATTGTTAAACGTAGACACAACCTCCAAAAATCGTCTGTGTACCGTAATTATGTGCAATAAATGAAAACTAATTCTGTACTTCCAATAAATACACCCTTTTAATAAAATATGTGCCAATACTCTGAATTCAAATTAAATAAAGAAAAAAGGAATTGTGTGTGTGTGTGTGTGTGTGTGTGTGTGTGTGTTTTCTGTGGTTGAGGCTGAAGATAGAAGTAGTTTCTGTAGAAATATTTCATTTCTAAAACGATTTTAAATATAAATCTTAAAATATGGAAGTCATGTATAGTTCTCCACACGGATATTTTCATTATTTGCATCAAATAGTATTATTGTTTAATACACGTTCTATCAAGATCAAATTATGTGTATACAGTTCTGGAAAAAGTAGAAATCAAATTTTGTTCTGTTTATTTTAAACTGTATTATGTTTGGAAGTAACCCAAAGTAAATTTAACATTAATCATGTCAATCAATGAGGCCAGTCAAGTTTTTTAAGGCTAGGAGAATCCTTGAAATGTTTGGAGCATCACTAGGTCATGAGGATCAAATCATCAAACTTCAGTTTTCTGTGAAAAACTGGCAGATTTGAGTAGTCAGTTGATAAAGGATGGTACTGTAAAAGCAACAATTCTTTCAGAATTATTTTATAACCCTGTCAGTCTGCAAATAACTATCACTCCTTTAGATCATCAGCAGATTTAAACTTTTCTTATTTGTGCTAGGAATGTATGTAAAACTGCTGGAAGTATGGTATACAAAGTTTCTATTATCCTTTTCAAGGTTGATGACCAAAACAAAAAGTACTACTTATAATTCATCATTGTAGCAGTTACACAGCAGTATACTAAACATCTCTTGGTTAATACCTGTACTCTGGTCAGGTAGCACACAATGAATCATTCAAAACAAGTACAATTCAGTGTCAATGTCAAGTGTTTATGTGTCAATGCTACCCATAGTGAATCATTTGTATTGTACATAACAAACAGTATTCTGACTGTACATGTTTTTCATCTGACAAGAATTTTATACTTAGGCAAACTCATTTAATGGTGTAACCTTCTGTAATATGTGCCAAACAAGTATTCATAAAATTAATACATTTGTGTCAAATTGTGTTTTATTTATTTCCAACAAAATCTGTTTTGTGGACATAACTTTATGTCCAATAAAATTATTATGTTATTTCTTTTTAGTATCCCTTATAGATTTGCGTGATCAAAACTTTTAATAATAAAACTTTTTTTCAGCTGATAACCATGCTTTGTTGAGATTATTAATGAAACGTTTTGCTCATTCAGTGATGTGGCATCTTCAGTGATAAAGTTGAGTCTCATCGTGGTAAAACTACTGAAGACTTCATAGAATTGGAAAATTAATGAAAATAATATTCTTACAACCAGTGACAAGAATTATGAACTTAAAACAGTGGAATGAATTATTGAATACCAGATACTCCCAATTGCTAAAACAAACACACTTATATTACAACAGTTCTCTTTATATAATTATCCAGGACACATTGTATAGCCTACAAACAGTAATAAAAAAATCACAATAGTTTACAACACAAATAAACAATTGATCATTTGTCACTTTCATTAAAAACTGCTGTCTAATATCATCCTATATGAATGCACAACTTATTACACCAACTTTCTAAAACTCAGCTGGTTCCACATGAATGCCAAGAGTGTGGCTCTAGAATATTCTGCAGTGCTGCTGATTAACAGTATGTGATCAGCATCACATAGAGTACTACACATATAAGCTATCTAATTGACTTGGTATTACAATATTAGTAAAATGTGCTTGTTAACCAAATAGTGTGTTGTTACTCCTGAAAATCCCATTTCACTAAAAGCATTTTAGAAGTCTGGGTTATCTTTTATGTTTCACTCCACAAACATGCCTTTAGTTCAGCATTTCTTAACCTATTGGGCATGAGCCACTGCTGGGTCCCGAGAGGGCATTTGGAGGGTTGCAAAGTCAGGTTCGGAAATTTATTTACTGTGTCTTAAAAAGCTACTACATGTAAATAACTAAGATATATCATTTTAACAATTTAAATTCAACCTGTTTTGTACATAGTCTAAACTGTACATTTTTGTTATTCATGCTCTACCATTGCTTTTTACCAGCTCTGATGTTTAACTCTCTATAACCAGATTGAAAGTTTCTTCCCAGAGGGATACAGTGAATTCAATTGGATTCAAGACCCATTCTTGTATTTTGAAAATTCTAACATGTTCTCAGTAAAACTAAATGAGCAATTGTGTGATATCATCTGTAATGCTGGGATTAAAACTGAATTTTTAGTAAATTATTTTGTATAGTTACTGATAACATGAGACATGTCATGGACAACAAAATCCATAAACTTTTAGATTCTGACTTAACAAAGTTCTGGATATCTTTAAGAGATGAATATCCTGAACTTTCGGAGTTGCTCATCCCATTCCCCACCTCATTCTTGAGTGAAATGGGATTTTCATCTCAAGTGAAAAGCAAGCACAGAAATAGACTTGACGCACACTCAGATTTATGACTTAATTTAACCACTCTTGAATCCAACATACCCCAGCTTTTGCAGAAAAAGCAGCCCCAACTGTCACATGGATTTTGTTGTCCATGACATGTCTCATGTTATCACTAACTATACAAAATAATTTACTAAAAATTTAGTTTTAATCCCAGCATCACAGATGATATCACACAATTGCTCATTTAGTTTTACTGAGAACATGTTAGAATTTTCAAAATACAAGAATGGGTCTTGAATCCAATTGAATTCACTGTATCCCTCTGGGAAGCAACTTTCAATCTGGTTATAGAGAGTTAAACATCAGAGCTGGTAAAAAGCAATGGTAGAGCATGAATAACAAAAATGTACAGTTTAGACTATGTACAAAACAGGTTGAATTTAAATTGTTAAAATGATATATCTTAGTTATTTACATGTAGTAGCTTTTTAAGACACATTAAATAAATTTCCGAACCTGACTTTGCAACCCTCCAAATGCCCTCTCGGGACCCAGCAGTGGCTCATGCCCAATAGGTTAAGAAATGCTGAACTAAAGGCATGTTTGTGGAGTGAAACATAAAAGATAACTCAGACTTCTAAAATGCTCTTAGTGAAATGGGATTTTCAGGAGTAACAACACACTATTTGGTTAACAAGCACATTTTACTAATATTGTAATACCAAGTCAATTAGATAGCTTATATGCGTAGTACTCTATGTGATACTAATCACATATTGTTAATCAGCAGCACTGCAGAATATTCTAGAGCCACACTCTTGGCATTCATCTGGAACTTTCTCACATTAGCCTGATAATTAGGATGTTGCCACCAGCTGAGTTTTAGAAAGTTGGTGTAATAGGTTGTGCATTCATATAGGATGATATTAGACAGCAGTTTTTAATGAAATTGACAAATGATCAATTATTTATTTGTGTTGTAAACTATTGTGATTTTTTTATTACTGTTTGTAGGCTATACAATGTGTCCTGGATACATAAAGCCTCTTATACATAAAGAGATATATGTATCTTATGGATACATAAAGTCTTTATATAAAGAGAACTGTTGTAATACAAGTGTGTTTGTTTTAGCAATTGAGAGTATCTGGTATTCAATAATTCATTCCACTGTTTTAAGTTCATAATTCTTGTCACTGGTTGTAAGAATATTATTTTCATTAATTTTCCAATTCTATGAAGTCTTCAGTAGTTTTACCATGATGAGACTCAACTTTATCACTGAAGATGCCACATCACTGAATGAGCAAAACTTTTCGTTAATAATCTCAACAAAGCATGGTTATCAGCTGAAAAAAACTTTTATTATTAAAAGTTTTGATCACGCAAATCTATAAGGGATACTAAAAAGAAATAACATAATAATTGTATTGGACATAAAGTTATGTCCACAAAACAGATTTTGTTTGAAATAAATAAAACACAATTTGACACAAATATTAATTTTATGAATACTTGTTTGGCACATATTACAGAAGGTTACACCATTAAATGAGTTTGCCTAAGTATAAAATTCTTGTCAGATGAAAAACGTGTACAGTCAGAATACTGTTTGTTATGTACAATACAAATGATTCACTATGGGTAGCATTGACACATAAACACTTGAGATTGACACTGAATTGTGCTTGTTTTGAATGATTCATTGTGTGCTACCTGACCAGAGTACAGGTATTAACCAAGAGATGTTTAGTATACTGCTGTGTAACTGCTACAATGATAAATTATAAGTAGTACTTTTTGTTTTGGTCATCAACCTTGAAAAGGATAATAGAAACTTTGCATACCATACTTCCAGCAGTTTTACATACATTCCTAGCACAAATAAGAAAAGTTTAAATCTGCTGATGATCTAAAGGAGTGATAGTTATTTGCAGACTGACAGGGTTATAAAATAATTCTGAAAGAATTGTTGCTTTTACAGTACCATCCTTTATCAACTGACTACTCAAATCTGCCAGTTTTTCACAGAAAACTGAAGTTTGTTGATTTGATCCATCATGACCTAGTGATGCTCCAAACATTTCAAGGATTCTCCTAGCCTTAAAAAACTGGACTGGCCTCATTGATTGACATGATTAATGTTAAATTTACTTTGGGATACTTCCAAACATAATACAGTTTAAAATTAAAAAAAAAAAATTATTTCTAATTTTTCCAGAACTGTATACACATAATTTGATCTGGATAGAACGTGTATTAAACAATAATACTATTTGATGCAAATAATGAAAATATCCGTGTGGAGAACTATACATGACTTCCATGTTTTAAGATTTATATTTAAAATCGTTTTAGAAATGAAATATTTCTACAGAAACTACTTCTATCTTCAGCCTCAACCACAGAAAACACACACACACAATTCCTTATTTTCTTTATTTAATTTGAATTCAGAGTATTGGCACATATTTTATTAAAAGGGTGTATTAATTGGAAGTACAGAAATTAGTTTCCATTTATTGCACATAATTACGGTACAGAGACGATTTTGGGAGGTTGTGTCAACGTTTAATTATCTAACTTAACCTTTTAGATTTTTAAAATTAATTAGACTTAACAAAAATTTCCTTACTTAGTGTACATTCAAAGGCTGTATTTATTGTATGGATACAAGGCTGTATTTATTCGAAGTACCGGAATTAAAACCTACTTCCAATTTAGAACACAGTACAATCTAACGTAGGCCTATAACCAAACAAGTACATTAAAATCCTTTTTTCAACATAATGCAATAAAAAGCAACGTGCAGTTTCTGTTAACACCCAAATGATTAAGTATTAATAATGGGTTAGAGTGGAATTCAATGTTACTATGGTCTAAATTTAAGACAAAAAATAAACATAATCTGTGTTTATCAACACATAAGTGATACATAAGTCAGTTGTTACAAAGATAAACAAAAATTTGTCTAAGATTATAACCAATTATAAGTGAGAGACCCGTTTCTAAAACGGCTTAAGTAGTGCAAAGTTTTTTTCTTGCTTTCATTTGAGCAAACTGGTCAATAACATCTGACTGATAAATTAATACTGTTAGCCAATTCATTTTTAATAGCTAAAATTGCCAAATTATTAAGCCTTTCTTGGTAGGTAGTGCTTCTCTGCCAAGTTTTCAGTGAATTCGCTAACCTGCTGAAAGATTTTTCAGGAGACGAAACTGTAACTGGAATAGTACAGAAAAACCTATAGGCAAGACAGAAGTTCACAAATACAGCTTGAAGGTTTTTGGAGTAGGCTTAGTGGATTCTTTTCTAATTCAAACTCTGTTTTATAAATGTTCTTCAAGTGTAATATTTCTTCAAATAGATCCATTGCCATTTCCTTTTTAAACTTGCTAATGAGAACTTTTACTTTCAATTCTAATTCATCATTTTCCATGTCCGTAAAGTTCAATACTGGTGGAAACAAGTCACGAATTGAACTAATTGCAGTGAATCGTGTTTTTATGTTGCCCATTACAAACTCTAATACTGGGTACATGACTGAGGTTTTAAATTTATTTTCTTAATCTTTGTTTACTGAAAAATCACTATTGGATTGATCTGTACTTTTTTTCCACCTTTTGGGAGATTCAGGAGGAACTTTTATTAGTTCTTGTGCAATTAATTAATTTTGCTTTTTCAATTATGCTGTCTGGATTATCACGCAACAATTTCAATTCTGTCAGCAAATCTTCCACTAGAGTTATTTCAACATTGAGTGTGATTCCTTTGCTTTGAATAACAACATTTTTTTAGTCAATATATGAAAGCACTTTGAACCAAAAAGATGCCAACATTAAGCTCTTTGTGGAATTGAAATATTTCTTAAGCCCTAATATGATGTAGGCAGAGGGAGTTAGACTAGAAGACATCTCTTCTAAAATATATCCAACAAAATATCACTATAATATTGACGACTCGGAACACAAAGTTTTTTATAAGTAAAAACGTAAAGTTTTACCTTACAGCCTAAACCGGCTTTCACCTATAGAAGGCTTCATCAGAGGCTGTCGTTAGTAGCACTGCTCGTCTTGTTGTTGGCGACGAGAAAGTGTTTCGAAAGATTGAAGCTGTGTGTGTGTGGTGAGATGTGTTCGAATAATGCGTGCGATTTGAATTGTGTCTGTTCGTTTAGGATGTCGTTTTTATTTGTTTTTGTGTGTTTGTATATTTCTAATTGTTCTAGAGTGTCTAGTTTTCGGCCTTTTGTGTGTACGTGTAGTATGTTCATGTTATTGTCGATGTTTTTATATGTGTGGTTTGCTTCAATGAGGTGGTTTGCGAAGGTAGATTCTGTAGTGGTGTGGAGTGCTTTTGTGTGTTCAATGTATCTCTGTTTGAAGCTACGTCCTGTCTGGCCTATGTAGAATTTACTGCAATTTGAACAATTTAGTTTATATACACCGGGTAGATTGAATTTGTTTTGTGCTTTGGGCATGCGTTTTGATAGTGTGTGTTCTGTTTTGTTAGTAGTTTTGTAAGCGATTCTGTATCCTGCTTTTTTGAATTTGTGGGCAATTTTTTCTGTTTGTTTGTTGATGTATGTTAGTGTTATGAATTTGTTGTTTTCTGTCTTTGTCTGTTGTTTGTTTTGTGTTTTGTGTAGGAGTTTACTGACTATTGTTCTGTCATAACCGTTAGATTCTGCTAGATATTTTATCGTGTTTAGTTCGTCTTTGTAGTCTATTTCATCTAAGGGGATGTTGTTAAGTCTATGTATCATGGTTCTAAAAAGCACACATATAAAAACATCGACAATAACATGAACATACTACACGTACACACAAAAGGCCGAAAACTAGACACTCTAGAACAATTAGAAATATACAAACACACAAAAACAAATAAAAACGACATCCTAAACGAACAGACACAATTCAAATCGCACGCATTATTCGAACACATCTCACCACACACACACAGCTTCAATCTTTCGAAACACTTTCTCGTCGCCAACAACAAGACAAGCAGCGCTACTAACGACAGCCTCTGATGAAGCCTTCTATAGGTGAAAGCCGGTTTAGGCTGTAAGGTAAAACTTTACGTTTTTACTTATAAAAAACTTTGTGTTCCGAGTCGTCAATATTATAGTGATATTTAGTTAAGTAACGGACACGTCATGGACAACGAAATCCAAGAATATATCCAACAATTTAAGTACTCCTGGGTAGTGCTTAACTATCGGTTTGACAGCTTGGATCTTCTCACTTCATCTTGTTTCAGGGAAGCTCTGCAGTGATAAAGGAATGTGCTTTTTCAAAACTTCCTAACATTTTTCTCTAGGGCTGCTAGAGAAAAATGAGTAAAGACTTGCAACATGCCCGAAAAATGTCATCACATCTGCATTGAGTTTTGCAGCATTAACACCCACATGTTTCAAGGAATGCGCCCCACATGGTAAAAATATTATGGATTCGTTCTTTTCAAGAATTCTACTTCCAATTTAGAACCCAGTACAATCTAACGTATAACCAAACAAGTACATTAAAATCCTTTTTTCAACATAATGCAATAAAAAGCAATGTGTAGTTTCTGTTAACACGCAAATGATTAAGTATTAACAATGGGTTAGTGGAATTTAATAATTACAAATTTTGTGGACTTGTGAAATTAGTAACACTATGTACTAATATGTGATTATCAGTTGAATTTCTGAATTCCTTTGATTCATTAATAAATTTTAGTAATTTGTTTCTTTATATTTAATGATTTCTTATTAGTTTTTAATCTCTGTGTTTTCATTATTCGTTTGTAAATTCTTGGATTTTGTTGTCCATGACATGTCCATTGATTAACTAATTATCATTAAAACACACAGAGGACTGATCTTCTTTTGCAAGATCACAAATATGTTTCAAGACCATTTTCAGGTCAGGCATTGTTCTGTCTGTTCACTTTCTGAAAGTGGTTGAGGAGCAAGGGGGAAGATGTCTCCATTAAAACACACACAATTCCTTTTTTTCTTTATTTAATTTGAATTCTGTATTAGAACAAATGTTTTCAGAGTTTACAAGTTTTTTTTTTTTAATTTCTTGGATCAAACAATGTACAATGTTTGATTTGTTCTTCTATTCCATACTTCCAGCAGTTTTACATGATACATTCCTAGCACGAATAAGAAAAGTTTAAATCTGCTGATGATCTAAAGGAGTGATAGTTATTTGCAGACTGACAGGGTTATAAAATAATTCTGAAAGAATTGTTGCTTTTACAATACCATCCTTTATCAACTGACTACTCAAATCTGCCAGTTTGTCACAGAAACTGAAGTTTGATGATTTGAACCATCATGACCTAGTGATGCTCCAAACATTTCAAGGATTCTCCTAGCCTTAAAAAACTGGACTGGCCTCATTGATTGACATGATTAATGTTAAATTTACTTTGGGATACTTCCAAACATAATACAGTTTACAATAAACAAAAAAAATTTATGCCAGTCTAATTTTTCCAGAACTGTATACACATAATTTGATCTGGATAGAACGTGTATTAAACAATAATACTATTTGATGCAAATAATTAAAATATCGGTGTGGAGAACAATACATGACTTCCATGTTTTAAGATTTATATTTAAAATCGTTTTAGAAATGAAATATTTCTACAGAAACTACTTCTATCTTCAGCCTCAACCACAGAATTGTGGTCACTAACATATACCACCTCATGTTAGCGCACTTGATTTTCACTGATGATGGCACTTCCGAAACGTCTGGTTTTGCAGAAAACATTGGACCACGGCCAAACAGCCTGGAAAGGAATTTTATCAACAAACTACTTCATCGTTGCTGATAACATAGTACACATATAAAAAATTATCCCCTCCCCTTCACCAATCATTTTAAATTATAGAAAATTATCCCCTCCCCCTTCAACTTCCCCCTACCGCTTTTCATTTATGGATATTTCATCTACCTTTCTAGAGTGGATTATTATGACCTTTTCAGGATACTTTATTTATCAAAATTAAGTACTTTACTCTTGTTAAAACATAAAACGTTGCAGGTAAACTACCCCTTCTCGTTAACCGATCTTCACCAAAATCAACAGACCTTGAGTCCTCTACAATATGCAAAAAATTATTTGAATTTGCGGCAGTTATCATTCGCCATAGACAAAATTCTACACACAGACATCTTTCAAAAAATTACTTCTTTATGAAATTTGAAATATGAAAAACTAATTTCTGTACTTCCAATAAATACACCCTTTTAATAAAATATGTGCCAATACTCTGAATTCAAATTAAATAAAGAAAAAAGGAATTGTGTGTGAGTGTGTGTGTGTGTGTGTTTTCTGTGGTTGAGGCTGAAGATAGAAGTAGTTTCTGTAGAAATATTTCATTTCTAAAACGATTTTAAATATAAATCTTAACATGGAAGTCATGTATAGTTCTCCACACGGATATTTTCATTATTTGCATCAAATAGTATTATTGTTTAATACACGTTCTATCCAGATCAAATTATGTGTATACAGTTCTGGAAAAATTAGAAATAATTTTTTTTTTTAATTTTAAACTGTATTATGTTTGGAAGTATCCCAAAGTAAATTTAACATTAATCATGTCAATCAATGAGGCCAGTCCAGTTTTTTAAGGCTAGGAGAATCCTTGAAATGTTTGGAGCATCACTAGGTCATGATGGATCAAATCAACAACCTTCAGTTTTCTGTGAAAAACTGGCAGATTTGAGTAGTCAGTTGATAAAGGATGGTACTGTAAAAGCAACAATTCTTTCAGAATTATTTTATAACCCTGTCAGTCTGCAAATAACTATCACTCCTTTAGATCATCAGCAGATTTAAACTTTTCTTATTTGTGCTAGGAATGTATGTAAAACTGCTGGAAGTATGGTATACAAAGTTTCTATTATCCTTTTCAAGGTTGATGACCAAAACAAAAAATACTACTTATAATTCGTCATTGTAGCAGTTACACAGCAGTATACTAAACATCTCTTGGTTAATACCTGTACTCTGGTCAGGTAGCACACAATGAATCATTCAAAACAAGTACAATTCAGTGTCAATGTCAAGTGTTTATGTGTCAATGCTACCCATAGTGAATCATTTGTATTGTACATAACAAACAGTATTCTGACCGTACACGTTTTTCATCTGACAAGAATTTTATACTTAGGCAAACTCATTTAATGGTGTAACCTTCTGTAATATGTGACAAACAAAGTATTCATAAAATTAATATTTGTGTCAAATTGTGTTTTATTTATTTCAAACAAAATCTGTTTTGTGGACATAACTTTATGTCCAATACAATTATTATGTTATTTCTTTTTAGTATCCCTTATAGATTTGCGTGATCAAAACTTTTAATAATAAAAGTTTTTTTCAGCTGATAACCATGCTTTGTTGAGATTATTAACGAAAAGTTTTGCTCATTCAGTGATGTGGCATCTTCAGTGATAAAGTTGAGTCTCATCATGGTAAAACTACTGAAGACTTCATAGAATTGGAAAATTAATGAAAATAATATTCTTACAGCCAGTGACAAGAATTATGAACTTAAAACAGTGGAATGAATTATTGAATACCAGATACTCTCAATTGCTAAAACAAACACACTTATATTACAACAGTTATCTTTATATAATTATCCAGGACACATTGTATAGCCTACAAACAGTAATAAAAAAATCACAATAGTTTACAACACAAATAAACAATTGATCATTTGTCACTTTCATTAAAAACTGCTGTCTAATATCATCCTATATGAATGCACAACCTATTACACCAACTTTCTAAAACTCAGCTGGTGGCAACATCCTAATTATCAGGCTAATGTGAGAAAGTTCCAGATGAATACCAAGAGTGTGGCTCTAGAATATTCTGCAGTGCTGCTGATTAACAGTATGTGATCAGCATCACATAGAGTACTACACATATAAGCTATCTAATTGACTTGGTATTACAATATTAGTAAAATGTGCTTGTTAACCAAATAGTGTGTTGTTACTCCTGAAAATCCCATTTCACTAAAAGCATTTTAGAAGTCTGGGTTATCTTTTATGTTTCACTCCACAAACATGCCTTTAGTTCAGCATTTCTTAACCTATTGGGCATGAGCCACTGCTGGGTCCCGAGAGGGCATTTGGAGGGTTGCAAAGTCAGGTTCGGAAATTTATTTACTGTGTCTTAAAAAGCTACTACATGTAAATAACTAAGATATATCATTTTAACAATTTAAATTCAACCTGTTTTGTACATAGTCTAAACTGTACATTTTTGTTATTCATGCTCTACCATTGCTTTTTACCAGCTCTGATGTTTAACTCTCTATAACCAGATTGAAAGTTTCTTCCCAGAGGGATACAGTGAATTCAATTGGATTCAAGACCCATTCTTGTATTTTGAAAATTCTAACATGTTCTCAGTAAAACTAAATGAGCAATTGTGTGATATCATCTGTGATGCTGGGATTAAAACTAAATTTTTAGTAAATTATTTTGTATAGTTAGTGATAACATGAGACATGTCATGGACAACAAAATCCATAAACTTTTAGATTCTGACTTAACAAAGTTCTGGATATCTTTAAGAGATGAATATCCTGAACTTTCGGAGTTGCTCATCCCATTCACCACCTCATTCTTGAGTGAAATGGGATTTTCATCTCAAGTGAAAAGCAAGCACAGAAATAGACTTGACGCACACTCAGATTTATGACTTAATTTAACCACTCTTGAATCCAACATACCCCAGCTTTTGCAGAAAAAGCAGCCCCAACTGTCACATTAGTAACTAATGATTAGTTAGGCAAGTAAAAACTCTTTTGTTTTTAACTTCAGCATGTGTTTATTGGAGCAAATTAGTCTTTTGAATTACATATTTGCTTTTTGCTTTTCTATAATAAAGTGTATATATAATTTGTTTAAGCATAAAAGAAGGCTTAAAGTTCTCAGTGTTACCAAAAATATGATTATAAAGTGGGTGCACACCCCTACAAGTCTAATTAATTTTAAAAATCTAAAAGGTTAAGTTAGATAATTAAACGTAGACACAACCTCCCAAAATCGTCTCTGTACCGTAATTATGTGCGATAAATGGAAACTAATTTCTGTACTTCCAATAAATACACCCTTTTAATAAAATATGTGCCAATAAACCCCAATAAAATATGCACCAATAACGAAGCCTACTATCTAACTTAGATAATTAAACGTTGACACAACCTCCCAAAATCGTCTGTGTACCGTAATTATGTGCGATACATGGAAACTAATTTCTGTACTTCCAATAAATACACCCTTTTAATAAAATATGTGCCAATAAACCCCAATAAAATATGCACCAATAACGAAGCCTACTATCTAACTTATCTAAGTTAGATAATTAAACGTTGACACAACCTCCCAAAATCGTCTCTGTACCGTAATTATGAGCGATAAATGTAAACTAATTTCTGTACTTCCAATAAATACACCCTTTTAATGTACACTAACAAAGTAAATTTTATTTAAGTTACATTGTCGTACATAACCTCCATAAGTTGGCATTAGTTACTTGTGAAGAAAACTGTTGGATGTACATATCGGACACTAAAATATAGTACATGCGCGGCGACGGAAGTTCTATTTTGCCGCTGATTATTCCCCAAGACCCGTTTCGTATTATGTGATTTGTACGGCACTCCACTGAATTTGAATAATGTGTTAATATGGAGAAAGCAAAGTATAGTTTGTATTTACATATTCATCAATTAACTATTGTTATCGTGCTTTCGAAAAGTTTATTACCTGCAGTGGTGTATTGAATAGTTTATGTTAGTGAAACTAAATTATAGCAGCCGTAGTATATTTAGGAAGGTCTAAGGTAATTTACTTATTTAAAGACAATTGGACGTTAGGTTAAGGTGGAAACAGCGAGTAGAAGAGACCTAGAAGAATCTCTTCTATTCGCTAGGTGGAAGAAACGATAATAGTCATTGACGGGTATGAAGTATAATTACGGATAATTTCATTTGTAATATAATGCAGACTCATTATCCATATGCTAGAAGAATTACTCGATTGTACGTTAAAATATCTTCCGTTACAGTAAAAAGTTACCAAGGTTTCCTGGTTGCTTTTTATTTCCGTTTTAATGTCTGAATTAATAATTCCAACTTTCACATCAGCATATATAAATGTAAGACTTTTTTCAGGCCTGCATGTGCTGTAAACACAACACAATGTCTAGACTAAGCTTGGAGGTTGGTAGCTGTAAAGATACCACTAATTTAATGTATGTGGATTTAACCAGTATAAGAGTGCGTTATAAATGTACTGAAAGTAACGGCATAGTCAAATATTGTTATACAACGTACAGGACAAGTTCAAGACTAAATGTAATATTATTATAGTTTGCATAATAATAATAATAACATCTGGGCAAACATAACCTCACCATGCCTGCATAACTGACTACTACCATAAGGTGACTAATAACTATAAATATGAAATAATAAAACATACAGATATCCAACAGAATACGGAAAATTGCTGTTAGTGGCATTTATGAAAAGTATCAGTAGATTAATATATTTTTAGGCATGTGAATATAAGTAAATATGTGATGATTTCTCAAAACTATGTTTTTGTAATAATGTTTTCACAACGATTCAATGCACTTTAAAAATGAATTGTAGTTACTCATGAATTTATTACAGTTCTTACAAATGAAAACAAGAAAATAATGATGCTCACTATATTACAGTATTATTGAAACGATTTATTATATAATTTGTATTGAACTGAACTAAAGTAAATAAAACTTTTTGTAGACTTCCAAAACAAAATAAAACTTTCAGATTCTGAACACTTTTTGTCAGTATATGTTTTATGTAGCCTATATAATGAATAGGCCTACCCATTTTTACTTAAATCAATGTGTTTAATGTAGCCTAAAGGCAGCGCAGTTCAGCTTGAACAGTAACAGTAACGGAGCCATGTTATGTTGTGCATGAAGTAGCTTTGTGGCGGAGGCGGCATAAAGTAGTTTTTATAGTTTCTTGTAAGAAATTTGTTTTCAAAACGGATTGTTTATAATATTTCTGGTTTGGTCAGTACTGTATTGTATTAAGGCAATACATGACATTAGATACTATTAAAATACACAAAGTAAACTAAAAATCTATTACCGTACATAAATGTGTATGTCAACCAACTACTGAATATTATTAATTGGCCATGTACAGCCATTTATTATAAACAAACAGTTCAACATAAACATGATATGATTGCAAGGTGGATATCCCTATTTTCACTATGTTAAATTCTGAAAATTGAGATGCATTTTTCAAAGAAATAACAAAATATAAAATATAATTTTGTTTTTAATCCTACAATATCTTTCATATAACATCAGTATTGACACTTGCGAATGCACAGGAAATTCAGATTAGGTGCTCTTTCACTTTGCCATTCATAGCTGATGTTAAGATGTCCTTCCCATACCAACAAATAAATGTTGCCAATTCTTATCAGCTTACACAAATGTCTCTTTTCAGTGATATAAAACATCACGTTTTGGATCTGTTACCTGTTTTTGTATGTGGTTTGTTTTAGTAATGTGTTATTGGGCTGTCAGAAATTATATCAGCAACATGAATATCATTAATGTTACCCTTCATGTTACTGGAACACTCTTCAAAGTGGTTTCAGTGGATCATGAATTCATCAGTCCCAGTTCTCCTTTTTATATGAAGTTTACAAACTATGAAATATATTTTCATTGTCCATTATGGTATTTCAAGTCATTAAAAATTATAATTTCTACACGATTTCTAATATTATTTGTCAAAGATTTTCTGTTCAAGACCAGATTAAATTTACTGCACCTTGAAAGCTATAGCCTAAATAAGATGAAACGAGTCTTCAGACTAGATGAAGCAGAACACATATTTCAACTCTTTAAATCTGTCAAACGATTCAAACTATCCATGGTAAACAACAATTTGCTAGTAGTATTGCAGTGTATTCCCACAGCTGTCGATTTGGAAGTTATGTGAAACAGAGTATACTGTATAACTTCTGCAAACATTTTGACTCTGAGGTTTCATAAAAATTTTAGCATTCAATTGATAAGCAATTGTTGTTTCCTTTTCAAAATAATTGTAAAATTATGTCAAAAGTCTTGTAGTGCTGCGATATCCCCCAGGGGCTCACCCATCATAGTTTGTCTCTCTTTCGTTTATCATATAGGGTGAGTACGTGGACTGGCAACCACGGGATCCTGAGCTAAGACTATGGACAGTAGTATCCAACTCTTCCCCTCAAGATGTCAACACATTTGTTCTCAGTTTTATAAATGTTGTAAAGGTACAGATTATTTAGCAGTGAGAATCGCTGTGGTTCATCTTTACAACATGACCTACACATTATTGAAGTACTCTTATATGTTAATTTTGTCAAGAGTCTCGCTGTATAAAAACATTTTTTTCATTTGATGGTTGTGTGATTGATGTTTATTTTACCTTGATATTGACAAGGCCAAACAGCCTCAGGTATGACAAAGAATTGATTATTCGACATCCTGTTAACTTGAAATGACTATTTTAGTCTATTCTAATTATTAAAAACATTTTTATCTTCTCGTTGGAACTATTCATTAGTTGTACATTCCTCGACCCTCTTATAGGTCACTCACAATTGTCTGATCATGCTTTTTATTTTGTTAAGATGTGTCAAGAGTGATTTTGAGTATATTAAAATTATTTACTGTCACCGGACAAAAGGCTTGCCGCATGACAAATGGCGCCAATCGTACACTCTAATGTTTTTGGTGGCCCTAAAAAGGACCGATGGCAAGAAAGCTGATGATGATAGTGCCGGGCTGAGATGTTCGGCGGCTGCGCCTGCTGTTCGTGGCGTACTGCAGTCCTCCTCTCTTCTTTCGGCACCGATTGTAGAGTCGGCTGCTGGCCCAGTGAAATCCATCGCTGGCGCGGAACTGGAGGGCGAAGACGCAAGAATGCCGGTTCTATTCTTCGGCCGTTCCTTCCGGCTGACTCCGCGCCGATGTCCTCCAAGAGAGGAGAGGAGATGAAGTGCGTCCGATGGCGTGGCGATAAAGAGTGCGCCAAAATTTTCTGCCGGCCCGGGTTTTATTAACTAACCGGGATCGCTGATTGGCTCGCCCCGAATGCTGATGCTGGATTGGCGCGCTGTGTCCACCGCTGGTACCGGAGAGCAGATGTTCGCATACCGCTGCCGTCACAACTCCACCGGGTCTTGAATGCTCTCTGTTAGCCAGCCTACTGCTCTTCTCCAGATGTTGTGGAGGTGTCTGTTGGGCGCCATGTTGATTGGTGTGCCGGCCGGTAGCTCGCTGGCGTGGCTGGATCTTGCATCCGCAGGATGATCGTCGCCCCACGTTGGGCGCCACTTGTCACCGGACAAAAGGCTTGCCGCATGACAAATGGCGCCAATCGTACACTCTAGTGTTTTTGGTGGCCCTAAAAAGGACCAATGGCGAGAAAGCTGATGTTGGTAGTGCCGCGCTGAGATGTTCGGCGGCTGCGCCCGCTGATCATGGCGTACTGCAGTCCTCCTCTTCTTTCGGCATCGGTTGTAGAGTCAGCTGCCGGCCCAGCAAAATCCATCGCTGGCGCGGAATGGGAGTGCGAAGACGCAAGAACGGCGGCGGTTCTATTCTTCGGCTGTTCCTTCCGACTGACTCCTCCTTGATGTCGTCCGAGAGAGGAGAGGAGATGAAGTGTGTCCGATGGCGTGGCGATGAAGTGTGTGCACAAATTTTCTGCCGGCCCGGGTTTTATTAACTAACCGGGATCGCTGATTGGCTCGCTCCGAATGTTGATGCCGGATTGGATCGCTGTGTCCACCACTGGTACCGGAGAGCAGATGTTCACATACCGCTGCCGTCACATTACATATAAAAAGAAATCGAGTTTCTCACAGTTCGAAATGGAAAATATCCTAACATCTATTTAAGTGAAGAGTGTACGGTAATCATTCTTTTGTGGTTGCAAGGTAACCACCAATATTCTGTTTTGATGATTTTCAAGGATTTGTACCGTGCGTGGCAATCTAAGCTCTTATTGGCCGAAGCAAGGGAGTAGCCCAGTTACGTGAACAGAGCCTTTTTGAAACTTTAAAAGTTCTTGGAGGCCAAGCCTTCATCATTTGGTCTATCGAATGATCTGGGGTGACACAGCCGTGTGTCCTGTAAATTTTCGCTTTCGTCTTCAACTACTGTGAATCTACAAGTTTTGTATTTTTTGTAAGCCTAATTATGCAATTTCCACAAAGTTTAAATTAGTATTAAGTTTTGGTATGGTAAATCGCACCAAACTATTCAATACTGCTCTTCAGTCTCAGCTCATATCACAGAATGGCACATCTAAACACAGAGGGAGGTAGTACTAAGGAATAATCAAAATTGTAAACTTAACTCAAAGATAGAGAGAGACTATAAAATATTTTTCTATCAAGTTATTCGTTATATCAAATTTTTTATATCACTTTGTTTTATTAATTATCTCTGAAATAAAGAGAAATAAAGAGAGAAACATGACAAGATTATTGACATCAAATATAAATTTGTGACATCTGAAAGAAATTCAATCTTATTTGTATTTTATTATATTTTCAAACAAGTATATTGTATTTTATTATATTTTCAATTATATCTATGTATATTTTAAACAAGTACATTTATCTCTTAAAGGATTTAATTGAATTATTTGAATTAATAGTTTTATATTGATTTTGTATGTATTTTATATATGGCTTTAATTCATTGATCTAGAGATCAAAATAACTTTTCATAAAGATTTTATATTAAGGTTAATTAATGTATTAATTACTTGAGAATATTGATTGCTTATTGCACCTTTGTATGCACATAAAGTTTTAACGATTATTTGTTTGATTGGATAACGTTAAAGAAGTCAGTCCATATAGAAACGTAAAATAAATTACTTTTCAAGTATAGATGTAAGAATGTATATAGCATAAATTAATATATTAAAATTTTACCTTATTATCCGTCTTGTGACTTCACCTTTTTAAAACAACACTACGCGTTTCGGAACGTATGTTCCATCATCAGGTGTAATTACTGTTGCGAGGTCGTCGAAACATTAAGATATATCACAAACACATATAACACTAAACATAAGTTCGTATTCAGTATCTACCGCGCGCGATACGTTTTCGGTGCGCACCTTGACAACACTGAACTAACGCTATCGCTTCTCGCGCATGATGTGTGACGTGGACCTTAGTTGTTCTGAGATTTGCATCGCAGTGTCATACAACGAGTTAGAGTGGAAATTTAATTGATCATTTAATAAATAATCTGGACTGGTTTTAAAGGCCTTATATATTTCAAATTCTGTATTAGCATTCATATTCCTACCTTTATTGCATATGTGTATTGGTTTAAAGTTTGTACTAAAATCCGTATAATTATGATTATTGTCAATCAAATGTTGTCCAAAATTGGATTTAGTTTTTCCAAAGTCTTTTTTGGGGAGATGTTCTTTGAATCTTTTTATGAAAGGTCTCCCCGTCTGGCCTATATAAAAACAGTTACAGTCATCACATATTATCTTGTATATCGCAGAACAGACAAATGAGGCCCCCGAAGAACAAGGCTGGAGCAATAAACATCAACTGAGTATGGTAATGTCCTTCCGAAAATTCTAACAAATGTCTTTAAGAAAATGAATATAGCGACGGCCTTTCAAACAAGCAATAACATATATAAAATACTTGGTCCAAAAACGGCCAGACCTTTAGAAGAAAAAAACAGGTGTATACTGTTTTTATATAGGCCAGATGGGGAGACCTTTCATAAAGAGATTCAAAGAACATCTCCCCAAAAAAGACTTTGGAAAAACTAAATCCAATTTTGGACTACATTTGATTGACAATAATCATAATTATACGGATTTTAGTACAAACTTTAAACCAATACACATATGCAATAAAGGTAGGAATATGAATGCTAATGAAGAATTTGAAATATATAAGGCCTTTAAAACCAGTCCAGATTATTTATTAAATTATCAGTTAAATTTCCACTCTAACTCGTAGTATGACACTGCGATGCAAACTCAGAACAACTAAGGTCCACGTCACACATCATGCGCGAGCAGCGATAGCGGTGAACTGATAGTGTTAGTTCAGTGTTGTGAAGGTGCGCACCGAAAATGTATCGTGCGCGGTACATACTGAATACGAACTTATGTTTAGTGTTATATGTGTTTATGATATATCTTAATGTTTCGATGACCTCGCAAGAGTAATTACACCTGATGATGGAACATACGTTCCGAAATGCGTAGTGTTGTTTTAAAAAGGTGAAGCCACAAGACGGATAATAAGGTAACATTTTAAATATATTAATTTATTCAAAGTGAGACTTGGATACGAATATCATCGATTTTAAATTGGAAGCCAGTCAGGCATCTATATTATTTAAATATCAAAACATTAAAATAAAGTTATTGAAAACCAACCTACACATAAAATTCAACAAAAAATGCATTAAGAACAACGTAATACCAAAGTATGCTATCATCAAAATTAAGAACACATCCAAAACTGCAATAAAGGTAAAGGAACGCGCTGAAAGAATGTGGATAAAAGAAGAGTTGAGAAATTTGTATGCAAAAAAGGTGGATCTAAACATAAAGTTATACAAAGCACAACTGGAAATGCTTAATAACATTCACCCAGCCATCATAAACAATGTAATGCAAACCATTGATAAATATACCAGACACTCTACAACGTATATATTTCAAACAGAATAGAAAGTTTATCTATCTCCAAAATAAACAATACCCCGACGATAGTATCAAATGTCAACATGAATTTTATGAACGAGTTTCAAATTTAATGTCAATAGATTTAAACAACGAAGAAATGAATATTCTAAACAAAGGGTTAAAACATAACATCCCATATAACAATAGAAACCATATAATTCAAGAAATAGTTAATGCCGAGGCAGCTATAAAAATGGTGCCGGACCATAGAGTGCAGAACGAAACACGCATAATAGTAAACAGTAAACTGAACAAGAGATTAAAAACCCCGAATAATATCGGTAATGTTGGTCATAAACACATTACAGACTTTAAACTTTTAAAACAGGTACAAAATAAACTGACAGATAATAATGCTCTCATTACTAGAGCTGATAAGGGAAACACTATAGTTATAATGTACATGAACCAATATATATATCGAAGGTTAATGAATTTATAAACAATAACAATATCCAAACATTGTCTGCTGATCCAACCAACGGTTTTGTTAAGAACTTGAATAACATGATTAACAGATGCACGAGTCTATTTGACGAAACCACACGATGCTTATTAAAGCCTATAAATGCCCGGGCACCTCAATTCACAGGTTTACCCAAGATTCATAAAATTGATGTACCAATTAGACCACTTATAAATTTTACAACAGCCCCAGGGTATAAAATCGCCAAAAAACTAGCAAAAATAATAAAAGACAACATAAGATTAGAAAATAATCATAGTATCAAAAATAATATTGATTTTGTTAACAAATTAAAAGACATTAAATTGCAGCCTAACTACAAAATCATGTCATTTGATATCGTTAACTTATACACAAACATACCTATTCAGGAAACAATGGCCATTTTAAGGGAACACCTCAACGAAGCAAAATTACTAAGTTCACAAAAAAATTAACGAATTAATTGATTTATTAGAAGTTATATTAAAGCAGAACTATTTTACGTTCAATAATAGTTATTTTATTCAAGAGGAGGGCCTCGCCATGTGCTCACCACTTTCTGGCTTATTATCAGATATCTACCTGAATCATTATGAAAATACACATTTTTTGTCCAATAAAAATAAACTTCACAGCAAAATAGTCTTTTACACGCGATATGTCGATGATACTTTTATAATTTTTGACGATTCACTACGACAGATAGATACATTGAGACGTTATATGAATAGCATACATAAACGCATACAATTCACCCTCGAAACTGAAACTGACAATAAGCTGAATTTTCTTGACTTAACAGTCATAAAAACAAAAAATAGATTCCAATACCAAATCTATAGAAAACCAACCACAACAGATATCACTATACACGCAGACTCCCACCACCCTACATCTCAAAAAATGGCTGCATATAACAGTTTTATTCATAGGCTAATTACAATACCACTTGAGACAATTGATTTTCAAAAAGAGTTAAATACAATAAAATACATAGCCAGAGCTAACGGATATCAAAGTTCAATGATAGATAAACTACTCAAGAAACAACAAAACAGACAAATGAGGCCCCCGAAGAACAAGGCTGGAGCAATACACATATCAACTGAGTATGGTAATGTCCTTCCGAAAATTCTAACAAATTTCTTTAAGAAAATGAATGTAGCGACGGCCTTTCAAACAAGCAATAACATATATAAAATACTTGGTCCAAAAACGGCCAGACCTTTAGAAGAAAAAACAGGTGTATACAAGATAATATGTGATGACTGTAACTATTTTTATATAGGCCAGACGGGGAGACCTTTCATAAAGAGATTCAAAGAACATCTCCCCAAAAAAGACTTTGGAAAAACTAAATCCAATTTTGGACGACATTTGATTGACAATAATCATAATTATACGGATTTTAGTACAAACTTTAAACCAATACACATATGCAATAAAGGTAGGAATATGAATGCTAATGAAGAATTTGAAATATATAAGGCCTTTAAAACCAGTCCAGATTATTTATTAAATGATCAGTTAAATTTCCACTCTAACTCGTTGTATGACACTGCGATGCAAATCTCAGAACAACTAAGGTCCACGTCACACATCATGCGCGAGAAGCGATAGCGGTGAACTGATAGCGTTAGTTCAGTGTTCTCAAGGTGCGTACCAAAAAGTATCGCGCGCGGTAGATACTGAATACGAACTTATGTTTAGTGTTATATGTGTTTGTGATATATCTTAATGTTTCGACGACCTCGCAAGAGTAATTACACCTGATGATGGAACATACGTTCCGAAACGGGTAGTGTTGTTTTAATAAGGTGAAGTCACAAGACGGATAATAAGGTAAAATTTTAATATATGTATTTATTCAAAGTGCGACTTGGATACGAATATCATGGATTGTATATAGCAAGTCACTGATTAACGCTTGAAACTTATAAAAGAAATTTAACTTAACATATGTAACAGACAGAAACAGAAGTTATGAAGTTAATAAACACATGAACTAGTAATCTTAACTTGTTGTTTCATTTGTCTGTAACACCTACAAGCCACCACTTCTATCACTTAAAAAGGTATCATAGGATACTTGGTAGCCTCCTTACCGCTCGGGAGACGCTATCCACGACAGCCTTATAATTTCTGGTAAATAGGAATTTAAAAACAAAGTCTGTGTCAAAATAAGTAACATGGTATGATGAACTGATAAAAAAAATTGTGGACACATGTTTGTATGGCTTCAAAGAAAAGTGTACCTTTATGGGGAAAACATTTTCCAGGAATAATCAGTATAGTTAGCACTGTAGGTTGAATGCTCTTCTGTATGTTAGCTCATTCCAATTACATGTGCAGAAGTAATGTGACTTTTCCTCTATATAAGTGGTCTCGGTATCTCCTTTCAGCCAAGAACACTTTATTGTATTAAATGAAGTACCTTGCCCACACAGAGATAAGGCATCCTCATTGGGTAAACTGAGGTCTGATAATGGGAAGACATTATTTATTAATAAAGACATGTGCATTTAATCTAAAAGTGTCCTTAATCAGATGTTATTCTTGTGCTAACTTGTGGGTGATGTAGATTTAGTCTTCCTTGACTGCCAACTTGTTTTCATTTGTTTCAGGTGTTAACAAGATCAATTTATCCATCATCTGACAAATGGAAGAGATCAAATTTGAGGACAAGGTATAAAGTTTAAAAATAAAAATATATTTTTTATATATTTTTTGCTGTTTACACGTATCGTATAACACATTCATTTCTTATATTAATAATAGTTTATTTATCATCATATTGATTTATAATTAATTGCTGTACAGAATATGATTTATACACGTATTCTTTTGTATAGGGTTCGCATTGACAATATGCATTTTCCATAACCTCCTAACTTTTAAGCAATTCTCTTCCTCCCTCGTCCAATTTAGACTTGTAGTCTGTTTGTTAGTTGCAAAGTAGCTCTAAAACTTTTTTTTTTTTTGATCTGCCAGTCCTCTGTCTTTGTGTTGACCAATTATGTCAACATACTCATACTATTGTATCATCACTCATTCTCTTGTGTTGTCCACTCTGGTAGTCCTGTCCTCTGCAAGTCTTCCTGGTATTCTCCTGAACTCCATACTTGTGACATCTCATTTCGCTGTTTTGACTCGCGTTGTCTCACTCCCAGTTTCTGCAGAATACATCAGTATTAGATGTATTATATGTCTTATGTTATACCTTGTATGTATTATTAGTATTATATGTCTAAAAGTCAGTATTAGACATGTAATTGATGTACATATTCAAACCTTTGTTTTTGTCTCAAATGTTTGTTAGCCAGATAGAGCTAGGCACACAACTGACTATTCTGTGAGTGATCATGACTTGCATTTGAATTTTTTATCTGACCACCCGCTCCTGTGCCAAGTGGGGGGAGTCCAAAATTCACCATTTATTGCCCACTTTTAATGCTGTAACCGTTAGCTATACAATTGTTTCCTTCAGATTTTATGTACCCTACCTACCCGTTCGTGGGGAGTGAGGTTAACCCTTCTTACTAAGCCACTGCTCTCAAGATTAGTTATAAACAAGTCAGTCAAGGACACGGTAGGCATGCTGCTTTCAACTGTATAATTACCAAACTATTAATGTAGAAAGTGTGTTAATAAGTTTACACTTCAGTAGACAGTAGATAATTAATTACAATTGACTTAATTAAATTGTTATCTTACTTTAACATCATTAAAATTCATATCACCTTATCATAACTAATAATCTTTAATGCAACAATATATGAAGGAAATCCATTTGAAACATGGCTTTTTGTAGATAGTAGGGCAATTTGAAAAATTCATGGCCTAATAATAAAAGACTTACCAGTATTTTTTCGTTTTGGAATCACTTTTCATGTTTTAGCATAGTCTCCATGTAGTTGAACACATTTGGTTTAGTGATGCTCCAGTGATTTTATCCCATTCAGGTGTTTGATTGTTCTATATCTTCTGATAACCGTTTACTGCCGCTTTCAGTCATCTCCAGAAAAATCCCTCCCTCCCCAGGGAATTTCTGAGTTTTGGGAATAACTAAAATTAAATAGAGCTAAATCACGCGAGTGAATGTGATGTTGCAACAGATTGTATTTCAGCTCAGCGATTTTTTGCCTTACAAACAATGCTTGTCTGAGGTCTTCCATTATCCTACTACAAAATTATTTGTTTATATACTAAACCTGGCCCCTTTTTACAAGTATTTTCATTTATTTGGTCTAAAAGGATAGAATATCACTCTTTATTTGTTGGCACATCCATGATAGTCACTTAACAACATTCTCTTAGCCACTCAGAAAATCAAGTAATACCTTTCCAACAGACAAAATTGACTTTCCTTTTTTTTGTTTACATGACTGTAATTAACAATACTGCAGACCAACTGTTGCTTTACAGCTGTTCATGAGGCAAATGTGGTGTCACCTGATGTG
The DNA here is from genome assembly GCA_034769895.1 of Magicicada septendecula. NCBI lineage: Eukaryota > Metazoa > Arthropoda > Insecta > Hemiptera > Cicadidae > Magicicada > Magicicada septendecula. The sequence continues at coordinate 383,384,623 of CM068369.1, forward strand.
TCTGACATGTTTCTCAGACTCTTCATATCTTCTTCTTCTTTGACTCTTCCTGAACCACCTTCTTTATCTGTGAGAGCTTACAGCATCCCACAACCGAACAGTCAACCTGGGTACTCTAGTCTCTGCCTTCCTCTGCAGTACTTCCCACTCACTGGGCACCCATCAACAAAGTCATTACTGGGTCTCAACCAATAGTGACCCACCACACTGTCTCATCTTCACAAACCTCTCCATTCACCCGTTATTTCCAGAACCTGTTCATTTTTGTTTTCTAATTACTTTGTCCATCCAGTATATTTTTAATATTCTCCTACAGCAGCAGTTTTCAAATGCTGTGGTTGTGTCTTTCACTTTTCCCTATTGTCTAGGTTTCACATGCAGCTTCTATAATAGCATGCTGCAAACATATAATTTGATGGATTTCTTCTTAATTTAGAATCTAGTATTTGACAGTAGCAAATTTGTTTCTCCATTTGGCCTGTGCTCTGACACCGATTCCTCTCAGTTATCTTTACCAGTTTTAATATTTACCTATTTTTGTTCCTGATTCGCTTCTTCCTCCTAATAATTTTTTATAATATTCAATAGTGTTCTCAATTTACCTTGTTTTCTGTGAGTAGAAACTATACCATCAGTAACTCTTAACTTTTAACATCAGTAACTCTTAACTCTTATACTCTCCATGAAATGTTATTATGGTCTTGAACATCTTTATGGTTTCCTTTACAGCCTCTTATAAAGCATTCTCGTTTAATGGTAATGAATTTGTATAAAAGTAAATTTTAATTCCTTGTTATTTGTAGGATGTTTTAACGGTCAGTGTAAAGAAAGAAGCAGATCCTGAAGAGGCTGAGACTGAACAGGTAATGTGCATAACCATTATTTAGCCCATAGCTAATGTGTTAGGTTGTTCCGTGTCATGTACCACTAGAGATTTGGATCACATTCGTTTGTAGATATGTAATTAAAAATCAACAGCATACACAAACTGTATCATAGTGTTGTATAAATATAAATTACATGAGATTAAGTAAGTAAAATCGCACCTTCGTACGACCGCGTGTGCGCACACACAACATGTAGGTACAGAGTATGGATATTTATTGAAAAAATTGATAGGTGATTCTATATATTTCATATTTAGTATTGATCACCTCTTTATATAGTACTCTGTAAATCTCTGAGAAGACAAAGTAAATTTTATAATTGTTCAATTTGCAGGATGTATTTCCAGTTATAAATTCTGTCCTAAAAGGAGAACTGCATGTGAAAGAAGAAATCATCAAAGAAGAGAATGAACAGTTTGTTGATCAGGTATTATACATTGTTATAAATTTGTTTATAGTAACAAGCATTTATTGTTATAATGAACAGCTGTGATGTACTCACCTTTACCATCTTTATAAAATAATATATAACTCAAACCTATCTTGATTTAGCCCACGGTTACGGCACACGAACTGTGAAATATAAACGTGACTCAGGGTTAATGTATCTCAATAACTACTCTCATTATCTACATTAATCATCTCTGTTTATTTTGAACTTCAACATTTCTTTTTCTTTTCTTTCAACTTTAATTTATTTATTATTCATTGATAAATACTACTGTTTATTTCCATTACTTTGCTTCAGAAATTATCAAAACATTTAGGCTATTGTTACATAACACATATTTTCCTTGCTAGCTTCACACTCTAACGTGAGTAAATAATCAACTTAACTAATTAATCTATAAAGAAAAACAACCCAGCTTGCTCGCTCACTCTCTCATACATGATTTAAATTATTCCCTTTAAAAAAAAAAACTAGAGCTCTTTAGATTAAAATTTTGGTTGATAATAACTTTACGTGGTCGTCGGCGTCTCCACTAACACGTGCCGTACTCCGAACGGTTTATTGTATGTTCACCATATTACTCACTGTACTTGAGAATTTACTTGTTTTGTGATATTTAGTTACTTTTATTAATAAATTAAAATCATAAAAATATTTATAACTACTTTCAAACTTACCTCGTGTTGCCCTCTTCGCCCAGAATTCGTCACACGAACGTTAAGATGCAAGTATGATTACAGGTTGTGTTAATAACAGACGCAACTCGCATTTGTAAAGAGAAACAAATTGAACTTTATTTTATCCTTTAAAAATTTTTAAACTTCAAATTGTTATTTATTCATTTATTTGCTTCTTAGCTCAAGTGATTACTTCTTGCCAAAATTTAAAATACAGAAAAACTTTTTAATAATATTTACGACATGATTGGATATATTACAATATTACACTTAACATCTTACCTTACATTTGTAGCCCAGCCTGCTCGCACACACATTCATTCCATTACAAAATAAAATAAAACCCCTTTTTATTTAAATACGCCCCATTTTATGCAATATATTTCTGTATTCTGAGATACGTTACTCACTACCCCTTCCGGCAACGTGGAGTCTCCCCGACCTTGTGATGCATCACTCATAAAACTGGATCAGTATGTCCGAAAATAATTTAGGATGTCATTTTCCGAAAAACTGTACTCACTTCCGTATTTTGACAAAACGGCACTCACTTTTATTTGATGTTGAAAATTTATTAATAAGCCATGTTAGGCAGGCTGCCTGCGCAGGCGAGCATCAGTGAGGTACTGGGAAGAGCGTTCACAAAATCCCCACCAACTAGATTTCTTTCGGACAAGGCGGAAAGCAATGCCTTATGCGTTAAAGTCATAGCTGTGGCACATTCACAATTTCAAACTCCCGTGTGCTGGACGTTGATGATATTTGTTGTCCAGTGGTTTACGTCACAGTAAGGGCGTGGTCTAGTTTTGTTTCCGTCATGTCCCTGAGCACATGTTGGACAAATTCGTCTTCAAGCCATTTTGTTTCAAACAACTCGGCGTCGGTTGCGCATCTGCTGGTGTTTGCGCGCTTGTGGGTGTGTGTCACACAGTCTCAAAATTCTAAGAATGGTATTGCGTGATTGCATGTTGACGCATTCCATTGTATTAACTTCGCCTTATGAATTCTTGGTTCGCTATGATGTAGATTCAACATGTGACTGGCCACGCATATGAAATAAATTGTTGCAAATATTTAATAAAATAAACCCCCTCCATTTTGCCCCATTACAATACCCCCAATGAGAGATCTTCTGTCGAAACAGAAGAAATCTCATTGCTAAACCCCTAAGAGGATCGGTGAGGATATGGTGCCAACAAACCCCCATTAGTTCTTATACATCATGGGTAAACTACCCCCTGGCTCGGCGACTATGGCCGCACCTGAACGAGATCACTGGACTTCTCTATTCGAGATCCCAACACCATAAAATCGAACAGACACACACCACAGCGCACCTAACCTTCTAACATGCCACCCCAAAATCCAAACCACTGGTCTTATACCACGCCAGATCCTCAACCGATATGTTCCCCCTTATCATGCACACTGGGCTGCCTTTAGCAGTTACTGGGCTCGTACATACTCTCATAATATCTTATAAACAAACTCATCATTTAAAATTCACAAAATATCTTTAAATTCACAATTCATTTAAGTTCAAAATCAGATTGTTATATTATTATTATTTTCATCAAAACCAAAAAAAATCTTTTATCTGAATTTATCAATTTTCTTCATTACTATTAATACTCAGAAAAACAAATAAATTGAACATCTAATTAAAACATGAATTCATTTATCCTTTTGATTATACATACATACTAAACAATATAATTCAATAAAACCCTAGTAATACACATAAACAATAATACACTCAAAACTCAAAACATCAATTAGATGGCAGGCCCAAAAATCAAAAATTTTTTTGTTCCAAAAAAATTTAAATTTATTAAAATATACTTTTCTCAATGTTCAGAAAATTTAAAATTATTTAAATCAATTAAACAACAAAATTTGTATCACTTCATTGCCAAAACTGGTCTAGTTTATAACATCAACCATCAGCTGATCAAACTGGGTCAAGTCAACAACCTTGACCTACATAGGTTATACATAGGCTACATCATAAAATACATTAAACATCTTTAAAAATTCTATCTTCAAACACAACAACATAATAAAATATGAGCTTTAAAATTAACATAGTATTATTATAATTAACAATAAAATTGACATTTAGTTACTCAAAATTACACATTTTACAGCTTTGCATTATTCTCAAATTCTATTAAATTTTGTCACTTGTTTCCATTAATTTTTTCATCTCAACTACGATTTACTTTCTTTAACATGTTCAATCTCCATTAGTTTGGGTGATTCATTTACTCATAATAACTTGATTGTATCAACTTGGCATTTATATATACTCGTAAGCCCCTTCTGACTCTAACGTCACTAACAGCTTTAACTAATATGACACCCACTCTCTCAAACATCTATCAAACACTCTCTAAACCCAACTTACTACTCAACTCAATTCGCATCATTCTACCCTTATAAAAAAAATACTCTCTACCCCTTTTGTACTCAGGATGTGTGTTTCCCTCCCAAAGCTCATTCCCTTATCTGGTTCCTGGACTTTCCCTAGGCAACCCTTTCCGGTGCTAAATGGTCCCTTCCCGTCCCAACCCCTTTTGTTGCGGACTCCTTATCACACCACCCCCCTTACAAAATTCCCATCCACTAATTACTCTCCCAATACATCACTTTCAACTACAACAAAATATCTCCACTTATTTATTAACTCACTATATCAATCAATACTCTACATATTTTCCCCATATCTACTGTGTCACTATTACATCTCCAGTTCTATCTTACATTTATTCACAACAATATTATTCTCTCTAGTACCCCTTTAAATTGAACATGGACTGATCTAAATGTCCAAACAAAACAATAATCACCCAAAATCTCCCAATATTTACCATCTTTTACAGACCTTTAAAATTCTTGACTATTTCACATTACTTCCATCATTTAAATTAAAATCTTTTAACACATTAAAATCATTATATTCAAACATTAGTTATATTGGAAATTAGCAAACAATTTATAAGTGACATTCTACAGCGGATCAGCTGATTTTCTTAGCGAGGTGAATGACCTTACTATAAACACATTTCAAAATTATACAAATTACACATTTTATCAACACTTACCTCTAACACAATAAACTAATACATTTATAAGACCGAATAAACACAGTATAATAAACATCTAATGCATCTATTTCTCACATCATGATACAATTATTTAATTAGTTCAAGAGCGAGTCATCATCCTTAAGTTACAAAATTTTAATTCGTTGCTCCCCTGAGCTACCACCCTAACCACACACACTATTGCTTTTTGATGGTGGACTGTTGCACCCATTTGCATCCACAAGGACGGCATTGGTGGAGGAATTTATCATCTCCGTGTCCTTGCTTCAGCGTTACATTTTAAAATTGGCAGATATCATCATATCTTTGTTATAAATTTATATGCCCTTAAACGGGTCTACCACCTGGCTTGCTGTTCCTACTCGAACAGAGTGGCAGCCGCTGTTCCATAGTTCCGGGGATTTCCCCTAATTTCACCCCCCATTGATTTCAAATATACACCAATTTCAAGCCAGCTATGGTCAAGGTTCTTAATTTATGGCCACAGCTGACCGCTATCCAAAACCACGATTAGTGCTGGTAAGGCAGTAATCGCCCGAAAAGTCGGGGAAATCAACTCTAAATTCAAGCATGTTCTCTACATCATTATTATACATGGCACGGCAATCTATCAGTATATAATACAAAATTATATAAAAGGTGTGCCGAGTATTTTACACCATTTTGGCCTCCGATGGAGGTAACACTCTCTGTTACCCCCAACACTTACCGCTACCTACCGTGGCACAAGCCCCCACGGCAATAGCTTACTAATAACTAAATTAATCCTTCTTCACTTGCAGTTTCTACACTCCCTAAGTATAGCACTTCTATTAACACCACACAACCCCCCAAAATTACCCACATATCTTGTATGACAACAAGTTTTTCTTTTATTTAACACACTTCAACACGTTCCAGCTCTCACTGATACTATGAACTTTACAATTATTTGGTCACTTATTTACTAAAGTTGATATAAATTTAAAACTATAAACATTCCAAATTATATTTTGATATCTATTTACACTGGAGGCTGTCTAGTATTACTATGATAAGCGGTGGTAAGGCAGTAATCATCCTGAAAGACGGGGTTTATGCCGCAGAGAGAATAGGAACTAGGTAGACATACTACATGAATCCACGTTCCCCTTCTAAACCCAATCTACTCCCCCTCTCCTGCCATTTATTCCAACCCGCTGTCTATTTTCCCTCTGACCCCCTTGCCACAAAACTCGTCTTTTCAGACTACGCTGAAACTGTTGTCAATGGCTAAATTCAGTTTCGCCCTTGACACTAAAATTTTAATTTGCATGCACTGCCTTTGTTATATATTAATAGCCTCCATTATTTACAAACACTCGAAGGCAGTGCTGGTACATGACAGGTACACCTGGCCGCTGCACCTTGAGTGTAAAAAAAAATTAATTTATGTCACGTACCTTTAGGGGTCCCCCTCTCCGTTCAAATGTGGTGTAAATTTCAAATTTTGACCAATTTTGGTGGAGCCGGACCATCATTGTGTTCACCACCCGAAGGAAGCTCCTCCAACTATGGCCCGCCTCCAATTGCCGAAAACCACGGCCAGGACTGGTAAGGTCGTGACCACCCGAAAATGGGGGAGAGTCCCTTCTGAAAACACAAATATCATGTTAAAATTCAACAAAAAATTTTTTTACCTAGACCAATATAATTTTAAATTCGTAGCATTCTGCGTCCCCACTATCTCCTGTGTTACCTGATTACATAGTACATATGCATTATCCATTTTTATTTCTACAATCTCATAAGGTCCTTCATATAAGAGGAAAAACTTTTTTTATTTCTTTATCTTGTGCACTAGACAAGTCATGCCTTCTTACCAATACTAACTGCCCTATCTCATATTTAACCCACTTACCCTTTTCATCATGTTTCTGCTTTCTCCTCTCTCCCTTGGTGAGCAGACTCTCGTTTGCCAGTTGTATTTTTACATCTCTGTCTACAATTCTTTCTTCCGGTGGATATTCAAAAAGTTGTTCTAATATTCTGGGTGGACGGTTTCCCTTGATTAGTTCGTACGGTGTAAATCCGGTCGAATCGTGGGTTGTGCTATTCAACCAATCCTCCACCTTCTTTACGTATAAAGGCCACTCTGAGTGTTTGGAGTGACAATACGCCCTGAATATCCTGCCGATTTCTTGCATCACCTGCTCCGCCTGGTTCGACTGTGGATGGTAAACTGCCGTATGTTTGGGTATGATGCCTTCCCAGCCAAGAGTCTGTCTCCACTTGCCGCTGATGAACTGCGGTCCATGAGCAGATAAAATTACCTTCGGCTTCCCTACATTGATCATGTAGTCCTTGGTGATCTTCTCACTGAGCACTTTGCTAGTAGCTCTCTTTACGCTGTATAACCTAACAAACTTGGTAAAAGTATCTAAAACATCAAAAATATACACCACTCCTCCTCTACCTTTAGGCAATGGTCCATACAAATCTACTGCAACTAAATCGAAAGGTCTTTCTACTTTAATATACTTCATTTCCCCTTCAACCCTATAATTTACTACTTTAGACTTTTGACACAAATCGCAAACTCTTAATACTCTTCTAACTCTCTTCTCCATATTTTTAAAAATACAAGATTCTTTTAATACATGTGTACATTTTCTCGCACCAAAATGACCATATCTTATGTGGCAATCCCAAATAATTCTATCTACTAATTCATCAGGTATCATTAACCTCCAATCCCGTTCACCCCCTTCTACTTTCTTAAACAGAATTCCCTTATGTATCTGGAAATGTGTATTATACTCTGAACCATTAATATCTGCTTCTAAACTAGTTATTATCTTGCCTAATTTATTTTCTGATCTTTGTATATCTTTAATTTCCCTTAATTCTTGCCCAAAAATTCTATCTTCCCTGGTTAATCAAAAAATTTCTATTTTTTTCAGATCTCTACCTGTCTTATTATCTATAGTATCTACCCTGGACAGAGTGTCCGGTACTTTATTATCTGACCCCTTTATGTATTCCCAAGAAAAGTTGTACTCTTGTAAAGCTAATACCCACCTGGTTAATCTGCTATGCGTCAGCTTACATGTGTTGAGAAATGATAAGGCCTTATGATTGGTCCTGATGACGGTTTGGTTTCCTAGCAGGTAAGTGCGGAATTTCTTCACCGCGAAGACAATGCTCAGCAATTCCTTCTCGGTCATGGTGTAATTCTTTTCTGCTGCCAGTAAGGTTCTGCTGGCAAAAGCGATGGTCCGGTGCCCCTGATCCTCACCTTCCTGGTAAAGTTCTGCGCCGAGGGCTATGTTGCTGGCATCCGTCTGTAAATAAAACTTTTTCTGAAAATCGGGATGTTTCATCATTATCATGTCTATAAATTTCTCTTTAATTTCATTGAAAACAACTCTCTCCTCCTCTCCCCATTTCCATTGCTTATTCTTTTGTAAAACCGCACTTAATTTAGAGGTAATATGCACATAGTTTCTCTGAAATTTTCTATAAAAATTGCATAATCCTAAAAAGCTCTGCAACTGTTTAATATTTTTTGGTTCTGAAAAACGTATGACGGCTTCTACTTTGTCTGGGTTTGCTAAAATACCCTCTGGAGTGATAATAAAACCCAAAAAGTGTATTTCAGTTTGTAGAAATTTTGACTTCTCCCAATTAACGGTTAATCCCCCTTGTTGCAATTTATTTAAAACGTGTTCTAAGTGTTCCGAGAATGTTCTTGATGCTATTAGTATGTCGTCAACATATACAGTTAAAAAATCTAAATCCTTGGGTTGTAAAATCATATCTAAGCATTTTATAAAACTGGCTACGCTAGTGTTTAGTCCAAATGGCAGGCGTTTAAATTGATATTTTTTACCATTGAAAAGAAACGCAGTAAATTTATGGCTCTCTGGCGCTAATGGAACTTGCCAGTAGCCTGCTGTTAAATCTAAGGACGTCATATATTTGACCCCACTAAACTTTTGAAAAATTTCGTTCATGGCTTCCGGTGACTCCCGGTCAGGTATTATAATCTGATTAATTTTTCTGGCGTCTAAACACAATCTTACCTTTCCATCCTTTTTGATGACCACTACCAATGGATTAGAGTAAGGCGATATGGATCTTTCGATGATGTCCCCTTCCATCATGCGGTCCAACTCTTCTTGAACGGCTCTCCTCTTCGAAAATGGCACTGGATAACTTCTCTGCATGTAGGGTGAGTGCTCCCGAATCTTCAACTCGCATACATAGTCCCTGGCTTTTCCAGGCAACTCAGCAAACACATCTCTAAAACGTTCAATAACTGCCCACAACTCCTGTCGTTGGGGACTCCCTACAACTCCACCCTCATTAAAAAATTAATCTGCCCTATTTTTCCATACTCTCATCACTCTCCAAGCTCTCACTCTCTTGACACACATTCACTCTTGTTTCTATAATTCCCTCACCTACTCGGTTCTGTATCATCTTTACACCCGTAACTCTAACTTTATCTAACACCCTCTTCAAATCTACCCTGACTGGTTCATGCCCCTTGTTAAATTCTACTATTCTCTGGTTAAAATCAATTACTGCTTTGTTTCTCTCCAAAAAATCATTCCCCAGAATTATATCTGTATTCAAACCCTTAACTACTAGAAAAGTATTCTCAAATTCTATTTCATTAATGTATATGTTTAATTGTACTTGTTTAGTAACTCTTTTACTTCGTACCCCTACTACTGTTACTCCCGCAACTGGTAATGATGGAATATTTTTATTTACCCTTTGTAATTCACCCAGTACATTCTCTGAAACTACTGATATCTCGCTACCTGTGTCAATCAATGTTTTATAATCCTTACCTTCTATGGTTACAAATACCTCCGTCAGTCCCGTTTTGGTTTCTGTCATTTCTGCAGCATCCTCCTCCAGTAACTCCTCCGCCATGTCTTTGATAATTATGTTGCTGCGGTAGTTATACTCCCCTTGGACCCCCAGGTTCTCCTCCGACAATGGATGGGCCCGGTTCCCCATTGTCTCTCCTAGTTTCCCGTGGATGGACCTGCTACTGCCTGGTTGTATCCTCCTCTGCCTGTTTCCACTTCCATTTCCCTCGGTGCCCCTCTAGTGTTCTCGCCTCCTCTCTGCGGTTGATTTTGTGGCTGATACGTTCTCTCACTGCGTTGACATTCTCTTGGTTTTTGACATCTAAAACAAGTGGTTCTTATTGAATAGTTATCAACATTACAGTCGGCGCATCTCCAACCCTCGCCTCGATTATCATTATTTCCCCCACGTGCCCCTCGGTGAAAGTTTGGTATTCCTGGGATTGATTATAATTACCATTCATATGTGTTACTGGTGTGTTTATTCGCCTACTCATATCACGTTCCCGTATATTCTGAAAAATATCCAATATTTTTTCTAGTTCCGTAATCTCTAGAATCTCTCGGGTCATTAGCGTAATCTGTATTTCTCTAAGCAAATGCTTGCTTATGTGACAGACGAATGATCGAAACTGTAACGGTGGCTCTAAATATTTGGCCTCATTGTATAATCGCATTACGTACATGGTTACGTTGCCCCCTTGGGTCCCAAAATTACCTGGTCCCATAATTTTACTCCGCAATATTTCTTGTTCTTCTTCCGACCAATATTTCTCTCTACAGGCCGTCTCAAAACTCTGATAATTTACCCACTCTACTTTATGTACCTCCGCCCATACCACGGAATTCCCTCTAAAACACTTCATTATTTTCAACAGTTGTACTTCCCAACTACTTGTACAAAACTGATTAAATTCTTTAACTCTATTTAAAAACTGCATAGGGTGTACCCCCCTGTTTTCACAATTAAACAATTCCAAATCAATATCGCTATTCATATCTTTAGTAATCACTATTTGTTCAGTAACACTACTAAGTTTTTTATTTATGGCTACATTCAATTCATCTTTCACATTGACTATACTCTGCTCCATTAATACAAATTTATCATTATTTAGACATTCAAATTGTTTATTATTTTTATCTATAGTATTTACTGTATTTTGTATAGCTTGTATCTCTGTTTTGCAATTACTTTCGATTTCATTGATTTTGAAATTGGTATTAGTTTCACATGTTTCAATCTTACCAACTACACAATTAAACTTATACTCACTAACGGCATTACATTCATTTATTTTACATTCAAAACTTTTCAGTTACTTCCTGTATTTGTTTATCGATTTTCTCTACCATACTACTCTCTATTTCATCAATTCTATTATTCATACTGTTTAATGAATAACTCAACTTTTCATTTAATTCAAATTTCAACTCGTTAAAATTACTCTCGCATTTAATTTTGACATCATTAATATCAAATTTGAGTTCGTTAAACTGTCTACTCTGTTCCTCAAATTTACTATTCTGTTCATTGAATTTGGTGTCAAATTTACAATTCATTTTCTCGAAGTCATTTTTGACCTCTTTATTGTGTTCTTTCAATTCATTAAATTGCTCTAGTAAAAAACTCATTACGTCATTGTCCAATTTATGACATTTAGTTGAGGTTGGAGTTAACTGAACTCCCGAATCCTCCGTTATATTTGTTTCATCTGTCACATTTATTTTTATTTTATTGTCCTGACTCACGTTTGGAGTCGAGTGGACTTCAGTATTATGCATAACAACTGACTCATCAAAATTGTCAACACTAGTTATTTCATTGATATTGTTTTCATTATTTCATGCCATTTTTAGGTTGTAAATTTACTGATTTTTGTTTAACTAATTCTTAATTTACATATACAACATCTTCTATTTGATCTAACCTTAATTTATTGTTTTACGTATTTACGTAATTTTTACGTACCGTTATTCAACCTTTCAACCATACTTGCATTTTATTTGTAGGTGTGGTTTTTATATTTAAATTTTACTTTATAAAAACTGTCCCTGTTCGGGCGCCAAATGTGATATTTAGTTACTTTTATTAATAAATTAAAATCATAAAAATATTTATAACTACTTTCAAACTTACCAATATTGCAATTACTATTCCATTTCATTAACTTCCGATTCTCAGTTATTCATTATAATTCACTTTATCAACTTGGCATTTACTCATAATCTTACCCCTTTTATTACTCTAACGCTCCCTTACAAAATCTTTAACTAGTATGACACCCCTCTACCAAAAAATCTACTAACCCTTCTCTACCTCTAACTACTTACTATTTTAACTCAAATCGCCACCTTCTCTCCATATATAAAAAAAAAATACTCTCTAACCCTTTGTACATAGGATAAGTGTTTCCCCCCCCCCAAAAAGCTCAATTCCCGTTCTCTGGTTCCTGGATTCTACCTAAGGCAATCCCTTCCCACTAAAACTATACCAAATCCCGTCCCAACCAGTATGTTGCGGACTCCCACACTACACTACCCCCTACTACAAAATTGCCATCCCCAAAATCTCAATCTCATTACCTTACTACAACTACAACAAAAATACAACATCAATTAATAACATCAATATATCACTCAATATGTAGTTGTAGTAAGGTAATGAGATTGAGATTTTGGGGATGGTAATTTTGTAGTAGGGGGTAGTGTAGTGTGGGAGTCCGCAACATAAGGGTTGGGACGGGATTTGGTATAGTTTTAGTGGGAAGGGATTGCCTTAGGTAGAATCCAGGAACCAGAGAACGGGAATTGAGCTTTTTGGGGGGGGGAAACACTTATCCTATGTACAAAGGGTTGGAGAGTATTTTTTTTTATATATAGAGAGAAGGTGGCGAATGGAGTTAAAGTAGTAAGTAGTTAGAGGTAGAGAAGGGTTAGTAGAATTTTGATAGTGGGGTGTCATACTAGTTAAAGATTTTGTAAGAGAGCGTTAGAGTAATAAAAGGGGTAAGATTATGAGTAAATGCCAAGTTGATAATGTGAATTATAATGAGTAACGTAGAATCACCCAAAGGAATGAAATGGAATAATGATTGCAATGTTATGAAAAAAAAAAACCAAAAAAAATTTTTTTTGAGAAACGAATTAATAAAAGTTAAATTGAGATTAAAAGATAATCTTATGATTTTATATGCAAATTCAATGATGCTAAGTGTGTAAGTTTTAAATATAAATTGTTTATTTTAAGATGATAATAACAATGTGAATTATTAATGTACTATATTTTCTTATGTTGTATTGTGTTTGTTAGTGTAAGAGAATTTTGTGAATTTAAATATTTTAAATGCATTTTAAATTGGGGATGAGAGAAATGTGATATGGTAATGGGAAATGTTTATGAGTCAATCGTCTGTTTATTTAAATTCTGATGGGAATCAGGGCAATAATTTTGAATTTTGGGATAAAAGTTAACAAGAGAAAGAAGATAGAATGGGATTATGGAATTTTATAATGGGTATCATGTTGTTGGTAGGTATCTGATATATATGTTAGAATTAAGTAAAACACGAAACCAGTGCTTCTTAGCGCAAACCAGCACCGCTAGGGGGAAACAGATCAGTTGGGGATATGGTGTTGTATAAGGCCACTATTTGATATTTTGATTTGTTGTTTCAGTGTTTGGTGATGCTGTGGCGGCGGACCTGAGCTGGCCTGCGTGTCAGAGCAGGTGCGTTAAGTATCTGTCTGACTCTATGGTGTTGGGATCTCGAGAGAGAAGTCCAGTATTGTCATTCAGATGCGGTCACAGTCACCGGACCAAGGGTGAGTTGATTATATTTTTTTTTTGTAAACCGTAAAGGGGGTTGTGGCGACATATCCTGGCTGATCCCTTTAGCAAGTATGAATGTGTCAATGAGATTTTTATGCTTCGGCATAAAATATCCCATAGAGGGGGTATTGTAACGGGCCTATTTTGGGGTAATAAGGCAATTTGTATTTTTTTTTATAAACGAATAACATTTTTTGATGATAGGGACAAAAATTTATAAAGAGAGGTAAATTTAGTGGTAGGCGACGAAAGCAACGGTGGCCGCACTGCATGTGAATATCAAAAGACGCAGAAATCAACAAGCTGGGATTGAGTCAAGGTCAGCTCCAGTGACGCAAAACAGCATAACAAGTTATGTAACGAATCATCATACCACCTTACGTCAGCGCGTTACATAACGAAGAATGTGGGTGCAGCAACACCAGTTGCTTGGTGACACACAGAGAACAAAGACCCAGTCGGAAAACAACATCTGAACACCTCGGACGCAACCAACTGTGCGTTCGCCGGTTTTGGGCGAAGTTTTGGTGTTCGCCGGCTGTGCGTAATTTTGGCCCGCACATAAATAAAAATGTAAATCTTTATATTTATATCCCTGTTCGGGCGCCATGGATACTTTTCAATTTATTGATATTAATAAAATTAATAGACATGAGGGATTTTATATTTACTTTTTACTGTCAGGCGCCATCTTGTTATTGCCAACTATACATATAAAACTTGTTACACACCCGGGTTCTTATAAGCGAACAGGAGAACAGCATGGGTTATTTAAATAAGTGCTTCAAATCTACTTATTTTTAAATAAGTTTGTTTTATTGAACACCTTATTTCAAATCTGCATAGTCAACTAAAGCCATCAAATTGACTTAGTTGGTAATTATTACGAACAATGTTTTCTCTCCCTCTTCTATACATCTAAGCTGTGAACACTAATTTATTTAAAATTTTCCCTTTATGAAGTTACCAAAATTGAAAAATACATTAAAACTTGATGAAAACAGACTTTAAAAGAAAAACATTATTCTAAATTTTTCTTAACGCTAACCAGTGCTGTTGAATTACGTAATTTCCACTCGCCCATACACTCACACACGCTCACCCAGTACATAATTTATTCCTCTTGGAGCTTATTTTTATGTTAAAATTGCAAGATTTTATTGACTTTAGTTTAAGTTACCTCCCTTTTATCATGTTTGAAGATACCCTCATGAAATGTTTCATCGTGGACGCGCACTACCTTACCGTCTCCTCGTTTTTCACATAGCCAAACTGTTATTTTATTTAAATTTGTCACTGTAATTACCTTGCTTATAAAACACTGTTTCAGATTATAAAATATAAAGATTCACATTTTTATTTATGTGCGGGCCAAAATTACGCACAGCCGGCGAACACCAAAACTTTGCCCAAAACCGGCGAACGCACAGTTGGTTGCGTCCGAGGTGTTCAGATGTTGTTTTCCGACTGGGTCTTTGTTCTCTGTGTGTCACCAAGCAACTGGTGTTGCTGCACCCACAATCTTCGTTATGTAACGCGCTGACGTAAGGTGATATGATGATTCGTTACATAACTTGTTATGCTGTTTTGTGTCACTGGAGCTGACCTTGACTCAATTCCAGCTTGTTGATTTCTGTGTCTTTTGATATTCACATGCAGTGCGGCCACCGTTGCTTTCGTCGCTCCAAACAGTAAATTTACCTAAGTTTTGTCCCTATTATTTGAAGAATGTTATTTATTTTATAAAAAAAATACAAATTGCGTTATTACCCCAAAATAGGCCCGTTACAATACCCCCTCAATGAGATATTTTATGCCGAAGCATAAAAAATCTCATTGACACATTCATACTTGCTAAAGGGATCAGCCAGGATATGTCGCCACAACCCCCTTTTAGGTTTACAAAAAAAAATATAATCAACTCACCCTTGGTCCGGTGACTGTGACCGCATCTGAATGACAATACTGGACTTCTCTCTCAAGATCCCAACACCGTAGAGTCAGACAGATACTTAACGCCCCTGCTCTGACGCGCTGGCCAGCTCAGGTCCGCCGCCACAGCATCACCAAACTGAAACAACAAATCAAAATATCAAATAGTGGCCTTATACAACACCATATCCCCAACTGATCTGTTTCCCCCTAGCGGTGCTGGTTTGCGCTAAGAAGCACTGGTTTTGTTTGTTACTTATTTCTAACATATATATCAGATTCCTACCAACAACATGATACCCCTTTTAAAATTCCATAATCTCATTCTATCTACTTTCTCTTGTTAACTTTTATCCCCAAAATTCAAAATTATTGCCCTGATTCCCATCAGAATTTGAATAAACATTTCCCATTACCATATTACATTTCTCTCATCACCAAATTAAAATGCATTTAAAATTTTTAAATTCATAAAATTCTCTTACACTAACAAACACAATATAACATAAGAAAACATAGTACATTAATAATCCACATTGTTATCCTTATCTTAAAATAAACAATTTGTATTTAAAATTTACACATTTTACATCATTAAGTTTGCATATAAAATCATAAAATTACCTTTTAATAATAAAATACATAAATCTCCATTTAACTCTTATTAATTCGTTTCTCAAAAATTTTTTTTTTTTTTTTATAATATTGCAATTACTATTCCATTTCATTAACTTGGGTGATTCTCAGTTATTCATTATAATTCACTTTATCAACTTGGCATTTACTCATAATCTTACCCCTTTTATTACTCTAACGCTCCCTTACAAAATCTTTAACTAGTATGACACCCCTCTATCAAAAAATCTACTAACCCTTCTCTACCTCTAACTACTTACTATCTTAACTCAAATCACCACCTTCTCTCCATATATAAAAAAAATACTCTCTAACCCTTTGTACATAGGATAAGTGTTTCCCCCCCAAAAAAAACTCAATTCCCGTTCTCTGGTTCCTGGATTCTACCTAAGGCAACCCCTTCTCACTAAATCTATACCAAATCCCGTCCCAACCAGTATGTTGCGGACTCCCACACTACACTCCCCCCTACTACAAAATTGCCATCCCCAAAATCTCAATCTCATTACCTTACTACAACTACACCAAAATAACAACATTAATTAATGTTGCTGGTGTGGCATGTGCCCCAGTAGATAGCGGGAAGTGTTGGGGGTAGCAGTGAGTGTTACCTCCATCGGAGGCCAACATGGCGAAAATGCACGGCACACCTTTTGTATAATTTTATATTGTACCTTGATAAATGGCCGTGTCGTGCATATTAATGATGAAATGTACATGCCTGAAGGAAGAGATGATTTCCCCGACTTTTCGGGCGATTGCTGCCTTACCAGCACTAATCGTGGTTTTGGCTAGCGGTTAGCTATGGTCATATCAAGTCCCTTGACCATAGCTGGCTTGAAATTGGTCTATATTAGAAATTAATGGGGGGTGAAACTAGGGGAAATCGCGGAAACTATGGAACAGCGGTTGCCACTCTGCCCGCTTGGGGGTAGCAAAGACAGGTGGTAGACCCGTATTAAGGGCGCATAACTATTGACAAGGATATGTTGATATCTGTAACTTTTAAAATGTAACGCAGAAGCAAGGACACGGAGATGTCACATTCCTCCAAAACCTCAGTCCTTGTGGACGCCACAGTCCAGGGGGGGGTCATAGTGTGTGTGGCTGGGAGGTTATCCAGGGGATAACGTATTAGAAATTTGTTATATTTTAATAATGATGATTTGCTACTAAATAATTTTGTTTTGATTTGAAAAAATAGATGCACTAAATACTTCCTATATTGTGTTATTATGTCTTGTGTTAATTGCATTTAGTATGTTAGGAATAAGGATTATAAAAATATAATAATATATTTTCAATGTGTTTATAAATTTTAAAAATAAAATGAAAAATAGTTGTGATAGGTAAAATTTTCAATGGGTTGCAAAAAAAAATAGAAGTTGGGTGATAATAATTATTTGAGTAAAACGTTTGTGTCAGTCCAAGATGAATATTTGTGGGACATATAGATCTGTCCAAATTGAAGTCAAAGTTAAAGGAATAGTAGAGATGAAAATAATGTAAGGTTGTTTCGAGTTATTGTATGTTATAGAATTTTGAGAAGTATTGATGTTGACACAGTAGTAAGGGAGAATAATTGTAGAGTTTTGAGTGATATATTGATGTTATTAATTGATGTTGTATTTTTGTTGTAGTTGTAGTAAGGTAATGAGATTGAGATTTTGGGGATGGTAATTTTGTAGTAGGGGGTAGTGTAGTGTGGGAGTCCGCAACATAAGGGTTGGGACGGGATTTGGTATAGTTTTAGTGGGAAGGGATTGCCTTAGGTAGAATCCAGGAACCAGAGAACGGGAATTGAGCTTTTTGGGGGGGGGGAAACACTTATCCTATGTACAAAGGGTTGGAGAGTATTTTTTTTATATATAGAGAGAAGGTGGCGAATGGAGTTAAAGTAGTAAGTAGTTAGAGGTAGAGAAGGGTTAGTAGAATTTTGATAGTGGGGTGTCATACTAGTTAAAGATTTTGTAAGAGAGCGTTAGAGTAATAAAAGGGGTAAGATTATGAGTAAATGCCAAGTTGATAATGTGAATTATAATGAGTAACGTAGAATCACCCAAAGGAATGAAATGGAATAATGATTGCAATGTTATGAAAAAAAAAAACCAAAAAAAATTTTTTTTGAGAAACGAATTAATAAAAGTTAAATTGAGATTAAAAGATAATCTTATGATTTTATATGCAAATTCAATGATGCTAAGTGTGTAAGTTTTAAATATAAATTGTTTATTTTAAGATGATAATAACAATGTGAATTATTAATGTACTATATTTTCTTATGTTGTATTGTGTTTGTTAGTGTAAGAGAATTTTGTGAATTTAAATATTTTAAATGCATTTTAAATTGGGGATGAGAGAAATGTGATATGGTAATGGGAAATGTTTATGAGTCAATCGTCTGTTTATTTAAATTCTGATGGGAATCAGGGCAATAATTTTGAATTTTGGGATAAAAGTTAACAAGAGAAAGAAGATAGAATGGGATTATGGAATTTTATAATGGGTATCATGTTGTTGGTAGGTATCTGATATATATGTTAGAATTAAGTAAAACACGAAACCAGTGCTTCTTAGCGCAAACCAGCACCGCTAGGGGGAAACAGATCAGTTGGGGATATGGTGTTGTATAAGGCCACTATTTGATATTTTGATTTGTTGTTTCAGTGTTTGGTGATGCTGTGGCGGCGGACCTGAGCTGGCCTGCGTGTCAGAGCAGGTGCGTTAAGTATCTGTCTGACTCTACGGTGTTGGGATCTCGAGAGAGAAGTCCAGTATTGTCATTCAGATGCGGTCACAGTCACCGGACCAAGGGTGAGTTGATTATATTTTTTTTTTGTAAACCGTAAAGGGGGTTGTGGCGACATATCCTGGCTGATCCCTTTAGCAAGTATGAATGTGTCAATGAGATTTTTATGCTTCGGCATAAAATATCCCATAGAGGGGGTATTGTAACGGGCCTATTTTGGGGTAATAAGGCAATTTGTATTTTTTTTTATAAACGAATAACATTTTTTGATGATAGGGACAAAAATTTATAAAGAGAGGTAAATTTAGTGGTAGGCGACGAAAGCAACGGTGGCCGCACTGCATGTGAATATCAAAAGACGCAGAAATCAACAAGCTGGGATTGAGTCAAGGTCAGCTCCAGTGACGCAAAACAGCATAACAAGTTATGTAACGAATCATCATACCACCTTACGTCAGCGCGTTACATAACGAAGAATGTGGGTGCAGCAACACCAGTTGCTTGGTGACACACAGAGAACAAAGACCCAGTCGGAAAACAACATCTGAACACCTCGGACGCAACCAACTGTGCGTTCGCCGGTTTTGGGCGAAGTTTTGGTGTTCGCCGGCTGTGCGTAATTTTGGCCCGCACATAAATAAAAATGTAAATCTTTATATTTATATCCCTGTTCGGGCGCCATGGATACTTTTCAATTTATTGATATTAATAAAATTAATAGACATGAGGGATTTTATATTTACTTTTTACTGTCAGGCGCCATCTTGTTATTGCCAACTATACATATAAAACTTGTTACACACCCGGGTTCTTATAAGCGAACAGGAGAACAGCATGGGTTATTTAAATAAGTGCTTCAAATCTACTTATTTTTAAATAAGTTTGTTTTATTGAACACCTTATTTCAAATCTGCATAGTCAACTAAAGCCATCAAATTGACTTAGTTGGTAATTATTACGAACAATGTTTTCTCTCCCTCTTCTATACATCTAAGCTGTGAACACTAATTTATTTAAAATTTTCCCTTTATGAAGTTACCAAAATTGAAAAATACATTAAAACTTGATGAAAACAGACTTTAAAAGAAAAACATTATTCTAAATTTTTCTTAACGCTAACCAGTGCTGTTGAATTACGTAATTTCCACTCGCCCATACACTCACACACGCTCACCCAGTACATAATTTATTCCTCTTGGAGCTTATTTTTATGTTAAAATTGCAAGATTTTATTGACTTTAGTTTAAGTTACCTCCCTTTTATCATGTTTGAAGATACCCTCATGAAATGTTTCATCGTGGACGCGCACTACCTTACCGTCTCCTCGTTTTTCACATAGCCAAACTGTTATTTTATTTAAATTTGTCACTGTAATTACCTTGCTTATAAAACACTGTTTCAGATTATAAAATATAAAGATTCACATTTTTATTTATGTGCGGGCCAAAATTACGCACAGCCGGCGAACACCAAAACTTTGCCCAAAACCGGCGAACGCACAGTTGGTTGCGTCCGAGGTGTTCAGATGTTGTTTTCCGACTGGGTCTTTGTTCTCTGTGTGTCACCAAGCAACTGGTGTTGCTGCACCCACAATCTTCGTTATGTAACGCGCTGACGTAAGGTGATATGATGATTCGTTACATAACTTGTTATGCTGTTTTGTGTCACTGGAGCTGACCTTGACTCAATTCCAGCTTGTTGATTTCTGCGTCTTTTGATATTCACATGCAGTGCGGCCACCGTTGCTTTCGTCGCTCCAAACAGTAAATTTACCTAAGTTTTGTCCCTATTATTTGAAGAATGTTATTTATTTTATAAAAAAAATACAAATTGCGTTATTACCCCAAAATAGGCCCGTTACAATACCCCCTCAATGAGATATTTTATGCCGAAGCATAAAAAATCTCATTGACACATTCATACTTGCTAAAGGGATCAGCCAGGATATGTCGCCACAACCCCCTTTACGGTTTACAAAAAAAAATATAATCAACTCACCCTTGGTCCGGTGACTGTGACCGCATCTGAATGACAATACTGGACTTCTCTCTCAAGATCCCAACACCGTAGAGTCAGACAGATACTTAACGCCCCTGCTCTGACGCGCTGGCCAGCTCAGGTCCGCCGCCACAGCATCACCAAACTGAAACAACAAATCAAAATATCAAATAGTGGCCTTATACAACACCATATCCCCAACTGATCTGTTTCCCCCTAGCGGTGCTGGTTTGCGCTAAGAAGCACTGGTTTTGTTTGTTACTTATTTCTAACATATATATCAGATACCTACCAACAACATGATACCCCTTTTAAAATTCCATAATCTCATTCTATCTACTTTCTCTTGTTAACTTTTATCCCCAAAATTCAAAATTATTGCCCTGATTCCCATCAGAATTTGAATAAACATTTCCCATTACCATATTACATTTCTCTCATCACCAAATTAAAATGCATTTAAAATTTTTAAATTCATAAAATTCTCTTACACTAACAAACACAATATAACATAAGAAAACATAGTACATTAATAATCCACATTGTTATCCTTATCTTAAAATAAACAATTTGTATTTAAAATTTACACATTTTACATCATTAAGTTTGCATATAAAATCATAAAATTACCTTTTAATAATAAAATACATAAATCTCCATTTAACTCTTATTAATTCGTTTCTCAAAAAATTTTTTTTTTTTTTTTTTATAATATTGCAATTACTATTCCATTTCATTAACTTGGGTGATTCTCAGTTATTCATTATAATTCACTTTATCAACTTGGCATTTACTCATAATCTTACCCCTTTTATTACTCTAACGCTCCCTTACAAAATCTTTAACTAGTATGACACCCCTCTATCAAAAAATCTACTAACCCTTCTCTACCTCTAACTACTTACTATCTTAACTCAAATCACCACCTTCTCTCCATATATAAAAAAAATACTCTCTAACCCTTTGTACTGTGACGGCAGCGGTATGCGAACATCTGCTCTCCAGTACCAGCGGTGGACACAGCGAGCCAATCAAACAACGTGCTCGGAGCGAGCCAATCAGCGATCCCGGTTAGTCAATAAAACCCGGGCTGGCAGAAAATTTTGCGCACTCTTCATCGCCACGCCATCGAACGTACTTCATCTCCTCTCCTCTCGTGGACGACATCGGGGCGGAGTCAGCCGGAAGGAACAGCCGAAGAATAGAACCACCGCCGTTCTTGCGTCTTCGCACTCCCGTTCCGCGCCAGCGATGGATTTCGCTGGGCCGGCAGCCGACTCTACAACCGGTGCCGAAAGAAGAGGAGGACTGCAGTACGCCACGATCAGCGGGCGCAGCCGCCGAACACCTCAGCGCGGCACGACCAACATCACAGTTCTCGCCACTCGGTCCTTTTTAGGGCCACCAAAATAACTAGAGTGTACGATTGGCGCCATTTGTCATGCGGCAAGCCTTTTGTCCGGTGACAAGTGGCGCCCAACGTGGGGCAGCGATCATCTTGCGGATGCTAGATCCAGCCACGCCAGCGAGCTACCAGCCGGCACACCAATCAACATGGCGCCCAACAGACACCTCCACAACATCCGGAGAAGAGCAGTAGACTGGGTACCGGAGAGCATTCAAGACCCGGTGGAGTTGTGACGGCAGCGGTATGCGAACATCTGCTCTCCAGTACCAGCGGTGGACACAGCGAGCCAATCAAACAACGTGCTCGGAGCGAGCCAATCAGCGATCCCGGTTAGTCAATAAAACCCGGGCTGGCAGAAAATTTTGCGCACTCTTCATCGCCACGCCATCGAACGTACTTCATCTCCTCTCCTCTCTTGGACGACATCGGGGCGGAGTCAGCCGGAAGGAACAGCCGAAGAATAGAACCACCGCCGTTCTTGCGTCTTCGCACTCCCGTTCCGCGCCAGCGATGGATTTCGCTGGGCCGGCAGCCGACTCTACAACCGGTGCCGAAAGAAGAGGAGGACTGCAGTACGCCACGATCAGCGGGCGCAGCCGCCGAACACCTCAGCGCGGCACGACCAACATCACAGTTCTCGCCACTCGGTGCTTTTTAGGGCCACCAAAATAACTAGAGTGTACGATTGGCGCCATTTGTCATGCGGCAAGCCTTTTGTCCGGTGACAGTACATAGGATAAGTGTTTCCCCCCCAAAAAAAACTCAATTCCCGTTCTCTGGTTCCTGGATTCTACCTAAGGCAACCCCTTCTCACTAAATCTATACCAAATCCCGTCCCAACCAGTATGTTGCGGACTCCCACACTACACTCCCCCCTACTACAAAATTGCCATCCCCAAAATCTCAATCTCATTACCTTACTACAACTACACCAAAATAACAACATTAATTAATGTTGCTGGTGTGGCATGTGCCCCAGTAGATAGCGGGAAGTGTTGGGGGTAGCAGTGAGTGTTACCTCCATCGGAGGCCAACATGGCGAAAATGCACGGCACACCTTTTGTATAATTTTATATTGTACCTTGATAAATGGCCGTGTCGTGCATATTAATGATGAAATGTACATGCCTGAAGGAAGAGATGATTTCCCCGACTTTTCGGGCGATTGCTGCCTTACCAGCACTAATCGTGGTTTTGGCTAGCGGTTAGCTATGGTCATATCAAGTCCCTTGACCATAGCTGGCTTGAAATTGGTCTATATTAGAAATTAATGGGGGGTGAAACTAGGGGAAATCGCGGAAACTATGGAACAGCGGTTGCCACTCTGCCCGCTTGGGGGTAGCAAAGACAGGTGGTAGACCCGTATTAAGGGCGCATAACTATTGACAAGGATATGTTGATATCTGTAACTTTTAAAATGTAACGCAGAAGCAAGGACACGGAGATGTCACATTCCTCCAAAACCTCAGTCCTTGTGGACGCCACAGTCCAGGGGGGGTCATAGTGTGTGTGGCTGGGAGGTTATCCAGGGGATAACGTATTAGAAATTTGTTATATTTTAATAATGATGATTTGCTACTAAATAATTTTGTTTTGATTTGAAAAAATAGATGCACTAAATACTTCCTATATTGTGTTATTATGTCTTGTGTTAATTGCATTTAGTATGTTAGGAATAAGGATTATAAAAATATAATAATATATTTTCAATGTGTTTATAAATTTTAAAAATAAAATGAAAAATAGTTGTGATAGGTAAAATTTTCAATGGGTTGCAAAAAAAAATAGAAGTTGGGTGATAATAATTATTTGAGTAAAACGTTTGTGTCAGTCCAAGATGAATATTTGTGGGACATATAGATCTGTCCAAATTGAAGTCAAAGTTAAAGGAATAGTAGAGATGAAAATAATGTAAGGTTGTTTCGAGTTATTGTATGTTATAGAATTTTGAGAAGTATTGATGTTGACACAGTAGTAAGGGAGAATAATTGTAGAGTTTTGAGTGATATATTGATGTTATTAATTGATGTTGTATTTTTGTTGTAGTTGTAGTAAGGTAATGAGATTGAGATTTTGGGGATGGTAATTTTGTAGTAGGGGGTAGTGTAGTGTGGGAGTCCGCAACATAAGGGTTGGGACGGGATTTGGTATAGTTTTAGTGGGAAGGGATTGCCTTAGGTAGAATCCAGGAACCAGAGAACGGGAATTGAGCTTTTTTGGGGGGGGAAACACTTATCCTATGTACAAAGGGTTGGAGAGTATTTTTTTTTATATATAGAGAGAAGGTGGCGAATGGAGTTAAAGTAGTAAGTAGTTAGAGGTAGAGAAGGGTTAGTAGAATTTTGATAGTGGGGTGTCATACTAGTTAAAGATTTTGTAAGAGAGCGTTAGAGTAATAAAAGGGGTAAGATTATGAGTAAATGCCAAGTTGATAATGTGAATTATAATGAGTAACGTAGAATCACCCAAAGGAATGAAATGGAATAATGATTGCAATGTTATGAAAAAAAAAAACCAAAAAAAATTTTTTTTGAGAAACGAATTAATAAAAGTTAAATTGAGATTAAAAGATAATCTTATGATTTTATATGCAAATTCAATGATGCTAAGTGTGTAAGTTTTAAATATAAATTGTTTATTTTAAGATGATAATAACAATGTGAATTATTAATGTACTATATTTTCTTATGTTGTATTGTGTTTGTTAGTGTAAGAGAATTTTGTGAATTTAAATATTTTAAATGCATTTTAAATTGGGGATGAGAGAAATGTGATATGGTAATGGGAAATGTTTATGAGTCAATCGTCTGTTTATTTAAATTCTGATGGGAATCAGGGCAATAATTTTGAATTTTGGGATAAAAGTTAACAAGAGAAAGAAGATAGAATGGGATTATGGAATTTTATAATGGGTATCATGTTGTTGGTAGGTATCTGATATATATGTTAGAATTAAGTAAAACACGAAACCAGTTCTTCTTAGCGTAAACCAGCACCGCTAGGGGGAAACAGATCAGTTGGGGATATGGTGTTGTATAAGGCCACTATTTGATATTTTGATTTGTTGTTTCAGTGTTTGGTGATGCTGTGGCGGTGGACCTGAGCTGGCCTGCGTGTCAGAGCAGGTGCGTTAAGTATCTGTCTGACTCTACGGTGTTGGGATCTCGAGAGAGAAGTCCAGTATTGTCATTCAGATGCGGTCACAGTCACCGGACCAAGGGTGAGTTGATTATATTTTTTTTTTGTAAACCGTAAAGGGGGTTGTGGCGACATATCCTGGCTGATCCCTTTAGCAAGTATGAATGTGTCAATGAGATTTTTTATGCTTCGGCATAAAATATCCCATAGAGGGGGTATTGTAACGGGCCTATTTTGGGGTAATAAGGCAATTTGTATTTTTTTTTATAAACGAATAACATTTTTTGATGATAGGGACAAAAATTTATAAAGAGAGGTAAATTTAGTGGTAGGCGACGAAAGCAACGGTGGCCGCACTGCATGTGAATATCAAAAGACGCAGAAATCAACAAGCTGGGATTGAGTCAAGGTCAGCTCCAGTGACACAAAACAGCATAACAAGTTATGTAACGAATCATCATACCACCTTACGTCAGCGCGTTACATAACGAAGAATGTGGGTGCAGCAACACCAGTTGCTTGGTGACACACAGAGAACAAAGACCCAGTCGGAAAACAACATCTGAACACCTCGGACGCAACCAACTGTGCGTTCGCCGGTTTTGGGCGAAGTTTTGGTGTTCGCCGGCTGTGCGTAATTTTGGCCCGCACATAAATAAAAATGTAAATCTTTATATTTATATCCCTGTTCGGGCGCCATGGATACTTTTCAATTTATTGATATTAATAAAATTAATAGACATGAGGGATTTTATATTTACTTTTTACTGTCAGGCGCCATCTTGTTATTGCCAACTATACATATAAAACTTGTTACACACCCGGGTTCTTATAAGCGAACAGGAGAACAGCATGGGTTATTTAAATAAGTGCTTCAAATCTACTTATTTTTAAATAAGTTTGTTTTATTGAACACCTTATTTCAAATCTGCATAGTCAACTAAAGCCATCAAATTGACTTAGTTGGTAATTATTACGAACAATGTTTTCTCTCCCTCTTCTATACATCTAAGCTGTGAACACTAATTTATTTAAAATTTTCCCTTTATGAAGTTACCAAAATTGAAAAATACATTAAAACTTGATGAAAACAGACTTTAAAAGAAAAACATTATTCTAAATTTTTCTTAACGCTAACCAGTGCTGTTGAATTACGTAATTTCCACTCGCCCATACACTCACACACGCTCACCCAGTACATAATTTATTCCTCTTGGAGCTTATTTTTATGTTAAAATTGCAAGATTTTATTGACTTTAGTTTAAGTTACCTCCCTTTTATCATGTTTGAAGATACCCTCATGAAATGTTTCATCGTGGACGCGCACTACCTTACCGTCTCCTCGTTTTTCACATAGCCAAACTGTTATTTTATTTAAATTTGTCACTGTAATTACCTTGCTTATAAAACACTGTTTCAGATTATAAAATATAAAGATTCACATTTTTATTTATGTGCGGGCCAAAATTACGCACAGCCGGCGAACACCAAAACTTTGCCCAAAACCGGCGAACGCACAGTTGGTTGCGTCCGAGGTGTTCAGATGTTGTTTTCCGACTGGGTCTTTGTTCTCTGTGTGTCACCAAGCAACTGGTGTTGCTGCACCCACAATCTTCGTTATGTAACGCGCTGACGTAAGGTGATATGATGATTCGTTACATAACTTGTTATGCTGTTTTGTGTCACTGGAGCTGACCTTGACTCAATTCCAGCTTGTTGATTTCTGCGTCTTTTGATATTCACATGCAGTGCGGCCACCGTTGCTTTCGTCGCTCCAAACAGTAAATTTACCTAAGTTTTGTCCCTATTATTTGAAGAATGTTATTTATTTTATAAGAAAATTACAAATTGCGTTATTACCCCAAAATAGGCCCATTACAATACCCCCTCAATGAGATATTTTATGCCAAAGCATAAAAAATCTCATTGACACATTCATACTTGCTAAAGGGATCAGCCAGGATATGTCGCCACAACCCCCTTTACGGTTTACAAAAAAAAATATAATCAACTCACCCTTGGTCCGGTGACTGTGACCGCATCTGAATGACAATACTGGACTTCTCTCTCAAGATCCCAACACCGTAGAGTCAGACAGATACTTAACGCCCCTGCTCTGACGCGCTGGCCAGCTCAGGTCCGCCGCCACAGCATCACCAAACTGAAACAACAAATCAAAATATCAAATAGTGGCCTTATACAACACCATATCCCCAACTGATCTGTTTCCCCCTAGCGGTGCTGGTTTGCGCTAAGAAGCACTGGTTTTGTTTGTTACTTATTTCTAACATATATATCAGATACCTACCAACAACATGATACCCCTTTTAAAATTCCATAATCTCATTCTATCTACTTTCTCTTGTTAACTTTTATCCCGAAAATTCAAAATTATTGCCCTGATTCCCATCAGAATTTGAATAAACATTTCCCATTACCATATTACATTTCTCTCATCACCAAATTAAAATGCATTTAAAATTTTTAAATTCATAAAATTCTCTTACACTAACAAACACAATATAACATAAGAAAACATAGTACATTAATAATCCACATTGTTATCCTTATCTTAAAATAAACAATTTGTATTTAAAATTTACACATTTTACATCATTAAGTTTACATATAAAATCAGAAAATTACCTTTTAATAATAAAATACATAAATCTCCATTTAACTCTTATTAATTCGTTTCTCAAAAAAATTTTTTTTTTTTTTTTTTGTAATATTGCAATTACTATTCCATTTCATTAACTTGGGTGATTCTCAGTTATTCATTATAATTCACTTTATCAACTTGGCATTTACTCATAATCTTACCCCTTTTATTACTCTAACGCTCCCTTACAAAATCTTTAACTAGTATGACACCCCTCTATCAAAAAATCTACTAACCCTTCTCTACCTCTAACTACTTACTATCTTAACTCAAATCGCCACCTTCTCTCCATATATAAAAAAAATACTCTCTAACCCTTTGTACATAGGATAAGTGTTTCCCCCCCAAAAAAAACTCAATTCCCGTTCTCTGGTTCCTGGATTCTACCTAAGGCAACCCCTTCTCACTAAATCTATACCAAATCCCGTCCCAACCAGTATGTTGCGGACTCCCACACTACACTCCCCCCTACTACAAAATTGCCATCCCCAAAATCTCAATCTCATTACCTTACTTCAACTACACCAAAATAACAACATTAATTAATGTTGCTGGTGTGGCATGTGCCCCAGTAGATAGCGGGAAGTGTTGGGGGTAGCAGTGAGTGTTACCTCCATCGGAGGCCAACATGGCGAAAATGCACGGCACACCTTTTGTATAATTTTATATTGTACCTTGATAAATGGCCGTGTCGTGCATATTAATGATGAAATGTACATGCCTGAAGGAAGAGATGATTTCCCCGACTTTTCGGGCGATTGCTGCCTTACCAGCACTAATCGTGGTTTTGGCTAGCGGTTAGCTATGGTCATATCAAGTCCCTTGACCATAGCTGGCTTGAAATTGGTCTATATTAGAAATTAATGGGGGGTGAAACTAGGGGAAATCGCGGAAACTATGGAACAGCGGTTGCCACTCTGCCCGCTTGGGGGTAGCAAAGACAGGTGGTAGACCCGTATTAAGGGCGCATAACTATTGACAAGGATATGTTGATATCTGTAACTTTTAAAATGCAACGCAGAAGCAAGGACACGGAGATGTCACATTCCTCCAAAACCTCAGTCCTTGTGGACGCCACAGTCCAGGGGGGGGATCATAGTGTGTGTGGCTGGGAGGTTATCCAGGGGATAACGTATTAGAAATTTGTTATATTTTAATAATGATGATTTGCTACTAAATAATTTTGTTTTGATTTGAAAAAATAGATGCACTAAATACTTCCTATATTGTGTTATTATGTCTTATTGTGTTAATTGCATTTAGTATGTTAGGAATAAGGATTATAAAAATATAATAATATGTTTTCAATGTGTTTATAAATTTTAAAAATAAAATGAAAAATAGTTGTGATAGGTAAAATTTTCAATGGGTTGCAAAAAAAAATAGAAGTTGGGTGATAATAATTATTTGAGTAAAACGTTTGAGTCAGTCCAAGATGAATATTTGTGGGACATATAGATCTGTCCAAATTGAAGTCAAAGTTAAAGGAATAGTAGAGATGAAAATAATGTAAGGTTGTTTCGAGTTATTGTATGTTATAGAATTTTGAGAAGTATTGATGTTGACACAGTAGTAAGGGAGAATAATTGTAGAGTTTTGAGTGATATATTGATGTTATTAATTGATGTTGTATTTTTGTTGTAGTTGTAGTAAGGTAATGAGATTGAGATTTTGGGGATGGCAATTTTGTAGTAGGGGGTAGTGTAGTGTGGGAGTCCGCAACATAAGGGTTGGGACGGGATTTGGTATAGTTTTAGTGGGAAGGGATTGCCTTAGGTAGAATCCAGGAACCAGAGAACGGGAATTGAGCTTTTTGGGGGGGGAAACACTTATCCTATGTACAAAGGGTTGGAGAGTATTTTTTTTTATATATAGAGAGAAGGTGGCGAATGGAGTTAAAGTAGTTAGAGGTAGAGAAGGGTTAGTAGAATTTTGATAGTGGGGTGTCATACTAGTTAAAGATTTTGTAAGAGAGCGTTAGAGTAATAAAAGGGGTAAGATTATGAGTAAATGCCAAGTTGATAATGTGAATTATAATGAGTAACGTAGAATCACCCAAAGGAATGAAATGGAATAATGATTGCAATGTTATTAAAAAAAAAAAAAAACAAAAAAAAAATTTTTTTGAGAAACGAATTAATAAAAGTTAAATTGAGATTAAAAGATAATCTTATGATTTTATATGCAAATTCAATGATGCTAAGTGTGTAAGTTTTAAATATAAATTGTTTATTTTAAGATGATAATAACAATGTGAATTATTAATGTACTATATTTTCTTATGTTGTATTGTGTTTGTTAGTGTAAGAGAATTTTGTGAATTTAAATATTTTAAATGCATTTTAAATTGGGGATGAGAGAAATGTGATATGGTAATGGGAAATGTTTATGAGTCAATCGTCTGTTTATTTAAATTCTGATGGGAATCAGGGCAATAATTTTGAATTTTGGGATAACAGTTAACAAGAGAAAGAAGATAGAATGGGATTATGGAATTTTATAATGGGTATCATGTTGTTGGTAGGTATCTGATATATATGTTAGAATTAAGTAAAACACAAAACCAGTGCTTCTTAGCGCAAACCAGCACCGCTAGGGGGAAACAGATCAGTTGGGGATATGGTGTTGTATAAGGCCACTATTTGATATTTTGATTTGTTGTTTCAGTGTTTGGTGATGCTGTGGCGGCGGACCTGAGCTGGCCTGCGTGTCAGAGCAGGGGCGTTAAGTATCTGTCTGACTCTACGGTGTTGGGATCTCGAGAGAGAAGTCCAGTATTGTCATTCAGATGCGGTCACAGTCACCGGACCAAGGGTGAGTTGATTATATTTTTTTTTTGTAAACCGTAAAGGGGGTTGTGGCGACATATCCTGGCTGATCCCTTTAGCAAGTATGAATGTGTCAATGAGATTTTTTATGCTTCGGCATAAAATATCTCATTGAGGGGGTATTGTAACGGGCCTATTTTGGGGTAATAAGGCAATTTGTATTTTTTTTTATAAACGAATAACATTTTTTGATGATAGGGACAAAAATTTATAAAGAGAGGTAAATTTAGTGGTAGGCGACGAAAGCAACGGTGGCCGCACTGCATGTGAATATCAAAAGACGCAGAAATCAACAAGCTGGGATTGAGTCAAGGTCAGCTCCAGTGACACAAAACAGCATAACAAGTTATGTAACGAATCATCATACCACCTTACGTCAGCGCGTTACATAACGAAGAATGTGGGTGCAGCAACACCAGTTGCTTGGTGACACACAGAGAACAAAGACCCAGTCGGAAAACAACATCTGAACACCTCGGACGCAACCAACTGTGCGTTCGCCGGTT
The DNA here is from genome assembly GCA_034769895.1 of Magicicada septendecula. Lineage (NCBI taxonomy): Eukaryota > Metazoa > Arthropoda > Insecta > Hemiptera > Cicadidae > Magicicada > Magicicada septendecula. The sequence continues at coordinate 383,416,278 of CM068369.1, forward strand.
TTGGGCGAAGTTTTGGTGTTCGCCGGCTGTGCGTAATTTTGGCCCGCACATAAATAAAAATGTAAATCTTTATATTTATATCCCTGTTCGGGCGCCATGGATACTTTTCAATTTATTGATATTAATAAAATTAATAGACATGAGGGATTTTATATTTACTTTTTACTGTCAGGCGCCATCTTGTTATTGCCAACTATACATATAAAACTTGTTACACACCCGGGTTCTTATAAGCGAACAGGAGAACAGCATGGGTTATTTAAATAAGTGCTTCAAATCTACTTATTTTTAAATAAGTTTGTTTTATTGAACACCTTATTTCAAATCTGCATAGTCAACTAAAGCCATCAAATTGACTTAGTTGGTAATTATTACGAACAATGTTTTCTCTCCCTCTTCTATACATCTAAGCTGTGAACACTAATTTATTTAAAATTTTCCCTTTATGAAGTTACCAAAATTGAAAAATACATTAAAACTTGATGAAAACAGACTTTAAAAGAAAAACATTATTCTAAATTTTTCTTAACGCTAACCAGTGCTGTTGAATTACGTAATTTCCACTCGCCCATACACTCACACACGCTCACCCAGTACATAATTTATTCCTCTTGGAGCTTATTTTTATGTTAAAATTGCAAGATTTTATTGACTTTAGTTTAAGTTACCTCCCTTTTATCATGTTTGAAGATACCCTCATGAAATGTTTCATCGTGGACGCGCACTACCTTACCGTCTCCTCGTTTTTCACATAGCCAAACTGTTATTTTATTTAAATTTGTCACTGTAATTACCTTGCTTATAAAACACTGTTTCAGATTATAAAATATAAAGATTCACATTTTTATTTATGTGCGGGCCAAAATTACGCACAGCCGGCGAACACCAAAACTTTGCCCAAAACCGGCGAACGCACAGTTGGTTGCGTCCGAGGTGTTCAGATGTTGTTTTCCGACTGGGTCTTTGTTCTCTGTGTGTCACCAAGCAACTGGTGTTGCTGCACCCACAATCTTCGTTATGTAACGCGCTGACGTAAGGTGATATGATGATTCGTTACATAACTTGTTATGCTGTTTTGTGTCACTGGAGCTGACCTTGACTCAATTCCAGCTTGTTGATTTCTGTGTCTTTTGATATTCACATGCAGTGCGGCCACCGTTGCTTTCGTCGCTCCAAACAGTAAATTTACCTAAGTTTTGTCCCTATTATTTGAAGAATGTTATTTATTTTATAAAAAAAATACAAATTGCGTTATTACCCCAAAATAGGCCCGTTACAATACCCCCTCAATGAGATATTTTATGCCGAAGCATAAAAAATCTCATTGTCACATTCATACTTGCTAAAGGGATCAGCCAGGATATGTCGCCACAACCCCCTTTACGGTTTACAAAAAAAAATATAATCAACTCACCCTTGGTCCGGTGACTGTGACCGCATCTGAATGACAATACTGGACTTCTCTCTCAAGATCCTAACACCGTAGAGTCAGACAGATACTTAACGCCCCTGCTCTGACGCGCTGGCCAGCTCAGGTCCGCCGCCACAGCATCACCAAACTGAAACAACAAATCAAAATATCAAATAGTGGCCTTATACAACACCATATCCCCAACTGATCTGTTTCCCCCTAGCGGTGCTGGTTTGCGCTAAGAAGCACTGGTTTTGTTTGTTACTTATTTCTAACATATATATCAGATACCTACCAACAACATGATACCCCTTTTAAAATTCCATAATCTCATTCTATCTACTTTCTCTTGTTAACTTTTATCCCCAAAATTCAAAATTATTGCCCTGATTCCCATCAGAATTTGAATAAACATTTCCCATTACCAAATTACATTTCTCTCATCACCAAATTAAAATGCATTTAAAATTTTTAAATTCATAAAATTCTCTTACACTAACAAACACAATATAACATAAGAAAACATAGTACATTAATAATCCACATTGTTATCCTTATCTTAAAATAAACAATTTGTATTTAAAATTTACACATTTTACATCATTAAGTTTGCATATAAAATCATAAAATTACCTTTTAATAATAAAATACATAAATCTCCATTTAACTCTTATTAATTCGTTTCTCAAAAAATTTTTTTTTTTTTTTTTTATAATATTGCAATTACTATTCCATTTCATTAACTTGGGTGATTCTCAGTTATTCATTATAATTCACTTTATCAACTTGGCATTTACTCATAATCTTACCCCTTTTATTACTCTAACGCTCCCTTACAAAATCTTTAACTAGTATGACACCCCTCTATCAAAAAATCTACTAACCCTTCTCTACCTCTAACTACTTACTATCTTAACTCAAATCGCCACCTTCTCTCCATATATAAAAAAAATACTCTCTAACCCTTTGTACATAGGATAAGTGTTTCCCCCCCCCAAAAAAACTCAATTCCCATTCTCTGGTTCCTGGATTCTACCTAAGGCAACCCCTTCTCACTAAATCTATACCAAATCCCGTCCCAACCAGTATGTTGCGGACTCCCACACTACACTCCCCCCTACTACAAAATTGCCATCCCCAAAATCTCAATCTCATTACCTTACTACAACTACACCAAAATAACAACATTAATTAATGTTGCTGGTGTGGCATGTGCCCCAGTAGATAGCGGGAAGTGTTGGGGGTAGCAGTGAGTGTTACCTCCATCGGAGGCCAACATGGCGAAAATGCACGGCACACCTTTTGTATAATTTTATATTGTACCTTGATAAATGGCCGTGTCGTGCATATTAATGATGAAATGTACATGCCTGAAGGAAGAGATGATTTCCCCGACTTTTCGGGCAATTGCTGCCTTACCAGCACTAATCGTGGTTTTGGCTAGTGGTTAGCTATGGTCATATCAAGTCCCTTGACCATAGCTGGCTTGAAATTGGTCTATATTAGAAATTAATGGGGGGTGAAACTAGGGGAAATCCCGGAAACTATGGAACAGCGGTTGCCACTCTGCCCGCTTGGGGGTAGCAAAGACAGGTGGTAGACCAGTATTAAGGGCGCATAACTATTGACAAGGATATGTTGATATCTGTAACTTTTAAAATGTAACGCAGAAGCAAGGACACGGAGATGTCACATTCCTCCAAAACCTCAGTCCTTGTGGACGCCACAGTCCAGGGGGGGGGTCATAGTGTGTGTGGCTGGGAGGTTATCCAGGGGATAACGTATTAGAAATTTGTTATATTTTAATAATGATGATTTGCTACTAAATAATTTTGTTTTGATTTGAAAAAATAGATGCACTAAATACTTCCTATATTGTGTTATTATGTCTTATTGTGTTAATTGCATTTAGTATGTTAGGAATAAGGATTATAAAAATATAATATGTTTTCAATGTGTTTATAAATTTTAAAAATAAAATGAAAAATAGTTGTGATAGGTAAAATTTTCAATGGGTTGCAAAAAAAAATAGAATTTGGGTGATAATAATTATTTGAGTAAAACGTTTGAGTCAGTCCAAGATGAATATTTGTGGGACATATAGATCTGTCCAAATTGAAGTCAAAGTTAAAGGAATAGTAGAGATGAAAATAATGTAAGGTTGTTTCGAGTTATTGTATGTTATAGAATTTTGAGAAGTATTGATGTTGACACAGTAGTAAGGGAGAATAATTGTAGAGTTTTGAGTGATATATTGATGTTATTAATTGATGTTGTATTTTTGTTGTAGTTGTAGTAAGGTAATGAGATTGAGATTTTGGGGATGGCAATTTTGTAGTAGGGGGTAGTGTAGTGTGGGAGTCCGCAACATAAGGGTTGGGACAGGATTTGGTATAGTTTTAGTGGGAAGGGATTGCCTTAGGTAGAATCCAGGAACCAGAGAACGGGAATTGAGCTTTTTGGGGGGGGGAAACACTTATCCTATGTACAAAGGGTTGGAGAGTATTTTTTTTTATATATAGAGAGAAGGTGGCGAATGGAGTTAAAGTAGTAAGTAGTTAGAGGTAGAGAAGGGTTAGTAGAATTTTGATAGTGGGGTGTCATACTAGTTAAAGATTTTGTAAGAGAGCGTTAGAGTAATAAAAGGGGTAAGATTATGAGTAAATGCCAAGTTGATAATGTGAATTATAATGAGTAACGTAGAATTACCCAAAGGAATGAAATGGAATAATGATTGCAATGTTATGAAAAAAAAAAAACCAAAAAAAAAATTTTTTTGATAAACGAATTAATAAAAGTTAAATTGAGATTAAAAGATAATCTTATGATTTTATATGCAAATTCAATGATGCTAAGTGTGTAAGTTTTAAATATAAATTGTTTATTTTAAGATGATAATAACAATGTGAATTATTAATGTACTATATTTTCTTATGTTGTATTGTGTTTGTTAGTGTAAGAGAATTTTGTGAATTTAAATATTTTAAATGCATTTTAAATTGGGGATGAGAGAAATGTGATATGGTAATGGGAAATGTTTATGAGTCAATCGTCTGTTTATTTAAATTCTGATGGGAATCAGGGCAATAATTTTGAATTTTGGGATAAAAGTTAACAAGAGAAAGAAGATAGAATGGGATTATGGAATTTTATAATGGGTATCATGTTGTTGGTAGGTATCTGATATATATGTTAGAATTAAGTAAAACACGAAACCAGTGCTTCTTAGCGCAAACCAGCACCGCTAGGGGGAAACAGATCAGTTGGGGATATGGTGTTGTATAAGGCCACTATTTGATATTTTGATTTGTTGTTTCAGTGTTTGGTGATGCTGTGGCGGTGGACCTGAGCTGGCCTGCGTGTCAGAGCAGGTGCGTTAAGTATCTGTCTGACTCTACGGTGTTGGGATCTCGAGAGAGAAGTCCAGTATTGTCATTCAGATGCGGTCACAGTCACCGGACCAAGGGTGAGTTGATTATATTTTTTTTTTGTAAACCGTAAAGGGGGTTGTGGCGACATATCCTGGCTGATCCCTTTAGCAAGTATGAATGTGTCAATGAGATTTTTTATGCTTCGGCATAAAATATCCCATAGAGGGGGTATTGTAACGGGCCTATTTTGGGGTAATAAGGCAATTTGTATTTTTTTTTATAAACGAATAACATTTTTTGATGATAGGGACAAAAATTTATAAAGAGAGGTAAATTTAGTGGTAGGCGACGAAAGCAACGGTGGCCGCACTGCATGTGAATATCAAAAGACGCAGAAATCAACAAGCTGGGATTGAGTCAAGGTCAGCTCCAGTGACACAAAACAGCATAACAAGTTATGTAACGAATCATCATACCACCTTACGTCAGCGCGTTACATAACGAAGAATGTGGGTGCAGCAACACCAGTTGCTTGGTGACACACAGAGAACAAAGACCCAGTCGGAAAACAACATCTGAACACCTCGGACGCAACCAACTGTGCGTTCGCCGGTTTTGGGCGAAGTTTTGGTGTTCGCCGGCTGTGCGTAATTTTGGCCCGCACATAAATAAAAATGTAAATCTTTATATTTATATCCCTGTTCGGGCGCCATGGATACTTTTCAATTTATTGATATTAATAAAATTAATAGACATGAGGGATTTTATATTTACTTTTTACTGTCAGGCGCCATCTTGTTATTGCCAACTATACATATAAAACTTGTTACACACCCGGGTTCTTATAAGCGAACAGGAGAACAGCATGGGTTATTTAAATAAGTGCTTCAAATCTACTTATTTTTAAATAAGTTTGTTTTATTGAACACCTTATTTCAAATCTGCATAGTCAACTAAAGCCATCAAATTGACTTAGTTGGTAATTATTACGAACAATGTTTTCTCTCCCTCTTCTATACATCTAAGCTGTGAACACTAATTTATTTAAAATTTTCCCTTTATGAAGTTACCAAAATTGAAAAATACATTAAAACTTGATGAAAACAGACTTTAAAAGAAAAACATTATTCTAAATTTTTCTTAACGCTAACCAGTGCTGTTGAATTACGTAATTTCCACTCGCCCATACACTCACACACGCTCACCCAGTACATAATTTATTCCTCTTGGAGCTTATTTTTATGTTAAAATTGCAAGATTTTATTGACTTTAGTTTAAGTTACCTCCCTTTTATCATGTTTGAAGATACCCTCATGAAATGTTTCATCGTGGACGCGCACTACCTTACCGTCTCCTCGTTTTTCACATAGCCAAACTGTTATTTTATTTAAATTTGTCACTGTAATTACCTTGCTTATAAAACACTGTTTCAGATTATAAAATATAAAGATTCACATTTTTATTTATGTGCGGGCCAAAATTACGCACAGCCGGCGAACACCAAAACTTTGCCCAAAACCGGCGAACGCACAGTTGGTTGCGTCCGAGGTGTTCAGATGTTGTTTTCCGACTGGGTCTTTGTTCTCTGTGTGTCACCAAGCAACTGGTGTTGCTGCACCCACAATCTTCGTTATGTAACGCGCTGACGTAAGGTGATATGATGATTCGTTACATAACTTGTTATGCTGTTTTGTGTCACTGGAGCTGACCTTGACTCAATTCCAGCTTGTTGATTTCTGCGTCTTTTGATATTCACATGCAGTGCGGCCACCGTTGCTTTCGTCGCTCCAAACAGTAAATTTACCTAAGTTTTGTCCCTATTATTTGAAGAATGTTATTTATTTTATAAAAAAATTACAAATTGCGTTATTACCCCAAAATAGGCCCATTACAATACCCCCTCAATGAGATATTTTATGCCGAAGCATAAAAAATCTCATTGACACATTCATACTTGCTAAAGGGATCAGCCAGGATATGTCGCCACAACCCCCTTTACGGTTTACAAAAAAAAATATAATCAACTCACCCTTGGTCCGGTGACTGTGACCGCATCTGAATGACAATACTGGACTTCTCTCTCAAGATCCCAACACCGTAGAGTCAGACAGATACTTAACGCCCCTGCTCTGACGCGCTGGCCAGCTCAGGTCCGCCGCCACAGCATCACCAAACTGAAACAACAAATCAAAATATCAAATAGTGGCCTTATACAACACCATATCCCCAACTGATCTGTTTCCCCCTAGCGGTGCTGGTTTGCGCTAAGAAGCACTGGTTTTGTTTGTTACTTATTTCTAACATATATATCAGATACCTACCAACAACATGATACCCCTTTTAAAATTCCATAATCTCATTCTATCTACTTTCTCTTGTTAACTTTTATCCCGAAAATTCAAAATTATTGCCCTGATTCCCATCAGAATTTGAATAAACATTTCCCATTACCATATTACATTTCTCTCATCACCAAATTAAAATGCATTTAAAATTTTTAAATTCATAAAATTCTCTTACACTAACAAACACAATATAACATAAGAAAACATAGTACATTAATAATCCACATTGTTATCCTTATCTTAAAATAAACAATTTGTATTTAAAATTTACACATTTTACATCATTAAGTTTGCATATAAAATCAGAAAATTACCTTTTAATAATAAAATACATAAATCTCCATTTAACTCTTATTAATTCGTTTCTCAAAAAAATTTTTTTTTTTTTTTTTTATAATATTGCAATTACTATTCCATTTCATTAACTTGGGTGATTCTCAGTTATTCATTATAATTCACTTTATCAACTTGGCATTTACTCATAATCTTACCCCTTTTATTACTCTAACGCTCCCTTACAAAATCTTTAACTAGTATGACACCCCTCTATCAAAAAATCTACTAACCCTTCTCTACCTCTAACTACTTACTATCTTAACTCAAATCGCCACCTTCTCTCCATATATAAAAAAAATACTCTCAAACCCTTTGTACATAGGATAAGTGTTTCCCCCCCAAAAAAAACTCAATTCCCGTTCTCTGGTTCCTGGATTCTACCTAAGGCAACCCCTTCTCACTAAATCTATACCAAATCCCGTCCCAACCAGTATGTTGCGGACTCCCACACTACACTCCCCCCTACTACAAAATTGCCATCCCCAAAATCTCAATCTCATTACCTTACTACAACTACACCAAAATAACAACATTAATTAATGTTGCTGGTGTGGCATGTGCCCCAGTAGATAGCGGGAAGTGTTGGGGGTAGCAGTGAGTGTTACCTCCATCGGAGGCCAACATGGCGAAAATGCACGGCACACCTTTTGTATAATTTTATATTGTACCTTGATAAATGGCCGTGTCGTGCATATTAATGATGAAATGTACATGCCTGAAGGAAGAGATGATTTCCCCGACTTTTCGGGCGATTGCTGCCTTACCAGCACTAATCGTGGTTTTGGCTAGCGGTTAGCTATGGTCATATCAAGTCCCTTGACCATAGCTGGCTTGAAATTGGTCTATATTAGAAATTAATGGGGGGTGAAACTAGGGGAAATCGCGGAAACTATGGAACAGCGGTTGCCACTCTGCCCGCTTGGGGGTAGCAAAGACAGGTGGTAGACCCGTATTAAGGGCGCATAACTATTGACAAGGATATGTTGATATCTGTAACTTTTAAAATGTAACGCAGAAGCAAGGACACGGAGATGTCACATTCCTCCAAAACCTCAGTCCTTGTGGACGCCACAGTCCAGGGGGGGGGGTCATAGTGTGTGTGGCTGGGAGGTTATCCAGGGGATAACGTATTAGAAATTTGTTATATTTTAATAATGATGATTTGCTACTAAATAATTTTGTTTTGATTTGAAAAAATAGATGCACTAAATACTTCCTATATTGTGTTATTATGTCTTATTGTGTTAATTGCATTTAGTATGTTAGGAATAAGGATTATAAAAATATAATAATATGTTTTCAATGTGTTTATAAATTTTAAAAATAAAATGAAAAATAGTTGTGATAGGTAAAATTTTCAATGGGTTGCAAAAAAAAATAGAAGTTGGGTGATAATAATTATTTGAGTAAAACGTTTGAGTCAGTCCAAGATGAATATTTGTGGGACATATAGATCTGTCCAAATTGAAGTCAAAGTTAAAGGAATAGTAGAGATGAAAATAATGTAAGGTTGTTTCGAGTTATTGTATGTTATAGAATTTTGAGAAGTATTGATGTTGACACAGTAGTAAGGGAGAATAATTGTAGAGTTTTGAGTGATATATTGATGTTATTAATTGATGTTGTATTTTTGTTGTAGTTGTAGTAAGGTAATGAGATTGAGATTTTGGGGATGGCAATTTTGTAGTAGGGGGTAGTGTAGTGTGGGAGTCCGCAACATAAGGGTTGGGACGGGATTTGGTATAGTTTTAGTGGGAAGGGATTGCCTTAGGTAGAATCCAGGAACCAGAGAACGGGAATTGAGCTTTTTGGGGGGGGAAACACTTATCCTATGTACAAAGGGTTGGAGAGTATTTTTTTTTATATATAGAGAGAAGGTGGCGAATGGAGTTAAAGTAGTTAGAGGTAGAGAAGGGTTAGTAGAATTTTGATAGTGGGGTGTCATACTAGTTAAAGATTTTGTAAGAGAGCGTTAGAGTAATAAAAGGGGTAAGATTATGAGTAAATGCCAAGTTGATAATGTGAATTATAATGAGTAACGTAGAATCACCCAAAGGAATGAAATGGAATAATGATTGCAATGTTATTAAAAAAAAAAAACCAAAAAAAAAATTTTTTTGAGAAACGAATTAATAAAAGTTAAATTGAGATTAAAAGATAATCTTATGATTTTATATGCAAATTCAATGATGCTAAGTGTGTAAGTTTTAAATATAAATTGTTTATTTTAAGATGATAATAACAATGTGAATTATTAATGTACTATATTTTCTTATGTTGTATTGTGTTTGTTAGTGTAAGAGAATTTTGTGAATTTAAATATTTTAAATGCATTTTAAATTGGGGATGAGAGAAATGTGATATGGTAATGGGAAATGTTTATGAGTCAATCGTCTGTTTATTTAAATTCTGATGGGAATCAGGGCAATAATTTTGAATTTTGGGATAACAGTTAACAAGAGAAAGAAGATAGAATGGGATTATGGAATTTTATAATGGGTATCATGTTGTTGGTAGGTATCTGATATATATGTTAGAATTAAGTAAAACACAAAACCAGTGCTTCTTAGCGCAAACCAGCACCGCTAGGGGGAAACAGATCAGTTGGGGATATGGTGTTGTATAAGGCCACTATTTGATATTTTGATTTGTTGTTTCAGTGTTTGGTGATGCTGTGGCGGCGGACCTGAGCTGGCCTGCGTGTCAGAGCAGGGGCGTTAAGTATCTGTCTGACTCTACGGTGTTGGGATCTCGAGAGAGAAGTCCAGTATTGTCATTCAGATGCGGTCACAGTCACCGGACCAAGGGTGAGTTGATTATATTTTTTTTTTGTAAACCGTAAAGGGGGTTGTGGCGACATATCCTGGCTGATCCCTTTAGCAAGTATGAATGTGTCAATGAGATTTTTTATGCTTCGGCATAAAATATCTCATTGAGGGGGTATTGTAACGGGCCTATTTTGGGGTAATAAGGCAATTTGTATTTTTTTTTATAAACGAATAACATTTTTTGATGATAGGGACAAAAATTTATAAAGAGAGGTAAATTTAGTGGTAGGCGACGAAAGCAACGGTGGCCGCACTGCATGTGAATATCAAAAGACGCAGAAATCAACAAGCTGGGATTGAGTCAAGGTCAGCTCCAGTGACACAAAACAGCATAACAAGTTATGTAACGAATCATCATACCACCTTACGTCAGCGCGTTACATAACGAAGAATGTGGGTGCAGCAACACCAGTTGCTTGGTGACACACAGAGAACAAAGACCCAGTCGGAAAACAACATCTGAACACCTCGGACGCAACCAACTGTGCGTTCGCCGGGTTTGGGTGAAGTTTTGGTGTTCGCCGGCTGTGCGTAATTTTGGCCCGCACATAAATAAAAATGTAAATCTTTATATTTATATCCCTGTTCGGGCGCCATGGATACTTTTCAATTTATTGATATTAAAAAATTAATAGACATGAGGGATTTTATATTTACTTTTTACTGTCAGGCGCCATCTTGTTATTGCCAACTATACATATAAAACTTGTTACACACCCGGGTTCTTATAAGCGAACAGGAGAACAGCATGGGTTATTTAAATAAGTGCTTCAAATCTACTTATTTTTAAATAAGTTTGTTTTATTGAACACCTTATTTCAAATCTGCATAGTCAACTAAAGCCATCAAATTGACTTAGTTGGTAATTATTACGAACAATGTTTTCTCTCCCTCTTCTATACATCTAAGCTGTGAACACTAATTTATTTAAAATTTTCCCTTTATGAAGTTACCAAAATTGAAAAATACATTAAAACTTGATGAAAACAGACTTTAAAAGAAAAACATTATTCTAAATTTTTCTTAACGCTAACCAGTGCTGTTGAATTACGTAATTTCCACTCGCCCATACACTCACACACGCTCACCCAGTACATAATTTATTCCTCTTGGAGCTTATTTTTATGTTAAAATTGCAAGATTTTATTGACTTTAGTTTAAGTTACCTCCCTTTTATCATGTTTGAAGATACCCTCATGAAATGTTTCATCGTGGACGCGCACTACCTTACCGTCTCCTCGTTTTTCACATAGCCAAACTGTTATTTTATTTAAATTTGTCACTGTAATTACCTTGCTTATAAAACACTGTTTCAGATTATAAAATATAAAGATTCACATTTTTATTTATGTGCGGGCCAAAATTACGCACAGCCGGCGAACACCAAAACTTTGCCCAAAACCGGCGAACGCACAGTTGGTTGCGTCCGAGGTGTTCAGATGTTGTTTTCCGACTGGGTCTTTGTTCTCTGTGTGTCACCAAGCAACTGGTGTTGCTGCACCCACAATCTTCGTTATGTAACGCGCTGACGTAAGGTGATATGATGATTCGTTACATAACTTGTTATGCTGTTTTGTGTCACTGGAGCTGACCTTGACTCAATTCCAGCTTGTTGATTTCTGTGTCTTTTGATATTCACATGCAGTGCGGCCACCGTTGCTTTCGTCGCTCCAAACAGTAAATTTACCTAAGTTTTGTCCCTATTATTTGAAGAATGTTATTTATTTTATAAAAAAAATACAAATTGCGTTATTACCCCAAAATAGGCCCGTTACAATACCCCCTCAATGAGATATTTTATGCCGAAGCATAAAAAATCTCATTGTCACATTCATACTTGCTAAAGGGATCAGCCAGGATATGTCGCCACAACCCCCTTTACGGTTTACAAAAAAAAAATATAATCAACTCACCCTTGGTCCGGTGACTGTGACCGCATCTGAATGACAATACTGGACTTCTCTCTCAAGATCCTAACACCGTAGAGTCAGACAGATACTTAACGCCCCTGCTCTGACGCGCTGGCCAGCTCAGGTCCGCCGCCACAGCATCACCAAACTGAAACAACAAATCAAAATATCAAATAGTGGCCTTATACAACACCATATCCCCAACTGATCTGTTTCCCCCTAGCGGTGCTGGTTTGCGCTAAGAAGCACTGGTTTTGTTTGTTACTTATTTCTAACATATATATCAGATACCTACCAACAACATGATACCCCTTTTAAAATTCCATAATCTCATTCTATCTACTTTCTCTTGTTAACTTTTATCCCCAAAATTCAAAATTATTGCCCTGATTCCCATCAGAATTTGAATAAACATTTCCCATTACCAAATTACATTTCTCTCATCACCAAATTAAAATGCATTTAAAATTTTTAAATTCATAAAATTCTCTTACACTAACAAACACAATATAACATAAGAAAACATAGTACATTAATAATCCACATTGTTATCCTTATCTTAAAATAAACAATTTGTATTTAAAATTTACACATTTTACATCATTAAGTTTGCATATAAAATCATAAAATTACCTTTTAATAATAAAATACATAAATCTCCATTTAACTCTTATTAATTCGTTTCTCAAAAAATTTTTTTTTTTTTTTTTTTTATAATATTGCAATTACTATTCCATTTCATTAACTTGGGTGATTCTCAGTTATTCATTATAATTCACTTTATCAACTTGGCATTTACTCATAATCTTACCCCTTTTATTACTCTAACGCTCCCTTACAAAATCTTTAACTAGTATGACACCCCTCTATCAAAAAATCTACTAACCCTTCTCTACCTCTAACTACTTACTATCTTAACTCAAATCGCCACCTTCTCTCCATATATAAAAAAAATACTCTCTAACCCTTTGTACATAGGATAAGTGTTTCCCCCCCCAAAAAAACTCAATTCCCATTCTCTGGTTCCTGGATTCTACCTAAGGCAACCCCTTCTCACTAAATCTATACCAAATCCCGTCCCAACCAGTATGTTGCGGACTCCCACACTACACTCCCCCCTACTACAAAATTGCCATCCCCAAAATCTCAATCTCATTACCTTACTACAACTACACCAAAATAACAACATTAATTAATGTTGCTGGTGTGGCATGTGCCCCAGTAGATAGCGGGAAGTGTTGGGGGTAGCAGTGAGTGTTACCTCCATCGGAGGCCAACATGGCGAAAATGCACGGCACACCTTTTGTATAATTTTATATTGTACCTTGATAAATGGCCGTGTCGTGCATATTAATGATGAAATGTACATGCCTGAAGGAAGAGATGATTTCCCCGACTTTTCGGGCAATTGCTGCCTTACCAGCACTAATCGTGGTTTTGGCTAGTGGTTAGCTATGGTCATATCAAGTCCCTTGACCATAGCTGGCTTGAAATTGGTCTATATTAGAAATTAATGGGGGGTGAAACTAGGGGAAATCCCGGAAACTATGGAACTGCGGTTGCCACTCTGCCCGCTTGGGGGTAGCAAAGACAGGTGGTAGACCCGTATTAAGGGCGCATAACTATTGACAAGGATATGTTGATATCTGTAACTTTTAAAATGTAACGCAGAAGCAAGGACACGGAGATGTCACATTCCTCCAAAACCTCAGTCCTTGTGGACGCCACAGTCCAGGGGGGGGGTCATAGTGTGTGTGGCTGGGAGGTTATCCAGGGGATAACGTATTAGAAATTTGTTATATTTTAATAATGATGATTTGCTACTAAATAATTTTGTTTTGATTTGAAAAAATAGATGCACTAAATACTTCCTATATTGTGTTATTATGTCTTATTGTGTTAATTGCATTTAGTATGTTAGGAATAAGGATTATAAAAATATAATATGTTTTCAATGTGTTTATAAATTTTAAAAATAAAATGAAAAATAGTTGTGATAGGTAAAATTTTCAATGGGTTGCAAAAAAAAATAGAATTTGGGTGATAATAATTATTTGAGTAAAACGTTTGAGTCAGTCCAAGATGAATATTTGTGGGACATATAGATCTGTCCAAATTGAAGTCAAAGTTAAAGGAATAGTAGAGATGAAAATAATGTAAGGTTGTTTCGAGTTATTGTATGTTATAGAATTTTGAGAAGTATTGATGTTGACACAGTAGTAAGGGAGAATAATTGTAGAGTTTTGAGTGATATATTGATGTTATTAATTGATGTTGTATTTTTGTTGTAGTTGTAGTAAGGTAATGAGATTGAGATTTTGGGGATGGCAATTTTGTAGTAGGGGGTAGTGTAGTGTGGGAGTCCGCAACATAAGGGTTGGGACAGGATTTGGTATAGTTTTAGTGGGAAGGGATTGCCTTAGGTAGAATCCAGGAACCAGAGAACGGGAATTGAGCTTTTTTGGGGGGGGAAACACTTATCCTATGTACAAAGGGTTGGAGAGTATTTTTTTTTATATATAGAGAGAAGGTGGCGAATGGAGTTAAAGTAGTAAGTAGTTAGAGGTAGAGAAGGGTTAGTAGAATTTTGATAGTGGGGTGTCATACTAGTTAAAGATTTTGTAAGAGAGCGTTAGAGTAATAAAAGGGGTAAGATTATGAGTAAATGCCAAGTTGATAATGTGAATTATAATGAGTAACGTAGAATTACCCAAAGGAATGAAATGGAATAATGATTGCAATGTTATGAAAAAAAAAAAACCAAAAAAAAAATTTTTTTGATAAACGAATTAATAAAAGTTAAATTGAGATTAAAAGATAATCTTATGATTTTATATGCAAATTCAATGATGCTAAGTGTGTAAGTTTTAAATATAAATTGTTTATTTTAAGATGATAATAACAATGTGAATTATTAATGTACTATATTTTCTTATGTTGTATTGTGTTTGTTAGTGTAAGAGAATTTTGTGAATTTAAATATTTTAAATGCATTTTAAATTGGGGATGAGAGAAATGTGATATGGTAATGGGAAATGTTTATGAGTCAATCGTCTGTTTATTTAAATTCTGATGGGAATCAGGGCAATAATTTTGAATTTTGGGATAAAAGTTAACAAGAGAAAGAAGATAGAATGGGATTATGGAATTTTATAATGGGTATCATGTTGTTGGTAGGTATCTGATATATATGTTAGAATTAAGTAAAACACAAAACCAGTGCTTCTTAGCGCAAACCAGCACCGCTAAGGGGAAACAGATCAGTTGGGGATATGGTGTTGTATAAGGCCACTATTTGATATTTTGATTTGTTGTTTCAGTGTTTGGTGATGCTGTGGCGGCGGACCTGAGCTGGCCTGCGTGTCAGAGCAGGTGCGTTAAGTATCTGTCTGACTCTACGGTGTTGGGATCTCGAGAGAGAAGTCCAGTATTGTCATTCAGATGCGGTCACAGTCACCGGACCAAGGGTGAGTTGATTATATTTTTTTTTTGTAAACCGTAAAGGGGGTTGTGGCGACATATCCTGGCTGATCCCTTTAGCAAGTATGAATGTGTCAATGAGATTTTTTATGCTTCGGCATAAAATATCTCATTGAGGGGGTATTGTAACGGGCCTATTTTGGGGTAATAAGGCAATTTGTATTTTTTTTTATAAACGAATAACATTTTTTGATGATAGGGACAAAAATTTATAAAGAGAGGTAAATTTAGTGGTAGGCGACGAAAGCAACGGTGGCCGCACTGCATGTGAATATCAAAAGACGCAGAAATCAACAAGCTGGGATTGAGTCAAGGTCAGCTCCAGTGACACAAAACAGCATAACAAGTTATGTAACGAATCATCATACCACCTTACGTCAGCGCGTTACATAACGAAGAATGTGGGTGCAGCAACACCAGTTGCTTGGTGACACACAGAGAACAAAGACCCAGTCGGAAAACAACATCTGAACACCTCGGACGCAACCAACTGTGCGTTCGCCGGTTTTGGGCGAAGTTTTGGTGTTCGCCGGCTGTGCGTAATTTTGGCCCGCACATAAATAAAAATGTAAATCTTTATATTTATATCCCTGTTCGGGCGCCATGGATACTTTTTAATTTATTGATATTAATAAAATTAATAGACATGAGGGATTTTATATTTACTTTTTACTGTCAGGCGCCATCTTGTTATTGCCAACTATACATATAAAACTTGTTACACACCCGGGTTCTTATAAGCGAACAGGAGAACAGCATGGGTTATTTAAATAAGTGCTTCAAATCTACTTATTTTTAAATAAGTTTGTTTTATTGAACACCTTATTTCAAATCTGCATAGTCAACTAAAGCCATCAAATTGACTTAGTTGGTAATTATTACGAACAATGTTTTCTCTCCCTCTTCTATACATCTAAGCTGTGAACACTAATTTATTTAAAATTTTCCCTTCTTTATGAAGTTACCAAAATTTAAAAATACATTAAAACTTGATGAAAACAGACTTTAAAAGAAAAACATTATTCTAAATTTTTCTTAACGCTAACCAGTGCTGTTGAATTACGTAATTTCCACTCGCCCATACACTCACACACGCTCACCCAGTACATAATTTATTCCTCTTGGAGCTTATTTTTATGTTAAAATTGCAAGATTTTTGACTTTAGTTTAAGTTACCTCCCTTTTATCATGTTTGAAGATACCCTCATGAAATGTTTCATCGTGGACGCGCACTACCTTACCGTCTCCTCGTTTTTCACATAGCCAAACTGTTATTTCATTTAAATTTGTCACTGTAATTACCTTGCTTATAAAACACTGTTTCAGATTATAAAATATAAAGATTCACATTTTTATTTATGTGCGGGCCAAAATTACGCACAGCCGGCGAACACCAAAACTTTGCCCAAAACCGGCGAACGCACAGTTGGTTGCGTCCGAGGTGTTCAGATGTTGTTTTCCGACTGGGTCTTTGTTCTCTGTGTGTCACCAAGCAACTGGTGTTGCTGCACCCACAATCTTCGTTATGTAACGCGCTGACGTAAGGTGATATGATGATTCGTTACATAACTTGTTATGCTGTTTTGTGTCACTGGAGCTGACCTTGACTCAATTCCAGCTTGTTGATTTCTGCGTCTTTTGATATTCACATGCAGTGCGGCCACCGTTGCTTTCGTCGCTCCAAACAGTAAATTTACCTAAGTTTTGTCCCTATTATTTGAAGAATGTTATTTATTTTATAAAAAAAATACAAATTGCGTTATTACCCCAAAATAGGCCCGTTACAATACCCCCTCAATGAGATATTTTATGCCGAAGCATAAAAAATCTCATTGACACATTCATACTTGCTAAAGGGATCAGCCAGGATATGTCGCCACAACCCCCTTTACGGTTTACAAAAAAAAATATAACCAACTCACCCTTGGTCCGGTGACTGTGACCGCATCTGAATGACAATACTGGACTTCTCTCTCGAGATCCCAACACCGTAGAGTCAGACAGATACTTAAAGCCCCTGCTCTGACGCGCTGGCCAGCTCAGGTCCGCCGCCACAGCATCACCAAACTGAAACAACAAATCAAAATATCAAATAGTGGCCTTATACAACACCATATCCCCAACTGATCTGTTTCCCCCTAGCGGTGCTGGTTTGTGCTAAGAAGCACTGGTTTTGTTTGTTACTTATTTCTAACATATATATCAGATACCTACCAACAACATGATACCCCTTTTAAAATTCCATAATCTCATTCTATCTACTTTCTCTTGTTAACTTTTATCCCCAAAATTCAAAATTATTGCCCTGATTCCCATCAGAATTTGAATAAACATTTCCCATTACCATATTACATTTCTCTCATCACCAAATTAAAATGCATTTAAAATTTTTAAATTCATAAAATTCTCTTACACTAACAAACACAATATAACATAAGAAAACATAGTACATTAATAATCCACATTGTTATCCTTATCTTAAAATAAAAAATTTGTATTTAAAATTTACACATTTTACATCATTAAGTTTGCATATAAAATCAGAAAATTACCTTTTAATAATAAAATACATAAATCTCCATTTATCTCTTATTAATTCGTTTCTCAAAAAATTTTTTTTTTTTTTATAATATTGCAATTACTATTCCATTTCATTAACTTGGGTGATTCTCAGTTATTCATTATAATTCACTTTATCAACTTGGCATTTACTCATAATCTTACCCCTTTTATTACTCTAACGCTCCCTTACAAAATCTTTAACTAGTATGACACCCCTCTATCAAAAAATCTACTAACCCTTCTCTACCTCTAACTACTTACTATCTTAACTCAAATCGCCACCTTCTCTCCATATATAAAAAAAATACTCTCTAACCCTTTGTACATAGGATAAGTGTTTCCCCCCCCAAAAAAAACTCAATTCCCGTTCTCTGGTTCCTGGTTTCTACCTAAGGCAACCCCTTCTCACTAAATCTATACCAAATCCCGTCCCAACCAGTATGTTGCGGACTCCCACACTACACTCCCCCCTACTACAAAATTGCAATCCCCAAAATCTCAATCTCATTACCTTACTACAACTACACCAAAATAACAACATTAATTAATGTTGCTGGTGTGGCATGTGCCCCAGTAGATAGCGGGAAGTGTTGGGGGTAGCAGTGAGTGTTACCTCCATCGGAGGCCAACATGGCGAAAATGCACGGCACACCTTTTGTATAATTTTATATTGTACCTTGATAAATGGCCGTGTCGTGCATATTAATGATGAAATGTACATGCCTGAAGGAAGAGATGATTTCCCCGACTTTTCGGGCGATTGCTGCCTTACCAGCACTAATCGTGGTTTTGGCTAGCGGTTAGCTATGGTCATATCAAGTCCCTTGACCATAGCTGGCTTGAAATTGGTCTATATTAGAAATTAATGGGGCGTGAAACTAGGGGAAATCCCGGAAACTATGGAACAGCGGTTGCCACTCTGCCCGCTTGGGGGTAGCAAAGACAGGTGGTAGACCCGTATTAAGGGCGCATAACTATTGACAAGGATATGTTGATATCTGTAACTTTTAAAATGTAACGCAGAAGCAAGGACACGGAGATGTCACATTCCTCCAAAACCTCAGTCCTTGTGGACGCCACAGTCCAGGGGGGGGTCATAGTGTGTGTGGCTGGGAGGTTATCCAGGGGATAACGTATTAGAAATTTGTTATATTTTAATAATGATGATTTGCTACTAAATAATTTTGTTTTGATTTGAAAAAATAGATGCACTAAATACTTCCTATATTGTGTTATTATGTCTTATTGTGTTAATTGCATTTAGTATGTTAGGAATAAGGATTATAAAAATATAATAATATGTTTTCAATGTGTTTATAAATTTTAAAAATAAAATGAAAAATAGTTGTGATAAATAAAATTTTCAATGGGTTGCAAAAAAAAATAGAAGTTGGGTGATAATAATTATTTGAGTAAAACGTTTGAGTCAGTCCGAGATGAATATTTGTGGGACATATAGATCTGTCCAAATTGAAGTCAAAGTTAAAGGAATAGTAGAGATGAAAATAATGTAAGGTTGTTTCGAGTTATTGTATGTTATAGAATTTTGAGAAGTATTGATGTTGACACAGTAGTAAGGGAGAATAATTGTAGAGTTTTGAGTGATATATTGATGTTATTAATTGATGTTGTATTTTTGTTGTAGTTGTAGTAAGGTAATGAGATTGAGATTTTGGGGATGGCAATTTTGTAGTAGGGGGTAGTGTAGTGTGGGAGTCCGCAACATAAGGGTTGGGACGGGATTTGGTATAGTTTTAGTGGGAAGGGATTGCCTTAGGTAGAATCCAGGAACCAGAGAACGGGAATTGAGCTTTTTTGGGGGGGAAACACTTATCCTATGTACAAAGGGTTGGAGAGTATTTTTTTTTATATATAGAGAGAAGGTGGCGAATGGAGTTAAAGTAGTAAGTAGTTAGAGGTAGAGAAGGGTTAGTAGAATTTTGATAGTGGGGTGTCATACTAGTTAAAGATTTTGTAAGAGAGCGTTAGAGTAATAAAAGGGGTAAGATTATGAGTAAATGCCAAGTTGATAATGTGAATTATAATGAGTAACGTAGAATCACCCAAAGGAATGAAATGGAATAATGATTGCAATGTTATGAAAAAAAAAAAAAACAAAAAAAAAATTTTTTTGAGAAACGAATTAATAAAAGTTAAATTGAGATTAAAAGATAATCTTATGATTTTATATGCATATTCAATGATGCTAAGTGTGTAAGTTTTAAATATAAATTGTTTATTTTAAGATGATAATAACAATGTGAATTATTAATGTACTGTATTTTCTTATGTTGTATTGTGTTTGTTAGTGTAAGAGAATTTTGTGAATTTAAATATTTTAAATGCATTTTAAATTGGGGATGAGAGAAATGTGATATGGTAATGCGAAATGTTTATGAGTCAATCGTCTGTTTATTTAAATTCTGATGGTAATCAGGGCAATAATTTTGAATTTTGGGATAAAAGTTAACAAGAGAAAGAAGATAGAATGGGATTATGGAATTTTATAATGGGTATCATGTTGTTGGTAGGTATCTGATATATATGTTAGAATTAAGTAAAACACGAAACCAGTGCTTCTTAGCGCAAACCAGCACCGCTAGGGGGAAACAGATCAGTTGGGGATATGGTGTTGTATAAGGCCACTATTTGATATTTTGATTTGTTGTTTCAGTGTTTGGTGATGCTGTGGCGGCGGACCTGAGCTGGCCTGCGTGTCAGAGCAGGTGCGTTAAGTATCTGTCTGACTCTACGGTGTTGGGATCTCGAGAGAGAAGTCCAGTATTGTCATTCAGATGCGGTCACAGTCACCGGACCAAGGGTGAGTTGATTATATTTTTTTTTTGTAAACCGTAAAGGGGGTTGTGGCGACATATCCTGGCTGATCCCTTTAGCAAGTATGAATGTGTCAATGAGATTTTTTATGCTTCGGCATAAAATATCTCATTGAGGGGGTATTGTAACGGGCCTGTTTTGGGGTAATAAGGCAATTTGTATTTTTTTTTATAAACGAATAACATTTTTTGATGATAGGGACAAAAATTTATAAAGAGAGGTAAATTTAGTGGTAGGCGACGTAAGCAACGGTGGCCGCAATGCATGTGAATATCAAAAGACGCAGAAATCAACAAGCTGGGATTGAGTCAAGGTCAGCTCCAGTGACACAAAACAGCATAACAAGTTATGTAACGAATCATCATACCACCTTACGTCAGCGCGTTACATAACGAAGAATGTGGGTGCAGCAACACCAGTTGCTTGGTGACACACAGAGAACAAAGACCCAGTCGGAAAACAACATCTGAACACCTCGGACGCAACCAACTGTGCGTTCGCCGGTTTTGGGCGAAGTTTTGGTGTTCGCCGGCTGTGCGTAATTTTGGCCCGCACATAAATAAAAATGTAAATCTTTATATTTATATCCCTGTTCGGGCGCCATGGATACTTTTCAATTTATTGATATTAATAAAATTAATAGACATGAGGGATTTTATATTTACTTTTTACTGTCAGGCGCCATCTTGTTATTGCCAACTATACATATAAAACTTGTTACACACCCGGGTTCTTATAAGCGAACAGGAGAACAGCATGGGTTATTTAAATAAGTGCTTCAAATCTACTTATTTTTAAATAAGTTTGTTTTATTGAACACCTTATTTCAAATCTGCATAGTCAACTAAAGCCATCAAATTGACTTAGTTGGTAATTATTACGAACAATGTTTTCTCTCCCTCTTCTATACATCTAAGCTGTGAACACTAATTTATTTAAAATTTTCCCTTCTTTATGAAGTTACCAAAATTTAAAAATACATTAAAACTTGATGAAAACAGACTTTAAAAGAAAAACATTATTCTAAATTTTTCTTAACGCTAACCAGTGCTGTTGAATTACGTAATTTCCACTCGCCCATACACTCACACACGCTCACCCAGTACATAATTTATTCCTCTTGGAGCTTATTTTTATGTTAAAATTGCAAGATTTTATTGACTTTAGTTTAAGTTACCTCCCTTTTATCATGTTTGAAGATACCCTCATGAAATGTTTCATCGTGGACGCGCACTACCTTACCGTCTCCTCGTTTTTCATATAGCCAAACTGTTATTTCATTTAAATTTGTCACTGTAATTACCTTGCTTATAAAACACTGTTTCAGATTATAAAATATAAAGATTCACATTTTTATTTATGTGCGGGCCAAAATTACGCACAGCCGGCGAACACCAAAACTTTGCCCAAAACCGGCGAACGCACAGTTGGTTGCGTCCGAGGTGTTCAGATGTTGTTTTCCGACTGGGTCTTTGTTCTCTGTGTGTCACCAAGCAACTGGTGTTGCTGCACCCACAATCTTCGTTATGTAACGCGCTGACGTAAGGTGATATGATGATTCGTTACATAACTTGTTATGCTGTTTTGTGTCACTGGAGCTGACCTTGACTCAATTCCAGCTTGTTGATTTCTGCGTCTTTTGATATTCACATGCAGTGCGGCCACCGTTGCTTTCGTCGCTCCAAACAGTAAATTTACCTAAGTTTTGTCCCTATTATTTGAAGAATGTTATTTATTTTATAAAAAAAATACAAATTGCGTTATTACCCCAAAATAGGCCCGTTACAATACCCCCTCAATGAGATATTTTATGCCGAAGCATAAAAAATCTCATTGACACATTCATACTTGCTAAAGGGATCAGCCAGGATATGTCGCCACAACCCCCTTTACGGTTTACAAAAAAAAATATAACCAACTCACCCTTGGTCCGGTGACTGTGACCGCATCTGAATGACAATACTGGACTTCTCTCTCGAGATCCCAACACCGTAGAGTCAGACAGATACTTAAAGCCCCTGCTCTGACGCGCTGGCCAGCTCAGGTCCGCCGCCACAGCATCACCAAACTGAAACAACAAATCAAAATATCAAATAGTGGCCTTATACAACACCATATCCCCAACTGATCTGTTTCCCCCTAGCGGTGCTGGTTTGTGCTAAGAAGCACTGGTTTTGTTTGTTACTTATTTCTAACATATATATCAGATACCTACCAACAACATGATACCCCTTTTAAAATTCCATAATCTCATTCTATCTACTTTCTCTTGTTAACTTTTATCCGCAAAATTCAAAATTATTGCCCTGATTCCCATCAGAATTTGAATAAACATTTCCCATTACCATATTACATTTCTCTCATCACCAAATTAAAATGCATTTAAAATTTTTAAATTCATAAAATTCTCTTACACTAACAAACACAATATAACATAAGAAAACATAGTACATTAATAATCCACATTGTTATCCTTATCTTAAAATAAAAAATTTGTATTTAAAATTTACACATTTTACATCATTAAGTTTGCATATAAAATCAGAAAATTACCTTTTAATAATAAAATACATAAATCTCCATTTATCTCTTATTAATTCGTTTCTCAAAAAATTTTTTTTTTTTTTTATAATATTGCAATTACTATTCCATTTCATTAACTTGGGTGATTCTCAGTTATTCATTATAATTCACTTTATCAACTTGGCATTTACTCATAATCTTACCCCTTTTATTACTCTAACGCTCCCTTACAAAATCTTTAACTAGTATGACACCCCTCTATCAAAAAATCTACTAACCCTTCTCTACCTCTAACTACTTACTATCTTAACTCAAATCGCCACCTTCTCTCCATATATAAAAAAAATACTCTCTAACCCTTTGTACATAGGATAAGTGTTTCCCCCCCAAAAAAAAACTCAATTCCCGTTCTCTGGTTCCTGGTTTCTACCTAAGGCAACCCCTTCTCACTAAATCTATACCAAATCCCGTCCCAACCAGTATGTTGCGGACTCCCACACTACACTCCCCCCTACTACAAAATTGCAATCCCCAAAATCTCAATCTCATTACCTTACTACAACTACACCAAAATAACAACATTAATTAATGTTGCTGGTGTGGCATGTGCCCCAGTAGATAGCGGGAAGTGTTGGGGGTAGCAGTGAGTGTTACCTCCATCGGAGGCCAACATGGCGAAAATGCACGGCACACCTTTTGTATAATTTTATATTGTACCTTGATAAATGGCCGTGTCGTGCATATTAATGATGAAATGTACATGCCTGAAGGAAGAGATGATTTCCCCGACTTTTCGGGCGATTGCTGCCTTACCAGCACTAATCGTGGTTTTGGCTAGCGGTTAGCTATGGTCATATCAAGTCCCTTGACCATAGCTGGCTTGAAATTGGTCTATATTAGAAATTAATGGGGCGTGAAACTAGGGGAAATCCCGGAAACTATGGAACAGCGGTTGCCACTCTGCCCGCTTGGGGGTAGCAAAGACAGGTGGTAGACCCGTATTAAGGGCGCATAACTATTGACAAGGATATGTTGATATCTGTAACTTTTAAAATGTAACGCAGAAGCAAGGACACGGAGATGTCACATTCCTCCAAAACCTCAGTCCTTGTGGACGCCACAGTCCAGGGGGGGGTCATAGTGTGTGTGGCTGGGAGGTTATCCAGGGGATAACGTATTAGAAATTTGTTATATTTTAATAATGATGATTTGCTACTAAATAATTTTGTTTTGATTTGAAAAAATAGATGCACTAAATACTTCCTATATTGTGTTATTATGTCTTATTGTGTTAATTGCATTTAGTATGTTAGGAATAAGGATTATAAAAATATAATAATATGTTTTCAATGTGTTTATAAATTTTAAAAATAAAATGAAAAATAGTTGTGATAAATAAAATTTTCAATGGGTTGCAAAAAAAAATAGAAGTTGGGTGATAATAATTATTTGAGTAAAACGTTTGAGTCAGTCCGAGATGAATATTTGTGGGACATATAGATCTGTCCAAATTGAAGTCAAAGTTAAAGGAATAGTAGAGATGAAAATAATGTAAGGTTGTTTCGAGTTATTGTATGTTATAGAATTTTGAGAAGTATTGATGTTGACACAGTAGTAAGGGAGAATAATTGTAGAGTTTTGAGTGATATATTGATGTTATTAATTGATGTTGTATTTTTGTTGTAGTTGTAGTAAGGTAATGAGATTGAGATTTTGGGGATGGCAATTTTGTAGTAGGGGGTAGTGTAGTGTGGGAGTCCGCAACATAAGGGTTGGGACGGGATTTGGTATAGTTTTAGTGGGAAGGGATTGCCTTAGGTAGAATCCAGGAACCAGAGAACGGGAATTGAGCTTTTTTGGGGGGGAAACACTTATCCTATGTACAAAGGGTTGGAGAGTATTTTTTTTTATATATAGAGAGAAGGTGGCGAATGGAGTTAAAGTAGTAAGTAGTTAGAGGTAGAGAAGGGTTAGTAGAATTTTGATAGTGGGGTGTCATACTAGTTAAAGATTTTGTAAGAGAGCGTTAGAGTAATAAAAGGGGTAAGATTATGAGTAAATGCCAAGTTGATAATGTGAATTATAATGAGTAACGTAGAATCACCCAAAGGAATGAAATGGAATAATGATTGCAATGTTATGAAAAAAAAAAAAAAACAAAAAAAAAATTTTTTTGAGAAACGAATTAATAAAAGTTAAATTGAGATTAAAAGATAATCTTATGATTTTATATGCATATTCAATGATGCTAAGTGTGTAAGTTTTAAATATAAATTGTTTATTTTAAGATGATAATAACAATGTGAATTATTAATGTACTGTATTTTCTTATGTTGTATTGTGTTTGTTAGTGTAAGAGAATTTTGTGAATTTAAATATTTTAAATGCATTTTAAATTGGGGATGAGAGAAATGTGATATGGTAATGCGAAATGTTTATGAGTCAATCGTCTGTTTATTTAAATTCTGATGGTAATCAGGGCAATAATTTTGAATTTTGGGATAAAAGTTAACAAGAGAAAGAAGATAGAATGGGATTATGGAATTTTATAATGGGTATCATGTTGTTGGTAGGTATCTGATATATATGTTAGAATTAAGTAAAACACGAAACCAGTGCTTCTTAGCGCAAACCAGCACCGCTAGGGGGAAACAGATCAGTTGGGGATATGGTGTTGTATAAGGCCACTATTTG
The DNA here is from genome assembly GCA_034769895.1 of Magicicada septendecula. Classification (NCBI taxonomy): domain Eukaryota; kingdom Metazoa; phylum Arthropoda; class Insecta; order Hemiptera; family Cicadidae; genus Magicicada; species Magicicada septendecula. The sequence goes on from CM068369.1 coordinate 383,442,573, forward strand.
ATATTTTGATTTGTTGTTTCAGTGTTTGGTGATGCTGTGGCGGCGGACCTGAGCTGGCCTGCGTGTCAGAGCAGGTGCGTTAAGTATCTGTCTGACTCTACGGTGTTGGGATCTCGAGAGAGAAGTCCAGTATTGTCATTCAGATGCGGTCACAGTCACCGGACCAAGGGTGAGTTGATTATATTTTTTTTTTGTAAACCGTAAAGGGGGTTGTGGCGACATATCCTGGCTGATCCCTTTAGCAAGTATGAATGTGTCAATGAGATTTTTTATGCTTCGGCATAAAATATCTCATTGAGGGGGTATTGTAACGGGCCTGTTTTGGGGTAATAAGGCAATTTGTATTTTTTTTTATAAACGAATAACATTTTTTGATGATAGGGACAAAAATTTATAAAGAGAGGTAAATTTAGTGGTAGGCGACGTAAGCAACGGTGGCCGCAATGCATGTGAATATCAAAAGACGCAGAAATCAACAAGCTGGGATTGAGTCAAGGTCAGCTCCAGTGACACAAAACAGCATAACAAGTTATGTAACGAATCATCATACCACCTTACGTCAGCGCGTTACATAACGAAGAATGTGGGTGCAGCAACACCAGTTGCTTGGTGACACACAGAGAACAAAGACCCAGTCGGAAAACAACATCTGAACACCTCGGACGCAACCAACTGTGCGTTCGCCGGTTTTGGGCGAAGTTTTGGTGTTCGCCGGCTGTGCGTAATTTTGGCCCGCACATAAATAAAAATGTAAATCTTTATATTTATATCCCTGTTCGGGCGCCATGGATACTTTTCAATTTATTGATATTAATAAAATTAATAGACATGAGGGATTTTATATTTACTTTTTACTGTCAGGCGCCATCTTGTTATTGCCAACTATACATATAAAACTTGTTACACACCCGGGTTCTTATAAGCGAACAGGAGAACAGCATGGGTTATTTAAATAAGTGCTTCAAATCTACTTATTTTTAAATAAGTTTGTTTTATTGAACACCTTATTTCAAATCTGCATAGTCAACTAAAGCCATCAAATTGACTTAGTTGGTAATTATTACGAACAATGTTTTCTCTCCCTCTTCTATACATCTAAGCTGTGAACACTAATTTATTTAAAATTTTCCCTTCTTTATGAAGTTACCAAAATTTAAAAATACATTAAAACTTGATGAAAACAGACTTTAAAAGAAAAACATTATTCTAAATTTTTCTTAACGCTAACCAGTGCTGTTGAATTACGTAATTTCCACTCGCCCATACACTCACACACGCTCACCCAGTACATAATTTATTCCTCTTGGAGCTTATTTTTATGTTAAAATTGCAAGATTTTATTGACTTTAGTTTAAGTTACCTCCCTTTTATCATGTTTGAAGATACCCTCATGAAATGTTTCATCGTGGACGCGCACTACCTTACCGTCTCCTCGTTTTTCATATAGCCAAACTGTTATTTCATTTAAATTTGTCACTGTAATTACCTTGCTTATAAAACACTGTTTCAGATTATAAAATATAAAGATTCACATTTTTATTTATGTGCGGGCCAAAATTACGCACAGCCGGCGAACACCAAAACTTTGCCCAAAACCGGCGAACGCACAGTTGGTTGCGTCCGAGGTGTTCAGATGTTGTTTTCCGACTGGGTCTTTGTTCTCTGTGTGTCACCAAGCAACTGGTGTTGCTGCACCCACAATCTTCGTTATGTAACGCGCTGACGTAAGGTGATATGATGATTCGTTACATAACTTGTTATGCTGTTTTGTGTCACTGGAGCTGACCTTGACTCAATTCCAGCTTGTTGATTTCTGCGTCTTTTGATATTCACATGCAGTGCGGCCACCGTTGCTTTCGTCGCTCCAAACAGTAAATTTACCTAAGTTTTGTCCCTATTATTTGAAGAATGTTATTTATTTTATAAAAAAAATACAAATTGCGTTATTACCCCAAAATAGGCCCGTTACAATACCCCCTCAATGAGATATTTTATGCCGAAGCATAAAAAATCTCATTGACACATTCATACTTGCTAAAGGGATCAGCCAGGATATGTCGCCACAACCCCCTTTACGGTTTACAAAAAAAAATATAACCAACTCACCCTTGGTCCGGTGACTGTGACCGCATCTGAATGACAATACTGGACTTCTCTCTCGAGATCCCAACACCGTAGAGTCAGACAGATACTTAAAGCCCCTGCTCTGACGCGCTGGCCAGCTCAGGTCCGCCGCCACAGCATCACCAAACTGAAACAACAAATCAAAATATCAAATAGTGGCCTTATACAACACCATATCCCCAACTGATCTGTTTCCCCCTAGCGGTGCTGGTTTGCGCTAAGAAGCACTGGTTTTGTTTGTTACTTATTTCTAACATATATATCAGATACCTACCAACAACATGATACCCCTTTTAAAATTCCATAATCTCATTCTATCTACTTTCTCTTGTTAACTTTTATCCCCAAAATTCAAAATTATTGCCCTGATTCCCATCAGAATTTGAATAAACATTTCCCATTACCATATTACATTTCTCTCATCACCAAATTAAAATGCATTTAAAATTTTTAAATTCATAAAATTCTCTTACACTAACAAACACAATATAACATAAGAAAACATAGTACATTAATAATCCACATTGTTATCCTTATCTTAAAATAAAAAATTTGTATTTAAAATTTACACATTTTACATCATTAAGTTTGCATATAAAATCAGAAAATTACCTTTTAATAATAAAATACATAAATCTCCATTTATCTCTTATTAATTCGTTTCTCAAAAAATTTTTTTTTTTTTTTTATAATATTGCAATTACTATTCCATTTCATTAACTTGGGTGATTCTCAGTTATTCATTATAATTCACTTTATCAACTTGGCATTTACTCATAATCTTACCCCTTTTATTACTCTAACGCTCCCTTACAAAATCTTTAACTAGTATGACACCCCTCTATCAAAAAATCTACTAACCCTTCTCTACCTCTAACTACTTACTATCTTAACTCAAATCGCCACCTTCTCTCCATATATAAAAAAAATACTCTCTAACCCTTTGTACATAGGATAAGTGTTTCCCCCCCCAAAAAAAACTCAATTCCCGTTCTCTGGTTCCTGGTTTCTACCTAAGGCAACCCCTTCTCACTAAATCTATACCAAATCCCGTCCCAACCAGTATGTTGCGGACTCCCACACTACACTCCCCCCTACTACAAAATTGCCATCCCCAAAATCTCAATCTCATTACCTTACTACAACTACACCAAAATAACAACATTAATTAATGTTGCTGGTGTGGCATGTGCCCCAGTAGATAGCGGGAAGTGTTGGGGGTAGCAGTGAGTGTTACCTCCATCGGAGGCCAACATGGCGAAAATGCACGGCACACCTTTTGTATAATTTTATATTGTACCTTGATAAATGGCCGTGTCGTGCATATTAATGATGAAATGTACATGCCTGAAGGAAGAGATGATTTCCCCGACTTTTCGGGCGATTGCTGCCTTACCAGCACTAATCGTGGGTTTGGCTAGCGGTTAGCTATGGTCATATCAAGTCCCTTGACCATAGCTGGCTTGAAATTGGTCTATATTAGAAATTAATGGGGCGTGAAACTAGGGGAAATCCCGGAAACTATGGAACAGCGGTTGCCACTCTGCCCGCTTGGGGGTAGCAAAGACAGGTGGTAGACCCGTATTAAGGGCGCATAACTATTGACAAGGATATGTTGATATCTGTAACTTTTAAAATGTAACGCAGAAGCAAGGACACGGAGATGTCACATTCCTCCAAAACCTCAGTCCTTGTGGACGCCACAGTCCAGGGGGGGGGGTCATAGTGTGTGTGGCTGGGAGGTTATCCAGGGGATAACGTATTAGAAATTTGTTATATTTTAATAATGATGATTTGCTACTAAATAATTTTGTTTTGATTTGAAAAAATAGATGCACTAAATACTTCCTATATTGTGTTATTATGTCTTATTGTGTTAATTGCATTTAGTATGTTAGGAATAAGGATTATAAAAATATAATAATATGTTTTCAATGTGTTTATAAATTTTAAAAATAAAATGAAAAATAGTTGTGATAAATAAAATTTTCAATGGGTTGCAAAAAAAAATAGAAGTTGGGTGATAATAATTATTTGAGTAAAACGTTTGAGTCAGTCCGAGATGAATATTTGTGGGACATATAGATCTGTCCAAATTGAAGTCAAAGTTAAAGGAATAGTAGAGATGAAAATAATGTAAGGTTGTTTCGAGTTATTGTATGTTATAGAATTTTGAGAAGTATTGATGTTGACACAGTAGTAAGGGAGAATAATTGTAGAGTTTTGAGTGATATATTGATGTTATTAATTGATGTTGTATTTTTGTTGTAGTTGTAGTAAGGTAATGAGATTGAGATTTTGGGGATGGCAATTTTGTAGTAGGGGGTAGTGTAGTGTGGGAGTCCGCAACATAAGGGTTGGGACGGGATTTGGTATAGTTTTAGTGGGAAGGGATTGCCTTAGGTAGAATCCAGGAACCAGAGAACGGGAATTGAGCTTTTTTTGGGGGAAACACTTATCCTATGTACAAAGGGTTGGAGAGTATTTTTTTTTATATATAGAGAGAAGGTGGCGAATGGAGTTAAAGTAGTAAGTAGTTAGAGGTAGAGAAGGGTTAGTAGAATTTTGATAGTGGGGTGTCATACTAGTTAAAGATTTTGTAAGAGAGCGTTAGAGTAATAAAAGGGGTAAGATTATGAGTAAATGCCAAGTTGATAATGTGAATTATAATGAGTAACGTAGAATCACCCAAAGGAATGAAATGGAATAATGATTGCAATGTTATGAAAAAAAAAAAAAAAAAAAAAAAATTTTTTTTGAGAAACGAATTAATAAAAGTTAAATTGAGATTAAAAGATAATCTTATGATTTTATATGCAAATTCAATGATGCTAAGTGTGTAAGTTTTAAATATAAATTGTTTATTTTAAGATGATAATAACAATGTGAATTATTAATGTACTATATTTTCTTATGTTGTATTGTGTTTGTTAGTGTAAGAGAATTTTGTGAATTTAAATATTTTAAATGCATTTTAAATTGGGGATGAGAGAAATGTGATATGGTAATGCGAAATGTTTATGAGTCAATCGTCTGTTTATTTAGATTCTGATGGTAATCAGGGCAATAATTTTGAATTTTGGGATAAAAGTTAACAAGAGAAAGAAGATAGAATGGGATTATGGAATTTTATAATGGGTATCATGTTGTTGGTAGGTATCTGATATATATGTTAGAATTAAGTAAAACACGAAACCAGTGCTTCTTAGCGCAAACCAGCACCGCTAGGGGGAAACAGATCAGTTGGGGATATGGTGTTGTATAAGGCCACTATTTGATATTTTGATTTGTTGTTTCAGTGTTTGGTGATGCTGTGGCGGCGGACCTGAGCTGGCCTGCGTGTCAGAGCAGGTGCGTTAAGTATCTGTCTGACTCTACGGTGTTGGGATCTCGAGAGAGAAGTCCAGTATTGTCATTCAGATGCGGTCACAGTCACCGGACCAAGGGTGAGTTGATTATATTTTTTTTTTGTAAACCGTGAAGGGGGTTGTGGCGACATATCCTGGCTGATCCCTTTAGCAAGTATGAATGTGTCAATGAGATTTTTTATGCTTCGGCATAAAATATCTCATTGAGGGGGTATTGTAACGGGCCTATTTTGGGGTAATAAGGCAATTTGTATTTTTTTTTATAAACGAATAACATTTTTTGATGATAGGGACAAAAATTTATAAAGAGAGGTAAATTTAGTGGTAGGCGACGAAAGCAACGGTGGCCGCACTGCATGTGAATATCAAAAGACGCAGAAATCAACAAGCTGGGATTGAGTCAAGGTAAGCTCCAGTGACACAAAACAGCATAACAAGTTATGTAACGAATCATCATACCACCTTACGTCAGCGCGTTACATAACGAAGAATGTGGGTGCAGCAACACCAGTTGCTTGGTGACACACAGAGAACAAAGACCCAGTCGGAAAACAACATCTGAACACCTCGGACGCAACCAACTGTGCGTTCGCCGGTTTTGGGCGAAGTTTTGGTGTTCGCCGGCTGTGCGTAATTTTGGCCCGCACATAAATAAAAATGTAAATCTTTATATTTATATCCCTGTTCGGGCGCCATGGATACTTTTCAATTTATTGATATTAATAAAATTAATAGACATGAGGGATTTTATATTTACTTTTTACTGTCAGGCGCCATCTTGTTATTGCCAACTATACATATAAAACTTGTTACACACCCGGGTTCTTATAAGCGAACAGGAGAACAGCATGGGTTATTTAAATAAGTGCTTCAAATCTACTTATTTTTAAATAAGTTTGTTTTATTGAACACCTTATTTCAAATCTGCATAGTCAACTAAAGCCATCAAATTGACTTAGTTGGTAATTATTACGAACAATGTTTTCTCTCCCTCTTCTATACATCTAAGCTGTGAACACTAATTTATTTAAAATTTTCCCTTCTTTATGAAGTTACCAAAATTTAAAAATACATTAAAACTTGATGAAAACAGACTTTAAAAGAAAAACATTATTCTAAATTTTTCTTAACGCTAACCAGTGCTGTTGAATTACGTAATTTCCACTCGCCCATACACTCACACACGCTCACCCAGTACATAATTTATTCCTCTTGGAGCTTATTTTTATGTTAAAATTGCAAGATTTTATTGACTTTAGTTTAAGTTACCTCCCTTTTATCATGTTTGAAGATACCCTCATGAAATGTTTCATCGTGGACGCGCACTACCTTACCGTCTCCTTGTTTTTCACATAGCCAAACTGTTATTTCATTTAAATTTGTCACTGTAATTACCTTGCTTATAAAACACTGTTTCAGATTATAAAATATAAAGATTCACATTTTTATTTATGTGCGGGCCAAAATTACGCACAGCCGGCGAACACCAAAACTTTGCCCAAAACCGGCGAACGCACAGTTGGTTGCGTCCGAGGTGTTCAGATGTTGTTTTCCGACTGGGTCTTTGTTCTCTGTGTGTCACCAAGCAACTGGTGTTGCTGCACCCACATTCTTCGTTATGTAACGCGCTGACGTAAGGTGATATGATGATTCGTTACATAACTTGTTATGCTGTTTTGTGTCACTGGAGCTGACCTTGACTCAATTCCAGCTTGTTGATTTCTGCGTCTTTTGATATTCACATGCAGTGCGGCCACCGTTGCTTTCGTCGCTCCAAACAGTAAATTTACCTAAGTTTTGTCCCTATTATTTGAAGAATGTTATTTATTTTATAAAAAAAATACAAATTGCGTTATTACCCCAAAATAGGCCCGTTACAATACCCCCTCAATGAGATATTTTATGCCGAAGCATAAAAAATCTCATTGACACATTCATACTTGCTAAAGGGATCAGCCAGGATATGTCGCCACAACCCCCTTTACGGTTTACAAAAAAAAATATAATCAACTCACCCTTGGTCCGGTGACTGTGACCTAATCTGAATGACAATACTGGACTTCTATCTCAAGATCCCAACACCGTAGAGTCAGACAGATACTTAACGCCCCTGCTCTGACGCGCTGGCCAGCTCAGGTCCGCCGCCACAGCATCACCAAACTGAAACAACAAATCAAAATATCAAATAGTGGCCTTATACAACACCATATCCCCAACTGATCTGTTTCCCCCTAGCGGTGCTGGTTTGCGCTAAGAAGCACTGGTTTTGTTTGTTACTTATTTCTAACATATATATCAGATACCTACCGACAACATGATACCCCTTTTAAAATTCCATAATCTCATTCTATCTACTTTCTCTTGTTAACTTTTATCCCGAAAATTCAAAATTATTACCCTGATTCCCATCAGAATTTGAATAAACATTTCCCATTACCATATTATATTTCTCTCATCACCAAATTAAAATGCATTTAAAATTTTTAAATTCATAAAATTCTCTTACACTAACAAACACAATATAACATATGAAAACATAGTACATTAATAATCCACATTGTTATCTTTATCTTAAAATAAACAATTTGTATTTAAAATTTACTTATTTTACACCATTAAGTTTGCATATAAAATCAGAAAATTACCTTTTAATAATAAAATACATAAATCTCCATTTAACTCTTATTAATTCGTTTCTCAAAAAATTTTTTTTTTTTTTTTTTTATAATATTGCAATTACTATTCCATTTCATTAACTTGGGTGATTCTCAGTTATTCATTATAATTCACTTTATCAACTTGGCATTTACTCATAATCTTACCCCTTTTATTACTCTAACGCTCCCTTACAAAATCTGTAACTAGTATGACACCCCTCTATCAAAAAATCTACTAACCCTTCTCTACCTCTAACTACTTACTATCTTAACTCAAATCGCCACCTTCTCTCCATATATAAAAAAAATACTCTCTAACCCTTTGTACATAGGATAAGTGTTTCCCCCCCCAAAAAAACTCAATTCCCGTTCTCTGGTTCCTGGAATCTACCTAAGGCAACCCCTTCTCACTAAATCTATACCAAATCCCGTCCCAACCAGTATGTTGCGGACTCGCACACTACACTCCCCCCTACTACAAAATTGCCATCCCCAAAATCTCAATCTCATTACCTTACTACAACTACACCAAAATAACAACATTAATTAATGTTGCTGGTGTGGCATGTGCCCCAGTAGATAGCGGGAAGTGTTGGGGGGTAGCAGTGAGGTTTACCTCCATCGGAGGCCAACATGGCGAAAATGCACGGCACACCTTTTGTATAATTTTATATTGTACCTTGATAAATGGCCGTGTCGTGCATATTAATGATGAAATGTACATGCCTGAAGGAAGAGATGATTTCCCCGACTTTTCGGGCGATTGCTGCCTTACCAGCACTATTCGTGGTTTTGGCTAGCGGTTAGCTATGGTCATATCAAGTCCCTTGACCATAGCTGGCTTGAAATTGGTCTATATTAGAAATTAATGGGGGGTGAAACTAGGGGAAATCCCGGAAACTATGGAACAGCGGTTGCCACTCTGCCGCTTGGGGGTAGCAAAGACAGGTGGTAGACCCGTATTAAGGGCGCATAACTATTGACAAGGATATGTTGATATCTGTAACTTTTAAAATGTAACGCAGAAGCAAGGACACGGAGATGTCACATTCCTCCAAAACCTCAGTCCTTGTGGACGCCACAGTCCAGGGGGGGGGGTCATAGTGTGTGTGGCTGGGAGGTTATCCAGGGGATAACGTATTAGAAATTTGTTATATTTTAATAATGATGATTTGCTACTAAATAATTTTGTTTTGATTTGAAAAAATAAATGCACTAAATACTTCCTATATTGTGTTATTATGTCTTATTGTGTTAATTGCATTTAGTATGTTAGGAATAAGGATTATAAAAATATAATAATATGTTTTCAATGTGTTTATAAATTTTAAAAATAAAATGAAAAATAGTTGTGATAGGTAAAATTTTCAATGGGTTGCAAAAAAAAATAGAAGTTGGGTGATAATAATTATTTGAGTAAAACGTTTGAGTCAGTCCGAGATGAATATTTGTGGGACATATAGATCTGTCCAAATTGAAGTCAAAGTTAAAGGAATAGTAGAGATGAAAATAATGTAAGGTTGTTTCGAGTTATTGTATGTTATAGAATTTTGAGAAGTATTGATGTTGACACAGTAGTAAGGGAGAATAATTGTAGAGTTTTGAGTGATATATTGATGTTATTAATTGATGTTGTATTTTTGTTGTAGTTGTAGTAAGGTAATGAGATTGAGATTTTGGGGATGGCAATTTTGTAGTAGGGGTAGTGTAGTGTGGGAGTCCGCAACATAAGGGTTGGGACGGGATTTGGTATAGTTTTAGTGGGAAGGGATTGCCTTAGGTAGAATCCAGGAACCAGAGAACGGGAATTGAGCTTTTTTGGGGGGGAAACACTTATCCTATGTACAAAGGGTTGGAGAGTATTTTTTTTTATATATAGAGAGAAGGTGGCGAATGGAGTTAAAGTAGTAAGTAGTTAGAGGTAGAGAAGGGTTAGTAGAATTTTGATAGTGGGGTGTCATACTAGTTAAAGATTTTGTAAGAGAGCGTTAGAGTAATAAAAGGGGTAAGATTATGAGTAAATGCCAAGTTGATAATGTGAATTATAATGAGTAACGTAGAATCACCCAAAGGAATGAAATGGAATAATGATTGCAATGTTATGAAAAAAAAAAAACCAAAAAAAAAATTTTTTGAGAAACGAATTAATAAAAGTTAAATTGAGATTAAAAGATAATCTTATGATTTTATATGCAAATTCAATGATGCTAAGTGTGTAAGTTTTAAATATAAATTGTTTATTTTAAGATGATAATAACAGTGTGAATTATTAATGTACTATATTTTCTTATGTTGTATTGTGTTTGTTAGTGTAAGAGAATTTTGTGAATTTAAATATTTTAAATGCATTTTAAATTGGGGATGAGAGAAATGTGATATGGTAATGGGAAATGTTTATGAGTCAATCGTTTGTTTATTTAAATTCTGATGGGAATCAGGGCAATAATTTTGAATTTTGGGATAAAAGTTAACAAGAGAAAGAAGATAGAATGGGATTATGGAATTTTATAATGGGTATCATGTTGTTGGTAGGTATCTGATATATATGTTAGAATTAAGTAAAACACGAAACCAGTGCTTCTTAGCGCAAACCAGCACCGCTAGGGGGAAACAGATCAGTTGGGGATATGGTGTTGTATAAGGCCACTATTTGATATTTTGATTTGTTGTTTCAGTGTTTGGTGATGCTGTGGCGGCGGACCTGAGCTGGCCTGCGTGTCAGAGCAGGTGCGTTAAGTATCTGTCTGACTCTACGGTGTTGGGATCTCGAGAGAGAAGTCCAGTATTGTCATTCAGATGCGGTCACAGTCACCGGACCAAGGGTGAGTTGATTATATTTTTTTTTTGTAAACCGTAAAGGGGGTTGTGGCGACATATCCTGGCTGATCCCTTTAGCAAGTATGAATGTGTCAATGAGATTTTTTATGCTTCGGCATAAAATATCTCATTGAGGGGGTATTGTAACGGGCCTATTTTGGGGTAATAAGGCAATTTGTATTTTTTTTTATAAACGAATAACATTTTTTGATGATAGGGACAAAAATTTATAAAGAGAGGTAAATTTAGTGGTAGGCGACGAAAGCAACGGTGGCCGCACTGCATGTGAATATCAAAAGACGCAGAAATCAACAAGCTGGGATTGAGTCAAGGTAAGCTCCAGTGACAAAACAGCATAACAAGTTATGTAACCAATCATCATACCACCTTACGTCAGCGCGTTACATAACGAAGAATGTGGGTGCAGCAACACCAGTTGCTTGGTGACACACAGAGAACAAAGACCCAGTCGGAAAACAACATCTGAACACCTCGGACGCAACCAACTGTGCGTTCGCCGGTTTTGGGCGAAGTTTTGGTGTTCGCCGGCTGTGCGTAATTTTGGCCCGCACATAAATAAAAATGTAAATCTTTATATTTATATCCCTGTTCGGGCGCCATGGATACTTTTCAATTTATTGATATTAATAAAATTAATAGACATGAGGGATTTTATATTTACTTTTTACTGTCAGGCGCCATCTTGTTATTGCCAACTATACATATAAAACTTGTTACACACCCGGGTTCTTATAAGCGAACAGGAGAACAGCATGGGTTATTTAAATAAGTGCTTCAAATCTACTTATTTTTAAATAAGTTTGTTTTATTGAACACCTTATTTCAAATCTGCATAGTCAACTAAAGCCATCAAATTGACTTAGTTGGTAATTATTACGAACAATGTTTTCTCTCCCTCTTCTACACATCTAAGCTGTGAACACTAATTTATTTAAAATTTTCCCTTCTTTATGAAGTTACCAAAATTGAAAAATACATTAAAACTTGATGAAAACAGACTTTAAAAGAAAAACATTATTCTAAATTTTTCTTAACGCTAACCAGTGCTGTTGAATTACGTAATTTCCACTCGCCCATACACTCACACACGCTCACCCAGTACATAATTTATTCCTCTTGGAGCTTATTTTTATGTTAAAATTGCAAGATTTTATTGACGTTAGTTTAAGTTACCTCCCTTTTATCATGTTTGAAGATACCCTCATGAAATGTTTCATCGTGGACGCGCACTACCTTACCGTCTCCTCGTTTTTCACATAGCCAAACTGTTATTTCATTTAAATTTGTCACTGTAATTACCTTGCTTATAAAACGCTGTTTCAGATTATAAAATATAAAGATTCACATTTTTATTTATGTGCGGGCCAAAATTACGCACAGCCGGCGAACACCAAAACTTTGCCCAAAACCGGCGAACGCACAGTTGGTTGCGTCCGAGGTGTTCAGATGTTGTTTTCCGACTGGGTCTTTGTTCTCTGTGTGTCACCAAGCAACTGGTGTTGCTGCACCCACATTCTTCGTTATGTAACGCGCTGACGTAAGGTGATATGATGATTCGTTACATAACTTGTTATGCTGTTTTGTGTCACTGGAGCTGACCTTGACTCAATTCCAGCTTGTTGATTTCTGCGTCTTTTGATATTCACATGCAGTGCGGCCACCGTTGCTTTCGTCGCTCCAAACAGTAAATTTACCTAAGTTTTGTCCCTATTATTTGAAGAATGTTATTTATTTTATAAAAAAAATACAAATTGCGTTATTACCCCAAAATAGGCCCGTTACAATACCCCCTCAATGAGATATTTTATGCCGAAGCATAAAAAATCTCATTGACACATTCATACTTGCTAAAGGGATCAGCCAGGATATGTCGCCACAACCCCCTTTACGGTTTACAAAAAAAAATATAATCAACTCACCCTTGGTCCGGTGACTGTGACCTCATCTGAATGACAATACTGGACTTCTATCTCAAGATCCCAACACCGTAGAGTCAGACAGATACTTAACGCCCCTGCTCTGACGCGCTGGCCAGCTCAGGTCCGCCGCCACAGCATCACCAAACTGAAACAACAAATCAAAATATCAAATAGTGGCCTTATACAACACCATATCCCCAACTGATCTGTTTCCCCCTAGCGGTGCTGGTTTGCGCTAAGAAGCACTGGTTTTGTTTGTTACTTATTTCTAACATATATATCAGATACCTACCAACAACATGATACCCCTTTTAAAATTCCATAATCTCATTCTATCTACTTTCTCTTGTTAACTTTTATCCCGAAAATTCAAAATTATTGCCCTGATTCCCATCAGAATTTGAATAAACATTTCCCATTACCATATTACATTTCTCTCATCACCAAATTAAAATGCATTTAAAATTTTTAAATTCATAAAATTCTCTTACACTAACAAACACAATATAACATAAGAAAACATAGTACATTAATAATCCACATTGTTATCCTTATCTTAAAATAAACAATTTGTATTTAAAATTTACTCATTTTACATCATTAAGTTTGCATATAAAATCAGAAAATTACCTTTTAATAATAAAATACATAAATCTCCATTTAACTCTTATTAATTCGTTTCTCAAAAAAATTTTTTTTTATTTTTTTTTTATAATATTGCAATTACTATTCCATTTCATTAACTTGGGTGATTCTCAGTTATTCATTATAATTCACTTTATCAACTTGGCATTTACTCATAATCTTACCCCTTTTATTACTCTAACGCTCCCTTACAAAATCTGTAACTAGTATGACACCCCTCTATCAAAAAATCTACTAACCCTTCTCTACCTCTAACTACTTACTATCTTAACTCAAATCGCCACCTTCTCTCCATATATAAAAAAAATACTCTCTAACCCTTTGTACATAGGATAAGTGTTTCCCCCCCCCAAAAAACTCAATTCCCGTTCTCTGGTTCCTGGATTCTACCTAAGGCAACCCCTTCTCACTAAATCTATACCAAATCCCGTCCCAACCAGTATGTTGCGGACTCGCACACTACACTCCCCCCTACTACAAAATTGCCATCCCCAAAATCTCAATCTCATTACCTTACTACAACTACACCAAAATAACAACATTAATTAATGTTGCTGGTGTGGCATGTGCCCCAGTAGATAGCGGGAAGTGTTGGGGGTAGCAGTGAGTTTTACCTCCATCGGAGGCCAACATGGCGAAAATGCACGGCACACCTTTTGTATAATTTTATATTGTACCTTGATAAATGGCCGTGTCGTGCATATTAATGATGAAATGTACATGCCTGAAGGAAGAGATGATTTCCCCGACTTTTCGGGCGATTGCTGCCTTACCAGCACTATTCGTGGTTTTGGCTAGCGGTTAGCTATGGTCATATCAAGTCCCTTGACCATAGCTGGCTTGAAATTGGTCTATATTAGAAATTAATGGGGGGTGAAACTAGGGGAAATCCCGGAAACTATGGAACAGCGGTTGCCACTCTGCCCGCTTGGGGGTAGCAAAGACAGGTGGTAGACCCGTATTAAGGGCGCATAACTATTGACAAGGATATGTTGATATCTGTAACTTTTAAAATGTAACGCAGAAGCAAGGACACGGAGATGTCACATTCCTCCAAAACCTCAGTCCTTGTGGACGCCACAGTCCAGGGGGGGGGTCTTAGTGTGTGTGGCTGGGAGGTTATCCAGGGGATAACGTATTAGAAATTTGTTATATTTTAATAATGATGATTTGCTACTAAATAATTTTGTTTTGATTTGAAAAAATAGATGCACTAAATACTTCCTATATTGTGTTATTATGTCTTATTGTGTTAATTGCATTTAGTATGTTAGGAATAAGGATTATAAAAATATAATAATATGTTTTCAATGTGTTTATAAATTTTAAAAATAAAATGAAAAATAGTTGTGATAGGTAAAATTTTCAATGGGTTGCAAAAAAAAATAGAAGTTGGGTGATAATAATTATTTGAGTAAAACGTTTCAGTCAGTCCGAGATGAATATTTGTGGGACATATAGATCTGTCCAAATTGAAGTCAAAGTTAAAGGAATAGTAGAGATGAAAATAATGTAAGGTTGTTTCGAGTTATTGTATGTTATAGAATTTTGAGAAGTATTGATGTTGACACAGTAGTAAGGGAGAATAATTGTAGAGTTTTGAGTGATATATTGATATTATTAATTGATGTTGTATTTTTGTTGTAGTTGTAGTAAGGTAATGAGATTGATATTTTGGGGATGGCAATTTTGTAGTAGGGGGTAGTGTAGTGTGGGAGTCCGCAACATAAGGGTTGGGACGGGATTTGGTATAGTTTTAGTGGGAAGGGATTGCCTTAGGTAGAATCCAGGAACCAGAGAACGGGAATTGAGCTTTTTTGGGGGGGAAACACTTATCCTATGTACAAAGGGTTGGAGAGTATTTTTTTTTATATATAGAGAGAAGGTGGCGAATGGAGTTAAAGTAGTAAGTAGTTAGAGGTAGAGAAGGGTTAGTAGAATTTTGATAGTGGGGTGTCATACTAGTTAAAGATTTTGTAAGAGAGCGTTAGAGTAATAAATGGCGTAAGATTATGAGTAAATGCCAAGTTGATAATGTGAATTATAATGAGTAACGTAGAATCACCCAAAGGAATAAAATGGAATAATGATTGCAATGTTATGAAAAAAAAAAACCAAAAAAAAAAATTTTTTTTGAGAAACGAATTAATAAAAGTTAAATTGAGATTAAAAGATAATCTTATGATTTTATATGCAAATTCAATGATGCTAAGTGTGTAAGTTTTAAATATAAATTGTTTATTTTAAGATGATAATAACAGTGTGAATTATTAATGTACTATATTTTCTTATGTTGTATTGTGTTTGTTAGTGTAAGAGAATTTTGTGAATTTAAATATTTTAAATGCATTTTAAATTGGGGATGAGAGAAATGTGATATGGTAATGGGAAATGTTTATGAGTCAATCGTCTGTTTATTTAAATTCTGATGGGAATCAGGGCAATAATTTTGAATTTTGGGATAAAAGTTAACAAGAGAAAGAAGATAGAATGGGATTATGGAATTTTATAATGGGTATCATGTTGTTGGTAGGTATCTGATATATATGTTAGAATTAAGTAAAACACAAAACCAGTGCTTCTTAGCGCAAACCAGGACCGCTAGGGGGAAACAGATCAGTTGGGGATATGGTGTTGTATAAGGCCACTATTTGATATTTTGATTTGTTGTTTCAGTGTTTGGTGATGCTGTGGCGGCGGACCTGAGCTGGCCTGCGTGTCAGAGCAGGGGCGTTAAGTATCTGTCTGACTCTACGGTGTTGGGATCTCGAGAGAGAAGTCCAGTATTGTCATTCAGATGCGGTCACAGTCACCAGACCAAGGGTGAGTTGATTATATATTTTTTTTGTAAACCGTAAAGGGGGTTGTGGCGACATATCCTGGCTGATCCCTTTAGCAAGTATGAATGTGTCAATGAGATTTTTTATGCTTCGGCATAAAATATCTCATTGAGGGGGTATTGTAACGGGCCTATTTTGGGGTAATAAGGCAATTTGTTTTTTTTTTTTATAAACGAATAACATTTTTTGATGATAGGGACAAAAATTTATAAAGAGAGGTAAATTTAGTGGTAGGCGACGAAAGCAACGGTGGCCGCACTGCATGTGAATATCAAAAGACGCAGAAATCAACAAGCTGGGATTGAGTCAAGGTCAGCTCCAGTGACACAAAACAGCATAACAAGTTATGTAACGAATCATCATACCACCTTACGTCAGCGCGTTACATAACGAAGAATGTGGGTGCAGCAACACCAGTTGCTTGGTGACACACAGAGAACAAAGACCCAGTCGGAAAACAACATCTGAACACCTCGGACGCAACCAACTGTGCGTTCGCCGGTTTTGGGCGAAGTTTTGGTGTTCGCCGGCTGTGCGTAATTTTGGCCCGCACATAAATAAAAATGTAAATCTTTATATTTATATCCCTGTTCGGGCGCCATTGATACTTTTCAATTTATTGATATTAATAAAATTAATAGACATGAGGGATTTTATATTTACTTTTTACTGTCAGGCGCCATCTTGTTATTGCCAACTATACATATAAAACTTGTTACACACCCGGGTTCTTATAAGCGAACAGGAGAACAGCATGGGTTATTTAAATAAGTGCTTCAAATCTACTTATTTTAAAATAAGTTTGTTTTATTGAACACCTTTTTTCAAATCTGCATAGTCAACTAAAGCCATCAAATTGACTTAGTTGGTAATTATTACGAACAATGTTTTCTCTCCCTCTTCTATACATCTAAGCTGTGAACACTAATTTATTTAAAATTTTCCCTTCTTTATGAAGTTACCAAAATTTAAAAATACATTAAAACTTGATGAAAACAGACTTTAAAAGAAAAACATTATTCTAAATTTTTCTTAACGCTAACCAGTGCTGTTGAATTACGTAATTTCCACTCGCCCATACACTCACACACGCTCACCCAGTACATAATTTATTCCTCTTGGAGCTTATTTTTATGTTAAAATTGCAAGATTTTATTGACGTTAGTTTAAGTTACCTCCCTTTTATCATGTTTGAAGATACCCTCATGAAATGTTTCATCGTGGACGCGCACTACCTTACCGTCTCCTCGTTTTTCACATAGCCAAACTGTTATTTCATTTAAATTTTTTACTGTAATTACCTTGCTTATAAAACACTGTTTCAGATTATAAAATATAAAGATTCAATTTTTTATTTATGTGCGGGCCAAAATACGCACAGCCGGCGAACACCAAAACTTTGCCCAAAACCGGCGAACGCACAGTTGGTTGCGTCCGAGGTGTTCAGATGTTGTTTTCCGACTGGGTCTTTGTTCTCTGTGTGTCACCAAGCAACTGGTGTTGCTGCACCCACATTCTTCGTTATGTAACGCGCTGACGTAAGGTGGTATGATGATTCGTTACATAGCTTGTTATGCTGTTTTGTGTCACTGGAGCTGACCTTGACTCAATTCCAGCTTGTTGATTTCTGCGTCTTTTGATATTCACATGCAGTGCGGCCACCGTTGCTTTCGTTGCTCCAAACAGTAAATTTACCCAAGTTTTGTCCCTATTATTTGAAGAATGTTATTTATTTTATAAAAAAAATACAAATTGCATTATTACCCCAAAATAGGCCCGTTACAATACCCCCTCAATGAGATATTTTATGCCGAAGCATAAAAAATCTCATTGACACATTCATACTTGCTAAAGGGATCAGCCAGGATATGTCGCCACAACCCCCTTTACGGTTTACAAAAAAAAATATAATCAACTCACCCTTGGTCCGGTGACTGTGACCGCATCTGAATGACAATACTGGACTTCTCTCTCAAGATCCCAACACCGTAGAGTCAGACAGATACTTAACGCCCCTGCTCTGACGCGCTGGCCAGCTCAGGTCCGCCGCCACAGCATCACCAAACTGAAACAACAAATCAAAATATCAAATAGTGGCCTTATACAACACCATATCCCCAACTGATCTGTTTCCCCCTAGCGGTGCTGGTTTGCGCTAAGAAGCACTGGTTTTGTTTGTTACTTATTTCTAACATATATATCAGATACCTACCAACAACATGATACCCCTTTTAAAATTCCATAATCTCATTCTATCTACTTTCTCTTGTTAACTTTTATCCCGAAAATTCAAAATTATTGCCCTGATTCCCATCAGAATTTGAATAAACATTTCCCATTACCATATTACATTTCTCTCATCACCAAATTAAAATGCATTTAAAATTTTTAAATTCATAAAATTCTCTTACACTAACAAACACAATATAACATAAGAAAACATAGTACATTAATAATCCACATTGTTATCCTTATCTTAAAATAAACAATTTGTATTTAAAATTTACACATTTTACATCATTAAGTTTGCATATAAAATCAGAAAATTACCTTTTAATAATAAAATACATAGCTCTTATTAATTCGTTTCTCAAAAATTTTTTTTTTTTTTTTTTTTTTTTTTTATAATATTGCAATTACTATTCCATTTCATTAACTTGGGTGATTCTCAGTTATTCATTATAATTCACTTTATCAACTTGGCATTTACTCATAATCTTACCCCTTTTATTACTCTAACGCTCCCTTACAAAATCTGTAACTAGTATGACACCCCTCTATCAAAAAATCTACTAACCCTTCTCTACCTCTAACTACTTACTATCTTAACTCAAATCGCCACCTTCTCTCCATATATAAAAAAAATACTCTCTAACCCTTTGTACATAGGATAAGTGTTTCCCCCCCCCAAAAAAACTCAATTCCCGTTCTCTGGTTCCTGGATTCTACCTAAGGCAACCCCTTCTCACTAAATCTATACCAAATCCCGTCCCAACCAGTATGTTGCGGACTCGCACACTACACTCCCCCTACTACAAAATTGCCATCCCCAAAATCTCAATCTCATTACCTTACTACAACTACACCAAAATAACAACATTAATTAATGTTGCTGGTGTGGCATGTGCCCCAGTAGATAGCGGGAAGTGTTGGGGGTAGCAGTGAGTGTTACCTCCATCGGAGGCCAACATGGCGAAAATGCACGGCACACCTTTTGTATAATTTTATATTGTACCTTGATAAATGGCCGTGTCGTGCATATTAATGATGAAATGTACATGCCTGAAGGAAGAGATGATTTCACCGACTTTTCGGGCGATTGCTGCCTTACCAGCACTATTCGTGGTTTTGGCTAGCGGTTAGCTATGGTCATATCAAGTCCCTTGACCATAGCTGGCTTGAAATTAGTCTATATTAGAAATTAATGGGGGGTGAAACTAGGGGAAATCCCGGAAACTATGGAACAGCGGTTGCCACTCTGCCCGCTTGGGGGTAGCAAAGACAGGTGGTAGACCCGTATTAAGGGCGCATAACTATTGACAAGGATATGTTGATATCTGTAACTTTTAAAATGTAACGCAGAAGCAAGGACACGGAGATGTCACATTCCTCCAAAACCTCAGTCCTTGTGGACGCCACAGTCCAGGGGGGGGGGTCATAGTGTGTGTGGCTGGGAGGTTATCCAGGGGATAACGTATTAGAAATTTGTTATATTTTAATAATGATGATTTGCTACTAAATAATTTTTTGATTTGAAAAAATAGATGCACTAAATACTTCCTATATTGTGTTATTATGTCTTATTGTGTTAATTGCATTTAGTATGTTAGGAATAAGGATTATAAAAATATAATAATATGTTTTCAATGTGTTTATAAATTTTAAAAATAAAATGAAAAATAGTTGTGATAGGTAAAATTTTC
The DNA here is from genome assembly GCA_034769895.1 of Magicicada septendecula. NCBI lineage: Eukaryota > Metazoa > Arthropoda > Insecta > Hemiptera > Cicadidae > Magicicada > Magicicada septendecula. Next base: position 383,462,887 of record CM068369.1, read on the forward strand.
AATGGGTTGCAAAAAAAAATAGAAGTTGGGTGATAATAATTATTTGAGTAAAACGTTTGAGTCAGTCCAAGATGAATATTTGTGGGACATATAGATCTGTCCAAATTGAAGTCAAAGTTAAAGGAATAGTAGAGATGAAAATAATGTAAGGTTGTTTCGAGTTATTGTATGTTATAGAATTTTGAGAAGTATTGATGTTGACACAGTAGTAAGGGAGAATAATTGTAGAGTTTTGAGTGATATATTGATGTTATTAATTGATGTTGTATTTTTGTTGTAGTTGTAGTAAGGTAATGAGATTGATATTTTGGGGATGGCAATTTTGTAGTAGGGGGTAGTGTAGTGTGGGAGTCCGCAACATAAGGGTTGGGATGGGATTTGGTATAGTTTTAGTGGGAAGGGATTGCCTTAGGTAGAATCCAGGAACCAGAGAACGGGAATTGAGCTTTTTTGGGGGGGGAAACACTTATCCTATGTACAAAGGGTTGGAGAGTATTTTTTTTTATATATAGAGAGAAGGTGGCGAATGGAGTTAAAGTAGTAAGTAGTTAGAGGTAGAGAAGGGTTAGTAGAATTTTGATAGTGGGCTGTCATACTAGTTAAAGATTTTGTAAGAGAGCGTTAGAGTAATAAAAGCGGTAAGATTATGAGTAAATGCCAAGTTGATAATGTGAATTATAATGAGTAACGTAGAATCACCCAAAGGAATAAAATGGAATAATGATTGCAATGTTATGAAAAAAAAAAAACCAAAAAAAAAATTTTTTTTGAGAAACGAATTAATAAAAGTTAAATTGAGATTAAAAGATAATCTTATGATTTTATATGCAAATTCAATGATGCTAAGTGTGTAAGTTTTAAATATAAATTGTTTATTTTAAGATGATAATAACAGTGTGAATTATTAATGTACTATATTTTCTTATGTTGTATTGTGTTTGTTAGTGTAAGAGAATTTTGTGAATTTAAATATTTTAAATGCATTTTAAATTGGGGATGAGAGAAATGTGATATGGTAATGGGAAATGTTTATGAGTCAATCGTTTGTTTATTTAAATTCTGATGGGAATCAGGGCAATAATTTTGAATTTTGGGATAAAAGTTAACAAGAGAAAGAAGATAGAATGGGATTATGGAATTTTATAATGGGTATCATGTTGTTGGTAGGTATCTGATATATATGTTAGAATTAAGTAAAACACAAAACCAGTGCTTCTTAGCGCAAACCAGCACCGCTAGGGGGAAACAGATCAGTTGGGGATATGGTGTTGTATAAGGCCACTATTTGATATTTTGATTTGTTGTTTCAGTGTTTGGTGATGCTGTGGCGGCGGACCTGAGCTGGCCTGCGTGTCAGAGCAGGGGCGTTAAGTATCTGTCTGACTCTACGGTGTTGGATCTCGAGAGAGAAGTCCAGTATTGTCATTCAGATGCGGTCACAGTCACCAGACCAAGGGTGAGTTGATTATATATTTTTTTTGTAAACCGTAAAGGGGGTTGTGGCGACATATCCTGGCTGATCCCTTTAGCAAGTATGAATGTGTCAATGAGATTTTTTATGCTTCGGCATAAAATATCTCATTGAGGGGGTATTGTAACGGGCCTATTTTGGGGTAATAAGGCAATTTGTTTTTTTTTTTATAAACGAATAACATTTTTTGATGATAGGGACAAAAATTTATAAAGAGAGGTAAATTTAGTGGTAGGCGACGAAAGGAACGGTGGCCGCACTGCATGTGAATATCAAAAGACGCAGAAATCAACAAGCTGGGATTGAGTCAAGGTCAGCTCCAGTGACACAAAACAGCATAACAAGTTATGTAACGAATCATCATACCACCTTACGTCAGCGCGTTACATAACGAAGAATGTGGGTGCAGCAACACCAGTTGCTTGGTGACACACAGAGAACAAAGACCCAGTCGGAAAACAACATCTGAACACCTCGGACGCAACCAACTGTGCGTTCGCCGGTTTTGGGCGAAGTTTTGGTGTTCGCCGGCTGTGCGTAATTTTGGCCCGCACATAAATAAAAATGTAAATCTTTATATTTATATCCCTGTTCGGGCGCCATTGATACTTTTCAATTTATTGATATTAATAAAATTAATAGACATGAGGGATTTTATATTTACTTTTTACTGTCAGGCGCCATCTTGTTATTGCCAACTATACATATAAAACTTGTTACACACCCGGGTTCTTATAAGCGAACAGGAGAACAGCATGGGTTATTTAAATAAGTGCTTCAAATCTACTTATTTTTAAATAAGTTTGTTTTATTGAACACCTTATTTCAAATCTGCATAGTCAACTAAAGCCATCAAATTGACTTAGTTGGTAATTATTACGAACAATGTTTTCTCTCCCTCTTCTATACATCTAAGCTGTGAACACTAATTTATTTAAAATTTTCCCTTCTTTATGAAGTTACCAAAATTTAAAAATACATTAAAACTTGATGAAAACAGACTTTAAAAGAAAAACATTATTCTAAATTTTTCTTAACGCTAACCAGTGCTGTTGAATTACGTAATTTCCACTCGCCCATACACTCACACACGCTCACCCAGTACATAATTTATTCCTCTTGGAGCTTATTTTTATGTTAAAATTGCAAGATTTTATTGACGTTAGTTTAAGTTACCTCCCTTTTATCATGTTTGAAGATACCCTCATGAAATGTTTCATCGTGGACGCGCACTACCTTACCGTCTCCTCGTTTTTCACATAGCCAAACTGTTATTTCATTTAAATTTTTCACTGTAATTACCTTGCTTATAAAACACTGTTTCAGATTATAAAATATAAAGATTCAATTTTTTATTTATGTGCGGGCCAAAATACGCACAGCCGGCGAACACCAAAACTTTGCCCAAAACCGGCGAACGCACAGTTGGTTGCGTCCGAGGTGTTCAGATGTTGTTTTCCGACTGGGTCTTTGTTCTCTGTGTGTCACCAAGCAACTGGTGTTGCTGCACCCACATTCTTCGTTATGTAACGCGCTGACGTAAGGTGGTATGATGATTCGTTACATAACTTGTTATGCTGTTTTGTGTCACTGGAGCTGACCTTGACTCAATTCCAGCTTGTTGATTTCTGCGTCTTTTGATATTCACATGCAGTGCGGCCACCGTTGCTTTCGTTGCTCCAAACAGTAAATTTACCTAAGTTTTGTCCCTATTATTTGAAGAATGTTATTTATTTTATAAAAAAAATACAAATTGCGTTATTACCCCAAAATAGGCCCGTTACAATACCCCCTCAATGAGATATTTTATGCCGAAGCATAAAAAATCTCATTGACACATTCATACTTGCTAAAGGGATCAGCCAGGATATGTCGCCACAACCCCCTTTACGGTTTACAAAAAAAAATATAATCAACTCACCCTTGGTCCGGTGACTGTGACCGCATCTGAATGACAATACTGGACTTCTCTCTCAAGATCCCAACACCGTAGAGTCAGACAGATACTTAACGCCCCTGCTCTGACGCGCTGGCCAGCTCAGGTCCGCCGCCACAGCATCACCAAACTGAAACAACAAATCAAAATATCAAATAGTGGCCTTATACAACACCATATCCCCAACTGATCTGTTTCCCCCTAGCGGTGCTGGTTTGCGCTAAGAAGCACTGGTTTTGTTTGTTACTTATTTCTAACATATATATCAGATACCTACCAACAACATGATACCCCTTTTAAAATTCCATAATCTCATTCTATCTACTTTCTCTTGTTAACTTTTATCCCGAAAATTCAAAATTATTGCCCTGATTCCCATCAGAATTTGAATAAACATTTCCCATTACCATATTACATTTCTCTCATCACCAAATTAAAATGCATTTAAAATTTTTAAATTCATAAAATTCTCTTACACTAACAAACACAATATAACATAAGAAAACATAGTACATTAATAATCCACATTGTTATCCTTATCTTAAAATAAACAATTTGTATTTAAAATTTACACATTTTACATCATTAAGTTTGCATATAAAATCAGAAAATTACCTTTTAATAATAAAATACATAAATCTCCATTTAACTCTTATTAATTCGTTTCTCAAAAAAATTTTTTTTTTTTTATAATATTGCAATTACTATTCCATTTCATTAACTTGGGTGATTCTCAGTTATTCATTATAATTCACATTATCAACTTGGCATTTACTCATAATCTTACCCCTTTTATTACTCTAACGCTCCCTTACAAAATCTGTAACTAGTATGACACCCCTCTATCAAAAAATCTACTAACCCTTCTCTACCTCTAACTACTTACTATCTTAACTCAAATCGCCACCTTCTCTCCATATATAAAAAAAATACTCTCTAACCCTTTGTACATAGGATAAGTGTTTCCCCCCCCAAAAAAAACTCAATTCCCGTTCTCTGGTTCCTGGATTCTACCTAAGGCAACCCCTTCTCACTAAATCTATACCAAATCCCGTCCCAACCAGTATGTTGCGGACTCGCACACTACACTCCCCCTACTACAAAATTGCCATCCCCTAAATCTCAATCTCATTACCTTACTACAACTACACCAAAATAACAACATTAATTAATGTTGCTGGTGTGGCATGTGCCCCAGTAGATAGCGGGAAGTGTTGGGGGTAGCAGTGAGTGTTACCTCCATCGGAGGCCAACATGGCGAAAATGCACGGCACACCTTTTGTATAATTTTATATTGTACCTTGATAAATGGCCGTGTCGTGCATATTAATGATGAAATGTACATGCCTGAAGGAAGAGATGATTTCACCGACTTTTCGGGCGATTGCTGCCTTACCAGCACTATTCGTGGTTTTGGCTAGCGGTTAGCTATGGTCATATCAAGTCCCTTGACCATAGCTGGCTTGAAATTGGTCTATATTAGAAATTAATGGGGGGTGAAACTAGGGGAAATCCCGGAAACTATGGAACAGCGGTTGCCACTCTGCCCGCTTGGGGGTAGCAAAGACAGGTGGTAGACCCGTATTAAGGGCGCATAACTATTGACAAGGATATGTTGATATCTGTAACTTTTAAAATGTAACGCAGAAGCAAGGACACGGAGATGTCACATTCCTCCAAAACCTCAGTCCTTGTGGACGCCACAGTCCAGGGGGGGGGTCATAGTGTGTGTGGCTGGGAGGTTATCCAGGGGATAACGTATTAGAAATTTGTTATATTTTAATAATGATGATTTGCTACTAAATAATTTTGTTTTGATTTGAAAAAATAGATGCACTAAATACTTCCTATATTGTGTTATTATGTCTTATTGTGTTAATTGCATTTAGTATGTTAGGAATAAGGATTATAAAAATATAATAATATGTTTTCAATGTGTTTATAAATTTTAAAAATAAAATGAAAAATAGTTGTGATAGGTAAAATTTTCAATGGGTTGCAAAAAAAAAATAGAAGTTGGGTGATAATAATTATTTGAGTAAAACGTTTGAGTCAGTCCAAGATGAATATTTGTGGGACATATAGATCTGTCCAAATTGAAGTCAAAGTTAAAGGAATAGTAGAGATGAAAATAATGTAAGGTTGTTTCGAGTTATTGTATGTTATAGAATTTTGAGAAGTATTGATGTTGACACAGTAGTAAGGGAGAATAATTGTAGAGTTTTGAGTGATATATTGATGTTATTAATTGATGTTGTATTTTTGTTGTAGTTGTAGTAAGGTAATGAGATTGATATTTTGGGGATGGCAATTTTGTAGTAGGGGGTAGTGTAGTGTGGGAGTCCGCAACATAAGGGTTGGGATGGGATTTGGTATAGTTTTAGTGGGAAGGGATTGCCTTAGGTAGAATCCAGGAACCAGAGAACGGGAATTGAGCTTTTTTGGGGGGGGAAACACTTATCCTATGTACAAAGGGTTGGAGAGTATTTTTTTTTATATATAGAGAGAAGGTGGCGAATGGAGTTAAAGTAGTAAGTAGTTAGAGGTAGAGAAGGGTTAGTAGAATTTTGATAGTGGGGTGTCATACTAGTTAAAGATTTTGTAAGAGAGCGTTAGAGTAATAAAAGGGGTAAGATTATGAGTAAATGCCAAGTTGATAATGTGAATTATAATGAGTAACGTAGAATCACCCAAAGGAATAAAATGGAATAATGATTGCAATGTTATGAAAAAAAAAAACCAAAAAAAAAATTTTTTTTGAGAAACGAATTAATAAAAGTTAAATTGAGATTAAAAGATAATCTTATGATTTTATATGCAAATTCAATGATGCTAAGTGTGTAAGTTTTAAATATAAATTGTTTATTTTAAGATGATAATAACAGTGTGAATTATTAATGTACTATATTTTCTTATGTTGTATTGTGTTTGTTAGTGTAAGAGAATTTTGTGAATTTAAATATTTTAAATGCATTTTAAATTGGGGATGAGAGAAATGTGATATGGTAATGGGAAATGTTTATGAGTCAATCGTCTGTTTATTTAAATTCTGATGGGAATCAGGGCAATAATTTTGAATTTTGGGATAAAAGTTAACAAGAGAAAGAAGATAGAATGGGATTATGGAATTTTATAATGGGTATCATGTTGTTGGTAGGTATCTGATATATATGTTAGAATTAAGTAAAACACAAAACCAGTGCTTCTTAGCGCAAACCAGGACCGCTAGGGGGAAACAGATCAGTTGGGGATATGGTGTTGTATAAGGCCACTATTTGATATTTTGATTTGTTGTTTCAGTGTTTGGTGATGCTGTGGCGGCGGACCTGAGCTGGCCTGCGTGTCAGAGCAGGGGCGTTAAGTATCTGCCTGACTCTACGGTGTTGGGATCTCGAGAGAGAAGTCCAGTATTGTCATTCAGATGCGGTCACAGTCACCAGACCAAGGGTGAGTTGATTATATATTTTTTTTGTAAACCGTAAAGGGGGTTGTGGCGACATATCCTGGCTGATCCCTTTAGCAAGTATGAATGTGTCAATGAGATTTTTTATGCTTCGGCATAAAATATCTCATTGAGGGGGTATTGTAACGGGCCTATTTTGGGGTAATAAGGCAATTTGTATTTTTTTTTATAAACGAATAACATTTTTTGATGATAGGGACAAAAATTTATAAAGAGAGGTAAATTTAGTGGTAGGCGACGAAAGCAACGGTGGCCGCACTGCATGTGAATATCAAAAGACGCAGAAATCAACAAGCTGGGATTGAGTCAAGGTCAGCTCCAGTGACACAAAACAGCATAACAAGTTATGTAACGAATCATCATACCACCTTACGTCAGCGCGTTACATAACGAAGAATGTGGGTGCAGCAACACCAGTTGCTTGGTGACACACAGAGAACAAAGACCCAGTCGGAAAACAACATCTGAACACCTCGGACGCAACCAACTGTGCGTTCGCCGGTTTTGGGCGAAGTGTTGGTGTTCGCCGGCTGTGCGTAATTTTGGCCCGCACATAAATAAAAATGTAAATCTTTATATTTATATCCCTGTTCGGGCGCCATTGATACTTTTCAATTTATTGATATTAATAAAATTAATAGACATGAGGGATTTTATATTTACTTTTTACTGTCAGGCGCCATCTTGTTATTGCCAACTATACATATAAAACTTGTTACACACCCGGGTTCTTATAAGCGAACAGGAGAGCAGCATGGGTTATTTAAATAAGTGCTTCAAATCTACTTATTTTTAAATAAGTTTGTTTTATTGAACACCTTTTTCCAAATCTGCATAGTCAACTAAAGCCATCAAATTGACTTAGTTGGTAATTATTACGAACAATGTTTTCTCTCCCTCTTCTATACATCTAAGCTGTGAACACTAATTTATTTAAAATTTTCCCTTCTTTATGAAGTTACCAAAATTTAAAAATACATTAAAACTTGATGAAAACAGACTTTAAAAGAAAAACATTATTCTAAATTTTTCTTAACGCTAACCAGTGCTGTTGAATTACGTAATTTCCACTCGCCCATACACTCACACACGCTCACCCAGTACATAATTTATTCCTCTTGGAGCTTATTTTTATGTTAAAATTGCAAGATTTTATTGACGTTAGTTTAAGTTACCTCCCTTTTATCATGTTTGAAGATACCCTCATGAAATGTTTCATCGTGGACGCGCACTACCTTACCGTCTCCTCGTTTTTCACATAGCCAAACTGTTATTTCATTTAAATTTGTCACTGTAATTACCTTGCTTATAAAACACTGTTTCAGATTATAAAATATAAAGATTCAATTTTTTATTTATGTGCGGGCCAAAATACGCACAGCCGGCGAACACCAAAACTTTGCCCAAAACCGGCGAACGCACAGTTGGTTGCGTCCGAGGTGTTCAGATGTTGTTTTCCGACTGGGTCTTTGTTCTCTGTGTGTCACCAAGCAACTGGTGTTGCTGCACCCACATTCTTCGTTATGTAACGTGCTGACGTAAGGTGATATGATGATTCGTTACATAACTTGTTATGCTGTTTTGTGTCACTGGAGCTGACCTTGACTCAATTCCAGCTTGTTGATTTCTGCGTCTTTTGATATTCACATGCAGTGCGGCCACCGTTGCTTTCGTCGCTCCAAACAGTAAATTTACCTAAGTTTTGTCCCTATTATTTGAAGAATGTTATTTATTTTATAAAAAAAATACAAATTGCGTTATTACCCCAAAATAGGCCCGTTACAATACCCCCTCAATGAGATATTTTATGCCGAAGCATAAAAAATCTCATTGACACATTCATACTTGCTAAAGGGATCAGCCAGGATATGTCGCCACAACCCCCTTTATGGTTTACAAAAAAAAATATAATCAACTCACCCTTGGTCCGGTGACTGTGACCGCATCTGAATGACAATACTGGACTTCTCTCTCGAGATCCCAACACCGTAGAGTCAGACAGATACTTAAAGCCCCTGCTCTGACGCGCTGGCCAGCTCAGGTCCGCCGCCACAGCATCACCAAACTGAAACAACAAATCAAAATATCAAATAGTGGCCTTATACAACACCATATCCCCAACTGATCTGTTTCCCCCTAGCGGTGCTGGTTTGCGCTAAGAAGCACTGGTTTTGTTTGTTACTTATTTCTAACATATATATCAGATACCTACCAACAACATGATACCCCTTTTAAAATTCCATAATCTCATTCTATCTACTTTCTCTTGTTAACTTTTATTCCCAAAATTCAAAATTATTGCCCTGATTCCCATCAGAATTTAAATAAACATTTCCCATTACCATATTACATTTCTCTCATCACCAAATTAAAATGCATTTAAAATTTTTAAATTCATAAAATTCTCTTACTAACAAACACAATATAACATAAGAAAACATAGTACATTAATAATCCACATTGTTATCCTTATCTTAAAATAAACAATTTGTATTTAAAATTTACACATTTTACATCATTAAGTTTGCATATAAAATCAGAAAATTACCTTTTAATAATAAAATACATAAATCTTCATTTAACTCTTATTAATTCGTTTCTCAAATTTTTTTTTTTTTTTTTTTTTGTTATAATATTGCAATTAAATAAATTCGTGGTAGTTAAAATTTTCAATGGGTTGCAAAAGATAGAAATGGGTGATAGTAATTGTTTGAATAAAATGTTTGAATCAGTCCAAGTTGAATTTTTGTGGGACATATAGATCTGTCCAAATTGAAGTCAAAGTTAAAGGAATAGTAGAGATGAAAATAATGTAAGGTTGTTTCGAGTTAATATATGTTATAGAATTTTGAGAAGTATTGATGTTGACACAGGAGTAAGGGAGAATAATTGTGGAGTTTTGAGTGATATATTGATGTTATTAATTAATGTTGTTATTTTGGTGTAGTTGTAGTAAGGTAATGAGATTGAGATTTTGGGGATGGCAATTTTGTAGTAGGGGTAGTGTAGTGTGGGAGTCCGCAACATAATGGTTGGGACGGGATTTGGTATAGATTTAGTGAGAAGGGGTTGCCTTAGGTAGAATCCAGGACCCAGAGAACGGGAATTGAGTTTTTTTGGGGGGGGAAAACACTTATCCTATGTACAAAGGGTTAGAGAGTATTTTTTTAATATATTTTGGAACACCAAAATAACAACATTAATTAATAACATCAATATATCACTCAAAACTCTACAATTATTCTCCCTTACTCCTGTGTCAACATCAATACTTCTCAAAATTCTATAACATACATTAACTCGAAACAACCTTACATTATTTTCATCTCTACTATTCCTTTAACTTTGACTTCAATTTGGACAGATCTATATGTCCCACAAAAATTGAACTTGGACTGATTCAAACATTTTATTCAAACAATTACTATCACCCATTTCTATCTTTTGCAACCCATTGAAAATTTTAACTATCACGAATTTATTTAATTTTTATTTAAAGTGTATAAACACATTGAAAACATATTATTATATTTTTATAATCCTTATTCCTAACATACTAAATGCAATTAACACAATAAGACATAATAAACACATTATAGGAAGTACTTAGTGCATCTGTTTTTCAAATCAAAACAAAATTATTGAGTAGCAAATCATCATTATTAAAATACAACAAATTTCTAATACGTTATCCCTTGGATAACCTCCCAGCCACACACACTATGATCCCCCCTGGACTGTGGCGTCCACAAGGACTGAGGTTTTGGAGGAATGTGACATCTCCGTGTCCTTGCTTCTGCGTTACATTTTAAAAGTTACAGATATCAACATATCTCTGTCTATAGTTATGCGCCCTTAATGCGGGTCTACCACCTGTCTATGCTACCCCCAAGCGGGCAGAGTGGCAGCCGCTGTCCCATAGTTTCCGGGATTTCCCCTAGTTTCACCCCCCATTAATTTCTAATATAAACCAATTTCAAATCAGCTATGGTCAAGGGACTTGATATGACCATAGCTAACCGCTAGCCAAAACCACGATTAGTGCTGGTAAGGCAGCAATCGCCCGAAAAGTCGGGGAAATCATCTCTCCCTTCAGGCATGTACATTTCATCATTAATATGCACGACATGGCAATTTATCAAGGTACAATATAAAATTATACAAAAGGTGTGCCGTGCATTTTCGCCATGTTGGCCTCCGATGGAGGTAACACTCACTGCTACCCCCAACACTTCCCGCTATCTACTGGGGCACATGCCACCCCAGCAACAGCAACCTACTAACTAATTAATTAAAATTTTTATATACATTATATAAATATAATCATTTCATCAATAATCATTTGACTCATTCATACCTTTATACCATTGAATTTTCTTAAAATTTTCAAAATTTATTATTAATACTCATTATATATCACTTTTCATTTATTATTAACATTTTTAATTCTCATTTTTATTAAACACAATTATTTCAAATAGTCTCACTATTGCATGAAAATCTTAGTTACCTGTAAACATGTTTATTATATATGATTATAAAGTTTTTATACTTACAGTTCAGTTAACATGATATATACAAAACATAATCCCCATACCACAATACTTCCACCTCACCTCTGAAACATTTTACAAAACTATTAGTTTACATCAAATAATTTATCATTCATTACCGAATTTCCATCTCATAAAATAAATTAAATTCATTAAAAAAAATTTAATTAATTAACATTCAAATAATCAATCAAAATATTTAACATGTACCAAATTGTTTAATTTAATTAATTACCAAAAATATAAATTATATAGTTATCGAAACAATTACCATTAATCAATTACTGTTTTTACAATTAATTCTGATATTTATTTAACTTGCAAAATATTGATATTATTATTATCGCAACAATCATCTTACGTACACACCTTATTTACTTAACATTCTACAATGCACACAAATAAATTCACTATATTTTATTTACAAACTCTTGTTATTAATTGTTCAGTTTTTTCGCACTTCATTGTCCCAATTTGCCATGTCATAAACCATTAAACACAATGTTTATATACTGTCTTTTATTGTTTTAATAGTTCACCCTCCATCGTCACAGATAAGTCTTGGTTTTACATAACATCGTTCAATTTTATCACCACACAAATGACTGTCTTGTGTGTTGTAACCATACAAACTAAACTCATCCATCATACCAAAATACTCATTAAACCAGTCTACATTCGGTATTTTTGTTACATCTCCGTCAGTGTTATTTGTTAATGTCAGGTAAGTTGTTTCATCATTGTTATATTCCTCTACTACAAGTACACTAATTCTTCCTACAGGTACATATTTATCATCGATATAATCATTGTCTACTACTACACAAGGCATGTCTACATTATTTATCATAATTCTCTTAATATCCCTCTTCTCTACCAGCCCTACATAACCTCTATTTATCTGAAACCACTCTAACTCTTTCTCTCTCTCATAAACACTTTCATCACAATACCTGTCACAACACCACTGACCTATTTCACTCCATGCAAAGGGCACAACAAACTTACTATACCACTTCCTGGCTTTTCCAGGTTTACAAAAAATTAGGGGACTGCTTGAAGACACCTTGTCTTCCACATAATTAACGGAGGAAACTCTGTCCTCAAAATTCACTACTAGCGGAGTCCTGACTCCACTTACATCACGGGGAAAATTTGCCCTTTGCCACCCTAACCTTTCATCACACTCTCTCTCAATTTCATCAACACTCGCTAACATTTTGTTATTAAATTCTACTTCACCACAAACTTCATTATCACTATTTGTTTTCACTACATCATTCTTAAATAGCTCGTTTTCAATTATTTTATCACTATTACTCATTAATTCATTTGTACAACTGTAACTTACCTTGTTAATTATTTCTTCGCTATTATCAAAGACATCATTACCACTTGCCTGTGTTAACTCAACTTTTAATTGACATCTATCTTCCTCCCGCTTCTCGTCTGGTTTATCAAAAGCATTTTTTATTGTATCACAACCCTTACTCATTATTTCCTTTGTTTTGTTTAATTCTATATGTAACTCATCAAAACCCTTGTTCATATTATCAAAATGTTTATTCCTCATTTCCTGTAACTCATCAAAACCCTTATTCATTATTCTGTTCATCTCGTCAAAACGTTTATTTAAAAGATCAAATATATCATTTAATGTATACCGCTTTTCTTCCACCCCTACACTATCATTATCATTAGGCTTATTCACAGTCTCATTTACTACTACTATTGCTTCAACGATCTTACCTTTATTACTTGTCACCTCACTATCAATATCATCACTGTGCTTCTTAATTTCTGCGAATATTCCCTCTTCCTTCTCTTCCATTCATGTTAAACTATCGTCTAACCTCCCCCATTCCTCGTCTGTCATTTCACCTACAACCCCTTTAAATTCGCTTTCCCACTCCTTCCATACGAAACCACTATCATTTTTTTGTATCTTAGCCATATTTAAAAGATTTTTATTATAATACCCTTTATATAATACAACTCCCCTCATACACACTAGTTACCCATGTTAGCTCACAATACTCATAAACAAATAATTCACTACATACATAACACTATCAAAACATAACCCCATATCTACGTCTTTTTTACGTATGCAAAAAAAATTTATTTTACCTCAAACAACCATCCTGTTCTCCACGTGGCCTATATTTATATAAATTGTCCCTGTTCAGAAGCCATTGATACTTTTCAATTTATTGATATTAATAAAATAAATAGACATGAGTGATTTTATATTTACTTTTTACTGTCAGGCGCCATCTTGTTATTGCCAACTATACATATAAAACTTGTTACACACCCGGGTTCTTATAAGCGAACAGGAGAACAGCATGGGTTATTTAAATAAGTGCTTCAAATCTACTTATTTTTAAATAAGTTTGTTTTATTGAACACCTTATTTCAAATCTGCATAGTCAACTAAAGCCATCAAATTGACTTAGTTGGTAATTATTACGAACAATATTTTCTCTCCCTCTTCTATACATCTAAGCTGTGAACACTAATTTATTTAAAATTTTCCCTTCTTTATGAAGTTACCAAAATTGAAAAATACATTAAAACTTGATGAAAACAGACTTTAAAAGAAAAACATTATTCTAAATTTTTCTTAACGCTAACCAGTGCTGTTGAATTACGTAATTTCCACTCGCCCATACACTCACACACGCTCACCCAGTACATAATTTATTCCCCTTGGAGCTTATTTTTATGTTAAAATTGCAAGATTTTATTGACTTTAGTTTAAGTTACCTCCCTTTTATCATGTTTGAAGATACCCTCATGAAATGTTTCATCGTGGACGCGCACTACCTTACCGTCTCCTCGTTTTTCACATAGCCAAACTGTTATTTCATTTAAATTTGTCACTGTAATTACCTTGCTTATAAAACACTGTTTCAGATTATAAAATATAAAGATTCACATTTTTATTTATGTGCGGGCCAAAATTACGCACAGCCGGCGAACACCAAAACTTTGCCCAAAACCGGCGAACGCACAGTTGGTTGCGTCCGAGGTGTTCAGATGTTGTTTTCCGACTGGGTCTTTGTTCTCTGTGTGTCACCAAGCAACTGGTGTTGCTGCACCCACATTCTTCGTTATGTAACGCGCTGACGTAAGGTGATATGATGATTCGTTACATAACTTGTTATGCTGTTTTGTGTCACTGGAGCTGACCTTGACTCAATTCCAGCTTGTTGATTTCTGCGTCTTTAGATATTTCACATGCAGTGCGGCCACCGTTGCTTTCGTCGCTCCAAACAGTAAATTTACCTAAGTTTTGTCCCTATTATTTGAAGAATGTTATTTATTTTATAAAAAAAATAAAATTGCTTTATTACCCCAAAATAGGCCCGTTACAGTCACACGAACATTAAGATGCAAGTATGATTATAGGTTGTGTTAATAACAGACACAACTCGCATTTGTAAAGAGAAACAAATTGAACTTTATTTTATCCTTTAAAAATTTTTAAACTTCAAATTGTTATTTATTCATTTATTTGCTTCTTAGCTCAAGTGATTACTTCTTGCCAAAATTTAAAATACATAAAAACTTTTTAATATTTACGACATGATTGGATATATTACAATATTACACTTAACATCTTACCTTACATTGGCAGCCCAGCCTGCTCGCACACACATTCATTCCATTACAAAATAAAATAAACCCCCTTTTTATTTAAATATGCCCCATTTTATGCAATATATTTCTGTATTCTGAGATACGTTACTCACTACCCCTGCCAGCAACGTGGAGTCTCCCCGACCTTGTGATGCATCACTCATAAAACTCGATCAGTATGTCCGAAAATAATTTAGGATGTCATTTTCCGAAAAACTGTACTCACTTCCGTATTTTGACAAAACGGCACTCACTTTTATTTGATGTTGAAAATTTATTAATAAGCCATGTTAGGCAGGCTGCCTGCGCAGGCGAGCATCAGTGAGGTACTGGGAAGAGTGTTCACAAAATCCCCACCAACTAGATTTCTTTCGGACAAGGCGGAGAGCAATGCCTTATGCGTTAAAGTCATAGCTGTGGCACATTCACAAGTGCAAACTCCCGTGTGCTGGACATGGTGATATTTGTTGTCCAGTGGTTTACGTCACGGAAGGGCGTGGTCTAGTTTCGTTTCCGTCATGTCCCTGAGCACATGTTGGACAAATTCTTCTTCAAGCCATTTTGTTTCAAACAACTCGGCGTCGGTTGCGCATCTGCTGGTGTTTGCGCGCTTTGGGTGTGTGTCACACAGTCTCAATTCTAAGAATGGTATTGCGTGATTGCATGTTGACGCATTCCATTGTATTAACTTCGCCTTATGAATTCTTGGTTCGCTACGATGTAGATTCAATATGTGACTGGCCACGCATATGTAATAAATTGTTGCAAATATTTAATAAAATAAAACCCCTCCCTTTTGCCCCGTTACAGTTTATTTAATGTTGTTTTGATGTTTGCTCTTTAAATTACTTTGAAAGATACCGTTTTACCACATTTTGAAGTCTTAAAAGTGTTTTCGGCCCGCGTGCCTATTTTGTCCATCCGGCCGGATGTAGATTTTTTAGTCGACTGGGGCAGCAAGCTGCCAGGGTGACGCTCTTCATCCTTTGTATGTAAATCGCCACGTGGCCGCTAACCGGATGTCTTTTCCATAACTCGTTCTCTCATTGGCTTAAAAGGCACCACTTCACACGATAATTAGTTATTTTTTCGTATTCCTTCCGTTATCGACTTTGAGTTGGAGAGTACAGAAAGTGGCACACGCGCACGTTCACATCCACATTCCAACGCTTTATCGCTCTCGTACCTGGTGCCGTCTGGCACAAAGTTGAATACAGGGTGTTACATAAATTAAGTTTCCGTGACCATAAATGGTGCCCAAACAGATTAGCCCCAAGTAATTATTAAATTAAATAAAAAATATAACGCTTATTACATATTCCTTAAGTATTACTTCCGTATAACCTCGTTTTTTGTAACTTTTTACGCACTCCCAAATCACGCTTATATTAACTTGTAGGTGTGATTTATAAATTACTTTATAAATAGTCACTGTTCAAGGCACCAATTGTGATGTACTCACCTTTACCATCTTTATAAATTAATATATAACTCAAACTTACCTTGATTTAGCCCAGGGTTACGAACACACGAACTGTGAGATATAAAGGTGACTCAGGGTTAACGTATCTCAATAACTACTCTGAATATCTACATTAATCATCTCTGTTTATTTTGAACTTCAACATTTCTTTTACTTTTTGTTTCAACTTTAATTTATTTATTATTCATTGTTAAATACTAGGCTACTGTATATTTCCATTACTTTGCTTCAGAAATTATCAAAACATTTAGGCTATTGTTACATAACACATATTTTCCTTTCTAGCTTCACACTCTAACGTGAGTAAATAATCAACTTAACTAATTAATCTATAAAGAAAAACAACCCAGCTTGCTCACTCACTCTCTCATACATGATTTAAATTATTCCCTTTAAAATAAAAACTGGAGCTCTTTAGATTAAAATTTTGGTTGATAATAACTTTATGTGGTCGTCGGCGTCTCCTCTAACACGTGCCACACTCCGAACAGTTTATTGTATGTTCACCATATTACTCACTGTACTTGAGAATTTACTTGTTCTTTAATGTTGTTTTATTGTTTGCACTTTAAATTACTTTGAAAGATACCGTTTTACCACATTTTGAAGTCTTAAAAGTGTTTTCGGCCTGCGTGCCTATTTTGTCCATCCGGCCGGATGTAGATTTTTTAGTCGACTGGGGCAGCAAGCTGCCGGGGTGACACTCTTTGTCCTTTGTATGTAAATCGCCACGTGGCCGCTAACCGGATGTCTTTTCCATAACTCGTTCTCTCATTGGCTTAAAAGGCACCACGTCACACGAGAATTAGTTATATTTTCGTGTTCCTTCCGTTATCGACTTTGAGTTGGAGAGTACAGAAAGCGGCACACGCGCACGTTGACATCCACATTCCAACGCTTTATCGCTCTCGTACCTGGTGCCGTCTGGCACAAAGTTCAATACAGGGTGTTACATAAATTAAGTTTTCGTGACCATAAATGGTGCCCAAACAGATTAGCCCCAAATAATTATTAAGTTAAATAATAAAAGTAGACCCTTCTCTTAATTTGCCCCGTTACAATAACCCCCCAATGAGAGGTTTTCTGCCAAAACAGAAAAACTCTCATTGCTAACCCTAAGAGGATCAGTGAAGATATGGTGCCAACAACCCCTCTTTAATTCTTAACACATCATGGGTAAACTACCCCCCCCTAATTAGGCGACTATGGCTGCACCTGAACGAGATTACTGGACTTCTCTGTTCGAGATCCCAACACCATAAAATCGGACCAGGACTCACCATAATACCACCTAACCTTGTAACATTCTGAATAAAATTCCAAAACTGGCCTTATACCATACCAGATCCTCAACCGATATGTCTCCCCTTACATACATACTGGGTTGCTTTTAGCAAATACTGGGTGCGTACACATACTCATTATTAAATAAAATTAAAACATTATTACGTTAATTATATTATGTTTGCTTATAATGTTGTATTAATTATAATTAATTATGTTACTACATTACACACTATCTGCACCTTAATTGTTATAATATAAAATTAATATAAAATTCAAATTTGATTCCAATAGTTACATAAATTCACGTACCCTGTCCAAAATCTACTTGGGGGTTACTATATATTACTTGTTTCAATTAATTTAAGCATAATTTTCTAAACTCAAAGTCTTTATGCATTTATTTTTTCCTTACAACACCTCTTAATTTATCTGTTAACAATCCTGTTATACAAAATACAATAAACAATTTGTCCCTATTCCCTTATGCAAACACAATTACACATGATGATAAAATACATAAAAATATAAACATCATATATAACCTGACACATTACCTACATATGGTGAAAATTAAAATTTAAAATAGATTCCTTTACCGCAACGAACAAAAATTTTTTTTTTCCAAAAAAATTTAATTTCCCAAAGGAATTATTTTGTTAACAAAATGTATTATTTAATCATTTCATTATATTGATTAAAAAGTCTACAAATCAATTATAAGGCACTTACTACATATGTAACACCAGTCATCAGCTGATGTCTCATGGTCAGGTGAATGACCTTACCCTAGATATACTTAAAAAATTACACAATGTACAATGCAGAACACATGTTTATAATTCTTACACTCTAACATAGTACAACATAATAAAACATAATAAACAGAATAGAATAAACACCTTCTCTCCTCGAATAAATCTTTTGCAAAATCAGTAAAGTCATTTATAAAATTATTATACAGAGCATAACATATTTAAATCAATTACCTCTGAACAAACTATCTACTACAATAGTATCTCTTGAATCAAAATAAAATCATTTAATTAGCTTATTAGCTCATTCAGTTTATGTCACTTTAAGATTTCAATTCATTACTCCCCTGAGCAACCTCCTTACCACACACATTATGGCCCCGCACTGGACTGTGGCGCCCAGTTGCTTCCACAAGAACGGAATGTATTTAGGGGTAGACGCTGCCTACCCCGTTCTTGCTTCAGCGTTATATAAAAATTCGGCATTACTGATGTGCGAGGACACCAGTAATCCTACTATAATGATTCACACACCCTTATCACGGCACTATCACCACCTTCGATGATAGCCGCTGTTCCATAGTTATGTAGATTCCCCTGATTTACCTGCCGGTTAATTTCTAAGTTCACCAATTTAGAATATTAAGCGAAATCCACGGTTAGGGTTTGGTGAAGCCGTGACTGCCCGAACATGGGGAAGCTACTAAAAGACTTACAATTCGTTTACACTGACACTGCTACTACAATTCACAGAAGGTCAACCATTATATGTTTGGATATATTATTATTTAATTCTCCAAAAACACATTCAAATCTATTATCAACCTTCATGTTACATCACATTTCATTTATTATTACATTTTAACCATGAATTGTCTTTTATTTAACATTTTGGTCATTAATGGGTTTGGGTGATTCTTAGTTATTCATAATAATTCGATTTACAAATGGGTGTTTAAATATAACCTTACCCCCTTCTTTCTACCAACCACCATTAATAGATTTACATAGGGTGACACCAATCTCCCAAAATATTTACCTCCACTAATTCTCTAACTTGCACTTAAACTATTCTCCAATTATATACCCTCTTTGTACCTAGGATGTGTGTGTACCCGACCTACCAGCTCATTCCCTTATCGGTTCCTGACCCTTCCAGGTAACCCGTAACCCTCTTTAAATCGTTCACCTCCTGCCATAACGCCTGTTGTTGATGACTCCTTACCACTCCACCCTCTTTACAAAATTTCCCCACTATCTATTTATTACCCCAAAACATCACTCTCCTTCCTCTACATATAATCACTCTCTCCACTGTGTCCCTACTACTACCCTGTTTCTGTGTTACTTTTACTCCCAAAATTCTTATTCTCTCTAACACCCATTAAAAATTAACCTGACTGATTCAAATGCTTATTGAAATAATTATTATCACCCAAACATTTTACATTAAGTTAACCATTGAAAATTACATTAGAAAACTCCTAACTATCTCAAATTAGTTTAATCATTTAATTTAAACCTGTAATTCATTTAAAATTTATTATTCAAACATTGAACATTTTACTTTATTTAAATTGCATTATAAACTTCATACTTACTGGACATCACTCAAAACACATGATTCCTGTTATTGACACAAAATTATAAACAATTCATCACCACCAATATCACGTACAACCATATGTACTGTACCTTCTGAAACATTATAACAATCATATTATTCCACAACTAAATACATTTTACATTTATTCATTTACTGTTTTATTATCAAGTTCAAATCTCATAAAATCATTTAAATTCATCATCAAAATCTCTTTATACAACGTTTTAAATTAATCAATTAATTCATCTCAAATTATTGAATTCAATCAATTATTTAAACACAACATTACTTTAATTACCTTCTTCCAAAACAATTACAATTCATTTATTATCACCTTCATAATTATTCCCATTATTTATTTAGTCTGCCAATATATTATTATTATTATTGTTACATCAATTTCTACTACATACACACATCGTTTACATCAAATACTTTTTACAACACAACGTAATTAATTTCACTATAAATTTATTTACAATTCTTCGTCATTAATTTTTCTGTTTATCACACCTCATTTCATAAGTTAGCCAGATCATAACCATAAACTAAAATATTAAAATGTCCATTCACTGATTTTTATTTAACCCCCATCATCATATAATAGTCTGATGTATTTATAACACAACTCATTCTTCTCGACACACATTACATTATAATTATTATTGTAATGACTACTTTCGTTAATTATATTGACACAGTAATTAACTACATATTTGTCTCTCATTATTTCATAAAGCCCGTCTACATTGGTGATTTTAGTTCTGTCTCCGTCAGTATTTTTGGTTAACCTAAGGTACATTCTATCAGCATATTCCTCCACTATATCTATCACAACATCAGGTAAGTTTTCATCATTTACAACCGTATCATCAAAATAATCCTCCATCTCTATTTTACAAGGTAAGTCAATTTTCTCTCCTCTCTCAATATCTAAACTCTGCACTAACATTTCATAACCTCTATTAACCTCAAAAATCTCTATCTCTCTCTTTCGCTCTCTCTCATCACAATACCTCTCACAACCCCCCTGAACTATCTCATTCCATGCAAAGGGCAACACAAAATCACTATATTTCTTGGCACTTCCAAAAATACCACAAAAAATTGAGGGACTATTTGAAGACACCTCGTCTTCCACACAACTACTGGAGGAAACTCTGTCCTCATAAAACACATGTGGAGTCTTTACTCCACTTATACCACGGAAAATTTGCCCTCTGCCCTCCATACTCACCTAACTTCTCTTCATACTCTCTCTCTAACTGATACACATTTGTTTCTACCCCTTAACAACCCATCACTCTCTCACTCTCACTAACTATCTCTACCTCATCACTATCTTTTTCATTGTATCACCTTTAATTAGCTCGTTTCCACTATCTTATCACTATTACGTATTAATTCATTTTTACCTCTGTCACTTACCTTTTTATTAACTATCTGAGTTACTTTACTGTTAATCTGTTCCTCTACTGACTCTACCACTTGTTCCTTAAATGTATATAAACGCCCATTTATTTCGTTTACTATCTCACTCTTTATACCCTTGAGTCTGGTATTTATTTCATTAAACTTACTGTCATTAATATCAAAACGTTCGCTAATCTCATCCCTCAATTCATTAAATTTTTTATCATTGACATCGAAACGATTATTTATTTTATGGAAGTCATTTTTGACTTCTTTATTGTGTTATTTCAATTCATTAAATTGTTTTAATAAAAAGCTCATTACGTCATTACATTTTGTTGAGGTTGGAGTTAACTGAACCCCTGAATCCTCTGTCATATTTGTTTCATCTGTAACACTTACTTCGATTATTTTGTCTTGACCTACATTTGGAGTTGAATGTACTCCTAGGTTGCTCATGACAGCTGATTCATTAAAATTAATTATTTCCTCTATTTCATTTTCATTATTTCCTGCCATTTTTTAAATTATAAAATTATCTATTTCAATAATCCTTAATTTACGCTTATTACGTATTCCTTAAGTATTACTTCCGTATAACCTCGTTTTTTGTAACTTTTTACGCACTCCCAAATCACGCTTATATTAACTTGTAGGTGTGATTTATAAATTACTTTATAAATAGTCACTGTTCAAGGCACCAATTGTGATGTACTCACCTTTACCATCTTTATAAATTAATATATAACTCAAACTTACCTTGATTTAGCCCAGGGTTACGGCACACGAACTGTGAGATATAAAGGTGACTCAGGGTTAACGTATCTCAATAACTACTCTCATTATCTACATTAATCATCTCTGTTTATTTTGAACTTCAACATTTCTTTTACTTTTTGTTTCAACTTTAATTTATTTATTATTCATTGTTAAATACTAGGCTACTGTATATTTCCATTACTTTGCTTCAGAAATTATCAAAACATTTAGGCTATTGTTACATAACACATATTTTCCTTTCTAGCTTCACACTCTAACGTGAGTAAATAATCAACTTAACTAATTAATCTATAAAGAAAAACAACCCAGCTTGCTCACTCACTCTCTCATACATGATTTAAATTATTCCCTTTAAAATAAAAACTGGAGCTCTTTAGATTAAAATTTTGGTTGATAATAACTTTATGTGGTCGTCGGCGTCTCCTCTAACACGTGCCACACTCCGAACAGTTTATTGTATGTTCACCATATTACTCACTGTACTTGAGAATTTACTTGTTCTTTAATGTTGTTTTATTGTTTGCACTTTAAATTACTTTGAAAGATACCGTTTTACCACATTTTGAAGTCTTAAAAGTGTTTTCGGCCTGCGTGCCTATTTTGTCCATCCGGCCGGATGTAGATTTTTTAGTCGACTGGGGCAGCAAGCTGCCGGGGTGACACTCTTTGTCCTTTGTATGTAAATCGCCACGTGGCCGCTAACCGGATGTCTTTTCCATAACTCGTTCTCTCATTGGCTTAAAAGGCACCACGTCACACGAGAATTAGTTATATTTTCGTGTTCCTTCCGTTATCGACTTTGAGTTGGAGAGTACAGAAAGCGGCACACGCGCACGTTGACATCCACATTCCAACGCTTTATCGCTCTCGTACCTGGTGCCGTCTGGCACAAAGTTCAATACAGGGTGTTACATAAATTAAGTTTTCGTGACCATAAATGGTGCCCAAACAGATTAGCCCCAAATAATTATTAAGTTAAATAATAAAAGTAGACCCTTCTCTTAATTTGCCCCGTTACAATAACCCCCCAATGAGAGGTTTTCTGCCAAAACAGAAAAACTCTCATTGCTAACCCTAAGAGGATCAGTGAAGATATGGTGCCAACAACCCCTCTTTAATTCTTAACACATCATGGGTAAACTACCCCCCCCCTAATTAGGCGACTATGGCTGCACCTGAACGAGATTACTGGACTGCTCTGTTCGAGATCCCAACAGCATAAAATCGGACCAGTACTCACCATAATACCACCTAACCTTGTAACATTCTGAATAAAATTCCAAAACTAGCCTTATACCATACCAGATCCTCAACCGATATGTCTCCCCTTACATACATACTGGGTTGCTTTTAGCAAATACTGGGTGCGTACACATACTCATTATTAAATAAAAATAAAACATTATTACGTTAATTATATTATGTTTGCTTATAATGTTGTATTAATTATAATTAATTATGTTACTACATTACACACTATCTGCACCTTAATTGTTATAATATAAAATTAATATAAAATTCAAATTTGATTCCAATAGTTACATAAATTCACGTACCCTATCCAAAATCTATTTGGGGGTTACTATATATTACTTGTTTCAATTAATTTAAGCATAATTTTCTAAACTCAAAGTCTTTATGCATTTATTTTTTCCTTACAACACCTCTTAATTTATCTGTTAACAATCCTGTTATACAAAATACAATAAACAATTTGTCCCTATTCCCTTATGCAAACACAATTACACATGATGATAAAATACATAAAAATATAAACATCATATATAACCTGACACATTACCTACATATGGTGAAAATTAAAATTTAAAATAGATTCCTTTACCGCAACGAACAAAAAATTTTTTTTTCCAAAAAAATTTAATTTCCCAAAGGAATTATTTTGTTAACAAAATGTATTATTTAATCATTTCATTATATTGATTAAAAAGTCTACAAATCAATTATAAGGCACTTACTACATATGTAACACCAGTCATCAGCTGATGTCTCATGGTCAGGTGAATGACCTTACCCTAGATATACTTAAAAAATTACACGATGTACAATGCAGAACACATGTTTATAATTCTTACACTCTAACATAGTACAACATAATAAAACATAATAAACAGAATAGAATAAACACCTTCTCTCCTCGAATAAATCTTTTGCAAAATCAGTAAAGTCATTTATAAAATTATTATACAGAGCATAACATATTTAAATCAATTACCTCTGAACAAACTATCTACTACAATAGTATCTCTTGAATCAAAATAAAATCATTTAATTAGCTTATTAGCTCATTCAGTTTATGTCACTTTAAGATTTCAATTCATTACTCCCCTGAGCAACCTCCTTACCACACACATTATGGCCCCGCACTGGACTGTGGCGCCCAGTTGCTTCCACAAGAACGGAATGTATTTAGGGGTAGACGCTGCCTACCCCGTTCTTGCTTCAGCGTTATATAAAAATTCGGCATTACTGATGTGCGAGGACACCAGTAATCCTACTATAATGATTCACACACCCTTATCACGGCACTATCACCACCTTCGATGATAGCCGCTGTTCCATAGTTATGTAGATTTCCCTGATTTACCTGCCGGTTAATTTCTAAGTTCACCAATTTAGAATATTAAGCGAAATCCACGGTTAGGGTTTGGTGAAGCCGTGACTGCCCGAACATGGGGAAGCTACTAAAAGACTTACAATTCGTTTACACTGACACTGCTACTACAATTCACAGAAGGTCAACCATTATATGTTTGGATATATTATTATTTAATTCTCCAAAAACACTTTCAAATCTATTATCAACCTTCATGTTACATCACATTTCATTTATTATTACATTTTAACCATGAATTGTCTTTTATTTAACATTTTGGTCATTAATGGGTTTGGGTGATTCTTAGTTATTCATAATAATTCGATTTACAAATGGGTGTTTAAATATAACCTTACCCCCTTCTTTCTACCAACCACCATTAA
This sequence comes from Magicicada septendecula, assembly GCA_034769895.1. NCBI lineage: Eukaryota > Metazoa > Arthropoda > Insecta > Hemiptera > Cicadidae > Magicicada > Magicicada septendecula. Next base: position 383,488,273 of record CM068369.1, read on the forward strand.
TAGATTTACATAGGGTGACACCAATCTCGCAAAATATTTACCTCCACTAATTCTCTAACTTGCACTTAAACTATTCTCCAATTATATACCCTCTTTGTACCTAGGATGTGTGTGTACCCGACCTACCAGCTTATTCCCTTATCGGTTCCTGACCCTTCCAGGTAACCCGTAACCCTCTTTAAATCGTTCACCTCCTGCCATAACGCCTGTTGTTGATGACTCCTTACCACTCCACCCTCTTTACAAAATTTCCCCACTATCTATTTATTACCCCAAAACATCACTCTCCTTCCTCTACATATAATCACTCTCTCCACTGTGTCCCTACTACTACCCTGTTTCTGTGTTACTTTTACTCCCAAAATTCTTATTCTCTCTAACACCCATTAAAAATTAACCTGACTGATTCAAATGCTTATTGAAATAATTATTATCACCCAAACATTTTACATTAAGTTAACCATTGAAAATTACATTAGAAAACTCCTAACTATCTCAAATTAGTTTAATCATTTAATTTAAACCTTTAATTCATTTAAAATTTATTATTCAAACATTGAACATTTTACTTTATTTAAATTGCATTATAAACTTCATACTTACTGGACATCACTCAAAACACATGATTCCTGTTATTGACACAAAATTATAAACAATTCATCACCACCAATATCACGTACAACCATATGTACTGTACCTTCTGAAACATTATAACAATCATATGATTCCACAACTAAATACATTTTACATTTATTCATTTACTGTTTTATTATCAAGTTCAAATCTCATAAAATCATTTAAATTCATCATCAAAATCTCTTTATACAACGTTTTAAATTAATCAATTAATTCATCTCAAATTATTGAATTCAATCAATTATTTAAACACAACATTACTTTAATTACCTTCTTCCAAAACAATTACAATTCATTTATTATCACCTTCATAATTATTCCCATTATTTATTTAGTCTGCCAATATATTATTATTATTGTTACATCAATTTCTACTACATACACACATCGTTTACATCAAATACTTTTTACAACACAACGTAATTAATTTCACTATAAATTTATTTACAATTCTTCGTCATTAATTTTTCTGTTTATCACACCTCATTTCATAAGTTAGCCAGATCATAACCATAAACTAAAATATTAAAATGTCCATTCACTGATTTTTATTTAACCCCCATCATCATATAATAGTCTGATGTATTTATAACACAACTCATTCTTTTTGACACACATTACATTGTAATTACATTACAACCCATCACTCTCTCACTCTCACTAACTATCTCTACCTCATCACTATCTTTTTCATTGTATCACCTTTAATTAGCTCGTTTCCACTATCTTATCACTATTACGTATTAATTCATTTTTACCTCTGTCACTTACCTTTTTATTAACTATCTGAGTTACTTTACTGTTAATCTGTTCCTCTACTGACTCTACCACTTGTTCCTTAAATGTATATAAACGCCCATTTATTTCGTTTACTATCTCACTCTTTATACCCTTGAGTCTGGTATTTATTTCATTAAACTTACTGTCATTAATATCAAAACGTTCGCTAATCTCATCCCTCAATTCATTAAATTTTTTATCATTGACATCGAAACGATTATTTATTTTATCGAAGTCATTTTTGACTTCTTTGTTTTGTTATTTCAATTCATTAAATTGTATTAATAAAAAGCTCATTACGTCATTATCAAATTTACTACATATTGCTGAGGTGGAGTTAACTGAACCCCTGAATCCTCTGTCATATTTGTTTCATCTGTAACACTTACTTCGATTATTTTGTCTTGACCTACATTTGGAGTTGAATGTACGCCTAGGTTGCTCATGACAGCTGATTCATTAAAATTAATTATTTCCTCTATCTCATTTTCATTATTTCCTGCCATTTTTTAAATTATGAAATTATCTATTTTAATAATCCTTAATTTACGCTTATTACGTATTCCTTAAGTATTACTTCCGTATAACCTCGTTTTTTGTAACTTTTTACGCACTCCCAAATCACGCTTATATTAACTTGTAGGTGTGATTTATAAATTACTTTATAAATAGTCACTGTTCAAGGCACCAATTGTGATGTACTCACCTTTACCATCTTTATAAATTAATATATAACTCAAACTTACCTTGATTTAGCCCAGGGTTACGGCACACGAACTGTGAAATATAAAGGTGACTCAGGGTTAACGTATCTCAATAACTACTCTCATTATCTACATTAATCATCTCTGTTTATTTTGAACTTCAACATTTCTTTTACTTTTTTCAACTTTAATTTATTTATTATTCATTGATAAATACTACTGTTTATTTCCATTACTTTGCTTCAGAAATTATCAAAACATTTAGGCTATTGTTACATAACACATATTTTCCTTGCTAGCTTCACACTCTAACGTGAGTAAATAATCAACTTAACTAATTAATCTATAAAGAAAAACAACCCAGCTTGCTCACTCACTCTCTCATACATGCTTTAAATTATTCCCTTTAAAATAAAAACTGGAGCTCTTTAGATTAAAATTTTGGTTGATAATAACTTTATGTGGTCGTCGGCGTCTCCTCAAACACGTGTCACACTCCGAACGGTTTATTGTATGTTCACCATATTACTCACTGTACTTGAGAATTTACTTGTTTATTTAATGTTGTTTTATTGTTTGCACTCTAAATTACTTTGAAAGATACCGTTTTACCACATTTTGAAGTCTTAAAAGTGTTTTCGGCCCGCGTGCCTATTTTGTCCATCTGGCCGGATGTAGATTTTTTAGTCGACTGGGGCAGCAAGCTGCCGGGGTGACGCTCTTCGTCCTTTGTATGTAAATCGCCACGTGGCCGCTAACCAGATGTCTTTTCCATAACTCGTTCTCTCATTGGCTTAAAAGGCACCACGTCACATGATAATTAGTTATATTTTCGTGTTCCTTCCGTTATCGACTTTGAGTTGGAGAGTACAGAAAGCGGCACACGTGCACGTTCACATCCACATTCCAATGCTTTATCACTCTCGTACCTGGTGCTGTCTGGCACAAAGTTCATTACAGGGTGTTACGTAAATTAAGTTTTCGTGACCATAAATGGTGCCCAAACAGATTAGCCCCAAATAATTATTAAATTAAATAAAAAAAATAGACCCTTCTCTTAATTTGCCCCGTTACACAGCATTGTTGTTATTTGTAAACTTATCGGTTAAAACTGTTGGAGACCGTTTGGTGTCCCATGGAAGTCATTTTTATATGCACTTTCAGTCCATATGATTTAGCTATAACATGTACCAGTACACATGGCAGGAAATTTGAATTTTATGACGTCAGGGGTGTGAGTACGACGTGACCATGGTGGGAGTACCATGTGACAGGCAGCATGTGGGGATACCACAGCACTGGTGCGAAGTGTAGTGATTGGTCAGCCATGTTTAATATATGTCACGTCATCATATAGCAGAATCAGTTGTGATTGGTGTGTTTGAATGGCAGTAGTCGGTGTAGCCAACATGTGATATGGGAGAAGAAAATTCCCTCTAGAAGGGAAATATGTTAAAGAATGATGTGTGAGGGAACATTTAGCATTGCCACTACCACCAGTGTGTCTACGTCATGGCGGGAATGGATTTATGTTCCCTTAACAAGCGTATCCAGCGTGTCCGTTGCTATCTTGTCCACTGCTTGCCGTGATTTAATAGGGTGATGTCGTGTGAGGCATAAAATTGTGTAACTTAATGTATACGTGTGTATGAAAGAAAATAAAGTGGCCAGTTCCTGGTTTCTTCTTCTTGTCTTGTTTTTTCTACGTTCATAAATAAGGTTAACGTTCATGCACAATTGTGTGTGTGTGTGTGTTTTAAGTAAAACACTGTGTCTTGACGGCTCTTCTTGTCTTTGTTGTTGCAGGGTTTTTTCAGTGTTCAAAAGTAAGGTTTACCTTGACAAATGATTAATGAATGTTGAGGAAAAAGAAATGTGTATATGGGCGTCTTGTCTGTCTGTGTAGAGATAAAATGTGTGTGGGTCGGGTAGCCTTTGTGTAAAAGCATCTTGATGTATATGTATGCACATAGAATTTGTGTATTGTTGTAACCTAATGAAAACAATCATTCTCCTCGCTCACAGTGCGAAACAGTATGTGTGAAATAAAACACGTCATCAGTCATGTAAGTATAATTACACCATCAAAAATGGTACAAGAAATATACACAGTTATGCATTACATAATGCAATAACACACACACACACACACACACACACACACACACACACACACACACACACACACACACACACACACACACACATACACGTCTCTCAGCATTAGTGGCACAAGTTCATACACACGTACAAGTGGCAACGTCAAAGTTAAACACGCTACAACATAGATCTTTTACCTCTGATTTTGACAATTTTATTAATTTTTGTATACACACCAACTTATTATGGATACACTCGATATCCATTGTTGTGGCAACCGTGCCACGCTTATTATAATTCGTGAACTCCATACACACGTTGCCACAATACGTTCGTATTCATGTCGTGTGTATACAGCGTTGCCAATTTTCTTCGGGCAAAGCGCGCCAAAACTGACTCATAGCAGCAAGACACTTGCAACTTGTTTACGGCTGATACTATGTTGTTGACAGTCTACAAGAATTTTTTTCTCATTGTCATGCGGGTCTTTGCTTAGTTTGCGTGGTATAACCATTACGCTTACTTTTCTTAAAATTTTTCCAACGAATAAGAGCAAATGTTTTAAAATATTCTGAACATTACTGATTAATAAGCGCATTGTGTTTTGGATATTTTTATTTATTATTTAATCTTGTATTAAATATAACAAAAGCTTATATTGTAAAGTACAAACGAAGAACGTATTTTAGTGGAAAGGGTGCAATTATTTCAAATTATTGTTTAGTTAGAGTGTCAAAGACAACTATATTTTTAGATAGTTTTCCGTATAAAAAAGTCTGTGCAATTTTTGAATAATATAATGACAATTGTGTTTTTGTCCCCGTTGTTTTATTATTACAACGCTAATACAGAAAAATATTCTCATGATTGAAAATTCAGTGGTACAACGACAGTAGCTTACCGGAAATTTACACTTTAGTTTAGATTCTTTTAAGTTATATGCGATTTTCAGATGAAGAGCGTAAAATTTTGTAACTAACTGGTGGTTTGGTGGGGCAATACCGCCAATTTATTGAGAATGTTTAAAGTTATTTCAATGAAATGAGACACAAATTTATTAAGAATTCCTTTCATTTAATATTTCAATAAACTCAGAAACAAACTTTATTCCCACCAGTTTTGCGCTGTTAGTCGTCGGTGATAAAAGTAGCCTAGGTGGTTGCGTCGTTCTTTAACAGTATTTCTGTGTATACGACGTTCTTTGTATATGCCGTATCACCATCTTGGCATAGATCGAGTCTACACTGCAGTAGGCCTACTCTGTCAAAATCCCCTGAAAGTAAACACAGCTCAGCTCTGGTTGATCAGGTTGCAGTTGTCGTTTAACGGACAATCAATAATTCGGGTTTGAGTTTCTAAACATATTATTTTATTTTATTTTATTTATAAACTTATTATTTGAAATAATTTTCATTATTTCCATCCAATTAATTTTGCAAACTATATGGTTAACAACTGAATATTTCTTGCATATAAATCTGCTGGGAATATTAAAAATATTTCCATCATGCTGTGTTTCCATCACAGGAAAAGTTCTGTTCCCCAATCGAAGTTTCCACTCCATTCCACTCCACAAATTGTTGTTAATTAGCACTGACACACATATTTTAGGTCAAACACTATATGGTCATAAAGGTCAAAGTTTTGTTTGTTTGTCCCGCCTTTGGGACTAACGTTAAGACCTGTCTAAACTCTCCACTAAAAGTATCACTTTTCCATCCGTCTGAACTATACTTAATAATGGATGTCTCGAAGTATACACCGAACTATACACTTCATTATGTTTCGAAGTAAATGATCCATACTGCTACTGCAGAGATCGTTGACATCTCATCAATTAAAATAACTGACTCTTCGTGTAGAACTGTAGCGTTTCCTGACATAGCCTTAATGGAAGAAACTGAAGAAGGCAACACTGGAACAAGAAGATCAAATAACTAATGGAGTATAATTCCTGCAGCCAAGAATTGCACAGGTTTGCATGTCCATTTTGTTGCTAATGCTAAATGAGCCTGTTCACTAACAATATTCAGAATATTTGCGAATACGTAGGTCATGCTACGTTCTGCTGGGGTTTCTAAGAATAACAGCTTCTCAATTGTCTCGCCTGCTATGCCCCACATAATTTTAATTACAACTAATTTCTGTTTTTCATTTAATTTGCTATGTATATTAGCACCATGACTGGCCTCTTCATTCACATTGCGTACAGGGTTAATAAGCATTGGATTATTTGGTATTGGCAAGCCGATGTTCCTTCACTCCAAACCATTACTTCTTACAATGTAATCTATATCCTGCAATGCTGCATTTCCTTCAAGGGCCTGCGTATCGTCTACATTAGTATTTTGATAATCGTTTACACTTGAAAAGGTAATGTTAGTTTGTAGAAGTAGCACATTAATGAGAACAACTCTCGTAGTTGACACGACATGTACAGTATGTGCTCTGCATTTCCTCCCAACATTTGTGCCAATCTGTGTCAATTTCAAGTAACCCACATGCAAGAGCCGCTCCTTTGTATGGCTTATAAGTTGCGTATGTATTGCTGTAGCTGCGTGGACATGCGAGTGATGTTTCTCCTTTAATATGAAGTAGTAACATACGTATGTAAAATCTGTTATGATCGTTTGGTGCGACAGTGTACATTCTCCCTATCATTTTGCAACCATCTCTCTTTCCTGGAATCCATTTATTATCAGCGAATCCATAAAGTCCTGAAATACCAGTATACAGGAATTGACAAGCACAGGGATCGCATTGATTAAAATCAAACCATGATTTCATCAATGTTGTGCGTTTTGTTGCAGGTCCTTGGATTGCATTCTCATCCCCTGCCCTAATACACATTATAATATCCATCTTCAAGCACAGCTAAGCGAACGATTGTATGTGACTGATCATGCATTTATTTTGAATGAAGGCACAGAATATCTGATGAGAGCTAAAGTATGGCATATTCGCGTATGTTATAGTTACAACATATCCAGTTAATGATCGTCACTGACGCTTCTTACGAATTGCATACATGTTGAGTCACATTATTTATACATGTATTGGAATAGGTTTTCAATATTGATGTGAGCATTGTACTGTAGAATTAGGAAGTGATTGTAGAGAACGAATCACGATTATCAAATTATATATTCCTTTTACTTCAACAATTCCGTCATCTCCTCTCCGGTACTTTGGATAACCATTGTTATTTTCAGTAGTTTAATGTAAAACGTTGCTCGGTTATTATGTGTACACATTCCATCAATCATGAAAGGAATATTAGGATTACGAGCTCTACAAGATCCATGTATCATAGTCGAGATAACAATTTTATGAATCCTTGGAAAACTGACTGGGTCAGGTATTTCTCCGCACACAACTTAGGATAAGCATGAGGTAGTGTATTAATCACGTTTCTGGGATTCAATAATAAATATATAAATAATAAATATGTGTAGGATAACAACTGCTCACAATGAGTGATTTTTTAGTAAATCATTTTTATCACTAGTTGAGTTTATAACAAACACTCCAGAAACCTATCACGACGATCGGCAGATTTTTCATTTTCACCAAGTTAAGAAGTTATATCTGTCCATTTCGGATTGCAGGTCATAGTTAAAAACCTGTCCAGTTTTCCAGATTTGCGTACTGTACGATCGCCATCAGATCCTGGTACCGAAGAGTCATGTTACGTAGTCTGCTCCTTCATGTTCGATAACCTCGGCCGTGTAGTGCGTAAGGATTATTAGCTAGAAAGCTGCCAGGATTGTAAGTAACGAGTGTTGAAACTCTTCGTTTTCATTACGAACAATACGTATGTCATATTCTGCCAAAGAATAAGGTTTGTCGCCAGCAAGTGGTAAATAATCGGAAATATATCTGTGAATCTGTCCCTAAATTTTTAAGGAGTAGAAACCTGTACCAGGGATATGATTTTCGTGACCAAAAAGTAAGAGAATGCCCTCACACTATTATATTTCCGGATGGTTTGGACAAAATTAATGCTGTTAAGAAGCAATTCTTTCAGTTGCGTACTTACCTGAGTTCTGGAAGGGAATTAGGCCGTTATGACATTAGGAATTGGAATAACTGACTCGTTAACGAAACGCAAGGAATGACAGTAAAATCATTAAATATTAATTCCATTCAGACAGTGCTTAAATGTGGTAGATTCTTCCAATAAAAGATTAATGAAAGACAGATGGGCGTACGATGTACCTGCCCCGCGATAACACTCAATACGTATGTATAGAAATTCCTTCGTTCAAATTCATTACGAAAATCACTGTCGCGTTTTGCTCACGTAACAGTACTCATCGCAAATAGTGTACACACAAGCCGACTCTATGTGAATATGTGAATCTGCCAACAGACAGATGGCAATGTACTGTAATTCTCCCTCCCGCTCGATCGTCTCAGTATATACAATCCAGTACTTTACTTTTAAAAGAATTTGAAGCACAAAATGGAACTGTACAAAACTTAATTTTATATATTAAATACATATATATATAAATAATATTTAAAATTTATATTTACTTTACCTCAAAATGTTATTTTTCCCTTATTTGGAACATGTTTCGTTACCCTTAGTGTTCCCATCATGAGCCTCCTAATTTTGAAAATTGTGGAGTACCTGTGTGCTGGTTGGCGGTTATGACTTCCCGTTGGTTTTTGGTTTTTCAATAAATATTAAATATATTATATACATCAAGAAATAGACTGTAGCAAAAAGTGTCAGCCATGGCACGATGTTTATTAAAACAGTAAATTAAAAATAAATAACTATTGTATGTATTTTTTATTTCCCAGTTAAAGGATTGTCGAATTAGATAAACTGAAGTATTGATTTAGTAAAATACAGTACGGTTTTAAGTAAAAAAATATATGATTTTCTTTTTGAGAGACAAGGTTGAATTTTCGCATTGTTTTTTATGAATCATCATGTCAAAAACATGTCAAGCATGTACAGGTGCTTGGTGACTGATCATACTAAGCAAATGAAATATCTTGGCTTCATAATAGACAGTAATCTCTCATGGAAATGTTTTATTTGTAGCCTGAAGAAATAGTTATATACATTCTTACGAAAATTCTATTTGTTACGAGATTTTTGTCCCGAAATAACTATTCCTCGATAACATCCAGACAAGTCCTGTGATCAATTCACGGCCGTGTAACTGGTTAGTTCGAATTGCTTACTACAATTTGTCATGTATAAAAGTTTTCGTACTGATGTCTAACAAAATTGTTGCACGAAGGTATGCAGCAATTGTTGTCAGATGTGGTATTATCAAGGAGAACTATGTAATAACAGAGATCAGCTGCCTTGTGTACACTATGCACACAAGCCAGTTGAAGACATAATACGCAGTCCTGTTCGAATAAACAAACTCGTATTCATTCTTTTCCGGTCTTGGATATGTAGTCACAACTGTTATGTGAATATAATCACCAGACAAGTTGAACAAAAGAAGACAATGCTTTATGTCCGCGTAAAAACGAGTGATATTTAAAAGTAATAATGTGCATTTTAGATAATTTATTTACATTTTCTGATAAACCTAATTTTCATTATTAAATTATACGTAACAGTATAACAAGTATTTAAATTACTACTTCTACTTTATTATATATTTACACAAATATATGCATGACAATCAGAAGCCTCTGATGTAATAACTTATTTAATTACGCAGCACTTTCCGAAACTGTATCTATGCGCCAATCAGATTATACCTTTAGTAAGACAAGATAACAGTTTTGAGTACACGTTGCCGCTGTGTAGTCACAATTAGTATTCATGAATCCCAGCTTTAAGTGAATCGGCCTATCGTGTCGTCGTCATTTTGCTGTCGGTATAGTCGTCGTTTAATGATGTACAGTAACATGACAACAACGTAACTACACACATAAATAAATAACCATTGCTCCCGACTGCCATCCTTTTGACCGAGGGTGTATTAGATTTTTAACCGTTTACACATAGGCCTACACAATGATCTTTTTCTTTCTTATTTGGCAATGAAAGTACTGTAATTGATAATTAAGTTCTTTATTTGGGATCAGATTGTAATTTCGTGTAGACCTATTTACGTTTCTGAGATTCCAAAAACACATGTTAGAGTAGAAACACAAGGAAGGAAGAATACCAGGCAGCCCAAGAAGTAGCTGCAGAGAGAGTATAGACTCGGAACTGAAAGGGGCCTTGAGACCACTGCGATAGGTGATTGGACATTGGACATCAGACAATGATGTAGTCTAATACGTATTTTATTTGTGTGTGTGATATATATATATATATATATATATATAGAGAGAGAGAGAGAGAGAGAGAGAGAGTGAGAGAAAGTGCGTGTGTCTTCGGCGGGAGGGGGAGAAAGGAACGTTGAAAAACTCTTATGTTATGAATGCTTAAGCTTACAAATTGTTATTATTATTATTTTTTTACTATAAAATGTTCATATTATTTTAACATAACGCGATTTTCTGGAACATGTTTTGTGGAAACGTAAAAACAGGCAGCTGATGTACAGTTGCATGAGTTCGGACGTAGATGTGTATATATGTGTTAGCCCAAACAGGTAGTATGTTTTGTAAACATACACGCTGTGCCATTAAAACATTAAGAATGTTATTTGACCTTGAGTAGAGAGTCCTGTTGGAGGGATTCTGATGAATGAGAAATCTTGTCTCTGTGCTGGAGACCTGTGATGTTACGCTGAATAGACAACACATTATCACTCTACACAGCAGTGGCTGACGTGTATTAACCATTTCTGAGTTCGCGATACCACAACTCAGATTAAACTGTGCACAATGTTTGTAGAAAAGACGGACGTGTGTGACGTAAACGCCAGTTTGCAAAATGCATCATCGTTCCCGCCAGATATGTAATCACGTTTCTCGTTTATCTTGTCTCAGCCAAATAAACATTACTATGAGTTTACCATATTCCAGTGTCCTTCATATTTCATAAACACTTGAGAAAATAAAGAGTGAGAGAGGGCGTGGGTGAGAGAGAGGGGGGAGTGAGAGAGAGAGAGAGAGAGAGTGAGCAAGAAAGTGAGAGAGAGGTATACAGACAGAGGGGAGCTGTATACATTTTTTACCATACTTCATTTAGTTTAGAAGTCACATGACATAATTTGTATAAAACATCAATTAAACGCGCTGCCAGAACGTCGCATCCTATATATAATGCGACTCAATACGTCACGTTTGTACAGTTCTCATAAGTTCCTTTTTGATAACTACTATATTACTTTTTTGTAATATTTACTTGAGTACGAGCATTAACACACAATTTGCGTACAAAAGTAATTAAATGCGGTTATTTAACAGAATACGAAATTCCTTAAATGATTATAAAATACACATTATAAGATATAATATAACTATTATGAACATGTAGCCATCATTAATTAGTAACCTGATACGAGGCACAAGTAGGCCTACATAGACTTATACCTAGCAACATCAGCGCTCACATTACAGGCCTACTTAGTACTTAAATGAACGATTATAACGCGATGTAACACATTTATTATAAATTATGAAGTATTATAAAATATAAAGTGCCCTGAGATTGTGTGTCATTTGCGATGAAAGAAGACCTTCGCTTTAAACTAAGGGATAAGAGGGAAACGAAAAAACTTGAATTAACATTCATTCATCAGGGTTGTGCACATCCGTATCTTACTGAAATGGAATACAAAAGTGTTAATAATTTTCGGTGTTTCATTAAAAAAAAAGGGTATCAGAAAATGTGTTTGAGACTAAAATATTCTTCCGTTATCAATACAATGTGTAAAGTGTGATGGTAATATGTTAACAAATGTAAAAGGATAAAGAAACGTTACCTTTAGATGTGGTAGAAGGAATTGCAGAGCTACAAAAAACATACATGCTTACACTTTTTCGGAATAGCGCGTGTTCCTGCATTATCTGTATTGTGTGTGTACTTGGATTTTGAAATATCAAATTTCAGTCATTTCAAAACAGATCGACATAAACAGGAAAACTACGCAAAAATTAATAAACGAATTCAGGGAGATCCTTACTGTCTGGTTGATAGATAACAGCTCAAAAATTGGCGGCCCGGGAGATACTGAAATTGATGAAAGTGCGTTTGCTTAAGGAAGTACAACAGAGGCCGAATAACAAAAACTCGGTGGGTACTTGAGAGCATTTGCAGGAGAATAAAGAAATTGTTCCTATAGGTGGTGGATAAACGTGATGCAAACTCACTAAATTGTGTAATTTTAAATAATATGGAACCAGGAACCACTATAGTTGCAGATATGTGGCACGGGTACAACTCGCGAGTACCCATACATACCCAAATGTATGGGTATATAGGCCTACTTCTGTCTGTGAACCATTCGCTTAATCTTGTATGTCCTCGCAATTCTGCTGTTCACACACAAACGATCGAGAACTAATGGTCTAAAGTTAAGCGTGATATGCGGAGAAGAGTCAGCAGAATGTCTATTAGTATATTTCAGATGTATTTGATTGAATATATTTGGAGAAAAGTGTTTTTCTGCAGAAGAATGGTTTAATGAATTTTTAGCGGCTATTGATTATTTTTGCACGCAATTTTTAATTGAATGTACAGTAATTTGTGGTCAATAAATTTAGCTATAGTACAAGTAAATTAGAAAAAATCTAAAAAAAAATAAAATAAAAATAGATGTAAAGCAGGTATCCGACGACTTCTAGTACCCTCAACCCAAAACATTTTAATATTGTGTGTGTGTCTCTCTCTTTCCCTGCCTGCGTCTCGCGTCATCTTGCTATTTAATCTCTAACACAAATAGAACTAATATAATACAAACTTTTATCCTATCTCACAACCCTCTGTCTTCCTCCTCTCCGTCTGTCTCTAACACAAGAAGTAATTATTATTATGTACATTTTTGCACATTTGATCGCTCTCCTTTCTTCTATCTCTCTCTCTTTCTCCCCTTCTTTATATCTCTTACTAATAAAAATATAAATCTTATTACCAAAAAAATACGTACAGTAGCTTTCTGCCATTGTCTGTGTATCTGACTCTTGACTCCCATTTAGCTCTCTCTCTCTCTCTCTCTCTCTCTCTCTCTCTCTCTCTCTCTCTCTCTCTCTCTCTCTCTTATCCTCTCTCTCCTAATCTCTTAATTACGCACTTTTATCCTTTTACTATTTCTCTCTCTCCCTCCTCTCTCACTCTTTATCTCCATCTATCTACCTATCTATCTGTCTGTCTGTCTGTCTGTCTGTCTGTCTGTCTATCTATCTATCTATCTATCTATTTACCAATCTCAATCCCAAACAGAACTATAGACTATTAACAACTACAGAACTACAAACTAAAATTATAAAATTTTGTTAACCGCAAAAAAGATACAAATAAATGTTTTATAGCATTACTTCGAAATACTGTATGTATAATGATGAATATTGACAAAAAATATAACTGATTATATTTGTTATATAACTAGTATATGTTTATTACGTTTGGCATTACATTTATTACTTTTGACTGCCAATTGCATAAGAAATTTCTCTAGTAAATGAGATCAACGTTACATTATCGCTCGGTGTCGATGCATGTGAGAAAATATTAACATCCTCGTTAATTACGTTATTTGGTCCGACGAGAAGTGGTCAATTTTTACATAATTCGAAAGGCCAGTACGCTACGTTGGCATGCTTCGTAAAACAAAATAATTATATTACCACGGTTAATAGAATTGGATAGTGAAGTTTAAAAATTGTTGATAAATATTTGACACTACTAGTTAAAATTATGATGTAAAGGTAGCGGGTGAACGAAGGAACAAAAATAACTGCCAGGTCATTCGCCTGCAGTTAGTCACTCTTTCATAAAAACAAATAAGCGTCAACGAAAACTGTGCAATACCCGGGGTTGAAAACTGGCAAACGTCGCTGGAAGCAAAAACGGCGAAATTCGAAAAAGTATACATTTCAGATGCTTAATTGTTGGAAAACTGAAAAGACGCCCTATTGTCGTAATTATGAAAAGATGCCATAATGACAGCGTTTTGTACAAAAAAAATTATTTGCTTATTATAAGAGTATATTGAAATATAAAATGCAAAACAAATAACATATTCACAAGAACATAATGTTACAATAAAATTTCAATATACTCTTCGTTTTCAGGTAGACGCCAAAACGTATACATTTTGAAAACACGCCATTTTGATACATTTTTATAGAAAAATGTATACACACAAACACACACACACACACACACACACACACACACACACACACACACACACACACATATATATATACCATTTATAAACATAAAACATATAGCCTTATATAAAAAACAGCTTTTATAAACAATAGATTTTAAATTTGTATAACTATTTCTTTGCACATTCTGTTCCTGAAGATGACAGTAATGTATAATAAAACTGTTGAAACAGTGTAATAAATAGTAAAAAACATATTCTTGTTGAAAACAAAATATTATTAATTTTTTTATGTAAAACTATAAATCTGGTGTTTATGTTTGACATAATGATATGTTCAACACTACAGGGTATCTGCGTACTGTGAAATATGATAGATATTTTATATTTAATTAAACTTGATACTTTAAGAAAAACTGCATTTTTACCAAGGTCCTGGAAATATGACCTGAAGAATGAGCCACTTCCGAAGGTCGTACGAAGTACATAACTTCCGCAAATTTGTGTCCCTTACTGAATTATAGCCTATATTTAGAATTCCAAAACAGTAAATTCTAAAAAAAAAACGCTGGAATATCTTGAATGTACGACGTAGCCATGGTTGAAACTTTCAACATCAGAAGTATCAAAATCAGATGAAATTTTTTGCGCATATATATAAGTAAATTCAATAATTATAAATAATAATACGAATGGAGTAGAAGTAATGAAAACAATAATTTTGTTTAAAGGATGGCCTCCACATATCCCCTTATAGCCTCCTTAAAGATTTCTATCTAACAGGAAAACAGAATTTATTCTGATGCAAAGAGAGCGCATATAACACACTGCTATTCTTAATTTCTCTCTTCAGAGAAGCATCTTTTCCTTTCTGAACATCGAAAATTCTCGCAATGCTGAATCATACTCGTTTTCTTAAACTTTTTATGTTCTGTACTCTTTTGCTTTAGGCATTTTATTTCCTCTATAGTAAACCACTAAACCTTACCCCCTGACGAATACCGACTGCTTCGCTTATGTTCGTGTCTTTCCGTAAAAATGTTCGTACAGGTTGATTGCGTTTCAGTACAGCTGGCAACCTGACTTACTGAGAAACAAATATTTATTGAGCAACACGATTTTTACGGAACTTCCTTCGCGCCAAATTATGACGTATACAACTGAATGTTTATTTATGTTTGTATTGTTTAAAAATGCTTACCTCGTTTGTCATTTCCACTGAGAGCTGATACGCTCCGGTTACGTAAGACTGTACACACTTCGAAAGCAGCTGATCCAGGATGAATCGTAATTGTTCACAGACGCGCGACAATCATTGGAACGAAACACATCGATAATTATTAACAAGAAACTACACTATAAAATACATAGTCCTATATGCACATTAAGTACACACGCGCTGAATATTTAATAATTTAATGAATAATGTATAATGATACTTCAACTAACAAATTTAAAAATTATTTAAAATTCTGATTAAAACTTAAAAATTATTTAAAATTCTTTTTAACTTTATAACAATCATTTTTTTGCAGCAGCAGCGACAGAGCAGTGTTCTGTATGCCGGTTTCATTGGGCTTTACCATAAGAGTACCGTGTGTTAATTTCTTTTTTTTTGGTGCAATAAATTCTCTTCTGTGGCACGATATTTCTTTTCTAAGAAGTAGAAGAGCTGGGCATATTTTGAACTGCAACGCGAGAGCGAATTGCACTTAATGTCGTTTTTAAAGTAGCAGTTTCTCGTTTAATCACTTCCAGTTCTTCTAATATAGCTACATCGTTAACTAATTAAATTAAATCCCCTTTGAGTGATTCTTTTTGAGTCTCCATACATGTCAAAAACTTTCTCTTTTGCTGATCTGGAATAAAATGTCTTGTTTTTCCGTCGTATCAATTTCGTTCTCCGGATGCACAAACAACCGATCGTCACCATCGTCTTCGTTATTGTTAACATTCGACTGCAAACTACGCCCTGCTTTGTTAATCCTGCAGACAGCATGAATATGTTTACACATATTCCACTTAATACATGAATACATACATTCTACATACGTGCATGAATATTTATGTACACACACATCACAGTCTACACAGATCAAATTACATTTGCACTGCACATCATTTTCATGTACTAAATATACCTCTTTCATGCCAGAAGACGACGGTACTTTCACCCATTGTCTGTTTTTTCTCTCATAATTAAGTTACTGTCGATTTCTGTAATGGACTTATGTCTTTTTCTAATGTCTTTCAACTTTGTAGTTAATTTGGCTATGCTTAAGATAACAGGACTATCAAACAACTTATCGCGGACGAAAGACATTAGAGCAACTATAGCTTTGTCTAAATGTTTTACATTTTTGCCGTGTAAATATATATATATATATATATATATATATATATATATATATTTAATTGTATTATGCATTCTTTCCATATGCATGTTGGTGTTCAGACCTCCTTGAAGTCGATGGCAGTAGGCCCAAGACTGAATATTTTTTGAGTACGTTTGTTCAAAATAAGTGCCGAATTCAGAAGTGTCTGGATCATCAAGTAGTCGCCTAATTGCTTCAGGCAGAATTTTTTCGAATGCAGAAGAGTCTATCTCCTGCATTAATGTCCTGACTATTCTACTATAAACGTAACCCTGATTCTCTTTGCTTTTTACTTTGGAACTTATATTCCTTCTGCAAGCCCTGTCAACGTGCCAAGTGCAGTACAATGTCACTGCCGGAGCTTGCATTGTTGATATCCACGCATTCATCCAAATCGGACATAAACACTTTCGGTAAAACTTCGCCTACTTCTGCCTTGATTACTGAAAAAACAAAGAAAGCACTTTTTCGTCAGTTCGATTTGATATGAGAAAAGCACAAGGAAATCCCTTTCTCATGTCATGCAAAACAAGTAGGGTTATTAGTTAAAAACCGTTACTGTTCAAATCGTGGGTGCCATCAATGCATATGCAATCACTGCCATATTTCTTCAGTATTTCACTCTGTACATTGTTCATTATAATTAAATAACTCGTCTTTTTTTAAAGTTTGGTCAGTTTCTCTGACGACCCCTTGAAGCTTATAAAATAATACACAAGGCTGATCACTGGAAATTACCTCCTTGACTAACGCTTCAAGACTTGTACCATCTTCTTGCTTCAAGGTCTTGCTTCGTTAATAAATGAATTCTTTCTAATTTACAGCCTGTAACAGAATCGCGTATTTTATTAAGTATTGCTTGAAGTGGTATCTGATTTGCAATATCCACAGCTAGACTTTGTCTTTCGTTGCCTGTAAGACCTAAATGGATTAAGTCATTTATATGACCTACATGAGTTGACACTTATGTAGTCTTGCAGGTACCATCTTCATTTTCAGTGACGCGAATGCTTAAAGGACAGACAGCATTGATTTTGTTGCTTCTCTGTAATTTTATGTGCCGTCTACCTTTACTTTCAGACACAAATTTTTCGGACCTACGGCATACATTATAGGCCTAATGTCTCTTTGTGCTGTCGGTAGCAGAATGAGTGCCACGCTTTTTAACGTAACTTTAAAATGTTTCTTTTTCAGTCTCTTGTTTATACTCCAAGAAACTTTCTAAGAAATTAAATTCTTTAATTTCAGACTTTACTGATATGTTGTGCTGGAATTCGAAGTGTTCAAGTAATGCTTGTTCCTTCGCTGCTGCAAGAACACATAAGGGGCACTTAACTTTATTCGGTGCTGATACCCCTCTACCGTGGGATTCGCGTTCATGACGCTTCAATGTGTATCCGTGCTTAAACTGTTTTTCACAGATGTTACATTGTTGTGTACGTGACTTCAAGTTGCTCAAAACCGGCATTCCACTGTTTACTTCTTCGGGATGTAATTTCGAATGCTGGTTAAGATTATCTACATTTTCACAATCCTTACCGCACTACGAACATAAGTATTGTTTAAGCTCACTGATTTTAATAAACCAAAAATAAAAAGGGAATAAATACTAGATTATGAAAATCTAAAAAAAATCACAAAAAATTAACAAATGAATATCACACAACAAACTCGATAAACAACGCACGGATAATGTAAATTAAATAAAAATGTATATTATAAAACGAACTACGAAGACATTTGATACTTACAGTGATATTAAAGAATAAAATTATAATTAATAGATGATCGTCGCACACTGTTAATTAACACACGCACAGATAATTAAACTGAAGCAGTAAAGTAATATTTTAAACGTGAACTATTGTCATGCTGGTGTTACTGTACTATAATTATCGACACACTATTACTTAACACACGTACAGTAGGCCTATATTAAACGGCACGTTGTGTCTTTTACGGTACATTTCCCGCCTAATTGAACATCGGAGGATTTCGTACCTGCTCATAGCATTGGGTAAAAATTGGATATTCGCTCCTTACTCAGCTCTACGAAGAGATATGGAAGTAAACGAAGCAGTTGGTATGCGTCAGGGACTAAGGTCTAGTTAGAAAACCAAGCTGGATCCTTCTTTTACAATAATTTCCTTACTGATACGTGCTTTTTAATAATAGCAGACAAGTTCTTGTTTAGATAGTAAGCTGCTGCGTCAATATCACAAGGTGTGTAGACTTTATTCCAGTCAGCTGTTAAACAGCGTTACAGATCTTTTTCGGTAATCTCAATTCTAATTCTCATCGGTACAAGAGATTAATGGATCGCAGTAACTCAGAAAACAAGGCCTTGAAATCAAGTTAAAAGTTTATTTAAAAATTTAAGAAAGTTCCCGCCTTGAAATGAAGACAGAGGCTCGGGCAAAGATATTGAAGGGTAGGGACCAAACGAATTCGGTGAGAGAAGGAACCTTCAACTCTCGCCTGATAGCATCATATCTGACAAACCAGGGAGAGTTTGAGATGTACCAGAGGACCTGGGATTGGAAAGCTTCCAAACAGGCGACAATGTTTGGGCTGAATTATGCCCAAAAGGCAGAGGCTGCAGATGTTAATATTGCTCTGAGAAAGATCAAATAGATGGTGAGTTTAGTGCGCACAGGCACTGAACTCCGATGAGTGAGAAAGGGATATATTTAGGGTTTGACGCCGCAGGCACACTGGAGACTCAGGGAGACGTGGGTTTCAAAGCTTAGGCGCCAGTCAACAGTGACGTCCAAGTATTTTACAGACCGTTTCCATACGATTGGACTCCCTTCTAGGGAGAGAGACTGGAAGCGGGAAGTAAATTTACGAGAAAAGGCGATCGCCTCGGTTTTCTCCACATTGATCGCCATTCTCCACTTCCAAAGCCAGTCTGGAAGTTGGACGAGCTGACGTTGCACCAGGCAAAACTAAGGTTCGCTGAGCTAGCATGAAACATGGCGTCATCGCATAGAGCGATAAATGACTCCAGGCTGTACAGACAGGTCGTTCGTGTACAGAAGGTACAGAACGTGGCCTAGGACAGATCCCTGAAGAATGCCTGCGACGATCGGTCGAACGGATGGGTACGACGCGTACTCTACAGACGCGGTCGCAAAGATACGATCGCAGAAGATGAACGAAAGAGACAGGGAAGGGGATTGGGCTAGTTTGTAGAGAAGGCCTTCGCCAGACTCGATAGAAGGGTTTACTCATGTCGAGCAATACAGCGACGGAGGACTGACGCTTGTTCTCGGCGTTCGTCAATTGGGTAACAACCCTG
This sequence comes from Magicicada septendecula, assembly GCA_034769895.1. Lineage (NCBI taxonomy): Eukaryota > Metazoa > Arthropoda > Insecta > Hemiptera > Cicadidae > Magicicada > Magicicada septendecula. Next base: position 383,508,380 of record CM068369.1, read on the forward strand.
ACGAGTTGAAGGGTCGTCGAGTGCTCTCTGCGAAAGCCGAATTGCTACTGCCGAATGAAACCATCCAACAGGGGCGCATATCGGCTGTGCAGGTGCCGTTCGAACGCTTTCGAGATGACTGGCAATAGAGATATTGGGCGATGATTCTCGGTAAGTAGCCCTATACGCAGCTTACGAGGTTTGGGAATCATGGCGATTTTTGCACGTTTCCACAGGCTGGGGAAGTGACACAAAACGGACCACAGCAACAGTTATAAGTGTCACTTACTGCAAAAATCACACAATCTCAAACACACTCAACTGTCAGTTAGCAAACGCAAACAAAAAATACTCGCCACAACAATAATTACATTTATCGCTAACGATAAAGATTACAAAACCTCAGCAACACTCAGGTGTCAACCAAAAGGAACTTGCTGCCACAACAACAAATTCGTACGTATTACTAAATAGCAGCGATTACAAAAGTCATCTGTGTATTATCTCAACTTCTACATGACACCAGATACACTGAATGAACTGTCTTTGTTTCAACAGCTGACTCGTGACTAAAGACAATCCGTTGACCTTATAATCTTTGTTTATACACTACCGTGTCTTCATTCTTCTAACTTTAAAAAGTTCAAAAGAAACGTATCGCGTATATTAAACGTTTTTAAAAACTGTAATGTAGCCAACGAATTTATTTAATGTTGGGAGGCGAGGTGTGCGATATGTGATGCTGAGCGATACGAGCGCGAGGACCAAAACCTGCGGAATAAAGGTCGGAATTGCAAATGATACATAAAATTCAATTAGTGGAAAAAAATCAAAGACGGCAACAATTTGTTAAAGAAATTTAGGAACAAGTCAAGGCAACGTAGTGAAAATTATGGAGTCACAATAGTGCAGCGTACAATAATTAAATATGCACTGGACACAAGCGTGAGAGAAGCAATCAATCGCACGAGTATGTTGAGCGAACATGACTAGCAGATAGATGAAAGTTACAAAACTAAAATAAAAAGGTTGTTTGTGAATAGGACATGTTACTAACCCTTTATTTTCCTGTAATGACTCTGTGATGATTGTGTAAGACTGACTAAATGAGATGACCAATTTAGTCATTTGCGGTGTATACAATAATTCATAATTGTCCGCAAGATTACATAATAGAGCTACTAAGCAGATTTACTGAATTATATTATCAACAGCATATGGTGGCAGAAAATATTTAAATAATATTTTGTGTAGTTTGAAAACGCTAGTAACGTGTTTTATTTATCATTTCAACATACGTTTACTTCCATTAGAAATTACACAATTTATAAACTCTTCGTAACAACTCATTTGTTTCTCTGAAATCAGCTAAAAATCCCGCCAAAAAGTAGACTGTGTTTACGTCTACTTGAATTGCTGCTGGCATTGAATGTTTTGTGTAGGCCCTATATACTGAGAACGTTCCGTGTTTATCTGAACTGCTGTACTGAATAACAGCTGCTCATTTTACACTTCTACTGTTTCTTCAAAACGCAAATATTGGAGATATAACAGTCTGATTTACTTTGTGAGTTTTGTAAAAGTCAATAAAATTATATAATATGTAATCAATGAACCATACAACACTGCAGTATCAAAATATGGTTATTAATTTATTATACAGAAGGTTATTATTTGAGTTTAAAACACACGAAGACACTAAAACATGGCTCTATTTCCACTTAATTGTATCTATTTTTTTTTTTTTTTGCTAAACGTTTTAGAACCCACAGTCGTCACATAAAGGTATTTTTATTTTAGTGTAGCAGAGTGATTACGAAATTACACATTAGCAATACCGCTGAAGCAAACGTAATAGTTTATATATAATATATAAGTCATTTATGTAATATGTGTATCTACGTTGTTCAGTTTAAATAAAACACAAACTCTATAAAAGAATTTACTAAGAAAAGATATCCTGAAACGACTATTCGCTGTCATAGAATTTGAAACTACTTGAAATTGATTAATCCGATTAAAGTAAACAAAGTTCGATTTCTTTGCCGATTGATAGTATAGCTTACGTTGATTGGCTACCTTCAGCAACTTATTCACAGGCTTATCTTGATAATTTATTCTCCTTTAAAGTCGAAACAAATTCTACCTTTAAAATTATAATCGCTATTAAGAAATTTTAAGTGTAGTAAATAAGATCAAAGTAAACAAGTTTAAAGCTTACGAATGTTCGAAGAGGCAGGAAATATATCGAATATATGGCAAACCCATAACTGCTGCAAATAAAATTCTTAGGTTGAAACACAAAGAAGAGGTAAAGACAAAGAAGAGGTCTTTTGTAACTTCTGAAAATTAGGCCTACATTCATAGTCATCAGTCAGCTATCCACAGTGTAATGAAGACAATTATCACGGATGTGAAGGCGAGAGTAACATTTAAGTACACGTATATACGAGAAAGAATGATAAAATCCTTAGACTCAACGCTGACATAACGGATATGAAGAGAGTTTTAACAAAGCAAAATGTATCTAGTATGTTTACATAGTGTTAATTTGGAAGAGTTGATGCCTGTAGATGACACAAAAAAATAATAGTGCTCCTTGTTTAAGTGATATCAATTTGAAGCTGTTGAAGTATAAGAAACTAGTTCTATACTAATACTCCATTTTATCAATATGTACTATTGAACACAAGAAATCCACACACATAATTTCTACGGATTACTGTTTTGATTGTACAAAATGGGGATCCAATGAAACCAATATTGTAGAGGAATCAGTCTTCCATCCACAAACGTAACACAAACTTTATACTAAAATAGTAAATAGGCTAGAAGATTAAAATAAGTTTCGTATGTTTTCATATCAGTAATCAGACTGGCTTTAAGAAATAAAAATATTGTACAAACGCAATTTTTATGTCATAACAAGTACTGGAGAAAAGGTTGTAAACTTAGCATAAATTTAAGACCCACTTAGATTTTTACAGACATAGGCAAAGTATTTAACAGTATAAGTGGACCTGTCTTATAAAGATTTTAGACCAGATAGCATTTTTGGGCAATTTAATGTATATTATTTACTGTTTTATATTATTATTAATAATAACAACATTTTTTAGAAGAATATTTTTTTTTTTATTTTGTGAATTACAGTGTTCTGATAGTATTCAACTAACATAATCAGATATAAAATTATATTGATAGTGATATAAAATATTATATATAATTTTATATCAGATGATGATAGTTGAATACTAACAAATCATAGTAATTCACAAAAAAATAAAAAAGTATATTCTTGTAAAAATGTTGTTATTATTATTAATAATATAAACGGAAAGCAAAACCTTTCTAGAAGTGTAAAAGTCCGCCATTATAGCATTGTGACCAGGCCGGTGATCATGTATGGAGGGGAAACAAAGTGCTTTCAAAACTTGGAACCTCTTCTTAAAATTGAACGAAGAATTCTTCAAAAAAGTAATGGGTACAGGCATAGACCCAAAGAAGAGCTGTAAAGCGATCTGGAAGCTCTGTGCTGTGGAAGCGCTATACACCAACATTACTATGCACCACAAAGATAGGGTCAAGACTATCTGATGAACCTTCAGTCACTAAGGAATTGCGACAAGGTTGTGCTATATCACCCGCTTTATTTAAGTTGTACTTGAAGGACAGTTTTATTTATTTATTCAGCTTTGGAACGTTAGCAACGCACCTGTCGCAACATGGAATACTATCAAAGATGAAAAGCTCTTCATTTGCATGGTTACAAACGACAGCACACGTGTAGCAGAAATACAAAATCATATAGAATAAGGGAAACAAGTGACGGGGCAGTGCAGTCCACTTTATAGAGCAATCAACTAAGATTCGAAACAAAAATTTGCGTACGAAGTGTAGTCCGTTAGCTGTGTATTGCGTGTGACCTTGGCGTTGCATAATGTCAGTGGTGCGGGTATTCTTGTCCACTACGTTGTTTTGCGAGAAAGAATTGACACCAATTGCTGCTCAGAAGAGACTTATTGTTGCACAGAGGAAACTGTGTCAATAATAGCCTAAATAAAGAAATTCTTAGACTCACTTGTTACAGACAGAACCACGTGGTTGGCCAAAAATTTCCAGCCCCTTACGGTAAAAGTTAATTACCTGCGGTAGCAGGCGTTACTCTCTTGTTACGCCTGTCACTGCTAATGTTGTATATCTATAGTAGTCTGACATATTTATGATGTGCAAATTCCAGAGCCTTTTTGAAGTCTATGCGACTGTTTGTGTGTTTTGCCACAGTGGTATGATTCTTTGTGCAGTGATGTCTGTGGTCAAAGGCTCTGCAGTACGTTTCGTGTTTTAGTATAGTCTATTGTTTTGTACTTATGTTTTCCCTCTCCTCCTATCAAGTGTCGTCTTTCAGCTGTATTATTAACTACTTTTGAAAGCTCATAGTTTGCAAGGGGATTAAGAAATTTGTGATTCTCTTTTTAAAAATGTCTTGCATATAAAGAATTTGTTGTTCTATTACCATCTCCTCGTTTATGGTTAGACAACCTGCATTCAAATTTCCGTCCTGTCTCGCTTAGGTACACTTTGTTACATTTTTTTGCATTTTATATTAAGAAAAACTCCGCTTCTTTGTAAGATTGGCATTTTCTATGTTTTTATTCCTTATCTTACCAAATACTCTTTCACATTTTTAATTGCTACATCTATTCCGTATTTTTAAAACAACATTGTATAATTTTTCTGGTATATGTTACTGCATAGTTCCTTTGTTTTAGTTCATTTTTAGCTTTCTTCCTGTTAATAGAACAGAGATTAACGGTAATACCGGGTTAGTACCATCCATTACACTCCCCGTTTAAAAAAAAAATGACAGTCGGCATTAAAGCAACTGTTATAAATAGTAAATAATTTTTTTATCTGACGTCAGTGTAGTTACGTTGTTGCGATGTTTCTGCACATGAATTGGTCGGTTTCATTGAAAACGATAAGCGATAACTGTGGATTTGAAACACCAATCTCATCTTACTAACAGAGGAATCTGATTAGTGTACAGAGGCAGGTTCGAAAAGTGCTACGCAATTAAGAGAACATTGTGACAACAAATGCTTCCGAATATTAACCTTCTGACTGAGCGAGGTTTGTGTGGTGTGTGTACGTAATTTTCATTTTGTGTAATAACGTAATTAAAATATTTGCCCGGGAAAGCCATTATTTTATGAAACTGACACAAACACACATTTATTTCTTTCCTTCTCTCTCTCACACACACACACACACACTCTCACTCTTTCCAGCGTTACTACTAATTATCAAAGATTCTAATATTAAAGAGAGTATTTCTTATCGATGAAATAGCACAAAAGTACGGACATGACGTCCTAAGACTGCTCCCGCCGACTACAGCTGTAAGTTAAATTCTATCGCTCTGGTATGGGGACGCTTAGAAGAAAGATGAGATAACGAACGAGCGTGTGGCAAAAAATGAGACTGATAACGTTTCTTTGAATGTCGCTGTCCACTGTTTTACCGAGACGACTACGCTAATATGTAAGTTTATCTTGTTTCTGTCGACATAACAATGGAATGCGTATACTAAGCATCTCGTTGTTGCTGTCCTTCATAATTAACTGTACATTGTAAACAAAGGTTGCTTGCTATACTTTCCAGAACACTAGTGCTGTATGCTGTATTAAACAACAGCATCTCAAAAGAAATTGTTATGAATGAAATTTTCTTGGACCTTGATACCCAGATTTCGATTAAGAAAATGTCAGCGAAGAGTTAGAAGTAGGCTGTGATAGACTGCGACGTTTACTGTTATTATGATTATGGTAATTGTTATTTTCATTATACGTAATAAACACCTTAATTCGTCCCAATTTCTCTTGACAGTTGTGACACTGATCCTTTTGCAATACTGTACTATTGTTCAAGTAGGCCTATAGGCTCCTAATTGCATCAATGAGTGTCTCAAAATACATCTGGCTTATAGAAATCCCCATAAAGTTTTAACTCTATCAAAGGCTTTTTCCGTAATCTATAAAAGCTATGTGTGTTTCTAAATTGAATTGCCGACGTTTTTCAATGTTTTGCTTTAGTATATATACACGTCAATGCATGAACGTCCTTTTCTAAAGCCCAACTGTACTTCTAATAATATGTTATCGGAAATAGTTTGCAGCCGTTGATTAAGGGGTCTACTACATATTTTGTAACTCCCATTGGAGAGACTTATGCCTTTATAATAATAGATACATCATTTTTGTTTCCTTTTCTGAAAAGAGATATAACTTTTGTCTTTTATAACGTTAATATCCGCAGCATCTCTCGTTTTTATTCATGCGTTTTATAAGTTTATATACCATATTCTGTCTTTCATGTATATCATTTTTGTGTAAAATGATGTATTAAAATTCCATGTACTAAAATGTGTGGAAAAATAAACAATTGTAATAGTGCATAAACGGTTCCATAGTTCAATTGGTTTGTTTCAAAGCTAATAAAGTACTTAAGTACATGAGTAAAGATATGTTTATCTGATGTTTGTATCCGACTGATGTTTAGATAATCTCTTTAGAAGAATACCAAAATTAATTTTTGTCTATTTTTTTGTCACGGGATTAGCTAAAAGTGTTAAGGATGAGAAGTTATATATCATATTTTGTTGTCTTTCACTGTACTCGACACAAAATTTTCTTTGTCCATTGGTTGTCTCCATAACGGTAGTTCCACACTTTTGTCTTCTCTTAGTCCTTACCTGCAGGCTTCCTGTCACTGGGTTGTACAGTCGCCGCACTTTTAAAGATTTGTTTCTAAAATTTACTTGCATTTTATTTTTCTCTGTTAACATTGGTATATCCTAAAATACCATAAGCGGATATTGTCATCCGCAACGTGTGAGTTGAAAAATTTTAGGTTGGTAGGTTATTGGCATGTGGGTGAACAATTGATTTTCACACGTGCACGGAAACGGTTTATATAAAATGTATATTACACCTAATTTCATATGTGTTTATTGCCTACGTAACAAATGTAATATATTTGCGGCACTAATTCTAGCTTATTGTTTTATATACTTCATATAAAATACGTTAAGGCGGTTACACAAGTTTATAAATGCAACCTTAAATATAATGTGTCTAGCAAAAATTACAGTGACTTTTATTGTATAAAGGAACTTGATTCCATTTGGATTATTGGGTTAAAGCGCTGTAATCCAAGAAGGCTCTAATCCAAGAACGCTGTAATGCACCTTCGTTACAGCCACACTACTCAAAGCACTCCGCGTCACTCATATGGCACACAGCGGACAGTTTAGATTTAGTTTCCCGCTAATTTTGCGAATTTCAGCGTGGCAACGTTGTATAATCTGTCTGGAGACCTTGACATTGCAATTATATGATGACAAGAATGCACGCTAGGTTCGTATGAGTACAGCGGCGTGTGCGTGCCATAGATGCGGTGGTTTGCATACACTCACACAACCATGCATTTTCCTACTTTGTGGAACAGTAGCCGTAAAAGCTAGAAAAAATGCTGAAATGCCGAAACGTTACATCTAGGTTACAGTAGGAGTGGTTTTATACTCTTACGAATACATAGGTTACAAAAAAATATTTTAATTTAGGCGAAAATATAACTTTTATTAGTGGCACGCGTTTTACGTTGCCACTAATACTGAGGTTGCCACAGTACGGTCTCAGGTCGGCGGAAAATGCCACAACTAATCACACACACACACACACACACACACACACACACACACACACACACACACACACACACACACACACACACACACACACACACACACACACACACACACACACACACACACACACACACACACACACACACACACACACACACACACACACGCACGCACGCACGCACGCACGCACGCACGATGCATGCATAAAGTACCTATAGAATTGTCAGATAGTTTTAACATCAGCAGTGAATCTATAACAGAGGTCAATGTACGGAATTAGAGAATTACAAATGAAACCGCTGTAGAATGAAAAAATAGAAAATCACTAGGTCTAACCTTATAGAAAAACAAATGTAAAACTTCGTGTTCACACGATATTGAACAATGTAGTAAGTGTGGAACCGAGCTAAGAAATACTGTCCACACTGCTCCATTTCTCGAATACAAATGACCATATAGCAGATCACTTGATCACTTCCTCCTCCACTGCACCGTAACAAGTGCACAACAAGTTAGGTAAGTTCCAAACAATCTGCAGAAAAATTAGCGTATTTTTAGAAACAAGGTAGATCGAGATGCAAAATTGAAGTTTTATAAAGTTATGGGAGTCCCTGTACTATGTAAAGGAACACAACACTATGGGTGTGAATTATGGGCAACAACGAAAAGACAAGACAGTAAGATACGGACCTCGGAAATGGGATTCTCAAGAGGAGTTTAAAAGTGTTCTAAACTTGACCTTATAAGAAATAAGGCCATAAGAGAAGAGTTAAAAGTTTTTAACTTGAATGAAAAATTAAAAGATTACAAACAACAGTGGAAAAAACACTTAGTAAGATTGATAGATTCCAGACTGACCAAACAAGTCTGGAAATCCAAACCTATAGCACACAGGTTTGTGGGTTGACCCAGGTAGAGATGGCTGGCGGATTTTTAAGATGGAACAGGCAGCACCTTGCCTATGCCGTGTTGTGAAGATGATGATGGTGTATCAAGAATGTCAGTAAATCAGTGCTTTTATTATGCTAACAGTTTATCTCATATTTTAACACGTTCCTGTAATGGATTGTTTCCAAGTTAAGGCTATGCAGAACCTTGTTGTGACTGGCTTTGAATGTTTTTTTTAATCGAGTTTACAGCATGTGTGCATACCGTCTCATGCTTGCTTTAAGGTCCAAATGTACCTTATACATTTATAAATATCTTACCATATAAATAAGGTACCATATAAATATACCGTCACACTTGCTATAACAGCCAACATCCTTTGGTCTAATATTATGTCCTTCACTCTCATTGATTATATAATTTACAATAAATAAGTTGACTCCATAATTCTGCAACTGCCCTATAGGAGTTCCATTACAGCAAGTAGATTCACAGTTGTTAACTCCATACTTCTTCATAGCACTGTTCAGACTCAGACATCTGACCAACATTTCTCTACCATACCTAGAGAAATTTATTGAATATTTTTAATTTCTTTACCTCAAGATGTATTTTCCTGTATTTGGAACATGTTCGGGAATCCTATTGTTCCCATCCTCAGCCTTGTTCTTGTTATGCTTTCCTGTTGGTTTTTGGTATTTTATACTGGTATTATTGTGTGTGATTGTTGTGTATATACAGTAAGGCCTTGATAATCCGGAACTTGATAGTCCGGCACTTTATCAACAGCATTGGCACTTTTGAAAATATCGCAATGTTTGGCGAAATTGCTGACGCTAATTCAGGTGGTGTTTGTGGTCTCTCAGATGCTTCAGTAGAATGACGTAATTTGCCATATTCAGCCACACTGGAATGCATTTTTAATGTCTCTGCTGCTATTGGCACGATCATGTTTCTTCGAAAATGCTCAGTTGTCCTTGACACAATTGGGAACTCTCGGCAGAGTTTATGAGCTGACTACTGTACTGTACTACTGTACATTGGCACCATTTCGTATTGGTTAGTCGTGAGTGTCTGCTTCTTGTGTTTACACAGTGCGTGCCGTACCGTATTTGAGTTACAGTATTAGTGAACTCTGCTACAGTTACATTATTCTGTTTTTGTTCAGTGGAGTTCAGTTTTAAGTTGTTGCTTCACAGTTTTGATCACGATGTTTTCTAAACACAAAAACCAGGATCCAGTGCTTCTAATAAAAGAAAACATGTAACTTTGACAATATAACAAAAACTTGACATTATAAATAGGTTAGAAAAGGGAAAAACAGGAACGTAATTATGGAAGAAGTTAGTACTGGATCCTCAACCTTATATGATATAAAAAAAACAATAAGAAAAACTTAACAAATTTTTGGCTCAAGCAGATACAAAAAAAGCTACTGACAATTGTCAAACATTAAAAAATCCTAAGCTTGACCAGTTGGATAATGCATTGTACACCTGGTTCTCAGCAAAACGTTCTGAAGGAGAACCTATAACAGGTCCAATGGTAATTGAAAAAGCCAAACAGTTTAGCAATGATTTGAACGTAAAAGAAGGAGACTGTAAATTTTCACGAGGTTGGTTGCACAACTTTAAAATTCGTCATGGGATACGCAAATTAGATTTTTCAGGGGAGTCTAAATCTGCTGATGAGGCTGCAGCAAATGAATTTAAAGTTACTTTTGGATGGACGCTCAGCTCTTAATAAAAATTGTTTTTTTGAACAGTTTGTTCCTAGAGTTTAACAAAACTTCAAAAAACTTGGTTTGCCTGAAAACACACAGGCTGTTCTGTTAGTAGATAATTGTAGAGCCCATCCTCCTGCTAGTGAGTTAAAGTAAGCAAATATAACAGTGAAATACCTCCCTCCAAACGTTACCCCTTTGATTCAGCCTAAGGATCAAGGAGTAATTCAGAACTTTAAGTGCAAATACAGGATTAAATTTATTCGAGGACTCATAAACTCAGACTGTAGTGTAAAAGACTTTCAATCAACTTTTAACATGAAAGATTCTATTTTTGCAGCTGCTGTTGCTTGGCAAGAAGTAAAAAATGATACGGTAATAAAAGCATGGAGAAAGTTATGGCCAGCTGTGATGAACAATCCCCTTAGTGAACATAATGAACTAGATGACCTAGACGATCCTGAAACTCAGTTGCTGGAGACTGTTAAAAATGCTGCAGAAGGCTGTTCATCATTGTCAAAAATGTCTGATGATGAAGTGTTTGACTGGCTAGATGTTGACAAGGACGAAACTACTGTGGAGGAGATAAATGATGAAAATGATCATTCAAAGTGTGTGAAATCCTCAAACAGTTCAAGAAGTGAAAAGTGATGAGGAAGAAGAGGATAGTGCATAAAATAACGTTACTTGGCACGAGGCAACCGACGTGATACACACTTTTGTTAAATTTGTGGAGACAAATAAACATTACAACATGGCTGAAGTTATGAATCTTCATGTAATCCACAATGACTTTTTAATCAAAAGACAAGTTGATATAAGATCATTTTTTTAACAAACATCAAGTACAACAACCAACGTGGCATCGACCTCCATGGACAATCACACTAACACTCACCCTAACATGGACGAATTATTGATTTTGTTTTAAATGTTTAATTTTTAAGAAACTGTTTACTGTTGTAATTGAACATGGTCCTATGTAATTTAAATAATAAATTTACCAATGTAACTACACAATAACAGATGTACTGTACCGTTATCCCTTGTTTTATCATATTTAATCTAAACACCTTGATAGTCCGGAAAATTTGATAATCCGGCACACTCTCGGTCCCGACCATGGTGGATTATCAAGGTCTACTGTATTAACTTTTTGAGTGTTTCCGATGTTGAGTACTTTGAAAATTGTGTCATGTTTTGTATTGATTTGTGTATTAGTTTGTTTAGTTGTGTGTTTGTATATTTATAAATAGGCTATAACAGCTTGAGGTAAAGAAAGTATAAATATTAAATAAATTATACATGCATCAGGAAATAAACTGTAGCAAAAAGTGTTTGAAGTGTGTGTGTGTGTGTGTGTGTGTGTGTGTGCGCGTGTGTGTGTGTGTGTGTGTGTGTGTGTGTGTGTGTGACCAATTTGAACAGTTGCAGTAAATGTTTTACCGTTTGTTAAAACAGCCGTATTTCATTGGGAAAAATAATAATTTTTTTTTTATTTTAGGGTAGATATTTTAATTGATACAGTAGACTCTCGACTATCCGGCGTCCATACTATCCGGCCTATTTTTGAACCTACGTGCTGGTCAAAACACAAGTTGTGACATGAAAATCGCAGATTCCCCCCCCCCCCCCACTGTTCTTCTTAGATGGCATAAGGTGGTTGGCTGAAACATGGGAAGAGATTCCATCCAAACATATCACTTGTAAGGTCTTGGAAAATTCTTTTGAACCATGAAGGTGGACATTTCAACCTTGAACCCATGTGTGAAACCAAAGTGGAAGATGAAAACGATAAACTTGTTTCGTTGCTAGAAAAAGTACCGGTGTGTGACGATGTCAGTGCAGAGGACATTAGAGAGTGGATGGCAAACGACGAAGTTGATGAAATAACAGATAAAGATAGTGTGGAAATTTTGACACTTGGAGATGAAATAGAAGAAGAGGAGGAGGAGGAGGAGGAGGAGGCATCTTTAGATGACAGGAAAAATCTCAACCCACATTTGGAAGGGTTCAAGACGATTGAGGCAGCGCTGGAGTACATTAGTCAGCAGGAGGAAGCGACACCAGCTGATATCATCTGGTTGCATAAGTGGAGGGACATTGCGTCTTGGAAGAGGGCTAAATCAGATAAGCAGTCATCTATCAAGGCCTTTTTCAAAAACTAAAAACTTAGTTTTCACTCTTTTATCTTAGGATTTTACGCATTTTGTGTAATCATTTATCAATGAACAGTAAAATAAGTTTAAATCATTTTTTTAAGAATTAAGCCAACGTTTTTCATTAATGTTTTGTTTATTTTAAAATTGTATGTATTCATACTGTACAGTGTACATCATTTTATGTTTCCTGCAATTAAGTTAGACATTATAAAATTTATCTTAAAATGTGTATACAATATTTTTATTCTTGGACTTCCTTTTTCTGTAATAAATTTTTAAAACGTACAGTACAGTACATAACAAACATTTCTAAAGTACTGGACTGTACTAAGACGTCAGAAAATATGAATAAGAGTGGTTTTTGGTATAAAAAGTGTGATTTTAATGGTATGGATGGGGCAGGAAGTGAGTAATTATTATAGAACTCCAGCCTATCCGGCTTTTTTTTATCTGGCTTGCCCTTCCGCCACATTAGGCTGGATAGTCGGGAGTCTCCTGTATTTATATTTATTTTGTTACAGCATTTGGAAGACATCACTACAATTATAAAGGATGAAATTCTTTTAGAAGAAGTGGAAAAAGAAATGAATACACAAGAGGTAAAGTTTTTTTTAATATACAATCAGTCTTCCATCTACAAGTAGGTGAGACAAGTGAGATTCATGGTAGATCAGTCTTCCATTGAAGGCGGTCACTTTATTAACAAAATATTTTTGAAGTTGAACATTTATAGTTGAAAATTAGATTCAGTCTTAGCCTTTCCAGTGCTCTGGGTGTGTATACACACAAAAGTTTTGTCAATATGATGCTGCGGATGTGGTAAGTCGCACGTCGTTTTAAATTGGTAAAGTGCTCAGAACGGTTTAGTATGCCTATGGCTGTGACACACGGAACAAGCATTGTGCGTACAAGGGCAACGAATTGTCTTTAGTTATGAGTCAGCTGTTGAAACAAATACAGTTCATTCAGTGTGTCTGGTGTCATGTAGAAACTGAGATAAAGTTGAGATAATTCGCAGATGAGTTTTTGTAAACGCTGCCAGTAAGTGATACGTATATTTGTTGTTATGGCGTGTTCCTTTTAGTTACATCTGCAGTTGACAGTTGAGTGTTGCTCAGGTTGTGTAATCTTTGCCGTTAGCGATAAATGTGATTGTTGTGGCGAGTTTATTTTTTATCAACATTTGCTAATTGACAGCTGAGTGTTTTGAGATTGTGTAATCTTTGCAGTAAATGACATGTATAATTGTTATTGTGGCCCATTTTGTAAATGGTAGAGTATATACACACACTGCTGCTGAAAATATGGCACACGGGCAAATCATAACTGCTCACACATGTTGGCAGCGAAAAGGTTAAAACATAGAGACACCTGAGATGTCTTGCATTGGTGCTGTCGCCCAACAGGTTGAGTGCTAGTTGATTGGGGTTGGTGATTCAATTTCAGTTGTTAGTTTATCCTATACCAGTGAAACACTTGAATGTTGTCTTTTACACTTTTGTTCCTTGTGACCAATGGGTAGGTTGATGATTGTTATCAACATGTAATATGAATACATTGTAAGTACATCAATAATTGAATGAACGAATCGTGTTTTGTTTTTACTCAACCTTTTTTTGGCATTTGTCTTTCTGTCTGTTGGGATATGTCTCACGATTACTTTTCAACACATCAAATGATTTTTGTAAACCGTGGCCTGTGTGTCTGTAACTCTACCCTACAGTACCCTATTCTTTTGTTTTTGACACTGATCCCGCAAAATGTAGGTTAGAGAGTGGTCAAAAATGTGTGAGGGTGAAAATTTGGAAAAAAATCACAAAAGTCTGTGTGGAATATCGAATTAAAGAGAACTTTAAACATTATGAATTTAGCTTCATTTTTAAAAATCTCAAAATTTTGGGATGCCAGGGGCTAAAAAGTGAGGGACAGTTCTGATAAAATAGCAAAAATTTAAAGGGATTATTGGGCATATGGCATGTGGGATATCAAAGGGAATATTAACTAAAATCTGAATGTAGTGGTGAGATTTAGAAATTTCAATATTTTGGAATGCAAATTTTTAACACAGCAGCCTAGAATGGAATAAAAAATTATTGAAATCCGGCCGTGGTCAGACTAAAGAATATTTTAACACAAATTAGATGTTTAAAATTTTTATCCTGTATTGTGTGCTTACTATACAGTTGTTACATTTCTGAAAAAAAAATAGGGTATTTTTAATTAAGAAAGTTGTGTTAGTGGTTATAATCACTATTGTCGGTCCATTGTTAAGCAGCAAGGAAATGTGCAGTAGTCGGTACAACTAATTGGAGGAATGAAGCGCCTAGACAATACACAAGTTATACACCTCACAAAAACAGTGGGAGCTTAGTATATTATCTGAAATGAAGACAGATGAACCTGTGTGTATAGTTTGCTACAATCAACAAAATGATTTATCACATGACTAAAAACCATAATGGCTGCCACACAGTCAACTCTATGTGGGCCACTCTTTATATACAAAACAATCATAAAACCTGTTTAGATATGTGAGAGACAACGATGGGACATGCAACAACACTAATATGCTTCCTGAGCTGGAGAACTTGTTCACTACTTTGAACAAAGTACATTTATTACTGAATGAACTTTTATATTACATCATTTTCGATTAGCAGAAAATCCTGATTACCATATTTTTTTGAACAGAATTAACACTGTTGCACACCACTATAGAAAAATTATTCCGATTAGAGCTTTCAAGCTTCACAGCTCATCGTCAGATCGGAAATAACAATAATAGGACTAGACAACTTCTTTATACCCACTTGCCCTACCACTAGCATACACATTTTCATAAACAAGCTATAAGTTAAATGTTGTCCTTTCTGGCTATTATTAACTAGCGAGTTCAGTCAGCCATGTCGGTACTTTTACATTTCTTTCTAGTACTTTCTGTGTGTTGTGTGTGTGTTTTTTGTGTACATTCTTTTTAATATCTAACGTTTTAAATCCTTTCTCATTTAGTTTTAGTATTCATTAAATTTTCTAACCCTTTCTCTCTTTCTTTCAGTATTTCTAACTCTAAGCCTTCTTTTAACTGTCTTACTCACTACTTTTCAAAATTTCATAGTCTTCTGAAGGATTAACAAACTTATGGTCTCTGCTATGAAATGTCTTGCATATAACGAATTTGTTGTTCTATTACCTTCTCCACGTTTGTGTTTAGATAACCTGCATTCGAATTTCCATCCTGTCTCACATAGGTACACTTTGTTGCATTATTTACATTTTAATTTATAAACTCCGCTTCTCTGTAAGATTGGGATTTTTTCTATGTTTATTTCTTATCTTATCAAATACTGTTTCACGTTTTTTAATTGCTATATCTACTCGTATTTTTTAAAACATTGTATAATTTTTCTGGTATGTGATCCTACATATGTCAGTGACCGTGCATAATTCTTTTGTTTTGGTTCATTTTTAGCTTTTTGCATGTTAATACTTCCCATAACTTTATCCACTATGTTGGTGTTGTAGTTATTGTTCTTTACAATTCCCTTTACCTTTTTTAACATGATAATGTTTTTAGGCTGGGGGTCATTCCACAAAAATTGTCATCGAAAAATGTAACGCTTCCACACTTTCGATTCCCCACAGTCTAGAAATTTGATATGTAAACGCATCAAGACAGAAATAATCGCTGCTGACATTGAGTTTAGCAAACGTTTTAGTGAGAATAAATTAGGTTTTACATGCTCTGTTTGTGATCGTGTGGTTTGGAAATGATTTACGTAATCCACAGTATACGTTTCAAAAGCCTAAAAAACATTATCACGCTTCGATGTTTTGGTTTCGTCGAAATTCTTTGAATGCTTAGGTGCATAAATAGAGAGAGGGAGAGTTTTATCTCCCTATCTTTTGTTTCTGTCTCTTTTAAGAACCTGTAAGCTCTATAACAAAATAAATCGATTGCCATTTTATTTGTCGTACTTCATTTCAGATAATATACTGAGTTGCTACTGTTTTTGTAAAGTGTATAACTTGTGTATTGTCTAGGTGCTTCATTCTTCCAATTAGTTGTATCATTGAGATCACCATGTAATTCACCCACACCTCCACATAGTAGAACCCAACTCTGCAGCAGTATGCTCTTGCAATTGCCTTTGTTCCTATATCAGTGCTTTTATGTGTTCTGTTTCTTGCTGATATTCTTCTTTTTGTCATATCTAAGCAAGGATGCTTTTAATGAACTAAATGAATAAGTATTACCTTCTTAGTCCGTCCTGTTGCTTCCTTATATAAATTTTAATGATGTAAAAACAACGTGACTCAGAACTTATGTTCCATCATCAGATGTGTTTCACTCGTTGGAGGTCGTCAACACATTAAGACACAACACATATTTAAATGCAAAAAACTAATTAACAATAGCGCGCGAAGTTCACGATGCGCACCGTACGGTGTAATATCCATACTGCCATCTGTTGTCATTGTTGTCTGTGCGCTATCTGTGATGTGGGCTTTAGGCGTTCAGAGAATTGCATGCTGTATCATACAATGTGTTGGAATGAAAATTCAGCTGGTCGTTTAACTAATGCTTGGGATAAAATTTATACGCCTTATACACTTCAAACTCTTCGGCAGCACTCATGTTTCGGCCTTACTTGGAAACATGTATGGGTATAAGATTTCTAGCAAAATCTGTGTAATTGTGGTTACTATTACATTCAAACTGCCGCATTGAATGTAACAATGTGTGGCAGTTACATTAAAATTAAAATTTTTGTACATTTCAAAAAACCAGCAGTTTTACAAAAAAAGTAGTCCGTTACTCGGTGTGCAACTGTTCGTAAGGTGATCGCACTTCAAATGTTAAGTATAGTGGAATGCCATGTTGATAGTATACATGTGTGAGGGTACAAAATTATTTTATAGGATATATATTATAACGCTATAATTTATTTTGTTTATATTATTTCTTTAATATGTGAGTGAAGTTATTTTAACTTTTATTTATTATTTATTAAAAATTGGATTACTGTTTGTTTGGGGACGGATGTTGGGTTTCGTTTTGAGTTGTCAAGATTGAGGTTACCAGACTCACTTACTGTAGGTTGTTACGCTTGATGGAATTACTTACATTGTCGTGGTCGGGTTCTATCTTCTTATTCTGAAATAAAATTCTTTATTTCTATTTTATTTTTTAATAAAAGACAACTCACATCAATTAGGGAAAAATATCATTATTTATTTTCATAAGTTACTGCCTTCATTGTTCTAATGTTTATTTGGTACAATTCACAAATCCATTCTTAATCTCAGTTCGATTCAGAGTTACACTTTCGATAGTTGTATAAACTCCTGGATTCTTTTGACTGTTATTAAAAAGTACGAAATTCAACTAAGAAGTACAACATATTATAATTAAAATAATTCTTACGTACTAATAACAATAAAATTAAAATCAAGAAAATACAATGAAATAGTTGTTCAGTCTGATGTACGAGCACAATAGTTAGTGTTGACGCATGTTGATTTCGGTTGGCAGTGCAAGATGGCGGACTGACGCTAAGGGACTACAGAGTTAATTTACCTCCCGACTATTTAAAACAAGTTTTTAAAATAAAATATAAGTCAATAAATTGTTCACTCATGTTGAATTGGTCTTTTCACTTTGGTTCTGATGAATAAGTGTTATGTGATTTAGTTCTGGTGTTGTATAATTATTACTAGTGTTAGTATATAATGTTCGGTCTCACCTCTGTTGGTAGATAAATTTTATTTCTTTTTTTAGAGATATTATTTTCTTCTTGTTTTATTAATGTATTATTATTATTTCTTGGTTCTAGTTTGACACTGTTAATTATTTTACTTAACTCTTCTTCTGACTTGGACTTTACTCTGTCATATACTTTTTACACAGAGCAGCATAGATTAGTTCTTTATACTTTCGAGTCTAACAATCGAGTGAAGAAATTCCTTATACCTTCAATGGGCTTGACCAAAATTTCTCATTGGTCAAAATCGTCGGGTTAGGAGGTCACATGACCTTAATTATTTAAGCTACAAAATTTTACATCTTCTAGCTACAATTACTACCTGTCTATTACATAATAAATCTCAAATTAGTTTACAGTACAATATTCCTTATAACAAGACACCTCATATGGCATAGGTGTGTGTCCTAATAATTAATTTAACATTTTATAAAATTTCATCTCATAAGCCATTCCATGTAGCTTTTGACATTTCAAATCACATTAACATTCCATTAATTAATTAAAATGTTGCTTCTGACACTTAAATAAAGCATATATTAGTATTTATACCATCTTGTACTATTTATTACAGTGCTGTGATGGTTTAATAGTTGGATTTACAATAATTTCTATTTTGATATTGGCCGGCCAATTAATTGGTATTTCTCTATAGCACAAAGTTTCAATTTTAAATTACTGTATGACCTTGTGGCTTGATACACTATTATTATTACATGCATTGAATTATCCATTATGTTATTATTATCCATTGAGTTGATTCTGATAAAGTGAAGAACAAGATTGACATAAAACAAATTTATTACCATAATGTTGGACCATTATGGTCAAACTCAAACCAGCTTTAAACAATAAAACTTTCTTTTAATAACTTCTTAATATCTAATGGTATAGTTGGTCAATTTATTATCACCTATTATTAAGTATTATTAACACCTGGTCAACTTAAACAATCTAACTCTTATTACCCCAAATTAAGGTTTAACACTTTAATTTAAACAACACAAATGATTGTATTATTCCCTTCAGTTAACATTAAAATAAATTAAATTAACCTAAATCGCCTTTTGGTCCTTTATAGGTTGAAGTCTTTTGGCAAATTGGTAATACACAGGTATATTGAATATCAGATATTTCTCACATTAAATATTATTATATGATCACACATTTGTAATATACTTTCCTTTTTGTTATTTTAATTTATTTAATTTTGTTTACTGTATTCGTCCATAGTCCGGACACCATCTTTACTAGTTACCAACAATGAGATATAAAATTTACTTACCTTCGTGCCAGGTTCGGTTAGGCGAACGGAAAATAGCAGAACGGGTTATTTTCAGTAAATTACTCTTATATTTTTTGTTTACCAATGACATTCCCCTTTTATTTCACTCATAACACTTGTACATTAAATCCTGCTTCGAAACAAATGAAAACATCTATTCGGCCGTGAGGCGCAATTTATAAAATCAAATTAAAAGTAATTATTACCATCAACATTTTACTTTCCCACCAAAATAAAGTATAATAAATCATCAATTTAAATTATATATATAATAGATCACAACCCAGCTCTTCTTAAATATAGATCCTTTACATTCACACAACCACACACACTTTCATGCTGTACATATTTTATATTCCCCTTTTTGAGCTCATTTTAGTAAAACATTTCTTTTAACAAAATTTTGAGTGGTTTTGAATTTATTTATGCCTGACTGAAGAAATTATATGATGCCTCATTCTATTACTTATCTGGTTACAACAGGTGAGTCCATCTTACTGCACACTTTCGATCATTCCTGCTATTTCTTGGTCTCCTCCCGCACTTTGCTGAAATAATGTACTTTTACATCATAACTGTGAATGAATTTATACAATTCCGATCCGATTTTGTTGATACTTTCACATTTTTGTTTGGGTGCACCCGCGATTTCATTTCGGAACTTTTATCTGTGACCGGCCGGCACTAGCTGTAATAGTGACTGGGATGAATGTACTGCGTTATTTTCTGAGGTGGAGAGGGGATCACATGACCATTTCTTATTGTCTTCTGAATATGACGAACCAGTTTTCAAGGCGAGGCGAATTACGCACTGCATTCCAAGTGACGTCTTTATAGGCTTGGCTGTTATGTAAATGATGACTTCATCGGTCAAAGTTCATTTGGCTAAATATAATTGTTGTTTTTGCATCTACAATGTTGACCTTGATACGATTTCGTGCACTTGTCTTCATTGTTACAAAACTCTACCATTATTATTTATACTTTTGAATTACAAATAAAATTTATGTTTGTTTTCCCCCCAAACCACTATGTGGGCTGAAATGTGCCGTTACACATTGTCTTTAGTTGTGATTATAAATTTCATTCACAATAAGTTACCACTATTATTAACAGTCCTGTCTGTATAGTTAGTAACCAATATCTTACATTTACATTTTACACTCAATCACTTATTGTTCTTGTTGTGATTACATTTTCTTTTTACAATTAGCTATTATTGCTATGCACAGTCATTTTTAATGGTTTAGAGTACATATTTGTACTATATTAGCTTAGATTGTACTTCTTTTTGCTTATTTCAGGTTTTAACCTTTCTCATTTGTTTAGCAAGTTTAGGTATATTGTTTAGTTTATGTCATATTATATGGGGGTTTATACACTTATTGGGTTATGCTCATTATGTCGCATTACATATTACCTCCCCACCAAAACATGATTATTTTGTTTAAACCAAGTTTGGGGAAAATAATCTGTTATTTATTTTTTCACTCAATATTTTCTCATTTCGGTTTGATTGTAGGTACCTTTTGATTCAGTTAGTACTTGGGTATACTATTACATAAGTATTATTACCATTGTCTTTATTTATCACATATGGTCCAGTGTATAACAATAACAATTTTTTGGCTATACCTTTGATACTGCTGGGTTGTTGTCAATTCCTGATGAGTACCTTTTCTCCAACATTATACTTAATTGGGTGAACTCCCGTTTTACTTTGTCTTTTCTTTCTCAATTCTGTTTTATGGAGCATCTTGTTATATATTCTGGTGATATCAATTTCTTCATCGGGTTCTTCAGGGAATTGGATTATTTTGGTAATATCCCTGGGTGGTGGTTTTAAAAACATCATCTGGTATGGGCAAACTCCCAGTGTGTTGTGGTATGATAAGTTTCAGTATGTTGTGGTATGAGAAATGTTTCAGTATCTGAAATATATTCACTCCACTTTTTATGGTCATCATGACAATATGTGCGGAGAATTCGTCCTACGTCTCTCAGTACTCTCTCAGCTGGATTGCAGCTGGGATGGTATATAGAGTTTTGTAAGTTCAGATGCCTTTGTTTATCACTTCTTCCCTCTATCTTCTGCCTTTGAATTGGGTTCCATGGTCGGTTACAATTGATTCTGGGACTCCAATATCGATCATGTATTTTTCAACAATGAGTTTAATGAAAACCTTGGTGGATGCCTTACTAACAGGATACAGTTTAGTATATTTGGTAAAATGGTCCCAAATAATGACTATGTATTTGTACCTGTGTCTCCCTCCACTTCGGGGAAAAGGTCCACAAATATCAAGGAACACTTTCTCTAATCTTCTGCTGGATGTTATGGTTATAATTGCTCCTTCTCTCTTCTTATTGTTTACTTTCACCATTTGGCATATACTACACTTCTTCACTGTTTGTCTCACTTTCTTATTTATACCTTTTATGTACAGATGTTCTAACGCTTTTCTAACTTTCTCAAGTCCCATGCGTCCATAGAGTTGATGATAGATTATAATTATTGATAATCATCTCCATCGATTTGGAAATGTATAGTTTCCATTTGTTTTCTTTAGTGGTTGGTTTTGTGAAGATCAAATTATTATGGATGTGGTAGAATGGCAATATCTTCAAATCATTGTTATTGATTCGTGTGATAATGTTAGCAAGTTTTTCATCACTTCTTTGTTCTGCTTGGATTTGATTTAGTAGGTCTGCTAGCCCTTCCCTTCTCAACAATACGCTGTATATTTTTCCTATATCTTGTCTATCAATTTCAAATGTACCTTTATCCATGTTTACTCTTGATAGGGCATCTGCAACAGTATTTTGTCTTCCTGGCATGTACTCCCACGTTATGTTGTATTCTTGCAAGGCCAGAATCCACCTAATTAATCTTCCATGGCTTAATTTGCATTTCTGTAGGAATGATATTGACTTGTGGTCTGATCTCACTGTTAATGGGTAACCTAAGATATATGTCCGGAACTTGTTACAGGCGAACACCACACTTAATAATTCTTTTTCTGTGACGTTATAATTTCTTTCACTGCTGTTTAGTACACAACTAGCAAAACTAATTACTAAATGATTCCCTTCATCGTCTTCTTGGTAGAGTTCAGCTCTAAGGCTTACGTTACTTGCATCACAATTTATATAGAATCTTTTGCCAAAGTATGGCTGATGAAGAATAATGCTGTCAAGGAATTTATTTTTAATTAAGTTAAACATTTCATCATCATCTTCGCCCCATTTACATTTCCATTTTGAAGATAATAGGTGTTTAAATCTTGCCGTTAATTTCAAATAATCCTTCTGAAACTTCCTATAATAGTTGCACACTCCAAGGAACGATTGAAGGTGTCGAATATTTTTGGGTTTGGGTAAATTTTGTATGAGTTACACTTTCTTTGGAGATGTAGTGATTCCTGTCTACGATAAAATAAATCCTAGGAATTGCAGTCTATTAGTTATTAGATTAGATTTATCAAATTTGAGTGGTATATTATTTTCAGCTAACACCATTTCTATACGCTGGCAGTGCTCCTCCCATGTTGTAGAAGTTATTATAAGGTCATCTGCATAGACTGTTGTGAATTCTAACACTTCTCTTCCCAGAATTTGGTCCATACACTTCACAAAAATGGCGACGGAGTTTACAAGTCCAAAAGGAAATCATTTGAACTGGTAATTCCTACCTTCAAAATTTCATGCTAAATATTGGGGTGCAGTTCTACTTGCCAATAGCCACACACAGCATCCCATATGCTCATGAATTTACATCCCTTAAATTTCGTCACGATTTCTTCGATTTCTCCGTGTGAAGTTCTACCTTTAATAATGTTTTTATTTATTTCACGGGCATCGAGACATAAATGTACTGCTCCATCTTTCTTCTGTATTGCAACAATTGGACTGGTGTAGGGAGATGAACTATATTCAATAATATCTTGATCCATCATGCTTGGAATTTATCTCTTTACTGCTTGTTTTAGCGATTGTGCTATTGGGTATCATTTTTTATTAAAATTAACAGGGCTATTAAATTATAATTGACAAACGAAGTTCTTTGCTTTCCCTGGCAAATCGGAAAACACTCTCCTATACTTATTGTAGATACTGATTAGCTGCCTTTTCTGTTCATGGGTTATTTTGCTATTACTATTGGCTTGGAATGACTGAATTTCCTCTAGCTGTTGGTTCCATAAGTCGTCTTCGGTGTAGGGTGATTCTTCATCTGGTGTCATTAATTCCTCCCTATACTTCCGTAATAAGGTAAATGAATGTCGATAGTGAGGGACACACTTGCGGCCTATTATCTCACTTTACCATTCACCCCGTTCATTGTACAGTGTTATTTTGCCACTGCACATATTAATGACTGCTGAGTGTCGCCGTAGCATATCACAACCAATCATAAATTTAAATGGTAGACCCTGAGCTACCAAGAACACCATTGGAATCATATTGTCCTGACTGGATACCTCTAACATAGCTTGCTGTCGGATTGTCTTATTTGGCCTACCAGTAGTTCCACAATCACCATATACTCACTGGCAGTGTTGGTATATCTTCATTACACAAATCTTTTATTCTACTTTACACAAAACATGATTATTTTGTTTTAAGAAGATACACTGACATACTATTATGCCTCTTATATGTAACACACAACAATAATAATCTATAACATCAAAACAGAAGACATTAAAAAACAACTGTAAAATTCTCGTAAATTCTCGGGTGTCTGACAGGACTTTGAATCATTATTAAAATTTTAAATCTTAGCAAATAATCTGCAAAAATATTATTATACTTTTTGTTAAATCAAGTTGTAAGTTTATTAATATTTTAATAAAATAATATTCAATTTAAGTAAACATAATGATTGCTTACAAGACAGCACCCATTCTAAATTGATTGGAAAAATTATTTGTAATAAAACCTAAAATTCCATATTACTTATTTTACTTCACCTATTTACATTTTCGCGTTGATTTTATTTCACTAACTCATACTTCAGTTCTTTGTGAGTTGTTTCTTGGTTTTGAACAAAATAATTGTTTGTTTTTTACTTGTGTGTGTGTGTGTGTGTGTGTGTGTGTGTGTGTGTGTGTGTGTGTGTGTGTGTGTGTGTGGTCTACCAGCAGAAACAGGTATTGTGCTGAAAATGGGGACGATCTCTGTGCACGCATGTACTTTGCTTGGTTAGAGAACTCCTGTCCAGACATGAATGAATTAATGACAATAATTAAACATGGTTATTTAATCAAATTTGAAGTCTACAAAACACATTTTGCAATTCAGACAATGTCATAAGAAGAAATGTACTTTCTTTCCACTGCCACCGAAGACGAAAATGACTTATTCATGGGGCCACTCTTGGGGTTTTATTAGTGACAGGAAATCAGCATTGACAACATCATCACCATCATCATCGTTGTCATTGTCTCATATATCCAGAAGCTGCACACACAAACATACATACACACACACACACACACACACACACACACACTGCATAAAATCAACAGGTGATCACGTTTGACAGGCTAGAGCCTGTAAGCTTTGCCTGCACATACACTACTTAAAATTATTTCTAACAACTTTTCTCTATGAATTATTTACAACAATGCTGCCATTGTTAAATATGCAAATATATGTGTTGTTGCATATATTCCCCAGGTGTTATTGGATTTGAATGGTATTCGTATTTTATTTACATCTTCACATACGTAATTATTCACATAACACTGCATTTTAAAACGGCTTCTTATAATAAAAGATTTAATAGAACATAGTAAACACTGCCATGGAGGGATACAAAATTCTCCCACCTTTCTTTGGACGTATTGTTCTCCGTTGACGATATCCTGTGTCACATTTACGTGCTTTTTAGGAAGAGGCTATATAATATAACGGCCACTTAGACCGTTATGCAAAACTTAAAAACTAGGCTACTTAACCTAGAGGAAGCGAAAAGTGTGCTGGAGCGCTGGAGCCCAAACAGAGTGACAGGATTTGCAATCAACACTCTTGTAACCAGTAACAATGTTTATTAGTGCTAACATGTGACATATTGTTATGATCATGAACCATTTTCTTTAAGAACATTAATTTGAGTTATTACAAAATGTTCAGTTACAAGGTTTTCAAACAGCTGGATTCCCATATAATTTTCTTTAAGAACATTGAGTTATTACAAACTATTCAGTTACCAGTTTTTTAAACAGCTGGATTCTCGTATCATTTTCTGTAAGAACATTAATTTAATTATTACAAAATATTCAGTTACAAGTTTTTTAAACACCTGGAGTTCTTTATGTAAGTTATGAGTTCTTAACAAGATGTATAATGTGAACACCAGTCTATAATGGGTCCCATGTATAATGGGTCCAGTCTATTGAGTAGATGTTGACTGAAGGGTAATAATTAGAATGCTCCCACCTGTACTTTTGTTGAAGAACTCAACCGGTACCATGCTGGCCAGTGTGCCATGAGTACTGCAGACTGTCCTTAGAGTGTGTTGAATCTCCAGCGAGTCTCATTCTGGGCAGATGTGGGTCTTTCGGTGTTCTGCTGGATGAGTATTCCTGGGCCTGACGTCTTTGGGGAGCATCCTGGTGCACTGCTCTGCGGATAGTGACAGGTGTTGATGTTACTACCTCTGCTACCCCTTTCTCCCGGCTGGTGCGGGGACCCTATAACATTTTATTTGGTGATTAGCCGTCAGTCAATACACCCACCCATACACTCTCTCGCCTTGGAACACAGACACCACACTCACTGTCACAATTTTTATCAACATTTTATTTGCTTATTTTATCCAGTTATAGTCATTACTTTTAATCTTTTACTTTTAACTTTATCAGAAGACAATTAAATACAATGTCACCACGTGTTTCCAGACCGGAAGTAATGTGTAAGTCAATTTTGCAATACAAAGGTTTTACAATGAAATAGACTTTACAGATGTCGAGGCCACACACACACACACACACACACACACACACACACACACACACACACACACACACACACACACACACACACACACACAAACAAACAACACATAATCCATCATTAAATAACAGAATAATATAATTGAGTCTAACCTGAAAGCCCTTTACTGGATTACGAACTCATGCGGAAAGATTTACTTAACCCTGAGCCATCAGACTGTTGAATCACTCTCCCGGAAGGTTGACTTACTACCCTTTTACTGACTTAAAATCACATACACGGAGCTTAAAATCAACATATGTTCACTTTGACAAGCTACAGCTTGTAAGCTTTCCCTGCACATACACATAGCACTACTTAAACTATTTTTAACAACTACTCTGTATTAATTATTTACAAAAATTCTAGTGTGGTTAATATGTAAATGTGAGTGTGTGTGTGTGTGCCATTCACCATTCAATTACATACACATTATATGTAGGTTATAAAAATCTACTATTCTTCCTATGAAGAGTAATACAATACTGTAATCAGACATAGGGTAAGGTTAATTTTTGCAAGCCGAAAGCTACCTCACAGATAGAACATGATTTTTAACACTATTTTCTACTGCTTCAGTGTTCCAGTTATGAATGATTACAGTTGTGTATTCATTTGTTCCAGTGTTACTTATTTACACCAATGAATAATATTTGTGAAGAAGAGGATTCTACTCTGGATTGTGAACTATATAGGGGAAAGTCAATTCAGAATACTCTGGGAGAACATCTGTCACCACACAAGTTAATACATTCTGGCATTAAGAAGTACCAGTGCGATATTTGTTCAAAATCATTTACTCAGTCAGGCAATTTGTCACAACACAAGTTAATACATTCTGGCATTAAGAAATACCAGTGTGATGTTTGTTCAAAATCATTTACTCTGTCAGGCCATTTGAAAAGACACAAGCTAATACATTGTTGCGTCAAGTACCAGTGTGATGCTTGTTCAAAATCGTTTACTCAGTCAGGCCATTTGTCAGTACACAAGTTAATACATTCTGGCATTAAGAAGTACCAGTGTGATGTTTGTTCAAAATCATTTACTCATTCAAGCACCTTGTCACAACACAAGTTAATACATACTGGCATTAAGAAGTACCAGTGCGATGTTTGTTCAAAATCATTCACTCGGTCAGGCACTTTGTCAGAACAGAAGTTAATACATTCTGGCATTAAGAAATACCAGTGCGATATTTGTTCAAAATCATTTACTCAGTCAGGCAATTTGTCACAACACAAATTAATACATACTGGCATTAGGTACCAGTGCGATGTTTGTTCAAAATCATTTACTCTGTCAGGCCATTTGTCAAGACACAAGCTAATACATTGTGGCGTTAAGTACCAGTGTGATGTTTGTTCAAAATCATTTAATCAATCAAGCAGTTTGACAACACACAAGTTAATACATTCTGGTATTAAGTACCAGTGCGATGTTTGTTCAAAATCATTTACTACATCAAAGTATTTGTCACTACATAAGTTCATACATTCTGGCATTAACCTTTTCGCGGCAGGGAGTGGTGAGCGACCTTGGTAACGGAACGGCTGACAGCTGTCGCAACAGCGGGGCACTTGTAGGCTAAGCAATTACAGCCCTCTTCCTGCTGCTTACACTAACTCAAACTTTACATATTTTAACAATTATTTTGCTTTATTTAAAAGTTTTCCATCCTCATTTTTGATGCAGGCTTTGGACTGCGGCTGGCTGAGTTAAAAACTTTTTTAAATTAAATTAAATTTTTTTATTTTTTGTTTTTTTTTTTATAATTTTTTGTTATTTTGTATTTACCATAAAACCTACAATTACATTAAATTGTTAAAACAAATGTTTTTAATTTTTATATATAATAATTTTTTAACGTATGGTATTTTTCAAAACATGGTACCATGCAAAGGACATCACACTTTTTGCATCTAATTCAGGTCATTTTTCGTTGCAAATGAGATGCAGACCATGCATCATTTTTGGGGTATTTCTTTTTTTTCTGTTCCTGGAAGAAACGCTGGGTAATGGTGAATGGTGGTAAAGGTGACCACCTTTGTTTTCCAGTCGAAATGGAGACTCCTCTTCTCTTGTTCTTCGTCCACCCGTATTTTTTTCTAATTCCACATGAAATTTATCTTTATAAGATAAGGGGCGATTTTTGTTTTTTGTGTATTTCAAACATTGTTTTTGCATTGAGCACACAAATCCATCACATTAAACAAGTTTTTTATACCACTATTGTTTTACATATGCACTGTACTGAACTTAGCATCATGTCTGTTTTGTCCACGGCAACTATTGATTTATTATAGTCTACCACACACGCGGGTTTAATTTTTTTGGCCCGTTGTATGTTCTTTTTTGTCAGTTTCCACCATCTGTGGTCCATGCACAGTAGAAAGCATCCAGACTTCTTTGTTGTCCATCCATTTCAGTGCAAGGAGTGTTCCAGATGACCTGAACTGTATTTCACCTTTTTTCAGTTTCTCAGACATCGGCGGGACATTTTTTCTATTTTTTTGCACTGTACTGATGGCATTTGTCAATTTTTCATTGAGCCATAAAAACAAATCAGGACTCGAATACCAATTATCGAGATAAATGGTGTGACCATGGTTCAAATACAGCAACAACGAACTTACAACATCACCTGATTTTCCCCATTCAGCGTTTCCAGACATAATTTCTGTTCTGGCACCAGCGTAGATAATGTAATCAATAATATAATTGCTTTCTACATCACAAAGAACAAAAATTTTAAACCGAAACGGCTACGTTTTTTGGGTATATACTGTTTGAATTGGAGACAACCTTTGAATAACAACAAACTTTTGTCAATTACTAAATTTTCAAATGGATTTAAGGCCTCTCTAAATTTTTGTCTTGTGTGTTCGACTGTAAGCCATATTTTTACAAGGCTGTCTTGAGTAGGGTTCGAATTGTCACAAAAATGTAAAAGTTGCAGAATTAGTTTAAATCGGTCCCTAGACATAATTTGGGGAAATATCGGCATCAGTAGTAGCAAATTTTTTGCCCAATATTTGTCTATTTCTAATTTTTTTACTCTTGGCATCAGCAGTGAACATGCCAAAGAGCAATAAAATTCTGCATGCTCTATATCTTTCCATCGGGACAATCGGGATGGTAATGTCAATTTCGTGGTAACAAATTTGTAATAATTATTTCTGTGCAAATGACAAATAAATTCTAAGAGAAAAATCTAAATGAGTTGCTGTGTCTTCGAAACTAATTTATATCCCACTAACTGCTTTATCAAAAGAGTGACGTTTTGTCGCAGGATTGTTGGCCGACGAATCGAAAATACTTTTTTGCTTCTGAAGATTATTCTTTTTCTGCTGCTGGTGTTTTATTTTTTGATGATGCTGCACATGGTGTTGAACGATTATGAGAAGGCCCGGGAGCATCCATATCTTCGTCTGAGAAAATGCTGTTTTCCTTGTCACTACTCTTCATCAATAAATCCATAACTTCCTTCTCAGATAAATAATTCTGTGCCATTGTAAACACAATATTCACACCTACTGTTTGCTAAAGAGAAGCACAAACAAGACTGAATAGATGTTCGACAGACAAAGTAATTATACATTGCACACAAAGTTGAGAACAATAGCTATGTTAGGGAATTTGAAGCAAAGACTCATACGCACTAAAAACAGACAGAAAGTAACGGTAACGGAGCAGCCAGAGTTGAGAACAATACCCATAGTAGGGAAATTGAAACAAAGACGCATACACACTATATCGAGTGTATATCAAAACAAAATGTGCATAGGAAGGCTAACAGATACCACTAATGGCGAAAATAAATATATGCCAAGAGCCGCGAGTCGAAAACTCCGTGAGCATATATGCCCAGAGCCGGCTGGGCTTGCCAGCAGCAGGGCAGAGCCGTCTCTGCCTCTTTCCTGCTGGGCATACATGTATACCCAGACCCGTGAAAAGGTTAAGAAGTACCAGTGAGTTGTTTCTACAAAAGTATTTAATTTGGCATAGCCTGTTGTGTTATAGATAACATGCTGGCATAAAATAATAACAGTGATGTTTGTAACAAAATTTTCTGTTTGTACCTTTTCACTGTAAATTAATCCATTATACTATTACAAACCATTACTGTGTGGTATGTAAGAATAGTTTCTATTTCCCAAGAAGTTTTAGCAATGTAATAAATCTTATGAATATAATGTTTTTAAACAGAAACCCTTTGTTTAAACTTTGTACTGGTTTATCAGCTGTAAGCGGTCCACCACCGTATACGGCACACGCGGATGACGTCACGCGTTTATCAAACATTGCAGCCGGCCAGCACCGCCGACTGCAAGCCAGTTTAGTTCAGTTTATAACAAGACTCCGAGCGCAACTCTCGTAAAACACTTCTCTTACAGCCGCAGCTTCTGGCTATTTTTTAGCATGCATTTATAATATTTCATTTCATTCAACTACCTGCGTCCATCTACAATGGACCACGATTTTATTCAAAATTAATTTCGGGCGTTATTGCCTCAAATGCATCCACACGTGCCGATCGTAATTAACAATCAGATTTTTTCAATAAACGAATGTTCAACATCTTTAATACAGTCCACTTCTTTCTAACAAACAATCCAGCCTTCCTCATTAGCGTCTTTGGAATAACTCACGATTATTCAAGAGCTTCCAAACCGCAACATTTTTGGTCCCACCGGACCGGATTTCATATTTTCAGGCCAAAAAGACATCATTTTTGGTCCAACCAGGCAGGATTTCATATTTTCGGGCCCAAAAACGACATCATTTTTGGTCCCCACGGCACAGATTTCTCATATCTGAGTACACAAGCGACAGCATTTATTTATACACATCATTTCTGGAAAAACCAATCTGAAGTTAATCACGCCCTATGGGCATCATTTTCGTCCTGAGCGACACCATTATTGTGAATCACGTCGCAGTCATCTCGACAAGATTCAGCCAA
This sequence comes from Magicicada septendecula, assembly GCA_034769895.1. Taxonomy (NCBI): domain Eukaryota; kingdom Metazoa; phylum Arthropoda; class Insecta; order Hemiptera; family Cicadidae; genus Magicicada; species Magicicada septendecula. The sequence continues at coordinate 383,539,849 of CM068369.1, forward strand.
GCAGTAGACCAGAGACGACGGGACGAAACAGGACAACATTTTCGAGATTCCACAGCTTTAATTGATGGAGGGTACAACATGGGGCATCGGCTGACCGGCAGAGACAGGAGATGTAGCAGCTCCAAATGGGATCGAAGCCAGCTTCATCACGAATGGATCGACGACCACATGACTATAAACTTTACTTATATTTGATTTTTAATAATATTTCACTCAGTGGGTATTTTTTGACACATTTATATAAACAAATACCTCATTACACAATACAAATTAATAAATGGTTGGCAGCTCATTATCAGTCAGAACTGTAAAGATAAAGATATACTTTGTAACCATTTAGATTCATAATTTCAATAATTTAACTGCCAACAAGTTTGATTAGTTAGAGAGAGTAAGTTTATGTTCAAAACAACGATCGCTAGCTACCAAAACGTATTTAAACTCATTCAAAATTAAGTTTGTGGTTCACATGCTCTATGCTCAATTGCTTTCTAAATATCTTTCCCTTTTTATCTTAAACTGTAATAATGGCCGATGTAAGGGCTCTAATAAAAAAACGAGGCACAATCAAGGCCTCAATATCCCGAGTAAATACCTTCGCGGATAACTTCGATTTGTTAAACAGCGATCCTCATGCGCTAAAAATAAAACTGCGTCATTTGATGGAATTATCCACCAAATATGACGAGATTCAGTCACAAATCGAGGCTGAGGAAGCAGACGTTGCTTTAACGAGTGATAGAGTGCAAACGGAGGACGATCTCTGTACTATAGAATGTAAATTGCAACACCTGCTAGAGCAAGCTGAGCATATGAACCAAAAACCAGTAATTAATGTTGAAGGTAAACAGCCTAAAACACCCCCCATTCAATTGGAACCAATAAAATTACCACGGTTTGAGGGTAGTATTGTGGAATGGCAACATTGTTACCATATTTTTCTGGAACTAGTTCATGTCAGAGCAGATCTGACAGATATACAGAAACTTCATTATTTGCACTCGTCATTACATGGCGAGGCGCTTAACGTAATAAAATCATTGCCCATAACACATGAGAATTACGCGGTGGCTATCGATCTGTTGAGGAATAGATATGATAGTAAGCTAATTGTTTCCGCTCACCACGTGTGGAATGTCCTAGACGTACCATTAGTTCAGCAGGAATCCCAAGTTAGCATATCGCAATTTATTGATCAAATCTCTGTAAATATAAACGCTTTAAATAATCCCAAACTGCCAGTCAACACGTTTGAAATTATTGTCGTAAATTATTTAGCCAAAAAACTTGAAAATTACACTTTACGTTTGTGGAAAGAGAGTTTATCGGAGCATAAATTCCCTGATTTTAATAATTTTATAAATTTTCTAAATTCACGTAGGAAATTATTGCAAAATCTCGATAACGTGACTAGCCCAACGAGCAGGTTGAACAAAAGCGATGTCTCCTTATCGCAAGGCAGTTAAACAGATAAGCACTCCAAAGGGCGCATTCCACTCACATATTAGAAACAATTTATGCAGGCTGTGTAACGGTGTACATAGACTTAGCGATTGCCCACAATTTACATCGCTGTCTATCCCTGATAGAAAAAACGCGTTAATAAAAAACAAACTTTGCTTAAACTGCCTCCGTTCGGGACACGAGGGTTCAAAATGTCCCTCAAAATTCTCATGTAAAAAATGTTCTAGGCGTCACCACACAACGATTCATGTCCCCAACAGGGACGTAACTTCTGTTAACAACCAGTGTTCACTGAAATCACAGACCAATAAATCGGTATTGTTATCTACCGCCGTCTGTATGACATACAATAAAGTCGGCAAAAAATTTCCCGTTAGGATATTACTGGATTCCGGTTCTCAAGCGACCTTTTGCACAATGGATTTCGCCCGCAGGATGGGCCTCCAATTGGTTAAATCGCAACTGCCCATCACGGGTATAAACAACTCGCTTTCCCAGGCTGACTTCAGTACTAATGTAAGGCTACATTCGCGCTATAAACCCTTCATGTTAAACGTACATTGTGCCGTATTACCCAGTATAACTAATAATTTACCGGCGGAGTCGTTCAATCTTGCCTCTTTAAATTTACCCAAGCGCATGTTCTTGGCGGATCCTCACCTACATTGCTCGTCGCAAGTCGATATATTAATCGGCGCTCAATATTTTCTCCAATTAATTGAACCTGTGAAATATACGCGCGGACCACACTTTCCTATAATTCAGGAAACCAAGTTAGGATTTATTTTGGCCGGTGACTTACCCTTCAACGTCGATATAACTAAAACGGTTTCTTCCTTTATGGTCTGTAGGGACGATAATCAGGTTTCCTCGCAACTAAAGGAATTTTGGAAGTTGGAGGAGATCTCTAGTCGCGAAGCCCGATCTGAGGACTCGCCGTGTGAAAGGCATTTCGTGGAAAACACTAGCCGCAATCGCGACGGGAGATTCGTGGTAGCCCTGCCCCGCAGATCTGATAAATCTTATTTGGGAGATTCTCTCCGCGGAGCCATACGCAGATTCCAATCATTAGAATTCAAATTCAAGCAGAACCCTACCCTTTATAAGGATTATAGTGAGTTCATGAGTGACTACTTAAGACTTGGCCACATGTCGCCGCTTAATGAATACGATCTGTCGCTTGACAGGTCAGAGATCTTTTATCTGCCCCATCACGCAGTCTTCAAAGACTCTAGCTTAACCACTAAATTGCACGTGGTATTTGACGCATCCGCTAAAACCACCAATAATTTGTCCCTTAACGATACTTTAATGGTCGGTCCTACGATCCAGCAGGATCTGTTTTCGATAATGGTTCGGTTCCGCACCCACCAATACGTACTTATTGCGGACATTGAAAAGATGTATCGCCAGATCATTGTTAATCCTAAGGATTCAAACTTGCAACGCATTGTTTGGCGTGATGCACCGCATAAGGAATTGCGACATTACGCGTTAAGGATGGTTACATATGGCACTGCTAGTACCTCCTTCTTTGCTACGCGTTGTCTGGCTCAAATAGCATATGAAAATAAATCCGACTACCCTACAGCTGCTAAGGCCATAGCAAATGACTTTTACGTAGACGATCTCATAACGGGTTCGGATGATCCGAACGGCTTAGCTGAAATGAAATGCGAGATTGAGAAGTTGTTGAGGAGGTATGGTTTTTCGTTACATAAATGGTTCTCTAACCACCATAAGATTATGACTCTTCGCGCCCAAGTAACCCGTGACTTCAGCAAGGGTCAAAACGTGCGTACCTTGGGAATACAATGGAATGTTGAGGGGGATAACTTTTTATACACCGTTAGGGGTGATGACAATTTAACCGTCTTCAACAAGAGAAGCGTGTTGTCAATCATCGCCGGGATCTATGATCCACTAGGTTTAATCGCTCCCATCACATTTAGCTGCAAGCATTTCGTGCAGCAGTTGTGGTTGGCGGGCACTGATTGGGACGAACCCTTGTCCGGATCATTAGCCAATCAATGGTTGGAATTATACGCTCAATTAGTCTCCGACACTCATTTTGAGATTACGAGGTCAGTTAAGAGTTCGAACAGTTACCCAGTTAGTTCATTGCAGCTGCACGGATTCGCCGACGCTTCGGCTAAAGGTTACGCGTGTTGCATTTATGTGCGGGCGGTCTATTCGAACGGCGCCATTCATCAAACTTGTTGTGTGCTAAATCTAGGGTCGCTCCGCTGAAACAGATAACGCTTCCTAGACTTGAACTTTGTGCTTGTTTATTGTTGGCTCAATTAACGTCCAAGGTTTTAAATGCCGTCGATTACAATTTTGACGGACTATATCTTTATTCGGATTCGATGATAGCGTTGTACTGGATACATCAGCAATCTTCCCGCTGGAAGGTATTTGTGGCCAACCGTGTCGCGGAAATACAGCGTCTTGTTAGCAGCAGGGGAATTTGGCGTCATGTAGTATCAAATGACAACCCTGCCGACGTTTTATCGCGCGGTTGCCTCCCTCGTAGTTTGCACTGTCATACTCAATGGTGGCATGGTCCCTCCTGGCTGGCTCGTGATGCGGCCTCATGGCCGGTCAGCGCGTTCGACATTAATACTCCCTGTACTTTTCCCGACATTGAAGAGGAACGTCGCAAGCAGGCTCAAACCTCACTAATTGTCGCGTCCTCAACACATAGCTACATTGAAAATTATTCATCTCTTACGAGGCTTATTCGCGTCTTCGCATATTGCCGTCGATTTTTTCGCAATTCTAGGCTCGCGGTGGTTGATAGAGACACGTCCTTTTTGTCGGCTCAAGAATTGTCTGACACGCTCTTGATTTTTGTCCGGCAATCACAGAAGTTGCATTTCGATGTGGAGGTTAGGGAACTTGAGGCACACCGGTGCCTTCCACGCAGTAGTAAAATTCTTGCTCTCAACCCATTCCTGGATGAATCAGGCATTTTTAGAGTGGGTGGACGCTTGCAATTCTCCCCACTTAGCTACGAGACTAAACACCAAATAATTTTGCACCCGCACTCTCATCACACGAGATTAATAATTGAATACGAACACATCCGTTTGTTGCACGCTGGAGTGCAATCAACTCAAGCTTCGCTTAGGCGTAAGTATTGGATCATACACGATAAGTCCTATATCCGCTCAGTGATACATAAGTGTGTCACTTGTTTTCGTTTCCGGGCTAAAGGCGCGAATCAATTACTCGGTCAATTACCCTCTTCTAGGGTCACCCCGTCAAGGCCATTCTCACAGTCGGCCGTGGATTAAGCCGGTCCTGTACATTTGCGCCATGGCGGGCAGCGCTCTAAGTCCACGATCAAGGCATATATCGCTCTATTTATATGCATGTGTACTAGGGCCATCCACTTAGAATTGGTGTCGGATCTCACTTCCAACGCCTTTATAGCGGCTTAAAAAAGATTCATATCGCGCAGAGGGATTCCTGCGCAAATATTTTCGGATAATGGCACGAATTTTCGTCGTGCCAACCACACGTTGCATGATTGGTACAAATTTTTAACCTCCAAGGAAGTTGAGCAATCTTCTCTGGAGTTTTGCGGTCTCCACGGCATCAAATGGTCCTTTATCCCCCCTTCAGCCCCTCATTTCGGTGGTTTGTGGGAAAGTGGTGTAAGGAGTGTTAAATTCCATTTACGTCGCGTAATTGGCAGTACGATCTTGAATTTTGAGGAATATTCTACTCTTCTTTCTCAAATTGAGGCTTGCCTTAATTCACGCCCGTTATGCGCGGTGTCCGACGACGCTAGAGACCCTGAACCCTTAACACCCACTCATTTTTTGGTCGGTGCTCCACTGACGGCACTTCTGGAACCCGACTATACACAAGACAATAATACTCATTTGGGCAGATGGCTTCTGCTCCAAAAATTTACGCAGACCATCTGGAAACGGTGGTCTAGGGATTATCTGCACCAGCTGCAGCAGCGCAATAAATGGCGCACCCCATTAAAGAATTTGAACGTCGGACAACTTGTCCTCATTTTGGATGACAATTCCCCCCCTCTAGAATGGAAGCGTGGGGTAATTACCAATGTTTTTCCGGGTCAAGATTCCTTAGTACGCGTCGCAGAAGTTCGCACCGCGCTAGGTATCTTATGCCGACCCATCCACAAATTATGCCCCCTTCCGGTGGCTACACACTAATCGTATGCGTGCCATACGAGGTGTGTGTGTGTGTGAGTGTGTGCGTGTCACATTACATGGACCACGCCCGGGACATTCCCCGGGGCGAGCATACAAGTCAATTGTATCATAAGCATTGTAACATTGTTTAAGTGCCGCTAGCTATTACAGCAATAGTGACTGTGTCTCATATGTACTATCAATCATTATGGATGTTGTGTATTGTTAATATGTTTGTGACATATTATATGATTATTCAAATTCTGAGAACCACAAGTGTCATTTATAGTGTCAATTATTCTATATGTGTATTGTATTTTTCAATGTCATGTACCATTGAACTTTGATACGAATATGATAGCATTATGTTTATATTATTTCTATTACTATATATGAAGCAGTGATCAAGATGGTTTCTCTTATATAATTTAAGATTATTATTTACGTTTGTCAAGGTTTAAATATATGTATTTTTTATCCATATGTTATGCTTCAAGAGAGATCATGTTCAGTTATGTAAAGGTTCATTTTTATCATGATTTTTTATTTGTTGTACCTTTTCTAGCACAGAAATTGTTTTGTTTTGACTTAAGCTTTGTGCTAGATTAATGAATTTTGTTTTCTACAAATTTTATGTATAAGTCTTTAAGTATATTATGTTTATTATGTCATTGCTCTCTGGCCAGTGCGCCAATTATTGTATCGCTTACGACATGTAAGTCTAATTATTATATTGTTCAATTTAACCTTTAATGTACAAAATCGTCCCGATTTTGGCGGGCAGTATGTTTAAACTTTGTACTGGTTTATCAGCTGTAAGCGGTCCACCACCGTATACGGCACGCGCGGATGACGTCACGCGTTTATCAAACGTTGCAGCCGGCCAGCACCGCCGACTGCAAGCCAGTTTAGTTCAGTTTATAACAAGACTCCGAGCGCAACTCTCGTAAAACACTTCTCTTACAGCCGCGGCTTCTGGCTATTTTTTAGCATGCATTTATAATATTTCATTTCATTCAACTACCTGCGTCCATCTACAATGGACCATGATTTTATTCAAAATTAATTTCGGGCGTTATTGCCTCAAATGCATCCGCACGTGCCGATCGTAATTAACAATCAGATTTTTTCAATAAATGAATGTTCAACATCTTTAATACAGTCCACTTCTTTCTAACAAACAATCCAGCCTTCCTCATTAGCGTCTTTGGAATAACTCACGATTATTCAAGAGCTTCCAAACCGCAACACCCTTAAGCAAGCATAATTATACAAATAAATTAATTTATGCTGTAATATTGCCACTGCAATTATGTAGTGTGTCTATAATATTTAGCACTACAAAACAGTAGTGAAATTTGTAACAAAATTTTACCGTACAAATTAAAATCATGAAATTATACATTGTAATGTAGTGTGACATTACTGATACACATTTATCATCTAATTAAATTTATCACTGCGTGAGTTACAGTGATATATGTATGTTTAGTTGAAATAATTTGAGTATTTGTTTCTGGCCATACATAGATTATACTTCTCACACAAGATTTTTGTCTGGCTGCTACAACCTTCACGATGACAGAGTCCTGGGGTCTTAACACATCTGCGTTAGTGCTTGGTGAAATGATTCGCGTGGGTACCCTAAGTTAATGTAGCTTGGCATTTCACAACTTATAAGTTGTATTTAAAGCTCATAGGTTATTTCATCTAGCATATTTTTGATTGCTGCATGCATACTGTTTCTTTACAATTCAACATTAGTTCAGTGCATTACTGACAGATGGCATTGTATCTCAAAACTGCTAATTTCCGATGCTTTACATGTCAATATTTGTAACGGTTTCTTGTTGTGAACTACACATTTGGTATAGTGTTGGCGTGTGGAGTGTTTGAATTTTTGAGAGTTTTATTTGTAATTTTATATTACAAAGTTAGTGATAACTTCTTGACTGAAGATAAAATATTATGGTAATTTAATTTCAAATCTGGATCTGAATTGAATAATGTAGAAAATGAAGAGACATTTTGATCTGACAATACAGGTTAGCCTACATAATTTGAGGTTACTTCATCTCACTGTTTACTGCCGGTGTCCAAGATAATGAACTATATAAAGTGTTACAAATGGCAAGACACCAGAATAGTGCAGATGCCTTGGTACATGCTTTGTAGTTTGAGACCACCAAATCAGCGTCTGGGTGGACAAGTCATAAAGTGCACGCTTGAAGATCACAATGGCACAGACGAGGAAGAAGAACAAGGAACAGAGACTCGATGGTCGGCACCACAGAATAAAATAAGAAAGCACGGAAGACCAAAGTGTTATAGATGTGGGAAACTTGGACATCTATAATGAGATTGTTGAGTTAGAATTCAGCAGCAGGGAAACAAGCAGTAGTCAGTATAACGAGGCATGTGCTGACTAACTGGAGGAACGAAGCCCCTAGACAATACGCAATTTTTACACTTCAGAAAAACAGCGGGAGCTTGGTGGTTACCAGACTCGTTCAAGAAAGGCCGACCTCGATTACAGTTGACACAGGCGCAACAGTTTCCATTGTGCAGCCCGACATGGTGAAAGATCTCAAGCCAATCTGGCGCTCTTGCAGCTTGTGAACAGATACTAGACGGCCTATAAAAGTTTGGAAAAGTGGAGATACACCTACGCCTTGGTCAACTTGAGTTTAATCACCAAGTACTTGTTGCAGACATTGTGGATGAAGCAATTCTTTGTGTGGACGTTACGAATGCATACGGATTTATAGTTGAAAACAATGTCTTGAGAATCGGAGGAGAAGCGGTAATGCTCTCCACAATGACTACATCTGAAAAATCGATGGACGTTATAAACCAAGTGGCCGTAACTGTTCTGCTAAACTCCGAAAAGATCATTTTTAGAACTGAGGTAGGTACAGTAAAATTGAAAGTTAAGGGCATATGCGCAGAAACCAATTTATGGATGGACGAGTCCACTTTGAAATTGTGAATGGCGGGAGGGTAAGGGAGAATCAGCTGGTATGCAAGTGAAGGTCTTGCCAACTTTGCGTGTGATGTTTTAGTTACCCGTACATTGTTAGTTACTGTATGACGTACTATCTCAGTCTTGGATTTGTTATTACTATTTATTATTAATTATGTAATTGTTTTACAGTCACTCATTTTTATTAGTTATTTAATTTTTTAGTTAATTTCTATTGGTAGTTCTTATTCTATAATTACTGTGACAGTACAAAATGGGTATAATTATTTTAATATTGTGCAATAATACGATCTATGTAAACTGAATAAAATATGACTTTCAAAATTGGAATGGTATGAATCAGCCAGTGTGATGTAGGCATTACCTTCACAAAAATAAATAACTTAACCATATATGGGCACGAATTTTTATTGACCCGACTGACGTTAGAAGAATATCACAAAATGAACATGTGTTTGTAATACTGAAACGAAATCCGAGCTTCTACATCTCCAAACTGTAGGTTGTGTTAACCCCAGTCCGCGGACAAAGTCGATTTATGCCTTTAAAAAGTGAAAAATATATCTAAAACCAGTATAAGCAAATCTCTACAAGTGTCAATGTAATTGAAAAAGTTAACTAACAGTTTCGAACAGTCTTCATGAGTGTTGGAGTAAAAAGTTTTGAACGAGCCATGGTGCAACATGTGGAATAGCTGCTACAGCTAAATACTTACAACTAGATCAACTGACCGATGAGTAATAACTATATATCTATTATTCAAATATTGCATTCAGAAAAATGAGATCTCAAATTAAAAGGGGGTTGTAAATGAATGAGTGATAGAGAGTGAAAGCGAAGTACTGGTTGGCCTTCATTAAAGTTAAGTAAATTTAATTTGATCTAATAGTGATTTTGTATGTTCATTGTGGTGTGATTTGTTAATCACCAAGTAAATAGGGGAACACCCTTTGAATTTATAAAATGAAAATAAATAATAATTTCAATTTCACCATGACCACGTGTCTAATGTAGTTATTGCGCTGAAACCTAGTCTGTTTCCATCGTCAAAATCTTGCCTAATCGAACTTTAGAATCTTCTGAGTCAAGGGAAACGAAGTGTTCAAATTAAGCAAGCGTTATTTAAAAGAGTGAAATGGTTTGCATATGGTAGCCGCAAATATGCTGGCGACCCTGGAATCTATTGAGGAAATGTAAGTAGGTGCGAGGAATAAATCACCAAGGTAGGTAATATTTTGGGGGGGTATGTTTGAAAAAAGTTAAATGACTTTACAATTGGTGACACTGCCAGGATGTTTTAAAAAGAATTGCAAGTTATTTTACATACTTTTACGTATTATTGTAATTATTTGTGTTATCATACAGTAACGAGATTTGGTAAAATGGATACTTCTCTTTCAACTAGCAAAGACAGGAAAGTTATTCATAGTAAAGCATGGGAAGTAATAATACACAGTTTTTGTTGTCTAGGATTAAAAAGATTCTTGCAATAAAATTAATACGGAGAACGCGTTCCTTTATGTAATTATAGACTGTAGAGATAGTCGAGTGTAATTAAGGAGTGGAAGTGTACAGTTTGCAAATTCCATTGCGATATGAATGGTCAGAAAGGCTGTAGTTTTTTACATCTCAGCAGTACACAATGACAGAATCAAACAACACTTATATATGTTTACAAAACATTCTGATATGTGTGAACAGTACATATCATTTGCTTGTTTGTATAGTAATATAATTACAATATTATTATTATTATTTGATTTATGTCAGAAACAGTAAACATATAATTCTTTTTTTTAAGCCAGCTATGTGACTGTAGGCACACACACAGATAGAGGTTCGTGGTGACACATTTACAAAAAAACCTTTACAGTTGTGAGTTTTTGTTACTATTAGAAACGATACTCATAGGTTGGCAACAGCATCGCTGATAACAACAATTCTCTTCTCACATCTCACAGCGACTCCCTCCACATCGCCTTTCCCCTCTGACTAAGTGTTTCACGCATTTCCATGCTCTTAACTTTCTATTTTGCTATACTAGGGCCAACCAGTGCTCTATATTCAAACCAAATGTAGTCAGCACACGGGGCATACTAATTGCCAGAAGTTTAGTAAAACCTGATGAAACTGGAAATGTACTTATTAGAGTGGCAAATATTTTGGATCAAGCTGTCACTTTACAACGCAATACGCTCCAAGGCAAATTGATTTCTGTGGTCTGGGTAGCTGGAGTGACACAACAAAGACCCAGTGCTTCGGATAATTCCAAATTACCAGAGGGACTGCAGGAATTATTGAGCAGATCTTCTAACAACCTCTCAAGTGGTGAGGTAAAAGAACTCGGACGGTTTTTACATGAATTCAAAGATTCCTTTGCAGTTCGGGAACAGTCATTGGGAAGAACCTCTCTTGTACAACATCGCATCAATACCAGGGAGACAACACTGATACGCCAACCTCCTTGAAGGCCTCCATTAGCTAAGCAAGAGGAAATATCTTGGTTAGTACAAGACATGCTGACAGAGGGAGTAATCGAGTCTTCTCCGGTAGAGTTGGCAGTGAAGAAGGATGGTGGATTGTGTTTCTGTGAAGACTACTGGAGGCTGAATGATAATACAAATAAAGACTGCTATCCGTTACCTTGCGTTGACGATACACTCGGAATGCTGTCCAGAGCACAGTGGTTTTCCACATTGGACCTGAAGAGTGGATATTGGCAAGTGGGTCTTCAGCAAGAAGACAAAGAAAAGACCGCTTTCTCGACCCAAGTGGCTTATTCCAATTTAACGTCATGCCATTTGGACTCTGTAATGCACTGGCAACATTCGAAAGATTGATGAACCTGGTACTCTGACGACTGACATTGAAAACTTGCCTTATTTAGACGATGTCATAGTCATCGGGAAAACTTTCAAAGACCATTTGGAAAACCTTAAGGTTCTGACTATAATTCACGGTGCCCAACTAAAGCTGAGCCCAAAGAAGTGTTCTCTATTCCAGAAGGAAGTACAGTATCTGGTTTCGGCAGCAGGTGTTAGCATGGATCCTAATAAAGTAGACACCGTAAGAGACTGGCCAGTGCTGAAGAGTAAACACGAAGTTCAGAGTTTCCTGGGGTTATGATCATATTACAGACGTTTTGTGAAAGGCTTTGCAACTATTGCTAAACCACTTCATGAGCTAACAGAAAATAAACGAAACTTCCAGTGATCAATAGTCTGATCAAGCATTTATAACTTTGAAAATTGTATTATGTTCACAGCCAATTCTCGCTTTCCCCGTTTCTGAAGGGAAGAACATCATAGACACAGACGCAAGCAATACTGGTCTAGGAGCAGTTTTGTCTCAAGTGCAAAATGCTGAAGAACGAGTAATACCATATTACAGCAAACACTTTCTAAACCAGAGAGAAATTATTGCGTTACAAGGAGAGAGTTGCTGGCAATCGTCCGAGCTTTGGAGCACTTCCATAAATACCTCTATGGAGGGGAGTTTTCACTACACACCGACCATGCCGTGCTTGCATGGCTCTTGAGATTTAAAAATCCGGAAGGCCAGTTGGCAAGGTGGCTTGAATGTCTGCAAGCATACTTCTTCAAGGTATAACATCTGCAGGGGCACCTGCATAGTAATGTGGGTGGCTTATCACGAAGACCGTGCCCGGAAGACTGCTGACATTGCCACAGAAAGGAAGAACAAAATGCCAGCGAACATGTTCCCATTACAGTAGATTTCCTGGCAGACGGCTGGAAACCATCTTTCGATGGTTGTTGATGAGAACCAAACAGACTGGGACCAACGTATGCCACAATTCCTCATGGCGTATATAGGTCATCAATACATGACACAACTGCCATGACCTCAGCAAAATTGGTGTTGGGGCGGGAGATTCGTCTTCCTGGGGACTTAATGTTCGGATCACCTGAGACTCAGTCCCAAGAGCAACAGAACTATTCCTCGCAATTAGAAAACCAACTGCGAGAAATGAATCGCTTGATAAGAGGACGGCTAAAGATTGCCAGTGATAAAATGAAAACTCGGTACGACATTCGCAGCAATAGTGTGGGTTTCCAAGAAGGAGATCAGGTCTGGTTGTTCAACCCAAAGTGCTGGCATGGTCACTCACCTAAGTTTCAGATTAACTGGGAAGGACCGTACACTGAAAAAACAATCAACGATGTTGTGTATAGGATTAAACAGGAAGGACAGTGAAAGTTTAAAGTCATCCACCTGGATCGTCTGGCCAAGTATTACTTCATAGACGGTTTGCCAGTTCGGGACGAACAGGCTTAAGGAGGAGGCAGTGTTATGACATTACAGAACAGTCTACGTGTGTATCGAATGTTCCAGAGGAATCCTGCTGTAATCTGTGGTGTAGGTGAATCTTGACGCATTAGCTAGACTGTGACAGAAACCGTGCGAACTGTGTCAAGGCCGCAATGAATTATGCTCTAATGTTTTCCTTTGTTGTTAATGCACAGTATGGAATATTCTAGTATTTGAGTAGGTATAAATACAAGTACTCAACAACGATCAGTTTCAGTTTGAGTTGCAATATATCTCAGTGCGGTTCGGGTATGTGGCAAAGTGTTACGTGTTTTATGTGTTGTGCGGGACAATTGTTGTCGACAAGTGTGTTTTATATTAGTAGACATTTTTATTGCGTGTGAACAATTTTTATTTGATTTGTTATAAGAGACTGCCTTGTTAATTACAAACTGGTTAATTGTGATAATTAAAGCTGGTGATTAGTGATGTAATTGGTGTCTTGTATTTTGTTTTACAATGTACCATACGATTATCAGTAGACCGTCGTAACAATATGTTTCTTGAAGTGATCCCCTCCAGAATGTAGCTCTAATACACCATTGTGTGTGTCGCCTGCATTGATAGAACCCCCCACCAGTGTGTTGGTCACATGTTATTATTATTCAGCAGACAAAACCTCAACTTATAGTTCTTATTTGATAGAGTGGGTTATTTAGTCAGCAAATCAAAGAATTTGTGTGTACACAAACATATACAAATCAAAGATATGTATAAGTGTGTGTGTGCAACCTGAAATAACCTGTACAATGTACAATAACCTGTCAGCAATAGAACGAGATATAAAAAAATTTGTTTGTGTTCGGCAAACACAAGGGTGACATTGATTAAGAAATACTAAGTATAAATTTGTATATAGTTGTATTTTTTTTTTTTTGTAATTACAAAGAGTATAAAGAAAAGATCTGTGAATTGTTTCGCTGGTAGGGCAAAGGGCGCTGTAAAAAAAACAAGTTCTGAAGGGGGATAAAAGTTTGATAAATACTGATCTAATCCTCTTTTCACTATTTACTAGACAGTGTAAAGAAAGCATTGCGAGTATAATTCAAATGGAGATTTCACTGATGTTAGCCTGACTGAAAGTGTTGTGGGCTCAGATTTGTAGTTACTGTGTTGGAAAATAAGAATATTATGTAGACAAAATTAAACAATGTAAACTTATGAATACAATGGATAGTAATTTTACCTAAGTCAGACACTTTTTCTTATATGAAATGAAATAGGGGCATCAAATATGACTGCAAAAAGTGATTAGTGAGGAACTTTTTCGATTTTTGTCAAACTTTTAATCAGTGAACTTTTAATATTGTACCCAATAATTTGAAATTAGTTACAAACTTTGCAAGTTATCTATACAATCTGTGGTCGGCCCATTTCATAGTAAGTGATTCTGAAAACCTATTTCCAAATCTTAAAAAATTTGTGACTGGAAAGCGTTTTTCATTAAATGAAGAGATAATGGCAGTTGTAGAGGCAGGCGTATTTTACGGATCTTTCAGAATATTACTTCAAGACAGGGATCGAATCATTAGAGAAGCGTTGAACCAAGTGTATTGAAGTTGGGGGAGATTATATAGAAAAATAAAGTCATTTTTGTAACAATTAATTTGTTTTTTCATTTCCATTCTGCGAACTTTTCAACTATCTCTTGTAAGTAACTACACATAACAAAAAATATTCAACCTCTGATGTTTTTCAATTACTGTCCCAAGTCTACATTGGACAAAAAGAACAGATTTCCATGCGTGTGTAATAACAGTTCCTGCTAATTGAACACATCAGAGACATTAAAACATATACCCAAATTCTAGTTTTATCACACACACACATATGGTAAGATGAAAGTCATTAGAACCTAGGAACGCATGTGTACTGTATTGACATGTAGATAAAACTGTACTCACAGCCCTATTAGACTTTGTTAATCTGATTGTATTTAAGAACAAGTATCTCATTCAAAATAGTGAGCAAGTTCTGCAGCTTGGGGAGCTCATTAATAGATATAATTTTTACCTTCATGTGTAGGTCTGTAAAATTAATTTTCTGTAGCTACAGTTACCGTGAACACACACAGATGATAAGCAAATTTAGTTTCATAAATTTAAAGACACTAAATATTGAAGAATCATGCTGGTTAAGTGTCTGACAGAAGGTGCTTAGAGTCTGGTGGAGAACAGTAGCAGAGGATCAAACCAAAATGGTAAAGATTTCTTCAGGAGGTCAGGCTCATTGATGGGTTGTATCCCTGTTGGATGATGATGCCAACATCTTACACTATAGACTTTCACCATTGTTAAACATTAATTACACACACAATGCTTCAGCGACTCAGAATCAGTGTGTATGTACAGTGACACTACAAAAAGTGATCTATAATTTAAAAATATTATATATAATTACACAACAAATAAAGTAAAATAAAAAATGACACATAAATAAAACTTGTGAATAATGTCCACAGACTGTAAGAGTTTCCACCCATTTCCACAACGATTCCAGATGTGAGAGTTCCTGTCTGTGGAAGGTATAATGACTAAAAACCTACAGACTCGTGGCCTTATTAGCAAGTTCTGTTTATGCAATTAAATTTCTTTTTTTTAAATTTTTACAAGACTTTTGTTAAAATGTTGTGGTACTTCAAAAAGGCAACCACTGATTATGAACAGTCAAAATGTTGTGTTGGGTTGCCCCACTGTCAGGGCGACAAATATATAACGTACCTTTGGCTTGGGTTAAATATATTTGGTTTGGGTGGCCCTTAGTTGCGGCGACAAATATATCTAACGCTACCTTTATTATCTAACACGTTTACCTAATATATTTAATGACAGATAAAACGTTACTTACCCGTGACTTGTACTTTACCCGGGCGCCAGAACAAATCCCAGATACAGATGACACGGATACAGCTTAGCTCAGAGCATAGAGATACACAATCTCAGGATTCGTTCAGTGAATGTGGATTCAAGGGGATTAGTTACAAATAACACTTAAGATTTTGTTGAAGGTTATTTAATCAACGATTAATTATTTTGTTAATTATTTAAACTTGCCAAGTTTAGGACTTATTACTACCCTAACTCTTATAATTAATGAGTGTGCGTGAAAATTGAAGATTAAAACGTCCAAACAACCTATTGTTCTTATCTGGTTTGATTGAGAAAATTTATATCTCCCAAACCAGTGCTAAAGAACAGGTCTGCAATAATTTGCACGTCCAATACTACACTCCACTTTCCATTCAACACTCCTATACTACCTTATAACTAATCTTAATAATTAATTACAAAGTGTGCGTTTACTTAGTGTCTTTAAGATTGTTTATTGCTTTTATTATTTATTAATTATTTATTTCATTGATCAATGAATCGATTTCTTACTGTTTGATGCGTCGACCGAAGATCGGAATCCGTTGAGGTCCTCCTTTACGATGGTGCTGCACAGTAGAAATGATGTTGACCAATCTTGTAGAACGATGATCAGGCAATTACAGCTGCTGTAGCTCTCTGTTGCACAGGTCACTTCACAAGCGGTTATTAATTAATTAATTAACATTGTAATTAATTAATATGGTGTTACACAGTGAGAGTTATTGTAGAACTGTACTCGTTCCTCTTCAACTGCGGACTACTTCTCGAACTGCTTAAATAAAACTTTGCGATGTTGTGAAATAATGCATGTAATTTACACACGTCTAACGCATTGAAGCCCCGAACGAAGAGTAAAGCTTTCAACGGTTTTCAGTGCGCGTCAGTTCAGAATACAGCCTTGTGATTGGCTGTTCCAAATCATGCAGGATTCTGCCAGTTGAAACAGTATTCAACACATCGAAAAACACCCCCTAGTTGGTCTGTAACGGCTGAGAATTTCTAGCTAAAATCGTACTTCCTGTGTTTGCAAATCGTTTGATTACTGGTATTTGCAAACGTGTTTTCAACGATCTGACCACAGAATATTGTTGCTTAGGTCTTTATCTGTGTGTGTGTGTGTGTGTGTGTGTGTGTGTGTGAAAACACCTAATCTGTACGTAGCCTAATTCTCTCGGTATTTCACTTGGCGTTCTTCTTCTGTGTATCTTCTGTAATTGTTAATTACATTAATTGAGATTTTGTTACTTATAGAGCTTTAATTACTGAACACAATGCAGTTTTCAGAAGTGCTGTATATTTATTGGTTTTGAAGTTATCGCAGGTTGAACTGCAAAAATGAATTGAGTAAAATTCCTGTCTGAACCGGCCGCGTGCTTCACTGTGACGAGGTTAGAGTGAGATAGTTGCTTATTATATGCTTTCTGTCTTGTTTACGGCGCACAGTCTGTCCCTTTCATATAACGCTCAGATATGACGACATATGAATCGTTATATATACCCCTCCTCGGTATAAAAAAAATTGATTATTTAAGAATACATTAATTTTTTTTCTTTAATGTATAGCTTTACACTCATTAAACTTTTGCATATATAACTTTCGCACTTTTGGGTTTTTCCGCACAAATATCACTAATACAATTTTGCTTAATTCTACCTTATACTAAACATTACAATGTGTTACTTAACCTAACATGGCATACATATATTAGAGATTTATATGATCATTTATATTTTAATCACCATTTTGACTCTATTAATTTCAATAATTTAAAACAACAATATTAACATTTATTTAAATAAATTTTATTAACATTGACATTGACTCAAACATTTATAAAATTTTGTTTGATTGACCACGTTTGATACACATACCATATTGGCTCAACCTATTGTCTCTTTATTGGTCAATATTTCTTCTATATTTCCTTAAACTATCCCCATGGTACTTTCCTATTATTTTTTTCTTTCGACATCTTTTAATATGTACGTGTACCGTGCAACTTGCTCTTCTATTCTATAAGGTCCTACGAATAATGGGAAGAATTTGGCCGTGGTATTATCTATGGCAGAGGATACAGGATTCGCTTTCAATAGCACTTCCTCTCCTTCCACAAACCTTACCAACTTGTGAGTGCGATTATATCGTTCTATCCTCTTTTGGCCTTCTCTCTGTATTCTTTTTCCTGCTATTCTGGTTTTTATCTCATATGGAATAGGTAGGTTGTAGTTGGGTGGACTTTTTATGGTTTTGGTCCATACGTGTACTCGTTCCTTATTGAGAAATCATTCTGAAGGTGTGTACCCCGTGGTTTCATTACAAGTACCATTAATACACTCAGAAATAAAATTCAAACAATCTACCCATGCAGAATGGTTTTGATGGCACAATATCATGAAATATCTACCTAATTCTCTATTTATATGCTCAGCTAAATTCGCTTGAGGGTGACGTATAGATGTTAGAATGGGTTTTATATTGAGTTCCTCCAAGGTTTCTCTCCATAGGTTATGGGTGAACTGTTTTCCTTGGTCTGACAATATTTTCTTAGGTTTACCATACTGTGGGATATAGAACTTTGTTAGTGCTCTAAGGGTTGCTTTTGTCGTGGCTCTTTGGACTGGGTATAGTTTAACAAACTTAGAAAAGAAATCTACTGTTACAAGAATGTGCTTCACTCCTCCTTTTGCTTTTGGTAGAGGCCCATAATAATCTATAGCTAATAACTCTCCTTTCTCCTTTGCTTGGATTGTTTGCATCTCTACCCTAGTAGATACATTTGGGTGTTTACACTTCTGGCACAGGTTACAAGTAGATAATAAACGTTTCATGCGTTTTGCTAACCCCTTTCCAATGAAGCTTTCTGTTAATGCTCGATAGCATTTCTTAAATCCAGCGTGGCCCAATGACAAGTGGCATTCCCAAATAAGTTCATCTATCATACAGCTTGGTAATAATAATTTCCACTTATGTGAACATAGCTTATATAACTTCCCTTCATATATTGAAAATCCTGGTTTAGTGTTGGCAATTGCACTCCTCCAAGATACACTAATCCTAGGGTCTTGTTGTTGATGGGTCCCTATTTCCTTAAGTCGTCTAACTACTTCAGGTTTTGCTACATGCTTTACCGCGTAAATACCTATATCATTGCTACTACTTTTAATTTTATCTGTATCCATGTTGTTTTCTGATGGTGGATTTCTACTAAACACATCTGCTACCAAGTTGTCTTTCACTTTACAATACTGAATTTTAAACTGGTACTCTTGTATAGCCAAAATCCAGCGAGTCAGACGAGCACCCAGCAATTTACACTTCAATAAAAATACTAACGCCTTATTGTCGGTGATTATAGTAAGTTGCACCCAGGAAATAACTTCTAAACTTTGACAGGCTATGCACTATCGCTAATAGCTCTTTTTCTGTCGTAAAGTAAGTTAATTCTGCCCCTTTTAGTGTGTGATTTACAAATCCTAATACCGCTTTTTGGCCCTTCTCATCAGTCTGAAATAAGTGTGCTCCTATAGCAATATTGCTGGCGTCTGTTTGTAAATAAAATCTTTCTCCTACCCTTGGATTATGTAAAATAACAGTATCGATAAAAAGACTTTTCACTTGTTGTAGCGCTTCATCGTGGTCCCTTGTCCAACTCCATTTAATCCCTTTGTTTAACAACTTCAACAATGGAACAGTACTTTCCGCGTATTTACTTGTAAACCTCTGATAGTAGTTAGCTAAACCTAGAAATGACTTCAGCTGCTTGCAGTTCTTTGGAGTTGGAAATTCGTGTATAGCTTTTACCTTCTCTGGGTCCGTGGTTATTCCTTCCACTGAGATTCGGTGACCTAAAAACTTAATTTCCTCCTTACCAAACTCTGATTTCCTTAGATTCAGCGTCATGTTTGCTGATCTTAACTTTTCAAAAATATTTCTCAGATGTAAGTGCTCCTCGAAGGTTTGTGACACACATAGAATATCATCTACGAACACTAATGTATACTTCTCTACCTCATTACCCAAGGCACTGTCTAAACACCTCACCATTGCAGCTAAACTGGTGCTCAGGCCAAAAGGTACCACTTTAAATTGGTAGCACTTGTTTTTATACAAAAATGCCGTATATTGCCTATCACATTTGCGGATTGGAATTTGCCAAAATCCAGATGTTAAGACCAGCTTGGTGATGTACTTAACCCCATTACATTTTTGGAACAATTCTTCCACACTCCTTGCGCACTCGTAATCAGGTATTAATAAAGAATTTAATTTTCTAGCATCAAGGCATAATCGGATACTCCCGTTTGGCTTGGTGACAACTACTAAAGGGTTTATATAGGGACTACTTGCCCTCTCAATAACTCCATTTGCTAACATCTGTTGGACCTCTTTTTTCACTTCATCCCTATAATGTAGAGGGATTGGGTAAGTCCTTTGCACAAATGATGCGTTTTCAGTAAGTGCCAACTGATGTTCATAAAACTTAGCTCTCCCAGGCTCTGTTCTGAAAACATCCCTATACTCATAGACGAGTTGCTGAATTTGATTTTGTTCCTTATTGTTCAACTCCGTCCCGATGTTGATTTCTGGAGTATTTTCAATAGAGCGCTGGTCACTCTTAACTTCCACTACTGGTTTCTCTCCGTACCTTTTTATGACATTTACAGACTTCCAATGCTTAAACTCTTTAATATTTACACTGTTTTTCTTCGTATCAATTTCAATTGAGATGGTATTTCTTTTGAAATTGATTTCTGCCTTCCATTCAAGTAACGTATCTACCCCAATAATACAGTTATAAACGAGTTTAGGGACTATTAGAGCTACTGTTTGGGTTTGGGTACCATTTATGTTGATAGGTAAATAAATATGTTCAGTTATCTTTTGCTTTTTGGCTCCAGTGGCTCCCTGTACATTACAATTTTTTACGGGTAGTCTGGGACAATTTTGCAACTGACAATTATCTACAAACTTTGAGCTGACACAGGTTACTTCACTGCCGGTGTCTATCAACGCTCTTACTAGTAGATTTCACAATTTATTTCCGGACATTCAGGATAATGGTTGCTACCCACTTCTTGCTCTTCCTTTAACAAGAACTCCCTATCATTCACTTTATTTATATTATTCATTACTTTCTTTTTTACTGTATGAATGGCTTGTTTCACTGCAGGTACTGGTAGATTTAATTTTGCTTCTTTTCTACCTGCAGTGGCTTCCCGTTTCCCGTATTTGCTTTACTAGTAGACGGTTGTGGCTCGGTAGTTGATATGGCTGTTTTACATACCTTATACCCTTTATTTGGTCGGTTTTCTACACTCCTACTTCTACCCTTCTCTTCCAATTCTTGCCGATTTTGGGGTTTATTACCCGGATATGGGGTAAACCTTTTTTCCTTCGGGCGTTCATTGTCTCTTCTCATTGTTGGGTAGTAAGTTGGTTCACGATGATCGTCTCTAGGGTGGTTACTCTGCTGAGTATTTACACGCTTCAGGTCCCTCTCTAGATCTTGACATTCATCTACGACCATTATAAACTTTTCTAAAGTATCCACACCTCTCGTAGTGGTTGCTATTCTAGTGCGTTCAGAGAAATGACGCGCTAGTTTATACACTAGGTCTCTCTCTTCTATTGGTGGCGTTAAATGCTTTACTTGTGCCATTACATATAGCACATAGTTGGTTGTTGTCATATTCATTGACGGGTGATAATTACCAAATTCCAGATGATCGCGTACCCTTCTTTGGATTTGAATGTTCCAGTACTGAGCAAGGAATTTTTCTCTGAAGTCGGAGTAGGTTTGGACTCGGTCCGAGATGACTTTCCACCACGTACCTGCCCAATTCTTGAGGAATCGGCCTAACATGTCCTTCTTGTCCTCGTCGTCCATCATTGGGTTTACACGAGCTACATAAGCCTCAAACAGCTTTAGGAACTCCACAGGATTCTCATGTGGGTTTCCTGAAAATGCAAGGTTTTCCGGTTCTTCCTTATAGCCGCCACACCTCACGACTTTGGTTTGCTGTGACTTCATTGCCTTAGTTAGATCCTCACGCATTACCTTTAATTGCTGTTCCACCTTTTGATGTACTTCGTCACTGTTAGCCTTACTCTCTACCTGTTTCTTAACTTCTTTAATATTCTCACCCAGTTGGGTACACTCTTCCCTAGTACTCTGGATTTCTTCTTTATTTATAAGTATTTGTGTTTTTAATTCAGCAGTTACCTCGCTGAATTGTTGGTTAATAAGGGTTACCTTTTGTTCTAACCTTTCATGAAATTCATTTCTAAATTTATTAAGTTTTTCGTCTTGACGCCGAAAATTAGCGTTTACTTGTTTTCTAAATTCCTCTAACGTAGTTTTAACCTCTTCGGTATGTTTATCAAACTTAATATTACTTTCTTCTATTTTATTTTTAGTACTATCTATTTTACTAGCTAAATTAGATATTTCTTCATCTATTTTAAATGTAGCTTGTTTACTACTTTGTTCTATTTGGCTAGATAAATTTTCGTTTATTTGTTTCATTTCACTAGATAAATATTTATTAGTTTGATCTATTTTATTATTAACATCATTTATTAATTTTTGATTACTTTCTTCTAAACTTTTATTATTCAACTTTTATTTCGTCTATTTTACTATTTAACTGACGATTAGTATCTTCAATTTTACTTTCAAGTTTACTATTAGTTTTTCAATTTCACTAGATAATTGATTCTTTGTTTCTTATATTTCAGTTTTAGTTTCATCCATTTTAGTGGTCAACTGCTTAAAAATTTGTTCAATTGCTGCCATATCTACTGCTGGTGATTTAGCCATTTTTAATTTTTTTTATTATTAACAAATTAATGTGTATCAATTAACAATTTTTTATTTTAATATTAACACTTCAACTGTTATTTGTAACCTTGAATTCCACTTCGTTTCTAATTAATTAATTTTACAATTTAAACTAGTCACTTGGGTAAAACAGCACAGAATTTATATAACTTTCTTTATATAACTTGTCAAATAATCGGGCCCTTAGTTGGCCGCCATTTATATAACTTATTTCTATGTATAAATTTGGCAGTTTAATCGTGCCCATTAAGTTGCGGCGCCATTTATATAACGTCTCTTTGTTTAATATTTGTTTAGCTTGGGTTGCCCCACTGTCAGGGCGACAAATATATAACGTACCTTTGGCTTGGGTTAAATATATTTGGTTTGGGTGGCCCTTAGTTGCGGCGACAAATATATCTAACGCTACCTTTATTATCTAACACATTTACCTAATATATTTAATGACAGATAAAACGTTACTCACCCGTGACTTGTACTTTACCCGGGCGCCAGAACAAATCCCAGATACAGATGACACGGATACAGCTTAGCTCAGAGCATAGAGATACACAATCTCAGGATTCGTTCAGTGAATGTGGATTCAAGGGGATTCGTTACAAATAACACTTAAGATTTTGTTGAAGGTTATTTAATCAACGATTAATTATTTTGTTAATTATTTAAACTTGCCAAGTTTAGGACTTATTACTACCCTAACTCTTATAATTAATGAGTGTGCGTGAAAATTGAAGATTAAAACGTCCAAACAACCTATTGTTCTTATCTGGTTTGATTGAGAAAATTTATATCTCCCAAACCAGTGCTAAAGAACAGGTCTGCAATAATTTGCACGTCCAATACTACACTCCACTTTCCATTCAACACTCCTATACTACCTTATAACTAATCTTAATAATTAATTACAAAGTGTGCGTTTACTTAGTGTCTTTAAGATTGTTTATTGCTTTTATTATTTATTAATTATTTATTTCATTGATCAATGAATCGATTTCTTACTGTTTGATGCGTCGACCGAAGATCGGAATCCGTTGAGGTCCTCCTTTACGATGGTGCTGCACAGTAGAAATGATGTTGACCAATCTTGTAGAACGATGATCAGGCAATTACAGCTGCTGTAGCTCTCTGTTGCACAGGTCACTTCACAAGCGGTTATTAATTAATTAATTAACATTTTAATTAATTAATATGGTGTTACACAGTGAGAGTTATTGTAGAACTGTACTCGTTCCTCTTCAACTGCGGACTACTTCTCGAACTGCTTAAATAAAACTTTGCGATGTTGTGAAATAATGCATGTAATTTACACACGTCTAACGCATTGAAGCCCCGAACGAAGAGTAAAGCTTTCAACGGTTTTCAGTGCGCGTCAGTTCAGAATACAGCCTTGTGATTGGCTGTTCCAAATCATGCAGGATTCTGCCAGTTGAAACAGTATTCAACACATCGAAAAACACCCCCTAGTTGGTCTGTAACGGCTGAGAATTTCTAGCTAAAATCGTACTTCCTGTGTTTGCAAATCGTTTGATTACTGGTATTTGCAAACGTGTTTTCAACGATCTGACCACAGAATATTGTTGCTTAGGTCTTTATCTCTGTGTGTGTGTGTGTGTGTGTGTGTGTGTGTGTGTGTGTGTGTGTGTGTGAAAACACCTAATCTGTACGTAGCCTAATTCTCTCAGTATTTCACTTGGCGTTCTTCTTCTGTGTATCTTCTGTAATTGTTAATTACATTAATTGAGATTTTGTTAGACGAGGTTAGAGTGAGATAGTTGCTTATTATACGCTCTCTGTCTTGCTTACGGCGCACAGTCAGTCCCTTTCATATAACGCTCAGATATGACGACATATGAATCGTTATTATATATATATATATATATATATCTTCCTCTCAATTTAAATTCATCATAATAACTCAACAAAACTTTAGTATCCCAAATATTTTGAATCTCGACATTATAAAAATATACGTACATATATATATATATATATATATATATATTATATATATATATTATATATATCTCACTCAACCACCTAACACATAACCGCCTGTAAAATCACAAATAATTCAAAATCACAATTACAACGCGCTATCGCCTCATCCCCACAAAAGCCCCGCGTTTCACTTGTACCATTATCCCTTCATCTCCCCATCATATAGAAAAATAAGATACCTGTAACCCTCTAGTATCTAGTAATTGAGAACGGATATCACCCATTGAGAAATCCCACTATAGATTTTTATAATGTCTGCAACTAGCTTATAGCTTACTCAAAATCTCCAACATAATTACCCAAGAACGGTAACAATACTATGTCAATTTCAATTATAAATTATAAACTTGAGAGGCACATCTAATGGTCCATAATTACAATTATGATTACATTGATTTGACAAAGACTGACCTGTTGAAAACCCTCGTCACCCTCGTCACCATCTCCTTCACAAACTTCTTCACCAACCTCCTCTCCAATCTCATTTTCATCCTCCTTTTCATCAACACGTTCATCATCTAAATTAAAATTTTCTTCACCATCTACATCATCGCCATCACGTCCATTACCATCATCATAATACTGCACATCTTCATCCTCTAGTTGCTCATCTGGTCCACATGAAACTTCTTTCCATTCTTCGGAATCCTCCGCACTACATACAGAAGGCGTCTGCACATCTTCACACACTACATCATTCTCACTCGCACACTCCACAACGCTGCCACCAAATTCCTCCTCAACTTCTACCTCATCTCCTTCAACCACACTTGCAGCATGGACATCCCCATATCCATCCGCAACATCAGAAACGTTTGCAGCATGGACATCCCCGTGTCCATACGCAAACTCAGTCTCCCTAACACCTATAACTATACTTCCCTGTGCAGCATCTGCAGACCGCTCTTCTGCCTCTTCCTTCGATTCCTCTCCTTCACCACTTTCAGCAACTATAGCGTCCTCAGCATTTCCCCCCCTGGAATCCAGCTGTCCAGGTCTATGTGCAATGTCTAAATTAAATTCTACTTGCGATAGCAAAGCTACATTATCAAGTGACTTCTCATATCCGTGCATAGGCGATGATGATACTACAGGGTCTGGATCCATCATGAACCGAGGTGGAGATACCGGAACAAATTCTGCGGCATCGGTATTCAACTGCCACGTCACATCCGAGTCCTCTAATTCAGTATTAACAGACGTGCTCTTGTTGTTTTGTGTTGATCCACCGAAGTAACTCCCCTCTTCTTCTTTCTCATCACCTTCTTCATACACTACTCTATCAGGGACTGGTAATTCATCTGAACGTTTAAAATTTCCTGTTTTTCCAAATAGGCATAAAGGTTTGCTACAGGGTCCCTCCTTGCCGATGGTTGTTCCCTAATATAACTTCTCCTTCCACTGATAATTTCACATATATTTGTTTCCTCTTCTGTAACCGTTGTTACCGTCTTCTCGCTTTCCACCCCCTTGTAGCCGCCATTACTTCCAGAATATACAGTATTCCTTACAGTTTCTTGTGTTCTCCACCAACCCCCATGTTTGTCTTTTTTATCTCTTCCTGATAAACTACTTGAGTCTGGGACATCTCTAGCAGCTCTTCCCCGGGACTCATCATTCGCCTGGACCCTTTTGGCATACCCACACCACCGGTCCAGGTCCGCAAAACAACGTGGAGGATCTGCGAACACCAGCCGGGATCTCTCTTTGGGAGTCAGCCCTTCTCGTATTACCTGCATTACTTCCGTCTCGGGCAACCCCAACCTTAATACCCGGGCAGCATTCCGTATATCGTGCACGAAGTCCCCAACGCCTCTCCGTTGCCTGTAGACGATATAATAACTTAAAGCTCAAATGGTCACGTCGTCGACGGGGTATGAAGAAGTCCAACACCTCCCCATGGAAAGCGTCGATACTGCCGCCCCGACGCAGAGTGTTGGTGACCAGCCCAGCCAATGAACCCCGGCAATACGGGTATATAAGGGACAAGAAGTCCCCATCGGACACCCCCGGGAAACCCACCAACTGCAGGACAAGGTCCAAGAAAACCAGCAACTTGTCTTCGTCTACTCCATCCACCACGGGAAGTTTCTGGAAAACGCCGGAAATGGGGTTGGGCAGTCGCTGATAACATACCGCCGCCAGAATTACTCAATTCACAATACACAACAATAAAACATAAATCCCAACGCAATACCTAACACAAACATAATTTACAAACAGAAAAAACTCGAGTACTAATCCTTCCTTCAAGTAGACCCCCGGGTTCCCTAGCGCTGCGGAGACCTGACCCACTCCTGAACCAACCCTCGTTCACATCACAGAAGAGAACAACCAACCACAAACATGTACATAAAATACACAACACCTAACACCAATCACGACATACAACATCTCACCAACACGTAGCTAACAACCATCAACATTCAATCGACATTAAATTTCCGAAAATTCCAAACAATATACTCAGTCAGCACGCCTCACGGTACCGACGTCCGATCGGGTCATACCGCATCCCGCTAATCCTACGCACTATAATTCGACATACAATTACTAATACAGTCTACTCCCCACGCAACGCCCCACACCTCCGGTAGTACAACATCTCAAAAATATTCTGACTAAAAGAAATGCCTGCCTCGTGGCGGGACCAGATTCACGAACACAAAACAGGCTAACAATTATACATTCACATAACATATAAAACATGAAACCTGATACCATATCTGCATATAGGTTACTCTTTTTTGAAAAATTTCGAAGCTCCAATTTGACAGAACTGTTTCCGAGCTTGCAAGCCCCGTCACACCAAAGGACCCAAGATTCAACCCTAAATAGAACCACGCTCTGCTACCATTTGTAACCCCTCTTTATTTCTGTACTTTATAATTTTTTTTTTAAGAGGGACCACAGGATATTTAAAACTAGGCAGAAGGCCTAAACGAAGCATAAAATGCGCTGGGTCCAGTGAGACGGGACTTGCAATTAAAACTCGTTGTTAAATAACAATAACAACATTTATTATGTCTGAAATTACATACAAATTAAAATATCACATACTATCAGAATATCAATAATTCCATTAATTGTTTAAATCCCCCTTCTTGAATAAAATTGACATAGAACACATAATTGGACATAATACACCTATTCATACACACACATATATATATATCTTCCTCTCAATTTAAATTCATCATAATAACTCAACAAAACTTTAGTATCCCAAATATTTTGAATCTCGACATTATAAAAATATACATATATATATATATATATATCTCACTCAACCACCTAACACACAACCGCCTGTAAAATCACAAATAATACAAAATCACAATTACAACGCGCTATCGCCTCATCCCCCAAAACGCCCCGCGTTTCACTTGTACATTATTCCTTCATCGCCCCATCATATAGAAAAATAAGATGCCTGTAACCCTCTAGTATCTAGTAATTGAGAACGGATATCACCCATTAAGAAATCCCACTATAGATTTTTATAATGTCTGCAACTAGCTTATAGCTTACTCAGAATCTCCAACATAATTACCCAAGAACGGTAACAATACTATGTCAATTTCAATTATACATTATAAACTTGAGAGGCACTTCTAATGGTCCATAATACCAATTATGATTACATTTTAAATTATTGATACCATTTGTCTATTTCTGCAAAAAAGTAAAACTGTTTGGTTTCTTATAAAACATAGATCATTCGAAAGGTTGGCCATACGAGTTTAATAAAATTTAAAAGATTTAATAATAATGACAGGCTCGTAATGAAAAACAAGTTGCAAATTAAGGCTATACACAGCCTGCATGAATTTTACAAATTGAACCATTGATGGATCTGAGCAAGTCAGGTTTGACACGTAATGGCCCGAAAATACAATCTACAAAATACAAATATCAGTGAACAGCCTGTATCTGTTCATTAGAAAAAAGAGAAGCTTCAATTTTATTAAGAAATAATTTTTTTTTTTAACAATTCAATTTAACCATAACATCAAAATATGCAACCGTGAATTAAAATTTAAGTACTGCCTGTACAATTTTATTTAAAAAAAACAAAATATTAATTTTATAAACTTATACATATATTTTAAGAGATACTGAATTCACCTGGCCGCAGGAGTGCACCAGGGCATGCTTGAATTGACAAAGACTGACCTGTTGAAAGCCTGCATGATATGGCACCAACAGGTGCCTACTTCTTGCTTAGTGAAAATGTATAAACGTTACAACCCGGAAAACGGAAAAAAACCCCAGCCCCTGTATGCCGAAAAAAGATATTAAATGCAAAAACCCAGTAATAAAATGCAACTGAATCCAAACCAGCTGGTTCGGTATATCAAGGAAACCATACCCCTATACTTAATTTAATAAAACGGTCACTCCCCAACTTTTGCACCCATTAAACAGAATTAAAAACCCTGGTACCCTCCCACAGGCCAGTTTACAACTGTACTTATTTGAACGGTATTATTAGATTAAACATACTTTGAAATTGTCTTACCGGCACACACTTAATTAACTGTGTCACTGTATAAAGTTAATCTGAAGTTAATGTTACATACACCTCACATAGTGTTATCTGCAGGCCAGATTTGTATAAATAAATGAGTGAATATCACCTCATAATATGCGGGCGGTTACATGGTTGTTTGCAGCAGTTACGTCCCTCTCCTCGGTCGCAGAACGAAGTTTTATCGGTTCATGGCATGATGAAGGTCACAGCACATCATGCTCTGGTCAGATCTCCGTCGAAGGCGAGTACCCGGTAGGTCTTAAGCGCTTAGCTTGCCATTATAGATGAAAGAAAGCCCAAGAAAATGTTCCGCTGACGCGAGGGGAGTATACTAGTTTACGCAGCGGAAGCGAGGCAGGAACTGAACTTCGCAATGAGCACAAAACCGCGATCTAAATTCGGCCCGCTAGATAGCGTCCACAGCCGGAACACGGTGATACAGATATCGTGTTCACCAACAATTACGCTTCGTCCGCTAACATTGATAACTAATATCGAATTTATTAATAAAAAAATTGTATTTTTATTTTTTACGAACCCCGGGGTATGCAAACACCGGCACACCCCCACCCCAAAAGGGCAACCTGGTTGCCCCAAAAAAAAAAACAACTCACAGCCTCTTGGCTAGTCTTGGAAAATCTCAGAAACCTAACCGCACTCGGGAGAACAGAGGCTCAGGGTGAAAATGAAGGAAGAAGAAGTGTAGTGTGTATTCATGTGTGCATGAAAGTGTATCTATGTAGGTGTGAGGGTACTGCATGCTGACCTGGCCAGGGCCGACATACAGCGACAAGAGATAGAAGGAGCAAGCAGAAAGACAAGAATCAGCTAGCCTTCTGAGTTCTGGCCTCCCAACTCACAAACTGAGACCCAAAGACGGATAACGTCCACAGTGGTACAACTTCTATCCCCCCTCCCATCAATGAAACTCTCAACGCCACTGCGACCATCTCCACGCTAGCCCTCTCCGCCATGCCAACCCCACGGGACCGCCCCAACACGTCACCCTCTCTGGTGACCACCACCT
The DNA here is from genome assembly GCA_034769895.1 of Magicicada septendecula. NCBI lineage: Eukaryota > Metazoa > Arthropoda > Insecta > Hemiptera > Cicadidae > Magicicada > Magicicada septendecula. The sequence goes on from CM068369.1 coordinate 383,570,071, forward strand.
ACTTCTACTGGTGCCACTCACATACGCGTCCCTAGGACCAAACAAGGTGTCACTAATCTTGGTATGTTAGTCACCATCCTACAACTCACGTCCACCTCCTGGACCGACCAGCCATATGCCGCAAAACAAGGCCTCACAATCCTTGCCATATGACTGGCCCACATCCCTACACTAGGGCGGACGGCCCCGATTCGCCAGGCAGAGAAGACCGCATAGAGGGCACGCGAACATCACTACCATCTCTTATTCAACAGTACGACTCCACACCGTAACCAGAAAGGGGGGGTTACTTCTCTACTGAACCGTGTATACCACACTCTCTCTCAACGGAAAAGAACAGGGAAATCAACCGAGGAATGCGGCATGGCCATTAACAACAAAACTCTATGTCAACAATAGATCAGCTGATGAGGCAATCACGGTTTAACAGATTAAGGTAACAACAATTAATTTCCACTCTGCAGACGGCTATCAACGGCTCAGAGTCCAACTCGCCCAGATAACATAGTTTACGACGATTCATTATAAATTTACTGGGTCAATATCTAGACTCCCCATAAAAGACAACCAACAATCTTACACTAACATCAAACACACCAACCTAATCACAACTCTTCCAACTAAATTCTTTTCTAACTCCTTTTTGATATTTTTTCTTTTTCTTTTTTTTCTAATTCTTTTTAATTTTATGTTTCTCTAAGGGGAGGGGTAGGAAAATCGGGAAGATGAAAAGGCAAGGATCATTGAAGGTCAAGAGCGAGGACTAAGGGTAAGGACATGTCCCTCCGAAAATGAGAATGACTGGAGAAAACCAAGGCTCCCGTGGGCAGGGGCGCAACCCTGAAGTAGACGAACACCACTGGGACTGTGGGGAACATCTACCCGCTACCCGTTACACGCTTCTTCTCACCTTTCTATGACGGACTTTATGTATTCGTTCCTTCCGGACACCACTCTCTGAGAAATTATCTCGTGTTGAGCTGTACTGATTTCTTTCTTCTGAATCAGAATCAAGGCAACTTACATCACTACTTTGACTCCCCTTTGGATTATCCTCATTGATTAGTCCCGGTCCAAGTGGACCGAAACTGTTGAATGAAATAATGTTCCACAAGCGTGGACAGGAAGTGTTAATTAATTGGGCCCAAGTGGCTAAATGTATTCTTCTTGATTTAAATATTCTGTCTTCCATAGTGATTGAGATAATGTTTAAAATGAATTAATTCTGCATTAAGAAATAACAAGAAATGGACTGTATACGAATAAGTTTAATATTTTGTATAATCACATTACAGATGTAAATTTGAATGAGGCTGGCTAATACTGCATGTTGCGAATTAATACGAATTTATATTAGAATGAAGTTATGGCGCTAGTCGGCCATAAGCGAGAACACAAGTTAATTATGGCGCTAGTTGGCCATAAGCGAGAATGTAAGGGCCTAAAGCCTACATTTAATGTCAACACTAATTGACAGAGAAGAATTCGGCGAACCGAACGCCGAGGCAGCTAGCTATGCACTGTGCAAGGTTCAACCACGCGAAAATTGATGCGCGATATAAATCAGATTAGCCAACCTAGAAAATAAAATCATCGCGCTACCGTCCATAAGCTGCCCGTCAAAAAATCAAAAAGATTTTTTAATATATTTTTTAATAAATTATAATACATTTACAATTTGATTTAAAGAGTACAGTTGTTACTAACAATGGTTAGCTTCAAGGCCAAGTTGAACCTTGAGTTGAGATTAGATAGCGGCAGTCTGCCGCTAGTTTAGAGATATGCATGCAGATAGGCGATTGTAGGCCAAGGTCGGCGAACAGCTGTTTCATATATGAATAAGTCTGGTTAACAATATTTCTGACACAAGTGTGTGCAGTATGTAACATTATAAAACATGAAAGAAAAATACATAATTATACAATGTTTAATGCATGAACGGAGGTTCATCATGAACAAAATTGTTGTTGAACATGTTGTAGTTGCATGTTCTATTGTATATTCAGCAGGGCGGCATGTATTGACCTAGACATGCTATTCCTGAAGTTTCAGGAATTTACAATATGTAACAATGAATGAGCAAACCAGATGCTGAATGCAGCCCAGCTGTGACATGTATGTCATAGTTTTAAATAAAGAATTGTGCATACTTACTTACAAAATGAATAAAATATAAAATACAATATGAATAAATTAGACGAGGCAGTTACATACGGCAGACGCTTACAATAGTTTTACATAAACACAATTTATGTGAATACAATGACAATAATTTAAATAACATACAGTACTGTGATTACAGAAACAATTGAAAATAAATTTAGAAATAACCAAAGTTGTACACAATAGTGAGGAAGACATGAGGCATGAATCAAATGTTCCACATACGAAAATACAAATAATAATAAAGCCTTGCATATTAATTAAACTAATACTTGCTTGAGCAAACAAACAGTTGCTGACTCAAAAATAATTAGGCTTATGCTAAAACGAGTGCTTGTAACTTAACAAGCTGGAACATTTGACTTATGTGTCCTCAAAATAAAACAAAATAATAATTCCCTTACGTTATTGTTCGCCTCCTTTACAATTTTAAAATGAGGCCACCAAACATGAAAATTAGAAGCGTGCAATGACGCACAATTGACAAGAAAATATTGTGATGATTCATCACAATTATGTTGACCACATGGTCGTAATAAGTAATAAGTAAAAAACCCAAGGCTGAATAAGGTAGCATGTGCTAAATAATCATAATGTCAAATCTCGTCTCGAGCTGGCAACAGACATAATTTATGTATTGGTCTCCGCAAAACACCCGTAGGCGTGCGAATGTCTACGACGCGAACCAAGTTATCTGGGCCGGGAAATGTGGCGATGATTACGCCAAATTTCCAGGCTAATGGAGGCAAGTTATCCTCAATAATCAAAGCTATGTCACCAATGGAAACATTATCTTTGGCAAACTTCCACTTGTGCCGCTGTTGCAGCTGGTGCAAATAATCGCGAGACCACGCCTTCCAAATGCCCTGGACAAACCTCTGAAGTAGCTGCCAACGGCCAAGACGAGAAACAGCAACGTGAGAAAGGTCTGGGTCAGGAATCGCATTTAGGGGCGCGCAAATCAAAAAATGGCCAGGTGTAAGTGGCACCGGGTCGTTAACATCCGAAGAAATAGCAAATAAAGGTCGAGAGTTCAGACATGCCTCTATCTGAGACAAAACGGTCGTGAACTCTTCGAAGTTTAATATAGATTTGCCTACCACGCGCCGCAGATGAAATTTCAAACTCTTTATGCCGCTCTCCCAAAGGCCACCGAAGTGAGGTGAGGAGGGCGGAATAAATGACCATGATATCCCCTGAGAAGATGTGAATGACTTAATCGAGGTGATGGCATCCTTGTTGTGCCAAAAGTTGTAAATGTCATGTAAGATGGTGCGGGCCTTCCTGAAGTTCGTGCCGTTGTCGGAGTACAGCTGACTGGGTATACCCCGACGTGCCATAAAACGACGTAAAGCAGCTATAAATGCGCTTGCAGTAAGGTCGGACACCAATTCCAGGTGAATAGCCCTAGTTGCTAAGCAAACAAACAGAGATACGTATGCCTTAGTAAGGGTTCTAGACCTCTGCCCGCCATGACGAATCATGAAGGGACCACCATAATCAACCGCGCAAAATAGAAACGGCCTTGAAGGAGTGACTCTAGGGGATGGCAAAATGCCAAGTCTCTGGACCTGCTGTGTGGCATTAAACCTGATACACTTGAGACACTTACGAATAATGGAACGGATGACTAGCCGGGCATTAACAATCCACCAATGTTGGCGCAGTGAATGATGCACGAGCTGAGCACCAGCGTGAAGTAAACGAATGTGTTCACGTTCGATAATAAGGCGTGTAATATGCGCCGATGGGGGTAATACGATAGGATGTTTCGAATCGTAGGGTAATTGGGAATGCTGCAAACGTCCGCCCACGCGTATCACTCCAGAAGCGTCAAGAAACGGGTCGAAAGAAGCCAACTTGCTCCTAATGGAAACAGAAGATCCGTTCCGAAGACAACTAATTTCGGCCGCGAAGTGGATCGACTGAGATTGTTTTATGAAGAAATTGAGAGACTGATGAATTTCTACAGGGGTCAGACCGCCCGATAGTTTGTCCGCGCATGAGTGCCTAATATTTCTGATGAAACGAAAACAGTAAGCGTATACACGTGTCAGCCGGTGCAACGAGGAAAAGTCCAACGATAAGTCAACAGCCAGGGTAGACATTAGCGACCGGTTGTGTGCAGTTTTCTCTTCCGCAGTGACTTCCGAAGACGATGGAGTGGCCGGTACGAAGGATGGGACAGGATTAGAATCTGACGATTGAGACAGACAGCCAGGACCGTGCCAACAAAGCGAGCAATCGCGCAAAACGTCAGGGAAACACCCCCTAGATATAATATCAGCAGGATTGCGTTGCGAATCAATGTGATGCCAGGTATAAGCTTGCGTGCGACGCTGAATTTCAGCAACCCGATTAGCGACGTATGTCTTCCAACGCGTAGACTGCGCATGAATCCAGAAAAGAGCAACCATGGAATCAGAATACAAATGTACATCATCAATAAATGAATGAAGAGCAGGAATAACCTTAGATACAATTCGCGATAATAACAAACAAGCGCAGAGCTCGATGCGAGGTAATGACACTTGGCGTAGGGGAGCCACGCGAGACTTGGAACACAAGAGACGACAGGAAGCAGTAGAATCCTGATAAATGACTCGGATATATATACAACAGCCGAACCCTTTCTCCGAGGCATCCGAAAACCCATGCAACTGAACCGTAACCGCCTCACGGTTGCAACGAATAGATCGCGGGACTACTATTTTACCAATCAAACTCAATTTGTTACACAAAGAATGCCAATCCGAAAGTGACTGACCGGAAATCGGTTCATCCCAACCAAGCTTACAAAGCCAAAGTCGCTGCATGAAGTGTTTATACAAAAAGACAACTGGTCCGATTAAACCCAGCGGATCATATATCCCGGCGATAATTGAAAGAATCTTTCTCTTGGATATGCTATGGTCAACCGGAGATAGTTTGACATCAAACAAAAATGAATCGGCAGTGTTGTTCCAAAGAATGCCCAGGGTACGCACATTGTCCTGTTTATTTAGGGGTCGTGAAAAGTTGTGATGATTTGCGACCGCTGTGGGTTCATTTGATGCCCATTTGTGCAACGTGAAACCATACTGAGCAAGTAACGCACCTAGGTCAGATTTCAGCTTGGTTAGATCGGGGATAGTGTCCGAACCGGTAAGTAGATCGTCGACATAAAAATCGTTAGTTATGGCTAAAGCCGCTTGGGGAAAGGAAGTTTGATTGTCTCTAGCAATTTGTAGAAGGCACCGAGTGGCCAAAAAAGAGGCGCTAGCCGTGCCGTAGGTTACTGTTTGCAGCGCGAAATGCTTAAGTGGCTCGAGGGGAGAGTCACGCCACAAAATGCGTTGATAGTGACAATCTCCTTCAGCTACGCGAATCTGCCGATACATTTTTTCGATGTCGGCAATCAGGACATACTTATGTATGCGAAAACGCAAGAGAATAGAGAAGAGATCCTGCTGAACATTGGGGCCTACTAATAATATGTCATTTAACGAAAGACCATTAGTAGTCTTGGACGAACCATCAAAAACAACGCGCAGTTTTGTGGTCAAGCTAGAATGTTTAAACACTGCATGGTGAGGCAAGTAGTAAATATTTGACGCTCCTGAATTGATAGCGCCATGATCGATGAGTGTCATGTGCCCAAGATCCATATATTTCCTGATAAAGTCCGCGTAGTCGTGAGCGAGCTTGGGATCGCGCCTGAATCGACGCTCCAAGCTTAAAAATCTTGATTCGGCACTTGTGTAAGATTCCCCCAAGTGGGGATTATCAGATTTGAATGGGAGCGACACTATAAATCTACCCTCGTGGTTGCGCTGAGTAGAGCGCACAAAATGCTCTTCGCAAGCCGACTCGCCGTCAGGGGTATCGCCAGGGATTGTTTCTGCCTCCCAAAATCTCTCGAGAGATTGTAGAATTTGACTGTCATTGTTCCTTGCCAGGAACGAAACCGCAGGACCCTGGGTGTGGCAGTGTTTGGGCAGATTGCCGGCCAGAATGTAACCCAGTTTTGTTTCCTGAATGATAGGGAAGTTAGGTCCGCGTGTGTATTTATTGGCTAATATTAAATCCAGATAAAATTGTGCCCCTAATAGTATGTCGATCTGTGAAGATATATTAAAATCTGGGTCGGCGAGAAAAATTTTATTTGGAATGTGAAACCGGTTGATGTCAAACGAGATTGAAGGTAGATTATGAGTTAAGTTAGATAGGACGGCACATTTGGCCTCAAAACTATGTCTCTGATAGCGAGAAATAATATGCATAGAAACAATGTCAGTAGCGCAACACGCTGTGTTGTTTATTCCTGTAATTGGAATATTAGATCGGGTTAGTTTAAGGTGCAACCTTTTCGCAAATGATTTCGTACAAAAATTGATCTGGGACCCGGGATCTAGGAGTGCCCGAGCTTTACGCCTATTGCCAGCCTGATCAACGACATATACAACCGCTGTGGATAGAAGAATATTGTTTTTACACTGTAATTTAAATGAACAATAATTGCTGCTGGCAGCTGCTGATTGTGGCACGTAATTTGCGTGCAGCAATGTGTGATGACCCTTTGAACAAATTTTACAGACTCGTTTACTTTTACAATTTGTTATCAAATGACCTGCTCTAAGGCAGTTAATACAGCATTTATGATTTGCAACCAATTGCCCCCGCTCAGCGGCACTTAATGTACGAAAATTGTTACACATGTAAAGCGGGTGGTCAGATTTACAACACACGCACAAATGCCTTGCCGCTGCGTGATAATTTTTAAAGGTATTGCTGCCAGCAGTATTTCTTAAGCTATATTTCTCAAATTTATTGTTTGGTTTTACGCTAGGTTTGTTGAATTGCTGTCCGGATTCAATTGGCATTGTATTTTCTAAAAGCTGTCGGCGCAAGTTTAAAAAATGCGTAAAGTCTTGAAAACTGGGCAAGTTGTCAGGGTCTATTGACTCCTTCCAAAGTTTTAAAGTAATAGGGTCAAGTTTGGTGGAGAGCAACTGTATGGTAATAAACTCAAATGTATTTACGGACAGCTTCATTGCCGCCAGTGAATTAACGGAAGACGTTATTGCATTCGTAAACTCCGCCAAGCTTTGGACTGAGTCCTTTATTGTGGACTTAACCTGAAGTAGGTTTTGTACGTAATATTTGGCTAATAAAAATGGATTATTATACCTCTCGGACAGCAAGTTCAACGCTATTACATAATTTTCTTGACAAATGGGTAATGATTTAATTAAGTCTAATGGTTCACACTTCACCGAGGAATGCAAATAATGCAGTTTCTGTACTGGTGTTAAGTCGGATCTTGAATGCACTAGATCATTGAAAATTGAATAGAAGTGTTGCCACTCAAGTATGTTGCCTGAGAAGCAGGGCAAACTTATCGGCTTTAAATGCATAGGCGTCGATAGTACAGGAGGCACTGTCTGAGTATTAAAAGTGTCAAGAAGTTGTAAAATGTTTGCCTCAGTTGAGTATATCATTTCCTCAACCTCGACTCGGTCTGCCTGAGCAGCGCTCGTATCTTTACTGATAAGCTCTATCTCAGACTGTACCTCGTCGTACTTCGAGGCTAAGCTCTTAAGACTTTCTAATCTTACAGTCAGAAAATGTTTTGTGCTTAAATTAATATCAAACGAATTTACCGCGGATTGTATCCGCACTATCGCGGACTTTAATCCGCCTCTCTTTCTGGTCAGCACCTTGAGGCCTTCTTCAGACATTTTTTACGCACCTTTTTAGTGTTGCTGGTGGTACCTGGTTGGCGACGTCCCACAGCGTCGGCTCCTTGGTGACGATGGTGAACAGCTGGCAGAGATGACCACTTTGAAGCACTGCAGCCGGCAGGAACTTGCTATTACGTTGTCCGAAGATGACGAGCGAAATGGCGACGCAAATCACGCCACGGTCGCATTAGCTGACGTGCTAATTCGCCCGTGATGGCCAGAAACAGATATAAAGATATTAAGTGGAAATCCAGGTCCGGAGTGACCAAAAAATGATTAGTCCCGGTCCAAGTGGACCGAAACTGTTGAATGAAATAATGTTCCACAAGCGTGGACAGGAAGTGTTAATTAATTGGGCCCAAGTGGGCTAAATGTATTCTTCTTGATTTAAATATTCTGTTGGCTGGTCTTCCATAGTGATTGAGATAATGTTTAAAATGAATTAATTCTGCATTAAGAAATAACAAGAAATGGACTGTATACGAATAAGTTTAATATTTTGTATAATCACATTACAGATGTAAATTTGAATGAGGCTGGCTAATACTGCATGTTGCGAATTAATACGAATTTATATTAGAATGAAGTTATGGCGCTAGTCGGCCATAAGCGAGAACACAAGTTAATTATGGCGCTAGTTGGCCATAAGCGAGAATGTAAGGGCCTAAAGCCTACATTTAATGTCAACACTAATTGACAGAGAAGAATTCGGCGAACCGAACGCCGAGGCAGCTAGCTATGCACTGTGCAAGGTTCAAACACGCGAAAATTGATGCGCGATATAAATCAGATTAGCCAACCTAGAAAATAAAATCATCGCGCTACCGTCCACTCATCATCTAAATCCTCTGCTTCTACCTTCCCTGCTTTTCTTTCTTCCACCCCTTCCTTTTCTGCCTCTATTCCTTCTTCCTCTTCCACGTCTTCCTCTTCTACCTTTTCCCCTTCTTCGTCCCCATAATCCAAATCACCATCACGACACTGCAACTCCTCACCACCTTCCAGTTGCTCATCTGATCCATCTTCAACAGCATCTTCACCCAGCTCCTCACCAATTTCTTCACCACCCTCGTCACCATCTCCTTCACAAACTTCTTCACCAACCTCCTCTCCAATCTCATTTTCATCCTCCCTTTCATCAACACGTTCATCATCTAAATTAAAATTTTCTTCATCATCTACATCATCGCCATCACGTCCATTACCACCATCATAATACTGCACATCTTCATCCTCTAGTTGCTCATCTGGTCCACATGAAACTTCTTTCCATTCTTCGGAATCCTCCGCACTACATACAGAAGGCGTCTGCACATCTTCACACACTACATCATTCTCACTCGCACACTCCACAACGCTGCCACCAAATTCCTCCTCAACTTCTACCTCATCTCCTTCAACCACACTTGCAGCATGGACATCCCCATATCCATCCGCAACATCAGAAACGTTTGCAGCATGGACATCCCCGTGTCCATACGCAAACTCAGTCTCCCTAACACCTATAACTATACTTCCCTGTGCAGCATCTGCAGACCGCTCTTCTGCCTCTTCCTTCGATTCCTCTCCTTCACCACTTTCAGCAACTATAGCGTCCTCAGCATTTCCCCCCCCTGGAATCCGGCTGTCCAGGTCTATGTGCAATGTCTAAATTAAATTCTACTTGCGATGGCAAAGCTACATTATCAAGTGACTTCTCATATCCGTGCATAGGCGATGATGATACTACAGGATCTGGATCCATCATGAACCGAGGTGGAGATACCGGAACAAATTCTGCGGCATCGGTATTCAACTGCCACGTCACATCCGAGTCCTCTAATTCAGTATTAACAGACGTGCTCTTGTTGTTTTGTGTTGATCCACCGAAGTAACTCCCCTCTTCTTCTTTCTCATCACCTTCTTCATACACTACTCTATCAGGGACTGGTAATTCATCTGAACGTTTAAAATTTCCTGTTTTTCCAAATAGGCATAAAGGTTTGCTACAGGGTCCCTCCTTGCCGATGGTTGTTCCCTAATATAACTTCTCCTTCCACTGATAATTTCACATATATTTGTTTCCTCTTCTGTAACCGTTGTTACCGTCTTATCGCTTTCCACCCCCTTGTAGCCTCCATTACTTCCAGAATATTCAGTTTTCCTTACAGTTTCTTGTGTTCTCCACCAACCCCCATGTTTGTCTTTTTTAGCTCTTCCTGATAAAATACTTGAGTCTGGGACATCTCTAGCAGCTCTTCCCCGGGACTCATCATTCGCCTGGACCCTTTTGGCATACCCACACCACCGGTCCAGGTCCGCAAAACAACGTGGAGGATCTGCGAACGCCATCCGGGATCTCTCTTTGGGAGTCAGCCCTTCTCGTATTACCTGTATTACTTCCGTCTCGGGCAACCCCAACCTTAATACCCGGGCAGCCTTCCGTATATCGTGCACGAAGTCCCCAACGCCTCTCCGTTGCCTGTAGACGATATAATAACTTAAAGCTCAAATGGTCACGTCGTCGACGGGGTATGAAGAAGTCCAACACCTCCCCATGGAAAGCGTCGATACTGCCGCCCCGACGCAGAGTGTTGGTGACCAGCCCAGCCAATGAACCCCGGCAATACGGGTATATAAGGGACAAGAGGTCCCCATCGGACACCCCCGGGAAACCCACCAACTGCAGGACAAGGTCCAAGAAAACCAGCAACTTGTCCTCATCTACTCCATCCACCACGGGAAGTTTCTGGAAAACGCCGGAAATTGGGTTGGGCAGTCGCTGATAACATACCGCCGCCAGAATTACTCAATTCACAATACACAACAATAAAACATAAATCCCAACGCAATACCTAACACAAACATAATTTACAAACAGAAAAAACTCGAGTACTAATCCTTCCTTCAAGTAGACCCCCGGGTTCCCTAGCGCTGCGGAGACCTGACCCACTGCTGAACCAACCCTCGTTCACATCACAGAAGAGAACAACCAACCACAAACATGTACATAAAATACACAACACCTAACACCAATCACGACATACAACATCTCACCAACACGTAGCTAACAACCATCAACATTCAATCGACATTAAATTTCCGAAAATTCCAAACAATATACTCAGTCAGCACGCCTCACGGTACCGACGTCCGATCGGGTCATACCGCATCCCGCTAATCCTACGCACTATAATTCGACATACAATTACTAATACAGTCTACTCCCCACGCAACGCCCCACACCTCCGGTAGTACAACATCTCAAAAATATTCTGACTAAAAGAAATGCCTGCCTCGTGGCGGGACCAGATTTACAAACACAAAACAGGCTAACAATTATACATTCACATAACATATAAAACATGAAACCTGATACCATATCTGCATATAGGTTACTCTTTTTAGAAAAATTTCGAAGCTCCAATTTGACAGAACTGTTTCCGAGCTTGCAAGCCCCGTCACACCAAAGGACCCAAGATTCAACCCTAAATAGAACCACGCTCTGCTACCATTTATAACCCCTCTTTATTTCTGTACTTTATAATTTTTTTTTTAAGAGGGACCACAAGATATTTAAAACTAGGCAGAAGGCCTAAACGAAGCATAAAATGCGCTGGGTCCAGTGAGACCGGACTTGCAATTAAAACTCGCTGTTAAATAACAATAACAACATTTATTATGTCTGAAATTACATACAAATTAAAATATCACATACTATCAGAATATCAATAATTCTATAAATTGTTTAAATCCCCCTTCTTGAATAAAATTGACATAGAACACATAATTGGACATAATACACCTATTCATACACACACATATAGATATCTTCCTCTCAATTTAAATTCATCATAATAACTCAACAAAACTTTAGTATCCCAAATATTTTGAATCTCGACATTATAAAAATATACATATATATATATATCTCACTCAACCACCTAACACACAACCGCCTGTAAAATCACAAATAATACAAAATCACAATTACAACGCGCTATCGCCTCATCCCCCAAAACGCCCCGCGTTTCACTTGTACATTATCCCTTCATCGCCCCATCATATAGAAAAATAAGATGCCTGTAACCCTCTAGTATCTAGTAATTGAGAACGGATATCACCCATTAAGAAATCCCACTATAGGTTTTTTATAATGTCTGCAACTAGCTTATAGCTTACTCAGAATCTCCAACATAATTACCCAAGAACGGTAACAATACTATGTCAATTTCAATTATACATTATAAACTTGAGAGGCACTTCTAATGGTCCATAATACCAATTATGATTACATTTTAAATTATTGATACCATTTGTCTATTTCTGCAAAAAAGTAAAACTGTTTGGTTTCTTATAAAACATAGATCATTCGAAAGGTTGGCCATACGAGTTTAATAAAATTTAAAAGATTTGATAATAATGACAGGCTCGTAATAAAAAACAAGTTGCAAATTAAGGCTATACACAGCCTGCATGAATTTTACAAATTGAACCATTTATGGATCTGAGCAAGCCAGGTTTGACACGTAATGGCCCGAAAATACAATCTACAAAATACAAATATCAGTGAGCAGCCTGTATCTGTTCATTAGAAAAAAGAGAAGCTTCAATTTTATTAAGAAATAATTTTTTTTTTTTAACAATTCAATTTAACCATAACATCAAAATATGCAACCGTGAATTAAAATTTAAGTACTGCCTGTACAATTTTATTTAAAAAAAAACAAAATATTAATTTTATAAACATATACATATATTTTAAGAGATACTGAATTCACCTGGCCGCAGGAGTGCACCAGGGCATGCTTGAATTGACAAAGACTGACCTGTTGAAAACCTGCATGATATGGCACCAACAGGTGCCTACTTCTTGCTTAGTGAAAATGTATAAACGTTACAACCCGGAAAACGGAAAAAAACCCCAGCCCCTGTATGCCGAAAAAAGATATTAAATGCAAAAACCCAGTAATAAAATGCAACTGAATCCAAACCAGCCGGTTCGGTATATCAAGGAAACCATACCCCTATACTTAATTTAATAAAACGGTCACTCCCCAACTTTTGCACCCATTAAAGAGAATTAAAAGCCGTGGTACAGGCCAGTTTACAACTGTACTTATTTGAACGGTATTATTAGATTAAACATACTTTGAAATTGTCTTACCGGCACACACTCAATTAACTGTGTCACTGTATAAAGTTAATCTGAAGTTAATGTTACATACACCTCACATAGTGTCATCTGCAGGCCAGATTTGTATAAATAAATGAGTGAATATCACCTCATAATATGCGGGCGGTTACATGGTTGTTTTCAGCAGTTACGTCCCTCTCCTCGGTCGCAGAACGAAGTTTTATCGGTTCATGGCATGATGAAGGTCACAGCACATCATGCTCTGGTCAGATCTCCGTCGAAGGCGAGTACCCGGTAGGTCTTAAGCGCTTAGCTTGCCATTATAGATGAAAGGAAGCCCAAGAAAATGTTCCGCTGACGCGAGGGGAGTATACTAGTTTACGCAGCGGAAGCGAGGCAGGAACTGAACTTCGCAATGAGCACAAAACCGCGATCTAAATTCGGCCCGCTAGATAGCGTCCACAGCCGGAACACGGTGATACAGATATCGTGTTCACCAACAATTACGCTTCGTCCGCTAACATTGATAACTAATATCGAATTTATTAATAAAAAAATTGTATTTTTATTTCATACGAACCCCGGGTTATGCAAACACCGGCACACCCCCACCCCAAAAGGGCAACCTGGTTGCCAAAAAAAAAAAACAACTCACAGCCTCTTGGCTAGTCTTGGAAAATCTCAGAAACCTAACCGCACTCGGGAGAACAGAAGCTCAGGGTGAAAATGAAGGAAGAAGAAGTGTAGTGTTTATTCATGTGTGCATGAAAGTGTATCTATGTAAGTGTGAGGGTACTGCATGCTGACCTGGCCAGGGCCGACATACAGCGACAAGAGATAGAAGGAGCAAGCAGAAAGACAAGAATCAGCTAGCCTTCTGAGTTCTGGCCTCCCAACTCACAAACTGAGACCCAAAGACGGATAACGTCCACAGTGGTACAACTTCTATCCCCCCTCCCATCAATGAAACTCTCAACGCCACTGCGACCATCTCCACGCTAGCCCTCTCCGCCATGCCAACCCCACGGGACCGCCCCAACACGTCACCCTCTCTGGTGACCACCACCTACTTCTACTGGTGCCACTCACATACGCGTCCCTAGGACCAAACAAGGTGTCACTAATCTTGGTATGTTAGTCACCATCCTACAACTCACGTCCACCTCCTGGACCGACCAGCCATATGCCGCAAAACAAGGCCTCACAATCCTTGCCATATGACTGGCCCACATCCCTACACTAGGGCGGACGGCCCCGATTCGCCAGGCAGAGAAGACCGCATAGAGGGCACGCGAACATCAATACCATCTCTTATTCAACAGTACGACTCCACACCGTAACCAGAAAGGGGGGGTTACTTCTCTACTGAACCGTGTATACCACACTCTCTCTCAACGGAAAAGAACAGGGAAATCAACCGAGGAATGCGGCATAGCCATTAACAACAAAACTCTATGTCAACAATAGATCAGCTGATGAGGCAATCACGGTTTAACAGATTAAGGTAACAACAATTAATTTCCACTCTGCAGACGGCTATCAACGGCTCAGAGTCCAACTCGCCCAGATAACATAGTTTACGACGATTCAGCTGTTTATAAATTTACTGGGTCAATATCTAGACTCCCCATAAAAGACAACCAACAATCTTACACTAAAATCAAACACACCAACCTAATCACAACTCTTCCAACTAAATTCTTTTCTAACTCCTTTTTGATATTTTTTTCTTTTTTTTCTAATTCTTTTTAATTTGATGTTTCTCTAAGGGGAGGGGTAGGAAAATCGGGAAGATGAAAAGGCAAGGATCATTGAAGGTCAAGAGCGAGGACTAAGGGTAAGGACATGTCCCTCCGAAAATGAGAATGACTGGAGAAAACCAAGGCTCCCGTGGGCAGGGGCGCAACCCTGAAGTAGACGAACACCACTGGGACTGTGGGGAACATCTACCCGCTACCCGTTACACGCTTCTTCTCACCTTTCTATGACGGACTTTATGTATTCGTTCCTTCCGGACACCACTCTCTGAGAAATTATCTCGTGTTGAGCTGTACTGATTTCTTTCTTCTGAATCAGAATCAAGGCAACTTACATCACTACTTTGACTCCCCTTTGGATTATCCTCATCATCTAAATCCTCTGCTTCTACCTTCCCTGCTTTTCTTTCTTCCACCCCTTCCTTTTCTGCTTCTATTCCTTCTTCCTCATCCACGTCTTCCTCTTCTACCTTTTCCCCTTCTTCGTCCCCATAATCCAAATCACCATCACGACACTGCAACTCCTCACCACCTTCCAGTTGCTCATCTGATCCATCTTCAACAGCATCTTCACCCAGCTCCTCACCAATTTCTTCACCACCCTCGTCACCATCTCCTTCACAAACTTCTTCACCAACCTCCTCTCCAATCTCATTTTCATCCTCCCTTTCATCAACACGTTCATCATCTAAATTAAAATTTTCTTCATCATCTACATCATCGCCATCACGTCCATTACCACCATCATAATACTGCACATCTTCATCCTCTAGTTGCTCATCTGGTCCACATGAAACTTCTTTCCATTCTTCGGAATCCTCCGCACTACATACAGAAGGCGTCTGCACATCTTCACACACTACATCATTCTCACTCGCACACTCCACAACGCTGCCACCAAATTCCTCCTCAACTTCTACCTCATCTCCTTCAACCACACTTGCAGCATGGACATCCCCATATCCATCCGCAACATCAGAAACGTTTGCAGCATGGACATCCCCGTGTCCATACGCAAACTCAGTATCCCTAACACCTATAACTATACTTCCCTGTGCAGCATCTGCAGACCGCTCTTCTGCCTCTTCCTTCGATTCCTCTCCTTCACCACTTTCAGCAACTATAGCGTCCTCAGCATTTCCCCCCCCTGGAATCCGGCTGTCCAGGTCTATGTGCAATGTCTAAATTAAATTCTACTTGCGATGGCAAAGCTACATTATCAAGTGACTTCTCATATCCGTGCATAGGCGATGATGATACTACAGGATCTGGATCCATCATGAACCGAGGTGGAGATACCGGAACAAATTCTGCGGCATCGGTATTCAACTGCCACGTCACATCCGAGTCCTCTAATTCAGTATTAACAGACGTGCTCTTGTTGTTTTGTGTTGATCCACCGAAGTAACTCACCTCTTCTTCTTTCTCATCACCTTCTTCATACACTACTCTATCAGGGACTGGTAATTCATCTGAACGTTTAAAATTTCCTGTTTTTCCAAATAGGCATAAAGGTTTGCTACAGGGTCCCTCCTTGCCGATGGTTGTTCCCTAATATAACTTCTCCTTCCACTGATAATTTCACATATATTTGTTTCCTCTTCTGTAACCGTTGTTACCGTCTTCTCGCTTTCCAACCCCTTGTAGCCTCCATTACTTCCAGAATATTCAGTATTCCTTACATTTTCTTGTGTTCTCCACCAACCCCCATGTTTGTCTTTTTTATCTCTTCCTGATAAAATACTTGAGTCTGGGACATCTATAGCAGCTCTTCCCCGGGACTCATCATTCGCCTGGACCCTTTTAGCATACCCACACCACCGGTCCAGGTCCGCAAAACAACGAGGAGGATCTGCGAACACCAGCCGGGATCTCTCTTTGGGAGTCAGCCCTTCTCGTATTACCTGTATTACTTCCGTCTCGGGCAACCCCAACCTTAATACCCGGGCAGCCTTCCGTATATCGTGCACGAAGTCCCCAACGCCTCTCCGTTGCCTGTAGACGATATAATAACTTAAAGCTCAAATGGTCACGTCGTCGACGGGGTATGAAGAAGTCCAACACCTCCCCATGGAAAGCGTCGATACTGCCGCCCCGACGCAGAGTGTTGGTGACCAGCCCAGCCAATGAACCCCGGCAATACGGGTATATAAGGGACAAGAGGTCTTCATCGGACACCCCCGGGAAACCCACCAACTGCAGGACAAGTTCCAAGAAAACCAGCAACTTGTCCTCATCTACTCCATCCACCACGGGAAGTTTCTGGAAAACGCCGGAAATGGGGTTGGGCAGTCGCTGATAACATACCGCCGCCAGAATTACTCAATTCACAATACACAACAATAAAACATAAATCCCAACGCAATACCTAACACAAACATAATTTACAAACAGAAAAAACTCGAGTACTAATCCTTCCTTCAAGTAGACCCCCGGGTTCCCTAGCGCTGCGGAGACCTGACCCACTGCTGAACCAACCCTCGTTCACATCACAGAAGAGAACAACCAACCACAAACATGTACATAAAATACACAACACCTAACACCAATCACGACATACAACATCTCACCAAAACGTATCTAACAACCATCAACATTCAATCGACATTAAATTTCCGAAAATTCCAAACAATATACTCAGTCAGCACGCCTCACGGTACCGACGTCCGATCGGGTCATACCGCATCCCGCTAATCCTACGCACTATAATTCGACATACAATTACTAATACAGTCTACTCCCCACGCAACGCCCCACACCTCCGGTAGTACAACATCTCAAAAATATTCTGACTAAAAGAAATGCCTGCCTCGTGGCGGGACCAGATTTACAAACACAAAACAGGCTAACAATTATACATTCACATAACATATAAAACATGAAACCTGATACCATATCTGCATATAGGTTACTCTTTTTTGAAAAATTTCGAAGCTCCAATTTGACAGAACTGTTTCCGAGCTTGCAAGCCCCGTCACACCAAAGGACCCAAGATTCAACCCTAAATAGAACCACGCTCTGCTACCATTTGTAACCCCTCTTTATTTCTGTACTTATAATTTTTTTTTTAAGAGGGACCACAAGATATTTAAAACTAGGCAGAAGGCCTAAACGAAGCATAAAATGCGCTGGGTCCAGTGAGACGGGACTTGCAATTAAAACTCGCTGTTAAATAACAATAACAACATTTATTATGTCTGAAATTACATACAAATTAAAATATCACATACTATCAGAATATCAATAATTCCATAAATTGTTTAAATCCCCCTTCTTGAATAAAATTGACATAGAACACATAATTGGACATAATACACCTATTCATACACACACACATATATATATCTTCCTCTCAATTTAAATTCATCATAATAACTCAAAAAAACTTTAGTATCCCAAATATTTTGAATCTCGACATTATAAAAATATACATATATATATATATATCGCACTCAACCACCTAACACACAACCGCCTGTAAAATCACAAATAATACAAAATCACAATTAGAACGCGCTATCGTCTCATCCCCCAAAACGCCCCGCGTTTCACTTGTACATTATTCCTTCATCGCTCCATCATATAGAAAAATAAGATGCCTGTAACCCTCTAGTATCTAGTAATTGAGAACGGATATCACCCATTAAGAAATCCCACTATAGATTTTTATAATGTCTGCAACTAGCTTATAGCTTACTCAGAATCTCCAACATAATTACCCAAGAACGGTAACAATACTATGGCAATTTCAATTATACATTATAAACTTGAGAGGCACTTCTAATGGTCCATAATACCAATTATGATTAAATTTTAAATTATTGATACCATTTGTCTATTTCTGCAAAAAAGTAAAACTGTTTGGTTTCTTATAAAACATAGATCATTCGAAAGGTTGGCCATACGAGTTTAATAAAATTTAAAAGATTTAATAATATTGACAGGCTCGTAATGAAAAACAAGTTGCAAATTAAGGCTATACACAGCCTGCATGAATTTTACAAATTGAACCATTGATGGATCTGAGCAAGCCAGGTTTGACACGTAATGGCCCGAAAATACAATCTACAAAATACAAATATCAGTGAGCAGCCTGTATCTGTTCATTAGAAAAAAGAGAAGCTTCAATTTTATTAAGAAAAAATTTTTTTTTTTTAACAATTCAATTTAACCATAACATCAAAATAATCAACCGTGAATTAAAATTTAAGTACTGGCTGTACAATTTTATTTAAAAGAAACAAAATATTAATTTTATAAACATATACATATATTTTAAGAGATACTGAATTCACCTGGCCGCAGGAGTGTACCAGGGCATGCTTGAATTGACAAAGACTGACCTGTTGAAAACCTGCATGATATGGCACCAACAGGTGCCTACTTCTTGCTTAGTGAAAATGTATAAACGTTACAACCCGGAAAACGGAAAAAACCCCAGCCCCTGTATGCCGAAAAAAGATATTAAATGCAAAAACCCAGTAATAAAATGCAACTGAATCCAAACCAGCCGGTTCGGTATATCAAGGAAACCATACCCTTATACTTAATTTAATAAAACGGTCACTCCCCAACTTTTGCACCCATTAAACAGAATTAAAAACCCTGGTACCCTCCCACAGGCCAGTTTACAACTGTACTTATTTGAACGGTATTATTAGATTAAAGATACTTTGAAATTGTCTTACCGGCACACACTCAATTAACTGTGTCACTGTATAAAGTTAATCTGAAGTTAATGTTACATACACCTCACATAGTGTTATCTGCAGGCCAGATTTGTATAAATAAATGAGTGAATATCACCTCATAATATGCGAGCGGTTACATGGTTGTTTTCAGCAGTTACGTCCCTCTCCTCGGTCGCAGAACAAAGTTTTATCGGTTCATGGCATGATGAAGGTCACAGCACATCATGCTCTGGTCAGATCTCCGTCGAAGGCGAGTACCCGGTAGGTCTTAAGCGCTTAGCTTGCCATTATAGATGAAAGGAAGCCCAAGAAAATGTTCCGCTGACGCGAGGGGAGTATACTAGTTTACGCAGCGGAAGCGAGGCAGGAACTGAACTTCGCAATGAGCACAAAACCGCGATCTAAATTCGGCCCGCTAGATAGCGTCCACAGCCGGAACACGGTGATACAGATATCGTGTTCACCAACAATTACGCTTCGTCCGCTATCATTGATAACTAATATCGAATTTATTAATAAAAAAGTTGTATTTTTATTTCATACGAACCCCGGGTTATGCAAACACCGGCACACCCCCTCCCCAAAAGGGCAACCTGGTTGCCCAAAAAAAAAAAAACAACTCACAGCCTCTTGGCTAGTCTTGGAAAATCTCAGAAACCTAACCGCACTCGGGAGAACAGAGGCTCAGGGTGAAAATGAAGGAAGAAGAAGTGTAGTGTGTATTCATGTGTGCATGAAAGTGTATCTATGTAAGTGTGAGGGTACTGCATGCTGACCTGGCCAGGGCCGACATACAGCGACAAGAGATAGAAGGAGCAAGCAGAAAGACAAGAATCAGCTAGCCTTCTGAGTTCTGGCCTCCCAACTCACAAACTGAGACCCAAAGACGGATAACGTCCACAGTGGTACAACTTCTATCCCCCCTCCCATCAATGAAACTCTCAACGCCACTGCGACCATCTCCACGCTAGCCCTCTCCGCCATGCCAACCCCACGGGACCGCCCCAACACGTCACCCTCTCTGGTGACCACCACCTACTTCTACTGGTGCCACTCACATACGCGTCCCTAGGACCAAACAAGGTGTCACTAATCTTGGTATGTTAGTCACCATCCTACAACTCACGTCCACCTCCTGGACCGACCAGCCATATGCAGCAAAACAAGGCCTCACAATCCTTGCCATATGACTGGCCCACATCCCTACACTAGGGCGGACGGCCCCGATTCGCCAGGCAGAGAAGACCGCATAGAGGGCACGCGAACATCAATACCATCTCTTATTCAACAGTACGACTCCACACCGTAACCAGAAAGGGGGGGTTACTTCTCTACTGAACCGTGTATACCACACTCTCTCTCAACGGAAAAGAACAGGGAAATCAACCGAGGAATGCGGCATGGCCATTAACAACAAAACTCTATGTCAACAATAGATCAGCTGATGAGGCAATCACGGTTTAACAGATTAAGGTAACAACAATTAATTTCCACTCTGCAGACGGCTATCAACGGCTCAGAGTCCAACTCGCCCAGATAACATAGTTTACGACGATTCAGCTGTTTATAAATTTACTGGGTCAATATCTAGACTCCCCATAAAAGACAACCAACAATCTTACACTAACATCAAACACACCAACCTAATCACAACTCTTCCAACTAAATTCTTTTCTAACTCCTTTTTGATATTTTTTTCTTTTTCTTTTTTTTCTAATTCTTTTTAATTTGATGTTTCTCTAAGGGGAGGGGTAGGAAAATCGGGAAGATGAAAAGGCAAGGATCATTGAAGGTCAAGAGCGAGGACTAAGGGTAAGGACATGTCCCTCCGAAAATGAGAATGACTGGAGAAAACCAAGGCTCCCGTGGGCAGGGGCGCAACCCTGAAGTAGACGAACACCACTGGGACTGTGGGGAACATCTACCCGCTACCCGTTACACGCTTCTTCTCACCTTTCTATGACGGACTTTATGTATTCGTTCCTTCCGGACACCACTCTCTGAGAAATTATCTCGTGTTGAGCTGTACTGATTTCTTTCTTCTGAATCAGAATCAAGGCAACTTACATCACTACTTTGACTCCCCTTTGGATTATCCTCATCATCTAAATCCTCTGCTTCTACCTTCCCTGCTTTTCTTTCTTCCACCCCTTCCTTTTCTGCCTCTATTCCTTCTTCCTCTTCCACGTCTTCCTCTTCTACCTTTTCCCTTCTTCGTCCCCATAATCCAAATCACCATCACGACACTGCAACTCCTCACCACCTTCCAGTTGCTCATCTGATCCATCTTCAACAGCATCTTCACCCAGCTCCTCACCAATTTCTTCACCACCCTCGTCACCATCTCCTTCACAAACTTCTTCACCAACCTCCTCTCCAATCTCATTTTCATCCTCCTTTTCATCAACACGTTCATCATCTAAATTAAAATTTTCTTCATCATCTACATCATCGCCATCACGTCCATTACCACCATCATAATACTGCACATCTTCATCCTCTAGTTGCTCATCTGGTCCACATGAAACTTCTTTCCATTCTTCGGAATCCTCCGCACTACATACAGAAGGCGTCTGCACATCTTCACACACTACATCATTCTCACTCGCACACTCCACAACGCTGCCACCAAATTCCTCCTCAACTTCTACCTCATCTCCTTCAACCACACTTGCAGCATGGACATCCCCATATCCATCCGCAACATCAGAAACGTTTGCAGCATGGACATCCCCGTGTCCATACGCAAACTCAGTCTCCCTAACACCTATAACTATACTTCCCTGTGCAGCATCTGCAGACCGCTCTTCTGCCTCTTCCTTCGATTCCTCTCCTTCACCACTTTCAGCAACTATAGCGTCCTCAGCATTTCCCCCCCCTGGAATCCGGCTGTCCAGGTCTATGTGCAATGTCTAATTTAAATTCTACTTGCGATGGCAAAGCTACATTATCAAGTGACTTCTCATATCCGTGCATAGGCGATGATGATACTACAGGATCTGGATCCATCATGAACCGAGGTGGAGATACCGGAACAAATTCTGCGGCATCGGTATTCAACTGCCACGTCACATCCGAGTCCTCTAATTCAGTATTAACAGACGTGCTCTTGTTGTTTTGTGTTGATCCACCGAAGTAACTCACCTCTTCTTCTTTCTCATCACCTTCTTCATACACTACTCTATCAGGGACTGGTAATTCATCTGAACGTTTAAAATTTCCTGTTTTTCCAAATAGGCATAAAGGTTTGCTACAGGGTCCCTCCTTGCCGATGGTTGTTCCCTAATATAACTTCTCCTTCCACTGATAATTTCACATATATTTGTTTCCTCTTCTGTAACCGTTGTTACCGTCTTCTCGCTTTCCAACCCCTTGTAGCCTCCATTACTTCCAGAATATTCAGTATGCCTTACAGTTTCTGGTGTTCTCCACCAACCCCCATGTTTGTCTTTTTTATCTCTTCCTGATAAAATACTTGAGTCTGGGACATCTCTAGCAGCTCTTCCCCGGGACTCATCATTCGCCTGGACCCTGTTAGCATACCCACACCACCGGTCCAGGTCCGCAAAACAACGTGGAGGATCTGCGAACACCAGCCGGGATCTCTCTTTGGAGTCAGCCCTTCTCGTATTACCTGTATTACTTCCGTCTCGGGCAACCCCAACCTTAATACCCGGGCAGCCTTCCGTATATCGTGCACGAAGTCCCCAACGCCTCTCCGTTGCCTGTAGACGATATAATAACTTAAAGCTCAAATGGTCACGTCGTCGACGGGGTATGAAGAAGTCCAACACCTCCCCATGGAAAGCGTCGATACTGCCGCCCCGACGCAGAGTGTTGGTGACCAGCCCAGCCAATGAACCCGGCAATACGGGTATATAAGGGACAAGAGGTCTTCATCGGACACCCCCGGGAAACCCACCAACTGCAGGACAAGGTCCAAGAAAACCAGCAACTTGTCCTCATCTACTCCATCCACCACGGGAAGTTTCTGGAAAACGCCGGAAATGGGGTTGGGCAGTCGCTGATAACATACCGCCGCCAGAATTACTCAATTCACAATACACAACAATAAAACATAAATCCCAACGCAATACCTAACACAAACATAATTTACAAACAGAAAAAACTCGAGTACTAATCCTTCCTTCAAGTAGACCCCCGGGTTCCCTAGCGCTGCGGAGACCTGACCCACTCCTGAACCAACCCTCGTTCACATCACAGAAGAGAACAACCAACCACAAACATGTACATAAAATACACAACACCTAACACCAATCACGACATACAACATCTCACCAAAACGTAGCTAACAACCATCAACATTCAATCGACATTAAATTTCCGAAAATTCCAAACAATATACTCAGTCAGCACGCCTCACGGTACCGACGTCCGATCGGGTCATACCGCATCCCGCTAATCCTACGCACTATAATTCGACATACAATTACTAATACAGTCTACTCCCCACGCAAAGCACCACACCTCCGGTTGTACAACATCTCAAAAATATTCTGACTAAAAGAAATGCCTGCCTCGTGGCGGGACCAGATTTACGAACACAAAACAGGCTAACAATTATACATTCACATAACATATAAAACATGAAACCTGATACCATATCTGCATATAGGTTACTCTTTTTTGAAAAATTTCGAAGCTCCAATTTGACAGAACTGTTTCCGAGCTTGCAAGCCCCGTCACACCAAAGGACCCAAGATTCAACCCTAAATAGAACCACGCTCTGCTACCATTTGTAACCCCTCTTTATTTCTGTACTTTATAATTTTTTTTTTAAGAGGGACCACAAGATATTTAAAACTAGGCAGAAGGCCTAAACGAAGCATAAAATGCGCTGGGTCCAGTGAGACGGGACTTGCAATTAAAACTCGCTGTTAAATAACAATAACAACATTTATTATGTCTGAAATTACATACAAATTAAAATATCACATACTATCAGAATATCAATAATTCCATAAATTGTTTAAATCCCCCTTCTTGAATAAAATTGACATAGAACACATAATTGGACATAATACACCTATTCATACACACACACATATATATATCTTCCTCTCAATTTAAATTCATCATAATAACTCAAAAAAACTTTAGTATCCCAAATATTTTGAATCTCGACATTATAAAAATATACATATATATATATCGCACTCAACCACCTAACACACAACCGCCTGTAAAATCACAAATAATACAAAATCACAATTAGAACGCGCTATCGTCTCATCCCCCAAAACGCCCCGCGTTTCACTTGTACATTATTCCTTCATCGCTCCATCATATAGAAAAATAAGATGCCTGTAACCCTCTAGTATCTAGTAATTGAGAACGGATATCACCCATTAAGAAATCCCACTAGAGATTTTTATAATGTCTGCAACTAGCTTATAGCTTACACAGAATCTCCAACATAATTACCCAAGAACGGTAACAATACTATGTCAATTTCAATTATACATTATAAACTTGAGAGGCACTTCTAATGGTCCATAATACCAATTATGATTACATTTTAAACTATTGATACCATTTGTCTATTTCTGCAAAAAAGTAAAACCCTACTTCTTGCTTAGTGAAAATGTATAAACGTTACAACCCGGAAAACGGAAAAAACCCCAGCCCCTGTATGCCGAAAAAAAAAATTAAATGCAAAAACCCAGTAATAAAATGCCACTGAATTCAAACCAGCCGGTTCGGTATATCAAGGAAACCATACCCCTATACTTAATTTAATAAAACGGTCACTCCCCAACTTTTGCACCAATTAAACAGAATTAAAAACCCTGGTACCCTCCCACAGGCCAGTTTACAACTGTACTTATTTGAACGGTATTATTAGATTAAAGATACTTTGAAATTGTCTTACCGGCACACACTCAATTAACTGTGTCACTGTATAAAGTTAATCTGAAGTTAATGTTACATACACCTCACATAGTGTTATCTGCAGGCCAGATTTGTATAAATAAATGAGTGAATATCACCTCATAATATGCGGGCGGTTACATGGTTGTTTGCAGCAGTTACGTCCCTCTCCTCGGTCGCAGAACGAAGTTTTATCGGTTCATGGCATGATGAAGGTCACAGCACATCATGCTCTGGTCAGATCTCCGTCGAAGGCGAGAACCCGGTAGGTCTTAAGCGCTTAGCTTGCCACTTTAGATGAAAGAAAGCCCAAGAAAATGTTCCGCTGACGCGAGGGGAGTAGACTAGTTTACGCAGCGGAAGCAAGGCAGGAACTGAACTTCGTAATGAGCACAAAACCGCGATCTAAATTCGGCCCGCTAGATAGCGTCCACAGCCGGAACACGGTGATACAGATATCGTGTTCACCAACAATTACGCTTCGTCCGCTAACATTGATATCTAATATCGAATTTATTAATACAAAAATTGTATTTTTATTTTTTACGAACGCCGGTTTATGCAAACACCGGCACAAATGTTATGAAAGTGGTTTCAGTTCAATTCGTCTGTACCTATGTGCCAAAACCCTGTGCCTATTGTACAAGTTGTAGGCTGTGTTGACATAGGTCAGTGGGCTTAGGTAAGTAGGTATTGGTTTTATTGTTTATTACTTTTCTTGAGGTGAAAGTTTTTCAACTAAAGCAATAATGCCTTTCCTGACTTTATTCTTGAATATTTAAAGTGGTTTGATCCCATTTGTCTGAATTCAGTTTATGTAATATATGTTAACATGTGCTGGTGTTTTTATGTGTGAAGGTTATGTATACCCACTGGTTGTGGTTTATTTATTACTTTTATGAGTGGCAGTGTTTTAATACACCAAAAACCAATGTTCCTAAGCTTTTAGGAATTATTGTTAT
Source organism: Magicicada septendecula (assembly GCA_034769895.1). NCBI lineage: Eukaryota > Metazoa > Arthropoda > Insecta > Hemiptera > Cicadidae > Magicicada > Magicicada septendecula. Next base: position 383,596,375 of record CM068369.1, read on the forward strand.
ATTGGAGTGTTAGTGGTCTCAAATTTCTACTAGTAATTTTGTACAAACCACTAAATTACTAGTAGAAAAATTTTAGGAATTAGTCTGGCAAGTCAGCATCTAGATGGAATGTACTAATTGTTAAGGGGTGGATAATGCACAAGTACACAAAATTAGTTTAATTTGAATGTATTATGTTTCTAATAAAATTGTATACCTGAATTAAAATTTACTTAGAATATTTTAACAAAACTATTGTTGGAACCATAGACCAGACCCCAACCAATGAAAAGATTAGTCACTAATGTGGGGTGTCAAGCTCACATCACTGTCATTAAAGTGTTTGCATTGATTTCAGTAACAAGTAACAGACTATACAGTGGCCACACTTTTTCCTGTGGCTCTTGATCTGAGTTCAGAATTTTGTTTGTAATAACTACAGAAAAGGACTTTCTCACTAAATGTGACTCTTCTGTTAAAGTTAAGAAACTTCTCTTTTATCTCATGTATAATATTATTAACATCAAAATAGGGTTTGGAAAATACATGTATACATGACTTATTAGTCTTAAACCTGTCTGCAAGAGCTTCATTAATTTTATCAATTACTCGACAATCCTGGTCAGTCTGCGACCGTCTATTACACATAATAGTATATTAAACATGATTTATTTGTTAATTATTATTTTGTAAAGTTAGTTTTATGAATATTTAAATACAGATTTTAACAAACTCACAGACATAGAAGACAAGTAACTAATTAGGCTATCTAAAATGGAAGAAAAATAAAAATATAAATAGTTTGATTTCCTTGTGGTCATTACAGATCTGTGTATTATTAGTCTACTTCTATCAGAGGCATAGCTCGGGGGGGGGGGCAAGCAAGGGGGCAGCCGCCCCGGATAGCATAGCCAGGAGGGCGGCAAAGTGAGCATAGACTTATAAAACTACAAACAACTTGTTTCTTTCATATGACTATTCCTTTCATAAAAGAAGCGTAACCAGCCAGCTTGTCTGTTGTCATAAACATTGCGTGATAAAGAGTATTAGTCTATTTATTTTTGATCATCGTAATTACAGTTCATTATGATAACAAATTACGGTGTAATAAATATTACTCTAAAAAGACATTTAGTACTGCAAATAGGTGAAATAATTGTGCCTTTAATGATAGAAGCATACAACTTGGGGCACATATACTACATATATGAACATAGGCCACCCACCAGTTATCTTGCCCTTGAAAACGTGAAATCTAGTTTTGCTAAACATCTTGTCGACGAAAATCATGGCTACACTGATTTTGAGACTAACTTAGTCCCCCTCCATATTTGCAATATGGGACAGTATATGAACGCTCTCGAAGAATTCGAGATTTATGAAGCTTATAATAATAGTGACACCAGGCCATTTGGTTTGAACGATCAACTAAGCTTTAAGTCGAATGTTTTATATGATACTGCACTGCGACATCTTCCGAGCGACGAGTGATTTTACTTAGTGCGCGTTCAGCCGGCGTGAGGTGTGCACCTTGGAGCCTACACGTGCGCTTAATGTTGTAGTTTCATTAATTTATTCAATGTGTGTTTTGGGTTTTAATATTTTTAATGTTTGACGGTTCATCCTCAATTGAGGTTGAAGAGTATGTGTTTTACTCCTGAAGATGGGACAAACTGTCCCGAAACATGTTGAGTTAGTATAACATCACAAGTATAAGAATTAAGCCTCTGACGGTGAGTAACGTAGTTTATTTGATTGTCATACAAGTGGCTTGGTACTGTAAATAAAACTTAATATTATGGATTTTGCAAGTCAAGCAAGTATAGTACGAAAGTTTCAAAATGTTAAAATCCAATTACATAAAACCATTTCACACGTAAAGTTCAATAAGGCCTGCTTGCGTAATAACGTCATACCAAATTACGCTCGAATTAATATGAAGGGCACTTCTATCGCTGATTTAAGAACTAAAAAACACGCCGAAATATATAGGATCAAGGAAGAAATCAGGGCATTATACAGAAAGAAATCACTTCTCAATTCTAAATTATACCATATACATTTGCAGCTATTAAACAATATACATCCTGCTACATTAGACCTTTACCTTGATTTCATAGATAAAGACGTGACGCGTATCATTTGTCAGTTACGTAGTAAACAAATGGACAAAGTCCGTAGACTAGTACATAAGCAGATATCGACCGTCATTAATGATAACTGTAAACACAAGTTTCACGAACGACTACGGAATCTAACTTCAATTGAGTTGACTGACGCTGAAACTGGTTTGTTGTGCAAAGGCTTGAAATATAACTTACCGAAGTATAAATCCAATACATGCCGTGATAATATTATTAATAAGGTTATATGTGCCGAAACGATGATTAAAGCAATTATTGATAACCAATGCAGCCGGGACGAGGCGCGTTTCTTGATTAACAATAAACTTAATAAATATATTAATAATCGGGATTCTGGGAATCGTCCCCACGTTTCGAATACGTTTGACAAATATAATGAGGAACGTAGGATCCTAGCGGGTATTAAACAGAAACTCATTGATAACCAAGCCTTCATCACTGAGGCTGACAAGGGAAATACTGTGGTCATCATGGATATAAAAGATTATAATGACAGGGTCAATGACTTCATCGCTAATAATAACATAAAGAAATTAAACGCGGATCCCACTGATAAATATGTCCAAAAACTAAACCAGAATTTGAACAAATGTGTACACCTATTTGATGAGCGCACTAGGAGGTCTTTAAAACCTATCAACTCTAGGGCACCGGTATTTACAGGGTTACCGAAAATCCACAAGGTTGGCTTTCCAATAAGACCGTTAGTCAACTTCACCACTGCACCGGGATACAAAACGGCCAAAAAACTGGTAAGTGTACTTAAACAAAATTTGAGCCTGACCAATAATCGTAGCGTTGCTAACAACACAGATTTCATTAATAAAATAAAAGATTTAACAATTCAGCCTCACTACAAGTTGGCTTCGTTTGACATCGTCAACCTATACACTAATGTTCCAGTTATTGACACCCTCAGAGTCCTTAGGGATAACCTCGTTAACGCGAAAAAATTAAGCGCTGAATGTATTATGGAGTTGATGGACATTTTAGACTTACTTCTCAATCAAAATTACTTTACACATAACAAGGAAATCTACAGGCAACTCGATGGTTTGGCAATGGGATCCCCATTATCAGGCCTTTTGGCCGACGTCTACTTAAATTATTTTGAAAATTCTTTTATATTTTCTAACAATAGATTTGATTCTAACATAGTGTTTTATGGACGTTACGTAGGGGGAAAGTGGGGGTTCATGCACAAAGGTAGGTCATGGTTTGTTTACAAACACGGTACCTGTATACCGTTATGTATGACGTCACTGGGTGCGGGGTGAGGTGGTTTAATTAGGTCACTGTACACCGACACCAAACATGATCTACCCGTGTGCACGAACCCCCACTTGTGTGTGTGTGTGTGTGTGTGTGTGTGTGTGTGTGGATGTAGGTCACTGTGCCAACCATGACCTACCGTTGTGCACGATTGTCCACTTGTGTTCTAAGGTTGTGGATCTACTCGTTGGTTTCTGCATGTGGTTTAATTAGGTCACTGTGCATCATTTCCCGGTAACTGACCCCCACCCCTTGTCTGCATGTAGGTCACTGTGGGAACCATGACCTACCGTTGTGCACGAATGTCCACTTGTGTGTGCGTATGACGTCTGCATGTGGTGTCACTGTGCACCTAAGGTTGTGCATCTTGTGTGTGACGTTACAGAGGTCGTCTGATAGTTGGTTTCTGCATGTGGTTTAATTAGGTCACTGTGCATCATTCCCCGGTAACTGACCATCGACCCCCCCCCCATGTGTGTGTTCCTACTACAAGATAAAACAATGCATCTTGCTCTCATCACTCCCTAGCGGCCTGAGGCGGATGAGATTCCGCTACGCTTTTTTTATCGTGGTTTCCCCAATTTTACGGAGTCGTAAAACAGGCCTAGTCCACGTTATTTAACACTGCTGGAAGAACAATGATACTATGTGTGCATCATTGTATGTAGACACTTCACTTGACATTTACCAGGCGTTGAGAACATATAAATGTTCCTGGTCCTCTGACACCTGCCCCCCCTTGTCATCACTGTATGTGATATGTAGTTGTTTTGACATGTATGTATATGTATCATATAACAATATAATGTATTATGTTAAAAGTACGGCGGTGTTTCGTATATGTATACGTATTTATTTAAAAAATGCAGATCAAAGAAGTGATAAAATTACAGAATTACTTTGAACTCAACACTTTCGTTACCATCTGCTCATGACAAGTCTCAAAACCGGTTAAACTTCCAAGTCTGTGCAGCTGCTCTTCTTGTTGTACTTGAACTTTATTCTCAGTGCGTTGACGCTGATTTCTTGCTCCCAGTTGTGAACTAACAGCTGGTTATAGTCAGTCACACGGAGGTAAGGTGTATTTTGTTACACTTTATTTAATACATTATTATTTAATGTTATTATACTACAAGTGTATGCATACATATTTATATATTTCATGCGTGCTAAAACTATATCTATACTCTTATTTTGTCAATACGTTACAGGTTTTTATATGATACAATTAAAATTATTGTTGTATGTTACCGATCGGTATAATCGTGATATGCTCATAGTCCTACAACTATTATTATATGCGTTATTGAATTGTGTATGTGTTTCTACATTCGATTTGAAAAACTATGTATTGAAATGTAAGCACTATTGTATGCGTGTTGTAGCATAACAAAATATTACGCTAAACATTCTCTTAATGCAACATAAATAAAAAGAAAAGTTCCATAGTGAGTGAGAAGAATGAATTGTTTTAAGAATTACACTAGAAACTGTATATTAAGTCAATAAAATGTTAATAAGAATGAAAAATAACAAAGAAAACCATTGATCAAAATAACTTACTATGTAAAAACCAAATAAACCAGCAGTATACCCAGTAGATTGGGGAAGCAGTAAAAAGGAAATACAAGAAAAAGGAAATAAAAGGATGAAACCATATTAATAAGGGAAATGTATAAGGTCAAGATGCAGAGAAACCACAAGACCAGAAATTACTAATATAATAATGAAGAAGGGACAAAATATGTCAAGATTCCCACACAGAGACTAGAACCAAGAAGAGTTATTCCAAAAAATGGTAATCATGGAATACATACCTTTAAACAAATTTAAAACTAATATATGTAGACCCAATATCAAGTTACAAGATACAATCCCAAAGAAAACCGAATTGTATACTAGTTGTAAGCATAATATGTGGAAAAAAATTATTAAAAGGACTACCATTAACGTAGCCAAAATAAATGACACATTATAATAAAGTGTAGTATGAAAAATCTATTAAAAAAAAAGACTACCATTAGTGTAGGAAATACTAAATAAAAACTAAAGAGACAGTCTAATGACTGAGTGCAATGTTGATAAATAAAAGTGTTTTAGTGATTAGGCATAATAACAATATAATAGGTATAAGATGTTTTTATTTTGTTGTATTAGCAATTTAGGTATAGGGAACACAAGAGACAGTTAATAACTGATAGTGTCATTAGTTATAAGATGTTTTTATGTTAATGTGTTATCAAATTAGTTATAGTAATTAAAATAGACAGTTAATAACTGAAGTTGTTATTAGGAATAAGATGTTTTAATAGGATAAGGTTTGTGATAAAAGGAAACATAAAAACAAAGGACAGCCAACAACTGATAATAGTGCTGATAATAATATGTTTCCATTATAATGCTAAATATATAGAAAATAATATGCATAAGATGTTTATGTTATGGTTAAATGATATAAAAAAAAAAGTTTAGTAGATATAAGATATTTCATTGTATTTTAAAACCATGTTATTTAATTTTCCAGTGTGTATGGCAGAGAGGCAAGTAGGATATAGAAATGTAATAGTTTTATTCAAAACAGTAAACCGTATATAATGTACAAGCAGACTAGCTAAGACACCATTTTAGAAAACACAGACTAGTATAATTAAACCAAAACTATCTATCAGAGAATCAAGATATACAATAGGAATAGAATTAAATACAGACAATACAGAAATTGAAAAAATAATTAATACAGATACAATTAATAGCGAATAGAATGACAAAGGAAAGAAAATTAACTTCTTTTGGAAACAGATAATACTAGGCCTATAATGGTAATCAAATCAGACTATACAGTAAATTAATCAATATTGAAATGTTTTAACAACAAAATTATTAACAACAAAGATTACCACGGAGTTATTAAGTATATTCCATGGAAATATTATCAGAAATAACAATTAAAAACCATTTAAACAATAAATTTGTACAAAATATGAGGCACACGATCATTATACAAAATTGTAATTTTTGGGCTTAAATGAGCTTGAAACAAACCCAGCTATATATCAAAAGATGTAAAATTAATTAATCAATATTACTGAGTAGTTAGATTTATGTAAAATTAAGAAATATTTGAATTACAGTAAAAAATAAGAAAACTTATTATGTATATTTAGATGGTGAACCAAGTCTTAGACAGATATTTTTATAGTTAAACAATATAAAGAGGAAAAAGACATAGCACAAATTACCCTAAAACGACGACGTTGAGTCTATTAGTCTATTGTTAATCGTGAAGATGACTAGTTGGAAATGTGTTAGCAGAATACTGAAAACAGAATAATTTGTGTAAAACCGAGTGTGGTTATGCGGCGTGTAACAGAGATGATCTAAAAGTGAAAATAACCTTAACTATCAATTTCTAACACTTCACAAATTCCAAACAACAGTAATAACACCATCAAACTCAAACACAAGAAATCAACAGCCATTTTGAGACAATTTTGGACCATATTCGCAGAACACAATTACACATATTTGAACACCGGACACTTCACAAGAAACCCATCACGAAAACGACATTGCAGGAGACGAGAGGGCACTCTACACTATATTCCTGGACCAACACTACTTCGCAGAGAAGGGAATATCATTTTATTTCTGCGGGAGAATCTCAGCCAGTTCCAGCCGTATAGCAGCTAAAATCGAGGAGACGTCGGCCATACTGGATTTACTCACCAGCACGAGTTGCACTGCCAGCTTGAAAGGAGTGACGTCATTTCGTCGATTTGGTTCGCTATTCATTTTTCTAATTGACAATTTAAATAATAATCTTGTTTTATTTCAGCAAAAATAATTTAGTTTAAGAATACCTGTAAGAATGTATCTTGTTCCTTGCCCTCTGACCATTTCTACTCGTTAAAAGAACCATAATTTCTAACCTTGTAAAAAATATATTTTGTTGATTTGTTCGCTACCGACTGGAGCACATATTAGCCAATGCCTGGGTCATGAGCAGTTTGACTGGCGCATAATTTTGAATGTTAATAAATGAACATCATTATTCCGTTACAAGAGTTGTTTTTATTTCTATAATTAATGTTAACTATTTTTTTTAACAAAATTAATTTACAGTGATAGAATAAATATCTAAGAAAATTACACACTCAATTAATTAACTAATTATTAATTAATTAAATTAAATAATTAAACCAAAACTCAATATCAGTAAAAATTTTACAACCTACAAAATTTTATTTTTGTTTTATCAATCAATCACACTTAATTATAAAACATATTTATATTTAATTTATTCTTTGTAATTGGTGAATCCAAAGTGGAGCTGTATCATCGGCGAGTTCAACACCGAGATCCAGACAACATACATAATTCTTGCTATCTACACATATATAATATCTACACATATTATATTTTATCTATTTATATTTGTAAAATATATTACAAATTGGCTAGCCCAAACAGTGGGGCTTACGAAAGAGCACAATTATTATTATCATATCTACATATTTTATATTTTATTTATTTTATATTTGTAATATTATATTACAGTGTGTATACATGTATTACTTAATACAGAAGTATTTACATTTGTGCGTGTCTTGTGTGTCAACATTTATGATATTCGTATGCTAACACTGTACGTTTTAGGTGATACAATTATTTTAGGACTCTATATACATTATATAATTTGTGTGTGTGTGTGTGTGTGTGTGTGTGTGTGTGTGTGGGCTTATATATATATGTTTGTGTGTATTTGTTTATATACCTAGTAGGTACTAATTGATTTACATTTCGAGTTTTATATAGTTAAGTGTAGACTGATAATTTATGTCGAGTTTATTATTCAAGTCTTCACTCAATTCCTTACTCATCTCCATTATCATTTTCCTTAGGGCTTCCTAAAAATTAACCTCCCCTATTGGTTTCGGTACTTCAGGTTGTTCCTCTGGTGGTGCGGGTTGTTTATCTTCCACCGGGGGTAGTAACACTTCCGGATCCTCCACGGGCGTTGCTTCCTTATCTCCCATGTCAACTTCCTTTTCGGCCTCTGCCGCCCTCTTCTTAGAAGTAGCTCGTCTTTGCATTTTGCCTCCTTTTCTATGATATAATCGCTGCCAAGCTTAAATCAATTAAGCCCTCTAGTTGGACGCCAATTTGTAACACGTACAAATAAAATATATATAAGATGTTTTTGGGTTCGTTTAAACCCTTTATTCTCTTCAACGTTTCGCTCCGCTGTGGGTAGTGTCGAGTGGTAACAAGCCGCTGTTCGACTATTTTAAGCCCCACTGTTGCGAGCGCCAAATTGTAACCAGGCCTATAAACTGTAGTTACAAATAAAAGAAAGAAAAAATTTTATTTCAAAAAAAAATTTTTGTAAAAAAAAATGTTTGTTTGTTTGTTGTGTATATAATTTAGAATTAATCCTGGTTTTATGTTTTATTCAAATTTTTTAAATTCTGTAAGGTACTTTTGGTTTAATTTGCACTTCTGGTAGAGCTTAACAAAATCTGGAGTTAATCAGATTATCTTCTTTCAGCAATCGATTAAGGATTTTCAGTGCTGCTCCAGTATCTCACCTTTCGTTAATATTTCTCGTCTTCCAGGAAGTCTCGTGGTTAATTAAACACTTAAACTACAATGTGAAATAATTTTATAATTCACACAGTTAAAATAAATTGATTTATTGACAACTGTTAATTATAATCGATTTTAAATCGATTTAGAGCAATTGTTCGACTCCGTCACAGGGATATATCGATATGTGAATACAGGTTAAAATTTTATATAATTATTAAAAAAGGTTCTTTCAACGATTATTTTATAATAGTCAGAGAAGGGCAGGCTTAGAAAGTATAACATTTACAAGAAATAATCTTAAATAATTAATATTTAACAATTGTGAATGATATATAATGTTTAATATATTTGAATTCTCAAACCAATGCTGCTTCTATGAAATCAGTCGGAAGGTTGCAGTGCATGTTGGGACCATCATGGCGGCTAGCTGAATTGATGTGGTTATACGTAATCTTGTCACAGGAAAATCTCACAATAAATTCACCGTTATAATTGTTTTATGGATCTCCGAAATTGTGTATACTGTCCAGTATGTTGTTTGAGGGAATCTGGTTGAGTGTTCAGTGTCCACTGGGGTTAATTGTTTTCTATTAGAGGTGTTCACTTTGTCTGTTTGTGACGACGAATTGTTAATCTGTTGTAGAGTGAATTATTAATATTATGTAGTTTCAATGTTTTAAATCACTTGTATTATGTGGTGTATTGTTCGTTTTCACTGTTGTCGTGGAGTATTTCATTAGTTTTAACTCGAAAAGTGTTAATTTGTGTAACTCCCGTTTTCCACAGGTTTTAGGCTTTAACCTATATACTTCATTATACGGTTTTAAGAACGCGATTCCGCATCGACTGTTCCGTTTGAATGTTAACAAAGAACTAACTTACTTCCTCCACTTTAGTAAATATCTTGCCAAGTTAATATTGAAAAAGTATTGTTAAAATAATTTTCACTTCCCATTTACATAATTCCAAAGTACATTATATATAGAAAAATTTTAGTTTATTGTTCGCTTTCATGAACTATTAACCATATCATTGGTTTATTTATCTTATTCTGTTTAATTTGATATGTCATAGTCCATATTTGTTGAAATTTTTGTTAAAATGACCAAATTTCTGTCTTTTTGGAAATCTAGGCCCAAAAAAACTGTTTCCGTCCTTCTACACTTTTACTGCCATTTTAAGTTTTATTATAATTATAATAAATTTCAAATGGTCACAAATCCTGTCCTTTCCTTAATTACATATAAATTTAACATTTGAACTGTTTTTTAGTGATAATTTCTGAATTTACCATTCCTCTTTAAAAATAGTTATTTTATACATTTCAAAAATTCTCAATAATTCAAGATATTTTTCTATATTACTTTTTTAAATCATAGGTTCATTTACAGTAGTTGTTAATTGACCTACCTTACCTAAATCTTGTCAGTTTACATGGTTCATTGGTGAATTAACTGGTTTATATTAATCTTTGTGAATTCATTATTTGGCCTAGAGTTTAGTATTTTACATGTATGGTTTTTTCAAATAAATTTAATTCTACTCCTCCTCTGACTCTTAATAGTTAACATGACATAAAAGAAAATTGTTTACATAACTATTGTTATGTGTAGCATCTAATTCATGCTACTGTTACAAAAATAATAATTAACATTAATCAGCATTCTATAAAGTTGGACATGTTTGCTGAAACTGTTTTGAACATACATTTAACTCCTTTGTAAATTAATACAGCATCCATACTGAAACATTTTAATTTGGATGTATGCTGTGATATAACTAATACAACTTACTCTAAACATATAAACCTTATTCTATTAGAACTCTTTTAAAAATATGGAGTTCATGGCTTTGAACAATATCAGCCATTTAAACTTCTTAATTCTATTAAAACTTAAACTATTACCAGTCCTTTCTGATTTTACTACTATTATCTAACATCCCCTTATACAGTAAACATTTCCACCCATACTTTTAGTTGTTATTGTCATTCCTACGAATGTCTTGAGATAACACAGTGACCTTATTTAATGAAATATTGGAAATTTTTCCATTTTAATATTTCATTATTTGTTAATTATAAAATATAAAAGTTATTTTATAGCATATTGTTTAAGTTATATATACACTACAACTTGAAGTTTATTACATTTCAAAACACTTACACTAGTACACTTTCACTGTTGGCTCTGACTTATATTTGAGTTTTATTATTCTCAGACCAGACCTTTAGTCATAATGGACTGTGAAGATTTGTTTATTTTTCATCATATAATAACTTTAGTTAGTGCACTTCTTATCATACTACACAACACTTTTGTTTATAAATAATTACAATTTCATAAGGTTTTGGGATGTTATACTTTCTTTACTTGCATCAATTGGTTTGGGGTTTATGGTAGTTAATAATAGGTTTTTATGGTGGCTCTTCCATCCTATTTCTTCCTTTCTTCTCGTCTTCCTTCTTGTGTTCATTCTTGGGTAAACCAAGGTACTCAGTGTTATCTTGTCTGATGGTTGGTTCGGAGTATCTTCTTTATTATCTGATACTGACTTTACTCTTCTTTCTTGGTTTCAGGGTATCTTGTTTATTACCTGATATTAAACCTTACTCTTCTTTCTTCTTGTGCTTGGGGTATTTTGTTTATCACCTACTCCTAATCTTATTCTTTTTTCTTGATTTTGGGGTATCTTGTTTATCACCTGCTCCTAATCTCCTGGGTAATCTCCTGATTTTTTAATATGAGTTTTCTTTAATTTATTTACTTTGACCTTTTAATTGTATTTTTATTATTTAATTATTGTTTTTCTTTTATAGTGGTGTTTTCCTTTGAAGTGTAATTGAATTTCATTTGACATTCTTTGAGTATATGTAATTTAATTATCTTTTATGATCTTAAATGAATTAATTATTGGTGGAATATCTGTCATGCTACAGATTGCCCTTCTCCAGAAATGATTTTTTCAGGCTATACTTGCTTTGTCTGAAACAATTGCTTATGATAATTATTATAGTTTTTTATTATTCTTGACTTCCTTCCATTTCTAAAAATTTTCTTATATATATTTGAGCTTATATCTTTCTCATTCTTACTTGATCTTCCTTGATAGTAATAGTCATCTGAGTTTCATATTTATTATTTTATTTTCATATTTCTTCTTAGTATTTTCTCCTTGGGATATTTCCTCCCTATCTTTCCCTAATTTGTGAGCTGGTTCAGTTCAGAGAGACACTGTACGCTACTTCCTCTGCTGTCCAATACTTCACTTCTTATTTGAGTACAGAGGCAAATCATCTCTGCTCAAAAAAACATATTAATACTGCTGGAATTATCTACAGACAGATTAAAAAATTACATAGAATATTAAAAATTGGTTTATAGTAGCATCTTTTTATGACATTTTTGGTTTGTTGCTCTGCTTTTGTTAGTTCCACTTGTTCCATGTTCTAGAACTTTCTTATAATGGTCGTTATTACAATTGACATTTAATTCATAATCATTTCAATATTAATTTGTTTAATTACATCATGTCTTTTGATTTTATTCTCAAGTTACTCCTCTCTTGGTTTTTATTCTTTCGAATGAATGTTTTAATTAATTTGATAATGAGGTCATCATTTCTCCTTATACCACTTCAAAGTTTTATTATTTTATATTTCCACATAAGTTTCTGTATTTAATCAATCAAATGGTATCACTGATTTTTATTCCCTTTTTTATCATTTTATTGAAGGTTTTTTACACTTTATTTATTGAAATTAGACATTATCATACTCTTTCAGAATTACTTGGTTAATTCTAAATTTTGTTTCTTTTATTTATCTCATAAAGATTTTCTATAAATATGGTAAATATATTGTATTAGTACCATAAATATAGTATTAATACTCTTCTTTTTATTTCACCATAGTTTTTTCCTTTCTATTTCGTAGTAAGGTGCTCTCACTGAATTTTTTAATTTTGTAGGTGTTCAACCTCTCAAAATTCTTCTCTTTTTATTTTCTCAAATGGTTTCTTTCAAATAATCTTTGGTAGTAACTTGTTTTTACACTGTTTTTGGAATTTATTTGGTTTATCAAAATTCTTTTTATATTATATATCCAAATAGTTTTTATAATAATTGGTTTGTAATTTGATCTTATTTTGCTTTTGAATTTTCACTATTCATTCAAAAATTCTTTTCTTATTATTTCCAAAATGTTTTTTCCAATAATTGGTTTGTAAGGTGTGCTTACATTATTTTTGAATTTTTATGTAATTCAAAAATTCTTTTCTTATTGTTCCTTAAAGTGTTTTATAAATAATTGGTTTGTAAGGTGATCTTACAATGTTTTTGAATTTTCACTTAATTAAAAAATTCCTTTTATATTATATTATATTTCCATAATGTTTTTTTCTCAAATCTTTGGTAGTAATTTGATCTTACTTCGTTTTAGAATTTTTATGTTTCATTCAAAAATTCCTTTTATATTCTTTCCAAAATGTTTTTTCTTCAAATAATTGGTATGTAAGGTGTGCTTACATTATTTTTGAATTTTCATGTTTCAAAAATTCCTTTTATATTATATTATATTTCCAAAATGTTTCCTTCAAATAATTGGTTTGTAAGTTGTTCTTACTTTATTTTTGAATTTTCATGTTTCATTCAAAAATTCTTTTCTTATTATATTATTTCCAAAATGTTTCTTTCTCAAATATTTGGTAGTAAGTTGATCTTACTTGGTTTTTGAATTTTCATGATTAATTAAAAAATTCTTTTTATATTCTTTATGTTTTTTTCCAATAATTGGTTTGTAAGGTGTGCTTACATTATTTTTGAATTTTTATGTTTCAAATTCTTTTCTTTTTGTTCCTTAAAGTGTTTTATAAATAATTGGTTTGTAAGGTGATCTTACAATGTTTTAGAATTTTTATGATTCAAAAATTCCTTTTATTATTATATTATATTTTCAAAATGTTTCTTTCTCAAATCTTTGGTAGTAAGTTGATCTTACTTTTTTGGAATTTTCACTTAATTCAAAAATTCTTTTTTATATTATATTATATTTCCAAAATGTTTCTTTCTCAAATCTTTGGTAGTAAGTTGATCTTACTTTGTTTTTGAATTTTCATTTGATTCATTCAAAAATTCTTTTTTTTTTATATATTATTTCCAAATAGTTTTTCTCAAATCCTTGGTAGTAAGTTGATCTAACTTTGTTTTAGAATTTCGTTATTCATTCAAAAATGCTTTTTATTTTTATCTCTTCAAAATGTTTTTTCTAATAATTGTTTTGTAAGGTGATCTTACAATGTTTTAGAATTTTCATGACTCATGATATTTCTTCATGGATGCCTGGTTACAGACACCCTTAATTTTACCAGAGCCCATCTCCTTAATTTCATAGGTGTTAATATTTTTGCCTTTGGAGACTATATAGGGTCCAGTGTACAAGAGTAATAATTTCTTAGTTATCCCTTCTAGTGAACTTGGTAACTCCCTATTTTTTAATAAAACCTTCTCACCAATGGTATAGGTAATTATCTTACCCATCCCTTTATTATATTTAATACCGCCGTATTATTTCTTATTTTTATAATAAGAAGACCGCCGTTTCTCCTGGTCTTCGGCCACCTTATTATAAAATTTAATTTTATCAAAAAATATATTTATTTTCTCTCGGGAACTCCAATATTTCTTCGATCTCCCTTGGGGGTTGTCTTTCGTACATGGCGGAGTATGGGGTAATTCCTATGGCTGGGTGGTATGCCAGGTTGAGGAATTCTTCTGTGGCCTCTAGGTATTCTTGCCACCTCCTCTGTTGGTCGTGGCAATACGTACGTAATATTCGCCCCACCTCTCGCAATACTCTTTCTGCCGGGTTACTGCTCGGGTGGTATACCGAGGTTTTATAGGTATGAACCCCCATCGACAGTAGTGTATCCCGCCATTTTTTCCCCTTGAACTGGGTTCCGTGGTCGGTGATGATCGAAACTGGTTTTCCGACGTTTGGGAAGTACTGGTTGGTTAAGATGTCGATAACGTTATTTGTAGTCGCCCGATTCGCTGGGTATAGCATGATGAACTTCGTGAAATGGTCCATCACGATGACTAGATACTTGTATCTGTGACGGCCCCCCACTGCGGGGAAATGGCCCGCAGATGTCCAGAAATACTTTTTCTAGCTTCGCTTGAGATGTTATTGGAATCATTTTCCCTTCCTTTTTCTCGTTATTTGATTTCACGAGTTGGCAAATGCGGCAATTCTTTATGTATTTCGGACCTTCCGATTAATATCCTTAATGTGGCAGCTCTCTTCCAGGGCCTTTATCACCTTTAAGGCGCCCATATGCCCATATCGAACATGATAGTTATTCACTATCTCCTTTTCTATATGGGTTGGAATGACAACTTTCCATTTCTCCTTCTTCAGGGATGGTTGTATAAACAGTATACCGTTGTGTATTTTATAATATTGGGCGATAGTCTCGTCCCCTGCTTCCAATCTTGTTTTAATGGATTGTAACTTCGGGTCTGCTTGTTGGTGTGTGCTCAGGTTTTCCAATAATGATTGTAGATCGGCGCTGTTACTCAGAATGTGGTATACCTTAAGTATACTTTCCTTTTCCCCCTCGAACGTTTGTTTATTAATGTCTATCCGAGACAACACGTCCGCGACGACATTCTTCTTTCCGGGGATGTACTCCCATTTAAGATCATACTCTTGTAATAACAGTATCCACCGTGTCAACCTTCCGTGACTTAGTTTACATCTCCTTAAGAACGATATGGACTTATGGTCTGTCCGGACGGTAACGGGGTAACCAAGGATGTATGTGCGGAATTTTCCACACGCGAACACTACACTTAACAACTCTTTTTCAGTGACGTGATAATTCTTCTCGCACTGATTTAATGCTCTACTGGCAAAGCAGATCACGAGATGTTCGCCCTCCTCATCCTCTTGATACAACGTTGTGCCGAGGCTGATGTCGCTGGCATCGCAATTCAGGTAGAATGGTTTGCTGAAATCCGGATGGCGAAGTATTATTGGTTCTAGAAATTTCTGTTTAATCAGTGTTAAGGTCTTATTTTGTTCTGTACCCCATATCCATTTATTCTTGGATGACAGTTGCGGCTGAAATCTGGCGGTCAATTCAGAATACCTTTCCTGGAACTTGCGGTAGTAATTACAGAGTCCCAGGAATGACTGTAATTGCCTTCGATTCTTAGGTGTGGGAAAGTTTTGAATCGCTTCTACTTTTTCAGCCGACGGTGAGATTCCCTGATCGTTCAATATAAATCCCAAGAATTGAATTTCCTTGGCTATGAAGTGAGATTTCTCTAGCTTTAGCGTGATGTTATTCGCAGCTAATTTTCTTAATACGTGTTCCACACGGTAGCAGTGTTCCTCCCAAGTTTCTGAGGACACTAGCAAGTCATCAACGTACACGGTGGTGAACTTTAGTGCTTCTTGGCCAAGTATCTGGTCCATGCAGTGTACAAAGACTGCGACTGAATTCACCAGTCCGAAAGGCAACCTCTTAAACTGGTAGTTCCGCCCTTCGAACATAAAGGCCAGATACTGGCGACTCTGTGGATGTAACTCCACCTGCCAGTACCCGCACACCGTGTCCCAGGTACTAAAGTACTTGGTACCGTGGAACCGTTTCAAAATCTCTTCAATCTCACCGGGTGAAGTCTTGTCATTAATAATCATCTTATTAATCTCCCGCGCATCTAGGCACAAACGGACTTGTCCGTTTTTCTTAGGAATAGCCACGATAGGACTTGTGTATAGGGATTGGCTACTCTCTATTATGTCACGGTTAATCATCTTTGTTATTTCAGCTCTTACTGCTTCCTTTCGTGATTGCGCGATGGGGTAAGACTTCCGGTTAAAGTCCACTGTGTCTCGGAACTGTAGAGTACACTGGAAGTTTTTTACTTTACCGGGCTCGTCAGAAAACACTGATTTATATTGTTCGTATATTTTTATTAATTTATTTGCTTGGTATGGTTGCAATCTTTCTCCAGTTATACCGCTCCGGAAATCCCTGATTTCCTGGATTTTTTGGGACCATAAGTCCTTATTAGCGTTATCGTCTATCTTCTGTTCAATAATAGAAGTAGGAGGTATATAATTGATCTTACGAATCTGTTGGTGGATATTATTAGGAATTACTTGGTCACTACCAACCAAGCTAGCCGTCCAAGTGTGTCCATTTGTAAATAGTGACAATTTCTCTGTTCGCAAATCAATTATGGCGGAGTTCCGCCTGAGCACATCACACCCGACCAATATATTAAACGGCAGCCCGCTCGCCACCAAGAATTCCATTTCTATAGCTATACCGCAGCTCATCACACTGGCGGAGACTTGTCTTCGTATTGTTTTATTTTGTCGGCCGGTTGCACCTAACAAAATAATATTGTTTAATGGCAACGTCGGTAATGTTCTTCCGCATTCTCTCTGTATTCTTTGCAACTCAGTTGTACTTATTATGGATACGTTGGAACCAGTATCGATCATCAAATTGGTGGCGATTCCTTCTATCTCCGCATTTACATGTATGATTTCATTATTAGTGTTATTGGTGGGACTATTATCGTCCTCTTCCAATAATTCATGTCGGATGTTTTTCAGGTAGTTACAACCTATTATAGTGATACGATTACTTTTATTTTTATTAGTTAACTCATTATTATAATACCCAGTGTTTAGGAGCAGTAACGGGTTCTGGCGATTTATTACTGCCTCCTCCCGTTTAAAGGCTCGACATCATTGTTATGTTGTGTCGCACTTGTGGATGCATCATTTGGGATGCCTAGAAGGGGTCCCTGCCGCTCTGTCCTATGATCTACCGGTCGTTCGCTGTTGGTCAGCCGTTCAGTGTTATCTAAACTGGTACTCCGTCTCGCAGGATAGTACCTTGGTTGATCTCGTTCTCGGCTCCTCCGCCTATCTTCATACTCGTGATAGCTGTTTCTTCTCTGGTGGTAGTACCTCCGTTGGCGACCATCTTCCGCTCGAATGAAGTTTACTCGTGGTCGAGAAAACCTATTATTATTGGGGTTACCATTTGTTGGACTACCACGATTGTTATTATTATAGTAACGATCATTACCATAATTGGGGCTTCTCTGACTATTAGGGTTTGGAGGGTATTGGTTTCGGTTACCCTGATAACCATTATTGGGTCGGTTATGGTTCGTACTATTTTGAACCGTGTTGTTATTATTATTACTATTATTATTGTTATTATAGTTGTTGTTCTGTGGGTATGCTCGGCTTCCTTGGTATCCCGTGTTGGTGTTGGTCGTACCCTGGTTGTTATTTGGATACGTCCTAGGTTCGGGCCGATCGTTTCGTCTCCGGCTTTGTCGGTAGTACTCTTCATTTTCGTAATTCTCGAGGAGTTCGGTCATGGCCTGTATTGTCTTAATTTGGCTGCCTCTCCTCGCTCGAATTACTTCCTCGTCATAATGGTATGAGAGCTTGTTGATTAGGCATTCCTCAGGTATGGCCGGTTCCAAATGTTTGGCCGTACATACCTTGCCGAGGAAATACGCCGTCATGGAACTACCTACTTGCTGTTTATAATGGCCGTGGCATATGTTGTCACGTATTAGGTTTTGGGTCGTTTCAGACCAATACTTTGCCTTGAAGAGGCTTTTAAATTGTTGGTAGTTCTCGATGTCGCTTCGCTTGGCCATCCACCAATGGTCGTTCATCTCCCTGAAAGACTCGTCTAGAAGTTCTCGGTTTTGGACCCATCGATTTCCTCTATGTTTGTTCATGTATTCTTCGATTCGGGCCAAGAACTCCATTGGCTTTCGCTTATATTGCCTGAAGTTTAGCCATTCTCTATGTTCAGACATGGGGAAATTATTGTAGCCAGTCGGCCGGTTTCTGATTATCTCTATTTCTTCCTGACTCTGTCGCACTTGTCCCGTGATATTTGTCATAGCTGCTTCCATACCGTCGCATCTTTCTCTGACCTGGGTTCGCACCTCATTTATTTCTTCCTGTGCTAACTTTCGGTTTTCCTCCAGTTTAGTTTTCTGGTGTTCCTTGACCTGGGTAATTTCCTTGTTTATTACCTCCCTGACTTCCAGTACTTCATACTCCGTCTGACGACATCTTTCGTCCACTTCCCTAATCTGTTGGTTTACAACAACTACTTCTTGTTCCAACTTTTTAACTATTGATTTCTTAGTGTCTGTTATTTTTCTATTCAACTCTTCCTTCGCTAATTCGATTCTCTCGTCTACCTTGTTCATATTTTCCTGGTTGACTTCCCTCAATTCTTCTCTTAATCGCTGGTTATTCTCGTCCAGTTTCTCCTCCATCTTCTTACTCAAAGATTGGTTGTCCTCCTTCAGATCTTCCATCTTCTTATTCAAATTCTTACTGGTTTCCTCAATCCTCTTGTTGGTATTTTCTATCTTACGGTCCAATTCTTCCTTTGTGGATCGGTTGTCTTCCTTCAACTCTTCTAATTTTTCATTTAAGGAGTGGTTGTCTTCCTTCAAATCTTCTAATTTTTCATTTAAGGAGTGGTTGTCTTCCTTCAAATCTTCTAATTTTTCATTTAAGGAGTGATTGTCTTCCTTCCTTTCCTTTCTCAATTCTTCTCTTGTAGAATCCAGTTTCTTATTCAAGTCTTCTTTTAATTCTTCTAATTTCTTCCCGTTCTCGTCCATCTTGGATTCTATGTTTTTGTTTATTCCACTCAAATCTTCCTTGGTGGAATCCAGTTTATTATTCAAGTCTTCACTCAATTCCTTACTCATCTCCATTATCATTTTCCTTAGGGCTTCCTAAAAATTAACCTCCCCTATTGGTTTCGGTACTTCAGGTTGTTCCTCTGGTGGTGCGGGTTGTTTATCTTCCACCGGGGGTAGTAACACTTCCGGATCCTCCACGGGCGTTGCTTCCTTATCTCCCATGTCAACTTCCTTTTCGGCCTCTGCCGCCCTCTTCTTAGAAGTAGCTCGTCTTTGCATTTTGCCTCCTTTTCTATGATATAATCGCTGCCAAGCTTAAATCAATTAAGCCCTCTAGTTGGACGCCAATTTGTAACACGTACAAATAAAATATATATAAGATGTTTTTGGGTTCGTTTAAACCCTTTATTCTCTTCAACGTTTCGCTCCGCTGTGGGTAGTGTCGAGTGGTAACAAGCCGCTGTTCGACTATTTTAAGCCCCACTGTTGCGAGCGCCAAATTGTAACCAGACCTGTAAACTGTAGTTACAAATAAAAGAAAGAAAAAATTTTATTTCAAAAAAAAATTTTTGTAAAAAAAAAATGTTTGTTTGTTTGTTGTGTATATAATTTAGAATTAATCCTGGTTTTATGTTTTATTCAAATTTTTTAAATTCTGTAAGGTACTTTTGGTTTAATTTGCACTTCTGGTAGAGCTTAACAAAATCTGGAGTTAATCAGATTATCTTCTTTCAGCAATCGATTAAGGATTTTCAGTGCTGCTCCAGTATCTCACCTTTCGTTAATATTTCTCGTCTTCCAGGAAGTCTCGTGGTTAATTAAACACTTAAACTACAATGTGAAATAATTTTATAATTCACACAGTTAAAATAAATTGATTTATTGACAACTGTTAATTATAATCGATTTTAAATCGATTTAGAGCAATTGTTCGACTCCGTCACAGGGATATATCGATATGTGAATACAGGTTAAAATTTTATATAATTATTAAAAAAGGTTCTTTCAACGATTATTTTATAATAGTCAGAGAAGGGCAGGCTTAGAAAGTATAACATTTACAAGAAATAATCTTAAATAATTAATATTTAACAATTGTGAATGATATATAATGTTTAATATATTTGAATTCTCAAACCAATGCTGCTTCTATGAAATCAGTCGGAAGGTTGCAGTGCATGTTGGGACCATCATGGCGGCTAGCTGAATTGATGTGGTTATACGTAATCTTGTCACAGGAAAATCTCACAATAAATTCACCGTTATAATTGTTTTATGGATCTCCGAAATTGTGTATACTGTCCAGTATGTTGTTTGAGGGAATCTGGTTGAGTGTTCAGTGTCCACTGGGGTTAATTGTTTTCTATTAGAGGTGTTCACTTTGTCTGTTTGTGACGACGAATTGTTAATCTGTTGTAGAGTGAATTATTAATATTATGTAGTTTCAATGTTTTAAATCACTTGTATTATGTGGTGTATTGTTCGTTTTCACTGTTGTCGTGGAGTATTTCATTAGTTTTAACTCGAAAAGTGTTAATTTGTGTAACTCCCGTTTTCCACAGGTTTTAGGCTTTAACCTATATACTTCATTATACGGTTTTAAGAACGCGATTCCGCATCGACTGTTCCGTTTGAATGTTAACAAAGAACTAACTTACTTCCTCCACTTTAGTAAATATCTTGCCAAGTTAATATTGAAAAAGTATTGTTAAAATAATTTTCACTTCCCATTTACATAATTCCAAAGTACATTATATATAGAAAAATTTTAGTTTATTGTTCGCTTTCATGAACTATTAACCATATAATTGGTTTATTTATCTTATTCTGTTTAATTTGATATGTCATAGTCCATATTTGTTGAAATTTTTGTTAAAATGACCAAATTTCTGTCTTTTTGGAAATCTAGGCCCAAAAAAACTGTTTCCGTCCTTCTACACTTTTACTGCCATTTTAAGTTTTATTATAATTATAATAAATTTCAAATGGTCACAAATCCTGTCCTTTCCTTAATTACATATAAATTTAACATTTGAACTGTTTTTTAGTGATAATTTCTGAATTTACCATTCCTCTTTAAAAATAGTTATTTTATACATTTCAAAAATTCTCAATAATTCAAGATATTTTTCTATATTACTTTTTTAAATCATAGGTTCATTTACAGTAGTTGTTAATTGACCTACCTTACCTAAATCTTGTCAGTTTACATGGTTCATTGGTGAATTAACTGGTTTATATTAATCTTTGTGAATTCATTATTTGCCTAGAGTTTAGTATTTTACATGTATGGTTTTTTCAAATAAATTTAATTCTACTCCTCCTCTGACTCTTAATAGTTAACATGACATAAAAGAAAATTGTTTACATAACTATTGTTATGTGTAGTATCTAATTCATGCTACTGTTACAAAAGTAATAATTAACATTAATCAGCATTCTATAAAGTTGGACATGTTTGCTGAAACTGTTTTGAACATACATTTAACTCCTTTGTAAATTAATACAGCATCCATACTGAAACATTTTAATTTGGATGTATGCTGTGATATAACTAATACAACTTACTCTAAACATATAAACCTTATTCTATTAGAACTCTTTTAAAAATATGGAGTTCATGGCTTTGAACAATATCAGCCATTTAAACTTCTTAATTCTATTAAAACTTAAACTATTACCAGTCCTTTCTGATTTTACTACTATTATCTAACATCCCCTTATACAGTAAACATTTCCACCCATACTTTAGTTGTTATTGTCATTCCTACGAATGTCTTGAGATAACACAGTGACCTTATTTAATGAAATATTGGAAATTTTTCCATTTTAATATTTCATTATTTGTTAATTATAAAATATAAAAGTTATTTTATAGCATATTGTTTAAGTTATAGATACACTACAACTTGAAGTTTATTACATTTCAAAACACTTACACTAGTACACTTTCACTGTTGGCTCTGACTTATATTTGAGTTTTATTATTCTCAGACCAGACCTTTAGTCATAATGGACTGTGAAGATTTGTTTATTTTTCATCATATAATAACTTTAGTTAGTGCACTTCTTATCATACTACACAACACTTTTGTTTATAAATAATTACAATTTCATAAGGTTTTGGGATGTTATACTTTCTTTAATTGTATCAATTGGTTTGGGGTTTATGGTAGTTAATAATAGGTTTTTATGGTGGCTCTTCCATCCTATTTCTTCCTTTCTTCTCGTCTTCCTTCTTGTGTTCATTCTTGGGTAAACCAAGGTACTCAGTGTTATCTTGTCTGATGGTTGGTTCGGAGTATCTTCTTTATTATCTGATACTGACTTTACTCTTCTTTCTTGGTTTCAGGGTATCTTGTTTATTACCTGATATTAAACCTTACTCTTCTTTCTTCTTGTGCTTGGGGTATTTTGTTTATCACCTACTCCTAATCTTATTCTTTTTTCTTGATTTTGGGGTATCTTGTTTATCACCTGCTCCTAATCTCCTGGGTAATCTCCTGATTTTTTAATATGAGTTTTCTTTAATTTATTTACTTTGACCTTTTAATTGTATTTTTATTATTTAATTATTGTTTTTCTTTTATAGTGGTGTTTTCCTTTGAAGTGTAATTGAATTTCATTTGACATTCTTTGAGTATATGTAATTTAATTATCTTTTATGATCTTAAATGAATTAATTATTGGTGGAATATCTGTCATGCTACAGATTGCCCTTCTCCAGAAATGATTTTTTCAGGCTATACTTGCTTTGTCTGAAACAATTGCTTATGATAATTATTATAGTTTTTTATTATTCTTGACTTCCTTCCATTTCTAAAAATTTTCTTATATATATTTGAGCTTATATCTTTCTCATTCTTACTTGATCTTCCTTGATAGTAATAGTCATCTGAGTTTCATATTTATTATTTTATTTTCATATTTCTTCTTAGTATTTTCTCCTTGGGATATTTCCTCCCTATCTTTCCCTAATTTGTGAGCTGGTTCAGTTCAGAGAGACACTGTACGCTACTTCCTCTGCTGTCCAATACTTCACTTCTTATTTGAGTACAGAGGCAAATCATCTCTGCTCAAAAAAACATATTAATACTGCTGGAATTATCTACAGACAGATTAAAAAATTACATAGAATATTAAAAATTGGTTTATAGTAGCATCTTTTTATGACATTTTTGGTTTGTTGCTCTGCTTTTGTTAGTTCCACTTGTTCCATGTTCTAGAACTTTCTTATAATGGTCGTTATTACAATTGACATTTAATTCATAATCATTTCAATATTAATTTGTTTAATTACATCATGTCTTTTGATTTTATTCTCAAGTTACTCCTCTCTTGGTTTTTATTCTTTCGAATGAATGTTTTAATTAATTTGATAATGAGGTCATCATTTCTCCTTATACCACTTCAAAGTTTTATTATTTTATATTTCCACATAAGTTTCTGTATTTAATCAATCAAATGGTATCACTGATTTTTATTCCCTTTTTTATCATTTTATTGAAGGTTTTTTACACTTTATTTATTGAAATTAGACATTATCATACTCTTTCAGAATTACTTGGTTAATTCTAAATTTTGTTTCTTTTATTTATCTCATAAAGATTTTCTATAAATATGGTAAATATATTGTATTAGTACCATAAATATAGTATTAATACTCTTCTTTTTATTTCACCATAGTTTTTTCCTTTCTATTTCGTAGTAAGGTGCTCTCACTGAATTTTTTAATTTTGTAGGTGTTCAACCTCTCAAAATTCTTCTCTTTTTATTTTCTCAAATGGTTTCTTTCAAATAATCTTTGGTAGTAACTTGTTTTTACACTGTTTTTGGAATTTATTTGGTTTATCAAAATTCTTTTTATATTATATATCCAAATAGTTTTTATAATAATTGGTTTGTAATTTGATCTTATTTTGCTTTTGAATTTTCACTATTCATTCAAAAATTCTTTTCTTATTATTTCCAAAATGTTTTTTCCAATAATTGGTTTGTAAGGTGTGCTTACATTATTTTTGAATTTTTATGTAATTCAAAAATTCTTTTCTTTTTGTTCCTTAAAGTGTTTTATAAATAATTGGTTTGTAAGGTGATCTTACAATGTTTTTGAATTTTTACTTAATTCAAAAATTCTTTTCTTATTGTTCCTTAAAGTGTTTTATAAATAATTGGTTTGTAAGGTGATCTTACAATGTTTTTGAATTTTCACTTAATTAAAAAATTCCTTTTATATTATATTATATTTCCATAATGTTTTTTTCTCAAATCTTTGGTAGTAATTTGATCTTACTTCGTTTTAGAATTTTTATGTTTCATTCAAAAATTCCTTTTATATTCTTTCCAAAATGTTTTTTCTTCAAATAATTGGTATGTAAGGTGTGCTTACATTATTTTTGAATTTTCATGTTTCAAAAATTCCTTTTATATTATATTATATTTCCAAAATGTTTCCTTCAAATAATTGGTTTGTAAGTTGTTCTTACTTTATTTTTGAATTTTCATGTTTCATTCAAAAATTCTTTTCTTATTATATTATTTCCAAAATGTTTCTTTCTCAAATATTTGGTAGTAAGTTGATCTTACTTGGTTTTTGAATTTTCATGATTAATTCAAAAATTCTTTTTATATTCTTTCCAAAATGTTTTTTTCCAATAATTGGTTTGTAAGGTGTGCTTACATTATTTTTGAATTTTTATGTTTCAAATTCTTTTCTTTTTGTTCCTTAAAGTGTTTTATAAATAATTGGTTTGTAAGGTGATCTTACAATGTTTTAGAATTTTTATGATTCAAAAATTCCTTTTATTATTATATTATATTTTCAAAATGTTTCTTTCTCAAATCTTTGGTAGTAAGTTGATCTTACTTTTTTGGAATTTTCACTTAATTCAAAAATTCTTTTTTATATTATATTATATTTCCAAAATGTTTCTTTCTCAAATCTTTGGTAGTAAGTTGATCTTACTTTGTTTTTGAATTTTCATTTGATTCATTCAAAAATTCTTTTTTTTTTATATATTATTTCCAAATAGTTTTTCTCAAATCCTTGGTAGTAAGTTGATCTAACTTTGTTTTAGAATTTCGTTATTCATTCAAAAATGCTTTTTATTTTTATCTCTTCAAAATGTTTTTTCTAATAATTGTTTTGTAAGGTGATCTTACAATGTTTTAGAATTTTCATGACTCATGATATTTCTTCATGGATGCCTGGTTACAGACACCCTTAATTTTACCAGAGCCCATCTCCTTAATTTCATAGGTGTTAATATTTTTGTCTTTGGAGACTATATAGGGTCCAGTGTACAAGAGTAATAATTTCTTAGTTATCCCTTCTAGTGAACTTGGTAACTCCCTATTTTTTAATAAAACCTTCTCACCAATGGTATAGGTAATTATCTTACCCATCCCTTTATTATATTTAATACCGCCGTATTATTTCTTATTTTTATAATAAGAAGACCGCCGTTTCTCCTGGTCTTCGGCCACCTTATTATAAAATTTAATTTTATCAAAAAATATATTTATTTTCTCTCGGGAACTCCAATATTTCTTCGATCTCCCTTGGGGGTTGTCTTTCGTACATGGCGGAGTATGGGGTAATTCCTATGGCTGGGTGGTATGCCAGGTTGAGGAATTCTTCTGTGGCCTCTAGGTATTCTTGCCACCTCCTCTGTTGGTCGTGGCAATACGTACGTAATATTCGCCCCACCTCTCGCAATACTCTTTCTGCCGGGTTACTGCTCGGGTGGTATACCGAGGTTTTATAGGTATGAACCCCCATCGACAGTAGTGTATCCCGCCATTTTTTCCCCTTGAACTGGGTTCCGTGGTCGGTGATGATCGAAACTGGTTTTCCGACGTTTGGGAAGTACTGGTTGGTTAAGATGTCGATAACGTTATTTGTAGTCGCCCGATTCGCTGGGTATAGCATGATGAACTTCGTGAAATGGTCCATCACGATGACTAGATACTTGTATCTGTGACGGCCCCCCACTGCGGGGAAATGGCCCGCAGATGTCCAGAAATACTTTTTCTAGCTTCGCTTGAGATGTTATTGGAATCATTTTCCCTTCCTTTTTCTCGTTATTTGATTTCACGAGTTGGCAAATGCGGCAATTCTTTATGTATTTCGGACCTTCCGATTAATATCCTTAATGTGGCAGCTCTCTTCCAGGGCCTTTATCACCTTTAAGGCGCCCATATGCCCATATCGAACATGATAGTTATTCACTATCTCCTTTTCTATATGGGTTGGAATGACAACTTTCCATTTCTCCTTCTTCAGGGATGGTTGTATAAACAGTATACCGTTGTGTATTTTATAATATTGGGCGATAGTCTCGTCCCCTGCTTCCAATCTTGTTTTAATGGATTGTAACTTCGGGTCTGCTTGTTGGTGTGTGCTCAGGTTTTCCAATAATGATTGTAGATCGGCGCTGTTACTCAGAATGTGGTATACCTTAAGTATACTTTCCTTTTCCCCCTCGAACGTTTGTTTATTAATGTCTATCCGAGACAACACGTCCGCGACGACATTCTTCTTTCCGGGGATGTACTCCCATTTAAGATCATACTCTTGTAATAACAGTATCCACCGTGTCAACCTTCCGTGACTTAGTTTACATCTCCTTAAGAACGATATGGACTTATGGTCTGTCCGGACGGTAACGGGGTAACCAAGGATGTATGTGCGGAATTTTCCACACGCGAACACTACACTTAACAACTCTTTTTCAGTGACGTGATAATTCTTCTCGCACTGATTTAATGCTCTACTGGCAAAGCAGATCACGAGATGTTCGCCCTCCTCATCCTCTTGATACAACGTTGTGCCGAGGCTGATGTCGCTGGCATCGCAATTCAGGTAGAATGGTTTGCTGAAATCCGGATGGCGAAGTATTATTGGTTCTAGAAATTTCTGTTTAATCAGTGTTAAGGTCTTATTTTGTTCTGTACCCCATATCCATTTATTCTTGGATGACAGTTGCGGCTGAAATCTGGCGGTCAATTCAGAATACCTTTCCTGGAACTTGCGGTAGTAATTACAGAGTCCCAGGAATGACTGTAATTGCCTTCGATTCTTAGGTGTGGGAAAGTTTTGAATCGCTTCTACTTTTTCAGCCGACGGTGAGATTCCCTGATCGTTCAATATAAATCCCAAGAATTGAATTTCCTTGGCTATGAAGTGAGATTTCTCTAGCTTTAGCGTGATGTTATTCGCAGCTAATTTTCTTAATACGTGTTCCACACGGTAGCAGTGTTCCTCCCAAGTTTCTGAGGACACTAGCAAGTCATCAACGTACACGGTGGTGAACTTTAGTGCTTCTTGGCCAAGTATCTGGTCCATGCAGTGTACAAAGACTGCGACTGAATTCACCAGTCCGAAAGGCAACCTCTTAAACTGGTAGTTCCGCCCTTCGAACATAAAGGCCAGATACTGGCGACTCTGTGGATGTAACTCCACCTGCCAGTACCCGCACACCGTGTCCCAGGTACTAAAGTACTTGGTACCGTGGAACCGTTTCAAAATCTCTTCAATCTCACCGGGTGAAGTCTTGTCATTAATAATCATCTTATTAATCTCCCGCGCATCTAGGCACAAACGGACTTGTCCGTTTTTCTTAGGAATAGCCACGATAGGACTTGTGTATAGGGATTGGCTACTCTCTATTATGTCACGGTTAATCATCTTTGTTATTTCAGCTCTTACTGCTTCCTTTCGTGATTGCGCGATGGGGTAAGACTTCCGGTTAAAGTCCACTGTGTCTCGGAACTGTAGAGTACACTGGAAGTTTTTTACTTTACCGGGCTCGTCAGAAAACACTGATTTATATTGTTCGTATATTTTTATTAATTTATTTGCTTGGTATGGTTGCAATCTTTCTCCAGTTATACCGCTCCGGAAATCCCTGATTTCCTGGATTTTTTGGGACCATAAGTCCTTATTAGCGTTATCGTCTATCTTCTGTTCAATAATAGAAGTAGGAGGTATATAATTGATCTTACGAATCTGTTGGTGGATATTATTAGGAATTACTTGGTCACTACCAACCAAGCTAGCCGTCCAAGTGTGTCCATTTGTAAATAGTGACAATTTCTCTGTTCGCAAATCAATTATGGCGGAGTTCCGCCTGAGCACATCACACCCGACCAATATATTAAACGGCAGCCCGCTCGCCACCAAGAATTCCATTTCTATAGCTATACCGCAGCTCATCACACTGGCGGAGACTTGTCTTCGTATTGTTTTATTTTGTCGGCCGGTTGCACCTAACAAAATAATATTGTTTAATGGCAACGTCGGTAATGTTCTTCCGCATTCTCTCTGTATTCTTTGCAACTCAGTTGTACTTATTATGGATACGTTGGAACCAGTATCGATCATCAAATTGGTGGCGATTCCTTCTATCTCCGCATTTACATGTATGATTTCATTATTAGTGTTATTGGTGGGACTATTATCGTCCTCTTCCAATAATTCATGTCGGATGTTTTTCAGGTAGTTACAACCTATTATAGTGATACGATTACTTTTATTTTTATTAGTTAACTCATTATTATAATACCCAGTGTTTAGGAGCAGTAACGGGTTCTGGCGATTTATTACTGCCTCCTCCCGTTTAAAGGCTCGACATCATTGTTATGTTGTGTCGCACTTGTGGATGCATCATTTGGGATGCCTAGAAGGGGTCCCTGCCGCTCTGTCCTATGATCTACCGGTCGTTCGCTGTTGGTCAGCCGTTCAGTGTTATCTAAACTGGTACTCCGTCTCGCAGGATAGTACCTTGGTTGATCTCGTTCTCGGCTCCTCCGCCTATCTTCATACTCGTGATAGCTGTTTCTTCTCTGGTGGTAGTACCTCCGTTGGCGACCATCTTCCGCTCGAATGAAGTTTACTCGTGGTCGAGAAAACCTATTATTATTGGGGTTACCATTTGTTGGACTACCACGATTGTTATTATTATAGTAACGATCATTACCATAATTGGGGCTTCTCTGACTATTAGGGTTTGGAGGGTATTGGTTTCGGTTACCCTGATAACCATTATTGGGTCGGTTATGGTTCGTACTATTTTGAACCGTGTTGTTATTATTATTACTATTATTATTGTTATTATAGTTGTTGTTCTGTGGGTATGCTCGGCTTCCTTGGTATCCCGTGTTGGTGTTGGTCGTACCCTGGTTGTTATTTGGATACGTCCTAGGTTCGGGCCGATCGTTTCGTCTCCGGCTTTGTCGGTAGTACTCTTCATTTTCGTAATTCTCGAGGAGTTCGGTCATGGCCTGTATTGTCTTAATTTGGCTGCCTCTCCTCGCTCGAATTACTTCCTCGTCATAATGGTATGAGAGCTTGTTGATTAGGCATTCCTCAGGTATGGCCGGTTCCAAATGTTTGGCCATACATACCTTGCCGAGGAAATACGCCGTCATGGAACTACCTACTTGCTGTTTATAATGGCCGTGGCATATGTTGTCACGTATTAGGTTTTGGGTCGTTTCAGACCAATACTTTGCCTTGAAGAGGCTTTTAAATTGTTGGTAGTTCTCGATGTCGCTTCGGTTGGCCATCCACCAATGGTCGTTCATCTCCCTGAAAGACTCGTCTAGAAGTTCTCGGTTTTGGACCCATCGATTTCCTCTATGTTTGTTCATGTATTCTTCGATTCGGGCCAAGAACTCCATTGGCTTTCGCTTATATTGCCTGAAGTTTAGCCATTCTCTATGTTCAGACATGGGGAAATTATTGTAGCCAGTCGGCCGGTTTCTGATTATCTCTATTTCTTCCTGACTCTGTCGCACTTGTCCCGTGATATTTGTCATAGCTGCTTCCATACCGTCGCATCTTTCTCTGACCTGGGTTCGCACCTCATTTATTTCTTCCTGTGCTAACTTTCGGTTTTCCTCCAGTTTAGTTTTCTGGTGTTCCTTGACCTGGGTAATTTCCTTGTTTATTACCTCCCTGACTTCCAGTACTTCATACTCCGTCTGACGACATCTTTCGTCCACTTCCCTAATCTGTTGGTTTACAACAACTACTTCTTGTTCCAACTTTTTAACTATTGATTTCTTAGTGTCTGTTATTTTTCTATTCAACTCTTCCTTCGCTAATTCGATTCTCTCGTCTACCTTGTTCATATTTTCCTGGTTGACTTCCCTCAATTCTTCTCTTAATCGCTGGTTATTCTCGTCCAGTTTCTCCTCCATCTTCTTACTCAAAGATTGGTTGTCCTCCTTCAGATCTTCCATCTTCTTATTCAAATTCTTACTGGTTTCCTCAATCCTCTTGTTGGTATTTTCTATCTTACGGTCCAATTCTTCCTTTGTGGATCGGTTGTCTTCCTTCAACTCTTCTAATTTTTCATTTAAGGAGTGGTTGTCTTCCTTCAAATCTTCTAATTTTTCATTTAAGGAGTGGTTGTCTTCCTTCAAATCTTCTAATTTTTCATTTAAGGAGTGATTGTCTTCCTTCCTTTCCTTTCTCAATTCTTCTCTTGTAGAATCCAGTTTCTTATTCAAGTCTTCTTTTAATTCTTCTAATTTCTTCCCGTTCTCGTCCATCTTGGATTCTATGTTTTTGTTTATTCCACTCAAATCTTCCTTGGTGGAATCCAGTTTATTATTCAAGTCTTCACTCAATTCCTTACTCATCTCCATTATCATTTTCCTTAGGGCTTCCTAAAAATTAACCTCCCCTATTGGTTTCGGTACTTCAGGTTGTTCCTCTGGTGGTGCGGGTTGTTTATCTTCCACCGGGGGTAGTAACACTTCCGGATCCTCCACGGGCGTTGCTTCCTTATCTCCCATGTCAACTTCCTTTTCGGCCTCTGCCGCCCTCTTCTTAGAAGTAGCTCGTCTTTGCATTTTGCCTCCTTTTCTATGATATAATCGCTGCCAAGCTTAAATCAATTAAGCCCTCTAGTTGGACGCCAATTTGTAACACGTACAAATAAAATATATATAAGATGTTTTTGGGTTCGTTTAAACCCTTTATTCTCTTCAACGTTTCGCTCCGCTGTGGGTAGTGTCGAGTGGTAACAAGCCGCTGTTCGACTATTTTAAGCCCCACTGTTGCGAGCGCCAAATTGTAACCAGACCTGTAAACTGTAGTTACAAATAAAAGAAAGAAAAAATTTTATTTAAAAAAAAATTTTTGTAAAAAAAAATTTTT
Organism: Magicicada septendecula; assembly: GCA_034769895.1. Classification (NCBI taxonomy): domain Eukaryota; kingdom Metazoa; phylum Arthropoda; class Insecta; order Hemiptera; family Cicadidae; genus Magicicada; species Magicicada septendecula. Next base: position 383,628,241 of record CM068369.1, read on the forward strand.
ATGTTTGGTGTGTATATAATTTAGAATTAATCCTGGTTGTATGTTTTATTCAAATTTTTAAAATACTGTAAGGTACTTTTGGTTTAATTTGCACTTCTGGTAGAGCTTAACAAAATCTGGAGTTAATCAGATTATCTCCTTTCAGCAATCGATTAAGGACTTTCAGTGCTGCTCCAGTATCTCACCTTTCGTTAATATTTCTCGTCTTCCAGGAAGTCTCGTGGTTAATTAAACACTTAAACTACAATGTGAAATAATTTTATAATTCACACAGTTAAAATAAATTGATTTATTGACAACTGTTAATTATAATCGATTTTAAATCGTTTTAGAGCAATTGTTCGACTCCGTCACAGGGATATATCGATATGTGAATACAGGTTAAAATTTTATATAATTATTAAAAAAGGTTCTTTCAACGATTATTTTATAATAGTCAGAGAAGGGCAGGCTTAGAAAGTATAACATTTACAAGAAATAATCTTAAATAATTAATATTTAACAATTGTGAATGATATATAATGTTTAATATATTTGAATTCTCAAACCAATGCTGCTTCTATGAAATCAGTCGGAAGGTTGCAGTGCATGTTGGGACCATCATGGCAGCTAGCTGAATTGATGAGGTTATACGTAATCTTGTCACAGGAAAATCTCACAATAAATTCACCGTTATAATTGTTTTATGGATCTCCGAAATTGTGTATACTGTCTAGTATGTTGTTTGAGGTATTCTGGATGAGTGTTCAGTGTCCACTGGGGTTAATTGTTTTCTATTAGAGGTGTTCACTTTGTCTGTTTGTGACGACGAATTGTTAATCTGTTGTAGAGTGAATTATTAATATTATGTAGTTTCAATGTTTTAAATCACTTGTATTATGTGGTGTATTGTTCGTTTTCACTGTTGTCATAGAGTATTTCATTAGTTTTAACTCGAAAAGTGTTAATTTGTGTAACTCCCGTTTTCCACAGGTTTTAGGCTTTAACCTATATACTTCATTATACGGTTTTAAGAACGCGATTCCGCATCGACTGTTCCGTTTGAATGTTAACACAGAACTAACTTACTTCCTCCACTTTAGTAAATATCTTGCCAAGTTAATATTGGAAAAGTATTGTTAAAATAATTTTCACTTCCCATTTACATAATTCCAAAGTACATTATATATAGAATAATTTTAGTTTATTGTTCGCTTTCATGAACTATTAACCATATAATTGGTTTATTTATCTCATTCTGTTTAATTTGATATGTCATAGTCCATATTTGTTGAGATTTTTGTTAAAATGACCAAATTTCTGTCTTTTTGGAAATCTAGGCCCAAAAAAACTGTTTCCGTCCTTCCACACTTTTACTGCCATTTTAAGTGTTACTAATATAATTATAATAAATTTCAAATGGTCACAAATCCTTTCCTTACATATAAATTTAACATTTGAACTGTTTTTGTGAGAATTTCTGAATTTACCATTCCTCTTTAAAAATAGTTATTTTATACATTTCAAAAATTCTCAATAATTCAAGATATTTTCTATATTACTTTTTTAAATCATAGGTTCATTTACAGTAGTTGTTAATTGACCTACCTTACCTAAATCTTGTCAGTTTACATGGTTCATTGGTGAATTAACTGGTTTATATTAATCTTTGTGAATTCATTATTTGGCCTAGAGTTTAGTATTTTACATGTATGGTTTTTTCAAATAAATTTAATTCTACTCCTCCTCTGACTCTTAATAGTTAACATGACATAAAAGAAAATTGTTTACATAACTATTGTTATGTGTAGCATCTAATTCATGCTACTGTTACAAAAATAATAATTAACATTAATCAGCATTCTATAAAGTTGGACATGTTTGCTGAAACTGTTTTGAACATACATTTAACTCCTTTGTAAATTAATACAGCATCCATACTGAAACATTTTAATTTGGATGTATGCTGTGATATAACTAATACAACTTACTCTAAACATATAAACCTTATTCTATTAGAACTCTTTTAAAAATATGGAGTTCATGGCTTTGAACAATATCAGCCATTTAAACTTCTTAATTCTATTAAAACTTAAACTATTACCAGTCCTTTCTGATTTTACTACTATTATCTAACATCCCCTTATACAGTAAACATTTCCACCCATACTTTTAGTTGTTATTGTCATTCCTACGAATGTCTTGAGATAACACAGTGACCTTATTTAATGAAATATTGGAAATTTTTCCATTTTAATATTTCATTATTTGTTAATTATAAAATATAAAAGTTATTTTATAGCATATTGTTTAAGTTATATATACACTACAACTTGAAGTTTATTACATTTCAAAACACTTACACTAGTACACTTTCACTGTTGGCTCTGACTTATATTTGAGTTTTATTATTCTCAGACCAGACCTTTAGTCATAATGGACTGTGAAGATTTGTTTATTTTTCATCATATAATAACTTTAGTTAGTGCACTTCTTATCATACTACACAACACTTTTGTTTATAAATAATTACTATTTCATAAGGTTTTGGGATGTTATACTTTCTTTACTTGCATCAATTGGTTTGGGGTTTATGGTAGTTAATAATAGGTTTTTATGGTGGCTCTTCCATCCTATTTCTTCCTTTCTTCTCGTCTTCCTTCTTGTGTTCATTCTTGGGTAAACCAAGGTACTCAGTGTTATCTTGTCTGATGGTTGGTTCGGAGTATCTTCTTTATTATCTGATACTGACTTTACTCTTCTTTCTTGGTTTCAGGGTATCTTGTTTATTACCTGATATTAAACCTTACTCTTCTTTCTTCTTGTGCTTGGGGTATTTTGTTTATCACCTACTCCTAATCTTATTCTTTTTTCTTGATTTTGGGGTATCTTGTTTATCACCTGCTCCTAATCTCCTGGGTAATCTCCTGATTTTTTAATATGAGTTTTCTTTAATTTATTTACTTTGACCTTTTAATTGTATTTTTATTATTTAATTATTGTTTTTCTTTTATAGTGGTGTTTTCCTTTGAAGTGTAATTGAATTTCATTTGACATTCTTTGAGTATATGTAATTTAATTATCTTTTATGATCTTAAATGAATTAATTATTGGTGGAATATCTGTCATGCTACAACATACATATTCATGTTAGCTAGTCATTATGTTAAAACTCTGTTTCATATAGAGCTAATATTCTTATCCAAAAAACGATATTTTTGAAAATAATTTTTTTCTGCATGAAGGTATTCTATTCTGTGGTACTTGCAGAGAGATATTTGTTTTACCACCGGGAATAATGTTTTAAAGTTATTTCTAAATACATCATCAAATATATTTCTCATTTTTACTAGTTCCTTAACACATTTTGTCGATAACCATATATTAGCTTTATTTAATTGTTTATAAAAATTTTCGTTTCTAATAGAACTATAACTTTATGTAATCACACTGACAAAATAGTCTCTTATTTTCAAGCATGCCAGTTTGACGCTTAACAATGTTTACTGTTACATTTCCCCCATCATATCCTGATATCTTTTTCTTTCTGAAAAATAAAATTAAAAAAATGTTATTAGGATATGTATTTGTTAACACGAAACTATATTTGTATAACCTCTGTTTTCTTTCAGAACCCCCCTTCATTTCATTTTGTCCTTCACGAAATAACACGATGGAGCCCATTTTCGATGTTCGCTCATAGGTTCGCCACCCTTTTCCCATTTTTGAAGCATGATCCCACAGAAAGCACACCGTACCGCATCACTGTAGGAAGCACTACAATCACAAACCATCATAGTTGTGACCGGGGTGATACATAAAATAAAATCCCGCGGCAGCCATATCAGTATGGCTGATGAATTTCACCGGCCATGTCGCGAAAGTTTTACGCCTTTCGTCCTCAGAATGATATAAATCTGATTTATCCAAAACCTCCATCATAACGGTTGAAGTACAAATGATCGTATGAGCTAGCGTACACGTATATATGTATGTCTCGTGAACCAATCAACGGCTACCTTGTTATTATTCATTCTTTAATTAATTCTTAAATTAAAAGAAAGTCATCAGTAGCAACAATGTTTTAAAAAATAAAAGTAATTTAAAAATTTGTTAAAAATCCTTGTTAAAAATTTGTTAAAAATTCATTCTTTAATTAATTCTTAAAATTTAAAAAACGTCATCGGTAGCAACAATGTTTTAAAACATTAAAGTAATTTAAACATTTGTTAAAAACCCTTCACCATTAATTAACTAAAACTTTCACCAGCGTCACCATGAAAAATATATTTACTTTGTCTGGAAAAGAAAAAAAGAAACAAATTAATAAGGAGGCGTTTTTACAATTCTTAAATAAAAAAAAACATAACTACTAAAGTAATATTGTACTTACATAATCAATATCAAGCTGGACGCTTATTTTTTCGTTCCCCAGCGACGTGTGCGAAGTAACTCTTAGTGACAAAACACAGGGTTGTATTATTGCCATCTGGTCTTCTGTAAAAAAGTCACTTCACCTCTTTGGTAGATATACGTAAAATTTGTTGTCTTGTGTCTGTGGACACGCTCCAGTTTCTTCAAGATCCACTACCACCGACTTCCCATATCTCGTGCTTACAAACTTCATACATAAAATATGATATTTCGCGTTGATCTGTAGACTGTTCAAGTCCCTGCGTGGTAAAAACGCAGGAACTGACTTTGCTTGGCTCACGATAGACTCCATAGTGACCAACTGATGATTTTCGAAAGAAAATGTACGCTTATTTATACTGTTCTCCCCCTCATGTTTGTACACCGTTCCTCCTCTAGCTCCTCGGTCATGCCCCCCTCCCCAGGCCACAGGATGTCTTCCGCCTTCTGTCTTGCGTCCCCAGAGTTTGTTGTCTGGTCACGGTCACTTCTTGCCTCCGGCAATGCCCCCCCCCCGTAAGTGGTCACAGCTGCCGGACACATCGTACCTCCAAAAATGATACCCCCCTGGTAATGCTTACAGGTTGTCACTTGCCACTGCTTCGGTCACGGTTACATCTGCCCTCACCTGCCACTGCTACTCCCCCCCTTCCTGAGTGGTTGTTGGTTGCTACGCTTGTTGTCTTCTGCCTTGTCCATCTTGCCACCGGGAATGATACCCCTCCCCGGTAATGCTACTGCTTCGGTCACTGTCACATCTGCCCTCACCTGCCACTTCTACCCCCCCCCATCATCCTGAGAGGTTGTTGCTTGCTACGCTTGTTGTCTTCTGCCTTGCACATCTTGCCTCCGGGAATGATACCCCTCCCCGTCATCCCTAAGGTAATGCTAAGAGTTTGTTGTCTTCTGCACGGTCACGGACGCCTTGTTCGCGGTCACACCTGCCCCTTTGTCTTCGAGATGTCGTTGTCTGCTCACGGCCACTTCTGTGCAACCCCCTCCTTATTACAGTGTGCAGTCACGGTCACTTATTGTGTACGCCACAAACTTCTTATTCGAACGTATATTGTTCAGTTGCATCGCTTCTTCCTACAGTGTACGACTGATACTCGTGTCAACCACAATGAGCTTGCCAGCTAACAGTGAACAGTGCGCAATCAAAGGTAATGTAGTTACTATTAAATTTATTTTTCCATCTAATACACATGACATACAAACATTATTTGAAACACACAAAGACATACTAATCAAGCGAATATGTGATGAAACTGTTACAATGAATAACTATGTAAAGTGGTATTTGGCTACACGTATCTCTTTTACAAAGATTATTAACGATATTATCGAAGAAAGTGTTACTTGCACTGCGGTATTTCGGTCTTTAACTAATTTATACTCCTCTTACGATGATAACATCGGTGAACAGTATTCGACGAGTTGTGCAAAAATAACCGAGAGCGTAGAAAACTTCACACGTGACGGGAGTGGGTGGGTTGAAGATGGTGTAGAGTCATTGGAAGTCAACATAACAAAATACGTTCCACTAGAGGCATCAAGTTTTCTCCCTACACCTTCTAAATTAAAAAAGAAGAACGCAATTGTAAACATACAAAACTTGAATGATGATAAATGTTTTTTGTGGTCTGTGCTGGCGGGTATACACCCGATTGCGAGAAACGCGTATCGTTTAGCCCACTACGTCCCGTACGAAAATGAACTTAACATGGACGGTATTGAGTACCCTGTGCAAGTGAACAGTATTAAACGGTTCGAAAAATTGAACGAGAACATATCAATAAACGTTTTTGCATACGAAGATGAAATATACCCATTACGAATTACTGAATACCGCGGTAGGAAGTATCACCTTAACCTTCTTCTACTGTGCGACGCGAACAACTCTAAACACTACTGCTTGATAAGAAGCCTTTCGCGTCTGCTTTCTTCGTTAACAAAACATCGCGCCTCTTCGTTTTATTGCAATTATTGCTTACACAGATTTTCAGATAACAGTGACTCGGACGCGGCTCAGAAGCGACTTGAAGAACACGAAACTTATTGTTCTCAGCATGGTGCACAAAAAGTAAAACTTCCCGCTGAAAACGATAGGTGGATGTTTTTCAAAAATTATACACTATGTCACAGGGTTCCTTACACGGTGTACGCTGATTTTGAATCGTTCATCGTTCCGATAGCTGAAAATAAATCGGGGAACGTGGCACACCATGCACCCGCCAGCTTCTGTTATGTCATAACATACCGTACGGTAAATCGCTGGAAAACGTACGAAAACGTATCGATTTCCAATTTGTTACAACCGAAAGTAAACTCCATAAGCTAACGGCTAGTCCCAGGCTACAACACTATTTTGTATACAATGAAAATCTGGTCGGTGTTACAATGAAAAAACAATCAATCACTTTAAACCGTCCTTTGTACGTCGGCTTTTCAGTACTTGATATTAGTAAATTAATAATGTACCGGTTTCATTACGGCTTTACATTAACAACGTATGAATCACGTGCGCGGTTATGCATGACAGACACTGATTCATTATTATATGACATACAGACCGATGATGTTTACAAAGATATACAGAAACGTCTGGATCTGTTTGATACGTCTGACTACCCTACAACACATCCGTGTCATAGTAACATCAATATGAAGAAGCTGGGTACCTTCAAAGACGAAACTAAAAGTATACCAATACTCGAATTTGTCGGTTTACGTGCAAAGTGTTATTCCTTTGTCACGTTAAACGATAAAAAAAGAAAGTAGCAAAAGGTGTGCCCCGTTCTGCCATCAAGAATCAATTAAAACATCAACAGTACAAGCAGTGCATAAAGACACGGTGTCAAATCTACACGACTGCGCAGACTATTCGCAGTGAACAACACAACATATATACAAAACAGATCGTCAAACAATCTCTGTCGCCGTTCGATGATAAACGTTATATACTGGATGATGGTGAAAGAACTCTGGCTTACGGTCATTATAGAATTGGAACTCAACAATCTCGAAAGTCCGTTATAGTGTACACGTCCGACATACGCTGATCGTGACGCTATAAGACGCGCTATCCTGGTTAACATAGTATCAGTATCAATGGTGAAGTCAGTGAGTTTCTGTGAAAACGTGTTTGTGTATCTCGTACCGAAATTTTGCGATTCACGTTTCGGGTGGCGAGAACATGAATCAGAATACGAACAGCGTACGCAGAACCATCGCGATGGAATTGCACCGACCGGTCAGAAGGAATTTTCCCAGACGTGCGGTGGAGGTGAAGGGATTACACGATCTATACCAAGCGGATTTAGTAGAAATGATACCACATGCCAAGTGGAACAAGGGTTACAAGTATCTGATGACTGTAATAAACGCGTTTAGCAAATTTGCGTATGCGATTCCATTAAAAACGAAAACGGGCGTTGAAGTAGCACGTGCACTCGAACCAATACTAAATAAAAATAAAATTAAGTATCTTCAAACGGATCAAGATAAAGAGTATTACAACAGAACCGTGCAAGCTTTACAAAATAGTTACAAGGTCAAACACTATTCAACACACAGCGAGAAAAAAGCGTCCATCGTGGAACGATTTAATCGCACATTAAAAACTCACATGTATCGTGCGTTCAGCGAACAAGGGCATTATCGGTGGTTGACTCTGTTACCCGAGCTGATAAACAAATACAACAATAGCATGCACAGAACGATAGCAATGAAACCGAGTCAAGTGAACGAGACCAACGAACGCAAGGTGTTGCAACGGATAAAAAGGAATACTGCACCGCATATTAAAGTAAAGAATAATAAACTGAAAGTAGGAGATCGAGTACGTATCAGTAAACATAAAATCACTTTTGCTAAAGGTTACACACCAAACTGGACGAACGAGATATACACTGTGCACAGAGTTCAACCGACATAACCGGTTACTTATTTGTTAAAAGATCACACGGGTGAAGTGTTGGAAGGAGGGTTTTACGACCAACAACTTAGTAAAACTAGTGTGGGCGATGTGTATCTTGTTGAAAAAATATTGCAACGTAAAGGTGATTGCGTGCGCTGGCTCGGCTTTGACGGTAAACACGATTCGTGGATACGCAAAACAGATTTAATATAATTGTATTAAAAAGCGAACGACAACCTTCAGTACTTTTCTGTACGTTAAAACGGTAACATGAAAACAGTACAACAACCAACAAAATTCAAAGTTAAAAACATGGATTGCAACTATAACGGTGCTGAAAACTGTGTTCATAAACACAGTCCACTCTTACCAAACACTGTTCGCTGTAGGCCTGTTATCTCCGGCCCATCCTCCAGCGGAAAGACCAACCTAGCGTTTAATATGTTACTCGATCCAAACGGATTGCGTTTTCAGAATGTGTACGTATTTTCCAAATCGTTGTTTCAACCCAAATATCGAATGTTAGAAAACGTTTTCAAGACTCTCTCAGACGTAGGAATATCGTACTTTGCTTACAGTGAAAACGATGAAATACCACCACCGAACGAATCGGTCACAATTCTATCATGTTGTTCGACGACGTCGCTTGGGAACGACAGGATAACATAAGGAAATATTTTGCTATGGGACGACACAGCGGTGTAGACACTTTGTATCTATGTCAGACTTATAGTCTTATTCCTGAACAACTGGTGCGAGACAACGCTAATTTCTTGATCCTATTCAGACAAGACGATCTTAATTTACGACACGTTTACAACGATCACGTCAACACAGACATGAAATATGATACGTTCAAAGAGACCTGTGCGGAATCATGGAAGGATCGTCACGGATTTTTAGTCATGGACAAGGACTTACCGATCGATGCGGGGAGATACAGAGTGGGGTTCGATCGCTTTATACAGTGTTCACCATAAATAGCGTTGTTCATACGTTAAAACGGTCAGTGTAAAAATGGAGGAGAAGCAATTGATACAAGATATTGAGACGATTAGTAACGATATAAGGAGAAAATATCAAGCGTTGAAGCAAGGTATCAGAAACAGTGATGAACTGTTAACGAGGACTTCAAACCGCTTTTAGAACCGCTAACAAAGATCACACAAAAACTAAACGTTACCGAGAAACAACAGGAGGAGGAGAAGGATGTCATTAAAAAAGATGGGCAAGGTAAAATGTTGCATCGTGCCACGTCGCCACCTCCTTTCGTTAGAACAGAAGTGTTGGCAGAAACACCGAACGTGACACCACAAGAAGAAGAAGAGGAATTTTTGTCAACACCAACAGGTAGACAGGACGTGACTATAGAAGAATTTTTGTCAACACCGGAAGGGAGGTACGATGCACAAGAATACATTGAAATGACGGTTGAAGGGCCGCTCGCGAGGAAATATTTACTCTTAGCGTTATCGGACGAGCGAGAACGTCTCATGGATCATACGTACGGTGTCCGTAACTTTGAGAACAAATGGATGGTTGGTAATTCGGTGTTGGAGATCGTTGACGAGATAGCTTACACATAGCCGGGAAAGTATAAGGGGGTACGCCCGGCCTCTACGAAATATTGTTTAAGAAAAAACCTGACAAAAACGTTTACAATGAGGACGACTTAGCAGCGTACAAGACTATACTGTAAGACAATAACGCGCACAAAATGTATTATCTACCCGGTACAAAAATAAATAAAAACAGGGGTCTCAAGTACAAAGAGATAATCGCACGATTGTTTCCACGACGCACTGGACACGGGTATATGGAACCGAAAGCCAGCGTTGATTACGTGCACTGGGACGATCCGAATGAACTGGTGGAAAGGATGCGACTGTTGATTGGTTCGAAACGCGCGGGACAAACAGGACACGACAACAAAATAATGTCTATAATAGAAGAATTGCGTGAGGCAGATATAATTTATTAGTATAATGCAGTATACATTTCTTCTCAGAAACAAGATGACCGTTGACAAGTTCGGAAGACATCAAAGTAGCGTAAGCGTGCGACGAGAGACTAAAAGGCAGATACGCGAAAGCATAGGATTTAAGACTACCGACGACGGACATATTGATGTGGAAAACAAAAAGATCCGCAATCTGGACGAACCGGATGCAGCAAAAGATGCCGTATCCCTGGCTTATATGCAAACACATTGTCTGCTACTCGATGATGAACGTAAAAGCGTAGACGTTAAAGGGTGTAGACTGAAAAATGTTGCTACTCCTGTAGACGTTAAAGACGTAGTCAACAAGTATTACGTTGATGACAACTGTATACAACACTCGAGTCAAGAGAGAGGTGACGTCATCGATGCACGAGATCGATGGGTAATCCACGTTCGAATTCCGGAACAACCGACCGATGCGGCCAACAAAGACTACGTAGACTCGAACACCATTAAAAACGTATCGAACAGCTATTTGTTTGGCGAGAGCTGGTTGTCGGGAGTGATGTCACCGATTTTTCAAGATGACGCGGTGAACTTAAAATACATGTTGCAGAACACCGTCAGCTTGCGCGAAAACGGTGTTTTCAAAGCAGCGGAAAAGAGAATAACAGACGTAGCGGATGGGTTTGCGGAGAGCGATGCTGTTAACTTACGACAATTAAATGACGTGAAACGATACGCAAAGAGCGAGATGTATAAGCTCGTTAAAACATTTCAGTATCAACTGGACACCTACTTATTGAAACTGTCCAAGCCACGTAGTTCAGAAGACGAGTGGACACGCGACGCGAAGGGAATACAAGATTTAATAGATGAATACGATAAAAACACTGAAGAGAAAGACTGGAGATCGGTTTACGATGTACAATAACGTTAAGGGGAGGGGCGTCGGAAACGTGCTTAAAAACGCTGTACCATCTGTTGTTTCGTCAGTTATCAATCGCGCGGTGGACGCACTACCAGTTGAATTACACTTACCGGGTTACAGATTCTGCGGACCGGGAACAAACCTCGAGGAGAGGTTATCACGCGGCGATCGAGGTATAAACGAGTTGGACGAAGCCTGTCGCGAACACGATATTGCTTACGCCCAGTATAAGGACAACGAAAGTAGACGCATAGCGGACCGTACACTTGCGGGAAAGGCTTGGGAACGGGTGAAGGCGTGGGATTCGGGCATCAGCGAACGAGCCTGTACCGAAAAAAACTAATTCGTATACCGCTCCGTCCGTTGTCCGAAGACAAATTACGTGTATACGCAAAACGGTTACGTGTACCGTACTTTAGAGACGTTTACATGCGAAACGCTTTACCGAATACACCGCCGTGGAAGAACGAAAGCGGTAACGTAAATTTGGACAACGAGAGCGGATCGGGAACCCATTGGGTTTGCTACAGGAAGCGTGACAACCTAGTACATTACTTTGACGGATACGGCAATTTACGACCACCTCTCGAATTGATGCGATATTTTGGTAGCAAACCCGACGTACGTTACAACTACGAACGCAAGCAACCCGCCAACACGGTTATTTGTGGACACTTATGTTTAGACTTTTTATTGTCTTCTGATCAGTAAACGTCAACATGTCATCACCGACGGTCACGGTGACGGGCACCGACTCTGCAAATCTCGTCTGTAACTTTTTTCCACCGCTCGAATTATACGGTGACTGGTACATCGGATTGATGGATTTCACAACGTATAATTCTATACCAAACGTTATCGAAGGAAAAAACAACGAATTTCGAGTACAAGTCGATGACACGTGGAAAAGCGTTAATTTACCCACCGGTGCATATGAAATAAGCGACATTGAAACGTATCTGAAAAAACGTTTGGGTGATAAAACAATCAGTTTACGTCCTAACAACAATACTTTGAAGTGTGAAATTTACTGCACTTACAACATTGACTTCTCACATTCGTCGAACACCATTGGTCGAATGTTAGGATTCAAGAAGAAGCAGGTCTTGGAAGCGAATATAACACACGAGTCAGACGCGCCCGTTGACATAATCAAAGTTAACAGTCTACAGGAACATTGTAACGTTGTACAGGGAGCGTTCACGGACGGTGAGCTGGAACGCACGTTGCATGCGTTTTACCCCACTGTAGCGCCCGGTTTCAAAATAGTTGAAGTACCCAGTAACGTAATATATTTACCGGTAAACGTTCAACGCATCGACAAAATCACTTTGTCTATCGTTGATCAAGACGGTGATATTGTTGATTTCCGCGGAGAAGTCATTACAATAAGACTACACCTGAAACTCATCTAGATCGATGGGTTTGTACTTTGGTACAAAGATAAACAGTGGCGTAAGGAACAAACACGGTAGTAGACGTTCGACAGTAAAGCGATTGACATCGAGCAACAGACGTTTCTTGGTTTCGCTCGGTTTTAAACTATGTCGTCCGAAATTTTAGCCGTCGAGCGAGGAGCCGCTTTCGATAACAGCATCACTCAGTATGAATATCATACACACTCACCATACGCTTCCACGCGATACGATAACAACGATGAAATACGTATACCCATTCAACAGCTGGACGTCTTCACGCTTCCGGCAGAGAGTTTTCTATACATTGAAGGAAGATTAATCAAGGAAGATGTGACAAAAGAGTTAAACGTAAAACTAATAAACAATGCAATGGCCTTTCTCTTTGAGGAAATCCGTTACGAACTAGCCGGTGTTGAAGTAGACCGCACTAAAAACGTTGGCGTGACGAGCACAGTAAAAACTCTGCTGTCTGTAGAAGATTATGAAAGATGAACACAGCGTGGGTAATGCCAGACGCCAATCATCTGACTACGAACGAGTCTACGGGTGATTTCAACTTCTGCCTTCCGCTGAAACTGCTAATAGGTTTCGCGGAAGACTTTACACTAATAATTATGAACGTCAAGCAAGAATTGATACACTTGCGTACCTCCACTAATCTAAACGCTTTGATAAAAACAGGCGATGCGGTTACTAACGGAAAACTTGAACTGACCAAAGTAGACTGGAGGGTCCCGTACATGCGCGCAGCAAACGCAAACCGATTACCACTTTTGGACAACATCCGGATGGATCGTCGGCTGGAAATACCGTTCCGAAGTTGGGAATTGCACGAGTATCCAGCACTGCCGACAACCAACCGACATTCGTGGACCTTAAAGACTTCTCCGCAGCTGGAGAAACCGCGATACGTGGTTCTGATGTTTCAGACGGCGCGAAAGAACGAAATAGCCAAAAACGCTTCCGAATTCGACCATTGTAAGTTGACTAACGTTAAACTCTTCCTAAACGATAAGTACTATCCCTATGACAACCTGAATCTTGACATCCCTAAAAATCGTCTTGCGCTGCTCTACGACATGTACGAACGTTTCCAAAAGTCTTACTACAACCGTAGTTACAGCGCACCTATACTGTCACCCAATGAGTTTATAACCAAAGCTCCGTTGGTTGTTATCGATTGTTCTAGACAAGAGGAAGCGGTCAAATCATCAGCTGTCGACGTACGTTTAGAATTTGAATCGAGTAAAAATTTTCCAGAGAAAACTACTGCTTACGCTTTGATTATTCACGACACTATAATTCGGTATACACCGTTGTCGAATACTGTTCACCGTTTGACATGATAACATTATACATGCCAGTACATAAAAATAAAAATTGATTCTCCCACCACTTATACGTGATACAACCAGTTTGTGCACACTCATCTCTCAGTCTGTTTCAGCGCTTCAACGATGGAAGGTGGTGGCGAACACGTTTATTTATCACTATCGTATCCAATTAATTATTGCAAGTTCGTTACCGTCGGGCTGTTTAACGAACTTAACTTTGAAGCGGGAGTTTTGTTCACAGACAAAAAAAGACGAATATTACTAGACTTTTCCGAATGGAATTACTTGATGATTTTTCATGATCGCAAAGTTAACACACCATCCTGTATGTTACTGTGCGAAGAAGACGAAGAGCGTGAAAACAAAAAGAGTGTAACTATAAAACGCAATTTCGGACAAACGTCTGTGCGGATTGAAGACAGTAAAAACGAAAAATTCGTGTTCACTGAAACTGAATGGAAACATTTTAATAATTTATTGACTATATTAAAAAAATATATCGTTCGATTGTTTTATGATCAGTCTAATTTTCAATCTTACATTAACCGAGTGACGTCCTCTGGATGTTATGTTCCACCGTCATTCTTTTTCCCTTCTTTTTTTCGAGGTGAAAGCAGTCGTCATGATCAACAGTTAACGTTCGATCGACTACACGATGAGCTGGTGTTGGGAAGGAAGGTGGGGGAAAAATTGGAAATTTCAGAATTTCAAAATCCGGTGCTCGAACCGAACATTTGTCACTCCGCAATATGATCTCAAGTAGTACTGACGATAACAGTACGGTTGTTTTAGAATTTCAGGCGTTTCGCGGTGTGCGTAATGAATACATAATCAAAGAGCTGGCTGCCGTTGATATAAGAACAGGACGCTACGTTGTCTGTTTGTTTGCACCACCGTACGAACGTATACAACTGCACCCGAACATACGAAAAAGCAATTCTTGGTTAGAGAAACACTATTTTCTGTTAGGATGGAACGATGGTAATGTCCCGTATAGAGATGTGGTACCCATCATTGCGCAGATTTGTTCGAATTTCCGTATTATCTACACAAAAGGGTTAGAAAAAGCAAATTTCTTAAGTCAGTAATGACTTAATGTAGTAAGTCGGTAATGTAGTCGATTTAAACCTCATCGAAGCACCAGTAGTTCCTAGATCATTTATACCGATCCTGAAATGTCCTTCCCCGCATCTAAACTACAATACTTTTCATTGCGCATTGCGAAAAGCATTATTTTACGCTGACTGGTTGACGCAGAAGAACAGGTAATACTACACTCACTAACATTTATCTTATAGAGAGTAGATTATAATAATATATTATCTGAAACGTATCATTCATATTTATAATAGCTACTGAATTAAGTTAACAGAGTTTGTTCACATTCTGTATGTATGATGTGTGTCTGTACCTTGATTATGTCACTGTCGCGGTAGAAATACTCATAAACGTAGTCGGGTATGCCGAGAGAGGTCACTGGCACGGTAGAAATACTTGTAAACTTATCTCGGTATGTATGTGCTAAGTCGTCACTGTCGCGGTAGAGATACCCATAAACGACTTACTGACAGGATAGGTGTGAACAAACATGACAACTCATTTCAGTATCATTAAAATGTAAGCATGAATGATCGTAACTAGCTTGGTGAAGGGAAAAAATAAAAAAATAATAATAAATATATATAACAAAATAAAAATAAATAAAAATCATATTTAGTGTATGTAGTTCTTACCTATAATTGTTCTTCCAGCAGTGTTAAATAACGTGGACTAGGCCTGTTTTACGACTCCGTAAAATTGGGGAAACCACGTTAAAAAAAGCGTAGCGGAATCTCATCCGCCTCAGGCCGCTAGGGAGTGATGAGAGCAAGATGCATTGTTTTATCTTGTAGTAGGAACACACACATGGGGGGGGGTCGATGGTCAGTTACCGGGGAATGATGCACAGTGACCTAATTAAACCACATGCAGAAACCAACGACCTTGACGTAGATGCACAACCTTAGAACACAAGTGGACATTCGTGCACAACGGTAGGTCATGGTTGGCACAGTGACCTACATGCAGACATGGGGTGGGGGTCAGTTACCGGGAAATGATGCACAGTGACCTAATTAAACCACATGCAGAAACCAACTATCACACGACCTCTGTAACGTCATACACAAGTGGACGTAGATGCACAACCTTAGGTGCACAGTGACCTAATTAAACCACATGCAGACGTCATATACACACACACACACACAAGTGGACATTCGTGCACAACGGTAGGTCATGGTTGCCACAGTGACCTACATGCAGACATGGGGTGGGGTCAGTTACCGGGAAATGATGCACAGTGACCTAATTAAACCGCATGCAGAAACCAACGATCTTGACGTAGATGCACAACCTTAGAACACAAGTGCACATTCGTGCACAACGGTAGGTCATGGTTGACACAGTGACCTACATCCAGACATACACACACACACACAAGTGGGGGTTCGTGCACACGGGTAGATCATGGTTGGTGTCGGTGCACAGTGACCTAATTAAACCACCTCACCCTGCACCCAGTGACGTCATACATACCGGTATACAGGTACCGTGTTTGTAAACAAACCATAACCTACCTTTGTGCATGAACCCCCACTTTCCCCCTACTACAATAGCACACACCGTCAGATTGACATTTTACACAATTATTTGAATAGCATCAATGACAATATGAAGTTTACACTAGAAATCGAAGTTAACGGTAAATTAAACTTCTTGGATCTTACTGTCAGTAGGCATGGAAATAAAATTCAGTTTGGTATATACAGGAAGCCTACTGCTACTGATATCGTTATTCATGCTACATCCCATCATCCGATGACTCATAAGATGGCCGCCTTTCATAGTATGATCAGCCGTCTCTTGTCAGTACCCCTTAGCTTGCATGATTACTATAATGAGTTGAGTATCATTAAACATATCGCGTCCTCTAACGGTTACAAGGAATCATTGATAGACAGCATCCTCAGAAAACGTAAGAAACATAAGGGTACTAACACACGTGGTACACCTAGGGAGGGAACGTATAAATATGTCCTGACTCCTTACACGGACCTTATGCCCAAGATTGTAGCACCTATTCTGAAAAATAATGGCAATCTTATCGCTGCCTATAGAACAACTAATAACATTTTAAATATCTTGCGCACTCATGAACCTACAGCCCTCGAGAAGAAAACTGGGGTATACAAATTGATGTGCGATGATTGCGACGCGTTTTATGTGGGACAGACCGGCCGTGGTTTTTTAAAAAGGTTCGTTGAACATAGGCCGCCCACCAATTATCGTGCCCTTCAAAACGTGAAATCTAGTTTTGCTAAACATCTTGCCGACGAAAATCACGGCTACACTGATTTTAAGACTAACTTAGTCCCCCTCCATATTTGCAATAAAGGACAGTATATGAACGCTCTCGAAGAATTCGAGATTTATAAAGCTTATAATAATAGTGACACCAGGCCATTTGTTTTGAACGATCAAATAAGCTTTAAGTCGAATGTTTTATATGATACTGCACTGCGACATCTTCCGAGCGACGAGTGATTTTACTTAGTGCGCGTTCAGCCGGCGTGAGGTGTGCACCTTGGAGCCTACACGTGCGCTTAATGTTGTAGTTTCATTAATTTATTCAATGTGTGTTTTGGGTTTTAATATTTTTAATGTTTGACGATTCATCCTCAATTGAGGTTGAAGAGTATGCGTTTTACTCCTGAAGATGGGACAAGCTGTCCCGAAACATGTTGAGTTAGCATAACATCACAAGTATAAGAATTAAGCCTCTGACGTTGAGTAACGTAGTTTATTTGATTACATATATGAAGATTTAATTTTGGATATGAGGCCATCTCAGATTTCGCCTATTGCAGTAATGGCGGACATTCAAAATGGCGGCTTCTGAATATTTTGTATGTGCTCCTTTTAAATGTTATTTGATGATGTTAAATGACAGCTATTAAAGCAATGGCGAGTAATTGTTGTTTTGTGCATGTAGTTTGCTATTTTTAATATTATATACCATATTTTATTTATAATATATTTATTTATATTTTATTTATAACAAATGTTGATGGATTATTTAATGGAAATACTAATACTGCATTGTCTGTATTGTATAGAATTCTGATAGATAAATACATAATAGATTAGATATAATAGATAATAGATTAGATTCAAAATCTGATATCACTCAGTACAAAGAGCACCACAAGCACAAAGAGCGGTACACTGTAGGGCAGCCTTCCTACATTGACACTGTCGTGTGCAGCCTTTCTTGCAGCCACATCGTATGAGTTCCCTGCATGCTTGCGAAGCCTCTGGTAGGGTTGTCCAAGATATTTCCCATCCACCTTCAACCTTCTTCTTCCAACACCAATCACCTGGTGACGGGAGCACTGGGGTTGCGACCATCATTTGAGCCCAGCAGTAACCAGCCTGGTAGACAGCTCTCTTTGTATGCTGAATGAGAGCATCTTGCGAAGAAGGCAGATTGTCAATTGCTCTACCTTTCTGAGTAAACAGGTGTTTTCTTGCATCATTAACACATTTGTCGCTGCTAGTACGGTCATATAGCAAAACTATAAATCTCTCCTTGCATATCTTGTACAGTCTGCTGAGTAGGTCTGTCAGCCAATGCACAAAAAGTAGCGGTGATATCTTGATATGCATTCCAGGTGTCCCATGCGGTCCTTTTGCCTCTTCCTCCAAAGAAGGATACAGTGTCACACCCAGTTATTGTGTGAAACAATGGTAAGGCAGTACAACGATCACGACCCAAAGATCTTGCTAAGTCATGCGCGGCGAAGATCCGGTAGTTCTTTCCCACTCCAAAAGCAACCCACAGTTCCTCAATGTTTAGACGTTGTGCTGATAAGATGGCAAGAACTAAAACATCGGTGTCCACAGTACGTATTTCGGCTTTGGTATATCCTTGCTGCACAGCATCACATAAATGAAGTAGGATTCGAGTGTCAGCTTCTTCATGTGTGCATGGAGCCAGTCCTAAGAAATCTTGACGATTTATAGTAAGAACATCGCTACCAATTGTGGTAATCACCTGCTTGTCCGTGGAAATAGCTGCTAATGTTGTAGCCAAGAAAGGGAACAATTCAGTCTTATTTTCATCAACCCGGAGAAACTCTTCCCAGTTTTTAGGAAGTGAACTTCTTGGTTCAACACGCTTTCGAACACCTTTTCCCCTTTTGCTGCGTGTGTCACTCTTCAAGCTGTCAGGCATGTACACGTCCCAGATGATATCTATCCTTCTTACATGTTGAAGTTGAGCTTTGATGTAGGGTATGAATACAGTATTGGCATAATCTTCAAATGTTTTTGCCAATCCTGGTCGCAGCATGTTGACAATTGTAGCACCGTCAATGACTGTAATTTCTGCTGTTAGTTTGGTAGTGCTAGTAGGTGCGAGTCCTTCAAGACAAGTCAATAAATCTGACTTTGTTCCGGTTCTTAGACTCCCCAACTTCGACAGTGCTGGAGGATAAGCTTGGTTCTCGTGTCTAAAGAACTCATCCAAATCTCCGTTACGTATCTGTGATGCAATGTACAATCTAGAGAACAACGAGCAGTCATTCTTCAGTGATGTCAACTGTAACGGTTTATTAGACTTTTCACGAACTGGAGGACGGCTGAAGAGGTGTAGGTTATTCCGCTTAATAGGATCTGATATACGTTTAGTTTTATTAATAAGCCTCTCGTTGACATATAACTCATACTGTTCAATTCCAATTTTTTCAGTATTTAACAATGTGTCTGAAACTGCCGTATGTACAATATTTCTGCTGTCAAGTACCAGAAGATCAGAGCTGTTTTCACTGAATGGGTTTCCCAGATCTTGCATTACATGAGTCAGAGACTTGACATCTTTTGCAAATGTCATCTGTGAATGCTTGTTTGCTTCGTGGTGACGCTCATCTTTTTACCATCTCTCTGTCTTGGTAGAATTAAATTCTTCAACTAAGCGGGCCATCTCAGGTCCAGACACCATCCAACGAAGCAGAGCTTTTGAGTTTTCTGTTAGGCCTACAGCTCCTCCATCACCTTTGACTGATGCGTTATTTTGTTCATGGGCCTGATCAATAGCAATAGCAGAGAATGCCCTACTTGATTTTTTGGTGACAAACTTTCCTTTCATGAATTCTTCATAGGTGGCAAGGTGATTCTGTTTAAGTGAAATCATGTCACGTAAGTGGACAGGAATCCATCTCGCATAGTGAGTATGGTTAAGAGAAAAGAACCAGGGAACAATACTGGATAGCGCCTCTACATAGAGCTGAAAATCTCCTTCTTGTATTGCTCTAACAAAAGTCAACAAAAGGAGTTCTAGTTTTAGAACGATAAACCAGAATCTAAATTGGGGACATACATCAACTCTTTCTTTACACCACTCTTCAAATGACTTAACTTGACTGCTATGCTCTACGTCAGTGGTTCTCAACCTTTTTTTGTTCACGGCACACTATCCTATGTAGTGAGTTCCCGCGGCACACTAACGTACGAGTTGGCAACAATGCGAGAGGGGACTGACTAACGTACGAGTTGGCAACAATGCGAGAGCCTCGGTCTAGCGCGCGCACAGCTTGACTTCACCAGTCAGTTGTTTGTAGGCTTGCAGTCGTAACCCTATTTTGTCCGTGTTCTGGCATATTTTGAGGTTGATTTTTAGTTTCACGCGTGTTATATGCGTTATTGTGTTAATTTTGATTTTTTTTAAATCTAACTTCAGTATGGATAAGTTTTTGATTAAAAGGAGAAAAGTTAAAGATGAGTCAGTGACAGAATCATTTAACAGTAACAAAAGTGAGAACGAACCGATTCCAAGTGTAAGTGTCGTGAAAGCAGCACAGGGGGGGCGTAGAACCATCAGTAGATACTGGAACAGTCCGTAAGTACCAAGATAGTTATTTAAACTTTGGATTTACATTCAGTGGACCTGAAAACCGTCCTGCACCAGAATGTGTCGTGTGTGGAGAAAAACTAAGCAACGAATCCATGGTCCCTAGTAATTGAAAAGACATTGAATAACAAACATAGTCACTTATCTGTGAAAGATAAGAACTATTTTAGCCGATTGTTGTCATCAGAAGAAAAGCAAACAAAAGCTATGGTACGGAGAGCAACTATTTCTGAAAAAGCACAAGTGGCCAGTTATAAAGTTGCCGAAATAGTAACGAAAAAATGCAGCCCCACACTATGGCAGAGGAAGTAATTTTACCTGCCTGCAAGGAAATAGTGAAATCGATGTTAGGTGACGGCGCCGAGAAGGAAATATCCTTGGTTCCATTGTCAAACGATACTAAAAATACTATTTCTCGGCGGATTGATGATATGTCTTCAGATATCCAGTGCCATGTACATGAAAAGCTAAGCGACGGTCGAGTATTTTCACTACAGCTCGATGAGTCAACTGATATAAGTAAGAAATGTCAATTACTGAGTTACATCAGATTTGTTGATGAGGAATCGATTATTGAACAATTCCTTTCATGTACTGAATTGCCCTCAACGTCAACCGGAGCAGATGTGTATAATTCCATATCCAGCACCTTGGAACAAAATGGGCTGTCCTGGAAAAATTGTCTTTCTGTTTGCACAGACGGTGCACCAGCAATGACTGGAAGATTCAAAGGATTTGTTGCAAGAGTGAAAGAAGATTTCCCGAGTGTAGGTTCAACACATTGCTTCATACATCGTGAGGCTCTGATGGCGAAGACTATTTCAACAGAACTTAAAAGTGTTTTAGACTCAGTCGTTAACATGGTAAATTTCGTTAAGTCTAGGGCTCTTAAGACAAGACTCCTCAAACAAATGTGCCATGAAGTGGGATCTCGACATGACACTTTGGTTCTTCATATTGAGATCCGCTGGTTGTCAAAAGGTAAAGTCCTGGAGAGATTTTTTGAGCTGAGAAAAGAGCTATTAATACGTTTAGCATCGAAAAGCCAGACTTTGCAGCTCAGTTAAACGACGAGGAGTAGTGTGCAAAGGTAGCCTACTTGGCTGATATTTTTCGCCACTTAAATTACCTAAATGAGAGTATGCAAGGAAAACAAGAAAATGTGCTGACGTCAAGCGATAAACTCACCGGGTTCTTAAAAAAATATGGAAATTACATGTGGAAAAGAAAAATCTTAAGATGTTTCCTCTGACTTTCGAGGTAGATCCACACGGGGACATAACATCCGAACTCATTTAAATCACCTCATGGCTCTTGAGAATAACATGGCACAATATTTTCCCTCCATCACTGTCGACAAGTATGACTGGGTGCGCAATCTGTGTCCCCAGAATCCACCACCAACCTTTCTCTGGAGAAAAAAGAGCAGCTCGCAGAACTTCAGACAGACCAAACACTTCAACTGAAATATGGTGAACTACCACTTCTCAAGTTTTGGATGTTAGCGAAGAAAGAGTACCCAGTAATAGCAGTGGAAGCAGTTAATACCCTGTTACATTTTTCAACCACCTACTTGTGCGAGCTGGGCTTTTCGACACTAACAAACATAAAAAACAAGAAACGCGAGAGACTTCTGTCAGTTGAACAGGAAATGCGAGTGTGTTTGTCTTCAATTCCACCACGAATTGAACTTTTGTGTAAGAAGCGACAAGCTCAAGTTTCTCATTAATAACTCAAATCTTTTGTTGTAAGGCGTTAGCCAATAAATCCCCTGTAAAATAAGTTTAAGTTCTTGAATATTATTCTCTTGTTCTTTTTTTAAAAATAAATATTGAGTGAAATTATTTTAATTACTTTTTCCAGGAATATCACAAAGTCTCAGAAGTTTCGCGGCACACCTAGCTAATCTCGCGTTAAGAACCACTGCTCTATGTGTTGGCTGTAGTCAATGTAAGCCTGCTGTATAAGTAAATATAGGCTACTGGCTGTGATTTGATGAGCCCTGCGGGTACGAGTTACATGGGAACCCTTTACAAATGAATCCGCTTTTCCAGCTGTTGTAATATCAGCGTGAACAAGTGCTTCAGTCCATCCACTTTCATCCAAGAGATTTCCAAGAACCTTGAGAACTGCCATCTCGATATGAAGCCCACCAAACAGTATAACAAATTGACCTTCACCATGAGTTGTTGGCCAGTTCCACTGGATTTGTTTTGCCAATGCGTAGAGTGGCCGGTCAAATGCAATGATAGGAATCTGCCCCGGATTAAGCCGATCAATTGCTGTCTTAACAATATCCATTGAATGGCGAATCATGGCCACTGATGTAGCATGGTCTGGAAATAGAGGAAGCAACGAAGAAATTGTTAAATCACATTCATTAGGTTTATTGACTTGTTGACTAGGTGCCCAGGTGATTATTTCATCCCCTTGTAGGTTGTCAGTAGCCAAAACAGTTTTTACATGCTTCAGCCAGGTGTATTCTTTAACCATATCTTTCGACGACAGTTGGTAGTCAACAAAGTTTTCTTGTACTGTTGGCAAAGGACAGTCAGTTCTAATAGCAGGAACAGGGGTAACACTTGTGTAGCTTTCAGGAAGATGTTTGGTTGCCTTCATGACAAAAGGACTTGAAGTCCTAGTTCGATCAGTCCCTCTGGAATTACCATCTGGATGTTGAAATAGGGATATTCCTGTACCATGGAAAGAATCATGAGCTGTAGTAGAACTTGGATTGTGGTCAATATTATCAACCGCACTAGTTGTGAAAAGCCCTCCTTTTAACTGAAGAGGAACGACAGCATTTTCCATGTGATACAGATGACATATTTCATTTCCAAGTTCTGATGAAATGTCTAGCACTCGGTCGTATGATATGCTTAATCCGAGCTCGTGAAGGTCTTCAACTAGTTCACGCTTGCGAGTTTTTGTATGAATTAAAATACCTAAGTATATAGGCAAAGGTGTTTCCCATCCTCGATTGTGCTTGTAGACTGTTCCAGAATGACACTCCCGACGTCTCACCAAACTGTTATACATTAGTAACTGTGCAACAGTAAGGATAGGTTGTGGTATTGTTGAAACACTTGACTGTGCTTTAATATTTGGACCATTCGTAACCATAGCAACCAGTGCTAACAGAGATGCTGGTGCGGAGTCTACCTGACAGGTTTTTCCAAATGATCCATTGAAGGGGTTTTTCATTTTAAAGATGTCTCTTCTAACTATATTTGCTGCTTTAACAAAATGAATAGCGTCACTATCTGCATTGTATCCACAAGCTTTCTTCAGAGCTAATCCAACATCATTATTAAATATTAACATCACATCTCGACCTTGCTTATGTGCTTCCATGTCAGGAAAGTATGCAAGTACTCTGTTTTTTAGTTTTGTGGAATGTATGCGCCCTGATAGATCACTGCCTAGTTGTTTCATCCTCATGCTGTACAGTTTGCATAGATCAGCAAGTTTAAATATGGGTGCGATTTCATTGTCACTACGAGCATCTTTGATGTATGATATAAGTTCAGCAAATGCAATACCATGGTTAGTTTGTTCTATTTCAGTTTCTTGTGTGTTCTTTTATCTCTTGCTCTGTTATATAATGATATGAGGCATTGAACATGATACATGGCATTTAATGCAATAAGATCACCGGCACTCAGTTTTGCAAGCAGAGGCCTGTCCTCCAGTTTAAGGGCACAGTGACGAACACGAGCATCTAGGCCGAATGTAGATGCAGTACATAATCAACTTCCAGCTTGAGCAGGCTGTTCACAGAAAAAACAAATTGCTTTTGAATTCACTGAACTATTCCCTACAACATTCTGGCTGGTGAATTTCATAGAACTATTTGCATTATCCGCAGGTTCTATCTTCCTTTTCTCAGCTCTTTGAAGTTTTGTTTTATTGAACTTCAATCTGCATGATTCGTGAAACCGAGCTTTATGTCGTACCAATGTTGCCTCGACACCTCCTGCATCATCGAGACGTGCCAGATTTATTGTCCTTGGTAAACACCCTGCATTACTAAGCCGCACAAGTAAATCAGAAATTGTCTTATAACCAGTTCCCTTTTCTTCACGTTTACTGTCTGCTGGACACCGAAGAACCTCAGACTTGTCTTCTTGACAGATAAAACACTTGTTCCACTCTGTTTCTTTGAATTTTACAGATGTATCAGTATTGAACGGATTCATCAGCTTATGCACTACATCCATTTTTTTTATCTTATTTTTCTTCTTATCCCGTCACCTGAAAAAAATGTTAATATGTAAATATAATGATGACATGCACACATATTTATAGCATCAATTCATGTAAAATCACATATAATACGCTATTAACATTATCAAATAACAATAAAAAAGGAGCACATAAAATATATTCAGAGGCCGCCATTTTGAATGTCCTCCATTACTGTAATAGGGGACATCTGCGATGGCCTCATATCCAGAATTAAACCTTTATATATTTAGTATATGTGCCCCAAGTTGAATGCTTCTATCATTAAAGGCACAATTCTTACAATTATTTCACCTATCTGCAGTACTAATTGTGATACCAGGTGGAGTTCAAAAGCAGATGTGGTTAAAGCAATATCCACTCAGCTGGATGAATTGATCACTGCACTGGAGAAACTGAGGGATACACCAACTGGAACAATTGATATGAGGGAAGATGCAGCATTTATAATTAATGCAATAGAAAACTTTAATTTTGTAACCTTACTCTTTTTTCTGGGCAGATATTCTTTCTTCTATGAACAAAATCTTGCAGACCAAAGGAATAAACTTTATAAAAGCATTGACACTTCTGGAGACGCTATCAGACAAATTAAAAGTTTGCATGAATGAGCTGTGTGACAATGTCATTACTAAGGCAGAGCAGGTATGTAATAAATGGGGTGTCAGTCATGAGCGCCCCAAGGGGGGTGCAAGGGGGAGCATTTGCACCCCCCTGGCTCCTGAAAAGGTGGTTTCAAAAATGGAAAAATTAGCAAAAAATACGAGTTATGAAATACAAAATTTACTTTATTGAACATAAGAAAAAATCAGTGCATGAAATCAATATTAATGAATCTAGTAATACCATAAAAAAAGAAAAACTTTGTGTTCAAGTTTATTTTATAAAAAAATTCTTTGCATTAATTTTATAGCACATCAAGACTGAAACAAAAATTATAACCTCCTTGGTTGTTGTCCAGATCTGTTGAATATGAGGTCAATGAATTCAGGATTCTTTTGCAGTCTCTTTCTATGAATGCTTAGCATACATAGTCCACTTAGACTTCCGTCTCCCATGGTAGATCGATTCCAAGTCTTAACTCGCCATAATGTACTGAACGTGCATTCAATAGAACATGTTGTCGCTGGAAGCGTCAGGCACATCTTGATATCCACACTTGGATAGAACGGCGAGGCATGGCAAATCAAATCAGCATACTGCAGGGATCAACATTCTTCCATAGATCGTACCAAGTGTCAGCCTCAGCCATAAAATTTGGTAAAATATTGCCATACAGACTATTTATGTCTTCTTTAACACGAAGAAATAACACTTTATCCAGTTTTTTCATGTTTTGTGGATGTAGTTGCATGAGCGAAAAAGGCCTTTTCTTGCATAGAAGAGAAACATTCTCTCAGAGAAGAGATAAGAGAATGTAATGGGACAAAATGGGGTATTTTATTTTATTTTATTTTTATTAAATTTATGTGACTAAGGCAGCAAGTCCCCGACATAATACAGTTTCCGTGAGACAAAGAACAGTGTTATAATTTTGCAAGCAGGTGTGTTGAGACGCAATAATTCCAAGAAAACGGTTGATGTGTTACGCACTCAAGCGCGCAACTTGAGAACGCGCGGGGACTGGACGCCAAGACGCCTCAACCGGAATCAACCAACATGGCTAAATTGTAAAATTTGTTTGCCACGTACTAGGTTGCGGGAGGAAGTATAGGTAACACCACGCCTACTAGAGTGACGTAACGAATGGCAGTGCAATTTCGTCAATGCTTTGGGAGCACTCACAACCCATGTTCCCGGTGCCACTACTAACAATTTGCCACATGAAGGCTGTGAACGACGGCGAAATTTGGTAGCCGAAAGGCAGTGACTTCCGCCCCATGAACAAGGCAGTCGACATATCGCCGCGTCGTCGGCCAGACGCGAGCTAAGACTCCGGGGCACCAAAAAACTTTAAGTTTTGACGGAAAGTTATAAACCGGCACAAATAAGTGAAACAATATCCCAGAATGGAATAAGCGAAGTGAAGAAGGAAGAAAGGTAAAAAATGTACGGGACTGACAAAACATTCGTATACATCTAGTGCATCACGCGGCGAAGAGAAACACCGGCCGTTACGTAACCAACCATTATTATTCAATATTTAAATAATTTCACCAAACTTTTAGGGGATATAAAATGTATGTGTGTGCGTGTGGCAAACTGGGTTCGTCTTCTTTAGATTAAGGGTTAGACTAAGAATATGTAAAAAATATTAAGTAAAGGTTTTGTTTTATTACGGTTTTATTTTGTTTTTCATAACTAAAAAATGAGGTAATTTGGGTAGAATAAATTAAAAGGGTAATTTTTCTATAACCATGTGTTAGTTGTAGTTATTTCGTCGTTACCACTTCCTAGCGTTTTGTGCTGAAAAATTCGTCTAACGTTCCCGGATTTCTTCTGAATTATTGGGGGGGGGGGGTAGTCAGATTGCAAAATTATCCCTTTTTGTTTTATTAAGGTAGAGTGTTAAGGTTTCGATGTATAGCCTAAAACATCGTGGCGACTCTGGACTTCTGATTGAAATTTAAACAAGGTAAGTAAGCGAAAAGATCGCAGGTAAGTTTCTGGCAGCTTTATTTAATTTATTTATTTCGATTAAGTTTGTTTCTTAACAATTGGCGACTCGCTGCCAGGATCCTGATATAATTTTATACGAGGTAGACCTATTTTAAAGCACAGAAAATAGGATTTGGTAACGGTGTATTTGTAAAATTTATCGTATATACATTTACGTTACGTATGTGTGACTAGGTTATGTTTGGGTAGTGTACGTTTACATATTGATTACGATTTTATGTGTTGAGTATTGTGAATTAATGTGTATAATTATCGTGCATTAGGAGGGTTGTAATTGTTTTGTAAAAAGGGTATTATATAAATAATTTTTGAACATGGGCGAAGCACAAGATAAGGATATTGGTTTCGAGTGGGATATATGGGAACGTGAATTCAGAGGGATTGTAGATAAAATGGATTACCCCACTCCGGACGAGGAGTGGGGTAATTTGGATGACAATTTAACACGGATGGAAGAACAAGAAGAGGGAATATTCGCAGAAATTAAAAAACATAGTGAGATGACAAATAATAAAGTTAAGATAGTTGAAGCGATAGTGGTAGAAAATAAGACAGTGAATAGGCCTAATAATACTGATGATAGTGTATTACTGGTAGAAAAGGGCGGAGAGATAGACCAATTTAACGAAGATAAAATCGATCAAGTGACAGATAATAAGATAAATAATGATAATATGAGTGAATATAAGCGTATAATGGATATGTTGCGAATGATTGATAAAAAATTAGATGAAAGAAAGGAAATAATGGATAAGGGTTTTGATAGGATGGATAAACATTTTGATGAGTTACACACAAAAATGAATAAACAAGACGAGAAGTGGGGTGATTAAAACAGGTAAGTGTTTGTGGTGGTAGTAATATAACGAAAAATAATGAAGGAATAGTAGACAAGGTAAGTGGTGGTGTTAATATAAGTAATTATAATGGTGAAATAATGTTAAATAAGAATAATGGTTATATAGCTGAAAATGGGGTATCTAAGAATGATACGGTAAGTGATAGTGGTGATAATGAGAGTAGAAAGTTAGTTGGTGTTAGTAACGGAGTAGTAATTAGTGTTGATGAATTAGAGAAAGAGTGGGAAGAGAGATTAGAGAGGTTAGATAGGCAAAGGGCAAGTTTTCCCCAAGTTTATGGTGAAACAGAGGTTTCACAAATGTTGTATGAGGACAGAGTTTCCTCCGGTAGTTGTGTGGAAGACGAGGTGTCTTCAAATGGTCCCTTTATTTTTTGTGATGGTCTTGGAAGTGCCAAGACATATAGTAATTTTGTTGTGCCCTTTGCGTGGAATGAGATAGTTCAGGGGGGTTATGAGAGGTGTTGTGATGAGAGAAAGAGAAAGAGAGAAATAGAGATTTTTGAGGTTAATAGAGGTTATGAAATGTTAGTGCAGGTTTTAGATATTGAGAGAGATGAAAAAAGTGGCTTACATTGTGAAATAGAGATAGATGAATATTTTAATAATACTGTTGTAAATGATAAAAACTTACCTGACGTTGTGATGAAGGTAGTGGAAGAAAATGATGATAGAATGTTAAACAAAAACACTGACGGTGACAAGACCAGAATTCCAAATGTTGACAGGTTGTATGAAATAATAATAAAGTGGGGTAAGCCTATAAAACATTGTTACTGGATAATGGAAACATTTGAGAACACAGATAGTTATTATAATAATAAAAATAACAAATTGAAGGTCGATAAAAATGATTTATGTTTTAAATATGTTAGATATTTACACGATGATGGAGGGTAATTATAAACTCAATAAATGGACATTTCAAATATTTTAATTTGTGGCTGTGAACTTGCTAACTTAGAAAATGAAGTGTGGTAAAATGAAAAATAATGACAAAGATTTGTAAATAAATTTATAGAGAAATTAATTGTGTTTGTATTGTAACAGGTGTTTGATGTAAACAATGTGTGAATGTAGTAGAATTTGTTTAATAATAATAATAATATTTTAGCAGACTAAATAAATAATGAGTTTGTAATAAAGGAAATGTAATTGGTTTGGAAAGAAAGTAATTAAAAATGTTGTGTTTTCAATAATTGATTGAATTAAAATAATTTGAGATGTTTAAATATTTTCGATTGATTTAAAATGTTGTATAAAGAGATTTTGATGATGAATTTAAATTATTTGTATGAGATTTAAACTTGGTAATAAATAATGAGTAAGTAAATGTTAAATTGTGTTTAGTTTGTGGAATAACATGGTTGTTAAAATGTTTCAGAAGGTACAGGGAGTTATTGGTGTTTGATGTTTATATTTGTTTGTCTATGATAGTGTTGAGTGATGTAATGTAAGTATGAAGATGATAATGCAATTTAAATCAAGTAAAATGTTTATAAATTTTAAATGTGTCTAAGAGATTTTTAAATTAAATAGTGAGAGAAATTTGAGATAGTTAAGAATTTTAAATGGTTTGTAAAAGGTAGAATTTGGGTGATAATAATGTTTTAAGTAGGGCATTTAAGCCAATCAAATCAATTTTGAAGAGGTGTTAGAGAGAACAATATTATTGTGAATAAACGTAATGTAGAATTTGAGTATTGATATTGACACAGTAGCTATGGGGAAAATATGTAGAGTAATGAGTGATATTTTGAGGTAATAAATAAATTGGGATATTTGGTAGATGAAAGGGAGGTAATGGGAGAGTAATTATTTGAGAGAGGAATTTTGTAAAGGGGGGTGGTGTGATAAGGAGTCCTTAACAACAGGCGTTGTGGCGGGTAGTAGAGGGTTTTCAGGGAGTGATTGCCGGGTAAATAGGAAGGGCAAGAGGTTGAGCACGCGAGGTGAGATGAGGGAACACACATCCTGAGTACAAGGGGGTAGAGAGTATTTTGTTATAAGGGTAGAATGATTCGAAATGAGTTGAGTAGTAAGTTAGAGGTAGAAAATGGGTGGTAGATGTTTTGATAGATGGGTGTCATGCTAGTTAAAGCTGTTAAGTGAGTATTAGAGTCAGAAGGGGGGTAAGATTATATATAAATGCCAAGTTGTAAATTGAAATGTTGTGAATAAACAAGAGTCACCCAAACTAAATGAGAATGAAAATATTCATAAGAAAGTCATAGTCAAAATGTAATAAGAATTGAAACAAGTAACAGATTGTAATAGAATTCGAAAATAATTAAAGCTGTGAAGTGTGTAACTTTGGTCAGTTTAAATGTAAATTTTATTGTTTATTGCAAGATAATAATTACCATGTTAATTTTGAATGTTCTATTTTAGTATGTTGTATTATGTTTGAAGGTAAAGAATTTTTAAAGTTACATGTATGTTATGGTGTAGCTTTGTGTAATGTATATATGTCAAGGTCATTCACTTGACCCAGAGAGATCAGCTGATGACTGATGTTAGAGACAAGACCAGTTTCTAGGAATTGCTTGATGCAATTTTGTTTCTTGATTGAATTAAATGATTTTAAATTTTTTGAGAATGATAAAAAATATATTTTGGTAAATTAAAATTTTTTTTTAGAAAAAAAAAAAATTTATTTTTTTATGCCTGCCGTATAGATGATGTTTTGAGTTCAAGTATGTTATTGTTTACATGTATTCCTAGTGTGTTTATTGAATTATATTGTTTAGTATATATGTCTTATAAACAAATATTAGAATAAGCGAGTTTATGATTTAATTAGATGTTCAATTTGTGTTTTTTATGATTGTTAGTAGTAGTGAAGAAAATCGATAGAGAAGGGTAGATTCATATAAGAGAATTTTGGTATTTTAACGAAAGTAATGGTAATGTAAAAACTTGATTTTTAACTTAGATTAATTTTTAACCAAATTTAATGATTTGAATTTAATTTGTTTGCTATATTTTGATTTGGAAAATGACTTTAAAATATTTTAGGGAGTTTGTCTAGAACGTAATAATGAGTATGTATACGCACC
Source organism: Magicicada septendecula (assembly GCA_034769895.1). NCBI lineage: Eukaryota > Metazoa > Arthropoda > Insecta > Hemiptera > Cicadidae > Magicicada > Magicicada septendecula. The sequence continues at coordinate 383,659,908 of CM068369.1, forward strand.
CAGTACTTGCTAAAGGCAGCCCAATGTGCATGTAAGGGGGAACATATCGCTGGAGGATCTGGTATGGTATAAGGCCAGGGGTTTTGATTTTGGGGTGGAATGTTAGAAGGTGAGGTGTACTATTGTGAGTATCTGTCCGAGTTTATGGTGTTGGGATCTCGGATACAGAAGTCCAGTAATCTCGTTCAGGTGCAGCCATAGTCGCCGAGCTAGGGGGGTAGTTTACCCATGATGCATTAAGAAATTCACGGGGGGTTGTTGGCACCATATCCTCTCCGATCCTCTTAGGGGTTTAGCAATGAGAGTTCTTCTGTCTCGACAAAAGACCTCTCATTGGGGGGGGGGGGGTATTCTAATGGGACAAAATGGGGTATTTTGTTTTATTTTATTTTTATTAAATTTATGTGACTAAGGCAGCAAGTCCCCGACATAATACAGTTTCCGTGAGACAAAGAACAGTGTTATAATTTTGCAAGCAGGTGTGTTGAGACGCAATAATTCCAAGAAAACGGTTGATGTGTTACGCACTCAAGCGCGCAACTTGAGAACGCGCGGGGACAGGACGCCAAGACGCCTCAACCGGAATCAACCAACATGGTTAAATTGTAAAACTTGTTTGCCACGTACTAGGTTGCGGGAGGAAGTATAGGTAACACCACGCCTACTAGAGTGACGTAACGAATGGCAGTGCAATTTCGTCAATGCTTTGGGAGCACTCACAACCCATGTTCCCGGTGCCACTACTAACAATTTGCCACATGAAGGCTGTGAACGACGGCGAAATTTGGTAGCCGAAAGGCAGTGACTTCCGCCCCATGAACAAGGCAGTCGACATATCGCCGCGTCGTCGGCCAGACGCGAGCTAAGACTCCGGGGCACCAAAAAACTTTAAGTTTTGACGGAAAGTTATAAACCGGCACAAATAAGTGAAACAATATCCCAGAATGGAATAAGCGAAGTGAAGAAGGAAGAAAGGTAAAAAATGTACGGGACTGACAAAACATTCGTATACATCTAGTGCATCACGCGGCGAAGAGAAACACCGGCCGTTACGTAACCAACCATTATTATTCAATATTTAAATAATTTCACCAAACTTTTAGGGGATATAAAATGTATGTGTGTGCGTGTGGCAAACTGGGTTCGTCTTCTTTAGATTAAGGGTTAGACTAAGAATATGTAAAAAATATTAAGTAAAGGTTTTGTTTTATTACGGTTTTATTTTGTTTTTCATAACTAAAAAATGAGGTAATTTGGGTAGAATAAATTAAAAGGGTAATTTTTCTATAACCATGTGTTAGTTGTAGTTATTTCGTCGTTACCACTTCCTAGCGTTTTGTGCTGAAAAATTCGTCTAACGTTCCCGGATTTCTTCTGAATTATTGGGGGGGGGGGGTAGTCAGATTGCAAAATTATCCCTTTTTGTTTTATTAAGGTAGAGTGTTAAGGTTTCGATGTATAGCCTAAAACATCGTGGCGACTCTGGACTTCTGATTGAAATTTAAACAAGGTAAGTAAGCGAAAAGATCGCAGGTAAGTTTCTGGCAGCTTTATTTAATTTATTTATTTCGATTAAGTTTGTTTCTTAACAATTGGCGACTCGCTGCCAGGATCCTGATATAATTTTATACGAGGTAGACCTATTTTAAAGCACAGAAAATAGGATTTGGTAACGGTGTATTTGTAAAATTTATCGTATATACATTTACGTTACGTATGTGTGACTAGGTTATGTTTGGGTAGTGTACGTTTACATATTGATTACGATTTTATGTGTTGAGTATTGTGAATTAATGTGTATAATTATCGTGCATTAGGAGGGTTGTAATTGTTTTGTAAAAAGGGTATTATATAAATAATTTTTGAACATGGGCGAAGCACAAGATAAGGATATTGGTTTCGAGTGGGATATATGGGAACGTGAATTCAGAGGGATTGTAGATAAAATGGATTACCCCACTCCGGACGAGGAGTGGGGTAATTTGGATGACAATTTAACACGGATGGAAGAACAAGAAGAGGGAATATTCGCAGAAATTAAAAAACATAGTGAGATGACAAATAATAAAGTTAAGATAGTTGAAGCGATAGTGGTAGAAAATAAGACAGTGAATAGGCCTAATAATACTGATGATAGTGTATTACTGGTAGAAAAGGGCGGAGAGATAGACCAATTTAACGAAGATAAAATCGATCAAGTGACAGATAATAAGATAAATAATGATAATATGAGTGAATATAAGCGTATAATGGATATGTTGCGAATGATTGATAAAAAATTAGATGAAAGAAAGGAAATAATGGATAAGGGTTTTGATAGGATGGATAAACATTTTGATGAGTTACACACAAAAATGAATAAACAAGACGAGAAGTGGGGTGATTAAAACAGGTAAGTGTTTGTGGTGGTAGTAATATAACGAAAAATAATGAAGGAATAGTAGACAAGGTAAGTGGTGGTGTTAATATAAGTAATTATAATGGTGAAATAATGTTAAATAAGAATAATGGTTATATAGCTGAAAATGGGGTATCTAAGAATGATACGGTAAGTGATAGTGGTGATAATGAGAGTAGAAAGTTAGTTGGTGTTAGTAACGGAGTAGTAATTAGTGTTGATGAATTAGAGAAAGAGTGGGAAGAGAGATTAGAGAGGTTAGATAGGCAAAGGGCAAGTTTTCCCCAAGTTTATGGTGAAACAGAGGTTTCACAAATGTTGTATGAGGACAGAGTTTCCTCCGGTAGTTGTGTGGAAGACGAGGTGTCTTCAAATGGTCCCTTTATTTTTTGTGATGGTCTTGGAAGTGCCAAGACATATAGTAATTTTGTTGTGCCCTTTGCGTGGAATGAGATAGTTCAGGGGGGTTATGAGAGGTGTTGTGATGAGAGAAAGAGAAAGAGAGAAATAGAGATTTTTGAGGTTAATAGAGGTTATGAAATGTTAGTGCAGGTTTTAGATATTGAGAGAGATGAAAAAAGTGGCTTACATTGTGAAATAGAGATAGATGAATATTTTAATAATACTGTTGTAAATGATAAAAACTTACCTGACGTTGTGATGAAGGTAGTGGAAGAAAATGATGATAGAATGTTAAACAAAAACACTGACGGTGACAAGACCAGAATTCCAAATGTTGACAGGTTGTATGAAATAATAATAAAGTGGGGTAAGCCTATAAAACATTGTTACTGGATAATGGAAACATTTGAGAACACAGATAGTTATTATAATAATAAAAATAACAAATTGAAGGTCGATAAAAATGATTTATGTTTTAAATATGTTAGATATTTACACGATGATGGAGGGTAATTATAAACTCAATAAATGGACATTTCAAATATTTTAATTTGTGGCTGTGAACTTGCTAACTTAGAAAATGAAGTGTGGTAAAATGAAAAATAATGACAAAGATTTGTAAATAAATTTATAGAGAAATTAATTGTGTTTGTATTGTAACAGGTGTTTGATGTAAACAATGTGTGAATGTAGTAGAATTTGTTTAATAATAATAATAATATTTTAGCAGACTAAATAAATAATGAGTTTGTAATAAAGGAAATGTAATTGGTTTGGAAAGAAAGTAATTAAAAATGTTGTGTTTTCAATAATTGATTGAATTAAAATAATTTGAGATGTTTAAATATTTTCGATTGATTTAAAATGTTGTATAAAGAGATTTTGATGATGAATTTAAATTATTTGTATGAGATTTAAACTTGGTAATAAATAATGAGTAAGTAAATGTTAAATTGTGTTTAGTTTGTGGAATAACATGGTTGTTAAAATGTTTCAGAAGGTACAGGGAGTTATTGGTGTTTGATGTTTATATTTGTTTGTCTATGATAGTGTTGAGTGATGTAATGTAAGTATGAAGATGATAATGCAATTTAAATCAAGTAAAATGTTTATAAATTTTAAATGTGTCTAAGAGATTTTTAAATTAAATAGTGAGAGAAATTTGAGATAGTTAAGAATTTTAAATGGTTTGTAAAAGGTAGAATTTGGGTGATAATAATGTTTTAAGTAGGGCATTTAAGCCAATCAAATCAATTTTGAAGAGGTGTTAGAGAGAACAATATTATTGTGAATAAACGTAATGTAGAATTTGAGTATTGATATTGACACAGTAGCTATGGGGAAAATATGTAGAGTAATGAGTGATATTTTGAGGTAATAAATAAATTGGGATATTTGGTAGATGAAAGGGAGGTAATGGGAGAGTAATTATTTGAGAGAGGAATTTTGTAAAGGGGGTGGTGTGATAAGGAGTCCTTAACAACAGGCGTTGTGGCGGGTAGTAGAGGGTTTTCAGGGAGTGATTGCCGGGTAAATAGGAAGGGCAAGAGGTTGAGCACGCGAGGTGAGATGAGGGAACACACATCCTGAGTACAAGGGGGTAGAGAGTATTTTGTTATAAGGGTAGAATGATTCGAAATGAGTTGAGTAGTAAGTTAGAGGTAGAGAATGGGTGGTAGATGTTTTGATAGATGGGTGTCATACTAGTTAAAGCTGTTAAGTGAGTATTAGAGTCAGAAGGGGGGTAAGATTATATATAAATGCCAAGTTGTAAATTGAAATGTTGTGAATAAACAAGAGTCACCCAAACTAAATGAGAATGAAAATATTCATAAGAAAGTCATAGTCAAAATGTAATAAGAATTGAAACAAGTAACAGATTGTAATAGAATTCGAAAATAATTAAAGCTGTGAAGTGTGTAACTTTGGTCAGTTTAAATGTAAATTTTATTGTTTATTGCAAGATAATAATTACCATGTTAATTTTGAATGTTCTATTTTAGTATGTTGTATTATGTTTGAAGGTAAAGAATTTTTAAAGTTACATGTATGTTATGGCGTAGCTTTGTGTAATGTATATATGTCAAGGTCATTCACTTGACCCAGAGAGATCAGCTGATGACTGATGTTAGAGACAAGACCAGTTTCTAGGAATTGCTTGATGCAATTTTGTTTCTTGATTGAATTAAATGATTTTAAATTTTTTGAGAATGATAAAAAATATATTTTGGTAAATTAAAATTTTTTTTTAGAAAAAAAAAAAATTTATTTTTTTATGCCTGCCGTATAGATGATGTTTTGAATTCAAGTATGTTATTGTTTACATGTATTCCTAGTGTGTTTATTGAATTATATTGTTTAGTATATATGTCTTATAAACAAATATTAGAATAAGCGAGTTTATGATTTAATTAGATGTTCAATTTGTGTTTTTTATGATTGTTAGTAGTAGTGAAGAAAATTGATAGAGAAGGGTAGATTCATATAAGAGAATTTTGGTATTTTAACGAAAGTAATGGTAATGTAAAAACTTGATTTTTAACTTAGATTAATTTTTAACCAAATTTAATGATTTGAATTTAATTTGTTTGCTATATTTTGATTTGGAAAATGACTTTAAAATATTTTAGGGAGTTTGTCTAGAACGTAATAATGAGTATGTATACGCACCCAGTACTTGCTAAAGGCAGCCCAATGTGCATGTAAGGGGGAACATATCGCTGGAGGATCTGGTATGGTATAAGGCCAGGGATTTTGATTTTGGGGTGGAATGTTAGAAGGTGAGGTGTACTATGGTGAGTATATGTCCGAGTTTATGGTGTTGGGATCTCGGATACAGAAGTCCAGTAATCTCGTTCAGGTGCAGCCATAGTCGCCGAGCTAGGGGGGTAGTTTACCCATGATGCATTAAGAAATTCACGGGGGGTCGTTGGCACCATATCCTCTCCGATCCTCTTAGGGGTTTAGCAATGAGAGTTCTTCTGTTTCGACAAAAGACCTCTCATTGGGGGGGGGGTATTCTAATGGGACAAAATGGGGTATTTTGTTTTATTTTATTTTTATTAAATTTATGTGACTAAGGCAGCAAGTCCCCGACATAATACAGTTTCCGTGAGACAAAGAACAGTGTTATAATTTTGCAAGCAGGTGTGTTGAGACGCAATAATTCCAAGAAAACGGTTGATGTGTTACGCACTCAAGCGCGCAACTTGAGAACGCGCGGGGACAGGACGCCAAGACGCCTCAACCGGAATCAACCAACATGGCTAAATTGTAAAATTTGTTTGCCACGTACTAGGTTGCGGGAGGAAGTATAGGTAACACCACGCCTACTAGAGTGACGTAACGAATGGCAGTGCAATTTCGTCAATGCTTTGGGAGCACTCACAACCCATGTTCCCGGTGCCACTACTAACAATTTGCCACATGAAGGCTGTGAACGACGGCGAAATTTGGTAGCCGAAAGGCAGTGACTTCCGCCCCATGAACAAGGCAGTCGACATATCGCCGCGTCGTCGGCCAGACGCGAGCTAAGACTCCGGGGCACCAAAAAACTTTAAGTTTTGACGGAAAGTTATAAACCGGCACAAATAAGTGAAACAATATCCCAGAATGGAATAAGCGAAGTGAAGAAGGAAGAAAGGTAAAAAATGTACGGGACTGACAAAACATTCGTATACATCTAGTGCATCACGCGGCGAAGAGAAACACCGGCCGTTACGTAACCAACCATTATTATTCAATATTTAAATAATTTCACCAAACTTTTAGGGGATATAAAATGTATGTGTGTGCGTGTGGCAAACTGGGTTCGTCTTCTTTCGATTAAGGGTTAGACTAAGTATATGTAAAAAATATTAAGTAAAGGTTTTGTTTTATTACGGTTTTATTTTGTTTTTCATAACTAAAAAATGAGGTAATTTGGGTAGAATAAATTAAAAGGGTAATTTTTCTATAACCATGTGTTAGTTGTAGTTATTTCGTCGTTACCACTTCCTAGCGTTTTGTGCTGAAAAATTCGTCTAACGTTCCCGGGTTTCTTCTGAATTATTGGGGGGGGGGTAGTCAGATTGCAAAATTATCCCTTTTTGTTTTATTAAGGTAGAGTGTTAAGGTTTCGATGTATAGCCTAAAACATCGTGGCGACTCTGGACTTCTGATTGAAATTTAAACAAGGTAAGTAAGCGAAAAGATCGCAGGTAAGTTTCTGGCAGCTTTATTTAATTTATTTATTTCGATTAAGTTTGTTTCTTAACAATTGGCGACTCGCTGCCAGGATCCTGATATAATTTTATACGAGGTAGACCTATTTTAAAGCACAGAAAATAGGATTTGGTAACGGTGTATTTGTAAAATTTATCGTATATACATTTACGTTACGTATGTGTGACTAGGTTATGTTTGGGTAGTGTACGTTTACATATTGATTACGATTTTATGTGTTGAGTATTGTGAATTAATGTGTATAATTATCGTGCATTAGGAGGGTTGTAATTGTTTTGTAAAAAGGGTATTATATAAATAATTTTTGAACATGGGCGAAGCACAAGATAAGGATATTGGTTTCGAGTGGGATATATGGGAACGTGAATTCAGAGGGATTGTAGATAAAATGGATTACCCCACTCCGGACGAGGAGTGGGGTAATTTGGATGACAATTTAACACGGATGGAAGAACAAGAAGAGGGAATATTCGCAGAAATTAAAAAACATAGTGAGATGACAAATAATAAAGTTAAGATAGTTGAAGCGATAGTGGTAGAAAATAAGACAGTGAATAGGCCTAATAATACTGATGATAGTGTATTACTGGTAGAAAAGGGCGGAGAGATAGACCAATTTAACGAAGATAAAATCGATCAAGTGACAGATAATAAGATAAATAATGATAATATGAGTGAATATAAGCGTATAATGGATATGTTGCGAATGATTGATAAAAAATTAGATGAAAGAAAGGAAATAATGGATAAGGGTTTTGATAGGATGGATAAACATTTTGATGAGTTACACACAAAAATGAATAAACAAGACGAGAAGTGGGGTGATTAAAACAGGTAAGTGTTTGTGGTGGTAGTAATATAACGAAAAATAATGAAGGAATAGTAGACAAGGTAAGTGGTGGTGTTAATATAAGTAATTATAATGGTGAAATAATGTTAAATAAGAATAATGGTTATATAGCTGAAAATGGGGTATCTAAGAATGATACGGTAAGTGATAGTGGTGATAATGAGAGTAGAAAGTTAGTTGGTGTTAGTAACGGAGTAGTAATTAGTGTTGATGAATTAGAGAAAGAGTGGGAAGAGAGATTAGAGAGGTTAGATAGGCAAAGGGCAAGTTTTCCCCAAGTTTATGGTGAAACAGAGGTTTCACAAATGTTGTATGAGGACAGAGTTTCCTCCGGTAGTTGTGTGGAAGACGAGGTGTCTTCAAATGGTCCCTTTATTTTTTGTGATGGTCTTGGAAGTGCCAAGACATATAGTAATTTTGTTGTGCCCTTTGCGTGGAATGAGATAGTTCAGGGGGGTTATGAGAGGTGTTGTGATGAGAGAAAGAGAAAGAGAGAAATAGAGATTTTTGAGGTTAATAGAGGTTATGAAATGTTAGTGCAGGTTTTAGATATTGAGAGAGATGAAAAAAGTGGCTTACATTGTGAAATAGAGATAGATGAATATTTTAATAATACTGTTGTAAATGATAAAAACTTACCTGACGTTGTGATGAAGGTAGTGGAAGAAAATGATGATAGAATGTTAAACAAAAACACTGACGGTGACAAGACCAGAATTCCAAATGTTGACAGGTTGTATGAAATAATAATAAAGTGGGGTAAGCCTATAAAACATTGTTACTGGATAATGGAAACATTTGAGAACACAGATAGTTATTATAATAATAAAAATAACAAATTGAAGGTCGATAAAAATGATTTATGTTTTAAATATGTTAGATATTTACACGATGATGGAGGGTAATTATAAACTCAATAAATGGACATTTCAAATATTTTAATTTGTGGCTGTGAACTTGCTAACTTAGAAAATGAAGTGTGGTAAAATGAAAAATAATGACAAAGATTTGTAAATAAATTTATAGAGAAATTAATTGTGTTTGTATTGTAACAGGTGTTTGATGTAAACAATGTGTGAATGTAGTAGAATTTGTTTAATAATAATAATAATATTTTAGCAGACTAAATAAATAATGAGTTTGTAATAAAGGAAATGTAATTGGTTTGGAAAGAAAGTAATTAAAAATGTTGTGTTTTCAATAATTGATTGAATTAAAATAATTTGAGATGTTTAAATATTTTCGATTGATTTAAAATGTTGTATAAAGAGATTTTGATGATGAATTTAAATTATTTGTATGAGATTTAAACTTGGTAATAAATAATGAGTAAGTAAATGTTAAATTGTGTTTAGTTTGTGGAATAACATGGTTGTTAAAATGTTTCAGAAGGTACAGGGAGTTATTGGTGTTTGATGTTTATATTTGTTTGTCTATGATAGTGTTGAGTGATGTAATGTAAGTATGAAGATGATAATGCAATTTAAATCAAGTAAAATGTTTATAAATTTTAAATGTGTCTAAGAGATTTTTAAATTAAATAGTGAGAGAAATTTGAGATAGTTAAGAATTTTAAATGGTTTGTAAAAGGTAGAATTTGGGTGATAATAATGTTTTAAGTAGGGCATTTAAGCCAATCAAATCAATTTTGAAGAGGTGTTAGAGAGAACAATATTATTGTGAATAAACGTAATGTAGAATTTGAGTATTGATATTGACACAGTAGCTATGGGGAAAATATGTAGAGTAATGAGTGATATTTTGAGGTAATAAATAAATTGGGATATTTGGTAGATGAAAGGGAGGTAATGGGAGAGTAATTATTTGAGAGAGGAATTTTGTAAAGGGGGTGGTGTGATAAGGAGTCCTTAACAACAGGCGTTGTGGCGGGTAGTAGAGGGTTTTCAGGGAGTGATTGCCGGGTAAATAGGAAGGGCAAGAGGTTGAGCACGCGAGGTGAGATGAGGGAACACACATCCTGAGTACAAGGGGGTAGAGAGTATTTTGTTATAAGGGTAGAATGATTCGAAATGAGTTGAGTAGTAAGTTAGAGGTAGAAAATGGGTGGTAGATGTTTTGATAGATGGGTGTCATACTAGTTAAAGCTGTTAAGTGAGTATTAGAGTCAGAAGGGGGGTAAGATTATATATAAATGCCAAGTTGTAAATTGAAATGTTGTGAATAAACAAGAGTCACCCAAACTAAATGAGAATGAAAATATTCATAAGAAAGTCATAGTCAAAATGTAATAAGAATTGAAACAAGTAACAGATTGTAATAGAATTCGAAAATAATTAAAGCTGTGAAGTGTGTAACTTTGGTCAGTTTAAATGTAAATTTTATTGTTTATTGCAAGATAATAATTACCATGTTAATTTTGAATGTTCTATTTTAGTATGTTGTATTATGTTTGAAGGTAAAGAATTTTTAAAGTTACATGTATGTTATGGCGTAGCTTTGTGTAATGTATATATGTCAAGGTCATTCACTTGACCCAGAGAGATCAGCTGATGACTGATGTTAGAGACAAGACCAGTTTCTAGGAATTGCTTGATGCAATTTTGTTTCTTGATTGAATTAAATGATTTTAAATTTTTTGAGAATGATAAAAAATATATTTTGGTAAATTAAAATTTTTTTTTAGAAAAAAAAAAAATTTATTTTTTTATGCCTGCCGTATAGATGATGTTTTGAATTCAAGTATGTTATTGTTTACATGTATTCCTAGTGTGTTTATTGAATTATATTGTTTAGTATATATGTCTTATAAACAAATATTAGAATAAGCGAGTTTATGATTTAATTAGATGTTCAATTTGTGTTTTTTATGATTGTTAGTAGTAGTGAAGAAAATTGATAGAGAAGGGTAGATTCATATAAGAGAATTTTGGTATTTTAACGAAAGTAATGGTAATGTAAAAACTTGATTTTTAACTTAGATTAATTTTTAACCAAATTTAATGATTTGAATTTAATTTGTTTGCTATATTTTGATTTGGAAAATGACTTTAAAATATTTTAGGGAGTTTGTCTAGAACGTAATAATGAGTATGTATACGCACCCAGTACTTGCTAAAGGCAGCCCAATGTGCATGTAAGGGGGAACATATCGCTGGAGGATCTGGTATGGTATAAGGCCAGGGATTTTGATTTTGGGGTGGAATGTTAGAAGGTGAGGTGTACTATGGTGAGTATATGTCCGAGTTTATGGTGTTGGGATCTCGGATACAGAAGTCCAGTAATCTCGTTCAGGTGCAGCCATAGTCGCCGAGCTAGGGGGGTAGTTTACCCATGATGCATTAAGAAATTCACGGGGGGTCGTTGGCACCATATCCTCTCCGATCCTCTTAGGGGTTTAGCAATGAGAGTTCTTCTGTTTCGACAAAAGACCTCTCATTGGGGGGGGGGTATTCTAATGGGACAAAATGGGGTATTTTGTTTTATTTTATTTTTATTAAATTTATGTGACTAAGGCAGCAAGTCCCCGACATAATACAGTTTCCGTGAGACAAAGAACAGTGTTATAATTTTGCAAGCAGGTGTGTTGAGACGCAATAATTCCAAGAAAACGGTTGATGTGTTACGCACTCAAGCGCGCAACTTGAGAACGCGCGGGGACAGGACGCCAAGACGCCTCAACCGGAATCAACCAACATGGCTAAATTGTAAAATTTGTTTGCCACGTACTAGGTTGCGGGAGGAAGTATAGGTAACACCACGCCTACTAGAGTGACGTAACGAATGGCAGTGCAATTTCGTCAATGCTTTGGGAGCACTCACAACCCATGTTCCCGGTGCCACTACTAACAATTTGCCACATGAAGGCTGTGAACGACGGCGAAATTTGGTAGCCGAAAGGCAGTGACTTCCGCCCCATGAACAAGGCAGTCGACATATCGCCGCGTCGTCGGCCAGACGCGAGCTAAGACTCCGGGGCACCAAAAAACTTTAAGTTTTGACGGAAAGTTATAAACCGGCACAAATAAGTGAAACAATATCCCAGAATGGAATAAGCGAAGTGAAGAAGGAAGAAAGGTAAAAAATGTACGGGACTGACAAAACATTCGTATACATCTAGTGCATCACGCGGCGAAGAGAAACACCGGCCGTTACGTAACCAACCATTATTATTCAATATTTAAATAATTTCACCAAACTTTTAGGGGATATAAAATGTATGTGTGTGCGTGTGGCAAACTGGGTTCGTCTTCTTTCGATTAAGGGTTAGACTAAGAATATGTAAAAAATATTAAGTAAAGGTTTTGTTTTATTACGGTTTTATTTTGTTTTTCATAACTAAAAAATGAGGTAATTTGGGTAGAATAAATTAAAAGGGTAATTTTTCTATAACCATGTGTTAGTTGTAGTTATTTCGTCGTTACCACTTCCTAGCGTTTTGTGCTGAAAAATTCGTCTAACGTTCCCGGGTTTCTTCTGAATTATTGGGGGGGGGGGTAGTCAGATTGCAAAATTATCCCTTTTTGTTTTATTAAGGTAGGTTAGGTTAGGTTAGGTTAGGTTTTAACATTTAGGTGTTAACATTTAGGTGTTAAGGTTTCGATGTATAGCCTAAAACATCGTGGCGACTCTGGACTTCTGATTGAAATTTAAACAAGGTAAGTAAGCGAAAAGATCGCAGGTAAGTTTCTGGCAGCTTTATTTAATTTATTTATTTCGATTAAGTTTGTTTCTTAACAATTGGCGACTCGCTGCCAGGATACTGATATAATTTTATACGAGGTAGACCTATTTTAAAGCACAGAAAATAGGATTTGGTAACGGTGTATTTGTAAAATTTATCGTATATACATTTACGTTACGTATGTGTGACTAGGTTATGTTTGGGTAGTGTACGTTTACATATTGATTACGATTTTATGTGTTGAGTATTGTGAATTAATGTGTATAATTATCGTGCATTAGGAGGGTTGTAATTGTTTTGTAAAAAGGGTATTATATAAATAATTTTTGAACATGGGCGAAGCACAAGATAAGGATATTGGTTTCGAGTGGGATATATGGGAACGTGAATTCAGAGGGATTGTAGATAAAATGGATTACCCCACTCCGGACGAGGAGTGGGGTAATTTGGATGACAATTTAACACGGATGGAAGAACAAGAAGAGGGAATATTCGCAGAAATTAAAAAACATAGTGAGATGACAAATAATAAAGTTAAGATAGTTGAAGCGATAGTGGTAGAAAATAAGACAGTGAATAGGCCTAATAATACTGATGATAGTGTATTACTGGTAGAAAAGGGCGGAGAGATAGACCAATTTAACGAAGATAAAATCGATCAAGTGACAGATAATAAGATAAATAATGATAATATGAGTGAATATAAGCGTATAATGGATATGTTGCGAATGATTGATAAAAAATTAGATGAAAGAAAGGAAATAATGGATAAGGGTTTTGATAGGATGGATAAACATTTTGATGAGTTACACACAAAAATGAATAAACAAGACGAGAAGTGGGGTGATTAAAACAGGTAAGTGTTTGTGGTGGTAGTAATATAACGAAAAATAATGAAGGAATAGTAGACAAGGTAAGTGGTGGTGTTAATATAAGTAATTATAATGGTGAAATAATGTTAAATAAGAATAATGGTTATATAGCTGAAAATGGGGTATCTAAGAATGATACGGTAAGTGATAGTGGTGATAATGAGAGTAGAAAGTTAGTTGGTGTTAGTAACGGAGTAGTAATTAGTGTTGATGAATTAGAGAAAGAGTGGGAAGAGAGATTAGAGAGGTTAGATAGGCAAAGGGCAAGTTTCCCCAAGTTTATGGTGAAACAGAGGTTTCACAAATGTTGTATGAGGACAGAGTTTCCTCCGGTAGTTGTGTGGAAGACGAGGTGTCTTCAAATGGTCCCTTTATTTTTTGTGATGGTCTTGGAAGTGCCAAGACATATAGTAATTTTGTTGTGCCCTTTGCGTGGAATGAGATAGTTCAGGGGGGTTATGAGAGGTGTTGTGATGAGAGAAAGAGAAAGAGAGAAATAGAGATTTTTGAGGTTAATAGAGGTTATGAAATGTTAGTGCAGGTTTTAGATATTGAGAGAGATGAAAAAAGTGGCTTACATTGTGAAATAGAGATAGATGAATATTTTAATAATACTGTTGTAAATGATAAAAACTTACCTGACGTTGTGATGAAGGTAGTGGAAGAATATGATGATAGAATGTTAAACAAAAACACTGACGGTGACAAGACCAGAATTCCAAATGTTGACAGGTTGTATGAAATAATAATAATGTGGGGTAAGCCTATAAAACATCGTTACTGGATAATGGAAACATTTGAGAACACAGATAGTTATTATAATAACAAAAATAACAAATTGAAGGTCGATAAAAATGATTTATGTTTTAAATATGTTAGATATTTACACGATGATGGAGGGTAATTATAAACTCAATAAATGGACATTTCAAATATTTTAATTTGTGGCTGTGAACTTGCTAACTTAGAAAATGAAGTGTGGTAAACTGAAAAATAATGACAAAGATTTGTAAATAAATTTATAGAGAAATTAATTGTGTTTGTATTGTAACAGCTGTTTGATGTAAACAATGTGTGAATGTAGTAGAATTTGTTTAATAATAATAATAATATTTTAGCAGACTAAATAAATAATGAGTTTGTAATAAAGGAAATGTAATTGGTTTGGAAAGAAAGTAATTAAAAATGTTGTGTTTTCAATAATTGATTGAATTAAAATAATTTGAGATGTTTAAATATTTTCGATTGATTTAAAATGTTGTATAAAGAGATTTTGATGATGAATTTAAATTATTTGTATGAGATTTAAACTTGGTAATAAATAATGAGTAAGTAAATGTTAAATTGTGTTTAGTTTGTGGAATAACATGGTTGTTAAAATGTTTCAGAAGGTACAGAGAGTTATTGGTGTTTGATGTTTATATTTGTTTGTCTATGATAGTGTTGAGTGATGTAATGTAAGTATGAAGATGATAATGTAATTTAAATCAAGTAAAATGTTTATAAATTTTAAATGTGTCTAAGAGATTTTTAAATTAAATAGTGAGAGAAATTTGAGATAGTTAAGAATTTTAAATGGTTTGTAAAAGGTAGAATTTGGGTGATAATAATGTTTTAAGTAGGGCATTTAAGCCAATCAAATCAATTTTGAAGAGGTGTTAGAGAGAACAATATTATTGTGAATAAACGTAATGTAGAATTTGAGTATTGATATTGACACAGTAGCTATGGGGAAAATATGTAGAGTAATGAGTGATATTTTGAGGTAATAAATAAATGGGGATATTTGGTAGATGAAAGGGAGGTAATGGGAGAGTAATTATTTGAGAGAGGAATTTTGTAAAGGGTGGTGGTGTGATAAGGAGTCCTTAACGACAGGCGTTGTGGCGGGTAGTAGAGGGTTTTCAGGGAGTGATTGCCGGGTAAATAGGAAGGGCAAGAGGTTGAGCACGCGAGGTGAGATGAGGGAACACACATCCTGAGTACAAGGGGGTAGAGAGTATTTTGTTATAAGGGTAGAATGATTCGAAATGAGTTGAGTAGTAAGTTAGAGGTAGAGAATGGGTGGTAGATGTTTTGATAGATGGGTGTCATACTAGTTAAAGCTGTTAAGTGAGTATTAGAGTCAGAAGGGGGGTAAGATTATATATAAATGCCAAGTTGTAAATTGAAATGTTGTGAATAAACAAGAGTCACCCAAACTAAATGAGAATGAAAATATTCATAAGAAAGTCATAGTCAAAATGTAATAAGAATTGAAACAAGTAACAGATTGTAATAGAATTCGAAAATAATTAAAGCTGTAAAGTGTGTAACTTTGGTCAGTTTAAATGTAAATTTTATTGTTTATTGCAAGATAATAATTACCATGTTAATTTTGAATGTTCTATTTTAGTATGTTGTATTATGTTTGAAGGTAAAGAATTTTTAAAGTTACATGTATGTTATGGTGTAGCTTTGTGTAATGTATATATGTCAAGGTCATTCACTTGACCCAGAGAGATCAGCTGATGACTGATGTTAGAGACAAGACCAGTTTCTAGGAATTGCTTGATGCAATTTTGTTTCTTGATTGAATTAAATGATTTTAAATTTTTTGAGAATGATAAAAAATATATTTTGGTAAATTAAAATTTTTTTTTCGAAAAAAAAAAAATTTATTTTTTTATGCCTGCCGTATAGATGATGTTTTGAGTTCAAGTATGTTATTGTTTACATGTATTCCTAGTGTGTTTATTGAATTATATTGTTTAGTATATATGTCTTATAAACAAATATTAGAATAAGCGAGTTTATGATTTAATTAGATGTTCAATTTGTGTTTTTTATGATTGTTAGTAGTAGTGAAGAAAATCGATAGAGAAGGTAGATTCATATAAGAGAATTTTGGTATTTTAACGAAAGTAATGGTAATGTAAAAACTTGATTTTTAACTTAGATTAACTTTTAACCAAATTTAATGATTTGAATTTAATTTGTTTGCTATATTTTGATTTGGAAAATGACTTTAAAATATTTTAGGGAGTTTGTCTAGAACGTAATAATGAGTATGTATACGCACCCAGTACTTGCTAAAGGCAGCCCAATGTGCATGTAAGGGGGAACATATCGCTGGAGGATCTGGTATGGTATAAGGCCAGGGGTTTTGATTTTGGGGTGGAATGTTAGAAGGTGAGGTGTACTATGGTGAGTATCTGTCCGAGTTTATGGTGTTGGGATCTCGGATACAGAAGTCCAGTAATCTCGTTCAGGTGCAGCCATAGTCGCCGAGCTAGGGGGGTAGTTTACCCATGATGCATTAAGAAATTCACGGGGGGTTGTTGGCACCATATCCTCTCCGATCCTCTTAGGGGTTTAGCAATGAGAGTTCTTCTGTCTCGACAAAAGACCTCTCATTGGGGGGGGGGTATTCTAATGGGACAAAATGGGGTATTTTGTTTTATTTTATTTTTATTAAATTTATGTGACTAAGGCAGCAAGTCCCCGACATAATACAGTTTCCGTGAGACAAAGAACAGTGTTATAATTTTGCAAGCAGGTGTGTTGAGACGCAATAATTCCAAGAAAACGGTTGATGTGTTACGCACTCAAGCGCGCAACTTGAGAACGCGCGGGGACAGGACGCCAAGACGCCTCAACCGGAATCAACCAACATGGTTAAATTGTAAAACTTGTTTGCCACGTACTAGGTTGCGGGAGGAAGTATAGGTAACACCACGCCTACTAGAGTGACGTAACGAATGGCAGTGCAATTTCGTCAATGCTTTGGGAGCACTCACAACCCATGTTCCCGGTGCCACTACTAACAATTTGCCACATGAAGGCTGTGAACGACGGCGAAATTTGGTAGCCGAAAGGCAGTGACTTCCGCCCCATGAACAAGGCAGTCGACATATCGCCGCGTCGTCGGCCAGACGCGAGCTAAGACTCCGGGGCACCAAAAAACTTTAAGTTTTGACGGAAAGTTATAAACCGGCACAAATAAGTGAAACAATATCCCAGAATGGAATAAGCGAAGTGAAGAAGGAAGAAAGGTAAAAAATGTACGGGACTGACAAAACATTCGTATACATCTAGTGCATCACGCGGCGAAGAGAAACACCGGCCGTTACGTAACCAACCATTATTATTCAATATTTAAATAATTTCACCAAACTTTTAGGGGATATAAAATGTATGTGTGTGCGTGTGGCAAACTGGGTTCGTCTTCTTTAGATTAAGGGTTAGACTAAGAATATGTAAAAAATATTAAGTAAAGGTTTTGTTTTATTACGGTTTTATTTTGTTTTTCATAACTAAAAAATGAGGTAATTTGGGTAGAATAAATTAAAAGGTTAATTTTTCTATAACCATGTGTTAGTTGTAGTTATTTCGTCGTTACCACTTCCTAGCGTTTTGTGCTGAAAAATTCGTCTAACGTTCCCGGATTTCTTCTGAATTATTGTGGGGGGGGGGTAGTCAAATTGCAAAATTATCCCTTTTTGTTTTATTAAGGTAGAGTGTTAAGGTTTCGATGTATAGCCTAAAACATCTCTCTGATTGACTCTGGACTTCTGATTGAAATTTAAACAAGGTAAGTAAGCGAAAAGATCGCAGGTAAGTTTCTGGCAGCTTTATTTCATTTATTTATTTCGATTAAGTTTGTTTCTTAACAAGAATCTAAGTAAGGAATAAAGATAGCCTAGATCTTCGGAAAAAATCCTCAGCATTTTCAGATGGGTAATTTGCTTTATAAACTTGCCTTGCAAATACTCGAGGACGCTTTAACTCAACGTCTAGGTCTAGTTCTTCACAAATTCCTTTAGCTTGCACAAAAATGACTGCAAATTCTGCTGTAGCATTTTTCTGATGAGATTGAAAAACATCTGTTAACTTAGTTACACGTGATAATGTACTGCCTTTATGTTTATGTTGACTTCCTGCATTTTATTACATACAGGTTCTAATTTGGCAGAATAAGTGGCAATCATTACAAGAGTCACGATATAAGTTGGAGATGTTGCAGTCGTGTACAGCTGATAGGCTTTGGACCGGGTTTCCCGATTCTTATTGCTTTCTGAAAGTTCTTTCAGAGCTTGTATGATCTTAAGTAAGTTCTCAGAAAATATTCTAATACTATTATATTTTGACGACCAGCGCATTTCACAAAACAGGGGAATGTTAGGAATCTTGTCTCGCCACAAAGTACTTCACCGGAAAAATTTTATGATTTCCTTTGTTGTACCAGCAGCATTTCGGACTTAGCTGACAGTATTTAGGTCATTGATCACAAGATCAGTGTATGACTTGCACAATGGAAGAATAATGCCATTGGATACTTTTCACTGATCATTGTTTGGACTCCATTAACATGACCACTATATTTTGTATTAAGATTTACTAGAAAATATAGTAAAAATTACCAAAAATACGGCAATTTTTGTTATTTTCAGTTTTATATATATATATATCTCCCAGATCCCCGGGTTTGCACTCCCCTTTGAACATTTCTGCGGGCGCCCATGGTGTCAGTATCACAAAAAGGATAAGAAGGAAGCGCACGATGCTAGGGGTATGCAGATGTTTCTGCATTAACTGTTCGGCAAGAATTGTGACGTTCTCTAATAGAAATTTTGGACAAACTGTCAGTTAAAATTTCAAGCCATTTCTCTAACATCAAAGTGTTAGAAAAACGTAATGTAAATTTGAGGTGTACATAAATGATGGGGATATACATTTTAAGGAACAGCTTTCCCAAATCAATATTAAGTGTAGAGTACTTCCAAAACTGTATCCATATGACCTAAACAGTAAAGAATTGTTCAATGACTTGAAAGACGTTGTACTTTTGTTAAAAAGGGCAAAAGTTAACAAAGAACAAATGGACTTTATGCCTCAAGGACTGCTACAACACATTACTTCGGTGGGATTAGAAGCCTACAAAACACTAGCAACAGCTTTAAAAATGTTTTCTTACTTTACCAGTCTCTGTGTCTTCTTGTGAAAGATCGTTTAGTAAACTTAAAGTGATTAAATCTTACCTACAATCAACAATATCTCAAGACAGGGTATCAAATTTATGGATACTTTCAACCAAAAACGACACTGCTTCGTCTTTAGATTATAGTGATTTAATAACCGACTTTGCAGTAATTATGACAAGGAAATTTACATTTTAAAATTACTCATTTTAATATTTATTAAATATTAAAAATAAATATTAAGTGTTTATTAATAGAAGATGAAACCATTAACCTGTAATGGTAAGTCATTTATTTTATTACTTTTAATGTAGTTCTTTGTTTAACTTTATGTTCCTTTAGGATATTGTTTTGATGATGTGCTTTAGACCTACAAGAAATTTGCATATTTATTATAACATTTTTATGTTATAAATTTTTTATGTTACTACTATTTTATAGTCTACATTTGTTACTGTGCTGAGTCACGAAGATTCAGCGAGATTTCTGTAATTGACGATTGGAGAGTGGGCTGATCTCTAGCGGAGAGACTGCGCGAAACTACTGAAAATACGGCCTGTAGTTATAGGCAGTACGGAATTACAGTAGTGTAATTCGTGCTGCGCTCTTTCCGTGAAGATATGCCCTACCGGTTTAGTTTAGACAACGTTGGTCGGTGTCGGCACCTGCCGACAACCGGCAGGATGAAAACTCCTGGTGCTGCTTTCTGGCGACCAGTGCGGGAGGCAAACGAAGACGAAGCTGGAACTGCTGATTAGCGGCGTCTCACAAAATAACTCGTGGTAGAAGGTCCACTCCATTTTCTCTCCGGTAGAGAAATGAATATTTCTACACTTCCAAGTCTTCCAACTATGTTAGGCTAGTTCTATAAACGGCTGCGGTAAGTCTCAATTACTTTCATATTAATTAACTATAATATTTCACTGGAGAAAACTGTTTTTAACAAAGCCTAAGTAAGTGATTTCTGTTCACCTGTACTCGACCGCATGGCGTCGTGCAATATACAATTTGATGGTAAAATTTTTAAGTGACTTTTGAAGATCATCTGGGGCATTTAAGAGAGGTGTTGGGTCGCTTAAGAGAGGCTGGCCTCACTGTCAATCCCGAAAAGGTTCGTTTCGCCCAAGAGAGTATTTCTTTCTTGGGCCATTTAGTTTCACACAGGGGCGTGACAGTAGACCCAGAGAGGACACAGGGCATCCGTGACTTTCCTCCCCCTAGGGATGCGAAGGGCATAGCGAGATTCGTCGGTATGGTAAATTTTTACCAGCGTTTCATACCGAACATCGCCGAAATTGCCGCACCCTTGAATGAACTGAGGAAGAAGGGCGCAAAGTTTACATGGGGGGAAAACCAACAGAAGGCTTTCGCTACATTAAAGGAAGCCATCATCTCCCCACCAGTGTTGCGGATGCCCGACTTTTCGAAGCCGTTCATACTGCAGACGGACGCGTGTTCGGTTGCGCTCGGGGCGGTTCTCTCCCAAGTTATAGACGACGCTAGGCAGCCTGTGGCTTTTATCTCCCGGACGTTGACCCAGCAAGAACGTAAATCATCTGTATATGAGCTAGAGTGTTTAGCTGTTGTGTACGCTCTAGACAAGTTCAGGCGTTTCCTGGAACATGCTGAGTTCCTGCTCGAGACCGACAATCAGGCTCTCTCATGGCTTCTGGCTCATCCCCGGCAACTGGGTAAAATTGGTAGATGGGTGGTGAAAATCTCATCATTTAAGTTCACCGTGCAACACATCAGGGGATCTCAGAATGTGGTTGCAGATGCCTTGTCCCGCATGTTTTCCCAACCCAGTGATGCCCAAGCTGAGCAACCATGTTCCGTTCTTCTAGATTTTCCTTTAGCCTTCACTGATGTGTTACCCCATCAGTTAAACGACGAAGTGCTGGGTCCAGTCATCCAAAATATCAAGGAGGGTAACGTACAGGTCCCTTATTTCTTGTCCAAGGGAGTCCTCTGTTGTCGAGAGAGAAAAGGACGAGCACCTAAAATCGTGCTGCCTAGCAAATTAGTGCCCATGGTCTTCAGCTATTACCACGATTCCCCAGTCGGAGGCCACAAGGGAATTTCGAAGACCATTTCCAGTATTAGGAAACATTTTATCTGGAAGGGCATGGATAGAGACATCGCGACAAGGGTTAAGAGCTGTCATCTTTGTGGCTTGAGCAAGCCTGCCCAGAACACGAAACTAGGGTTGTTATCATCTGAGGTGGCGAGCAGACCAATGGAAAAGTTGTTTATTGACTACGTGGGGCCGTTCCGCCGTAGCAAGTCAGGTAATGCTTACCTGCTTGTTTGTGTAGATGCTTTTTCAAAGTTTGCCTGGCTACTGCCCTTACGGCAGGCAACCGCTCGTTTGACCATCAACGCTCTACAGAACCATGTATTTCAGCATTTCGGTCTTCCGACCATCATTGTTTCGGACAATGGCCCGCAATTTATTTCGAGTGAATTCAGGCGTATGTGTTTCGCCAGTGGCATCAAACACGTAACCACTTCCCCTTATTACCCACAACCGTCCCATGCGGAGAGATTCAATCGGAATATCCGGTCCGTATTGATTGCTTATCATGCTGAGCAACAAACCACCTGGGATCAGAATTTGAAGTGGTTACAATTAGCTTTCAACACGGCCAGACACGATAGTCATCAGGCCGTGCCCTTTGAAATTCTGTTTGGATTCTCGCCCGCACTCCCGTTGACCAACCTGTGGGATATCGAAGATCTTCTGCCGCGGGAGCCCAATAAATAAACTGCGGAGAGATGGAAAGTGGCTCGGAAGAATTTGCTGCGAGCGCACGAGCGGGTCCGTCGGCGTTATAATCAGGGGCGTATTCCAAACCCCTTCCGGATTGGTGACTGGGTCTATTGCCAAAGCCACCCACGCAGCTCAGCCGCTGACAAACGTGCTGCGAAGCTATGCTACCGTTGGTCGGGGCCATACCGTATCCTAGGATTCACGTCCCCGGTGACGGCCCGGCTGGGCGTACCGGGAGACAAACAAAAAATGGTGATAAGCCACATTTCAAAACTGAAACGTTGTCGAGGGCAATCGAAAACGTTCGAAGAGGGTTAGTCCCCGTTTATGGTGTTGGGATCTCGGATACAGAAGTCCAGTAATCTCGTTCAGGTGCAGCCATAGTCGCCGAGCTAGGGGGGTAGTTTACCCATGATGCATTAAGAAATTCACGGGGGGTTGTTGGCACCATATCCTCTCCGATCCTCTTAGGGGTTTAGCAATGAGAGTTCTTCTGTCTCGACAAAAGACCTCTCATTGGGGGGGGGGTATTCTAATGGGACAAAATGGGGTATTTTGTTTTATTTTATTTTTATTAAATTTATGTGACTAAGGCAGCAAGTCCCCGACATAATACAGTTTCCGTGAGACAAAGGACAGTGTTATAATTTTGCAAGCAGGTGTGTTGAGACGCAATAATTCCAAGAAAACGGTTGATGTGTTACGCACTCAAGCGCGTAACTTGAGAACGCGCGGGGACAGGACGCCAAGACGCCTCAACCGGAATCAACCAACATGGCTAAATTGTAAAATTTGTTTGCCACGTACTAGGTTGCGGGAGGAAGTATAGGTAACACCACGCCTACTAGAGTGACGTAACGAATGGCAGTGCAATTTCGTCAATGCTTTGGGAGCACTCATAACCCATGTTCCCGGTGCCACTACTAACAATTTGCCACATGAAGGCTGTGAACGACGGCGAAATTTGGTAGCCGAAAGGCAGTGACTTCCGCCCCATGAACAAGGCAGTCGACATATCGCCGCGTCGTCGGCCAGACGCGAGCTAAGACTCCGGGGCACCAAAAAACTTTAAGTTTTGACGGAAAGTTATAAACCGGCACAAATAAGTGAAACAATATCCCAGAATGGAATAAGTGAAGTGAAGAAGGAAGAAAGGTAAAAAATGTACGGGACTGACAAAACATTCGTATACATCTAGTGCATCACGCGGCGAAGAGAAACACCGGCCGTTACGTAACCAACCATTATTATTCAATATTTAAATAATTTCACCAAACTTTTAGGGGATATAAAATGTATGTGTGTGCGTGTGGCAAACTGGGTTCGTCTTCTTTAGATTAAGGGTTAGACTAAGAATATGTAAAAAATATTAAGTAAAGGTTTTGTTTTATTACGGTTTTATTTTGTTTTTCATAACTAAAAAATGAGGTAATTTGGGTAGAATAAATTAAAAGGTTAATTTTTCTATAACCATGTGTTAGTTGTAGTTATTTCGTCGTTACCACTTCCTAGCGTTTGTGCTGAAAAATTCGTCTAACGTTCCCGGATTTCTTCTGAATTATTGGGGAGGGGGTAGTCAGATTGCAAAATTATCCCTTTTTGTTTTATTAAGGTAGAGTGTTAAGGTTTCGATGTATAGCCTAAAACATCTCTCTGATTGACTCTGGACTTCTGATTGAAATTTAAACAAGGTAAGTAAGCGAAAAGATCGCAGGTAAGTTTCTGGCAGCTTTATTTCATTTATTTATTTCGATTAAGTTTGTTTTTTAACAAGAATCTAAGTAAGGAATAAAGATAGCCTAGATCTTCGGAAAAAATCCTCAGCATTTTCAGATGGGTAATTTGCTTTATAAACTTGCCTTGCAAATACTCGAGGACGCTTTAACTCAACGTCTAGGTCTAGTCCTTCACAAATTCCTTTAGCTTTCACTAAAATGACTGCAAATTCTGCTGTAGCATTTTTCTGATGAGATTGAAAAACATCTGTTAACTTAGTTACACGTGATCATGTACTGCCTTTATGTTTATGTTGACTTCCTGCATTTTATTACATACAGGTTCTAGTTTGGCAGAATAAGTGGCAATCATTACAAGAGTCACGATATAAGTTGGAGATGTTGCAGTCGTGTACAGCTGATAGGCTTTGGACCGGGTTTCCCGATTCTTATTGCTTTCTGAAAGTTCTTTCAGAGCTTGTATGATCTTAAGTAAGTTCTCAGAAAATATTCTAATACTATTATATTTTGACGACCAGCGCATTTCACAAAACAGGGGAATGTTAGGAATCTTGTCTCGCCACAAAGTACTTCACCGGAAAAATTTTATGATTTCCTTTGTTGTACCAGCAGCATTTCGGACTTAGCTGACAGTATTTAGGTCATTGATCACAAGATTCAGTGTATGACTTGCACAATGGAAGAATAATGCCATTGGATACTTTTCACTGATCATTGTTTGGACTCCATTAACATGACCACTATATTTTGTATTAAGATTTACTAGAAAATATAGTTAAAAATTACCAAAAATATGGCAATTTTTGTTATTTTCAGTTTTATATATATATATTGCAACACATCTTTTTATGATTTCTTTCATTATGGATTATGAGTTTTACATGGACCTGGTTAGGGTATATCATGCCAACACTTACCTGCAGTATATGGTACTTTTCTGCTTTGCCGGCTATTAGGTGTGGGATTTGGGCTTATTAGGTATCAGGTAACGAGTTGGGACGATGTGTTTCCAAAAGAATTATTTTAGGAAGCTGAGTTGTATAAATTGTGAATAAATGAAAACTACCTTTTTAGTCTATCATTCCAATGATTATAATTGTCACCCTCAAGGTGCTTATCTTTAAACAAATCATAATAATAAAAAGAATTTCAAATATTTAACACAATTTACGGCGGGTTCCACCATTTATATTCTTTCTTGAATATTACTTTACCATATTTTCTCTAGTGATATATTGTTATAATGCTTACGTCTAACAATCACATATTAAAATCATATATCTTAGTACATAATTTATAAGTTCCTGAAAATAAGACATACAATACACAGTATATACACAAAACATATAACATGGAAATATACACACATATATGGGCAGTTTCACACTGTCTGCCTGTAATTATAATTCATTTATAAAAAATCATTTTTGTTATATTGAATTTAATTATTTAATAAAATGGAAATACTGAATTGATTTCATTCTATGAAATCCGTAACCCTGTTCTTTATACATGAGAAAATAAAATACGAACTTTTTAAATGAATATAACAAGGGTTATAGTTATCGTTATCTCTATGGTAATTATTCTTTATACAGTGCACAATCTCATGAAAACATTTGCTTAGAGTCTTTCTGCACTCTTATTAACATATTATTATAATAATCACACATTATCTAAATGTTCTGTCTTTTAGAATAAATGTCTCTATATGATATACAGTACAACATTTAAAAGTGTCTTTAGGCTTTAGTCATACCGCCTATATAAAAAAATGTTTATCAATTATTTAAAACTGTTCAATTTTGCTTATAGCGGCTTTTCATTTACTTGTTGTGTTTTACAACATTATTATGAACCCTGAACCATATCAGGTCACCTGTTTTGATGATTTCATGTTACACAGATGTACACGGGTCTCAGGCGTCGGCGTTGAGTACAGCTATTCCTCTCGAAACCCCCGTCAGCGTCGCTTAGCGATGTATGAACAGCTAGGCTAGGCGTCGTTCCTTTATCGTCATGGACACAGCGTCTTTGGCCTCGGGTATAGTCTGATGTCCGTAGTACGTAGTTGTAGTAACTCAGGTGTCTGCCGGTCTCATTGAAGCGTCTTCTGCAGCGTATCGTTCCGTGTGTACGACTCAACGAATACTTTATGAATGAGCCAGATGCTCGTTTTGGCTCACTGTTTATAGGGCAAAGCCACGTGTGCAAATGAGTTTCTATCGGCGAATATCTCAACAATCCTTTATTTATTTAGGTAACAAAGTTGTTTGTTAGACGTGTCTTGAACACAGTTATTAGCTATGTATACACGCGATCTTTAATTAGCACCGCGAAAGGTGTGAAATAGTAAAACGCTTATAGTTCACGACACTCTCACTATCTCGTTATGTGTTTGGTGTCTAAATAAAGCTACATTTCCGCACTATTCACTGGTCAACCTAGTTCTTCTTAATCTTTTGTCATTTTTTTATTATTTAAGTTTTAAAACACTTCTGACATGTGCCTACAAAATTATACATATTTATGCAGGTGGACTGTTATCTGTTTTGTTTGCTATATAAAATCTTATCTGTACCCTTCTAAATGTACAATTGTAGCAGATAACGCTTATTATGCGTACTCCAGTTAGAACGATAAACATTGATAACAATGTTTTGTTATAATATATATCTCCCAGATCCCCGGGTTTGCACTCCCCTTTGAACATTTCTGCGGGCGCCCATGGTGTCAGTATCACAAAAAGGATAAGAAGGAAGCGCACGATGCTAGGGGTATGCAGATGTTTCTGCATTAACTGTTCGGCAAGAATTGTGACGTTCTCTAATAGAAATTTTGGACAAACTGTCAGTTAAAATTTCAAGCCATTTCTCTAACATCAAAGTGTTAGAAAAACGTAATGTAAATTTGAGGTGTACATAAATGATGGGGATATACATTTTAAGGAACAGCTTTCCCAAATCAATATTAAGTGTAGAGTACTTCCAAAACTGTATCCATATGACCTAAACAGTAAAGAATTGTTCAATGACTTGAAAGACGTTGTACTTTTGTTAAAAAGGGCAAAAGTTAACAAAGAACAAATGGACTTTATGCCTCAAGGACTGCTACAACACATTACTTCGGTGGGATTAGAAGCCTACAAAACACTAGCAACAGCTTTAAAAATGTTTTCTTACTTTACCAGTCTCTGTGTCTTCTTGTGAAAGATCGTTTAGTAAACTTAAAGTGATTAAATCTTACCTACAATCAACAATATCTCAAGACAGGGTATCAAATTTAGAGATACTTTCAACCAAAAACGACACTGCTTCGTCTTTAGATTATAGTGATTTAATAACCGACTTTGCAGTAATTATGACAAGGAAATTTACATTTTAAAATTACTCATTTTAATATTTATTAAATATTAAAAATAAATATTAAGTGTTTATTAATAGAAGATGAAACCATTAACCTGTAATGGTAAGTCATTTATTTTATTACTTTTAATGTAGTTCTTTGTTTAACTTTATGTTGCTTTAGGATATTGTTTTGATGATGTGCTTTAGACCTACAAGAAATTTGCATATTTATTATAACATTTTTGTTATAAATTTTTTATATTACTACTATTTTATAGTCAACATTTGTTACTGTGCTGAGTCACGAAGATTCAGCGAGATTTCTGTAATTGACGATTGGAGAGTGGGCTGATCTCTAGCGGAGAGACTGCGCGAAACTACTGAAAATACGGCCTGTAGTTATAGGCAGTACGGAATTACAGTAGTGTAATTCGTGCTGCGCTCTTTCCGTGAAGATATGCCCTACCGGTTTAGTTTAGACAACGTTGGTCGGTGTCGGCACCTGCCGACAACCGGCAGGATGAAAACTCCTGGTGCTGCTTTCTGGCGACCAGTGCGGGAGGCAAACGAAGACGAAGCTGGAACTGCTGATTAGCGGCGTCTCACAAAATAACTCGTGGTAGAAGGTCCACTCCATTTTCTCTCCGGTAGAGAAATGAATATTTCTACACTTCCAAGTCTTCCAACTATGTTAGGCTAGTTCTATAAACGGCTGCTGTAAGTCTCAATTATTTTCATATTAATTAACTATAATATTTCACTGGTGAAAACTGTTTTTAACAAAGCCTAAGTAAGTGATTTCTGTTCACCTGTACTCGACCGCATGGCGTCGTGCAATATACAATTTGATGGTAAAATTTTTAAGTGACTTTTGAAGATCATCTGGGGCATTTAAGAGAGGTGTTGGGTCGCTTAAGAGAGGCTGGCCTCACTGTCAATCCCGAAAAGGTTCGTTTCGCCCAAGAGAGTATTTCTTTCTTGGGCCATTTAGTTTCACACAGGGGCGTGACGGTAGACCCAGAGAGGACACAGGGCATCCGTGACTTTCCTCCCCCTAGGGATGCGAAGGGCATAGCGAGATTCGTCGGTATGGTAAATTTTTACCAGCGTTTCATACCGAACATCGCCGAAATTGCCGCACCCTTGAATGAACTGAGGAAGAAGGGCGCAAAGTTTACATGGGGGGAAAACCAACAGAAGGCTTTCGCTACATTAAAGGAAGCTATCATCTCCCCACCAGTGTTGCGGATGCCCGACTTTTCGAAGCCGTTCATACTGCAGACGGACGCGAGTTCGGTTGCGCTCGGGGCGGTTCTCTCCCAAGTTATAGACGACGCTAGGCAGCCTGTGGCTTTTATCTCCCGGACGTTGACCCAGCAAGAACGTAAATCATCTTTATATGAGCTAGAGTGTTTAGCTGTTGTGTACGCTCTAGACAAGTTCAGGCGTTTCCTGGAACATGCTGAGTTCCTGCTCGAGACCGACAATCAGGCTCTCTCATGGCTTCTGGCTCATCCCCGGCAACTGGGTAAAATTGGTAGATGGGTGGTGAAAATCTCATCATTTAAGTTCACCGTGCAACACATCAGGGGATCTCAGAATGTGGTTGCAGATGCCTTGTCCCGCATGTTTTCCCAACCCAGTGATGCCCAAGCTGAGCAACCCTGTTCCGTTCTTCTAGATTTTCCTTTAGCCTTCACTGATGTGTTATCCCCTCAGTTAAACGACGAAGTGCTGGGTCCAGTCATCCAAAATATCAAGGAGGGTAACGTACAGGCCCCTTATTTCTTGTCCAAGGGAGTCCTCTGTTGTCGAGAGAGAAAAGGACGAGCACCTAAAATCGTGCTGCCTAGCAAATTAGTGCCCATGGTCTTCAGCTATTACCACGATTCCCCAGTCGGAGGCCACAATGGAATTTCGAAGACCATTTCCAGTATTAGGAATCATTTTATCTGGAAGGGCATGGATAGAGACATCGCGACAAGGGTTAAGAGCTGTCATCTTTGTGGCTTGAGCAAGCCTGCCCAGAACACGAAACTAGGGTTGTTATCATCTGAGGTGGCGAGCAGACCAATGGAAAAGTTGTTTATTGACTACGTGGGGCCGTTCCGCCGTAGCAAGTCAGGTAATGCTTACCTGCTTGTTTGTGTAGATGCTTTTTCAAAGTTTGCCTGGCTACTGCCCTTACGGCAGGCAACCGCTCGTTTGACCATCAACGCTCTACAGAACCATGTATTTCAGCATTTCGGTCTTCCGACCATCTTTGTTTCGGACAATGGCCCGCAATTTATTTCGAGTGAATTCAGGCGTATGTGTTTCGCCAGTGGCATCAAACACGTAACCACTTCCCCTTATTACCCACAACCGTCCCATGCGGAGAGATTCAATCGGAATATCCGGTCCGTATTGATTGCTTATCATGCTGAGCAACAAACCACCTGGGATCAGAATTTGAAGTGGTTACAATTAGCTTTCAACACGGCCAGACACGATAGTCATCAGGCCGTGCCCTTTGAAATTCTGTTTGGATTCTCGCCCGCACTCCCGTTGACCAACCTGTGGGATATCGAAGATCTTCTGCCGCGGGAGCCCAATAAATAAACTGCGGAGAGATGGAAAGTGGCTCGGAAGAATTTGCTGCGAGCGCACGAGCGGGTCCGTCGGCGTTATAATCAGGGGCGTATTCCAAACCCCTTCCGGATTGGTGACTGGGTCTATTGCCAAAGCCACCCACGCAGCTCAGCCGCTGACAAACGTGCTGCGAAGCTATGCTACCGTTGGTCGGGGCCATACCGTATCCTAGGATTCACGTCCCCGGTGACGGCCCGGCTGGGCGTACCGGGAGACAAACAAAAAATGGTGATAAGCCACATTTCAAAACTGAAACGTTGTCGAGGGCAATCGAAAACGTTCGAAGAGGGTTAGTCCCCGTTTATGGTGTTGGGATCTCGGATACAGAAGTCCAGTAATCTCGTTCAGGTGCAGCCATAGTCGCCGAGCTAGGGGGGTAGTTTACCCATGATGCATTAAGAAATTCACGGGGGGTTGTTGGCACCATATCTTCTCCGATCCTCTTAGGGGTTTAGCAATGAGAGTTCTTCTGTCTCGACAAAAGACCTCTCATTGGGGGGGGGTATTCTAATGGGACAAAATGGGGTATTTTGTTTTATTTTATTTTTATTAAATTTATGTGACTAAGGCAGCAAGTCCCCGACATAATACAGTTTCCGTGAGACAAAGGACAGTGTTATAATTTTGCAAGCAGGTGTGTTGAGACGCAATAATTCCAATAAAACGGTTGATGTGTTACGCACTCAAGGGCGTAACTTGAGAACGCGCGGGGACAGGACGCCAAGACGCCTCAACCGGAATCAAACCAACATGGCTAAATTGTAAAATTTGTTTGCCACGTACTAGGTTGCGGGAGGAAGTATAGGTAACACCACGCCTACTAGAGTGACGTAACGAATGGCAGTGCAATTTCGTCAATGCTTTGGGAGCACTCATAACCCATGTTCCCGGTGCCACTACTAACAATTTGCCACATGAAGGCTGTGAACGACGGCGAAATTTGGTAGCCGAAAGGCAGTGACTTCCGCCCCATGAACAAGGCAGTCGACATATCGCCGCGTCGTCGGCCAGACGCGAGCTAAGACTCCGGGGCACCAAAAAACTTTAAGTTTTGACGGAAAGTTATAAACCGGCACAAATAAGTGAAACAATATCCCAGAATGGAATAAGTGAAGTGAAGAAGGAAGAAAGGTAAAAAATGTACGGGACTGACAAAACATTCGTATACATCTAGTGCATCACGCGGCGAAGAGAAACACCGGCCGTTACGTAACCAACCATTATTATTCAATATTTAAATAATTTCACCAAACTTATAGGGGATATAAAATGTATGTGTGTGCGTGTGGCAAACTGGGTTCGTCTTCTTTAGATTAAGGGTTAGACTAAGAATATGTAAAAAATATTAAGTAAAGGTTTTGTTTTATTACGGTTTTATTTTGTTTTTCATAACTAAAAAATGAGGTAATTTGGGTAGAATAAATTAAAAGGTTAATTTTTCTATAACCATGTGTTAGTTGTAGTTATTTCGTCGTTACCACTTCCTAGCGTTTGTGCTGAAAAATTCGTCTAACGTTCCCGGATTTCTTCTGAATTATTGGGGAGGGGGTAGTCAGATTGCAAAATTATCCCTTTTTGTTTTATTAAGGTAGAGTGTTAAGGTTTCGATGTATAGCCTAAAACATCTCTCTGATTGACTCTGGACTTCTGATTGAAATTTAAACAAGGTAAGTAAGCGAAAAGATCGCAGGTAAGTTTCTGGCAGCTTTATTTCATTTATTTATTTCGATTAAGTTTGTTTTTTAACAAGAATCTAAGTAAGGAATAAAGATAGCCTAGATCTTCGGAAAAAATCCTCAGCATTTTCAGATGGGTAATTTGCTTTATAAACTTGCCTTGCAAATACTCGAGGACGCTTTAACTCAACGTCTAGGTCTAGTCCTTCACAAATTCCTTTAGCTTTCACTAAAATGACTGCAAATTCTGCTGTAGCATTTTTCTGATGAGATTGAAAAACATCTGTTAACTTAGTTACACGTGATCATGTACTGCCTTTATGTTTATGTTGACTTCCTGCATTTTATTACATACAGGTTCTAGTTTGGCAGAATAAGTGGCAATCATTACAAGAGTCACGATATAAGTTGGAGATGTTGCAGTCGTGTACAGCTGATAGGCTTTGGACCGGGTTTCCCGATTCTTATTGCTTTCTGAAAGTTCTTTCAGAGCTTGTATGATCTTAAGTAAGTTCTCAGAAAATATTCTAATACTATTATATTTTGACGACCAGCGCATTTCACAAAACAGGGGAATGTTAGGAATCTTGTCTCGCCACAAAGTACTTCACCGGAAAAATTTTATGATTTCCTTTGTTGTACCAGCAGCATTTCGGACTTAGCTGACAGTATTTAGGTCATTGATCACAAGATTCAGTGTATGACTTGCACAATGGAAGAATAATGCCATTGGATACTTTTCACTGATCACTGTTTGGACTCCATTAACATGACCACTATATTTTGTATTAAGATTTACTAGAAAATATAGTTAAAAATTACCAAAAATATGGCAATTTTTGTTATTTTCAGTTTTATATATATATATTGCAACACATCTTTTTATGATTTCTTTCATTATGGATTATGAGTTTTACATGGACCTGGTTAGGGTATATCATGCCAACACTTACCTGCAGTATATGGTACTTTTCTGCTTTGCCGGCTATTAGGTGTGGGATTTGGGCTTATTAGGTATCAGGTAACGAGTTGGGACGATGTGTTTCCAAAAGAATTATTTTAGGAAGCTGAGTTGTATAAATTGTGAATAAATGAAAACTACCTTTTTAGTCTATCATTCCAATGATTATAATTGTCACCCTCAAGGTGCTTATCTTTAAACAAATCATAATAATAAAAAGAATTTCAAATATTTAACACAATTTACGGCGGGTTCCACCATTTATATTCTTTCTTGAATATTACTTTACCATATTTTCTCTAGTGATATATTGTTATAATGCTTACGTCTAACAATCACATATTAAAATCATATATCTTAGTACATAATTTATAAGTTCCTGAAAATAAGACATACAATACACAGTATATACACAAAACATATAACATGGAAATATACACACATATATGGGCAGTTTCACACTGTCTGCCTGTAATTATAATTCATTTATAAAAAATCATTTTTGTTATATTGAATTTAATTATTTAATAAAATGGAAATACTGAATTGATTTCATTCTATGAAATCCGTAACCCTGTTCTTTATACATGAGAAAATAAAATACGAACTTTTTAAATGAATATAACAAGGGTTATAGTTATCGTTATCTCTATGGTAATTATTCTTTATACAGTGCACAATCTCATGAAAACATTTGCTTAGAGTCTTTCTGCACTCTTATTAACATATTATTATAATAATCACACATTATCTAAATGTTCTGTCTTTTAGAATAAATGTCTCTATATGATATACAGTACAACATTTAAAAGTGTCTTTAGGCTTTAGTCATACCGCCTATATAAAAAAATGTTTATCAATTATTTAAAACTGTTCAATTTTGCTTATAGCGGCTTTTCATTTACTTGTTGTGTTTTACAACATTATTATGAACCCTGAACCATATCAGGTCACCTGTTTTGATGATTTCATGTTACACAGATGTACACGGGTCTCAGGCGTCGGCGTTGAGTACAGCTATTCCTCTCGAAACCCCCGTCAGCGTCGCTTAGCGATGTATGAACAGCTAGGCTAGGCGTCGTTCCTTTATCGTCATGGACACAGCGTCTTTGGCCTCGGGTATAGTCTGATGTCCGTAGTACGTAGTTGTAGTAACTCAGGTGTCTGCCGGTCTCATTGAAGCGTCTTCTGCAGCGTATCGTTCCGTGTGTACGACTCAACGAATACTTTATGAATGAGCCAGATGCTCGTTTTGGCTCACTGTTTATAGGGCAAAGCCACGTGTGCAAATGAGTTTCTATCGGCGAATATCTCAACAATCCTTTATTTATTTAGGTAACAAAGTTGTTTGTTAGACGTGTCTTGAACACAGTTATTAGCTATGTATACACGCGATCTTTAATTAGCACCGCGAAAGGTGTGAAATAGTAAAACGCTTATAGTTCACGACACTCTCACTATCTCGTTATGTGTTTGGTGTCTAAATAAAGCTACATTTCCGCACTATTCACTGGTCAACCTAGTTCTTCTTAATCTTTTGTCATTTTTTTATTATTTAAGTTTTAAAACACTTCTGACATGTGCCTACAAAATTATACATATTTATGCAGGTGGACTGTTATCTGTTTTGTTTGCTATATAAAATCTTATCTGTACCCTTCTAAATGTACAATTGTAGCAGATAACGCTTATTATGCGTACTCCAGTTAGAACGATAAACATTGATAACAATGTTTTGTTATAATATATATCTCCCAGATCCCCGGGTTTGCACTCCCCTTTGAACATTTCTGCGGGCGCCCATGGTGTCAGTATCACAAAAAGGATAAGAAGGAAGCGCACGATGCTAGGGGTATGCAGATGTTTCTGCATTAACTGTTCGGCAAGAATTGTGACGTTCTCTAATAGAAATTTTGGACAAACTGTCAGTTAAAATTTCAAGCCATTTCTCTAACATCAAAGTGTTAGAAAAACGTAATGTAAATTTGAGGTGTACATAAATGATGGGGATATACATTTTAAGGAACAGCTTTCCCAAATCAATATTAAGTGTAGAGTACTTCCAAAACTGTATCCATATGACCTAAACAGTAAAGAATTGTTCAATGACTTGAAAGACGTAATTTTATTAAAAAGGGCAAACGTTAACAAAGAACAAATGGACTTTATGCCTCAAGGACTGCTACAACACATTACTTCGGTGGGATTAGAAGCCTACAAAACACTAGCAACAGCTTTAAAAATGTTTTCTTACTTTACCAGTCTCTGTGTCTTCTTGTGAAAGATCGTTTAGTAAACTTAAAGTGATTAAATCTTACCTACAATCAACAATATCTCAAGACAGGGTATCAAATTTAGAGATACTTTCAACCAAAAACGACACTGCTTCGTCTTTAGATTATAGTGATTTAATAACCGACTTTGCAGTAATTATGACAAGGAAATTTACATTTTAAAATTACTCATTTTAATATTTATTAAATATTAAAAATAAATATTAAGTGTTTATTAATAGATGATGAAACCATTAACCTGTAATGGTAAGTCATTTATTTTATTACTTTTAATGTAGTCCTTTGTTTAACTTTATGTTGCTTTAGGATATTGTTTTGATGATGTGCTTTAGACCTACAAGAAATTTGCATATTTATTATAACATTTTTGTTATAAATTTTTTATATTACTACTATTTTATAGTCTACATTTGTTACTGTGCTGAGTCACGAAGATTCAGCGAGATTTCTGTAATTGACGATTGGAGAGTGGGCTGATCTCTAGCGGAGAGACTGCGCGAAACTACTGAAAATACGGCCTGTAGTTATAGGCAGTACGGAATTACAGTAGTGTAATTCGTGCTGCGTTCTTTCCGTAAAGATATGCCCTACCGGTTTAGTTTAGACAACGTTGGTCGGTGTCGGCACCTGCCGACAACCGGCAGGATGAAAACTCCTGGTGCTGCTTTCTGGCGACCAGTGCGGGAGGCAAACGAAGACGAAGCTGGAACTGCTGATTAGCGGCGTCTCACAAAATAACTCGTGGTAGAAGGTCCACTCCATTTTCTCTCCGGTAGAGAAATGAATATTTCTACACTTCCAAGTCTTCCAACTATGTTAGGCTAGTTCTATAAACGGCTGCTGTAAGTCTCAATTATTTTCATATTAATTAACTATAATATTTCACTGGAGAAAACTGTTTTTAACAAAGCCTAAGTAAGTGATTTCTGTTCACCTGTACTCGACCGCATGGCGTCGTGCAATATACAATTTGATGGTAAAATTTTTAAGTGACTTTTGAAGATCATCTGGGGCATTTAAGAGAGGTGTTGGGTCGCTTAAGAGAGGCTGGCCTCACTGTCAATCCCGAAAAGGTTCGTTTCGCCCAAGAGAGTATTTCTTTCTTGGGCCATTTAGTTTCACACAGGGGCGTGACGGTAGACCCAGAGAGGACACAGGGCATCCGTGACTTTCCTCCCCCTAGGGATGCGAAGGGCATAGCGAGATTCGTCGGTATGGTAAATTTTTACCAGCGTTTCATACCGAACATCGCCGAAATTGCCGCACCCTTGAATGAACTGAGGAAGAAGGGCGCAAAGTTTACATGGGGGGAACACCAACAGAAGGCTTTCGCTACATTAAAGGAAGCCATCATCTCCCCACCAGTGTTGCGGATGCCCGACTTTTCGAAGCCGTTCATACTGCAGACGGACGCGAGTTCGGTTGCGCTCGGGGCGGTTCTCTCCCAAGTTATAGACGACGCTAGGCAGCCTGTGGCTTTTATCTCCCGGACGTTGACCCAGCAAGAACGTAAATCATCTTTATATGAGCTAGAGTGTTTAGCTGTTGTGTACGCTCTAGACAAGTTCAGGCGTTTCCTGGAACATGCTGAGTTCCTGCTCGAGACCGACAATCAGGCTCTCTCATGGCTTCTGGCTCATCCCCGGCAACTGGGTAAAATTGGTAGATGGGTGGTGAAAATCTCATCATTTAAGTTCACCGTGCAACACATCAGGGGATCTCAGAATGTGGTTGCAGATGCCTTGTCCCGC
Source organism: Magicicada septendecula (assembly GCA_034769895.1). Taxonomy (NCBI): domain Eukaryota; kingdom Metazoa; phylum Arthropoda; class Insecta; order Hemiptera; family Cicadidae; genus Magicicada; species Magicicada septendecula. Next base: position 383,696,422 of record CM068369.1, read on the forward strand.
ATGTTTTCCCAACCCAGTGATGCCCAAGCTGAGCAACCCTGTTCCGTTCTTCTAGATTTTCCTTTAGCCTTCACTGATGTGTTACCCCATCAGTTAAACGACGAAGTGCTGGGTCCAGTCATCCAAAATATCAAGGAGGGTAACGTACAGGTCCCTTATTTCTTGTCCAAGGGAGTCCTCTGTTGTCGAGAGAGAAAAGGACGAGCACCTAAAATCGTGCTGCCTAGCAAATTAGTGCCCATGGTCTTCAGCTATTACCACGATTCCCCAGTCGGAGGCCACAATGGAACTTCGAAGACCATTTCCAGTATTAGGAATCATTTTATCTGGAAGGGCATGGATAGAGACATCGCGACAAGGGTTAAGAGCTGTCATTTTTGTGGCTTGAGCAAGCCTGCCCAGAACACCAAACTAGGGTTGTTATCATCTGAGGTGGCGAGCAGACCATTGGAAAAGTTGTTTATTGACTACGTGGGGCCGTTCCCCCGTAGCAAGTCAGGTAATGCTTACCTGCTTGTTTGTGTAGATGCTTTTTCAAAGTTTGCCTGGCTACTGCCCTTACGGCAGGCAACCGCTCGTTTGACCATCAACGCTCTACAGAACCATGTATTTCAGCATTTCGGTCTTCCGACCATCATTGTTTCGGACAATGGCCCGCAATTTATTTCGAGTGAATTCAGGCGTATGTGTTTCGCCAGTGGCATCAAACACGTAACCACTTCCCCTTATTACCCACAACCGTCCCATGCGGAGAGATTCAATCGGAATCTCCGGTCCGCCTTGATTGCTTATCATGCTGAGCAACAAACCACCTGGGATCAGAATTTGAAGTGGTTACAATTAGCTTTCAACACGGCCAGACACGATAGTCATCAGGCCGTGCCCTTTGAAATTCTGTTTGGATTCTCGCCCGCACTCCCGTTGACCAACCTGTGGGATATCGAAGATCTTCTGCCGCGGGAGCCCAATAATTAAACTGCGGAGAGATGGAAAGTGGCTCGGAAGAATTTGCTGCGAGCGCACGAGCGGGTCCGTCGGCGTTATAATCAGGGGCGTATTCCAAACCCCTTCCGGATTGGTGACTGGGTCTATTGCCAAAGCCACCCACTCAGCTCAGCCGCTGACAATCGTGCTGCGAAGCTATGCTACCGTTGGTCGGGGCCATACCGTATCCTAGGATTCACGTCCCCGGTGACGGCCCGGCTGGGCGTACCGGGAGACAAACAAAAAATGGTGATAAGCCACATTTCAAAACTGAAACGTTGTCGAGGGCAATCGAAAACGTTCGAAGAGGGTTAGTCCCCGTTTATGGTGTTGGGATCTCGGAGACAGAAGTCCAGTAATCTCGTTCAGGTGCAGCCATAGTCTCCGAGCTAGGGGGTAGTTTACCCATGATGCATTAAGAAATTCACGGGGGGTTGTTGGCACCATATCCTCTCCGATCCTCTTAGGGGTTTAGCAATGAGAGTTCTTCTGTCTCGACAAAAGACCTCTCATTGGGGGGGGGGTATTCTAATGGGACAAAATGGGGTATTTTGTTTTATTTTATTTTTATTAAATTTATGTGACTAAGGCAGCAAGTCCCCGACATAATACAGTTTCCGTGAGACAAAGGACAGTGTTATAATTTTGCAAGCAGGTGTGTTGAGGCGCAATAATTCCAAGAAAACGGTTCATGTGTTACGCACTCAAGCGCGCAACTTGAGAACGCGCGGGGACAGGACGCCAAGACGCCTCAACCGGAATCAAGCAACATGGCTAAATTGTAAAATTTGTTTGCCACGTACTAGGTTGCGGGAGGAAGTATAGGTAACACCACGCCTACTAGAGTGACGTAACGAATGGCAGTGCAATTTCGTCAATGCTTTGGGAGCACTCACAACCCATGTTCCCGGTGCCACTACTAACAATTTGCCACATGAAGGCTGTGAACGACGGCGAAATTTGGTAGCCGAAAGGCAGTGACTTCCGCCCCATGAACAAGGCAGTCGACATATCGCCGCGTCGTCGGCCAGACGCGAGCTAAGACTCCGGGGCACCAAAAAACTTTAAGTTTTGACGGAAAGTTATAAACCGGCACAAATAAGTGAAACAATATCCCAGAATGGAATAAGTGAAGTGAAGAAGGAAGAAAGGTAAAAAATGTACGGGACTGACAAAACATTCGTATACATCTAGTGCATCACGCGGCGAAGAGAAACACCGGCCGTTACGTAACCAACCATTATTATTCAATATTTAAATAATTTCACCAAACTTTTAGTGGATATAAAATGTATGTGTGTGCGTGTGGCAAACTGGGTTCGTCTTCTTTAGATTAAGGGTTAGACTAAGAATATGTAAAAAATATTAAGTAAAGGTTTTGTTTTATTACGGTTTTATTTTGTTTTTCATAACTAAAAAATGAGGTAATTTGGGTAGAATAAATTAAAAGGTTAATTTTTCTATAACCATGTGTTAGTTGTAGTTATTTCGTCGTTACCACTTCCTAGCGTTTTGTGCTGAAAAATTCGTCTAACGTTCCCGGATTTCTTCTGAATTATTGGGTGGGGGGGGGGTAGTCAGATTGCAAAATTATCCCTTTTTGTTTTATTAAGGTAGAGTGTTAAGGTTTCGATGTATAGCCTAAAACATCTCTCTGATTGACTCTGGACTTCTGATTGAAATTTAAACAAGGTAAGTAAGCGAAAAGATCGCAGGTAAGTTTCTGGCAGCTTTATTTCATTTATTTATTTCGATTAAGTTTGTTTCTTAACAAGAATCTAAGTAAGGAATAAAGATAGCCTAGATCTTCGAAAAAATCCTCAGCATTTTCAGATGGGTAATTTGCTTTATAAACTTGCCTTGCAAATACTCGAGGACGCTTTAACTCAACGTCTAGGTCTAGTTCTTCACACATTCCTTTAGCTTTCACAAAAATGACTGCAAATTCTGCTGTAGTATTTTTCTGATGAGATTGAACAACATCTGTTAACTTAGTTACACGTGATCATGTACTGCCTTTATGTTTATGTTGACTTCCTGCATTTTATTACATACAGGTTCTAGTTTGGCAGAATAAGTGGCAATCATTACAAGAGTCACGATATAAGTTGGAGATGTTGCAGTCGTGTACAGCTGATAGGCTTTGGACCGGGTTTCCCGATTCTTATTGCTTTCTGAAAGTTCTTTCAGAGCTTGTATGATCTTAAGTAAGTTCTCAGAAAATATTCTAATACTATTATATTTTGACGACCAGCGCATTTCACAAAACAGGGGAATGTTAGGAATCTTGTCTCGCCACAAAGTACTTCACCGGAAAAATTTTATGATTTCCTTTGTTGTACCAGCAGCATTTCGGACTTAGCTGACAGTATTTAGGTCATTGATCACAAGATTCAGTGTATGACTTGCACAATGGAAGAATAATGCCATTGGATACTTTTCACTGATCATTGTTTGGACTCCATTAACATGACCACTATATTTTGTATTAAGATTTACTAGAAAATATAGTAAAAATTACCAAAAATATGGCAATTTTTGTTATTTTCAGTTTTATATATATATATCTCCCAGATCCCCGGGTTTGCACTCCCCTTTGAACATTTCTGCGGGCGCCCATGGTGTCAGTATCACAAAAAGGATAAGAAGGAAGCGCACGATGCTAGGGGTATGCAGATGTTTCTGCATTAACTGTTCGGCAAGAATTGTGACGTTCTCTAATAGAAATTTTGGACAAACTGTCAGTTAAAATTTCAAGCCATTTCTCTAACATCAAAGTGTTAGAAAAACGTAATGTAAATTTGAGGTGTACATAAATGATGGGGATATACATTTTAAGGAAAAGCTTTCCCAAATCAATATTAAGTGTAGAGTACTTCCAAAACTGTATCCATATGACCTAAATAGTAAAGAATTGTTCAATGACTTGAAAGACGTTGTACTTTTATTAAAAAGGGCAAACGTTAACAAAGAACAAATGGACTTTATGCCTCAAGGACTGCTACAACACATTACTTCGGTGGGATTAGAAGCCTACAAAACACTAGCAACAGCTTTAAAAATGTTTTCTTACTTTACCAGTCTCTGTGTCTTCTTGTGAAAGATCGTTTAGTAAACTTAAAGTGATTAAATCTTACCTACAATCAACAATATCTCAAGACAGGGTATCAAATTTAGAGATACTTTCAACCAAAAACGACACTGCTTCGTCTTTAGATTATAGTGATTTAATAACCGACTTTGCAGTAATTATGACAAGGAAATTTACATTTTAAAATTACTCATTTTAATATTTATTAAATATTAAAAATAAATATTTAGTGTTTATTAATAGAAGATGAAACCATTAACCTGTAATGGTAAGTCATTTATTTTATTACTTTTAATGTAGTTCTTTGTTTAACTTTATGTTGCTTTAGGATATTGTTTTGATGATGTGCTTTAGACCTACAAGAAATTTGCATATTTATTATAACATTTTTGTTATAAATTTTTTATATTACTACTATTTTATAGTCTACATTTGTTACTGTGCTGAGTCACGAAGATTCAGCGAGATTTCTGTAATTGACGATTGGAGAGTGGGCTGATCTCTAGCGGAGAGACTGCGCGAAACTACTGAAAATACGGCCTGTAGTTATAGGCAGTACGGAATTACAGTAGTGTAATTCGTGCTGCGCTCTTTCCGTGAAGATATGCCCTACCGGTTTAGTTTAGACAACGTTGGTCGGTGTCGGCACCTGCCGACAACCGGCAGGATGAAAACTCCTGGTGCTGCTTTCTGGCGACCAGTGCGGGAGGCAAACGAAGACGAAGCTGGAACTGCTGATTAGCGGCGTCTCACAAAATAACTCGTGGTAGAAGGTCCACTCCATTTTCTCTCCGGTAGAGAAATGAATATTTCTACACTTCCAAGTCTTCCAACTATGTTAGGCTAGTTCTATAAACGGCTGCTGTAAGTCTCAATTATTTTCATATTAATTAACTATAATATTTCACTGGAGAAAACTGTTTTTAACAAAGCCTAAGTAAGTGATTTCTGTTCACCTGTACTCGACCGCATGGCGTCGTGCAATATACAATTTGATGGTAAAATTTTTATGTGACTTTTGAAGATCATCTGGGGCATTTAAGAGAGGTGTTGGGTCGCTTAAGAGAGGCTGGCCTCACTGTCAATCCCGAAAAGGTTCGTTTCGCCCAAGAGAGTATTTCTTTCTTGGGCCATTTAGTTTCACACAGGGGCGTGACGGTAGACCCAGAGAGGACACAGGGCATCCGTGACTTTCCTCCCCCTAGGGATGCGAAGGGCATAGCGAGATTCGTCGGTATGGTAAATTTTTACCAGCGTTTCATACCGAACATCGCCGAAATTGCCGCACCCTTGAATGAACTGAGGAAGAAGGGCGCAAAGTTTACATGGGGGGAAAACCAACAGAAGGCTTTCGCTACATTAAAGGAAGCCATCATCTCCCCACCAGTGTTGCGGATGCCCGACTTTTCGAAGCCGTTCATACTGCAGACGGACGCGAGTTCGGTTGCGCTCGGGGCGGTTCTCTCCCAAGTTATAGACGACGCTAGGCAGCCTGTGGCTTTTATCTCCCGGACGTTGACCCAGCAAGAACGTAAATCATCTGTATATGAGCTAGAGTGTTTAGCTGTTGTGTACGCTCTAGACAAGTTCAGGCGTTTCCTGGAACATGCTGAGTTCCTGCTCGAGACCGACAATCAGGCTCTCTCATGGCTTCTGGCTCATCCCCGGCAACTGGGTAAAATTGGTAGATGGGTGGTGAAAATCTCATCATTTAAGTTCACCGTGCAACACATCAGGGGATCTCAGAATGTGGTTGCAGATGCCTTGTCCCGCATGTTTTCCCAACCCAGTGATGCCCAAGCTGAGCAACCCTGTTCCGTTCTTCTAGATTTTCCTTTAGCCTTCACTGATGTGTTACCCCATCAGTTAAACGACGAAGTACTGGGTCCAGTCATCCAAAATATCAAGGAGGGTAACGGTAACGTACAGGCCCCTTATTTCTTGTCCAAGGGAGTCCTCTGTTGTCGAGAGAGAAAAGGACGAGCACCTAAAATCGTGCTGCCTAGCAAATTAGTGCCCATGGTCTTCAGCTATTACCACGATTCCCCAGTCGGAGGCCACAATGGAATTTCGAAGACCATTTCCAGTATTAGGAATCATTTTATCTGGAAGGGCATGGATAGAGACATCGCGACAAGGGTTAAGAGCTGTCATTTTTGTGGCTTGAGCAAGCCTGCCCAGAACACCAAACTACGGTTGTTATCATCTGAGGTGGCGAGCAGACCATTGGAAAAGTTGTTTATTGACTACGTGGGGCCGTTCCCCCGTAGAAAGTCAGGTAATGCTTACCTGCTTGTTTGTGTAGATGCTTTTTCAAAGTTTGCCTGGCTACTGCCCTTACGGCAGGCAACCGCTCGTTTGACCATCAACGCTCTACAGAACCATGTATTTCAGCATTTCGGTCTTCCGACCATCATTGTTTCGGACAATGGCCCGCAATTTATTTCGAGTGAATTCAGGCGTATGTGTTTCGCCAGTGGCATCAAACACGTAACCACTTCCCCTTATTACCCACAACCGTCCCATGCGGAGAGATTCAATCGGAATCTCCGGTCCGCCTTGATTGCTTATCATGCTGAGCAACAAACCACCTGGGATCAGAATTTGAAGTGGTTACAATTAGCTTTCAACACGGCCAGACACGATAGTCATCAGGCCGTGCCCTTTGAAATTCTGTTTGGATTCTCGCCCGCACTCCCGTTGACCAACCTGTGGGATATCGAAGATCTTCTGCCGCGGGAGCCCAATAATTTAACTGCGGAGAGATGGAAAATGGCTCGGAAGAATTTGCTGCGAGCGCACGAGCGGGTCCGTCGGCGTTATAATCAGGGGCGTATTCCAAACCCCTTCCGGATTGGTGACTGGGTCTATTGCCAAAGCCACCCACTCAGCTCAGCCGCTGACAAACGTGCTGCGAAGCTATGCTACCGTTGGTCGGGGCCATACCGTATCCTAGGATTCACGTCCCCGGTGACGGCCCGGCTGGGCGTACCGGGAGACAAACAAAAAATGGTGATAAGCCACATTTCAAAACTGAAACGTTGTCGAGGGCAATCGAAAACGTTCGAAGAGGGTTAGTACCCGTTTATGGTGTTAGGATCTCGGATACAGAAGTCCAGTAATCTCGTTCGGGTGCAGCCATAGTCGCCGAGCTAGGGGGGTAGTTTACCCATGATGCATTAAGAAATTCACGGGGGGTTGTTGGCACCATATCCTCTCCGATCCTCTTAGGGGTTTAGCAATGAGAGTTCTTCTGTCTCGACAAAAGACCTCTCATTGGGGGGGGGGGGTATTCTAATGGGACAAAATGGGGTATTTTGTTTTATTTTATTTTTATTAAATTTATGTGACTAAGGCAGCAAGTCCCCGACATAATACAGTTTCCGTGAGACAAAGGACAGTGTTATAATTTTGCAAGCAGGTGTGTTGAGGCGCAATAATTCCAAGAAAACGGTTGATGTGTTACGCACTCAAGCGCGCAACTTGAGAACGCGCGGGGACAGGACGCCAAGACGCCTCAACCGGAATCAACCAACATGGCTAAATTGTAAAATTTGTTTGCCACGTACTAGGTTGCGGGAGGAAGTATAGGTAACACCACGCCTACTAGAGTGACGTAACGAATGGCAGTGCAATTTCGTCAATGCTTTGGGAGCACTCACAACCCATGTTCCCGGTGCCACTACTAACAATTTGCCACATGAAGGCTGTGAACGACGGCGAAATTTGGTAGCCGAAAGGCAGTGACTTCCGCCCCATGAACAAGGCAGTCGACATATCGCCGCGTCGTCGGCCAGACGCGAGCTAAGACTCCGGGGCACCAAAAAACTTTAAGTTTTGACGGAAAGTTATAAACCGGCACAAATAAGTGAAACAATATCCCAGAATGGAATAAGTGAAGTGAAGAAGGAAGAAAGGTAAAAAATGTACGGGACTGACAAAACATTCGTATACATCTAGTGCATCACGCGGCGAAGAGAAACACCGGCCGTTACGTAACCAACCATTATTATTCAATATTTAAGTAATTTCACCAAACTTTTAGGGGATATAAAATGTATGTGTGTGCGTGTGGCAAACTGGGTTCGTCTTCTTTAGATTAAGGGTTAGACTAAGAATATGTAAAAAATATTAAGTAAAGGTTTTGTTTTATTACGGTTTTATTTTGTTTTTCATAACTAAAAAATGAGGTAATTTGGGTAGAATAAATTAAAAGGTTAATTTTTCTATAACCATGTGTTAGTTGTAGTTATTTCGTCGTTACCACTTCCTAGCGTTTTGTGCTGAAAAATTCGTCTAACGTTCCCGGATTTCTTCTGAATTATTGGGGGGGGGGGGTAGTCAGATTGCAAAATTATCCCTTTTTGTTTTATTAAGGTAGAGTGTTAAGGTTTCGATGTATAGCCTAAAACATCTCTCTGATTGACTCTGGACTTCTGATTGAAATTTAAACAAGGTAAGTAAGCGAAAAGATCGCAGGTAAGTTTCTGGCAGCTTTATTTCATTTATTTATTTCGATTAAGTTTGTTTCTTAACAAGAATCTAAGTAAGGAATAAAGATAGCCTAGATCTTCGAAAAAAATCCTCAGCATTTTCAGATGGGTAATTTGCTTTATAAACTTGCCTTGCAAATACTCGAGGACGCTTTAACTCAACGTCTAGGTCTAGTTCTTCACAAATTCCTTTAGCTTTCACAAAAATGACTGCAAATTCTGCTGTAGCATTTTTCTGATGAAATTGAACAACATCTGTTAACTTAGTTACACGTGATCATGTACTGCCTTTATGTTTATGTTGACTTCCTGCATTTTATTACATACAGGTTCTAGTTTGGCAGAATAAGTGGCAATCATTACAAGAGTCACGATATAAGTTGGAGATGTTGCAGTCGTGTACAGCTGATAGGCTTTGGACCGGGTTTCCCGATTCTTATTGCTTTCTGAAAGTTCTTTCAGAGCTTGTATGATCTTAAGTAAGTTCTCAGAAAATATTCTAATACTATTATATTTTGACGACCAGCGCATTTCACAAAACAGGGGAATGTTAGGAATCTTGTCTCGCCACAAAGTACTTCACCGGAAAAATTTTATGATTTCCTTTGTTGTACCAGCAGCATTTCGGACTTAGCTGACAGTATTTAGGTCATTGATCACAAGATTCAGTGTATGACTTGCACAATGGAAGAATAATGCCATTGGATACTTTTCACTGATCATTGTTTGGACTCCATTAACATGACCACTATATTTTGTATTAAGATTTACTAGAAAATATAGTAAAAATTACCAAAAATATGGCAATTTTTGTTATTTTCAGTTTTATATATATATATATCTCCCAGATCCCCGGGTTTGCACTCCCCTTTGAACATTTCTGCGGGCGCCCATGGTGTCAGTATCACAAAAAGGATAAGAAGGAAGCGCACGATGCTAGGGGTATGCAGATGTTTCTGCATTAACTGTTCGGCAAGAATTGTGACGTTCTCTAATAGAAATTTTGGACAAACTGTCAGTTAAAATTTCAAGCCATTTCTCTAACATCAAAGTGTTAGAAAAACGTAATGTAAATTTGAGGTGTACATAAATGATGGGGATATACATTTTAAGGAACAGCTTTCCCAAATCAATATTAAGTGTAGGGTACTTCCAAAACTGTATCCATATGACCAAAACAGTAAAGAATTGTTCAATGACTTGAAAGACGTTGTACTTTTATTAAAAAGGGCAAACGTTAACAAAGAACAAATGGACTTTATGCCTCAAGGACTGCTACAACACATTACTTCGGTGGGATTAGAAGCCTACAAAACACTAGCAACAGCTTTAAAAATGTTTTCTTACTTTACCAGTCTCTGTGTCTTCTTGTGAAAGATCGTTTAGTAAACTTAAAGTGATTAAATCTTACCTACAATCAACAATATCTCAAGACAGGGTATCAAATTTAGAGATACTTTCAACCAAAAACGACACTGCTTCGTCTTTAGATTATAGTGATTTAATAACCGACTTTGCAGTAATTATGACAAGGAAATTTACATTTTAAAATTACTCATTTTAATATTTATTAAATATTAAAAATAAATATTAAGTGTTTATTAATAGAAGATGAAACCATTAACCTGTAATGGTAAGTCATTTATTTTATTACTTTTAATGTAGTTCTTTGTTTAACTTTATGTTGCTTTAGGATATTGTTTTGATGATGTGCTTTAGACCTACAAGAAATTTGCATATTTATTATAACATTTTTGTTATAAATTTTTTATATTACTACTATTTTATAGTCTACATTTGTTACTGTGCTGAGTCACGAAGATTCAGCGAGATTTCTGTAATTGACGATTGGAGAGTGGGCTGATCTCTAGCGGAGAGACTGCGCGAAACTACTGAAAATACGGCCTGTAGTTATAGGCAGTACGGAATTACAGTAGTGTAATTCGTGCTGCGCTCTTTCCGTGAAGATATGCCCTACCGGTTTAGTTTAGACAACGTTGGTCGGTGTCGGCACCTGCCGACAACCGGCAGGATGAAAACTCCTGGTGCTGCTTTCTGGCGACCAGTGCGGGAGGCAAACGAAGACGAAGCTGGAACTGCTGATTAGCGGCGTCTCACAAAATAACTCGTGGTAGAAGGTCCACTCCATTTTCTCTCCGGTAGAGAAATGAATATTTCTACACTTCCAAGTCTTCCAACTATGTTAGGCTAGTTCTATAAACGGCTGCGGTAAGTCTCAATTACTTTCATATTAATTAACTATAATATTTCACTGGAGAAAACTGTTTTTAACAAAGCCTAAGTAAGTGATTTCTGTTCACCTGTACTCGACCGCATGGCGTCGTGCAATATACAATTTGATGGTAAAATTTTTAAGTGACTTTTGAAGATCATCTGGGGCATTTAAGAGAGGTGTTGGGTCGCTTAAGAGAGGCTGGCCTCACTGTCAATCCCGAAAAGGTTCGTTTCGCCCAAGAGAGTATTTCTTTCTTGGGCCATTTAGTTTCACACAGGGGCGTGACGGTAGACCCAGAGAGGACACAGGGCATCCGTGACTTTCCTCCCCCTAGGGATGCGAAGGGCATAGCGAGATTCGTCGGTATGGTAAATTTTTACCAGCGTTTCATACCGAACATCGCCGAAATTGCCGCACCCTTGAATGAACTGAGGAAGAAGGGCGCAAAGTTTACATGGGGGGAAAACCAACAGAAGGCTTTCGCTACATTAAAGGAAGCCATCATCTCCCCACCAGTGTTGCGGATGCCCGACTTTTCGAAGCCGTTCATACTGCAGACGGACGCGAGTTCGGTTGCGCTCGGGGCGGTTCTCTCCCAAGTTATAGACGACGCTAGGCAGCCTGTGGCTTTTATCTCCCGGACGTTGACCCAGCAAGAACGTAAATCATCTTTATATGAGCTAGAGTGTTTAGCTGTTGTGTACGCTCTAGACAAGTTCAGGCGTTTCCTGGAACATGCTGAGTTCCTGCTCGAGACCGACAATCAGGCTCTCTCATGGCTTCTGGCTCATCCCCGGCAACTGGGTAAAATTGGTAGATGGGTGGTGAAAATCTCATCATTTAAGTTCACCGTGCAACACATCAGGGGATCTCAGAATGTGGTTGCAGATGCCTTGTCCCGCATGTTTTCCCAACCCAGTGATGCCCAAGCTGAGCAACCCTGTTCCGTTCTTCTAGATTTTCCTTTAGCCTTCACTGATGTGTTACCCCATCAGTTAAACGACGAAGTGCTGGGTCCAGTCATCCAAAATATCAAGGAGGGTAACGGTAACGTACAGGCCCCTTATTTCTTGTCCAAGGGAGTCCTCTGTTGTCGAGAGAGAAAAGGACGAGCACCTAAAATCGTGCTGCCTAGCAAATTAGTGCCCATGGTCTTCAGCTATTACCACGATTCCCCAGTCGGAGGCCACAATGGAATTTCGAAGACCATTTCCAGTATTAGGAATCATTTTATCTGGAAGGGCATGGATAGAGACATCGCGACAAGGGTTAAGAGCTGTCATTTTTGTGGCTTGAGCAAGCCTGCCCAGAACACCAAACTAGGGTTGTTATCATCTGAGGTGGCGAGCAGACCATTGGAAAAGTTGTTTATTGATTACGTGGGGCCGTTCCCCCGTAGAAAGTCAGGTAATGCTTACCTGCTTGTTTGTGTAGATGCTTTTTCAAAGTTTGCCTGGCTACTGCCCTTACGGCAGGCAACCGCTCGTTTGACCATCAACGCTCTACAGAACCATGTATTTCAGCATTTCGGTCTTCCGACCATCATTGTTTCGGACAATGGCCCGCAATTTATTTCGAGTGAATTCAGGCGTATGTGTTTCGCCAGTGGCATCAAACACGTAACCACTTCCCCTTATTACCCACAACCGTCCCATGCGGAGAGATTCAATCGGAATCTCCGGTCCGCCTTGATTGCTTATCATGCTGAGCAACAAACCACCTGGGATCAGAATTTGAAGTGGTTACAATTATCTTTCAACACGGCCAGACACGATAGTCATCAGGCCGTGCCCTTTGAAATTCTGTTTGGATTCTCGCCCGCACTCCCGTTGACCAACCTGTGGGATATCGAAGATCTTCTACCGCGGGAGCCCAATAATTACACTGCGGAGAGATGGAAAATGGCTCGGAAGAATTTGCTGCGAGGGCACGAGCGGGTCCGTCGGCGTTATAATCAGGGGCGTATTCCAAACCCCTTCCGGATTGGTGACTGGGTCTATTGCCAAAGCCACCCACTCAGCTCAGCCGCTGACAAACGTGCTGCGAAGCTATGCTACCGTTGGTCGGGGCCATACCGTATCCTAGGATTCACGTCCCCGGTGACGGCCCGGCTGGGCGTACCGGGAGACAAACAAAAAATGGTGATAAGCCACATTTCAAAACTGAAACGTTGTCGAGGGCAATCGAAAACGTTCGAAGAGGGTTAGTCCCCGTTTATGGTGTTGGGATCTCGGATACAGAAGTCCAGTAATCTCGTTCGGGTGCAGCCATAGTCGCCGAGCTAGGGGGGTAGTTTACCCATGATGCATTAAGAAATTCACGGGGGGTTGTTGGCACCATATCCTCTCCGATCCTCTTAGGGGTTTAGCAATGAGAGTTCTTCTGTCTCGACAAAAGACCTCTCATTGGGGGGGGGGGGTATTCTAATGGGACAAAATGGGGTATTTTGTTTTATTTTATTTTTATTAAATTTATGTGACTAAGGCAGCAAGTCCCCGACATAATACAGTTTCCGTGAGACAAAGGACAGTGTTATAATTTTGCAAGCAGGTGTGTTGAGGCGCAATAATTCCAAGAAAACGGTTGATGTGTTACGCACTCAAGCGCGCAACTTGAGAACGCGCGGGGACAGGACGCCAAGACGCCTCAACCGGAATCAACCAACATGGCTAAATTGTAAAATTTGTTTGCCACGTACTAGGTTGCGGGAGGAAGTATAGGTAACACCACGCCTACTAGAGTGACGTAACGAATGGCAGTGCAATTTCGTCAATGCTTTGGGAGCACTCACAACCCATGTTCCCGGTGCCACTACTAACAATTTGCCACATGAAGGCTGTGAACGACGGCGAAATTTGGTAGCCGAAAGGCAGTGACTTCCGCCCCATGAACAAGGCAGTCGACATATCGCCGCGTCGTCGGCCAGACGCGAGCTAAGACTCCGGGGCACCAAAAAACTTTAAGTTTTGACGGAAAGTTATAAACCGGCACAAATAAGTGAAACAATATCCCAGAATGGAATAAGTGAAGTGAAGAAGGAAGAAAGGTAAAAAATGTACGGGACTGACAAAACATTCGTATACATCTAGTGCATCACGCGGCGAAGAGAAACACCGGCCGTTACGTAACCAACCATTATTGTTCAATATTTAAGTAATTTCACCAAACGTTTAGGGGATATAAAATGTATGTGTGTGCGTGTGGCAAACTGGGTTCGTCTTCTTTAGATTAAGGGTTAGACTAAGAATATGTAAAAAATATTAAGTAAAGGTTTTGTTTTATTACGGTTTTATTTTGTTTTTCATAACTAAAAAATGAGGTAATTTGGGTAGAATAAATTAAAAGGTTAATTTTTCTATAACCATGTGTTAGTTGTAGTTATTTCGTCGTTACCACTTCCTAGCGTTTTGTGCTGAAAAATTCGTCTAACGTTCCCGGATTTCTTCTGAATTATTGGGTGGGGGGGGTAGTCAGATTGCAAAATTATCCCTTTTTGTTTTATTAAGGTAGAGTGTTAAGGTTTCGATGTATAGCCTAAAACATCTCTCTGATTGACTCTGGACTTCTGATTGAAATTTAAACAAGGTAAGTAAGCGAAAAGATCGCAGGTAAGTTTCTGGCAGCTTTATTTCATTTATTTATTTCGATTGAGTTTGTTTCTTAACAAGAATCTAAGTAAGGAATAAAGATAGCCTAGATCTTCGAAAAAAATCCTCAGCATTTTCAGATGGGTAATTTGCTTTATAAACTTGCCTTGCAAATACTCGAGGACGCTTTAACTCAACGTCTAGGTCTAGTTCTTCACAAATTCCTTTAGCTTTCACAAAAATGACTGCAAATTCTGCTGTAGCATTTTTCTGATGAAATTGAACAACATCTGTTAACTTAGTTACACGTGATCATGTACTGCCTTTATGTTTATGTTGACTTCCTGCATTTTATTACATACAGGTTCTAGTTTGGCAGAATAAGTGGCAATCATTACAAGAGTCACGATATAAGTTGGAGATGTTGCAGTCGTGTACAGCTGATAGGCTTTGGACCGGGTTTCCCGATTCTTATTGCTTTCTGAAAGTTCTTTCAGAGCTTGTATGATCTTAAGTAAGTTCTCAGAAAATATTCTAATACTATTATATTTTGACGACCAGCGCATTTCACAAAACAGGGGAATGTTAGGAATCTTGTCTCGCCACAAAGTACTTCACCGGAAAAATTTTATGATTTCCTTTGTTGTACCAGCAGCATTTCGGACTTAGCTGACAGTATTTAGGTCATTGATCACAAGATTCAGTGTATGACTTGCACAATGGAAGAATAATGCCATTGGATACTTTTCACTGATCATTGTTTGGACTCCATTAACATGACCACTATATTTTGTATTAAGATTTACTAGAAAATATAGTAAAAATTACCAAAAATATGGCAATTTTTGTTATTTTCAGTTATATATATATATATCTCCCAGATCCCCGGGTTTGCACTCCCCTTTGAACATTTCTGCGGGCGCCCATGGTGTCAGTATCACAAAAAGGATAAGAAGGAAGCGCACGATGCTAGGGGTATGCAGATGTTTCTGCATTAACTGTTCGGCAAGAATTGTGACGTTCTCTAATAGAAATTTTGGACAAACTGTCAGTTAAAATTTCAAGCCATTTCTCTAACATCAAAGTGTTAGAAAAACGTAATGTAAATTTGAGGTGTACATAAATGATGGGGATATACATTTTAAGGAACAGCTTTCCCAAATCAATATTAAGTGTAGGGTACTTCCAAAACTGTATCCATATGACCTAAACAGTAAAGAATTGTTCAATGACTTGAAAGACGTTGTACGTTTATTAAAAAGGGCAAACGTTAACAAAGAACAAATGGACTTTATGCCTCAAGGACTGCTACAACACATACTTCGGTGGGATTAGAAGCCTACAAAACACTAGCAACAGCTTTAAAAATGTTTTCTTACTTTACCAGTCTCTGTGTCTTCTTGTGAAAGATCGTTTAGTAAATTTAAAGTGATTAAATCTTACCTACAATCAACAATATCTCAAGACAGGGTATCAAATTTATGGATACTTTCAACCAAAAACGACACTGCTTCGTCTTTAGATTATAGTGATTTAATAACCGACTTTGCAGTAATTATGACAAGGAAATTTACATTTTAAAATTACTCATTTTAATATTTATTAAATATTAAAAATAAATATTAAGTGTTTATTAATAGAAGATGAAACCATTAACCTGTAATGGTAAGTCATTTATTTTATTACTTTTAATGTAGTTCTTTGTTTAACTTTATGTTGCTTTAGGATATTGTTTTGATGATGTGCTTTAGACCTACAAGAAATTTGCATATTTATTATAACATTTTTGTTATAAATTTTTTATATTACTACTATTTTATAGTCTACATTTGTTACTGTGCTGAGTCACGAAGATTCAGCGAGATTTCTGTAATTGACGATTGGAGAGTGGGCTGATCTCTAGCGGAGAGACTGCGCGAAACTACTGAAAATACGGCCTGTAGTTATAGGCAGTACGGAATTACAGTAGTGTAATTCGTGCTGCGCTCTTTCCGTGAAGATATGCCCTACCGGTTTAGTTTAGACAACGTTGGTCGGTGTCGGCACCTGCCGACAACCGGCAGGATGAAAACTCCTGGTGCTGCTTTCTGGCGACCAGTGCGGGAGGCAAACGGAGACGAAGCTGGAACTGCTGATTAGCTGCGTCTCACAAAATAACTCGTGGTAGAAGGTCCACTCCATTTTCTCTCCGGTAGAGAAATGAATATTTCTACACTTCCAAGTCTTCCAACTATGTTAGGCTAGTTCTATAAACGGCTGCGGTAAGTCTCAATTACTTTCATATTAATTAACTATAATATTTCACTGGAGAAAACTGTTTTTAACAAAGCCTAAGTAAGTGATTTCTGTTCACCTGTACTCGACCGCATGGCGTCGTGCAATATACAATTTGATGGTAAAATTTTTAAGACTTTATAAAACTATATTCATTCACGTGTCAGAATGTCGGCACTAAAAAGTAAAGTAAATTTAAATACAGATATTTAAGTTTAAAATGTATCTAACATCGATGTAACGAGATTGTGTTATGTTGATATAGGTTATTGCACAATGCGTAGCTGGTTTAGATAGCATACAAGTTTTACTACAATTAACAGTAAGACTTTATTAATAACTGGTAACTTACTCAGGCACGTTTTGAAAGTAAATAACGTCCAATTCATATTATTTTCTATTGTAAAATCTATGTATTTGAAACAACGTCTTAACCACGTGGTATCTACATATTCACACTAAGTATAAAGTTTATGAAATGGTACAAAGCCATAATTAATTGTGAAATTGCAAACAAGGTAACTCACATTAGGTGAAGTTAATATTATGAAGAATTACTGTTATAAAGATTTTCAAATAAGGCATGTTGGCCATATAAATTTTATCAAGTTTAATTAAGTAGCTCAATAGCTATGTTAACTTTATATATGTATTTTGGAGGGTGTGCAAACTTTAGTGGGGCATTGTGTTGTGTTCTCTGACTAAAAAAAAATATAATGGTGTAATTAGGGTTCACCGATATAGACGAGAAAAAGACCTACTACATGGCTGAACTATGAACATCCTAAGCTCTACTCCTTAATACCGGAGGGATTTGGAGAACCACACCAACACCTAAAATGTCGACCACGAGATTGTCACCTCAATAAAAACCCTTCATGGACGAAATCAATAAAAACCCTTCATGTGATACAAAACCAATTATTAATTACACATAGAGTCAGCACTCAATCATACCCAGTGACCAGTTATATATATCTATCAACTACAACATTTCAAGTTTTAAACTTTCATTTGGATCCCCAATTGATGGGACAGTTTAGTGTGTGGACTGAGTGGAAAATTAATTGTAAATTTCAGTATATTTCTGGTAAAATTGTCAGCTCAGAGACTGGCATGCATTACACAGTTCACATTCAGCATATATTTTCCCCTTATTTCATTATATGGGTTTCTTTACAGATTTGAAGTCATTATTCTATTAGTAATTTATCGTGTTCAATTCAGTAGTATATATCTATATATATTTTCTTAATTTAAAAATCAGTTTGATTTTTATTGTATAAAAATTACTGGGGTAGGTAGGTGCATTTTCAACAAGTTTCAACCAGAAGCAATGCATGTCGATACAGTTTTGAACTTGTTTGTTGAGACAAGTTGAAAGATGAATCATCAAGCTATTAACATGTCGGTCTCTGGGCCAAGTGTATTTTTCATAGGGTTATAATATTATGCAATATTTCTATTTTTATTAATTGGCAATGTTTCAGTATATATAAATTCTTTATATTATTTATGATAACTGGGGGGCGTTCATTATTTTAAATATTTTTAATTTCTCACTGTTATAGAGCCCAGAAGGGCAGTATGGTATAACTGCATTAGGCACTTAGCCAAAGTTTTGAATTTTATCATGTCCTGGGGACTACTGTATGCTTAAGCATTATCTAATACACCTGATGTGTAATCAACCAACACCATGGAGGTAATATAAAAATAAATTTGTAATCCTAACAGGGATAATTATAAAAGAAGTAAGAATTTATATACACCATGGGGGTAATATAAAAGGGGCGTGGCAAGAGATCCTTATGTATATTGTATTGTATACTATTGTATAATGTATTTGTATTGTGGAACATGTTATGTGTGTATATTTGTGTGTACATTTTGGGGGTTATAAGTATTATCCATTTAGTGTATTTTTGGTGGGGACTTTAGATATAGGGTTTGTTCGATGTCTTTTTATAAAAGAAAGTTAATACATGGAGTCATGTAGGTATATCCTTTTCATTTTTTATAACAGGTATTCTATCTCAATTAATCATTGCTGATCATTTCTTTAAGGAAATAATTTATTTTATTTAACCTTATAACAAGTATATGAATTGTCACCCTTTAAAATTTATTTAATTTGTTTGAGTAATTATTATTGTAATTAATATTAGCAAGGAATCTATACCATTTATCTTCATTAAGTTATATGAAGCATTCTAAAAGGAACATATAAAATAAATTTTATATTTTATTAATATTTTCATGGAAACTTTATTTCAAGGTTAGTTATGGTTTTAAATTTCATTTCATTGGTAGTGTGACATAGCAAATTATTTTCTTGGTTTCAATAAATATTTTCAGGTGGCCTTGTTGAGAAAGTATACTTTATTTAATTGACTATTTAAGGGAATTATAGATCACTGTTGGGTTTATTTATTTTATTATTAATTGTTTACTGAGATAGAATAATAAAAGGGATTTGTTAATTGTTTAATTCATGAGTTTTCATTGCAAGTCCCGTCTCACTGGATCCAGCGCATTTTTGGCTTTTCTAGGCTTTAGCCTAGTTATAATTAACTTGTGGCCCCTCTTTACAAAAAAAAAAAAAAAAAAAAAAAAAAAAAATATCTTTTTTTACTGCTTAAGTTAAAGAGGTAAAGAGGGGTTACATTACTAATAGATGTTTACAAACTGAATACTCTACAAACTGTAGTTTCTTAATTTTGACTTAACAAATATTCTTAAAACATTTGCTGGACATGTTTCCGTACAAAAATCTACACATTTGCATTTATTAAGTACTTTGTTCGCTGGATGGGCCTTCATTTTTGCTCTTGTGTCCCCTTTTAATTGTGAAGGCGAGGCGGCTGGTGATCTCCTTGCCCTGAACGCCAAAAAGCATAGCTATACCAGTGACTTCTATCACTTGTTTTTATAGGAATGGATCTGTCTAACAAATGAACAAGGCAGTGTATGCATTTTAAATTGTAATGGAAATATGGTAGACATAAGCAGACATACCCTGAGTTGTAGAAAAGTCTTGACACAGTTTAACAAACATCTGATTATATTGGACAAACCTGATGATGAAAAAGGAACAAAAAATATGACTGATACAAAGAAGATGAAAAACAGGTTTAAAGAGTTTGTATCCTTTTAAGATTAAAACCAACCAATATCCAAGAGAATTACAAGTCTTAAATAAAAGATCATATTGGAGGTGATAGTTGTTTATGGATCACAAGTGTGGAATGTACATAAAAGAAATAGGGAAAGATTAAGTTCGGTTAAAATTGGGTGCTGGAGGAGAAGTAGTAAATCAACAAGTGGCTAGTCATGGTTGGAAATGATGAAATAAGAAGGTGAACAGGAGTGGATATAAATATTACAGGAACAGTTGAAGTAAAGAAATAAAATTTTATTGCCACCTACATGAAGTCCCTGAAATAAGGAGTTCTAAGCAACTGTTGAATAAACACATCAAGAAGAAATAATGGTAGACCATAAATTTCCTGGTTCAATGGCGTATAAACTGTTATGAACAGCAGGGGAAACTGCACATGTGTGCATGTATGTGTGTTTATAAACTGTCCAGTTGAAAAGGTCAGTTTAATAGTACAAGAGAAATTAAATTTTGATTTGGAACATAAATCTGTAATGATATAAAAAACTGAATGTTAAAGAGCAACAGAAATTGCTCTTTAACATGGTAGGGAGTTTGACTAACATGGTAGGAAGTGCCATTTCGTATGTTTTACATATTATGTTAAGCAGATAATATATCAGTAGTCTGGAGTAAACATATTTGAATTTAATGGTAGTAAATATACAAGATGTGAGTAGAAAATAAACCAGAAGTGTCATTTTTCTCAAGTTACGTTTATGGTCGATTCTTATTTTTAATAACGATTGATGGTAGTGATTCAGTTCAGTACTGCATTTCGTGACCAGCAAGATACGGAATATTTGGACCTCAAAACATTTGACAAACATACAGAGTGCAAATGCAAGTTCAACTGTGGACTCTTTTTAAAAATAAAGTGATAAAGACTGACGTCCTTGTTGTTGCAGTAAGCAAAGCACATTTTCATACCACAATGTAACATATGAACAAAGTTTCAGATCTACTGACTGTCAGTGTAAGCTTATCACCAAGTTGTATGACCCAACGTTTAGCAGTCCAGGACCAAATCTGAGGGCATAGCAGTTAATGTTCTTGCTCCTAAATTTATGTTGATGTCAGATCTGTACTCAACAAAGCGAATTTTGAAACTGTCACAAATGATATCTCTACCAGTAACAAGATCAAGTTGGTGCCAGGTATGTGTAGAATTTTCATTATGACATAAGCTGTTAAAGTAAGAATTTTAGAGTTTGACAAAGTCAGTAGAGAAACTGCAGAAGTTCTGTCAGATTATACGCCAAAAGTGTTGAAGAAGTATGGTTTAGAAGATGAATAACTTTGTTACTGTTCAGAAACACAAATGCATACGTTGGAGGGGAACAAACAAAAGGAAAAACAAATGTTCATACAAAACTTGAATATGTTTGCGAAGAGAATATCAGACAAAGGATGTGCACCATATACGGTGCACAATTGTGTTCAGCAAGCAGGATGTTGAAATTACTGTCATTAACTGATCAAATGACATGACTGATTATTTCATATTTATTCTGTGAGGGTTACAAACTCTAAAATTTCTGTGATTTTTTTGGGATGGAATAGAACAACAAAAATTTGCCATTTCTCAGTCAACTTTCAACAGAATACTTCTAAATTTTTATGGTTAAAATCATAGGAATCGTTAAGACCAAAATATTTCTTTTAAAATCCTGTGAACGAGGTGTGGCTATGTTTTCTGCATGGTACCCAGAAATATTCAGCCCCACCATCCCTACGATTTAGCAAAATAATATTTCAGCAACTGACATGGCAATAAAGTACTATGAGCTCAAGGAAAACATGACTTTGAGGAAAGAAAATATATTTACTCATCACATGCTAAACAGAAGCACTTAGCTTGTATTGCCGATGGAGATGTTATGCAGGAAGGTTTTCAAAACATGCTGTCTGTTTCTACAAGAATGCATTTTTGATTGAGGGGGTTTTAAGGGAATGGAGAAGTTTTCCGGATTCCTGTTGAATTTGGAAGAAAGGTGAGTAGTCTTCTGTAGAAAGTAAAGCCAAGTTTATAAGATTAGTAATTCCCAATGCCAGCAAGAAATAATAAAGATGAACTTTTTGATTAGGTGGCTTTAGTACTTTTTGATGAGGCGGAAATGTACTCAGGAGGAACAAAAGGAGAAAGGAAATGAGGAAGATATTGAAGAAAACTGAAGGGAGACAAACTTTAGTTGAAAATCTTTCACTTGTTTCATACCAACCACAACACCTGCAAGAACTAAAAAAAGACCTCATTTTCTGCCTTCCAGGTAGGCCTATATCTGCTACAATTGAAATAGTTTTTTCTGTACTGAAACATGTGGGACTCTGTGAAAGTACAGGTGAGAGTAGACTAGTTGAAAGCTTAATTGTTTCTTCAAATTAATTCCAAGCTTGAATGTAGTGACTTATATAAAAAAATAAAAGAAGATAAAACTCATCTGATGAAAGTGCATTCTTCAGAGAAGTATGAATGGTTCAATAAAAGTACTGAGGTTGACTGTGATGTAAACTTTCTTTGAATTTAAAATAGGTCTCTATAAAACTTTTGGTTATTTGTCTTTCTTACAGTGAAACAGTATATTAAACTTTTTTTTCTACTAGTAATTTTATACAAACCACTACGTTGTCTGTGGTATTGACGAGCGCTTTCGGCAGTCAAGCCATCTTCAGGTCACTTACCAACAGAGAAATATGAAACCGTTCACTTCTTATATACGGTACAGTTTTACCGTACCTATCTAGCCCCGCCCCCTGACGAAGTAACGTCTTAGTTAGCTCCACCCTTAGTGGGTTGTCTTACATTACCAATTTTGTAGCTGCTACAATTTACGTTAATTTACTCTTTTTTGTTGTCTAATAAGCTGCTAAATATTTCTTCATTTTCAAATGTGGTTTTTATATTCATTAGTCGTTTTTCATCTTTATTTCTTATTTTTAATATTTCCACTTCTTCCTTTAATTTCCTTTCTCTTTCTTTACTCATCACTTTTATTACTTATAATTTATGACTGGGTCTATGAATTTATGTCCTTGTTCTATAAAATGCCTAGCGTATAATGAATTCGTCGTTTACTTATGTCCTTCACCCCAGATACAGTCTGATATCTGAGAAGGGTAAACCGTGAAGTTACGAACATTTGACATGCGATGAGTGCGGACACCAGGACACAAAACGTACCGTATATGTTTTATTGGCGTAACATAAAAACAAGTTAATTGTGGGTGGTTACACACATGCACACACAGATGCGCGCGTACATGAAACGTTTTACCTAGCTCCAAATTACATATAATGCCTGTAGTTACATATACACACAAGACTAAATTCAGTACACATGTTTTATAAGACGAAATAAGCATTCGACACAACAGGAAGGGAACAATATGAACATTTCACCGAGTTATAAAATGTTGAGTAGACCTGTTATTATTTTGTAAACGGTGACTTAGCAATGTTGTGTCTATAACAAGGAAGTGGGTACCTGTTGGTCCTTTGTAAAAGTAATATGTTTCCACTTAGCTAAATTCAAATATCAACAAACTTGTGTGTTTTGGAGTATGCAATGCTTCGTGTATATGTGTATGTATTACACATAGTAATACATAATTATCAGTCCCACTAAATCTGATGAGTAAGTAAAAACAATACCAGGCTCGGATGTGAATGATTGTATGTGGGTGCACGCGCATGCGTAGAAATAGACTATTCGTCCAGAACAGAAGACAAAATCATAATACAACAATTGGACTAAAACTCTCTAAGTAATATACGATTCACTTAATTACGTAATTACAAATATTTAGCTGTTGTTCCACCCACTTGGCCAATGTTTTCTTTACTGCTATTAACTAAAATAGTTGAGAATCACTGGTAACACATTCTTTGTATTTCGTTATTCTACCATCTCTTTGAGAATAGCCTAATCGGCTGAAACAATTGTCAGAAATTAACAATAAATTTTGTGAAACTACCAAGCGTTTATAGGCCTAGTTTTTAAATTTTTTGATTAAAGTAAGTCAACACTCTTTACAATTAATAAGCAGTTTTCCGTTTTTAACTGAAAATTCTTATTGCTAGTATTTTTTATAGGCACCTGAAAAATTTTGTTCAGGTAGGGGAGACCGGGGCTAGTTGGCTACAGGGGTAAGTTGACACACCCGTGGTAATTTTTGTTCTGTAAGGTTGGTAGCGCCATGCTCCTTCCTAGACTGTCATCTAGACACGGCTCAGTAGTGAGTGAGTTATGAAAGTGGACGGATACGCGCTGCGGCTTTTATTACGATTTTTTTGTTTTCTGATTAGGTAAGTAAATTTTTGCTTTCATACTAAATATTTTTTAATTATTTAGGTATGTGGCTCATCAATCCATACAACATGCTATCTTATTTGTCATTCCCTGGCCTACACATCGTCGTATTGTTTACATTGGTTATACGCTTCCCTCTTCCTACAATGAGCACAAATATTCAAAATGGCGATTCGGGGTAAGTTGACACACAAAGCTAGGGGCTAGTTGACACACTATAAAAATATTTTTGTTCTCAAGCGCTTTTCTTTCTACGTTAAATTTAAGCATGTTGCTGCGTTATTAATAGATGTTGTTGTTCAAATACTAATTTATGCTAGACTGAACAGTCTCAACTTTTCTTACAGAAAATGCGCACCTATAAAAGAAAAACCGAAAGAGCAAAAACACCCCCAGACACAATGCTACAAGCAGCAAGAATGGTAAAATTGGAACACAAATCTGTGAGAAGTGTATCTAAAGATTTTGATATCCCATTAAAATCCTTAGCAAGATATTGCACTAAGGTTACACAAGAGGAGTTAGAGGGAAAGGACGGTGCTCCGGAAACCAAATATGGATACAAAAAACACCGACAAGTAAGCCTACTAAAAAAATAAAATTCCAATAAACCAATATATTTTACGCTGCTGTAAGTTATCATCAGTGCTGTATAATATCATTTAAAACTTAGCAAAATTAACTTAGCCTACAGCAAAATAAATTGGTTTATAGGAATTTAAAAATTATAATCTTTATCATAATTAAAACTATAACTTAAGTATTATCTAACAATATAGAGCTAACTTCCTAACTCGATGTAAAGCCTATAGTTATTTTAATATTTACAATTATTTTATCCCTGATCTAATCACACTTTTTTGGTGTGTTTAGGTTTTTTCTGAAGACCTAGAAATTCTTCTCGAAGCCTACCTTAAAAAAGCAGCTGATATTTATTACGGGCTTTCACCAAAGGAATTTAGAAAATTAGCATGGCAATATGCTGTAAAATTAAAGATCACAGTTCCACAAACATGGGAGGAATTGGAACTTGCAGGCGTTGACTGGTTCACTTCTTTTATGAAGAGACATCCTGGACTCTCAGTCAGGACACCTAGAGCTACAAGCCTTGCCAGAGCTTCAGCATTTAATAAAACCAATGTGGAACTTTTTTTTAATAACTACAAGACTGTACTTAATCGTCTTAAACCTGGACCAGTTGATATTTGGAATGTAGACGAAACTGGGGTTGTAACAACACACAAACCAGATAAAGTTGTAGCTCGAAGGGGAGTTAAGCAGTTAGGGAAATTAGTCTCTCAAGAAAGAGGGAATCTTGTGACAGTAACATTAGCAGTGTTTGCTACAGGAAATACCGTGCCTCCTTGTATTCCCCCGGGTTCATTATAAGGACCACTTCATATCACAAGGTCCTCCTGGATGTGCGGGTGGTGCTACCCCAAGTGGATGGATGTCTGCGCCAGTGTTTCAAAATTATCTGAAGCATTTTGTTAGAAACATACGTTGTTCAGTAGATGCCCCAGTTATCTCGCTTCTAGACAATCATGAAACCCACTTATCCATAGAAGGGTTAGACTACTGCAAGGCCAATGGCATCACTTTGGTGTCATTTCCACCACACTGCAGTCACAAGATGCAGCCCTTGGACAAAAGTGTATATGGGCTTTTTAAAAAATATACTAACACAGCGTGCGATTCCTGGTTGGCATCGAACCCGGGAAAAACTCTGACCATTTATGATATATCTAAGGTAGTAAGTAACGCATTACCACTTGCAGCAAGTCCTATTAATATCATTAAAGGATTTAATGCCACAGGAATTTACCCCTTAAATGAAAACATTTTTCAAGAATCCGACTTTATGTCCAGTTATGTAACAGATCGGCCGGATCCGAACGAGGCAAACCTTCGTTCAGATGAAACACATGAGAATTGTAATAGCCCTGAAACAATGGAAAATGTTGATGATCCAGTTGTGCCTACTAGACCATCCACACCAGACAACCAACCATCTACATCAACTAGCGGACCTACAGTGCCCAAATCAAAGACCGAGTCACCTAAAACATTAGCAGTGGTAACCCCCGAATCAGTGAGGCCTTATCCAAAGGCTGAGGCCAGAAAAACAACTAGGAAAGGTAGAAAAAAGAGAAAATCGGCCATACTTACTGACATACCCGTAATAGAAGCTCTTCGAATAGAGCAAGAGGCTGCCAAAGCAAAACAGTTGAAGAAAACCCCCACACCTAAAAAAAACTCGTAAACAGACACAAAAAAAAGAAAAGAAAAGCGGACTCAGAAGATGACGATGAAGATGAAACACTCTGCCTGTATTGCCTGTCGTCCTATTCTAATAGCAGACCAGGAGAGAAATGGATTCACTGCACGGAATGTTACATGTGGGCACACGAAGAGTGTGCTGAGGGAAGTGACATTTTTTTCAAGTGTGCTGAGGGAAGTGACATTTTTTTCAAGTGTGCTAATTGTACTTCAGATGACGATTTTTTTGACTAACACTTTTTATTGATAAAGAACAATACTCCTGTTTACATATGTATCTCAACAAAAAATTGTATCAATACACATGTTTATAAACAACCAGTGATTTGAATTAGCCTATGTCCTGTTTTCCTCGAATATAGTTGTTGCGGTTTGGAAGCTCTTGATGAATCGCGAGTTATTCCAAAGACGCTAAGCAGGAAAGGCTGGTTGTATATTAGAAAGAAGTGGACTGTATTACGAATATTTGACATGCGTTTATTGAAAATTTAATTATTAGTTGTGATCGGCACGTGCGGATGCATTTGAGGCAATAACGCCCGAAAATTAATTTTGAACGAAATCGTGGTCCATTGTAGATGGACGCAGGTAATCTGAATTAAATTGAATCTTATGAATACATATTAAAAAATTCCAGAAGCCGCGGTTGGAAGAGAAGCGATTTACGAGAGATGCGCTCGGAGCCTTGTTAGAAACTAAACTAAACTTGTCTGCCGACGGCCGAACTGGCCGGCGGCAGCGTTTGATAAGCACGTGACGTCATCCGCTCGCGCCGCATTGCGGCAGCACACCGCGTACAGCCGATAAACAAGTACAAAGTTTAAACATACTGCCCGCCAAAATCGGGACGATTTTGTACATTAAACGTTAAATTGGATAATACAATAATTAGACTTACATGGCGAAAGCGATACAATAATTGGCGTATTGGCCACAGTGCAATGACATAATAACCATAATATGAATTCAATTAACAATCACAAGGTATACAATAAATTGACCCTCATGCTAATAGCAAGGGCAAACTGACATTAAAATTACTCAAAACATAATAGTAACACAATACACACAATAATGCAATGATTAAGTAGATATTGATCTTTCCCAAATAATACCCATTGATATTTGCCAAGCATTACAATAACAAGTGATAACACCATAAAAAATATAGTAATTTCCCCATGATATTGACACAACAACCCCAATAAATTTCATAATATGTGACCCTTAGAAAATACAATACATATGTAGAATAATTGACACTATAAGTAACACTTGTAGTTCTCAGAATTTGAATTATATAAACATATTGACAATACACAACATCCATAAATAATTGATAGTACATATGAAACACAGTCACTATTGCAGTAATAGCTAGCGGCACGTAAACAATATTACAATGCTTATGATACTTACAATGTTTATGATACAATTGACTTGTATGCTCGCCCGGGGAATGTCCCGGGCGTGGTCCAGGCAATGTGACAAATTCACAATCCTAGTATGTCTCGTATGGCACGCATACGATTAGTTTCTAGCCACCGGAAGG
Organism: Magicicada septendecula; assembly: GCA_034769895.1. Classification (NCBI taxonomy): domain Eukaryota; kingdom Metazoa; phylum Arthropoda; class Insecta; order Hemiptera; family Cicadidae; genus Magicicada; species Magicicada septendecula. The sequence goes on from CM068369.1 coordinate 383,724,389, forward strand.
GGGCATAATTTGTGGATGGGTCGGCGTAAGATACCTAGCGCGGTGCGAACTTCTGCGACGCGTACTAAGGAATCTTGACCCGGAAAAACATTGGTAATTACCCCACGCTTCCATTCTAGAGGGGGGGAATTGTCATCCATAATGAGGAAAAGCTGTCCGACATTCAAATTCCTTAACGGGGTGCGCCATTTATTGCGCTGCTGCAGCTGGTGCAGATAATCCCTAGACCACCGTTTCCAGATGGTCTGCGTAAATTTTTGGAGCAGAAGCCATCTGCCCAAATGACTATTATTGCTTTGGGTATAGTCGGGTTCCGGAAGTGCCGTCAGTGGAGCACCGACCAAGAAATGAGCAGGAGTTAAGGGTTCAGGGTCTCTAGCGTCGTCGGACACCGCGCACAACGGGCGTGAATTAAGGCAAGCCTCAATTTGAGAAAGAAGAGTAGAATATTCCTCAAAATTCAAGATCGTACCGCCTATTACGCGACGTAAATGAAATTTAACACTCCTTACACCACTTTCCCACAAACCACCGAAATGAGGGGCTGAAGGGGGGATAAAGGACCATTTGATACCGTGGAGACAGCAAAACTCCAGAGAAGATTGCTCAACTTCCTTGGAGGTTAAAAATTTGTACCAATCATGCAAAGTGTGGTTGGCACGACGAAAATTCGTAACATTATCCGAAAATATCTGCGCGGGAATACCTCTGCGCGAGATGAACCTTTTTAAAGCCGCTATAAAGGCGTTGGAAGTGAGATCCGACACCAATTCTAAATGGATGGCCCTAGTACACATGCATATGAATAGCGCGATGTATGCCTTGGTCGTGGACTTAGAGCGCTGCCCGCCATGGCGCAAAAGTACAGGACCGGCGTAGTCCACGGCCGACTGTGAAAATGGCCTTGAAGGCGTGACCCTAGAAGGGGGTAACTGACCTAGTAGTTGATTCGCGCCTTTAGCCCGGAAACGAAAACAAGTGACACACTTATGTATCACTGAGCGGATATAGGATTTGTCGTGTATGATCCAATACTTTCGCCTAAGCGACGCTTGAGTTGATTGCACTCCAGCGTGCAACAAACGGATGTGTTCGTATTCAATTATTAATCTCGTGAGATGAGAGTGCGGGTGCAAAATTATTTGGTGTTTACTCTCGTAGCTAAGTGGGGAGAATTGCAAGCGTCCACCCACTCTTAAAATGCCCGATTCATCCAGGAATGGGTTGAGAGCAAGAATTTTACTACTGCGAGGAAGGCACCGGTGTGCCTCAAGTTCCATAACTTCTACGCCGAAATGCAACTGCTGAGATTGCCGGACAAAAATCAAGAGCGTGTCAGACAATTCCCGAGCCGACAAAAAGGACGTGTCTCTATCAACAACCGCGAGCCTAAAATTGCGAAAAAATCTACGGCAATATGCGAAGACGCGAATAAGCCTCGTAAGTGATGAATAATTTTCAACATAACTATGTGTTGAAGACGCGACAATTAGTGAGGTTTGAACCTGCTTGCGACGTTCCTCCTCAAGGTCGGGAAAAGTACAGGGAGTATTAATGTCGAACGCGCTGACTGGCCATGATGCTGACTCATGCGCTAACCAGGACGGACCATGCCACCATTGAGTATGACAGTGCAAACTACGAGGGAGGCAACCGCGCGATAAAATGTCGGCAGGGTTGTCATTTGATACTACATGACGCCAAGTTCCCCTGCTGCTAACAAGACGCTGTATTTCCGCGACACGGTTGGCCACAAATACCTTCCAGCGGGAAGATTGTTGATGTATCCAATACAAAGCTATCATCGAGTCCGAATAGAGATATAGTCCGTCAAAATTGTAATTCATGGCGTTTAAAACCTTGGACGTTAATTGCGCCAGCAATAAACAAGCACAAAGCTCAAGACGTGGTAGCGTTATCTGTTTCAGCGGCGCGACCCTAGATTTTGCACACAACAAGTTTGTCGATATGGCGCCGTTCGAATAGACCGCCCGCACATAAATGCAACACGCGTAACCTTTAGCCGAAGCGTCGGCGAATCCGTGCAGCTGTAATGAACTAATTGGGTAATTGTTCGAACTCTTAACCGACCTCGTAATCTCAAAATGAGTGTCGGAGACTAATTGAGCGTATAATTCCAACCACTGATTGGCTAATGACCCAGATAGGGGTTCGTCCCAATTTGTGCCCGCCAACCACAACTGTTGCACGAAATGCTTGCAGTAAAATGTGATGGGAGCGATCAAACCTAACGGATCATAGATCCCGGCGATGACCGACAACACGCTTCTCTTGTTGAACACGGTAAAATTATCATCACCCCTAACGGTGTATAAAAAGTTATCCCTTTCAACGTTCCATTGGATTCCCAATGTACGCACGTTTTGACCTTTGCTGAAGTCACGGGTTACTTGGGCGCGAAAGGTCATAATCTTATGGTGGTTAGAGAACCACTTATGTAACGTAAAACCATACCTACTCAACAACTTCACGATCTCGCATTTCATTTCAGCTAAGCCGTTCGGATCATCCGAACCCGTTATGAGATCGTCTACGTAAAAATCATTTGCTATGGCCCTAGAAGCTGTAGGGTAGTCGGATTTATTTTCGTAGGCTATCTGAGCCAGACAACGTGTAGCAAGGAAGGAGGCACTAGCAGTGCCATATGTAACCATCCTTAAAGCGTAATGTCGCAATTCCTTATGCGGCGCATCACGCCAAACGATGCGTTGCAGGTTTGAATCCTTAGGGTTAACCATGATCTGGCGATACATCTTTTCTATGTCCGCAATAAGTACGTATCGGTGGGTACGGAACCGAACCATTATCGAAAACAGATCCTGCTGGATCGTAGGACCGACCATTAGCGTATCGTTGAGGGACAAATTATTTGTGGTTTTAGCGGAGGCGTCAAATACCACGCGCAATTTAGTGGTTAAGCTAGAGTCCTTGAAGACTGCGTGATGTGGCAGATAAAAAATCTCTGACCTGTCAAGCGACAAATCGTAGTCATTAAACGGCGACATGTGGCCAAGTTTCAAGTAGTCACTCATGAACTCGCTATAATCCTTATAAAGGATAGGGTTCTGCTTGAACTTGAACTCTAACGATTGGAATCTGCGGATGGCTCCGCGGAGAGAATCTCCCAAATGAAATTTATCAGATCTGCGGGGCAGGGATATCACGAATCTCCCATCGCGGTTACGGCTAGTGTTTTCCACGAAATGTTTTTCACACGGCGAGTCCTCAGATCGGGCTTCGCGACTAGAGATCTCCTCCAACTTCCAAAATTCTTTTAGTTGCGAGGAAATCTGATTGTCATCCTTGCAGACCATAAAGGACGAAACTGTTTTAGTTATATCGACGTTGAAGGGTAAGTCACCGGCCAAAATAAATCCTAACTTGGTTTCCTGAATTATAGGAAAGTGTGATCCGCGCGTAAATTTCATAGGTTCAATTAGTTGGAGAAAATATTGAGCGCCGAGTAATATATCGACTTGCGCCGAGCAATGTAGGTGAGGATCAGCCAAGAATATGCGCTTGGGTAAATTCAAAGAGGCAAGATTGAACGACTCCGCCGGTAAATTATTAGTTATACTGGGTAATACGGCACAATGCACGTTTAACGTGAAGGGTTTATAGCGTGAATGTAGCCTTACATTAGTACTGAAGTCAGCCTGGGAAAGCGAGTTGTTTATACCCGTGATGGGTAGTTGCGATTTAACCAATTGGAGGTCCATTCTGCGGGCGAAATCCATTGTGCAAAAGTTCGCTTGAGAACCGGAATCCAGTAATATCCTAACGGGAAATTTTTTACCGACCTTATTAGCGGTCATACAGACGGCGGTAGATAACAATACCGATTTATTGGTCTGTGATTTCAGTGAGCATTGGTTGTTAACAGAAGTTACGTCCCTGTTGGGGACATGAATCGTGGTGTGGTGACGCCTAGAACATTTTTTGCATGAGAATTTTGAGGGACATTTTGAGCTTTCGTGTCCCGAACGGAGGCAGTTTAGGCAAAGTTTGTTTTTTATTAACACGTTTTTTCTGTCAGGGATAGACAGCGATGTAAATTGTAGGCAGTCGATGATTCTATGTTCACCGTTACACAGCCTACATAAATTGTTTCTGAGATGAGAATGGAATGCGCCCTTTGGAGCGCTTATCTGTTTAACTGCCTTGCGATAAGGAGACATCGCTTTTGTTCAACCTGCTCGTTGGGGTAGTCGCATTATCGAGATTTTGCAGTAATTTTCTTCGTGAATTTAGAAAATTCATAAAATTATTAAAATCAGGGAATTTATGCTCCGACAAACTCTCTTTCCACAAACGGAAAGTGTAATTATCAAGTTTTTTGGCTAAATAATTTACGACAATAATTTCGAACGTGTTGACTGGCAGTTTGAGATTATTTAAAGCGTTTATATTGGCAGAGATTTCATCAATAAATTTCGATATGCTGACTTGGGATTCTTGTTGAACTAATGGTACGTCCAGGACATTCCCTACATGATGAGCGGAAACAATTAGCTTACTGTCATATCTATTCCTCAACAGATCGATAGCCACCGCGTAATTCTCATGAGTGATTGGTAACGATTTTATTACGTTAAGCGCCTCGCCATGTAACGACGAGTGCAAATAGTGAAGTTTCTGTATATCCGTCAGATCTGCTCTGACGTGAATTAATTCAAGAAAAATATGGTAATAATGTTGCCACTCAACAATACTACCCGCAAACCGTGGTAATTTTATTGGTTCCAATTGAATGGGGGGTGTTTTAGGCTGTTTACTTTCAGCATTAATTACTGGTTTTTGGTTCATATGCTCAGCTTGCTCCAGCAGGTGTTGCAATTTACATTCTATATTACAAAGATCGTCCTCCGTTTGTACTCTATCACTCGTTAAAGCAACGTCCGCTTCCTCAGCTTCGATTTGAGACTGAATCTCATCATATTTGGTGGATAATTCCATCAAATGACGCAGTTTTGTTTTCAGCGCATGAGGATCGCTGGTTAACAAATCGAAGTTATCCGCGAAAGTATTTACTCGTGATATTGAGGCTTTAATTGTGCCTCGTTTTTTTATTAGAGCCCTTACATCGGCCATTATTACAATTTAAGAGAAAAAAGAAAAATATCTTGAAAGAAGTTGAGCATAGAGCATGTGAACCATAAACTTAAGTTTGAATGAATTTGAATACGTTTCGGTAGCTAGCGATCGTTGTTTAGAACATAAACTTACTCTCTCTGACTAATCAAGCTTTGTTGGCAATTAAATTATTAAAATTATGAATTTAAATGATAACAAAATATATCTTTATCTTTAAAGTTTTAACTGACAATGAGCTGCCAACCATTTATTAAGCTGTATTGTGTAATGACGGTGTTTATTTATACAAATGTGTTAAGAAATAACCACTAAAGTGAAATATTATTAAACATCAAATATAAGTAAAAAGTTTATAGTCACGTGGCCGTTGATCCATTCGTGATGAAGCTGGCTTCGATCCCGTTGTTCGATCCTGTTAGGAGCTGTTGCACCTCCTGTCTCTGCTGGTCAGATGACGCCTCATGTTGTACCCTCCATGAATTAAAGCTGTGGAATCTTTTTTGATGACCTCGCAAATGCTGTCCTGCCGTGTCCCGGCGTCTCTGGTCTACTGCTTGGCCGAATCTTGTCGAGATGACTGCGATGTGATTCACAACAATGGTGTCGCTCAGGACGAGAATGATGCCCGTAGGGCGTAACTAAATTCAGATCGGTTGGTCCAGAAATGATGCGTATAAAGAAATGCTGTCGCTTGTGGACCCAAACATGAGAAATCCGTCCCGTGGTGACCAAAAACGTTTTCGTTTTTGGGCCCAAAAATATGAAATCCGGCCCGGAGGACCAAAAATGTTGCGGTTTGGAAGCTCTTGATGAATCGCGAGTTATTCCAAAGACGCTAAGCAGGAAAGGCTGGTTGTATATTAGAAAGAAGTGGACTGTATTACGAATATTTGACATGCGTTTATTGAAAATTTAATTATTAGTTGTGATCGGCACGTGCGGATGCATTTGAGGCAATAACGCCCGAAAATTAATTTTGAACGAAATCGTGGTCCATTGTAGATGGACGCAGGTAATCTTAATTAAATTGAATCTTATGAATACATATTAAAAAATGTCCAGAAGCCGCGGCTGGAAGAGAAGCGTTTTACGAGAGATGCGCTCGGAGCCTTGTTAGAAACTAAACTAAACTTGTCTGCCGACGGCCGAACTGGCCGGCGGCAGCGTTTGATAAGCACGTGACGTCATCCGCTCGCGCCGCATTGCGGCAGCACACCGCGTACAGCCGATAAACAAGTACAAAGTTTAAACAATAGTATAGTGTCAACTTACCCCAGGTAACGTGTCAACTTACCCCGTAATAGGGGCAGGTTGACACACTTGCAACAAGTTACAAAAAAAATGTACATGAAAAACTAACAACGATAACGTAAAATTAAAAATATATAAAGGTACATAAGAGTACAAAGTATTTTATGATATATTTACTTGAGCAAAAAAAACCTTGAAACACGTCGAAAAAAATTCATAAGTAAAAAGTGTGTCAACTAGCCCCGGTCTCCCCTACTACTATTTTTATATTAGTACCTGAAAAACTATAAATTATAGACAATCTGGTTAAAGGATACACGGTGTTTATCGTTACTGCATGGGTTATTGTTACTGCTTTCATTACAATATGACAAAAAGTGAATATTTATGTAGACCGTTATCCTTCTCAAACATTAGTGTGGATAGTCGAGAGTTGTTCGTATTCCAATAAATGCTGTCAATAAAAAGGCACTTCAGTCAGGTTTGTTATGACTTATAAACAGACATTTTAATTATCCTTTTTTATTCTGTGTCGAAATATTCTGGAAATTATGAGCAACAGAAAACAGCTACAGATTTTGACGAAAATTTAAAATCTTTAGGCTATCTGAACCTAAACAGTTCTTTGTAGGCAGCCTCTTTCATGTTCTTGTTACAATAGTCTTTACTTTTTACCCACCATAAACAATCGTGGTGTCTGTAGGCTTCAATAAACGTCGGGAGAAAGTGAACAGACAGAAAAGATGCAAAGTCACTCATGATTATACTACTACAGTCCACACAGATCACAGCTTACGACTAACTGAACATAACCTAAAAGCGCTACACTCCGGCACGTGGTGCGTGGCGAGCCCACACACCTTCGTGCTTTGCACACCGTGCCAAAAAAATCAAGCTCGTCTTGATCGCCTTCGTGCCATGCAATGCACGCCGTGCAAAGCACGATGGAGCTCACACACTGGCATTTTTCCTTCGTGCATTGCATGTTCATGCATTGCTGGCATGCAATGCAAGAAGGTGTATGGGCACCTTAAGGCTCACATCTCATCAGTAGCACAATGACTGAGCAAGGGGTACATTCATCTGTTGTGCAATGCATCATAATCAAATTTCTCACCACAGAAAGCGTTAAACCTGCTGAAATTATGAAGAGATTCTGTGCACAATATGGTGAACAAACTCTTTCCAAGGCTCAAGTGTTACATTGGCACAAAAAATTTTTACTGGACAGAAAACTGTGGAAAATCAACTCCACCAATGACAACCACAAACAAGTGTCACAGAAGAAAACATTCGTGCTGTTCATTTCTTGATTCAGGTAGCATATAAAGATTTTTGATATCGCTTCTGCAGTGGGAATAAGCTAAGGAAGCTTTCAACCAAGCATAAAAAATAACTTAAATTATCGAAAAGTATCTACTACATGGGTTCCTCGTCGTCTTACCCAGGAACAACGAGTTCATCTAGATGTTTAAGAAAGCCTCCTAACTCGCTATGAGAAGGAAGGGGAAGATTTTTAGCATCATCTTCTCACTTGTGATGAATCACGGGTCCATCACTACACCCCCAAATTGAAACAAGCGAACATGGAATGTAGGAAGAAAGGGAGTTGTGCCGATCAAAGCCAAAACATGCTTGTCAGCTGGACAGGTACTTGCAACCATTTTTTTTTGGACTCCATAGGTGTTGTGTTGATAGATTTTCTTTATGAACGAAGAACAGTTAATGCTGCCTATTACTGTACGCTTCTGGAATATGGAAAAGCTGCCAATTGGAACGAATGACATTGGCAGAGAATGTGTGACATCGTTCTCCTTTACAACAACCCAAGCCCCTACACTGCTGCACTAACATATGAGAAGCTGAAAAAATTTTATTGGACAGTCCTAGAACACCTCCTTACAGTCCAGATTTATCACCTTGTGAATACCATTTGTTAGGACCACTTAAAGAAATATCTCTACTAGTAATTTTATACAAACCACTATGTTGTCTTTGGTATTGACAAGCGCTTTCGGCAGTCAAGCCATCTTCAGGTCATTTTCGTTGGTAAATGACCTGAAGATGGCTTGACTGCCGAAAGCGCTCGTCAATACCAAAGACAACATAGTGGTTTGTATAAAATTACTAGTAGAAATATTTGAGACCACTAACACTCCAATATAACAATAAAGAAATATTGGAACAGTGATTTGACAATGATACATGAGTAGAGGTGTTAATGAAAAAATGGTTGCAAACACGCACCTCTTCTTTCTTCAAGGCAGGAATCAAAAAGTTGCCAAAATTCATTAGAATAAAATGTCTTTCTAATCAGGAGATTTTGTAGAAAACTGATATAATCATTTTTATTATTTTTATTGAATCAATAAAATGTTAAAGAAAAATTCCAATTTATATATCATCCTCCCTCGTAACAGGGATTCAAGTATAATTCATAGATTAAAAAGTGCTTTTGATATAGTCTGAAAATAAAGGTTATTAATGAAAATTAAAAATTTAAGGATTTCAGGAAACATATTCAACTGGATAAAAGACTTCATAATTGAGAGATCACTGGGAACAAAATGGTACACCAATATTCAGGATGGAAACAGTCTCATGAAGGTATCCCACAGGGAACAATAATTAGTACAATCCTGTTAATATATATGTTACGGTAAAAGTCCGAAGAGCGGTATAACCTGACATTTACCGGTAAAACCTGACAATTACCAAGTTGCTTGGTAAAAGCCCGAAAAATAATTTTATATGATTCCACTTCGGACTCTTACCAAGCGCCTTGGTAAATGTCAACATTTACCACTCCGCCATTACTTCGAGCGAGATTCCGCGCGGTTTGGTCGAGAAATTTTATGATCGTCACAAGTATTGCCTCGGCATCTCGCTTTTATATCGCTTGCATTTCTCACCGCTCACGTCGGCTAGTGTAGCCGACATTCACGACAGAGAATATGCTATAGTTACTGCATAATTCGACGGACTTGTAATCTTCTTAGTTGTCGCTAGTGCTTTATGGATTCAGTAGCTAGCGGTGTCAAGCCTAATATCGCTAGCTCGAACGCTGACTCCGTCTCCGGCGATTCTAGTGTTTACGTTTGTTAAAGATAGCTACAGAGGCGTGGTTGAATCGGTTAAAGTATAAAGAGTGAGACGACGACAACACGATGAGCGATGAAAACACGGTAAAACAAGACCGAGACACTCGGTTTAAGGATATACTACGCTCCCAGCTGGGCGAGAACGGCATCACGTTGACTGTGAACTTAACGTTTCTGTTCATGTTGTCGCTCATCGTGCTTATAACCACGATGGTCGCATTGAATATTGCCCAACAGCCGAGCGCGGCAAGATTCACGGGCGGCACTACAACGACATCAGGTCCGGTATTGGTGTTGCCGACAGTGGTTAAGAAATAAATCGACCCAATTTGATTCGATTTTCTGTTTGTTTTTCACTAAGCTTACGGGTATAAATACCGGTGGCCGTCGCGATGCGAGTCAGTATACGTTCAGACACAGTCAGGAGCGCATCGCATCGCATCGCATCCAAGATTTACGGGCGGCACTACAACGACATCAGGTCCGGTACTGGTGTTGCCGACAGTGGTTAAGAAATAAATCGACCCAATTTGATTCGATTTTCTGTTTGTTTTTTCACTAAGCTTACGGGTATAAATACCGGTGGCCGTCGCGATGCGAGTCAGTATACGGTCAGACACAGTCAGTAGCGCATCGCATCGCATCGATATGATTTCTGCAGCCGCCGAGTTCCTGAACCAGTTAGAAGAATTCAACAAGACGGAGCAGCCGTTGCCGATGCCGTACTTAATGCGTCGGATCCGTAGTTTGCTAGAGTTACAACTAGAACTACGGAATAGGCAAATGCTTAATACTTGTAGTGAAAAAGAAGAAAAACTAACACTACAACCACCGCCGCCAGCATCGAACCGCCGTGTGTACAGACACCGAAACTCTTCGACTCCCAAGCAGCCGTCGCAGAAACAATGTATTGTCAGCGAGTTTCACAAAGCTATTAAGTCCATAGAGTCGTTGAACACTCCTATATATATCGACATACAGTGGCTAATCTCGTCGAATAACGATACAATTATAAAAGAGTTCACAGCCGAGTGTGCCGGAGCACCTCCTGCGTGGATTGTCGTACAATCTCCGCCTGGCGATATACCGAGCGTTCCGAGGAACTCCTTTGCAGTGAGACACGTGCACGGCATAGAGTGGAATGACGGTGTCATTGACGAAGTGTCGCTGCGCGACTGTATAAATAACTTATTCAATAAGGACCGGCCCGTGATAGTCAACAATAAACAGAAAATGAACATACTGATAAATAAGTTATGGATACCGCGGCATCTTTTCACGCCATTGGAAGACGCTCCTCGCCTCAGTGATCTTTGTCGCATCTACAATCCACCGTCGTGTCCGTACCACCGACACCTTAACAAGACGATGGCGTGCACCAGTAGGCACACACACGCCATGATGTCACACCAAAAGGAATGGGAAATAAACTAAGTGATTTGTATATAATATACTTTTAATGCTAGTGATTTGTATACGATATATATATTTAATGTTAAATAAAGTTGTTTTTGTTATGCCAAAAAACTGTCATTATCTCTTGAATCCTCGCTTAAACTAGCCGCACACTTGTTTAGACTAGAGTTCCTGCACGCATCAGATGGTAAGTCCGTAACGGCGTGTGTCGGCTAGCAGTAAAAGTACAAAACAGTGATTGTACAGTAGTGAATGTCAGCTAGACTAGTCGACAATATGTGGCGTTTTCAGCTAAAATTTATTTGACAGTGTCGGCTAGCACGGAGTACGATTGCGGTGTACTTTAAATTTTTCGTTGAATGTCGGCTATAGCGTCATTGTCACATATTTGCTTGTCAGAAAAGTACAAACACCGTGGTGTCGCAACGTTGTGATGATCTGTCCACTTGCCGTTTAGGGCACGCCGCGTTCGTCCAAACCTCCTGTATATATAGTATCGACAAACATGTGTCACCGATCGACAGCGATACAGTCGTGTCTAACGTGTGGTAAAAATTGGGCAGAACACTTGTGTTTCTGCGTATGTCTACAACGGCCGTTCTACCTCTGCTAACAACTATGGCAAACGTTCAGGCGTCCGACTACAAGCCGGGCGTGAGACGTATAGACGAAAACAGGCTAAACGCGTTACTAGACGCTGTGTCGGCAGAAGAAGCGGCCAAAATTATACAACGCGCACTGCCAGAACCATCAAAGAAAAGATCTGTCATACGGCGCACACGGGAACCGCCCGTAAACAAGGCGGTGAACAGCATCGTGACTGAACTGTGTCTGTTGGACGAGCCCGACTACGAGCGTCGGGCGAAAATGTTTATCGGCTACTGTAGAGTGCGTAACTATGCGCTAAACACGACCATACGGTACTTTAAAATCGCGCGACGGAACGGTACCTTCGGGCCGCCCGGTGCAGTGTCCATACAGCCGGATCCGTCGGTATTCACAGGTCGTACGCACACGCGAATCGTGACCACCGAGAATTTCACGCGACTGTTCAAGTATCTGTTGGATAATTGGTCCGAATACACGGCACCTCTGTTGGTGGCCTTTTACACCGGTCTCCGCACAATGGAGATTCTCCAGTTTACCAGCTTCACGCTGTACCAACTGCAGACCCGACAGCACACTGTGAACGTGAAACGGAAGCAGACGGTCATCAACGACGAGCCCATCTACTGGCGGCCTATCTACACCACTCATCTGATAAAGTTTACAGACAAACTGGTTGAATTGTACAGTGCCGAGTACGCGGCCTACACAGACTCGTCCATAACGGTCTGTCTGTTTTATGTGACACCGAAAACGTTGGCCAACCGTATACGCCTGGCGTACTACAAAGCCAACGGCTCGAGTCCACCGCTCGGGTTCGGCATACACTCGTGCCGCAACATGTTGGCCTCAATAATGGCCGAGACGTCCAAGAATCTACCTGCTATACAGCTGTTTCTGCAGCACAAGTCGGTAGAGACTACAAAACGGTACATCAAGACCGATTTCAAGTACATCAGAGACGAGTTTAACCGCCTCACCGACCGACAATTTACCAACGTGCGTCTAAACTTGACTCGTCCGCACGACACTGAAGATGATGGGGAGGTCGAACATATGGTAATTGATAAAGCTGACACTAATACTAGTGCTACAGACTAAAGTATAAGTATATAAAGGCATAGGAACGGATAAAAATAAATAATAACGTGATTATTTTTCACAGACACAAATTTATTGTACCAAAAATACACGCATGCATGTGTGTAACATCCACATAAACTTATTATACCAAATTATACCACAGCGGTGTAGCCGCTATGGTCTCGGGTGCAACAGCGCTTTATTAAATTTCGTGCGAGCGTGCACTTCAATAATTGGTGAATATGTTTTTAAGAGTTTCATGTTCACATAAGGGGTCTCGTAAAACATGTGCGTCTGCGAGGTCGTTAAATACTGTCTCCGCACCTTTTCTCTCCGGTTGCGGCACAACAGCGTGTTCAACGTATCGCTCTTGGATAGGTGCTGTTTGATGGCCGACGAGATATTCACGCCCCACTCGTTGTCGGCGCAAATCGTCTGCACGTCTGACCAACTGAGCCGGTCCAACACGCCGTACGCCGTGGGCGAAGCCAGACACAACAGTACCGCCTCGCTCCACTCCATCATGTCGATACTCTCGGTGTTGTGTATATTGAGGCACGCCGCACGCACCATCTCGTCTGCCGTGGTACACACGACTGGGTCTCGTTTTATCCGTTTCTTTCTCTTACGTTCTACTCCGGCCGCGTCGTCGTTTGTCACGCGTCTCTTGTGTTTAGCTGCTGTGACCTTGGGTACTGACGCCGTGTCTCGAAGTATATGGCTCGGCGGAGATCCTACACGTTCATCGTGTTGATGTATTTTTTTAGCGTCCGTTTGGTCCACCTGATGCGGCAGTTGTTTTCGCTTTTTCGCCTGATGCGGCGATGTGCAACGATCGCTGTTGTTGTCACTAATAGTAGCGATGGCTGTATGAGATTCATCCTCGGGATCGATCGATGGGCAAACGGGGTTTAGTGGCGGCAAAGGTGTCGAAGGTTTCTCCGATTCTAGAGCGATTGTGGCGTTCGAACAGCAGCCCTCGTCTTCGTCGTCGTCCGAAGACATAAAGTCTATTGTGAATCGGTTGATTCTTGACATTGTATGTACACGACGGAGATCAGTGTACAGTCATTCCGTGTTAATTAGACAGCAAATGGACACCTCTATATAACCGTATACCGTTTGACTCGCTAGATCGTAGTCGTCGGGCCGATAGATGCGTTTAACCAAGCAAGAGTTTGCGAGTCCGTTATCTGTTGACTGGACATTGTATCAGTGTACAGTCACTCCGTGCAAATGAACGCCTCTATATAACCGCATGCCGTTTTATACAGTCTTTAGCACGCTAGATAGTGGTCGTCGGGCCGATAGATGCGATTAACAAAGCAAGAATTTGCGCGTATACGCCCGTTACAGTGGGTGTTGCGCGAATACGGCGGCGTGGCGTACAACAGCCCTGTGGACCAGACGTCTACACGCCTGTTTTGGCTAGACTTTATGCGCTACGTGTTCGCGCCGAAATACGCTGCGCAACGCGGCGTCACGTCTATAAACGGGTTCGACACGACCCAGCCGGTGATGTTGACCGACGATTTGAACCTGAAACTGCCCACCATGTTGGAAACGGCCATGTATTTTGCCAACAACCAGACTTTACCGTCACAAACCTTCGTCTTTAACCGACTGAATTGTGTAACGACTCTAATGTTGGCCGTCGTAGTCTTTGTCGCGCTCGCGGTGTTTCACTGCTATTATTCTTCTTCGGCGGCGGCTCGCGACAAATTATATACCGCGATGTACAACCTGGCGACCGCCAAAGTGATATAACAACGCGACTTTTGAATGTGGGGTGTCTTTCGCTAACGCGCGACTTAGTTAATAGGTTTTTTAAACGACATATAGTACCGATACCAGTGTCGGTCAGGAGCGAATTCGCGGTAAATTGCCGACCATTGCACCTATTCGGTACGAGTCTATAATATAGACATCAAACAAACACGGCCGCAAGTAATGGTCAACCGATGACTTCAACAGACGGATGTCTTGCGGCTATAACGATTCTAGTCGTCCTGCTGGTGCTCTTATTGATTCTACTACTGTTTATTCAAAAAGAACGCAAGGCGACCGGCGCTATAGGTCCAGTGGGGCTTGCAGGTCCAGTGGGTCCGGTGGGACCTGTAGGTCCTCCGGGCCCGGTGGGACCTGCAGGTTCGGCAGCGTCCGACGTGGCGATCAGACTGGCGCACTATTCTACAGAACGGACGCACGGTCTCGACTCTATGGTGGGCATAGCTAACGCGCTGGAAGGCAAGAAAGTGGACGTGTACACGTTCAACCAGTTGGCGTCTCGTAACACGCAATACGGCAGCGGACCGAACGAACTGCTGTTCGGCAACAGAAAACAGGCACTGTCCAAAGCGCCGTTCATGTCTGCAGACAACGCTCTCTATCTGGAGGGCAGCGAGGTGTATGCCGGCTCCTACTACTGTGCCATGTCCGGTGACGGCGACGCCATAATGTTGAACAAGTATATGGGTCAGAAAAATGGGCACAGGATGTTGTGGTGGGCTAAATCAAAATATATCGAAGATAGATACCCGAAGAACTGCATCTTGAAAGAGGTGAACGGGACAAAAACCAGCCTGTCCAAGCTGACACTGGTGCCGTTCGTTTTCGACGACAAGAACGCGCTGATCGCCAACTACACGTTCTGGTACGAGACGTCCGCGGATCAGGTAAAGTCCTTTATCGGCGCCATAAATTATATCAAACAGTATATAGCCAAATACAAAGTCACGCACTACGTAATCGCAGGCGACTCCAATGTGTTGTCAAAAATCTGGTCTAATGTGGGTAGAAGCGTGTTCGGCGCCGACATATACATGTCGCCCATCGCGGACACCGGCTTCTACACGTGCAGCGACAATTCGGGCTGTCGCACGCCCGACTTTATGTTCATCTCCAAGTCGTTGGCGCCGTACGGCGTGCGCTTCGATCTGGCCGAGCCGATGTTTACCACGTCCACGCAACACTACGCGTTGATCGCTGAGATTCTAAACCGTCCGATCGATCCGAACAGGCCGACCGAACCGTCCATGCACGAGACGATCTACAACAACTTCATTAAAGTGAGAATGACTAAACTTCCGAATACGACTATAGAGAAAGGATCGAATTACGATCTGACCAAGTATGATCTCAAAGCTATCGGAAAGTACGAGCCGAACCTGGAAGAGGCGACGTTCCAACATCTGTGCGATGTGTTGAAGAAATTCAACTGGTCGGAGCAGGATTTGGATGCTTAAGATTTTTGACTTACAGTCGATGGGTAGTTATCGTAAAAAACGAGGAAGGAGTATCAGGAGCTAGTTACCTCAAAAAATTTACAGGCATTGCACAAATGCAATGCACAGAGAAGGGCATTGAAAATGCTTCAATAAATCTAAAAATATATAGACTATATTTAGTTCACTTCATTTATCAATGTACAGATTATAAGTTAAATGTAGTCGCATTCATAAGCGCAAACGCATTCACCAATCATCCGTGTTGATTTTACGCTTTTTCTCAGGCTGTTCATCATATTCCTCTTCCAAAGACTCTTGGATTGTAAATCGCGACAATACTTTTCGAGGTCCTGCTTTATTAATCTTGTCCATTCGTTCAAACTTATCGAAGACTAGCGTCTCGACGAACATATCTAGAGTGATCCCCGATGATGTTAACTTAAAACCAGCAACTTTCAATAAGAGAACCGAATGCATATAAGCAGCAGGCTTGAGTTCCTTCCATTTGCCACAAGTTAATGTTTGTTGGTTCTTAATTTTATACAAAGGCGCTGTAATTTTACTTGGTGCTTCGAACGAATTATACAATCTTACTCCAAATACTGCAGGCGTAATTCGATCATCCTTACCAATTTTATCGGCCGATAATATTTTCGCTTTCATATTCTGAACTACCTTTGCAAAATCATGCAATTTATAGAGGTCAACAGCATCAATAAAGGCAGATGTATTGGCTATACATTTCATATTGGTAACAAACGTTTCGATAAACGCTTCCATCAACTCTTTGCTCTGCTGATTCCACCAATATTTGACAGTCGGTAACAACAAATTCACACGATGTTTGGCTTGAAGATGATCTAAATCCTGTATTACGTTTCCGGAGGCGAAATTTTCAGAATCGTTGATAAACCCGTACGAGTTAGTAGTTAGCAGTAGATGAGGAGCCTCCTTATATTGGAATTGAACGAAATGCTGGCGAACAATCGCTTTTTTCGTCAACTTAAGATGAGTTTCTTTCAGTTTGTCGACAGTACTAATACAGATCTTATCCTTGCACGTGTTAGTAAAATCATCATAGATATCTTTTAGATTTGCTGCTGTAAAGAAAGAATCTTTACCATCATCAGGACGTAACGTATATTCGCAAGGTTCGACGGTCGAAGTTGATACTTGAGGTTCGTCGTCATCGTCTGATTGATCAACACTAACAAATCGACTTAAAGACATGATGGATAATTTGTTTGTTGATTCACAACACTATTTGTACTCGGGAAAACACAAACGATAGTCGAATGGACCGCGTTCAACTTACTATTTATACTGAAAGAACAAAATATGAACCTTAGTAAAGCCAACTGTATCGACTGTAGTACGAGTTGTGGTGTGTGTATTATATACTACCGCTGTATAATAACTTAAACCCATGTTTACTCTTTGCGGTTCACGTCAACCTTAGTAAAGCCAACTGTATCGACTGTAGTACGAGTTGTGGTGTGTGTATTATATACTACCGCTGTATAATAACTTAAACCCATGTTTACTCTTTGCGGTTCACGTCAAGATGTTGCGATGACGCGTGTAATCCTCCTTGTTGTTGAACGAAAGCATACCGTTGTAGCACTCTACCTCGTCTTTGTGGCATAACTTTATACCGTAGTAGAGCGTTGTGTCGCCGGTGGCGTCCAAATATTTGTTGTCCAACACCAGGCCGGTGTATTGTCCGACCAACCCTGAAGACATCATGCGCTCGGCGTTGTCCCAGTACTCGGTGGCCCACAGAAACGCGCCGGGCGGCGCGCGGTACCCGGATGTCGGCACACCGAACACGTTGCGAGAAAAGTATTCGGTCATCACGCAGTCGTAGTAGGGCCACACGCCCGTACACCGACCGCCCAGCATCTGATCGGCCGTGCTCAGCGAGAACTGGGCTCGTTGGCCGATGCCCAACGGTGCCGGCAACGTTATGTTAGCTTCCGTCTCTTGATCGCTCGGCCCACCTGTGTCGAGGTTCAGATTCACCGTAGTCCGTACGTTGACAACCTTACGTTTGCCGCCGACGTTGTCGATCATACGCAGATACTTGTGGCGACCACTCGGCAACGCTCCGTCTATAGTCTTCGACGTGGCGGTGTCCTTGTTCTGTTCGAGCGCGCCGGTACGTACCGGCAAACCGTAGTCCGTGTAAGAGCATGTCTTTAGCATTTCGTTGTAGTACGCGCCCGGTATCGGCTGGGTGGCGTCTGTCAACGAGTTGGCGCACGGATCCAACAGGCGATTGGTCTTTAGGTTGTCGCGCACCGTGGCGTTGTACACTCGCTTATCGATCAACCGGTCCGAACTCCAGGGTACGATGTGCGACCAGTCGTCGAATTTCTCGTTCGCCTCGAGTACGGTGATCGGTTTACACACGGGCAGGCCGTCGCTGTAGCGTACGGACGTCTCTGTCACGTCACACACGCAGTTGATCTTCTCCAGCGGCTGGTCGATGTTGTCTATTTTACCGCCGCATATGTGCACGGTGTTACACGAGTCTAACACGTTCTCGTTGCCGATGTAGCCGGGATTCTTACACCGACAACCCAGTATGTAGTCTTCGGACTCGACCGTGTTGGATATCAATACCAAGTCGCCGTGGAACGGGTTACAATTGTCCGCTATTGTTCCAATCGACAGCGCGTACCCTTCGTTGGGCGCCACGTTCTTTGGAATGACAGACACGACACCGTTGTCGTGGAAATTCGTATCCTCGTTAAATCGGTGGCAGCGTACGGTCAACTCTTTGCAGCCCATCAACGTGGTAACATCGTCCGTCAGACATTTGTGCAGACTCTTGGCGTTGCAGTCGTACCTGTTGCCCAGGTCCACCGTGGAAGGGTACGGATTGTATTGCACTCGCACGTTAAACTTTGGTATAGACTGTTCTCGATATTGTAGCGGTTTCATCCGTTTCTCCGCCATAAAAACGGACGCCACGATCAACACCAGGGTGGCTAGAATCAGTACGATTGTCAGTGTCAACGATTCGTTCATCATAGCGGCCGGTTTAGCGAACGTATTAAAGTAGTATACAACATAATAGTAGCGTGAGTAGCATAGCTATCTTAAACACTATGACAGAGGTATCTGGTCTAAATAATATCATAGTAGCTTCTCCCAATTCGGCGTTTAGCGATCCGAAAAAACTCAAAGACAACATGATGTTCGAAGACGAAGACGCGGAACAACAACAAGCACCGCAACGGTCCGTTATGAGTAGGACTAATAGACAGTCGCAGTCACCACAGCAGCAGCAGAATACGCCAACAAAACGTCAACCGGGTACCGTACATACCGAAGCGCCTAGAGTAAACTACAAATCGCCGCAACAGACGTACGACGGAGCGTTAAACTTCGACGCTGTATTGTCGGACGAAGAGAGAGGCGGTAGCGGTGCTGTAGTCTCTGATACGAGTGCCGTCAAAGATTCCAAGTTTTCACATCTCATAAAGTCGATAAACAACTCTGAGATACTGTACCCGACCACCGTTCTGAGTATATCGGCAATCTCCCTGCTGGTAATTGTATTTCAAAAGTCCGTGTCCAACATAGTGAAATGCGTACTGATTATATTATACATAGCCATACTGGTGGTAACTGTGGTTGCCTTTAAAAATAAAGTATAGTAAATATAGACAGACAGAATACCGTGAGGAGAGAATAATATACATACATTTAATCTTTTGTCACGGACTCAGTCCTTCGCATTTTATTTTCATCATACAATAAGAATACATTGATTCCATAGGAATAGTATCGTCGAAGTACACGATGCTATCCCACAAGTAGACAATGTGTTCGTTTCGCACAAACACGGGACGTGTAGACTCGAACACGATGCTGTAGCCGATTCTATATAGTCGCGGTACGTCCAGAGTCACTGTGCGCCGTGTCCTGTCTACTTTCTTCACTATGCCCAGAACTGCGAGCTCGCTTAGCGCGGCTTGGATATGGTCCGTCACACTCTCCTGTTTCGTCTCCATCATGGCTGCAATCACAATGCTGGTGTTAGTGTGGATATACTACAGTAACTACATGATAATGTACAGGCCGCTAATCGGTCTGAACGCCGACACCAACAACAAGCAGCTGTCACTGATGCAGAGTCTACAACTATTATACTCTCTGAGGCAACGCCTAGCCTAAGTATTTTTTTTCGACAAGGTTGCTAGCTATAATTACATCGAACCTGTCGGTTAGGTTAGCCGTCATATCGTCTACTCCAACCGATAAACGATTGTATCGACACTATACGTTGTCGACTAGCCTAGCCGACTGCAAGATTTAAAACGCGTCTGTCGGCTAGCCTGCCCGACGAAACGACTCACACACACACTCATACATTTGTCTATACTCACTCTATGGTTTTGAAAGATTTTGACGCGTCTATAGCGCGCATCATAAAGTCGACTAGCTCGGGCACCGCCGCCGCCGTCTCCTCCTCAGCCTCGGCTCTCGTAGTCGTCTCGTTTTCGAAGCTCAGTCTCTTGTTCGGACGTCAGTATTTTCACTTCGTAGCCGTGCAAACTGATGACTTGCAGCGCCTTGTCCAGCACTTTTTCCTGCCGCAACGCCAGACTGACCGCGCCCAACGCTTGCGCGTCGAACCCGTTGATGTTGGTGAGCGTGTCCACCTTCACGTCAAACACTTTGATGTTGGTGTACGGGTGCAGCGAGTGGATGACCAAGTCTATGGGCGCGATGATCTCCTTGTTCGGGCCGAACGCCACGTCCGGCGAGGTGAGCATACAGTACAGCTGGCCCGACGCTATGCGCCCGATGATGGACACGTCGCTGTACATGATCTGAGCGTGCACCTTGCGGCCGTCCCTGGTGACGCCCCAACAGTCGGACAGGTCGTCCAGCATGCTGCAAATGTTCTTCTGGCCAAACGAATTCGCCACTTTGGTGCCGACACCCACCCGAGTGCAGTGCACACCAGTGATCACCACCGTAATCACTTTGGAGTTACGAATGTAGCGCACTCGCAGATCAGTGTACGTGTTGTTCTTCTTGGGCAGAAAGTGAAGCAGGTAATAATAGTGGTTGCCAATCTTAGCCAAAACAATGTTGCAGTGCCGACTGTTCTTGACGTACACTTCCGCCTCCGTGATCAGGCATCCTATCAACGTTTCCTCACTGATGCGACCGATATTTTCGCGTACCGGCACAAATACGGCGCTTTCTGGCTGTTTGGTCGTCTTGAACGTAAAGTCTACCGTTATGCACGCGTTGTAGCATATGGGCGGTATCCCCTCGACAGTTTTGCGATCCATCACCACCCCGTCCTCTACACACGCGCCGTGCTTGTTGCCAAACACTGCCCACAATCGCAAGTTCCATACTTCGGGACTCTCGTAATTATCGGCGCCAAACACTGTGAGCAAGTAGTCATGCACCAAAGGTGCGCTGTCAATGTTTCGTTCTCTTTCGTACGGCTTGCTGGTACTCACACGATACTCGTGCAGGAGATCATTCATATTGTACAGTCGCAACAGCGACTGCATCGCCTTGGACACATTGGTGTCGGCCATCGGTTTCATGTCGCCAAACTTGAAAGTGGCGGCCATCTCCTTGCGGCACGCCTCAAAGTGGGTCGTGTCGTTGTTATACGACGTTATGGCGCTGTCTGTTATAGCTTTGCGCTTCGCGTCGTCAATCTCCATGTAACAGGTGGTACCCAACGACGCTTTCATCAGTGCTTTGTGGAAATCGGACGCCACCATGGCTATGCTTCCTTTGATGTTGTTGATGGCCACAGTGGACTTGGCCGGCGGAGTTTTTCGCAGTCCGTCGGCGTTTAACGCTTTCGCAGTCAGCGACAGCATGGACGTCTCGGGATAACGCACATTGTATTCTATCGTCTCGGCCGGTGAAAAATACGTGTCGTACCGATCCGAGTACTTTATCGGTATCGACGCCTTGGTGCTGAACACAATGTACGGGCGATAGTATTTGGTGGTGACGTGTGGAAGTTGCCGCTTCATGGCCAGAAGGTCTTCAAAAGTCCACTCGCTCCGGCAGTCGGTTATGAAACCGTTAAGAATCATATGGTTACCCCTGCCCGTAGACACGCTGCACAGATACTTGTACGCGTCCATCGGATCGCTCTCCTCTGACATGATGACAAAGTCGGCCAGCACGTTTTGTTCACCGGCAGACTTCAAGTCCTTGGTGTTCAGAATGCAGAAAAAGTGGAATGCATCCGTGGGAAAAACTAACGCCTTGCTATTGCGGAACGCTTCGTTAGACGCTCTGGTCACGTTTTGCAGAAAATGAGCCGTCTTGTTGCTGCGCCCGTCGTGCAGCGTATTGTCATAGTTTTGTGGATAGCTTTTACACCACTCTTCAGTCTCGTACGTGTTTTTCTTACTCAACACCGTATACAAGTTGCCCGACTCGAACGCAGTCGACATTTTCATACAGCCTGCGCCCCTTTTGCGCTTCCGCTTGGTCAGATCATAGTCAATGTACTTGTTGACGATTGTCACGCCGTTCAGGAACTGCCGATTTTTCAGGTCGTTCATGTCGTACGGATACTCTAGGATTCTGTTAAACATCTCGATGTACTCGGACGACTGGATCTGACGGTTCTTTACAAACGGGTTGGCCCGGTTGATGAGCGTTATCCACTCTTTGGACTGCACGTGGTTGTGCGACTCGTGCTTGTACGTCCACTCCACCATCTTGTTGCTGTAGCGCAACGCTATGCCTTCGCCGTCCACGTAGGTAAACCATTCGATGCTCTTGCATTCGTTCGTCTCGCGAACGTGCATCGACAGGGCGTCAAAGGTGGAAAACGAGGTATAAATCTTCAGCATACCCTTCAGTATGACCGCGCCCCACTGGGCTCGACTCTTTTTCACCGCCTCCTTGCCGCGAATGCGGTAGTCGATGTAGCTGCCCAACATTATGGGTACCGACTTATGGCCGATACGTTTCCGAGTCTGTGACTCGTACGTGATGCACGCCAAATAAGACTTGCGTTCGTTTATAATGCGTTCGATAAACTGCTGTTCGTCCCTGTAGTCTTCGTAGCACTTGCAGTCGATCATTAAACGTTTGCCGATCTGCATGTTATACGAACACAGTAAATAGGATTCAAAGAACACCATGTCTACGCTATTGGTATCGGATCTGTTAAAAGTGTTTGACAACTACGAACCGTCGCGCACCCGTGTATGGGAAATAGTGCGCACCATACACCCGGTGCACTGCGCCGCGCTACTCTACCTGCTGGAGAATGTGAGCAAATCACGCAAGATTACAACGTTAAAACTACCGACCTCGGAAGATGATGCGAACGCAGTCGGTCTTCTAGGGTCCGACAGCGACAGCAACAGTGCACCGACTCCAGACAGAGTTTACAAAACGGCCGTCACACCGACATTGAATCTAACACGTGTGACTGTCACCAGACAACTGAGACCTGTGCAGCACGGCGACTCCTATATGTACGACCTACGTGACGCTTGTGGTAATTTGACTATAATAGGTCTAATGCATATCGTACGAGACAACAACGTGTTTGAACGGCTCACATTGGGAGAACGAGTGGCGATGCACAACTTGCGCACCGCCTACTACACCCAGTTTGTGCACAACGTACAGCACTTCTTGTTGCCCGACGATATGCACTGCAATCGCAACGAGTTTGAATCCGCGGACATGAGAAACATCACGCAAAAGTTTCTCCAGTACTATCATACGTTGGGCGTCACAGACAACGACACTCGTAGTGACGCCAGCCTCTATTATGGCGGAAACTTGAACCCAAAGTCGTTCAGATACATCACGAGACCGCCGTGTCGTCAGATGGATCGACGACCCGTCGAGCTGGAGTCGAACTACATAGTGCAACCGCTGTACCAAGGATATCGCGTGGTAATCAACAGCAACGAACAAGAGACCCGATGCTACAATTGTTACGGGGACCTGCTGCAAGGTTTTCTGTCCGACGTACGATTTACAGTGAACGCCACGTTTGAAGCGATAGTGTTGCCGCTGGACCGAGACCAACGTTTACGCTCGTGGCGGTACGGTGTACACAACAAGGCGATGGCGATATTCGTAGTGGACGTATTTCGTGTCGACCACAATATACTGGTACATCTACCGTTCGATAAACGAGCCGCATACATACCGCGGATCGGTGGCGACACCGTACGGCAACTGCCAACCGAATGTACGTGGGACTCGTTAGAGCGGTCGTATCACAGTCGTAGCGACCTGTTTGATCCCGTGGTCGGCGTGGTGGTGCGCCATAAACGGGCCTCGTGTGCAGACCCACCGCAGGCGTACCGCTTCAGCATGACCACGTGCTACGATTTTCTTACCAACACAATCACCCGTCTGGCCGGTAGCGTGTCGTTGAAAGAGTTTCAACGCGTCCACTTTAATTTGGACATGGCCGATCGACGTACCGTCTGCTTGGTCTACGCACACGACGAACTGCATTACTATGTATGTACGTTCGATCGTCGACGTTACCAGTTTGTACACTGCGCCGTGCTGGACCGTCTCTCGGACATCGCTCGTCGTAAGCCCAAGTACAGGTCGGAGCCCATCTACGTGATCGGCGCAAAGTGTGTACCGATGGGGGTCATGTTTCTGCGCGTTTACTATTCCAAAAACGACTTGTCCATTGTCGGCTTCGAACAAAAGCTCACCACGTCCATGTACGATGTACCGTACCAAGATCCGTTCCTACAGACTTTATAATCGTCTTCGTTGAGATACTTTTTGACAGAGGTATAGGTTTGGTACAAAACAAAATCTGTCTACTACAAGATTCGATTCTGTATAAAAATATAGCGTTTATTCGATATCTCATATAAAGAGATCATTTTATTACATATAATAATAATAACAATACAATATTTGTTGCTGAATAAAGGTGTGCTTCTAAACACGCTATACCCGAGCAACGGCTTGTTCTGTGTATGCTGACAAAATACACTATCCCCGGCCTGCTTATTGTACATCAACTGACGTCGTCCATCTTTTCGTATATCGGTTCCAACTCTTCGTTGATAATCGGCAGATCGTGTTTGTTAGGTATCGGTTCCAACTTTTTGTTGATAATCGGCAGATCGTGTTGGCTAGGCGCCGGAGGCAGTAGTGGCTGACTCATCCGTTTGCAATTCTCGTACTCGTGCTTGTCCGTGAGCGCCACCACGGGTCTCGGGAACGCCGGTGTGGCGTAATGCAGATGCTGCTGTTGATGATGCTCTTCAGGCGACCTGGGCTCCGGATAACACGCCGCGCCACCTTCTCCAGCTTCCATAAACTGGTAAATGGAAACGGACGGAATTCTAATGTAGGTGGATCTGGCCACAACGTTGCCGACAGTACGCCTGTCGTCAACGTCCCGTCCATTGTCGTCAGTTTCTGGGTCGGATGTACGGCGTTTGTTCCAGCAACAACAGCCACATCTATGTGCCAGCACGCATACTACGACGTCTGCCAGTATAACGACCAAGAGGTTGATCAAGAGAGCGTTCGATTCGTACAGACTGACAAGGCACGAGATTATTAACGCCTGCTGCGCTTTCACTTCGTCGCTGCGCATCGGGACAATGGTGGCGTGGTCCAACTCGTCGTCGTCATCGTACTCGTACCACTGTCGTGTCAGGGATTCGTGGTATCCGGTCCAGTTCATCGTACGCAACAGTTCGGGCTTGTAGCAGGTGCGCACAAACACGGGCCACTTGTAGCGGTATTTGAACTTTGTCATACGACACAAGTGGTGGACGTTGGTCGCTTTGCAGCGACAGACCAGATTCGTATTGTTCAGCAATATCAGTTCGGCCATTCGCATGCCCATCACGACGGTGTCTTCGTCTAGTCGTTTCAGATGCTGGTTGTTGCTGGCGTTCACTCTCAATAGGTATGCGGTGTCTTGATTAGCAGCAACGATAGAGACAACAAAACGCAGAGACGTCAACAGAGTGTCGGACACGTCCAACAGCGACAGTGTCTTGAGGTCCTCGAACGCGTCGTCAGCTATGCTGTGGATCGGATTGTGAGACAAGTCTAGAATCGTCAACTTCACCAGCGGCGCAAACACCTTACTCGTGATGGTGGTCAGTCTGTTGTTGCTGATGGACAGTACGCTCGTGTTACGAATATGTATGAACGCACCGTTAACTATATGGCTAATTTGGTTGTTGTCCAAGTGTACGTACGTCAAGTTCGAACTGAGTAGACGATTCTTGTCCACTCTTGTCAGACGTTTGTTGTACGTCACGTACAAGTATGTGCTCGACATGTTGGTAGCGGTCACCAGAGGTATTGTATCGATAAACGTATGACAGAATAAAGAGTTCTCGTACGCCTCACAATTGCAACCGTCCGGACACGAAGCTGCTGCTTCTACGTTGAGTATACAACAGTGGACCGCGCACAACCACAGCACGGCAGTCTTCATGTTTGCGAATCGTGAACTGTGATCGAGCCGACTCGTCGGATCCGGGAAAACGTATTATGGAAACTGAATATAATACACAGAATAACATCAGTGTATTACTATAATATAAAAAAACAGTAATCGTCTATACTGCACTGAATTTACGGTCCAAATGCAAAGTTAACCGTTTCGAAAACTATAAACGGCAAAACTATTGCTGTGCAGTTAGTAAAAACTGTCCAATACAAGTTTTCTTCTTCTTTTTCTTGTCGTAGTCGTGGTAAACTTTCCACTCTTTGTTGTTCTATCCACTCGTTATATTCGTATTCGTCGACCGTTTCCATCCACATAATCCATTCGTCAACGTCGGCCTCTTCCATCCACATGATCCATTCGTCTTCGTCGCCCCCTTCCCAATATAATTCCACGTCGTTATCGTCTTCATCCTCGTCTAAAATTAATACGCACGGGTCTAGATCTTCTAGGGAGCCACTTTTTGAAAGGATGTTGCAATGTAGCATTTTAGTTTTGTTACTACACAACACTACACAGAGTAATCGTCCACACTACAAAGAGTAATCGTCTCGGCTAACAGTAGAACTGCGTTTATATCGAACGGTCGACTTCCTGCTTTTATATCGCTTGTATCCCCACCACCTACTACTTCCTACAAGATGATTGTCACTATAGTTGTTTTAACATCGACCTCTGGTATTGTGTACCACGCAATATTTCCCACCATAAGCGTCTATTCTTTCGTCTACGCATAGTAGAGTCTTCTGGACAAGGACGTTCATATTTTTTTCAACATAATGTGTACGGATACTAGTCGTCTGGACACCAACTGTCACTTGAGGTAACTGCAAGTGTTGGTTTTCCCAATTAGTAGTAGTAGTATAAAGGAATAGAGTTATGTGTGAATAAAATACAGTAATTTTAAACAAAACATAGATCGTTTATTATACAGTACGAGTTTTTTTGACATTTATACATTCTGCATACATCGGTTTGTGGGCGCTCGATTGTCACGTTCCTCTTCTGTTACGTGTGAATCGCTTCAACTTGAACGGTGTACACTCGGAGTCGGTGGCGTTGTCGTCTCCCGTACTCTGAGCCATCAGCTGGTCCAACGTGGTGGTGAACATCGTCAGTTTGTGTTTAGCCGCTTTGGCCGCCGTCGTTGTCGACACACTGCAGACACGGCGTGGCAAGTCGCCGACCAACAGCCGCAGTTGATCCATCAGCCAGTCGATCGTGAGCGGACGCTCTGCGGTCAGCTCCTTGTACACAGCGCACCGGAACTTGGTCGTCTCCAGCACGGTGCCCATCGTTTCGTTCTCGTCGATGCACCATTGTTGATCGTCGTCGTCGTTAGGCTTCTTCGACTTCCACCTGGCGTGGCGTGTGATGTAGTGCAACGTGTCCTCGTTCGGCTCGTACCCGTTGTCGGCGACGCCGCAAATGCGCCGCATCAGGTTGAATCGTGCGTCTGAAGAACCGTTGTCGGCAGCGCTGACTCGTCTCTGTGGGTCTGCCACCAACACCAGCGTCACCAGAGGATCCAACTTCATGAACTCGTGTAACCACACGTACGAATCTCGCTCGTCCACCAGCGACAACGCCAACATCACGTACTTGTAGCGCAGTATCAGAGTCATGGTGGTGTTGTTTTCCGCACAAGTTAGATCGTCGCGTTGCTGTTGCTGCTGCTGCTGTATGATGGACTCGCATTTCAACACCTCCGGGTTGACTCTACACAAAGCCTGACATAGCTGATCTCTGATCGCACGACGTTCGTCCACGTCTCGCGACGCGAAGAATCTGCCGAGCAAATGCATCGTTTGCGCCGTGAGTTGGGCGTCTCGCATCGGGTAGTGCATATAGTTGCGACCCAGACACGAGTCCAATTCGTCGGCCGTCAGCATACCGTCCGGCCGCGAGCAGAGTTGCGGAAAGTTGATCACCGTAGAGACCAGGTGAGAAGGTATATCCGGCACGATGACTCGAGTGATCTGCTGCGGACTCGTGACGCGAGACATGCTCACGTAGAAACCTTGGTACGTGCTGTTGTTCAGAATCATGTCCACGTTGTTGCGTACGGTGCGACCCTGGCACATGTGGATCGACATGACGTTAGCCATGTAAATCGGATAGTTGTACAACTGAACCGACTTATCGCTGCCGTCCTCGTTTCCGCCGTTCAACAGGAACCGGCAGTGTTTCTCAAACATGACCTTGTTGCAGTTCCCTTTGCGTACGATCACGAGCTTGCCGTTGTCGTCTCGCATCGTCACCGTCTGGTTCGCCTCATCCACACTCACCAGTGTGGTCTGCGAGTACTCGGAGTAGCAGTACACAAAATAGCGGCAGCCGATTATCAACGGCACGTACGGCAGATACTTGTCCGGAGCACCGTTCTTCATGTACTCCAGAGTGACGGTGGGCAGGTAGAGTCCGTCCGGTTGGCGTACGCCTTGTACGCGCGACAGGTTTCGCACACCGGACGCGTTGATTAAGTAAAACGACGCCGGGGCGGCCGTGTTGATGGTCATCATGTGAATGGTGTTGGTTAGGTCTCTGTGGTGGCTGGCCAGATGCGTGTCTGTGATGGCCGATTCACTCATAAACTTACGGTGAAACAGCGCAGCGGCCAGCGCGTACCCGAACTTGTCCAAGTGTTTGTCGGACGAGAACCGCGACACGTAGTCTACCAGACGGTTGTAGTCGGCGTCACCGCACCGTTCGTTCTTGTTCAACGTGAACGCACGGTCGATGAAGGCGGAGGCAATGTCGTACGACGAACACTGGCCTGCGTGCATAGAGTTGTGTATGTTCTGCAGCTGGTTCTTGTCGCCAGACAACACGGTGCCTATCTTGTGGTATTTCAACAACATCAACACTGCAAAGAGGAGCGGCTTGGGTATCACCGTGTACTCGTCCAGTATCACTATGGAGCCGTTGAAAGGCTTCGGCAGTTTGGCGTATGTCAACAGACCCACGGTGACGTTGATGAACTGGCTCGTACTCATGCGGCCGCTCAACTGGCGTTCCAAACCGATGTAGCTGAGAAAAGAGAGATTCCACACGAGCATGCAGAATCGTGCCACCGTGAATTGTACGGCACAGTTTCGAAACGTGTGCAGCAGGTCGTGCTTGTATATGATAACGTGTACCGGCCCCTCCCAAGCGTGCGGCAGCGTCAGCATCGTGAACGTCTTGCCCGTACCGGGGCCGGCCTGTATTAACACCATGGCCGTAGGGTTGTCGAACATGTAGCGATAGATTTGTTTCTGTTCCGCATTCAGTTTCTCTTCCGTGTAGATTTGCTTTTCCAACGCGTACTCGTGGTCCTCATCGTAGCAGTGTAGACTTCCAAAGACGCGCGGCGGCGACGAATTTGGCGGCGGCGGCGGCGGCAGACTGTCAAACTCCAAATCCTTAACGACCGGTCGGTCAAACATTGTAGGAGCACACTGTTTTCGATCCGACGTCTATCACTATATAGTGATTGTATCAAGCGACATCGGCGGCCCAAGACTAGGTTCATCATATTTAAGCGCACTCATATATATATAAGCCGTTTGTTCTTGTACCAGTTCGCTATCGTCTTCCCCCAGTCAGTGTAAGCCGCGATACTCTTTTAGGATTGACATAGATTTTCCTATTGTAACCGTCATTGTTTCTGACTTTCAAAGACAAGCCGCCTCCGAACGATAGGTCCGACGGCGGTATGAGCGGAAACGTGAGTTCGTCCATACGTTCTTGAAACGACGGCGCGTAGACTATTTTGTAGTACTCCTTTGGATCCCACTCGTCACTCTCCGCACACAGTTCTACACAACAACGGTCGTAGTCGATTGTCATAGCGTCTGCACCGACAAGTGTTCTTACAAGAGCTCTAATGCCGTAAATATCCTGTGGACCGTGTAGATCGTACGTGTGGAACAGCCACCAGATTCGTTGAAACACGTTAATCGGATCGTTACAGCGGATACGTTTGATTTTAAATAAAAACGTTTGATAACGATTCGATAATTTGTAGTACCACTTTAAGCGTGCCGAATTACTGAAATGGTTTTTCCTCGGATGCATGCCGGAGAACGTCCATTCAGGTCTGTCCATCATGTCCGCAATGTAGTCGTTGAAAATTTCACGAGCTTTTTTAGTCAACGAATACGGCACGGGACATTTTCGTAATATGCCACCTTTTTCTTCACCCACACAGAGTACTGAAAGTTCGAGCTCGTTGTGGCCACGACAATAAAACCACTCCTCGCTCTCGTCTTCCATGATACAGCTAAACGTTTCACTTTCGTCCGCACTCGATACGGGTGGTATAGGTGCGTTTTCTAGCGTCTTGGAAGCGATCGTTTTCCTCGTCCGATTGAACAGCTCCGGCAAATGCATCAGACCTTCCAGATCTTCAGCTGTAGCGTAACCTTTTTCAAGCATCAGAGGCACGACCAGGTCGAAAGCTACCCGTAACTGCGACAGGTACCTGCACACATCGTATTTTCCACCGTAGTTCTTCCGTAGCTTCATTAGTTTTTCATACTCACTGTGCAGCTTTCTTCTCGTATCGAACGAACAACACTTTTCGTCCATAGTGGCGAGCTGCATAAACGCTTCAACATTGCTAGCGTTTACAACGTTGTTTACCACTAAATTCAACACCAAACTGGTATTATGTTCGCTGACCACGTCGGTAGTATTCACAGTCGATGTCTTGTTACTCGCGATTTTTGGCAAAGCGGTAACCTTCTCGAGTCCGTCTAAAAACTTCAAGTACTTGTTGATTGATGTATCTCCACTAGCCGCGCCGGTAGTATTCACAGTCGATGTCTTGTTACTCGCGATTCTTGACAAAACGGTAACCTTCGTGAGTTCGTCTAAAAACTTCAAGTACGTATTGGTTTCTGTATCTCCACTAGCCGCGCCGGTAGTATACATATTCGCACTCTCGTTATTTACACTTGTTGATCTTCTTTACTATGCGTGTTTCTCTCACAACAGTTTAACACTGAATGATCTCAATACCGCCGTCACCACTGTTTATATACCCTTCCCGTCGTCGTCGCCGTCACCGGATACAGTATTCTATCTATACATATGCTTTTAATCTCCGGCGCACACGTTAGACGCGACTGTACAGCGGTGACCAGTAGCTGCGATAGGTATCCGCACACATCGTATTTTTCACCCGACTCGTAATAGTTCTTATGTCGTTTTATGGATTTTTCATAATCACTGGGCAGCTTCCTCCGTCTGTCGACCAAACGGTTTTATTTTCCCGTCGTACCTGCGTTATTCCTTTAGGTATGATATAAAGTTTCCTTTCGTCACCGTTCTCGCCGTCATAGTTTTTGATTCTCACATACATACCATTTTTAAACGATAATTGCGGCGGCGGTACTTGCGGTAATTTAAGTTGATTTATACGCTCTTGTAACGGCGGCGCGTAGACTACTTCGTAGTATTCGTATGGATTCCAAACAACGTCACTGTCTGCACACAATTCTAGACGATAGTTTTCGTCGTCGCATTTGAAGACGCACGTACCGAAAATTTCTGATGTGCTATCTGCAAAGGACCACATCTCAGGGATACTGAGAAGATCGTACGTGCCGAACAGCCACATGATACGTTGAAACAGATGCATCACGTTACGGCAGCGGACACGTTTAATTTTAAATAAAATGCCTAGATAATGACACGCACGTTCGTAGAACCGCGCTAGACCCCCGTAATTGGTGAAATGGTTTTTCCTCGGATGTCCGCCGGGCAGTGTCGATTCGGGTTCGTTCACCGTCGTCGTGATGTATTCGCTGAAAAGTACACGAGCTTCTTTAGCCAACGAACACGGTACGGGAAAGTCTCGTAACGTTTCGATTTTGTGTTTATTCAGTAAACGCAGTGGTGAAATTTCGAGTTCGTTGTGGCCACGATAATAAAACCACTCCTCGCTCTCGTCTTCCATGATACACCTAAATGTTTCGCTTTCGTCCGCACTCGATACGGGTGGTATAGGCGCGTTTTCTAGCGTCTTGGAAGCGATCGTTTTCCTCGTCCGATTGAACAGCTCCGGGAAATGCATCAGTCCTTCGAGGTCTTCAGCTGTGGCGTAAGCTTTTTCAAGCATCAGAGGCACGACCAGGTCGAAAGCTACGCGTAAATGCGATAGATATCTGGACAAACCATAACGGTCATAACGTTCCGATCTATAGTTCTTCTGACGTTGTTCCATTAATGTTCTATATTCGCTGTAAAGCTTCCTTCTCGTGTCGAACGAACACCAGTCTTTGTCCATAGTAGCGATTTGCATAAACGCTTCTACGTTGCTAGCGTTTACAACGTTATTCACAATCAAATTCAACAACAGACCGGTTTCACTAACCGCGCCGGCAGTATTCGTGGTCGCACTCGCGTTATTCATACTCGTTTAAAAAAACGTCGTTCCTCTCACAGCGGTTTAACAATTAACGTTCTCAGTACCACCGTCACCGCCGTATATATAATGTCATAGTCGTCGATCCAGTATTCTGTAACCGAAATACACCACGGTTGTCACTGTTTATCAAGGTAAGGTCTCTCGGTTGTATGCAATCTGTACTGTCTATGTTAAGAGTTCTGATCACGGAACGCTTGTACCGAGCACAACGACTGTCCCGGGTGACGAATCCGTTACCGACTGTAGTTGTCCGAAGTAGTAGTATGTCTTTTTTAAGAATACGTCAAGATATATATTGTACATATATGTTGGGATGCACTCTTAACATAGGCGGACGCCTTGTGCCGACAAATGTTTTGCCACAGACCAGACGTGAGTGAATGTCGGTCGATCGGAACCGAGTTTGGCTGTCCAAAGTAGTAATAGTAGTAGTATGTCTATGTTAGATATGCATACGTACATATACGTCGAGTATATCGTTAACAAAGACGGACGACTGGTTTGGCGAAGTAAACGAGTTGACTCTGTGAAAAGATCGATCGAATCTCCCGTACCACGTTTGGTTGACCAAAGTAGTAGTATGTCTATGTTAAGACCGTAGGACTTGTAATAATTTTCGTTGTGTGTCGGTATAGTAGTAGTAGTAGTATGTCTATGTTAAGTATATAGTAATATATATATATATTATATATATATTATATATATATATTTTTACTTGATATATATATACGTACATCCGTGTGAGTATATCCTTAACAAAGGCCGACCGCTAATCTGCTGTCGCCAGCGCCCGACGTACACGAAACCGCTGTGAATCCGTTCGCCGTAAGTTTAACACGGGACGCGACGACGGAGCAGACGGCCAGCGAAAAACGAGCGAGGTCGAAGCAGAAATAGGGGGTGAATGTTTTATAAAACGGGGGTGCTGTTCACCACCCCCAGAGCCGAGGCGGAGGTTGGTCCGCGGAAAGAGCGAAAAATTTTCGTTCCGTCTACTCCGTCGTCGAGCCCGTGTTATCCTTATGGAGAAACGATTTAACGCCGTTTCGCGTACGTCGTGCGCTGAACGCGTGTCGGCTAGCCTAGCCGACACTGAAAGACTTGTAATATTTTTTCGTTGAACGATCGTATGTTCGCAACTGCACGCACACACTCACAACAACAACAACAACACTAAGCATATATATTCTATTCACCGGGTAAAGAACGTTCGTCAGTCGAGCGCCCGTCTCGTACTGATCTTCACGGTATAAGCTTATCGGTTTTACACAGCGAAACCGTGCAGCCCGAGGACTTGTAATATTTTCTGCTGGTGTTTGTCGGCTAGCCTAGCCTACAATATGATTACATAGAAACACGGCCGATTGTACAGCGGCGGAGTAAGCGAACGTCGGTCGGCTAGCCTAGCCGACAATAAATACGTGTGTAGAAACGGTCGATTTGTAGCGAGTGAACGTCGGCTAGCCTAGCCCACAACGTAGGACTCGTAATTATTTTCGTTGACCGTAGGACTTGTAATAATTTTCGTTGTGTGTCGGTATAGTAGTAGTAGTAGTAGTAGTATGTCTATGTTAAGTATATAGTAATATATATATTATATATATATATATTTTTACTTGATATATATATACGTACATCCGTGTGGGTATATCCTTAACAAAGGCCGACCGCTAATCTGCTGTCGCCAGCGTCCGACGTACGCGAAACCGCTGTGAATCCGTTCGCCGTAAGTTTAACACGGGACGCGACGACGGAGCAGACGGCCAGCGAAAAACGAGCGAGGTCGAAGCAGAAATAGGGGGTGAATGTTTTATAAAACGGGGGTGCTGTTCACCACCCCCAGAGCCGAGGCGGAGGTTGGTCCGCGGAAAGAGCGAAAAATTTTCGTTCCGTCTACTCCGTCGTCGAGCCCGTGTTATCCTTATGGAGAAACGATTTAACGCCGTTTCGCGTACGTCGTGCGCTGAACGCGTGTCGGCTAGCCTAGCCGACACTGAAAGACTTGTAATATTTTTTCGTTGAACGATCGTATGTTCGCAACTGCACGCACACACTCACAACAACAACAACAACAACACTAAGCATATATATTCTATTCACCGGGTAAAGAACGTTCGTCAGTCGAGCGCCCGTCTCGTACTGATCTTCACGGTATAAGCTTATCGGTTTTACACAGCGAAACCGTGCAGCCCGAGGACTTGTAATATTTTCTGCTGGTGCTTGTCGGCTAGCCTAGCCTACAATATGATTACATAGAAACACGGCCGATTGTACAGCGGCGGAGTAAGCGAACGTCGGTCGGCTAGCCTAGCCGACAATAAATACGTGTGTAGAAAGGGTCGATTTGTAGCGAGTGAACGTCGGCTAGCCTAGCCCACAACGTAGGACTCGTAATTATTTTCGTTGACCGTAGGACTTGTAATAATTTTCGTTGTGTGTCGGTATAGTAGTAGTAGTAGTAGTAGTATGTCTATGTTAAGTATATAGTAATATATATATTATATATAAATATTTTTACTTGATATATATATACGTACATTCGTGTGGGTATATCCTTAACAAAGGCCGACCGCTAATCTGCTGTCGCCAGCGCCCGACGTACGCGAAACCGCTGTGAATCCGTTCGCCGTAAGTTTAACACGGGACGCGACGACGGAGCAGACGGCCAGCGAAAAACGAGCGAGGTCGAAGCAGAAATAGGGGTGAATGTTTTATAAAACGGGGGTGCTGTTCACCACCCCCAGAGCCGAGGCGGAGGTTGGTCCGCCGAAAGAGCGAACAATTTTCGTTCCGTCTACTCCGTCGTCGAGCCCGTGTTATCCTTATGGCGAAACGATTTAACGCCGTTTCGCGTACGTCGTGCGCTGAACGCGTGTCGGCTAGCCTAGCCGACACTGAAAGACTTGTAATATTTTTTCGTTGAACGATCGTATGTTCGCAACTGCACGCACACACTCACAACAACAACAACACTAAGCATATATATTCTATTCACCGGGTAAAGAACGTTCGTCAGTCGAGCGCCCGTCTCGTACTGATCTTCACGGTATAAGCTTATCGGTTTTACACAGCGAAACCGTGCAGCCCGAGGACTTGTAATATTTTCTGCTGGTGTTTGTCGGCTAGCCTAGCCTACAATATGATTACATAGAAACACGGCCGATTGTACAGCGGCGGAGTAAGCGAACGTCGGTCGGCTAGCCTAGCCGACAATAAATACGTGTGTAGAAACGGTCGATTTGTAGCGAGTGAACGTCGGCTAGCCTAGCCCACAACGTAGGACTCGAAATTATTTTCGTTGATTGTAGGACTTGTAATAATTTTCGTTGTGTGTCGGTATAGTAGTAGTAGTAGTAGTAGTAGTATGTCTATGTTAAGTATATAGTAATTTGTATATATTATATATATATATTTTTACTATATATATATTTACGTACATCCGTGTGGGTATATCCTTAACAAAGGCCGACCGCTAATCTGCTGTCGCCAGCGCCCGACGTACGCGAAACCGCTGTGAATCCGTTCGCCGTAAGTTTAACACGGGACGCGACGACGGAGCAGACGGCCAGCGAAAAACGAGCGAGGTCGAAGCAGAAATAGGGGATGAATGTTTTATAAAACGGGGGTGCTGTTCACCACCCCCAGAGCCGAGGCGGAGGTTGGTCCGCGGAAAGAGCGAACAATTTTCGTTCCGTCTACTCCGTCGTCGAGCCCGTGTTATCCTTATGGCGAAACGATTTAACGCCGTTTCGCGTACGTCGTGCGCTGAACGCGTGTCGGCTAGCCTAGCCGACACTGAAAGACTTGTAATATTTTTTCGTTGAACGATCGTATGTTCGCAACTGCACGCACACACTCACAACAACAACAACACTAAGCATATATATTCTATTCACCGGGTAAAGAACGTTCGTCAGTCGAGCGCCCGTCTCGTACTGATTTTCACGGTATAAGCTTATCGGTTTTACACAGCGAAACCGTGCAGCCCGAGGACTTGTAATATTTTCTGCTGGTGTTTGTCGGCTAGCCTAGCCTACAATATGATTACATAGAAACACGGCCGATTGTACAGCGGCGGAGTAAGCGAACGTCGGCCGGCTAGCCTAGCCCACAATAAATACGTGTGTAGAAACGGTCGATTTGTAGCGAGTGAACGTCGGCTAGCCTAGCCCACAACGTAGGACTCGTAATTATTTTCGTTGACCGTAGGACTTGTAATAATTTTCGTTGTGTGTCGGTATAGTAGTAGTAGTAGTAGTAGTATGTCTATGTTAAGTATATAGTAATATATATATTATATATATATTATATATATATATTTTTACTTGATATATATATACGTACATTCGTGTGGGTATATCCTTAACAAAGACCGACCGCTAATCTGCTGTCGCCAGCGCCCGACGTACGCGAAACCGCTGTGAATCCGTTCGCCGTAAGTTTAACACGGGACGCGACGACGGAGCAGACGGCCAGCGAAAAACGAGCGAGGTCGAAGCAGAAATAGGGGGTGAATGTTTTATAAAACTGGGGTGCTGTTCACCACCCCCAGAGCCGAGGCGGAGGTTGGTCCGCGGAAAGAGCGAAAAATTTTCGTTCCGTCTACTCCGTCGTCGAGCCCGTGTTATCCTTATGGAGAAACGATTTAACGCCGTTTCGCGTACGTCGTTCGCTGAACGCGTGTCGGCTAGCCTAGCCGACACTGAAAGACTTGTAATATTTTTTCGTTGAACGATCGTATGTTCGCAACTGCACGCACACACTCACAACAACAACAACACTAAGCATATATATTCTATTCACCGGGTAAAGAACGTTCGTCAGTCGAGCGCCCGTCTCGTACTGATCTTCACGGTATAAGCTTATCGGTTTTACACAGCGAAACCGTGCAGCCCGAGGACTTGTAATATTTTCTGCTGGTGTTTGTCGGCTAGCCTAGCCTACAATATGATTACATAGAAACACGGCCGATTGTACAGCGGCGGAGTAAGCGAACGTCGGTCGGCTAGCCTAGCCGACAATAAATACGTGTGTAGAAACGGTCGATTTGTAGCGAGTGAACGTCGGCTAGCCTAGCCCACAACGTAGGACTCGAAATTATTTTCGTTGACCGTAGGACTTGTAATAATTTTCGTTGTGTGTCGGTATAGTAGTAGTAGTATGTCTATGTTAAGTATATAGTAATATATATATATTATATATATATATATTTTTACTTGATATATATATACGTACATCCGTGTGGGTATATCCTTAACAAAGGCCGACCGCTTAATCTGCTGTCGCCAGCGCCCGACGTACGCGAAACCGCTGTGAATCCGTTCGCCGTAAGTTTAACACGGGACGCGACGACGGAGCAGACGGCCAGCGAAAAACGAGCGAGGTCGAAGCAGAAATAGGGGGTGAATGTTTTATAAAACGGGGGTGCTGTTCACCACCTCCATAGCCGAGGCGGAGGTTGGTCCGCGGAAAGAGCGAAAAATTTTCGTTCCGTCTACTCCGTCGTCGAGCCCGTGTTATCCTTATGGAGAAACGATTTAACGCCGTTTCGCGTACGTCGTGCGCTGAACGCGTGTCGGCTAGCCTAGCCGACACTGAAAGACTTGTAATATTTTTTCGTTGAACGATCGTATGTTCGCAACTGCACGCACACACTCACAACAACAACAACAACAC
Organism: Magicicada septendecula; assembly: GCA_034769895.1. NCBI lineage: Eukaryota > Metazoa > Arthropoda > Insecta > Hemiptera > Cicadidae > Magicicada > Magicicada septendecula. Next base: position 383,762,759 of record CM068369.1, read on the forward strand.
TAAGCATATATATTCTATTCACCGGGTAAAGAACGTTCGTCAGTCGAGCGCCCGTCTCGTACTGATCTTCACGGTATAAGCTTATCGGTTTTACACAGCGAAACCGTGCAGCCCGAGGACTTGTAATATTTTCTGCTGGTGTTTGTCGGCTAGCCTAGCCTACAATATGATTACATAGAAACACGGCCGATTGTACAGCGGCGGAGTAAGCGAACGTCGGTCGGCTAGCCTAGCCGACAATAAATACGTGTGTAGAAACGGTCGATTTGTAGCGAGTGAACGTCGGCTAGCCTAGCCCACAACGTAGGACTCGAAATTATTTTCGTTGACCGTAGGAATTGTAATAATTTTCGTTGTGTGTCGGTATAGTAGTAGTAGTGGTAGTAGTATGTCTATGTTAAGTATATAGTAATATGTATATATTATATATATATATTTTTACTTGATATATATATACGTACATCCGTGTGGGTATATCCTTAACAAAGGCCGACCGCTAATCTGCTGTCGCCAGCGCCCGACGTACGCGAAACCGCTGTGAATCCGTTCGCCGTAAGTTTAACACGGGACGCGACGACGGAGCAGACGGCCAGCGAAAAACGAGCGAGGTCGAAGCAGAAATAGGGGTGAATGTTTTATAAAACGGGGGTGCTGTTCACCACCCCCAGAGCCGAGGCGGAGGTTGGTCCGCGGAAAGAGCGAAAAATTTTCGTTCCGTCTACTCCGTCGTCGAGCCCGTGTTATCCTTATGGCGAAACGATTTAACGCCGTTTCGCGTACGTCGTGCGCTGACCGCGTGTCGGCTAGCCTAGCCGACACTGAAAGACTTGTAATATTTTTTTCGTTGAACGATCGTATGTTCGCAACTGCACGCACACACTCACAACAACAACAACACTAAGCATATATATTCTATTCACCGGGTAAAGAACGTTCGTCAGTCGAGCGCCCGTCTCGTACTGATCGTCACGGTATAAGCTTATCGGTTTTACACAGCGAAACCGTGCAGCCCGAGGACTTGTAATATTTTCTGCTGGTGTTTGTCGGCTAGCCTAGCCTACAATATGATTACATAGAAACACGGCCGATTGTACAGCGGCGGAGTAAGCGAACGTCGGTCGGCTAGCCTAGCCGACAATAAATACGTGTGTAGAAACGGTCGATTTGTAGCGAGTGAACGTCGGCTAGCCTAGCCCACAACGTAGGACTCGTAATTATTTTCGTTGACCGTAGGACTTGTAATAATTTTCGTTGTGTGTCGGTATAGTAGTAGTAGTAGTAGTAGTATGTCTATGTTAAGTATATAGTAATATATATATATTATATATATATATTTTTACTTGATATATATATACGTACATCCGTGTGGGTATATCCTTAACAAAGGCCGACCGCTAATCTGCTGTCGCCAGCGCCCGACGTACGCGAAACCGCTGTGAATCCGTTCGCCGTAAGTTTAACACGGGACGCGACGACGGAGCAGACGGCCAGCGAAATACGAGCGAGGTCGAAGCAGAAATAGGGGGTGAATGTTTTATAAAACGGGGGTGCTGTTCACCACCCCCAGAGCCGAGGCGGAGGTTGGTCCGCGGAAAGAGCGAAAAATTTTCGTTCCGTCTACTCCGTCGTCGAGCCCGTGTTATCCTTATGGCGAAACGATTTAACGCCGTTTCGCGTACGTCGTGCGCTGACCGCGTGTCGGCTAGCCTAGCCGACACTGAAAGACTTGTAATATTTTTTCGTTGAACGATCGTATGTTCGCAACTGCACGCACACACTCACAACAACAACAACACTAAGCATATATCTTCTACTCACCGGGTAAAGAACGTTCGTCAGTCGAGCGCCCGTCTCGTACTGATCGTCACGGTATAAGCTTATCGTTTTTACACAGCGAAACCGTGCAGCCCGAGGACTTGTAATATTTTCTGCTGGTGTTTGTCGGCTAGCCTAGCCTACAATATGATTACATAGAAACACGGCCGATTGTACAGCGGCGGAGTAAGCGAACGTCGGTCGGCTAGCCTAGCCGACAATAAATACGTGTGTAGAAACGGTCGATTTGTAGCGAGTGAACGTCGGCTAGCCTAGCCCACAACGTAGGACTCGTAATTATTTTCGTTGACCGTAGGACTTGTAATAATTTTCGTTGTGTGTCGGTATAGTAGTAGTAGTAGTAGTTGTATGTCTATGTTAAGTATATAGTAATATATATATATATATTTTTACTTGATATATATATACGTACATTCGTGTGGGTATATCCTTAACAAAGGCCGACCGCTAATCTGCTGTCGCCAGCGCCCGACGTACGCGAAACCGCTGTGAATCCGTTCGCCGTAAGTTTAAAACGGGACGCGACGACGGAGCAGACGGCCAGCGAAAAACGAGCGAGGTCGAAGCAGAAATAGGGGGTGAATGTTTTATAAAACAGGGTTGCTGTTCACCACCCCCAGAGCCGAGGCGGAGGTAGGTCCGCGGAAAGAGCGAAAAATTTTCGTTCCGTCTACTCCGTCGTCGAGCCCGTGTTATCCTTATGGAGAAACGATTTAACGCCGTTTCGCGTACGTCGTGCGCTGAACGCGTGTCGGCTAGCCTAGCCGACACTGAAAGACTTGTAATATTTTTTCGTTGAACGATCGTATGTTCGCAACTGCACGCACACACTCACAACAACAACAACACTAAGCATATATATTCTATTCACCGGGTAAAGAACGTTCGTCAGTCGAGCGCCCGTCCCGTACTGATCTTCACGGTATAAGCTTATCGGTTTTACACAGCGAAACCGTGCAGCCCGAGGACTTGTAATATTTTCTGCTGGTGTTTGTCGGCTAGCCTAGCCTACAATATGATTACATAGAAACACGGCCGATTGTACAGCGGCGGAGTAAGCGAACGTCGGTCGGCTAGCCTAGCCGACAATAAATACGTGTGTAGAAACGGTCGGTTTGTAGCGAGTGAACGTCGGCTAGCCTAGCCCACAACGTAGGACTCGTAATTATTTTCGTTGACCGTAGGACTTGTAATAATTTTCGTTGTGTGTCGGTATAGTAGTAGTAGTAGTAGTAGTATGTCTATGTTAAGTATATAGTAATATATATATATTATATATATATATATTTTTACTTGATATATATATACGTACATCCGTGTGGGTATATCCTTAACAAAGGCCGACCGCTAATCTGCTGTCGCCAGCGCCCGACGTACGCGAAACCGCTGTGAATCCGTTCGCCGTAAGTTTAACACGGGACTCGACGACGGAGCAGACGGCCAGCGAAATACGAGCGAGGTCGAAGCAGAAATAGGGGGTGAATGTTTTATAAAACGGGGGTGCTGTTCACCACCCCCAGAGCCGAGGCGGAGGTTGGTCCGCGGAAAGAGCGAAAAATTTTCGTTCCGTCTACTCCGTCGTCGAGCCCGTGTTATCCTTATGGCGAAACGATTTAACGCCGTTTCGCGTACGTCGTGCGCTGACCGCGTGTCGGCTAGCCTAGCCGACACTGAAAGACTTGTAATATTTTTTCGTTGAACGATCGTATGTTCGCAACTGCACGTACACACTCACAACAACAACAACACTAAGCATATATCTTCTACTCACCGGGTAAAGAACGTTCGTCAGTCGAGCGCCCGTCTCGTACTGATCGTCACGGTATAAGCTTATCGGTTTTACACAGCGAAACCGTGCAGCCCGAGGACTTGTAATATTTTCTGCTGGTGTTTGTCGGCTAGCCTAGCCTACAATATGATTACATAGAAACACGGCCGATTGTACAGCGGCGGAGTAAGCGAACGTCGGTCGGCTAGCCTAGCCGACAATAAATACGTGTGTAGAAACGGTCGATTTGTAGCGAGTGAACGTCGGCTAGCCTAGCCCACAACGTAGGACTCGTAATTATTTTCGTTGACCGTAGGACTTGTAATAATTTTCGTTGTGTGTCGGTATAGTAGTAGTAGTAGTAGTAGTATGTCTATGTTAAGTATATATTAATATATATATTATATATATATATTATATATATATATTTTTACTTGATATATATATACGTACATTCGTGTGGGTATATCCTTAACAAAGGCCGACCGCTAATTTGCAGTCGCCAGCGCCCGACGTACGCGAAACCGCTGTGAATCCGTTCGCCGTAAGTTTAAAACGGGACGCGACGACGGAGCAGACGGCCAGCGAAAAACGAGCGAGGTCGAAGCAGAAATAGGGGGTGAATGTTTTATAAAACAGGGGTGCTGTTCACCACCCCCAGAGCCGAGGCGGAGGTAGGTCCGCGGAAAGAGCGAAAAATTTTCGTTCCGTCTACTCCGTCGTCGAGCCCGTGTTATCCTTATGGAGAAACGATTTAACGCCGTTTCGCGTACGTCGTGCGCTGAACGCGTGTCGGCTAGCCTAGCCGACACTGAAAGACTTGTAATATTTTTTCGTTGAACGATCGTATGTTCGCAACTGCACGCACACACTCACAACAACAACAACACTAAGCATATATATTCTATTCACCGGGTAAAGAACGTTCGTCAGTCGAGCGCCCGTCTCGTACTGATCTTCACGGTATAAGCTTATCGGTTTTACACAGCGAAACCGTGTAGCCCGAGGACTTGTAATATTTTCTGCTGGTGTTTGTCGGCTAGCCTAGCCTACAATATGATTACATAGAAACACGGCCGATTGTACAGCGGCGGAGTAAGCGAACGTCGGTCGGCTAGCCTAGCCGACAATAAATACGTGTGTAGAAACGGTCGATTTGTAGCGAGTGAACGTCGGCTAGCCTAGCCCACAACGTAGGACTCGTAATTATTTTCGTTGATCGTAGGACTTGTAATAATTTTCGTTGTGTGTCGGTATAGTAGTAGTAGTAGTAGTAGTAGTATGTCTATGTTAAGTATATAGTAATATATATATTATATATATATATTATATATATATATTTTTACTTGATATATATATACGTACATTCGTGTGGGTATATCCTTAACAAAGGCCGACCGCTAATCTGCTGTCGCCAGCGCCCGACGTACGCGAAACCGCTGTGAATCCGTTCGCCGTAAGTTTAACACGGGACGCGACGACGGAGCAGACGGCCAGCGAAAAACGAGCGAGGTCGAAGCAGAAATAGGGGGTGAATGTTTTATAAAACGGGGGTGCTGTTCACCACCCCCAGAGCCGAGGCGGAGGTTGGTCCGCGGAAAGAGCGAAAAATTTTCGTTCCGTCTACTCCGTCGTCGAGCCCGTGTTATCCTTATGGAGAAACGATTTAACGCCGTTTCGCGTACGTCGTGCGCTGAACGCGTGTCGGCTAGCCTAGCCGACACTGAAAGACTTGTAATATTTTTTCGTTGAACGATCGTATGTTCGCAACTGCACGCACACACTCACAACAACAACAACAACACTAAGCATATATATTCTATTCACCGGGTAAAGAACGTTCGTCAGTCGAGCGCCCGTCTCGTACTGATCTTCACGGTATAAGCTTATCGGTTTTACACAGCGAAACCGTGCAGCCCGAGGACTTGTAATATTTTCTGCTGGTGTTTGTCGGCTAGCCTAGCCTACAATATGATTACATAGAAACACGGCCGATTGTACAGCGGCGGAGTAAGCGAACGTCGGTCGGCTAGCCTAGCCGACAATAAATACGTGTGTAGAAACGGTCGATTTGTAGCGAGTGAACGTCGGCTAGCCTAGCCCACAACGTAGGACTCGAAATTATTTTCGTTGACCGTAGGAATTGTAATAATTTTCGTTGTGTGTCGGTATAGTAGTAGTAGTAGTAGTAGTATGTCTATGTTAAGTATATAGTAATATGTATATATTATATATATATATTTTTACTTGATATATATATACGTACATCCGTGTGGGTATATCCTTAACAAAGGCCGACCGCTAATCTGCTGTCGCCAGCGCCCGACGTACGCGAAACCGCTGTGAATCCGTTCGCCGTAAGTTTAACACGGGACGCGACGACGGAGCAGACGGCCAGCGAAAAACGAGCGAGGTCGAAGCAGAAATAGGGGTGAATGTTTTATAAAACGGGGGTGCTGTTCACCACCCCCAGAGCCGAGGCGGAGGTTGGTCCGCGGAAAGAGCGAAAAATTTTCGTTCCGTCTACTCCGTCGTCGAGCCCGTGTTATCCTTATGGCGAAACGATTTAACGCCGTTTCGCGTACGTCGTGCGCTGACCGCGTGTCGGCTAGCCTAGCCGACACTGAAAGACTTGTAATATTTTTTTCGTTGAACGATCGTATGTTCGCAACTGCACGCACACACTCACAACAACAACAACACTAAGCATATATATTCTATTCACCGGGTAAAGAACGTTCGTCAGTCGAGCGCCCGTCTCGTACTGATCGTCACGGTATAAGCTTATCGGTTTTACACAGCGAAACCGTGCAGCCCGAGGACTTGTAATATTTTCTGCTGGTGTTTGTCGGCTAGCCTAGCCTACAATATGATTACATAGAAACACGGCCGATTGTACAGCGGCGGAGTAAGCGAACGTCGGTCGGCTAGCCTAGCCGACAATAAATACGTGTGTAGAAACGGTCGATTTGTAGCGAGTGAACGTCGGCTAGCCTAGCCCACAACGTAGGACTCGAAATTATTTTCGTTGACCGTAGGACTTGTAATAATTTTCGTTGTGTGTCGGTATAGTAGTAGTAGTAGTAGTTGTATGTCTATGTTAAGTATATAGTAATATATATATTATATATATATATTTTTACTTGATATATATATACGTACATTCGTGTGGGTATATCCTTAACAAAGGCCGACCGCTAATCTGCTGTCGCCAGCGCCCGACGTACGCGAAACCGCTGTGAATCCGTTCGCCGTAAGTTTAAAACGGGACGCGACGACGGAGCAGACGGCCAGCGAAAAACGAGCGAGGTCGAAGCAGAAATAGGGGGTGAATGTTTTATAAAACAGGGTTGCTGTTCACCACCCCCAGAGCCGAGGCGGAGGTAGGTCCGCGGAAAGAGCGAAAAATTTTCGTTCCGTCTACTCCGTCGTCGAGCCCGTGTTATCCTTATGGAGAAACGATTTAACGCCGTTTCGCGTACGTCGTGCGCTGAACGCGTGTCGGCTAGCCTAGCCGACACTGAAAGACTTGTAATATTTTTTCGTTGAACGATCGTATGTTCGCAACTGCACGCACACACTCACAACAACAACAACACTAAGCATATATATTCTATTCACCGGGTAAAGAACGTTCGTCAGTCGAGCGCCCGTCCCGTACTGATCTTCACGGTATAAGCTTATCGGTTTTACACAGCGAAACCGTGCAGCCCGAGGACTTGTAATATTTTCTGCTGGTGTTTGTCGGCTAGCCTAGCCTACAATATGATTACATAGAAACACGGCCGATTGTACAGCGGCGGAGTAAGCGAACGTCGGTCGGCTAGCCTAGCCGACAATAAATACGTGTGTAGAAACGGTCGATTTGTAGCGAGTGAACGTCGGCTAGCCTAGCCCACAACGTAGGACTCGTAATTATTTTCGTTGACCGTAGGACTTGTAATAATTTTCGTTGTGTGTCGGTATAGTAGTAGTAGTAGTAGTAGTATGTCTATGTTAAGTATATAGTAATATATATATATTATATATATATATATTTTTACTTGATATATATATACGTACATCCGTGTGGGTATATCCTTAACAAAGGCCGACCGCTAATCTGCTGTCGCCAGCGCCCGACGTACGCGAAACCGCTGTGAATCCGTTCGCCGTAAGTTTAACACGGGACTCGACGACGGAGCAGACGGCCAGCGAAATACGAGCGAGGTCGAAGCAGAAATAGGGGGTGAATGTTTTATAAAACGGGGGTGCTGTTCACCACCCCCAGAGCCGAGGCGGAGGTTGGTCCGCGGAAAGAGCGAAAAATTTTCGTTCCGTCTACTCCGTCGTCGAGCCCGTGTTATCCTTATGGCGAAACGATTTAACGCCGTTTCGCGTACGTCGTGCGCTGACCGCGTGTCGGCTAGCCTAGCCGACACTGAAAGACTTGTAATATTTTTTCGTTGAACGATCGTATGTTCGCAACTGCACGTACACACTCACAACAACAACAACACTAAGCATATATCTTCTACTCACCGGGTAAAGAACGTTCGTCAGTCGAGCGCCCGTCTCGTACTGATCGTCACGGTATAAGCTTATCGGTTTTACACAGCGAAACCGTGCAGCCCGAGGACTTGTAATATTTTCTGCTGGTGTTTGTCGGCTAGCCTAGCCTACAATATGATTACATAGAAACACGGCCGATTGTACAGCGGCGGAGTAAGCGAACGTCGGTCGGCTAGCCTAGCCGACAATAAATACGTGTGTAGAAACGGTCGATTTGTAGCGAGTGAACGTCGGCTAGCCTAGCCCACAACGTAGGACTCGTAATTATTTTCGTTGACCGTAGGACTTGTAATAATTTTCGTTGTGTGTCGGTATAGTAGTAGTAGTAGTAGTAGTATGTCTATGTTAAGTATATATTAATATATATATTATATATATATATTATATATATATATTTTTACTTGATATATATATACGTACATTCGTGTGGGTATATCCTTAACAAAGGCCGACCGCTAATTTGCAGTCGCCAGCGCCCGACGTACGCGAAACCGCTGTGAATCCGTTCGCCGTAAGTTTAAAACGGGACGCGACGACGGAGCAGACGGCCAGCGAAAAACGAGCGAGGTCGAAGCAGAAATAGGGGGTGAATGTTTTATAAAACAGGGGTGCTGTTCACCACCCCCAGAGCCGAGGCGGAGGTAGGTCCGCGGAAAGAGCGAAAAATTTTCGTTCCGTCTACTCCGTCGTCGAGCCCGTGTTATCCTTATGGAGAAACGATTTAACGCCGTTTCGCGTACGTCGTGCGCTGAACGCGTGTCGGCTAGCCTAGCCGACACTGAAAGACTTGTAATATTTTTTCGTTGAACGATCGTATGTTCGCAACTGCACGCACACACTCACAACAACAACAACACTAAGCATATATATTCTATTCACCGGGTAAAGAACGTTCGTCAGTCGAGCGCCCGTCTCGTACTGATCTTCACGGTATAAGCTTATCGGTTTTACACAGCGAAACCGTGTAGCCCGAGGACTTGTAATATTTTCTGCTGGTGTTTGTCGGCTAGCCTAGCCTACAATATGATTACATAGAAACACGGCCGATTGTACAGCGGCGGAGTAAGCGAACGTCGGTCGGCTAGCCTAGCCGACAATAAATACGTGTGTAGAAACGGTCGATTTGTAGCGAGTGAACGTCGGCTAGCCTAGCCCACAACGTAGGACTCGTAATTATTTTCGTTGATCGTAGGACTTGTAATAATTTTCGTTGTGTGTCGGTATAGTAGTAGTAGTAGTAGTAGTAGTATGTCTATGTTAAGTATATAGTAATATATATATTATATATATATATTATATATATATATTTTTACTTGATATATATATACGTACATTCGTGTGGGTATATCCTTAACAAAGGCCGACCGCTAATCTGCTGTCGCCAGCGCCCGACGTACGCGAAACCGCTGTGAATCCGTTCGCCGTAAGTTTAACACGGGACGCGACGACGGAGCAGACGGCCAGCGAAAAACGAGCGAGGTCGAAGCAGAAATAGGGGGTGAATGTTTTATAAAACGGGGGTGCTGTTCACCACCCCCAGAGCCGAGGCGGAGGTTGGTCCGCGGAAAGAGCGAAAAATTTTCGTTCCGTCTACTCCGTCGTCGAGCCCGTGTTATCCTTATGGAGAAACGATTTAACGCCGTTTCGCGTACGTCGTACGCTGAACGCGTGTCGGCTAGCCTAGCCGACACTGAAAGACTTGTAATATTTTTTCGTTGAACGATCGTATGTTCGCAACTGCACGCACACACTCACAACAACAACAACACTAAGCATATATATTCTATTCACCGGGTAAAGAACGTTCGTCAGTCGAGCGCCCGTCTCGTACTGATCTTCACGGTATAAGCTTATCGGTTTTACACAGCGAAACCGTGCAGCCCGAGGACTTGTAATATTTTCTGCTGGTGTTTGTCGGCTAGCCTAGCCTACAATATGATTACATAGAAACACGGCCGATTGTACAGCGGCGGAGTAAGCGAACGTCGGTCGGCTAGCCTAGCCGACAATAAATACGTGTGTAGAAACGGTCGATTTGTAGCGAGTGAACGTCGGCTAGCCTAGCCCACAACGTAGGACTCGTAATTATTTTCGTTGACCGTAGGACTTGTAATAATTTTCGTTGTGTGTCGGTATAGTAGTAGTAGTAGTAGTAGTATGTCTATGTTAAGTATATAGTAATATATATATTATATATATATATTTTTACTTGATATATATATACGTACACCCGTGTGGGTATATCCTTAACAAAGGCCGACCGCTAATCTGCTGTCGCCAGCGCCCGACGTACGCGAAACCGCTGTGAATCCGTTCGCCGAACGTTTAACACGGGACGCGACGACGGAGCAGACGGCCAGCGAAAAACGAGCGAGGTCGAAGCAGAAATAGGGGGTGAATGTTTTATAAAACGGGGGTGCTGTTCACCACCCTCAGAGCCAAGGCGGAGGTTGGTCCGCGGAAAGAGCGAAAAATTTTCGTTCCGTCTACTCCGTCGTCGAGCCCGTGTTATCCTTATGGCGAAACGATTTAACGCCGTTTCGCGTACGTCGTGCGCTGACCGCGTGTCGGCTAGCCTAGCCGACACTGAAAGACTTGTAATATTTTTTCGTTGAACGATCGTATGTTCGCAACTGCACGCACACACTCACAACAACAACAACACTAAGCATAATCTTCTACTCACCGGGTAAAGAACGTTCGTCAGTCGAGCGCCCGTCTCGTACTGATCGTCACGGTATAAGCTTATCGTTTTTACACAGCGAAACCGTGCAGCCCGAGGACTTGTAATATTTTATGCTGGTGTTTGTCGGCTAGCCTAGCCTTCAATATGATTACATAGAAACACGGCCGATTGTACAGCGGCGGAGTAAGCGAACGTCGGTCGGCTAGCCTAGCCGACAATAAATACGTGTTTAGAAACGGTCGATTTGTAGCGAGTGAACGTCGGCTAGCCTAGCCCACAACGTAGGACTCGTAATTATTTTCGTTGACCGTAGGACTTGTAATAATTTTCGTTGTGTGTCGGTATAGTAGTATAGTAGTAGTAGTAGTATTATGTCTATGTTAAGTATATAGTAATATATATATTATATATATATATTATATATATATATTTTTACTTGATATATATATACGTACATTCGTGTGGGTATATCCTTAACAAAGGCCGACCGCTAATCTGCTGTCGCCAGCGCCCGACGTACGCGAAACCGCTGTGAATCCGTTCGCCGTTAGTTTAACACGAGACGCGACGACGGAGCAGACGGCCAGCGAAAAACGAGCGAGGTCGAAGCAGAAATAGGGGGTCAATGTTTTATAAAACGGGGGTGCTGTTCACCACCCCCAGAGCCGAGGCGGAGGTTGGTCCGCGGAAAGAGCGAAAAATTTTCGTTCCGTCTACTCCGTCGTCGAGCCCGTGTTATCCTTATGGCGAAACGATTTAACGCCGTTTCGCGTACGTCGTGCGCTGACCGCGTGTCGGCTAGCCTAGCCGACACTGAAAGACTTGTAATATTTTTTCGTTGAACGATCGTATGTTCGCAACTGCACGCACACACTCACAACAACAACAACACTAAGCATATATCTTCTACTCACCGGGTAAAGAACGTTCGTCAGTCGAGCGCCCGTCTCGTACTGATCGTCACGGTATAAGCTTATCGGTTTTACACAGCGAAACCGTGCAGCCCGAGGACTTGTAATATTTTCTGCTGGTGTTTGTCGGCTAGCCTAGCCTACAATATGATTACATAGAAACACGGCCGATTGTACAGCGGCGGAGTAAGCGAACGTCGGTCGGCTAGCCTAGCCGACAATAAATACGTGTGTAGAAACGGTCGATTTGTAGCGAGTGAACGTCGGCTAGCCTAGCCCACAACGTAGGACTCGTAATTATTTTCGTTGACCGTAGGACTTGTAATAATTTTCGTTGTGTGTCGGTATAGTAGTAGTAGTAGTAGTAGTATGTCTATGTTAAGTATATGGTAATATATATATATTATATATATATATTTTTACTTGATATATATATACGTACATCCGTGTGGGTATATCCTTAACAAAGGCCGACCGCTAATCTGCTGTCGCCAGCGCCCGACGTACGCGAAACCGCTGTGAATCCGTTCGCCGTAAGTTTAACACGGGACGCGACGACGGAGCAGACGGCTAGCGAAAAACGAGCGAGGTCGAAGCAGAAATAGGGGGTGAATGTTTTATAAAACGGGGGTGCTGTTCACCACCCCCAGAGCCGAGGCGGAGGTTGGTCCGCGGAAAGAGCGAAAAATTTTCGTTCCGTCTACTCCGTCGTCGAGCCCGTGTTATCCTTATGGAGAAACGATTTAACGCCGTTTCGCGTACGTCGTGCGCTGAACGCGTGTCGGCTAGCCTAGCCGACACTGAAAGACTTGTAATATTTTTTCGTTGAACGATCGTATGTTCGCAACTGCACGCACACACTCACAACAACAACAACAACAACACTAAGCATATATATTCTATTCACCGGGTAAAGAACGTTCGTCAGTCGAGCGCCCGTCTCGTACTGATCTTCACGGTATAAGCTTATCGGTTTTACACAGCGAAACCGTGCAGCCCGAGGACTTGTAATATTTTCTGCTGGCGGTTGTCGGCTAGCCTAGCCGACAATGAAATTAGACAATTCGTATAGAAACGGTTGATTATACAGTAGCGAATGTCGGCAAGCCTTGCCGACAAAGACGTATGGACACGACTGATTGTACAGCGGTGGAGTAAGTGAACGTCGGCTAGCCTAGCCGACAATATACATTGTAAATCTCAAGGACGTGGGACTTGTAATATTTTTCGTTAGCGGTGTGCGATTACGTCATAATGACGTCATGACTGTAGGACTTGTAATATTTTCTGCCGTTGTTTGTCGGCTAGCCTAGCCGACAATGAACTTAGAAATTTTCGTATAGAAACGGTTGATTCGGCGCTAGTGAATGTCGGCTAGCATAGCCGACACTGAAAGACTTGTAATATTTTTCGTTCGCAACTGCACGCACACAATCACCATAACAACAACAATAAGCTTATATATTGTACTCACCGGGTGAAGAACGTTCGTCAGTCGAGCGGCCGTCTCGTACTGATCGTCACGGTATACGCTTATCGGTTTTACACAGCGAAACCGTGCAGCCCGAGGGTTTGTAATGATTCCCGTTGTCGTCTGTCGACGCTGGAATTAAAAATATTGTGGGTAAGCGATACGGACATTATGCGTTGTTGTTTTGTTACAGGTCATAATTTGCAATATACTCGCCGTTGGTGGTTTTACTAGCGGCCGGCACTAGTCGCACCGCGGAACTTGATAAAGTCGAGTATCGTGTTGTCGTTCAGTTGTAGGCGAGCGACCGCGAAGGCGACCAGCGTCAACAGCGTGAACAGCACGCCGAGCAAGTAGAGGCCGGTGAACGTACATACGCCGGCGACGGTCATGCAGGCGAACGCGCCGTAGTTGACGTACTCGTTGATCCGTACCCGAGTCAGAAAATCTCTGTTGTACTCGGCGTACGACTCGGGATCGAATCGCACGCGTTGTACCATGGTCTGTTTGTGAGCCGCGTCGATCACGGACGACACCCGTTCTCCGTTCAAGTTTATAGTCTCGCCCTTGTCAATGCGCGTGCCGTCGCTGTTTACCACGAGCGAGTCCAAATACACCAGCCGGTCCAGCAGGGATTCCACTTGTATGCTCAGCATCTCCTCCTCGCTCAATATGAGCGCCACGAAATTGTCGAACTCGTAGTCTACTGTAGCCGATTCGGCCGCCTGGCGAAACGCCCTCTCTCCGTTGGCCATCAGATCGTGCGGCAATGTCGGTGGAAACATGTTGTTGTAACCGTACGGGTCCCAGAAGCTGAACATTATGTCTAACAGTGTGGCGGCGATCAGCAGCCAGCCGACCACGCTGACGGCGGCCGCAGTGATTTTGGCCACCGTGATCGCCGTTTTAGAGGCGATACGTATCACCGCGCCGGTCACGATTTTCGTACACGTACTCTTCAGGCCGGCCTTTAGCACGTTAACGCCGACGTCGGTCACCATCTGCGGCACCCGTTTGACCAGCGACAGCGAAAGTTTTTCGATGATCTTTTTACACAACGATTTCAAATTGTCCAACACCGCTTCACTGACTACGCTCACGCCCAAGTGTATCCAAAACGATCGGTCCGTGAACGCTTGTTCCAGTATGCCCAACATGGCCGTTTTCATACGCTCTATCCGCGACTGTTGTTCCTCTTCGTATTGTAATCTGGCCGACTCGTATGGTGCAGCGTTGGTGCTTCCGCCGCCGCCGCCACCACCATTTTTGGGTTTGGTGTCGATGAGTTCGGGCACTACGAACGAACGGTTGACGTCCTGTTTCCAACCGTCTACCGTGTACTTCGATTCCAGTGCCGCCGGCAGTTCGGGCAGGTTGCTGGGCAGTGGAAACGGTTTTCTGTCGTTGGACAACATACGCACGCTGGATTTGACGGTGTTTATCAGTGACATGCCCACCACCGCGTCAAGACCCACTTCCCACCATTCCAGGCCGCACGAGCCGTCCTCTTGCAGCGTGCGATCGTAGTACTTGCAGTACGTGGCGTTGGTCTTGTAGTCGAATCCGCAGCCGTACGGATCGTCGCTCGGCGTGCGACTGAACCCGGTGGGCATGTCGTTTTTGCGGTTCTCGTACACGGTGTCGCTGCGGAAGAACGTCTTTTCCAGATACGAGACCACGGTGGACGGCACTATACGACACTTGCCCGAATGGTAGTTGAGCATGGGCGTGTCCGGTACGCGGCTGCCGTCTTGGCTGTACGTCTGTTTGGCGACCGTGTTAAAGCACGCCGGTTGACACTGCACGTCGTAACTGTCGTCGCCCACGTAGTAGTAGCTGGCCGTCATGTTCGACTTGCACATGCCGCTCTCTGTCGTGGGATTGCAAGACAGACCGCGACACAGATCCTCTGTCAGATCCACGTCGATAAATTTGCACGCGTGTTTGATGCTCTCGGGTATATAATAGTCTTCTGGAAGCGCGTCTCGCACAGTATACTTTAGTTTACTCGCCAAGTGAGGCGCTTTTCGGTAAAGCAATCTGATCGTACGAATCTTTGTGTTCGTATCGGCAAACTTGTTCGAGGCCTGTATATCGGCGTCCGTAAACATGACCAGCGTACTGGAAGTCGTAAATACGTGTACCGCAAATGTGAACGCATCCCTATTTTCCGCCAGGACAAACACCATCACTGTGGACGGCACGTCGTGCACCAAGAAGACGTCCACCTGGATGCTACCGGCAGGCCTGTGACCAAAGTGCAACGCCACACCAATGCGAAGAACGCGAATACGTATGGACCCTCTATGATCGGCTACTTGATGGCCGGCATGGTAAACCAGTCGAACGACAAGAGAGCTAAATTCAACGACCGTTCTCCACTCAACGTGCTGGAATGGTATCTGTTGTGGAAACTGATGGCGCTGTACGTGGCAATGTTCGGTAACGTGCGTCCGCACCCGAACATACCCCACATGACGAAATACCTAGAATTATTTAAAAGTATGTTTTCAGCGCTGAAATCTTGGTACGTCTACCGCCACTTTAGGTCTCGCATAAACGGTATAGCGTTTATCGACTCTAACGTGGACCGATGCGATGAAATGCACATGACCAGGAACGAGGGCAGCGATAAGGAGCGAGCCTCTTGGCTGTTTTACACACCGCTCCAGAACCTGATGTACGAAGTGCTGTATCCCGAAGCGGTCATAGACATGGATTGGTTTAACGACGCCACTACCGACGTGGTTGTAGAAGGTGTTTCTGTGTTTCTCGACAATCTTTTGAGTAACGTAACCGAGCGCAATGCCGCCAACGCCGCCGCCGAACGCACGTTCGTCGTTCGATTGGCGCCGCCCATAGTGTGGGTACACGACCAGGACTTTGCCATGCACAACATCGGTACGCACGTCTACCGGTCCGTGGGTCGTGCCGGTGTCAAACGTATCTTGGACTCTGTCGACACGTTCGACGTGGACCCTTACACGCCCAACTACGTGGACATGTGCAACGTGATCGGGCCGAACGGCGAGTCGTGGGCTAGAGCGGCCAAACACACGACCGTCGGAGAACCGATAAGGTCCGCAGTCGTCGCCGCCGCCGCCGCCTCTGTGGAAGAAGAGACGGACACGGACTCAATGTTTTGAACGCTGTTATGCAATGTTTTTATATAAATATAAAACTGTATGTGTTTTGCCAACGTGTGTGTGTATTTCGTACCTGGCCCCCACTGTCCTTTTATATAGTAGTATTAGTATGGCGTCTGCAGTAGTAGAAGGCGATGCAGACGGCGGCGGCGGTGGTGGTGGCGATGGTGAGCCCGATACGCTGATCACTTCCAACGATCGGGCGTTCGTGTGTTCTACGTGCACCGTTGCCGGGTCCAAGTTGTACTATAGCGGACTGAACGGTGTTCGCAGCGCGAACTTCAGCCCATCGCCTAACATTACGTTTAACGGCGAATTTCTAGACATCGACCGGCTACAGACGGACGTGTCGAGAGTGATGGCCGCGTTGAACGACAACATCGCCAAGTACAAACAGTGGTTGACGGAGAAGCAGGAGATGTTCGAACAGTATTTTACCGAGTACGACGCCAGCGAAGAGTTGTTCAACAAGTTGAACCTGATCGTGCCACAAATCAAAAAAGTTTTGAAATCGCTGACCGACTGGTACGCGAATGTGCAAGACATCGTCTCCGACGTATGGGAATATAGTAGAGCGTACGCGGACGCCAAGAACCTGTTAATCAGTTACGGACTGCAATACGAACAGTCGTATAGTATAGGTCTGCCAATCAATGCCGTGACTTTAGCCAAAAAGAATCGCACCAAGGCGAAGTTGTTGCACAAACAAAAGTCTAAGGCGTTAAACGCAGAGACAGCCATACGGCAAGCGTTGTTTCTGCTAGAGTCAGAATTGAGCGCTTTCAACCAAGGCATCATTCATACTCCAAACGGTAAGTTAATCAATCTGGTAGAGCTGGGAGAGACTATCGGATCATTGTACGACAGAGGCTCGCCGTTGGTGCGCGTACAGCAAGAATTGGCGCAAATAATAAACACGTCCGAAATAAAAGTTACGCTGCACCCCGGTATGATGCCAAATATCAACGAAGTGTCTAACCGTGAGTCGTTCGTACAGACACTGAGGCCGACAGAGATGCCGAACGAGTACGTTCTGATCAAGAAACTGCAGGAGATAGCGGACAACGAACTGTACACGGTCAACACTAGACCGGCCATAGACAAGATGATAGCCATCGCCGAAAAACACGTAAACACGGAAACCAACAAGTCGAAATTGGCCGAGCTGACACGGGAGATACGTGGAACCGTGCCGACCGCGGTCTTGAACAAGCTGCGCGTGACGATGCGTCAAAAGGACGTGATGTATGACAACGCGGCCTACATCAAACGACTGCTGAAGAAACTGCACGACAAAGACAAACAGCTGTTGGAACCGAAGTTGAATGAGGTGCTGAGGGAAACGCTTCAGACCGCAGAGGGATTTATGCGCAACGGCAACGACCGTACAGCGATGGAAATCGAAAACGCAGATTCGTAGGTTTAGTAAATTTTTTTCCGCTCACTCGAATTGTATATAGTAACACAATGTGCGAACACAAACTGGTGGTCAGATTCGCCAACACCGGCGATATTTTACGCGATCCCAAAGACTTGTGGGCGCCGCCCGATGTATTGGACGACGTCCACTTAAAGCTGGGCTCTTGCGTGTACACCGAAAGCGGTCTGATCATAGTGGATCGTACGCCGACAGACGAGACCACGCGTCTGTGGGTGCGCGACATTGTCGATGTGATCAAGTACACCAGAAGCATAGGTCTGTACAAGCGGCATCATAACGCGGCGGAAGACGAACCGAACTACCACCACGATGACGGTATAGAGTGCGAGTGCAAAACGGCTGAAGAAGAGGTGATTGTCTATTTGCCGCGTATGAGCGGCAATATGATCGAAGAAGCCGAACACCAACGGTTATTTTATTCGATAAGTACAAACACTACAGTGGTAGCGGTGTAAACTATTGTAGATCGACCGCCCAACTTGCAGAGAACCGTGTGACGTTGGACCTCCAACACCGCTACGACGATGAATCTGAAGCGGTGATGATGCCGACAATCAAAACGACATCAATATTTAGACTATAACAATCTGTATGCTTTTGTGTATATCGTTAAATAAACTAGAGGTTTACTAACAAGCAATGCGTATATTTCTTCTCTTAAACACAATACAAATCTATAACATATTATGCGTAGGTACGTTCACTTAAAACTGATAATACATCTGATATCTTACTTCAGTAACCCTCACAATAACACCGAGTGGATAGACACTCCATGCATATTCTTGGTATTTGCACCGCTGACAATTTAAACACCGACGATTGTCTTACGGTGGGCGGTAGGGTTGGCGTACCTCTTGGCGTTACTGTTTTTAATTTCTTCGGTCAAGCCGTCGTTGACTTCTACGTCGTACGTCACCACGTCGCTGTCCGGTGCAGACGAGGATGTAGTGGCCGTAGGATTTGTTGTAGCGTTGGTGGCCAACAGTTCGTACTGGGGTCGGTCGAGTTTCGTCATTTTAAATTGGGGGACGACATCAAAATCTGCTAACGTACAATACTCTTCCCCGTAGATACGTTTCCGTGAAGCCACTGCTCGTTGTCTTTTTTTGTGCTGTAGCTTTAGACGTTTGGTAAAATCGGGTCCCTTGTAGCGCGCATTGTTGACTAGGCGTTCGTGCTCTTCAGCGTCTATAAACTCGACGTTCTCTTGCTGCACCACCATGTACGCCGGCGCTGTATTGCACCACGGTGACGGAGACGGTGGCCGACAGGCAGGCGACGAAGGGCTGTATATCGGCGACTGAGGAACGTATTCTTCATCCATGGTGGTAGCATCAGGCGCTTGTAACGACACCGTGTATGTGCAAAAATGATGTAGACGCAACAGAAGTAGACACGACGCCTTATGCGCGTGGTCACGATGTACCAACCATCTCTATATATATGTGTACGGCATCCTACGAGCTAGTGTGCTACTAGTAACGCGTGGCGTCTTATAGTGTAGCGTTTCGCTACAAAAATGTCTATATATAAAGAGACTGGAAAGAAACGCGGCACCAAGAACAATACACGACTACTAGATATGACCGGCCTTGTGCAAGCTACATCGACTACTACAGCCGCTCGTACCGCTCTGCTAGACAATATACCGGTATCGATGCCGATGCATTCCGTGTCTCTATCACAACAGGTCAAAGATATGCTAAAGTTGACCCCGAGCGTACCAATGTTGGCGCGACCTATACGCAGTTTCGGAGACGTCAGTATAGTCGCTCTGTGTCAAAACACGTTGTCCTGCGCAGCAATTTACGAAGAGAAGTACGACGGGGAACGTCTATTGTGCGTGGTAGATCACAACACGTCCGCTACATTCTACACGCGCACTCTGAAACCGACCGCATTTCCGCACGAGGTGGCACTGAAGCCGGGCTACACAGACTGTGTGCTGGACGGAGAACGCGTGTACGTGGACGCAGTCACCGATAAACTGGTGCCGATCTCCGATACAGGAGTGCGCAGTACTTTGCGTCAGTGCTACCGCGTGTTCGACGTTCAGTATGTCAACGGGCAGCACATTTCGCCACACCGTTGCACGAGAGGAAACGACTGTTGTCCGCTTGCGTACAAGAGTCGCGCAACGTTGTACTGACACCGTACACCGTGTGCTCGTCTCTGGACAGTCTGCGCGAAGCGTTCCAACAAGCGATAGAAAACAACGTCGAAGGTCTGATAGTGAAACCGTTGAACACGGTGTACATGCCGGGCGGACGAGATGATTGGTTAAAGGTGAAGAAACTACACTTGCACGAGTACAAAGAAGAGTACGATTTGTACGCGCATCGAGCGCTAAAGGACAAGAACGGACTGTACGGCGTGTTGGAGTGCGGTTACTACAAGCCGGAAACATCGGAGTTTGTACACGTGTGTAATGTGGGCAGTGGAATTTCAGACTCTATACGCAACTACATCCGACTTATGGTGGATCCGTGTACTGGAATGTTTAAAGATCGCACCATAGTCAGCCTGAAAGCCGACAAGGTTACCGATCGTAACCGCTCCCTCAGACACCCGTCAGTGTTGGCGTTCAAGTCCGACCAGACCACAGTAGACGTGTCATCGTTCATCAAGACGGGAGAAGCACCGTCGTCTCGCAAGTGATTTTGACAGCGCACGTATAAATACGGCGCCACACGCGGTGTGATTTAGTTAACCCTTTCGTTTTGCAACAACCACACACTCGCTCGCGGTCACTGATTTCTTAACTAAATGGAGTACAAGAACGAAAATACTGAGGAGTTTAAAACTACACACTCTGCGCTGACTGAAACCACTGATGGTGCTGCTGCTGCTGATGATGAACCGAACGAAAATGATCAACAACATGCTCTGACAGCGTCGCACAGTACTGCTGATACTGTCGAAGACGAAGACATGGACTCTCCAACTCCTCTACCGACTGCCACACCGAAATCAAAGAAACCGAGACATGCGATGACAAATCTGTTTCTAAACGGCAAGAACGGAACGCCGACCGCGAGCGGAGTCAAACGGAAGCCTGTGATTAACGTTACCATGTTGGAATTTGTACAGTTGGTACTACGAATAGCTGTCGATGTGACCATTCGAGTTAGTACAGTCAATGACGCCATCATAGCCCCTTATATTGAGGAGTTGAAGATAAGTGGCTCTGGAAGTGGTTCAACCAATGGCGTCACACCAAAGAGTGTTGGTGAATCTACACCGTCTAAACGGATGAAACTGTGCGCCCCAGTTACTGACAGTACGTCCTCGTCTACGGTGAGCAACGCCGAAGCGAAAATTAACGAAGACTTTGAAAAACTTCCGCTCAAATCGAAACGAACGGTATACAGCTGTGTGGTGAACGCGTTGTTTGTCGCGTTGGAACGCGTCAACGCAAACCTTCACTTTTCGAGGGAACACCTGAAGTATTTTCTGGCTAGTTACCAACGGTCTGTTACAGTGAGTGATTTTGTCGACACCAATAGACTAAAGAACGGAGGCAAGAAACAGAAAACGACTTCTCGCCTACAAAACGGAGCCATACTGGTGGAGTACTCCAAGTCGCCGTACATGTTCGCCAGTAACCTGAGTAGATGCGAGTCTACAGATGTTGAAGCTATCCGATTTATTGTTGAAACGGGCATATCGTTGTCTTCAAATCTATATCGCAACCTTGTATGGCGACTGGAGGACGTAGAGTATACGGTGGACAAGATCGACACGTACCGTCCTGACCATGTGTGCATTCCAATACAGAATTTTAAGCGTGCTGCCGTACTGATGAGCGAGTCAATAATCTTACTATACGACGGCACCCAGTTTGTGTTACCGACACCGAACATCGAGCGAGATATCACGGCCAGAATGATTGCTTCGGCGCAGCTGAAGCGAAAAGAATATATGGTGCTGGACGTACTGCTGGCTAACAAGCTGCGAGTGATAGACATAATCGCAACTAATAAACAAAACTTTGACATACCCGAAGGCTATGCGGAACGACTGCAACTGATCAGTGAGACGTTACAAGGTATTAAAACTGTGTCGTTGGACGAGCCGAAGTTTGACGGCAGCTATATTCAAAAGTCGATGTCCTCGCACGACGCACCAATTTACATTCACTACAAGCCGAACCACACGTTGGCCGCCATCGGCGTGCATAACAATACCATCTATCTGGCCTACCAAAACGACAACGGCGATCTCGTCTACAGATTGAACACTGTAAACTCTGGACCTGCATCGTTGGTGTTGGGTGTAGTGGGACTACAAGACTCTAACGCCCCCGAGTCGGGCGCAACGACTGTACCACCATCACCGCCCACGATATCTCTGATAACAGATGAAACGATTAATAGAAGGGTGCAGATCCTGGGACTGGAAAACGAACCGGACGTTCGGCTGTTTACACGCGCCATATGCGTAGAGCTGAAAGA
The DNA here is from genome assembly GCA_034769895.1 of Magicicada septendecula. Lineage (NCBI taxonomy): Eukaryota > Metazoa > Arthropoda > Insecta > Hemiptera > Cicadidae > Magicicada > Magicicada septendecula. The sequence goes on from CM068369.1 coordinate 383,785,026, forward strand.
TGGCAACAAGTTGGGTCCGCTCAGCGGTAGCCCCATCACCAACGTACGCGAGTACAAACCACCGGCCGCACCGAAAGACGCTAACGGAGCGGCCACTTTGTCTGTGGAAAACCTCACCGCTTTTATCAACGACCCCAACAACTTCGGAAATCTCATAAAAGCCATCGGCAAGTCGACGCAGTTTGACGCCATCATCAAGTCTTTACAGACGGACACTATCAATTTGGCTACGATGAACCTCGGATACTAACACGGAGAGTACAAAGGACCCGGCGATGAACAAAAATTAACTAATCTACTTATTGTAAGATAACTGTACAATTTGTAATTGTAACTTTGTTTTAATAAATAATAAATACGTACAATACACAGGTCTTTTCTCTACTTCTTTCAGCTTTGCACAAATGAAGGTACTACGGTATCAAGTCATGACACTAGTAACTGGTCTTATTACTCTGTGTAATCACTGTCGCTGTTGACCGTGTTTAATGAGGCAAACCCTTGTGTAGCTACTATAGCGTGGACGAATTGACTCCTAAACACATAATATCTACTACCGTTTATGATGTGGGCACTATGTTCGAGTACGTTCTCGTACTCGCTGTAGGACAGGTTGGCTACGACTTTCTGTGTTTCTGGTGATTCGGAGAGTATTTTCAATATGTACTCGGCACGTTCACGTGGCGTCTCTAGTTTACACATCGCTACCATATGGTTCTGACCGTCGTAGTTATGGACAAGGTCTAAAAGCAGGTTCTTCGAACACGGGTTCTGTCGTCACTTTGTGATGACCCGGCTGCGCACAATAACGTCTATCAAGTAACCAATGATGTTGCATTTTATATCTGTGTCGCACAAGTTTTCGATGGGTTGCGAGTTGTCGATCAACGACAAGTAAAACAGACACATATTGGTAACTTTGATAGTGTGATTGCACACGCGTTCCTTGTGGAACAACAGCGACCTCTCAAAGCATTCCAACATGAAATACATTTGGTTTAAGTCCGTTTCGTTCATCTCTTGGCGTACTCGCGCCTTGAGCTGTTCGTCGTCTCCTAACTGCGAGTAAAAAGACATACCGTGCCATGTTGTGTGCGCGTGACCGACCAGTAGTCCCGTCTTGTCGTTCTCGTACACACGGATCGGATCGAAACTGATGCCTTCGGTGGACGCGTCTATGAACGTGTCGTCCACGTCTATGGACCGGCCCAAGTTTCCGAATATTGTAATGCAGTTCAACATGTTTTCAGTTTCTTTACTCTGCTTGTTCGAAGTGATCATGTCTTTGACGAATCGTTCGCTTATATCCAATTGTTCGATATAACCGCTCGTCTCTATTTGTTTGCCTTTGTTCATGATCTCTTCCAACACGTCGTAACGTATGACCCTATAGTTTTTGATTGCCTGGTCTTCTTGTAGATCGTTGCAGTTTACACAGATCATGGGCACCGGTATAATCACACCGTGTGCAGCCACGTCGGCCAACGGTACCATAGATTCGTTTTCACCAGATGACGGCTGCGGATCACTTGTGTCCATGATCATTTGTTCGGGTACGCTATAAACCTTGTATCCAAGAAACACACAGTGGATAGCGACAACTAAATACTATATTACAAGACGTTGAAACAGAATGGCTCGAGAAAATAACACTAGTGTTCGTTTAGACATTAATATTTGAAACGTCGCCGACGACCAGTGTCAGATACTTGTCGTAGCCGACAATCTGGTTGTCACTAGGTGTGTACACGTTGTGCACGCCCATACGGCTGTAGAAGGCGCGTACGATATCCATCATACGTCGATTACCAGTACAAATGTCGTTCACCAGCACTTCGTCGGTGTGTGAGGTCTGTTTTGCGGACAGCACGTGTTTAGAGTAGACTCGTACCATCAAATCAATGTCGTCGAATAGAAAGTAGCCTTGTTTCAGGCCAGTTCGTATAAAATTGGACGGCATAATCAGCACGAGCATAGCGTTGTCGGCAGGTAACGCGAGTCGGTACAAGTAGTTTGTAAACACGTCGTAGTAAATATTTGCCACCGTGTGTCGCTGTTGCACGTACCTGTACTCGATAAACATTGCGTCCTGTCGGCGATTCACGGCCGCGTCAAACATGTCTTCACCGACGAACGCGGTGTAGAAGTTTTGCGTAGGCACTCGGTTGCCGTCTAGTCGCGCACACGGAGTGTCCAACGACAGCAACGGGTACCGACGTTCTTTGTAGTGCGAGTCGACGGTGGCCAGTGTTTTTTCATCCAACCGCGTGTCGGAAAATATATATAAACGACGCGGCGTGCCGACCGGAATCATTGTCTCGTGGACATTCGGCGATACGCCATCCGCCACGCCGACTATATAGATATCCACAAACCGTTGCTGCGACTCTTCATCGTTACCAGTCATCAACTGTCGATATTCTCCAACCGTTACCGAAGTCGTATACGGACGAGCGTAGGCATACTTTGACGTATTGTATGCGTTCTTGTACAACTCCATCGCTCGTTTACTATATTGTACCGAATGTATAGTGAACTGTATCGCCGCCACAAACATGGATCTCGTTGCTAACACAGTACCGCAACCCACCGTACCCGTCGCAGACACGCTAGAAGGTAATATATCTGATCGTTCGTCATCGTTCAGTAGCATTACTGCATCATCGCCATCGCTATCGTCATCAAACGCCACAGCCGAGACTGAAAACAAGCGCAAGACCGACATATCGTGGTACGGCAAAAGAAGAATAGTTAACTATAATCCGCCGTGGCCTGTGTGTCAGTACAATGCGCTCTCCAAACGGGTCAAACGACAACAGCGCCGTCTAACGCCGGCCCAAATTCTCGACAAGCTGAACAACTGGAGAGACTACCGCAGCATAAGCATAGACGGCATGAACGGGACCGATAAAAGCACGTTGGCTAGTTCCATGAACCGTATGTACATGAAAATAAATATATACTGTCCGGACATCACCAGTGGGTCGAATTATAATCACGATCCGTTACGCGCGTTAGAGTACATGATGTTTCACGCTCTGTACGACACGAAGGAGGCGTTTGTCGTGTGGGACCGATGTCGGTATTCGAACCTCATCTTTTACTACATCCACTACTTGATGAAAGTGTACGGGGAAGAGCCGATGCCCGAACCCGACGTCGAAACACCGATCCTCTACATCAACAACCTGGCGTTGGGCACCGGACTGTTCAAGATCCTCTCCTACATGGAGGAGATGTGCGCAGACCCTATACTGTTCATAGTGTGCAGCGACTTGCGACTCGTTATGCAGGCGCTGTTGTCTCGTGGCGGAGCCAACGACGTGTACAACGCTAAAGAACGAAACTACCAAATTGCACAGTATCACGTGTACCGGTATTTCGCTAGTCTGTTGGACGCACCGCTACTTGATTTGAGTGTGCTGTTCGAAGACGGCCACATGACACTGGACGAGATACACATGGAAGTGAAACGTCGTGTTGACATTCCACACCGGCTCGATCAAACCACGCCACAGTTGCCCCAACGCAAAGAGTCTATAATGCTGCACGAGTTTTGTGACAAGCACGACGACACTATGGTGTACGACTACAGTACCAAATGATGGCGATGGCGGTGGCTACCTCACACATTGTTGTCAACTGTTTATTTTTTTGTACAGTTTCAATATAGATTTTTTTTATCTGTTATAGGTTTGATTTCATTTATATCGAATCACGACTCCCCTGTCCAAACCTTTCTGTACGCCGTACACAAGGATCCGACTTGTTGTACGTTGAACGAGACAGACGGTGCAAGCAGCATAACGACCCCCATCAATGACGCGGCCGTACTGAGCGGTTACAGTGTAAAACGGCCTCTCTACGACCTGGCGACGAGCATGTTACACCGAGGGTCCGGTGTGTCAAACAGAGATTTGGGTATAAATATACTTATGTTAGCGTTTGCCAAGTACCACGTCAAAGGACAATATCACCTGTTTGTCAACGACTTTAAACAAATTGACGAGATGCAGAGCATAGAGTCTTACTTAAACAAGTGTACCAAGACGTTTATTAAACTGCCAAAAGACATGGCTATAAACAAGAAATACGGTATCCGTGCAAACGCACACATCTTTACAGGCAGCAAATGTTTGACGATGACCAATTATTTATTGATTCTCGCCTCTATGGCGTCAAAAATCATGAACCCAGAGCTTTTCATAAACATGGTGAGACACTACCGCATCAACATTATAGAGTCGTTCTATCTGTTTGCCAGTATAACACGTGACAGTAGACTGATTCTGGAGTGTCGTGAGCTAAACAAGCCGACGTTCAACTATGTGCTGGACAAATTCCATAAAGAGTGTCGATACAGTGGAGAATACTGGTTCGTTCTACCGCCCTGCTCAGTATGGTTCGCCTATCTCAACAACAGGTAACGATGATACAATATTATAATGCTTGTCTCCGTGTGTGTGCACCAGTGTATGTGGTTTTTTGTACATGTCTTTGTTTTCTATTGCAGATGGAAGTTTTTCAGTTACGTGAGTCGTGATTGTGAATTGTTGATGCAGAGTCTCAAGAATGTGGTCGGCGTAGTGGTCGGGTTCATACACACGAACCAACTCTACCCGATCCGTATAGAGTCGCCTATCCTGAACGGCAACTGGGCACAGATCATCAACACGTTGCGACACCACCAGCTGAACGTGGTGTTTAGAAACGATCCTATACCTACTACCGCTAAAAATGTACACTTTGTAAAGCAGGACTTGAAGAATATTTATCGGCTAGACACTTCATTGTTACATTCGTTGTCTGGTCCAGTTAATAGCGTTTGGAATATGTCTGAATAAAAGTTTATTATATATACATGAGTCTCTTTCTTTTAAAAATCAATCACAAAGTTTCACTATACTGTTACTACATGACTACTGATTGCGAACGGACAGACATGTTGTCCAAGTCCATGTATTCTGGTTGTTTTCTAGTGAATAAGCGAACTATAAACATTACCAGTATGAGAACTGATAATATGATTGCGGCTATAATGCCAATTTGTTTTAAAGAGCCGGAGACTACAGTGGACACGCCGTCCCACAAATTCTTACCGGTGCTGATAACCGTGTCAGATATGGTGTCCAGTATTGACGGATTTGTTACACACTGAAACGTGATGTTGTCACCGTACTGAGCAGGATCTATGAACGACGTACTGACCGGATTCGCTGTAGGATCGCACATGCGACAAGGAGGCACAACACCGTCTTCGACAGCGTTATTTTTAATATCGCATATCGAAAATGTTTTCGGTCTTTGGGCGCCCATCTTTTCGACGGCGGTTACCACTGCCGGATAGTGGTTGTCAATGATGTTCGCCAACTGTGCGTTCAACTGGTTCACAGCGATGCCTGTAGCCGTGGCTATAGCGATTTTATTAGGGTCATCGTCTGGCGCGTTCGCCAAGTTCATGAGCACCAATGTGGTGTTGTAATAGTTCGTCGTACCCGTACACTTATTGCCAGTGCCGGCATCCTCACCAGTCGAACACGTGTACGCAGCGACTTTGCAGGACGTTGTCACTCCGTTGACGGTGGTCACCATGAAGCACCCTTTACGCGCCTCGGTGGCTTTAGATATCCAGTCCGCGCCGACGTACACTACACCGACAGTCAGTGCTACGACTGCACCGTTTTTAAAGTGCTTGTACAAGTTGTTTTCCACTTTTTTCAAATCCCGTTTGGCCGTATCGGATATCTTGTTAAGGTTCTCTACGGTCGCGTCCAAGTGAGGTCGTTCGCGTTTTGTAACAGCAGCCACATCGTCTACGTTTTTCAGCCCTCGTTCTGGGGTGGCGCCCACTAATGTTTTAAACGCAGAACTGTCTGCGGCAGTCACCGGTATATTTTGTTTAGACACACTGACCAGTTTCTTTAAGTCACCCTCTCGTAATATCCTGTTTATAACTCCGACGTATTTGTCGCCCAACAAGACGGCTCCTTGTGAATTCTTGGTAACTTTGAGGTTTTTGATCGCCTCGTCTGTGGATTTAATACCGCTATCGACGCGCTTCAACAGCGAAGACGCCTCTTCGACAGTCGCTTTGGACACGCCGCTAAGCTTTTTCAATTCGGCCAGAAAAGACTTGAACCCACTGCCCACATTCAAATGAGCCAACTCCATGTTTGTGTGTTGGTTATTAAATATTTCACCGAGAACACGATCCGAACGCTTTTTAAACGGAAACAATCGTTTAGCGATTGTCTCTAATATAGGTCCCTCTGCTGTAGGCGGTACTGGTAGTGGTTGTACTACTATCTTTTGTAGCATTACATATCGTGTACAATATAACTGCTATAGTACACAACACTATTAACAGAGCGACATACATCGTTAGTAGGGGAGGGAGATGATGGCGGTTACATCTATATCATTAAACGTTGCAGCGGATATTGTAAACTCAGTACTATCTTCCTTTGAGACGAAGCAAATCTGAAAGGTATAAAACAAAGATATTCGGTATAACAGTAACGATTTATTTATATAGACTCAAAAAACTTAACACTACATATAAGAATGATAACATATTATATCACAAGTATGGTAACGTTGAATATATTTATGCGCTAAATAGTTTTCAGTTTATAGCTATGTCGCTGTTGTCGTCTCGGTATGATCGGCGTTGACCAAGCCTTCCACGCGGTCGTAGTGTTCGTTTAGTAGATTCACACGGCGTTCGTAGGACTTGTGGTTGGAAGCCTTGCTGCACATATCGTCTATTTCATCGTCCGTTACGTCGACAAAGTTCTTTGGAATGTGATAAACGGTTGAGCTGTACGTTTTATTGTTCAGCACGCCTGCAGTGGTGTGTGTACAACTAAAGTTCGTGATGAGCGCCACGTTAAAACCAGCATTATTGTCCCACTTTACCTGGGATTGTGATTCGTGTGTTATCATGTCTTCCATCTTCATTTCCTTTAATGAGTTCAGCTTAAACGCTTCTTGATCGGTCTGCTCGCCAGTGATTTCGGCCATAAAGTCTGTCAGCAAACCGTACGACTCTAAAGACTGATAGTTGTACGTCTTGCAGGTCCTACTTCGTATCAGCGACACCACGGGTTTGCTGAACGCCACACGGATTCCCCTGTACGGCAGTTTGTTATCGCCCTGTATAAACACATTTACAATTGCCAAGTTGGCGTTGCAGAACATGATGGCGAATTCCGACGGTACACAGTACTTGGCCATCTCACCCAACTTGAACAATGACATGTGAGATAAATACAGCGATTCCTTAAGAAACGGATGATCGTCAGCAACTTTTTGTTCTGCAGTTTCAGTCTCTCGTGCTCGTTTAGTCGCTTCGCCTTCATTGTCGACTGGAACAGCTGTCGGTGTATCCGAAGTTGTTGCCTTACGTTTTCTATTAAACATCCGCAACTTAAAAGCAGACTCGCAGACTCGAGGTATTTGTACGAAGCCGTTTACATCGCACGCTTGTTTCAACGCGTGTTCCGATCCGTAGAGCACCATTAGCGCTAAGAACGTTAACCACACGTCCAGACTTTCGTATTTTTCAAAGTATTTACTGTACTTAAGACGATACTGCAATAATATGTATACCAGAGAAAACTTTCTGTCATTTTGAAAAGCCTCTGCGTATATATACAGTTGGTCCATTTGTTCCGAATCCAAGATGTTGAATTTCTGAATCTGGGACCAATCGTCTTTTAAATCTTGGGTTATCAATTTGTTTTGAACATCTTTCGGTTCGTTGGCAAACTGTGTAATTTCCACCGGCTGTCGGGTCTTTTCTCCTCCTCCGCTACCGACAAGCCCGTTCATACCGTTCAAACCGCCAAACACAGAATTGTTTACCAGACTGTTGTACGTGTTCATATCGGGCATCGGTGGGTTACTAGCCGGCGTCTGTGCATACGAGTTGGGTAGAGTCAACGGCATTTGTTGTTGTTGCTGCTGCTGCTGCTGCTGCGGCGGCGGCTGATTTGTATACTGTTGAGACACCGCCGTTGTCGGCGTCGAGTTGGGTAGAGACATCGGCATTTGTTGCTGCGGCTGATTTGTATACTGTTGAGACACCGCCGTTGTCGGCGTCGAGTTGGGTAGAGACATCGGCATTTGTTGCTGCGGCTGATTTGTATACTGTTGAGACACTGCCGGTGTCGGTATTTGTTGCGGCTGATTTGTATACTGTTGAGGCACTGCCGTTGTCAGGGTCGCGTTGGGTAGAGACAACGGTATTTGTTGCGGCTGATTTGTATACGGTTGAGACGCTGGTATCGGCGGCGGCAACAAAAGCGGCATCTGCTTCTGGTCCGACGAAGCCGCTTGTTGTTGGTAATAAGGTTGTTGGTAGTACTGCGACTGCTGCGGTTGTGACTCCATAGTTATACTATATATATATATATATGCACTCGGAACAAATGAACTCAAGAAACTATGTAAAAGTTTAGACCGTGCTGCTGGCGAACTGAGCCGACCTAGTGACTGTCGGGTCGTACGTCGCTTGACGTTTTTATAGGCCACGCGTCTACTGCACGCATCACTTTTATGGCACATATAATATAGCTATGAGTAAAACCCCATAAAAACGTGGACGATGTCGCGAAACGAACGCATCGACAGCGACATAGAGTGGCTGTTGGACAACGCTAAACAGCAACTAGAATCGTATACCATAGACCGTGTGGTGGCCGCGTTCGTGCCCGTGCTGAGCGAGTTCGAGGCGTATATAGAAGGTATCGCTATACCGGAAGTGTACCGCGCCCGTCTGTCGGCGTTTATAACGTTTCTAAAGTCAACGTTCGAACTGTCCACCACAGTGATGCTGGTGCAAATACAGCACAGACATGTGGGGCTCAATGTACTGGTCGTTTCTACACTACGCGTCGATACTGTTACAATACGCCCTGTACACAGGACTCACGGACGACGTAAAGGATTTCCCCACTCTAGTGTACAACATCGACAAGATGCTGCCGTGCAGCATGTGCATCGCGCACTATTTGAGCGTCAAACACCAGAACAACGTCCGTTACTTAATAAAGATGATGTCGTTCGGCCACGTGATACAGGGTCTGTACCAGTTCCACAACGTTATATCGGAAAACGTTTACAGACACAGATACCCGATGGTCGCCAAAGACGCAAATATTCCACCGTTTCGAACGTTCACACCGATCGACTTTGCCAAACGCTACCACTGCTATCCGCTTACAACAACCGCTGACAAAGCGCACAAATCCAGCGAGTACAGTCGACCCGGATTGGACTGGCAGTCGCCGTTACACCTCAGCGTCTCCGTGATACTCGTCATCAACTTCAACGTATCCTACAGTCGAGTGTCGAATTATTTGAAACGTATGTACGACCAACGCCACACGAGCTCGTCGGACGAACTGATGCAGATGTATCCCAGGCCGACCGTGTATACCGTCGAAGATCGACAATTCGAGTACGCCACTTCGGTTCATGACTTATACGACGTACTGTTGTACGGTATTGCCAACAGACGACCGAAAAAGCAAAACAAGTCCGAGGACAAGGAGGCGTTAGCATACATACGCCAGGCGGCGGACACGATACGCACAGCATACAGTATGTCCGGAAGGAAACTGCATATCACGACACACAACGCGGTGTTAGACAACGATATGTTCAGTCAAGCAATCTAGAGAACATAAATAAGATCTCTGACGATATATGGTCCGGTAGATACATTTACTGTGGACTTTATATGTGTTATCTCTAATGAATAATAAACCTACTAAGAAAACGGTGGTGGAGAAAAAACATGTATATCTTTGAATCGGTTACGGTTCTGCCAAATACATACTGTCGTTCTCAACCAGACACACCCACTAGAGTTTAAATTACAGAACTGTCATAGAGCAAGTCGTTGTATCGATACAGTGGTAACATTTTTTCACTGACACACACCCCGTACTTGCGCATCTCTTTGGTGTTGGTCACAAACGCTAGAACGCTTCTGGTCGGATCGGTACACTGACAGTCGGCCGGCTGTGGAAACGACTTGACGTAGTCGATGTTTATACTCCCGTGGTTGCATATAATGTTTTTACCGTGGGGATCGTCCGGCTGTATGCCGGGATCGACACTGTAACAACGCATTTTCGTGTTGCCAAACTGGGGATCCCCCAGTAGATACGCCAGTACGCCACGTTTCGGATCGCATTTGTTCAGCATGGCGTCTGTAGTAAACGCCAACACATTGATGCACGCTCCGTTGCGTGAACTAAAGATGCCCGGCTGTTTGCACACGGCCTGGCATTGCGAGTCGGAAACACTGTACACTGTTTCCACATCGCAGTCGCGTTTGTACATTTCCGATTGTGAACCGCCGACCAGATTAGCCGTACGAACGTCTGTCTCATTGAAGTCTCTTATATTGTATAGTATAAAGAGCACTACGAAGCACATGAGTACTATCAGAAGTAACAGAAAGACGGGTGCCAACGCCATGCGTCTAGACGCGCACCTTTATTTGTGGGTTTTATAGGCGTAAACCGGTCAGAATTCAACAAATCGCCTAGTCTATGTATGGTGTAGGCGACAAAGTACACAGTAGTAGCCTGTCTATGTTAATAATACATCAAGTTGTATATTATATACGTACATTATGATAACCTGTCGACGGTAGCGAGTTTGATCGTCTAACGCAGTAGTCTGTCTATGTTAAGAATACAATAAGTTATATTATATATATGTTCTGATCCCCTTAACGTAGACGGACGAGCAGAGACGAGGTACAAGCGCGAGTCTCGCCATCAACCGAACGCTTGTACCGCGCACAACAACGGTGACCGGTGTCGACGGTAACGAGTTTGGTTGTCCGAAGTAGTCTATGTCTATGTTAAGACTATAGTAAGATATATATATACATACACCTATGTCGTGTATATCCTTAACATAGACGGACGGCTAGTTTGTCGTAACAGAGCAGTCGACTCCGTAAGAGAGTGGATTGCCGCCAGCAGCCGACATAGAGAAATCGACGGCGAAACCGTTCCCATAAGAATAACACGGGAATCGACGATGGAGTAGACGACAGCGAAAAACGAGCGAGGTCAATTTGAAAATAGGGGTGAATATTTTCAAAAACGGGGTTGATGTTCACCACCCCTAGTGCTGCGACGAAGGTTGGTCGGGGAAAAGAGCGTCGCCGGCGCACAACATTTTTAACGAAATTCGACCGAGGTTTGTCGGATATACTAGCCGATATTGTAAAAAATAATACGCGTCTTTGTCGTTGAGCCGGTTATGTTTAAGAGGGTTTGCGTGAAACTGGCTTTGGCGTCAAGACAAGCTTGTCTACCGACTGTTGTGCAGACGGTGAAAAGTGTAAACTTTCAGTTTTGCCAGACGCTATAAAGTAGTACATGTACGTCTTGTAGTTGTCGAGGACGTTCATAGGAAACCCGGTATAACCGATCAGAGAGATCGGTATGGTCGACCTATTGCTGTCGCCGTTGGGCGTTTCTACTGGAGCAAACCCCAACGGCGGTATAGTATCGGTGTATCTGGTTATCGTGTACGTTTTTGTTTTGCTGTCGTACGTGCACACGCTTCCGGTATATTTTTTCGTGTCTACAACGTACACCGGCCAAAAGTCGTCATGTCTCTTGGCGCTGCCGATTGTCAGACGCACCGCGTACACCAACGGCGGCGTTGTATTCGGTGGATACGTAACCACAGTGTGCGCGCCGGCATAGCTGTTGGCGAGCAACCACCACGCGGTGTCTTTGTTGGCCACGGCAGTCGATTGACACGGAGCAGCAGCGTCTACAAACATATCGGATTGCGGTGGGGCAGGTACGATAGCGCCTTCGATATAATCCCAACGGTACTTGTCTGTGCACACGTATTCCTGTTTCCGTATGTTAAATTTGTGCGCAGCGCTCATAGCCGACGACCAGGCCAGATCTATCGTAGCAGTGTCCATGATAATGTCGTCAGTGGGCGCGACACACGTCTGTGTCATCTCGTCTAGCACAGCCGTAGGCCAGTTGGCCAGAGTCAATTGAAACCGTTCCGCCCATGTGTATGTGTAACTCTTGCCGGTCGGCGTAATGTCGCACACTGTCAACGTGGCTTGGTCTTGATCGTCGCACACGTTCTGACCGTAAACGTAGTTCAGAGTGCCGTCGTTGTAACGCAAGGTATACGGCTTACACGTTTTGATTTTACACGACAACACGTTGCCTTTCTTTTGTACACCGTGTTCACAGTGCACTTTACGGCCTGTATCAGCGCTACACTGTATATAGTTGTTGTCGTCCACAGGTATTTGCTCTTTGGCACGGTTGAAGCAGACGGACTGCACTATGCATCCTTGGTTGGTCATACTAAACACTGTGCGATCTTCACACTTTTTGAGCACACTCTTGTTGTCGGCACACAGGTAGTACTCGTCATCGTGTAAAGCAGCAGACGAACCGTCTATACGATAGTTGTGCTTGTAGCCGTTGACGCGGTCTTGACAAATGTCGTACTCGCGACATCGTACCGTAGCCGTGTCCAACAGTTTGTTGTCGGGACACACCTGTAACTCGTACGCGCCGGTCTGCAGACACTGTACCCGAATGCGCGGATGCGTCGTTTCGGTTCGTGCGACCAAGTCGGCCGCTGTACGAGCGATAGTATTTTTGTACAGGTTCAACGCGTTAAACTGCGTGTACGTCAACAGTTTGGTTTTGCCCGACTCGCAGTCTTCTTCGGTGCACAACGGACTCAGTTGGCACCGACTTCCCTCGTAACCTTCGGGACACGTCAACCGAGCCGCGTTCACGCCGGCCACTTCGAATCCGTTCGACTTGTCAGTGATTGTACCGTGGTCATTGTCTACCACGTACTTGCCGTCCGAGTTGACCGGGTTCGGTTCCCACAACACGTAAGCCTCTATCCGATCGTTTGTAGCGCCGGCCACAGGCCTGGTGTACACGTTACGATACTTGTTTCGCTGTCGATCGTAGCCGAGCGAAAACGCTACAGTAGAGGGATTCTGTTGCCGCAACATGGTAAATACTTTCAGCAGGTCACTAGTCTGCGGCACGTTGTTTAATACGTACACTGCTAATAGTACGAGTGTCAGCACGGCCAACATCGCTAGGAAAAACAGATCCATGATGACTATTAATATTAATTATATACCCGTGTAAAAGCAATCGGTTATATATAGTCGACACACCGGCACAGAGTCATTCAGTGTCGTCGTGATAGCGCGTACACCGGCTGGCTGTGATGATAGTTATTAGACCGAAGTCATGAAATACACAACATCGTTCGTAAACTCACATTATGCCACGGCAGACATATCACAACCTACATCACATTTCGGCGATAAAGACAACGCCACCAATGCTACAACTACGACTGCTACCTCTGATGAAGCGGCGACGTCTAGCGCGCAGACATGGAAATCGAATTTACCGCTACTGCTAGTGCATCAGCAACATCGCCCTGTTGGGTACGCCAGCGAAGACGGGAAGCAGCAAAAGGCCGACGTGTATTTAAAATGTAAGGATTGGCCGCAACAACTCGTGCTGCCAGACAATACGAACGCTACGTACTACGCCAACGAACCGTTGGCCGGTCTGTTTGGCTCGTTAAACGAACACGAGTTTTCTTCAAACATCTGGTTTTTGAATCCTCGTCTGAAACACGCAGTATATTTAAAAGATGGCAAAAACGCGATCCAGCACATCATCAGACACTATTACGAAGACGAGTACACTATATTTTACGACACTCAAAAGATGTCCACCCGGTATTTCGACAATTGTTCCGAGTTTACTACCAAACTGATTGTACGCGTAGACTGCGACACTGGCAGCGATGTGACCGCAGCGGACAACGTGTCTGCATCGGTCAAACTGCGAGTGTGTCGGTCGAAATACAATTGGACCAACAAAACCACACTGGTATTGAGCAGAGCCATTGAGCTGCCGATGCGCGGTTGGAATATCAGCCAGATCAAACCGCCTAGAGACAGCGCCGTGCCGTTGATCAAGGCGACCAAGAGCCGTAGACTAGTGTTTTGGGGCGTCACATTGATATATTGCGGCAAGTCCTACCTCTTTCGCATCGCGTTTCGACACGATCTCAATGCGCACAAACACGTCGAATGCAACATCGAATGCGAGGATCCGATCAACGGCGATCTGTTTGGCCAGATGTTCTACGCGTTGTACGTGTACTACTTGTACCAATACAAGACACAAGAACGCTCGATAGACCCTGTGATTGGCAACCACAAGCTGTTTCAAAAGTCGTACTTCTACACTGCCGAGTTAACTGAAGAACAACGTCGAATCATCGACACGCTGCGTTTAGTAGCGTGGCCTACTGTCGATACAGAAGCGGACACGGCGAATGTAAATCCGTCAGTCGCGGAGTTTGTAACTTATCTGGGCGTCTGTACGTACGTATACTTTTCAGACTCTAACGAGACAGAGACGACCGGCATCGAGTACGATAAACAGTTTCGCCATATAAAAATCAACGAATCGAAGGACAACGACAACAACACTGTCTTGTGGATACCGTCTGACGAGGTATTCTTTGAGTAGATCTACTACAGACCCCACAATATATATATATATAGAACTAAAACTGTGATATAGATCTAAGACTGAAGTATAGCGTGTTGTGCTGTTGCACGATAGAACCTGTACATGTATCATTACTGTTTTGAAATAAACATTGTCGTAAACATGAGTTACAATTACTATTCATTACCCGACCTAATGGTACATCCTAGTTTCTACAATCATTTGTGCAATGTCAAAGATCTGCAGAACCATTTCAACATTATGCAGCCGACACAGTTGACCGTTTACACAGACACTACGGCCAGTGTAGTCTGTGAAGACGGTAGTGTGTTCGAAATGTGTGTCGAGCTTGAACCGTACTACGACAAGTGTATCGGCACCGGGGTACGGCCAAACGTTACTTCTTACACGTTCGAACACAAGATGCCCATGTACCGGGTAGGTGAACGCGCACCGAGATACGTTATATGGACTGCAGACGAACCGTTGCCGGTGTGCGCCACAGTGGTTGCGCGCACCGACGTGTTTGGTCTGTCCAACGCCGTTAGCACGGCCATAGACTGGTCCAGAAACACGTTGATTACTAAAACCACGTCTGTCGTAGTGTTTGACTTGGACCGCACGCTCATTGACGACGAGGACCGCGTGCTGGACGGGGCAGTGTCTGTGTTGGAACACGCTCGTACCGTGTACGACACTGTGGTGCTGTGGTCTCATGGATCACCGTTACACGTGGACAAACACGTAGCCAAGTTCGAGAAATACGGCGTTCGATTCGACTTGGTGCTGAGCAACGCGCAGAGCGGTGAAAAATCGTGCAAGAACCTACTGTATTTATACAACTACTTTGCGGACACGTATTTTACTAAAGCCGTGTTGGTCGACGACTCGGTATTCAATTGGACACCCGAGTACACGCACTGTGTTGTGCCCACAACGATCAAGTCTGTGGCGCACATAGCCTACGCTTTGGACAGATGCTGACTTTTTTGATTTTGACATACACAAAAATATAATAACACAGACGGAGCGACTTTTTGTTGGTCCGATACCTGTTTGCCGGCTACATTACGCGACCATATCGTGAACGTTGGTGTAACGTGATGAACCGGTAGTGTGTTTAACGTTCGTGTACTGATTATTTTTAGTGTCAAACGTAAATACCTCGTACGTATTGTCTATGTTGTGCACCAGGTTGGGCAGTTCGTAAGTCCACTCGTACGGTGTACAGATGACTGGCACATCGTTTTCGTACAGCATGTACGATTTGATGCTCGCCACTTCTTTAATCACTACACTCGAATCTAGTTTGTACGGGAAGCTCGGGAATTCAGCCAGATCTTTAGTCTCTAACACGCCGCTCACCATGTCCATGGTGGTGGTGTACGTCTTCGTACCGTTCGCCGGTACAACGTGCTTGGAGCGATTGGCGCCGCAATAGTTTAGCTCTGCGGCCTCTTTGTTGACAATCTTTAACTTCACGTCCACCACTTTGGTCCTTGCGTTTATCACGATAAGTTCGTACACAACGAAATTGCCAAACTCTTCAATTTCGTACTCTTGGTACATCACTCCAAAGTGTTTGTACGCGGCCACAAACGATTTTGCATTTTTCGGCATGTACGTCTGTGTGTCGACATTTTCGTTCTCTAGCGGCAGTGCGATTCGCTGTGTCTGAGCGGCCTTGTTGATGAAGCCGATGTCCGGAAACTGGACCTCGTCCGTGCTGGCCGAGCTGTGTACGTTTCTGTACTGTACCCAGTACTGCCCCATATTGTTGACATTCTTGTCGCTCTCGTAATACGCCAAAGTCTTTATTTGAGCGCGCGCATTAAACTGTCTGTCCTTTGTAAAGTATCTAATGTAACCGCTGAACGGCATCACCTGGATGCCGTACTTCGATTCATCGTACGTGTCGCACTTCAACTGTTGAGTTCTGCCCAGCAGACCGACGTTGCCGAACTTTACGGTCGGATGCAGGAGAATACTCTTGACCGCGTTCCACTCGGCAACCGGTGTCTGCACCAGTTTCGTGTCGAATCCGTAGTAATACAACGTCTTGTCGTCGCACATACTCTCCAGGTACTTGTAGAACGCGCCCAAATTGCGTTCGAAGAAACTGTGATCCATGTGTGTGCCCCTTTCTGTGTTGACGTGTCGCACCATCACTTTGGCCTGATCCATTGCGTTTTTGTAGTCGGCCGTGTCCGCAGCGACGTCTCCTTGATGGAATTTCCCTTCGTCCGCCTCGGGATGGTTCTCGAAACTGGTCCACACGACAGACTGGTGTTGGTGCCAACAGTTGTACGAGTGGAGAAACTTTGGATTCGGTGGGTAGACGAGTCCGTTGTTGTAGTCGGCGTTCTTGGGATCCAAGATACTTTCCAACTGGTCATCAGTCTCGATATTTTTGTTGATGGTTCCATCATCGTTGTCGTCGTCGTCTGCGCATATGTTCACTCGGTCTTCGAAATCCTTTGCTTTATCGAGTCCGGTTGTGGCGACTCCTGCCTCCGTTGTTACCGCGTTAGCCTCCATCGACTGAATCCGAGAGTAATATTTTCGTATTATTGTTGAATCTGAACGTATGTGTGCGCACGCTCCAGTTAAAGGGTTGCTAATGGTTTGATTACGTATGTTATACCTATATATATATATATACCCTGACGTTAAAAAATATTATTTGCAGTACGATATGTCATTTTTTAATGCTTTACGTGTGTGTATTAACAGTTTACGTAGCGGTTGTTCAGTTGCCGAAACACGCGATCTTACGACGTGGACGCGATCTTGTGTTTGCCGGTCAACACCAACGGCGTGGCAACACAGTTTGCGTGGTCGGTATACTTTAGCACGCTCTGTTTGTTTAACAGCATGAATTTGTACGTGCCGGTTACCGGGCACCGAGACAGAGCGATATTGTCGACGAAATACACATGCGATTGGGTGGTTTCGTTCCAGGTCAACGACGGGATAGTGTAATGCAGTAGGATGCGATGCAACTTTGGAATGTCGTTGATGTAGCGCAGTTCGCCTGACGTAACGTCGTGCAGAATTATTTCGGAGTCGGGATCGTCCAGCCAGCCGCCCAGTTTACAGACGTCGTCTTGCGCGCTCAAACCCAAGTTGCAAGCGATAATGTTGGACAGATCGTCCGCGTTGATGTACTGATAGTTGTGTGCCACGTTGGTAGCGAACGTGTAGACTTCGGTCAACAGCACTTTGCCGTCGTCGTCCAAGAACAACGGTATGCTGAGATTGTTAACCGCGCTGGTGTAGGTGACTATACGGCTAACCATCTCGTTGTCGCCGTCCGTATAGTGTACGTGTTTGTACACCAAGCCGAATATGCGAGCGTGATTGTTGCACAGGTACTTTGACACGTGCTCCTTGCAGTTGCCCAACGAGCTAAACACGCACGTCGTATCTTGACGACGCGGCGGCTGTGTCAACGGGGTACAGTTAAACAACGACATTTTCTCAATTATAAAATAGAGCAGTCGAGCGGTCGGTTAACGTATTGCCTTACACGCGCTCGTAAGTGATACGCAGATACACAATCCAGACGAATAACTATATAACTAGTGTACAACAGACCATGGGTATATTGCACGCTGATCGTATTATCGAACACTTTCGACGCGGCCTGTACAATCACAAGCCGGCGTCTTACATGATATCTGTGGACGGAGAGTTGATCCGATACAAGGGTATGGTCAACACCAACATGACCCAGCACAACGCCGAAGAGGCTATCGCCAACACCTCGTACGAGTACTTGGTGCGCACCATTATGTGGATTCATACGTACATGGGTCTGTGTGCGCGCGAGGTAATCGTCTACATGGACGGCGCTCGTGTGGCCAACAAGACGACGGCCCGACCCGAATGCGCGCTGGACGTGAGTCTGATACGTACGACGTTCACGAGACTGTGCGCCGAACACGGCTATCGTGTGCACGCATTAGATCACGGCGAATCGGAACTGCAGATGTATCTCCAACGAGACCGCGACGTGGATCTCAACATACTGTTGACACGCGACTCCGACATGTTGTCCATATGCTACAACCACATGCCCAAATATTTCTGCACAAAGACTGGCACAGAGTTACAGTACGCCGACATGGAGCGACGTGGTCTGGTGGCGTCGACACTAGACGAAACCGACACGATCCAAGAGACGGCGGAAGACGACGGTGACACGACATTCGGGGTGTGCCGACGGAATACCGCCAGTGTAAATATATTCTCGGACGACAGAATATCCGACATAAACGCTGCCTACACCCACGTGGCCGGGGACGGCGTCAAAGTGTTGGACTCGTGTCTGTGGATCGTGTGCGGCAGTGGATCGAAACCGATGCAAGCCATCGGATTCGACGCCTGCGCACATAGGGTCGGCTACAATGACATGGTGTTTCGCACGTTTGCAGCAATGTGTGGTACAGACTTTACCGATTCGATGTTGACGCCCAGCATGTTCACCGGCTTCTTTAGCGCGGCAGGCGCTGACGAAAAACGATACATCAACACGCTCAAAGACGTGTCTAAAATTGTAGCTAGTATCCTCTACATGGGTTTGAAAGGGGGCGGAGAGATTAAACGAGGACTAGGCACCGTCAACAGATATAACAAAACGTGTCAACAATTCAACCCGTACGACATAACAGTCGCGGTGTCCATATACTATGAATACATATCCACAGGCGTAATGCCCAACAAGCAAATACCGAAATTCAACACGGTGTTGGCCGTGAAACACTTTGTATACGCCATGCGTGCCGGTGTCAACGACCGGTTCGTCAAACGAGAACTGATCAGATGGGCCAACACAGTGCCTCTATACGAGGGTCTGATGAATCTAGACGCACATCTGGGCACGTACGAACCACCGGCAGCGTCGAGAACCGAGCCTGCTCCGGCCGCACCAAAAGCGATCACCGTGCTGCAGAACGACGACATCATCGCCAGTATAGCTGCGGCCGAACCGTTTATACATTTCCTGGCCGACAAAAACGATGTGTTAGAATCTATAAAATTGAACACGCCGGAACCGACAAAGCGGCCAGCTCAACCGTCGAAAAAGCGCACCCTGCTTATAGCGTTTAGCGACAGCAGCAGTGACGAAGACGAGGAGCCAAGACCACGACTACCACCGCCAGCATCAGCAGCAGCGCCGCTTACACCACCGCAGTTGGTGTTTGAATTGGACGCGTATTAAATCAGTTTTTTGGTGTAAATATGTATATGTAAATAAAAATTACAAAATATCTTTTGAACGTTATTCCTTTTATCAGTAAATTCGTTGCGCCTTGGGTGTATACACTCCTGGATTAGTACTGCTAAAATCTTGGTACAGCGGATGCTCTATGAGTTGGGACTCGTCTGTGGTGAATTCTAATTCCACAGCCGCCATCTGCCTGCCTTGTCGTGTAACATGTCTTCGGGACACACGGGGTGGCGACCGATATCGGTCAGTGGCGAGTACAATGTCACGCACTTGTACGGCACGGTGATTCGTTTCCGTTGTTTCACGTCCTGAGTAACACCGTACGCCACGTCGGAACACTGGCTAGACGGATCGCCAGGAACAAGGTTTTTCACCCGAGTCTCTGCCGGGTCGCCGCAGTCGCAGACGAAGCTCTGGCGGTCGTCACCAAACACGGTGCGCACGCCGGGATGCGCCTGATACACGAGGTCCGCGCAGTAATTAGCGATCGGATGGAACCGATTGTGAGGGTGTTCCATGTAATGGTTGCCGCGCACGTCCGTACCGTTGAACTTGCATCGATACCGGTAGTTGCCGTCCGGCATGAGTTCGTCTTCGTCTTGGATCGCGGACCGCCACGGGTCGACTCGTCGGTTCTCCAGATAGTCCCACAGCACGTTTTGCGGATCGTTGATGTGACTGTTGTTGCACGCTACGAGATCGCCGCCCAGTTTGCCGCCGATCAGACGGGGGTACTTGGTTCGACAAACGATCGAGTTGACGGTCATCAGGGCTACCGTGGTTTTCATGTTGCATTCCGGCCGAGGGCCAAGTGTACAGTGTACGCCCGGTTTGAGTATCGACGATTGATACGTAAACGTTTCACCGTCATTGACGAGAACGGCTTTTGCCGAGTCGTTGGCACACGTACGTATACAGTCCAAGTCTTTCCCGGTAGCGCCGATAAACACCGGACCTTTACCGCAGTTGTTCGCTTTGACGACTTCTGGATTTGTAGTGACCAAGTTCAGAGTCGGAATATTATTGATGCCCGAACCGTTTAACAAGGCTCGTGTAGCGTCGCTTTCGTACAATTTC
Source organism: Magicicada septendecula (assembly GCA_034769895.1). Lineage (NCBI taxonomy): Eukaryota > Metazoa > Arthropoda > Insecta > Hemiptera > Cicadidae > Magicicada > Magicicada septendecula. Next base: position 383,805,915 of record CM068369.1, read on the forward strand.
ATCGCCATACGGTCCACGGTCGGTCCGATATTCTTATCGAAACGATAGTAATATAGTATCGTTACCAACAACGCGATAATGCAGAAAGCGGTCATGATAAATACCTGCATACGCCAATCCATGATGACGAGGACACCATTAACGACAGCCCCATTTGTTAAAACACTCGTGTAATGTAGTCCTATATGTTACTACTATTAATACAACCGTAATATCATGGACCTCGACGACGCTTTTACAAAGGCCGCTCTCTACGAGACGTGTTTAAAGTCAAACATTCTACGCAACATCGACTTGGACAATGTGGACACGCAAACGTTGCGCAAGCTAGTCAACAAGAATAACGCGCTCAGTATGCGCGAATTCCCCATCGTCATCAGCAAAGTATTGGTAAAATTCGGCCTGACGTTTGTCACAGAGAAAATGCCACGACTGCGCGCCTACGTTAACCCGGAAAACATATCGACGAACATAGAAGCCGACGAGCTGGCGTGTCTGGAGGTACTGGAGCGAACACAAGGAGGTACGTTCCAGCCAAACATATACATGATAGTGGCTAAAAACATAGCTACCAGCGTGTTAGGCACGTCTATACAATCGTTGCGCGAACTAATAACCAAAACTGTAAACCCGATCAAACCCGGTGCCTCGATACCGGCCCGGAGCGGTATAAACGAGGTTCCCCGTGTAGCCAATAAGATACAAGTCAATTCTGTACAACAGGCTATACCGGACATTGATGCACCGAAACAATTTACCAACTTTGCCGACACGTTCAAGTCGCCTAGAAACAATAACAACAACTCCGATGCACCGACTACGTCGTCTGTGAAGAGCATCACCGAACACACGGTGAGTGTCGAAAGGGTACGCGAAAAGAAACGTACAGAAGCGGCGACAAGCAGACAGAATCAACGAGACGCGGTGGTCAGTTTACATCGCGCCGAAATACACGCGACCCCGACAAACTCTGTTGACGACGTGGTAGACGACAGACACGACACAGACATGGACGTGGAAGAAGCCGCTGAAGAGGAGGAAGAGGACACTGTTGATAGCGTGTCGGTTGCTAGCGAACAACTGCCGGAAGCTACCGACACTGATGCCGCGGATATAGTCGACCGGTATATTAAAGAACACCAGCCGCACCCCTTATTACTGTCCCCTCCTTTGTCTCCGCAACATCATAAACAACAACAACAGGCTCTTCCCAGTATTATTTCCAACAACGAAGAGTTGACGAAACCGTTGCGGTCTATAAGCGCCAACGAATTCATGTCAATAATAGAAACCAATTATACTAGCCTATTGAACGACGGTGACAAGGCGCAGAAAGACAGTGCGTTAGATAATCGCCAGAAACAGCGTTATTACAGAGTGTACGAAAACGATGGGTTACAGCTGAACGACAGATACTCGCCGACCCCGAAGCCACCACCTTCTGTCGCTTCATTAACGTTCGACGACGACGAAGACGAAGATGAGATGTAACCCGATCGAGTGCGTTGAGTGAATTTTTATATAACTGACACAAGGGCCGAGTATCGTCATTAGGAGTAGCGTTTTACAGATACCATTATATAGGTAATGTCTACTGAGGCGATCGGCCATAATATTGTGGTCGACACTTTTATAGTGCATTCCAAGAGCGCTGAACTGTACATTCCGTACACGATCAGTCTAGATTTGCACAGACGTTACAAACACCGGCTGACTGAAGACGAAGACGACCGCTTTGTTCAAGTGAAAACGTTGGACGTGCACGTCCACTATGGCGCATTCTGTTCCATCGTCTACACAGTCGAGTTTGGTCACGGATATCGACTACCTCGCATCGTGCATAATGCGAGCGTGTGAAGACGAATCTGTCGAGCCGCAAGCCCGAGCTATAGCTCAGTACATGATGGTGTGTAAAGATATGTCGGCGGACGAATGCGTAGCGCTCTTTGCCAGACCAGGTGCCAAACGACTGCTCAACAAACTGTTCGACTGCGAGTCCGAGTTTATGGGACCCACTCCGCGAGCGTTGGGTATAGACATTGTCGCCTACATGACGGCCGGCAAGATTCAGCAATCGTTGGACGTCAAACACTATCAAAAAAACAAGACGGAAACATGTTTGGATCGCATCACGTCCAACATAAAGAACAATATACTGTACTCGGATAACGATTTTATGTGGGTACGTGTACACTGCGACCGGCTGTCTGAAGAGGAATGTATGCGTCCGTTTGTTATACACGAAACTCGAACGTTCAAGAGACTCGAAGACATCGACAAATACTTTAAAACGCATTATTGCGGCGTAAAAAAGTTTAGCGTCACCGCGGTGTCAAAACAGTCGGCCACCGCCAACAAGACAAAACTGACCACAGTGCGCGAAAGAGGCGGACGCTTTAGCACCGTCAGTAAACTTCAATCATCTCCAACGACTCAACTCTCGGACCTCAACTACAGTAAGAATGTAGAATACGAGACAGTCATCAGTAACGAAGTGAAGATATTCAAAGTATGCGACAAAGTGTACGAGATTTACGTGTTTAAAACGTCTACGGCGAGCAACAATATTAAATTGAACTCTCTGCTGCATCGGTACGGCACCGACGACACGTACAGTCTGATTTTTTGCTCAGAGTTGAAATACTTTATCGAAAATCCACTGTTGTTTATCAGTAACTTTGTAAAGTTTACCTACTGCTACTCGCTCAATCAAGACATTTTCGATCCAAAACAGTACGACGAGATCAAAGCCATGACACTGTACATGACCCAATGCGCTTTGTTCATGTCGACCGGCAATCTGACCAACATGTCTACGGACACACACGGCCCACTGGTCGCATACACCGGAGAACGACCCAAAGTGCTGTTGTCCAAATTCAGACACGGCGAAGAGCACAACAACGAAGGAACACGAGCGATGCAGACGATGAACAAGAGCTCGGACCTGGGCGCACGTTCCAACTACATAGAGGTGGTGTCGAGGATTTCATTGGACTCGTCGAGTCTACACGATATAATTTGATGTTTTGTTTTTTGTAATGAAAAAATATACGCAAATAAAATTAAACAAATGTCTTGTTATTATTTCCGTTATCACAAACTCTACAGTTAAGTATTTGTTAAGTACTGGTCGTTGTGTCGGTCGTCGTTTCATTTGTATCACTACTTTCTATGTCAGGTTGGAGGCAGTGGTACATAGTCGTACCCATGATCGTAACGTTAGGGTTGCTACAGTAAGTTGTATAGCGCACCAAACAAAGGATTGATTGAACTATTTGTTGGAACGTCGGCATTAGCACTTGATGCAGGACTAGTAGGAGTATCTACGCTATCGGCATCGTTATCGTTCGGAGGATAGTTGATCGTATTATCTAACGATCGCTCGTTTGAATCAATCGAGCTATTTTTTGGAGTGTCGGCATTAATACTCGATGCATCACTAGATGTGCTAGTCGTAGGAATCGTCTCAGGAGTGATAACAACACTAGCCATAGTGGTGTCGACCACACTAACCACAGTAGAAGCACTAACCGCAGCGGTGTTAAAACCAATAGGCTTAGTGGCGTTAGGAGTAACGGTAGTGCCGGTCGTAGTAGTCGGAACACTAGCCGTAACGGTAACAACACTAGCCACGGTGGTGTCTACAACACTAACCAATGTAGAAGCACTAGCCGCAGTGGCGTCGAAACTAATAGGCGTAGTGGGTTTAGGCGTAACGGTGCCGGGAATCGAAGTCGCCGTAGTTTTGTTACCAACGCGAACGCTAGTAAAAGGACCGGGCGTAGTAGCAACGCCTGAGTTTATACCCTCGCGACTCGGATCATCACGTGTGTTGACGGCCGGAATAGACGAGTTATCGACGACTGGAGGAGCGACGGTACTGTTGGACCAAATATTTCCTTGTCCTTCAAGTGAAGTCTGGTTCAGAACGGTTAGATCCGGAGACTGATGGTTCGACTGATTCGATGAAAAGATATTCAAAAGAAGTCCGCCGACGGGCAGATGATCGTACATCTGAATGGCTGCCGTGTACACGGCACTGAAAGCGACCAACGCGATAAGTACGTGTTTGACTGTGCGCACACTCACTCTACAACATTTCAGCATATTGTATGACACCGAACTTCGGTTCTTTTCTTGTTGCAAAGTGTCGGTCAGACCGTCTTCGATGGTGTCAAAGGTTTCGATTATGTTCGACGTGTAGATGGGATTCAGTTCTACCATACTATTTTCCTTCGCAGTACTCGTATCGAGTTTCTTGACTGGTTTTGACACTTTAAATTTACTCAATAGGGTTTGTTTTTCTGGTTCTTTTTTATCGTCGTCGTCGTCGTCGTCGTCATTGTTGTTGTTTAGCGTCTGTACATTGTCCAGCGTTACTACCGGCGGTCTGACGTTACTCACGTGTAGTGTTGCAGGTCCTTCTGGAGCGGTCGGCGAGTACGTAGGCGGCGGTCGTTCCAAATACGGTAGATACGTGTCCGGTCCCGGATTATTGTGGTACGTAGAATTTGGCGCATGGTGTATAGTCACAGGCGCGGTAGCATACATCACTGGGACACCCTGTTGCTGTAAAGGCACGTACACGACCGGTACTTGAAGCGGCTTCTGGACAATCGCCGTCTGCGACTGCGACTGCTCCTCCTTTTTGGCCCAGTGGTCCGATTTGATTACTGGAAGCATGTTGACGACGCATACGGATTACATACAAACCCAGCACTATATATTTACGCAAGTAAAAAACAATACTGGTTAGTCCGTGGGCGTTAGAGTCGAGCCCAGCTCTGAAGCGCTCGCCAATGCGCCGGCAGTTAAACGTCGCAACACGTCGATACCGTTCGTAGCAGTGACGTGCCTCAACATCGAGGCCGACACGCGAATCAAGTTAGTATACTGAGACATATCGACACCCATGCTTGAGAGCATAAAAGATATAGAGACAATATTTAACGACATGTACATCGGGTACTTGGCGTATTTAATTATGCTGGAGAGTACGCTTTTTGTATGTGTCGCCGGTTCGGTAGTAAAAGCTCCGCCGTCGTTCAGTCGACGTCGTTTAGCGAATCGTGCCGGCGTTTTACGGCCGCCACGCACCACCGACATGCGGCTAAGACTTCTCTGTCGCTTTAACCTGCGACGTTGGTCGTACCGTTGCTCTAGACGTTTTTCGCCCAATATCGACTCGACTTCTTCGTCCGCGTCGATGTCTTTGTCTTTCGACGTGATTTCGTCTGCAGCCACTACTTCCTCCTCCTCATCCTCGCCAGCACGAGTATCCGCTGCCGACATTACTATTTTGTCGGCGTACGTAGGCACTATCGGTTGATCTGTCGCGTGCACGTACAACAGAGTGTTCGGCTTGTCTGCCGATGGTGTACGTTTTTCACGTACGATCGGTTGAAACGAGTTTGCGTGCGCGCTGACCCAATGCTGTGTCAGCAAAGACTTCGATTCTTCTTCGTCTTCATCCTCGTCGGTAGTTTTCGTGTTAAAATTGGTAAACTGAGCCGCATGTCGATACGGTTGCGTCGATCTGTTGTACTGTTTTGCGGCGTCCGGACGAACGTTCGCTGTTTGGTGGCGCGCGCCGTCCGGACGCGGCGAAGTTGTTTGGTGGTGCCGACTGTTAAACACGGGTACGCCCGGAATCTGGATCATGTCCGTTCATCCGTTAATTATAGTAATAGTGGAGGCAGCGATACCGACCAAAATGACAGAATCTATGGTCGTGCGTGTGAAAGAGTACCCCGAGTTTTTGACTTCGGTGTACAACTATATTATAGAAGAATACGAACTCAGACCGCGCGACTTTGAAATGGTGACGAATATTAAAAACGAAGTGGACGACATTATCGACGGCGGTAGAGGACTGAAATACGTGCACGGAGTCGGCGTCGTTCGGTTCGAGTGCTACGACTACAGACACAACCGTAGAGCGTTGCACACTCACAAAACGATACGGTCGAACCGACATCTGTTGTTTTGTTCCGAGCCGGAGATCGCCGCTCTGGTGTACATCAACCGGTCGGTGTACGGTCACAGTAAGCACCGGTTGATCAGCACTATGAAATGTTGGCTGCCGACGGTGACGGTAAACGATGTCCAAGTGGCGTTTGGCGGCAACGAGGTGCACAGCGATCTGTACCCGTCATATAGTATCCACTTCTTACGACAAAACCAAACGCCGTTTGCCAACTTGAAGTACGTGTATCACGACACCGCCGAAGGCGACGACGAAATTGTAGACGGTAATATAGTTATACACGACCACGACGACGACAACTACACTGTCATCGATAATAACAAGACGATCATGGTTCGAAGACGCTCACGATCACGATCCCGGTCCAGATCTCGTAGCCGGAGTCCGAGCCCAAGGCGGCGAGCGGCCACAGTCGGCGTAAGCACTAAACGCAGACGCAGACCCCGATCACGATCACCGGCAGCCAAGAGTTCCAACAACAGACGCCGTTCCAGGTCGAGGTCTAATTCCCGGTCCCGTACCAGATAGACTCGAAACAAGCGTCGATGCGACAAAACATACGCCCATGCCTTCTCCGCACTTGATTTGGTCGGCTCGACAAAACATACGCCTACGCCTTCTCTGCACTTGATTTGGTCGCTTTTTCTACACTAGATGTCCTGATTTAGTCGTGATTCTGAAATTCGCAAATTTGATTTTGACGCGCAAGATTGTACGATTTCTAATTTTCGCCCGCTCCACGTTCATTTCAAAACATCTAAAAAGTGTAAGAATCTGGTAAAGTTCTGCTATAAACCTGGTAAAAACTCGGCGAAGGTATCGACTGTAACCTTGAAAAATATCACTCTCGATTTGGGGTTTATTTTTGTGCCGCGTCTTCAAGACAGTTCCAACGAGTCGTCGACTCGTGATACATGACAGTCCGCCACTATCCTCGACACCGTGTCGTAGTCAAACTTGTCCGATACGATGTCGTTCTTGGTGTCTATTAGGCTGTGCAACAGCGGTATCAGACCGTAGTCGTCCGCTTCATCGAACATGCAAGGCGATGCGGTCGAGTCGTAGTCGTCTGTGGCGATCAACACACTCATAAACGGGTACAGATGACGTTTGGTCAGAAACGCCAGGTACGCGGCTACTTGAAAGTACAAGTACCGTATGCCGTCGTCGCCGTCGTAATCTATGCCGTTGTAGTCGGAGACCAGCCGATACGCGTACCGCTGTACAAACGCTTCCGTAGTGTCCAGCATGATTATCATCGTGTTGGCCGACGGTTTGGTGAGCTCGTTCACGCACTCGTGGTAACACGACAGTACGTCCTCTTTGGTTAACTTTTTGGCGTCCGTTTGGCGCATGTACTTGTGCACGATTCGATACAGCGCGGTACATTCGTCGGTGTGTTCGTATATCTTCGGTTCGTTGCGATAGTAGACTAGATGTCGCACCGCTCTAGCCGAGTCGCCGCCGTACAATGAAAACAGGTTCTGGAAATTGACGCTGGCGACGCGAGCCCACGGGTAGCGAGCCTTGATCTTATTCATGGTGGTCGACTTGCCGACCGCGCTCGGTCCACCGATGTACACCGCTTTCAGCAGAGGCCGCGGCCGTTTCCGGTGGTGTTCGCGATCGCACATCGCCAGTCGTTTAGACAAAACGTCCGCCGCCGCCGGCAGTACGCTGTCGTCCATATCGATTAATAACACTATATTGCCGAAAAAATTAACAAGTTTATCGCAACAACGTATTTGTCGATGTCGATGCCACACGCGACTGTATGTACGGGCTGATTTTGATGTAATTACGCCGGTTCGCCTCTTCTATCGTGCGGTACAAGTCGACCTGGGCGCGCACCAACTGAGACATCAACGTGGGCGTAAACTTTATTTTCACCGCGTTGGTCACGTTGCGAACGCCGCCGTTTGTCAGGCTGTACACTTTGCGGTTGTACTGGATGTCGCGCGACAACGCTTCCGACATCGTTCGCACAGTCATTTCGGTCATTTTCATCATCGGCTGTGTGTTGCCCGGTATCACTTTCGCCACGTACGAGTCGGGGGACGAGGCGCCGAACCTGGCCGGTGTCAGACGTATCTTCGTGTTGGACAATGCCAACAGACGCGTGAGAAACGACTGCGGCAGCTGCGGTTTGCTGTCCAAATAGTTTTTCACGCACGTGATGGCGTCCGTGTTTCTCGGTTCGCACATCAGTACCGACACTATGTTCGACTCTTTCAACAGTTCGACCAAACTCGAAATATCGCGTAAATGAAACTCTGGCGCGTTGGTGATTTTACAGAATTCTATGATGTAAGATTCATAATGGGGTCTATATAGTAGATCATCGTCGGCCGAATCGCTGCGTCTAGCGGTCGACAACATTGTATATACGCTCGGTATACTACTATAATGTTTAACTTACGCGCAGAGTTTGCGTCCGCCGACGAGTTGGCTCGCCAAGATCTGATGTGGTCCGTGATTCGCGGCGCACCAGTGTTGGACTCACGATTCGACGCGAACGGGTCGACAGTAAAGAAGAAGACGGCCGCTATATACGGCCACCGTCAGATTAATCCCGTGTACCAAGTGAAGATCCGCAAATCACTGGGCGCGGTGGTACAACTGTTGACCGAAAACACGGCAGACGACAACGACGACATTCTTAACGAGCACACCATACGTCACGTGGCCAAGAACCAAATTACAGCGTTGGTAAACGGCACCTCTGTAGACGTTAATGACGTTCTACAATTGGCGGTACGTACACCGATACTGGCGTATTCGCCCGAACCACCGCCTACGTACGACTTTAAACTGCCGCTACGTCCTACCACCGGTGTTTCGTTGTTCGCATTTGAACTGATGGCGTTCAACAATCGCGTGATTTACCAGTACTACGAGGGTGTCACTTTCTCCACATACTTTTACCACAACGCGATCTATATGCTCGACGTGTCGGACGCCGACCTGTTAGAGACCGACGAACGGTAGCAAGCGCGACTGGCTCTGCTCATCAAGCGCACAGACTTTGCCGACATCGTCAGCATGGCCGCGTTCTACGAAGACACGGTCCGGTACCGAGGTGTCGGTTATGACACGTCGTTTGTCCCCAACTACGATGTTTACAGTCTGACGCCGGCGTCGCGAATCGGCTGCGACATGGCCGAATCTAAACAGCCACAGTGTACCGATTCCAAGTGTATCAACCATAAAAAGTCGCCGCACACCGTTACGCCCGACGACAGTGTGGCTGTGGAAAAGCTGTTGACATACCGAGCCGGGTTGGACGTGCGGAGAGTGGACAAAGTACCGCCCGAATACATGAGCGTATTCTTGACTTTTCCCTTCAAGGACGGCCACTACATTCGGCCCGACGGCTCTATACTGTATCTGGACGTAGGGTTGCCGCGTCGAGCCAGTGTGACGTTGACCATAGAACGGATTTGCGACATGTCCACGCTGGAACAAGACGTGGCTGACGCCGCGCGTACACTGCGGCTGCAAGACGTGCTGGCGTACGCTCTGCACGCCGACCGACTAGAATCTCAAGGCGTGGCGCTACTATACTGCGTCAGATGATCGGCAACATTATCAAAGTAAACGATATCAAAATACGACTGCCGTACGCCAACGAAGTGCTAGACTGGGTCGCTCGACATTGTGCTAAAGAAGACAGTGTGCTCATCATCATGCCGAAAGGCGGCAAAGACGACAAGAACCAGAACTCGGTGGCCACCGCTGTAGCTCTGATACGCGACATCGCCGCCAGCGTGCAGTCAAAGTTGGCCGCCGCGTTCGTGTGCTCCTCGTTTCATCTGATGGAAAGCGATTATCGCGACGTGTACGATAAACTGGCAACGGACGCTGAACTGTACGTCTTCTTCACGTTAGTACTTCAACAGTACAACGTCAACGCGTACCGCCTCCACCGCGACAGGCTGAAACCAAAGTTCGGCGGCCGCGACACCAACGACATGTTTCAATACCGCGACCCGATGGCGTTCTTGGCTAACAAGTATCGAACGTACACGCGGCCGTACACAGACTCGTCCGTACAAAACAGACTGGACGCCTTTACCCAACCGCTAGTCACACCGACGGACATATCCGCGACCACCAAACCGATATGCAATCCGGACCAGTGCATGGAACTGTACGAATTTTCAGACCCACAACTGAACACGCTGACCGCGACCGGCACCGTAGATCTGACACCCTCTCAGATCGCCTCGTACATAGCGTTGTGCATCTCGTAAACATTGATTTTTTGCTTTAGATAGTAGTATTATTATTATTATTACTACTAACGGTCAGAGAAACAACATGCGCCTATAATGACTATAACAGACGCGACACCTACGCCGGCGGCGCGGCCGTACGGTGGTGTAGAAGATCCCGTGGTTAGCGTTATAAAGTCCAAAGTGTTACAAGAGTTTATACCGCAAGTGCCCGAGATCGTCACCTTTATAGAGAAACAATACGGCTTCAACACCGCGATCGCTCGCGACTACCTGCAGAACAAGGTGAGCAACGTGCTGGCCGCACTGTCTACACCGTTGCTGGACGAACAGCGCAAACGGCAACGCAAAATAGACGCGCTAAACGAAGAGCTGGTGTTCGTCAAAGATCTGTACTCGAGAGACGCCGGTAACGCTAACGCGATGCGCAACGAATACGAACGCAAGACCGTCAAAGAAATCGCCTCACTAAAGACGCAAAACAGCAAACATACCGCCAAACTCATGGCGTTGATGCGCGCTTTCGGCCTGCCTGCACAGAGAGTCAAAGTGTCGAACGCGTGGACCGACTTGGAAGACAGTGTAAACAAGTTGTTGCAACAGCGACAGGAACACGAAACTATGAAACAACAAATCGAAACGCTACAAGAAAAGCTAAAGGAAAAGGTGAACCAACTGAACGCCACCGCCGAGGACGGACAGAAGCAGTTCAGCGAGCGTATCGCTCGCCTGTCGGACGAACTAGTGGAAAAACGTCAAGAGCTAGAGTGTTACAAGACGAAAGCGGAACATCGAATCGCCACGTTGGAACAGATAGTTGATCAGAAAAACGCGCAAATCGAAACGCTCGAGGCGAGCGACGCCGACAGGCAGGCGCGTATCGACCAACTGAGTGCGAGCGATGTCAGCAAACAGTCGCGTATAAATCAGCTGACTGAGAGCGACGTCAGCAAACAGGCGCAGGTGGATCGACTGACTGATCGAGTCGCCGAGTTGGAACAGAGTGTGAATCAGAAAAACGAGGAAATCGAAAAGATTACTGCGGCTAGAGACTCTACACTCTTGTCGCTGGCCACCGCTAGAAACGATTGTTTGACAAATGTCAGTCAGTACACGGCACAAATCGACGCGCTGAACAAAGAGTTAAACGCTTTGCGTATAAAACTGTCCGAGTCCACAGAGCTCAACGACCGGACTAAAACGTGTCTCGTCGAGTATGAAATGATTAAAACTCTTTACGAAAGGGTGTCGGAATCGTTGGAAAAGGCGCGATCCTACTACGCCGGCAGTAAAGCGGCCATGGACTATAACGAGCCGGTGACAAACATTATTCTCGACGTGCTGGCCAAAGTGCAGGCGAACGTCTTGGATTTCTCCAGCGTCAAAATACCCAAGCCCACGCCGATCGTGGCGCACGCTGAAGTGCAGACGACTGAAATACCCGTACAAGAAGACGCGACAAGTATACAACGACCCGAAGACATTGAAACGAACGTCGTCCAGCGACAGCAACTTGAAACCGTTGCTGGCGACGCGAACGCGGCGTGCACAAGTCAAGCGGTCGCGTTGCCGGCCAACACCAATAAACGAACGTTCGAAGCGACGATGTCGGATGCAGGTTCCGACCCGGATTGGACACCGACGCGCAGAGGTAAACATAGACGCAAACAACCGCCTCCGGCCGACAAGCGGAGACCTAAACGAACCGGCGAGAGCCGACCGTTCGACATTGACGTGTTTAACAAACAGTTCGATCGCGTCGTCCACAAGGCGGAAGGTTACTTCGGCAAGACTACACCGTCTCAAGACGTCGCCAAATCTGTCGTCGGTGACGACGATGTGACAATGGAGGACGCAAACGGTCTGTTTAAAACGTCTCGGCCAAAAATACTCACGTTTCAGGAGCATCTAGTGTCACCGGCATCGGTAGAGGCCGATCAAATGTCGGTGCGTACCGACGGAAACGATACAGACACGGATTCGTTATGCAAGTTTATCGAACTCGAAGCGCCGGAATCGCTGCCTGTTGACTTGGAAGCGATACTCGAAGCGGCCGAATCGTTGCCCATTTTTGAAGCGATGTTCGAGTCAGGAAGCAATTGAAGATGATAAAGGTCGGAATGAGCAACACGAAACACAATATAAGATGTAGTGAAAAAATTTTAATTACAATATATACTAGTGAAAAATTTATATTACAATATATACAGATACACATGAATAGTTGGTTGCGGTGTTTGAGACAGATATATCTAGTAATGTTTCAATACGACGACTCTGCGTTTTGAAAGTGTCCTCTTTTTCGGACCGCTGGGCGGCAGCGTGCTGGCGACTCGACGCGCATACTCCTTCTTGACGGACTGGTTAAACGCGGATCTGCGGCTGGGTCTCAACGGTATGCGGCTGCGACTGTTTGATTTGAACACCACGCCGTAACTGTTGCCACCGCTGCTTCTTCGCCGTCTGTTGGCGTAGCGTTTCGTGACAAAACCGCCGTCATCGGTCGGACGTACTGTCGGCTCGACTCTGCACTCAGGCTTTCGTATTCTGCACCAGAGTTGAGGACGTTTTACGTTGGAAACGCGCCGTTGGCAGGTCGGCATTCGTATTCGTTGCACGAATCTAGGCGTGTTGGGAATATCCTGCTGGAAGAAGCCGCGCACCGTCAACAGCGCTTTGCAAAACGCGCAGAACGGATCGTAGCGGTCACAGAACGAGACGGTACTCATGCCCACTTTGGTCGTGTCCACAAAGAAGGGCACCATCAGATTCTGAAAACTCTGGTAGAACGGCTGGTACGGGTAGCGCAGGAACACGTGCAGCGCGTCGTTGGGCATGGTGTTGCCGTAGATTCGTCGCGGTTTGTACTTGGTTACCAGATCGTTGATGTTGCCTCGCACTCCGTGTATGGCAGCGTCCACCACTTTGCCGCCGACCACGATCACCAGAGCGAAGTCGTCGTACAGGTACTGCCCCGAAGCGGTGTTCTGCGGCACGGGCGGCGCCAACTGATGCTGGGTCGGCTGCGGCGGCCGGTACTGTAGCTGTGTACCCACGTGCACCCTCTTGTAACGGGCGGCGAAGAAGGCCATAGTCTCCGTCCGATCGGTCTCGGGCATCATTCTGTTGAACAGGTGCATGTTGTTGAACTCGAACTTGGCGGTGAGCGTCTTCGCCGGCGGCCATATACAATCGGCCAGACGCGACGAGATCGGCACATCCGTGGGCACCAGAATCAACGTGTTGCGTACAAACACGGTGATCACGTCGGTGGTGCGCAGGTTCACAGACTTCGCGATGAGCCGATCGACCTCGTTGTTCAACTCGATGTCGTCCGGCCGCAGTTGGTATACTGCCGCGCCGCCGCCACCGCCCGTCTTGTTGGCCACGTTCTTGTAGCCGTGGTAGTAGGGCGACTGTCGATCGTCGCTCGGAATCGGCAGCGTCGGATAGTAGCTGTGTTCCAGCACTTCCTTCAGCTTGTTCCTCTCCATACGATTGTCGTACGACTCTCGGTCTATAGTGATGATTATATCGTCGTCTTCGTCGTCGCTGCTGCTGTCTTCAGACCACCACGATTTGTTCGTATCGGACTGCCGATGCGGTGTATAACCGTCTTTAGACAACGGTACATCATCGCACTCGGCCATAACCACGTCGTCTTCATCGTCGTCTTGCTGTTGTGCGGCGTTGTCGACGCCACGCCTGTCGTAAATGAACAGATCGTCTTCAACATCTATAACCAGAGCGTCCATGGCGGTGTCAAATGTATAACTGACGTGCCTTACTTTCTATCACGGCATTTATATATAGTAATCGTACACATACTATTTGTAGTGTTTGTACAATTTTAACGAAACAAATGTTTCCGCTAGCGGCGCAAAGCCTGTACCCGAGACTGGTGGTGAAGAAAGCGCCGGCTCGTATCGACCGGTTCCAAAAGTTGACCAAACCCGGTTATCCTTACTACGACATCAAGGACAAACTGACCGAACCGAATCCGTTGGACTACGCCATCCAGAACCTACCCAACACGGTGTTATCGTTGCCGCGAGGCAGCATATACGACAAGATCACTTTTCTCCACCAAGAATTACCCGACTTTCGCATGGTGCCCGTCGAAGGCTCGGAACGTTCGCAGATCAACGACGCCTCGACGAGCGGCGGCAGCGGCACACCTGCAATCGTCAAACCTCGACCGCCCACCGCGTTTACGAACCGAGGTAACAAAGGCTATCCCATATTCAAAGTGTCCGGTGTCGATAACGCAGGCGACGACGACACGAACATAGAGAGACTGCTGGATTTGGGTTAAAAAACCGTTGGCTCTCGACGAAACGGCCGTCAAAAGGTTTCTCGGTACCGATTATACGGCCGTGGAAATAATGCTGGTCGACGGTTCGATCAACTACAGCGACCAACGCACCAAAGAATCGGTGATGGCGAAAGCGAGCCAATACTTGCCCGTGCCGAGAGCCACCGTACAGGCCGTGCTCTCCGGCAAGAACCAACATTTGAACAAAGACACGCTGAAAGTTGGCATACTCTACACCCTGATCACGTCGATGAACGACACGCTAGTGTCCCGTGTATCGGACGACGTTGCTAAAAAACTGGCTACACTGACCAACAACGCTGTCGACCGTGTGCAGTAACGTGTCCCGTTTTTCTTTCTCCACGGACTTTGTCTCTATAAAAAAAAAGTAGACACCGATATTCTGATCCGAATACTTTTGCTCGAGTCGACTGCGACTGTAACTGACTGGGTAAACATTTTTATTTGTCGTCCAAAGTAGTAGTAGTAGTAGTGGCATTCTGAGGACTATAATAAGTTATACATTATATATATACTTTCTACCCGTTAACGTAAAATTAGGAGGTCGGCCCGGTCGAATCTCGGTTGTCGCTTGTCGATACAGGTCTTGGTCGTCAAAAGTACTAGTCCGTCTATGTTAAGAATACATCAAGATATATATGTACATATATGTTGGGTATATCCTTAACATAGACGGACGGCTAGTTTGCCGAAGCAAAGTAGGCGGCTCCGTAAGAAGATCTGTTGGATCACTGTCGACCTGTACCCCGTTTGGTTGTCCAAAGTAGTAGTAGTATGTCTATGTTAAGAATATAGTAAATATATATGTATATTATATATATTATTACTTCATATATATATATATATATGTACATCTATGTTGGGTATATCGTTAACAAAGGCGGACGGCTAGTTTGGCGTAGCAAACGAGTCGGTTCGGTAAGAAGTCGGTTGTCGTCAGCGTCCGACATACACAAACCGACGGCGAAACCGTTCGCCATAAGATTAACACGGGAATCGACGACGGAGTAGACGACACGGAATCGGCGAGCGAAAAACGAGCGAGGGCGAAGCAGAAATAGGGGTAAATGTTTTGTAAAACGGGGGTTGATGTTCACTACCCCTAGTGGTGAGGCGAAGGTTGGTCGGGAAAAACAGCGTCGCCAGCGACCAAAATTTACTAACGTGAAACCGATCAGAATTCAACAAATCGCCTAGCATTACCTAGTAGAAAGCACGATGTTCGGATCCTCTATGTGGGGTCTAGACGACATGCGGACGTTAACAATACACCAAGTCGTATAGTATATACGTACATTCTGACAACGGAACGCGTTAAACAAAGCTTAGTTCTACACAGTAGTAGTAGTAGTAGTAGTCTGTGTTAAGAATACACCAAATCGTATAGTATGTCTGAAAAGGAACGCTTGTACCGCGCGGCGCACAACGCCGAGTTCGGTAGGCCAAAGTAGTAGTCTGTCTTTGTTAACAAGTTGTATACACGTTCTGACATAGACGGACGGATAGTTTGGCTTAGCGCGGACGGCGTACAGGGGCGAGTCGACGCCAGTGAGACGATCCAAAACGCGGACCGAACGCTTGTACCGACCGGTCACACCGTCCAACGGAACGCTTGTATCGCGCACAGCTGTCGACGGTATCGAGTTTGATCGTCCAAAGTGGTATTCTGTCTACCTTAACAATACATCCAGTTGTATATTATATACGTGACCACAGAACGTTTGTACCGCAAACAACTGTCACCGGTACGAAGATTGTTTGTCCAAAGTAGTAGTATGACTATGTTAAGAATATGGTAAGATGTATATATGTACATCTACGTTGGGTATATCGTTAACAAAAGCGGACGGCTAGTTTGGCGTAGCGGTCGGCGTACATGCCCAGCAATTGTCGCCCGATATTTTGCCACGGACGCGATGCGATTGTACGGCCGTCGATCGGTACCGAGTTTGGTTGTCCAAAGTAGTAGTATGTCTATGTTAAGAATATAGTAATATATATATTATATATATATATATTTTTACTTCGTATATATGTATGTACATCTATGTGGGTATATCGTTAACAAAGGCGGACGGCTAGTTTGGCGTAGCAGAGCAGTAGACTCCGTAAGAGGGTCGACTGTCGCCAGCGCCCGACATACACGAACCTACGGCTGAAGCGATCGCCATAAGAATAACACGGGAATCGACGGTGGAGTAGACGACAAGGAATCGGTGAGCGAAAACGAGCCAGGTCGAGTCAGAAATAGGGGTAAATGTTTTGTAAAATGGGGGTTGATGTTCACCACCCTAGAGGTGAGGCGAAGGTTGGTCCGGAAAAAGAGCGTCGCCAACGTCCAACATTTTTAAGCTGAAAACCGGTCGGATTTCAACAAATCGCCTAAGAATCGCGTAGGCGACGCTGTCCGTGTCATACTCTACATCAAGTTATATACGACGTACATTCTGACTACAAACGGCTTCTACCGCGCACCGCTGTCGTGGGTACCACGCTCTGTCGTCCAAAGTAGTAGTAGCAGTAGTAGTAGTCTGTCTATGATCGTTCTGCCAAAGGACCGCGCACACCCGTTGACGGTCGTCCAAAGTAGTAGTCTGTCTGTGTCAAGAATGTAGTAGTTTGTATACATCGAGTTGTATAATATATGCGTACGTTTTTACAACGGACCGCGCACAACCGTCGACGGTACCGAGTTTGGTCGTCCAAAGTAGTAGTAGTATGTCTATGTTAAGACTATAGTAAGATATATACTATATACATATATGTACATACATCTTGGGTATATCCTAAACACAGACGGACGGCTAGTTTGCCGTAGCGCGGACAGCGTACAAGCACGAGTTGACGCCAGCAAGTGTTGACCAATTTTTCGCAACGGTCGTCGTCCACCGGTACCGAGTTTTTGTTGTCCAAAGTAGTAGTACGTCCATGTTAAGACTATAAATGTATATATATTATATATATATTTTACTATATATATATATATATGTATATATATGTATGTACATCTATGTGGGTATATCCGTAGCAAAGGCGGACTGCTAGTTTGCCGTAGGAAAGCGGTCGACTCGGCAGCGAGTCGGCTGTCGCCAGAGCCCGACATAAACGAACCGGCGGTGAAACCGTTCGCCATAAGAATAACACGGGAATCGGCGACGGAGTAGACGGCGAGCGAAAAACCAGCGAGATCGAAGCAGAAATAGGGGTAAATGTTTTATAAAACGAGGGTGATGTTCACCACTCTAGAGGCGAGGCGGAGGTTGGTCCGAGAAAAGAGCCTCGCCAGCGATCAAATTTTTGTGTCGTCTACTCCATCATCGATCCCATGTTATTCTTATGGCGAACAGTTTTAATGCCGTTTCGCGTACGTTGTGCGCTGACCGCGTGTCGGCTAGCCTAGCCGACTTCGTCGGACTCGTAATTATTTTCGTTGAACGTGGGACTTGTAATAATTTTCGTTATATGTCGGTATAGTAGTAGTAGTAGTAGTAGTAGTATGTCTATGTTAAGTATATAGTAATATATATATTATATATATATTTTTACTTGATATATATGTACGTACATCCATGTGGGTATATCCGTAGCAAAGGCGGACTGCTAGTTTGCCGTAGGGAAGCGGTCGACTCGGCAGCGAGTCGGCTGTCGCCAGCAGCCGACATACACGGACCGGCGGTGAAACCGTTCGCCATAAGAATAACACGGGAATCGACGACGGAGTAGATGGCGAGCGAAAAACCAGCGAGATCGAAGCAGAAATAGGGGTAAATGTTTTATAAAACGAGGGTGATGTTCAGCACTCTAGAGGCGAGGCGGAGGTTGGTCCGAGAAAAGAGCCTCGCCAGCGATCAAATTTTTGTGTCGTCTACTCCATCATCGATCCCATGTTATTCTTATGGCGAACAGTTTTAATGCCGTTTCGCGTACGTTGTGCGCTGACCGCGTGTCGGCTAGCCTAGCCGACATCGTCGGACTCGTAATTATTTTCGTTGAACGTGGGACTTGTAATATTTTTCGCTATGTGTCGGTATAGGATTACGTCATAGTGACGTCATATTTTAACGGACTTGTAATATTTTTGACACGAAGTGCACGGTTTGTAGGACTTGTAATATTTTCCGATAAAGTTTGTCGGCTAGCCTAGCCGACGTTCTGTCGGCTAGCCTAGCCGACAGTGACACTACGAATAACACGTATAGAAACGGTCGATTGAGTAAGCGATGTGTCGGCTACACTGACCGATATGTTTTCGATAGACAGTGTCGGCTAGCCTAGCCGACAGTGAAACTACGAATAATACGTGTAGAAACGGTCGATTTTCAATAGACAGTGTTGGCTAGCCTAGCCGACATTTATAGGACTTAAGTAGTAACATACACACAACCACAACCATAAGCGTATATTACACACTTACCAGTGAAGAACGTTCATCGGTGAGCGGTCCGTCACGTACTGACCGCTACGGTACACGCTTGTCGGTTTTACACAGCGCTCTGTCTATACGACACAGCGATAATGATTACTGACACAAAGTCGTTCACGTCTTACAGCGGCTGTATTAATAGTGTTTCACAGCAATGTCCACCAGCGCCAGATACAACAAGACGTTGACGGATATCGGTGCCGCGTCGTCGTTCGACCCTAGCAAGCTGTCGAGCGCCACCGTAGAGTCGATGGTGTCGCACATCAATCTGTTGAAACGGAACAAAGTGCCGATCAACAAGCAGGCGTTGACCGCCGATCCTGTCCGCTTGTTGGACTCGCTGGTCACGACTAAAGGTAAGAAGCTCACGCCGTTGTACAAGTTGCAGATCGCGGCAACGTTGCGCCGCATGTACCCGAACGACATATCGATAGACTTGCGCAAGTACAACAGAGCGCGCGAAAGTAAAGTCTCGCGAGTCTCGTCGCAACCGTTCATGCAGGCGATGCGTCGCATTATAGACGCCGCCTCGGCCGTACTGAAGCAGGCCTACGTCGAAGAGGACATTAGCGACTTGGCCAAATACGACACCGCGCTGGTGGTGTTGTTGTCCTCTTGCACCAGCATGCGCGTATCCGAACTGTACCAGCTCAAGACCACCGACATTGACACTATTCGACGCAACGAACCGGTAGTGGTGCGCAGCAAAGGGTCTCGCGGCGGCGGCAAAAGGCGAGTGATTTCGCCCAACGATCTGCTGTTAACCGTACTGAACACGATACAAGAGCAACGCGAGAAAGCGGTGAGCGCCGCCACCGACACTTTGGCCAACAACCGGTCCCCCCAGTACAAGGCGCAGCGGATAGCCGCCGACTACATACTGCTCACGTCCATCAGTCATATGCGCAGAAAACTGAAGGAGATAGCGGCCTCGTTCGGAGTGCGCATCAAAGACGTCGACGGCTCGGCAGACAAGAACGATCCGGACGGTCACACGATGGGATTCAACGCGTTCCGCAAGTACATCACCACCGTACTGGTGGAAGGCGGCGGCCACACCGTGGCGCAAGCCATCAACAACCACACCAGTCTCAACACCACGCTATCCAACTACCATATACAGGGCGCGGAAACGACCGAGTCCACGTTCGATCGGATCGACACTCTGATGGCCGAACTGGGACCGCGTACACCGCCGCTTACAGACAGTAACAACGAGGAGCCGATGACATTCGACGACGACGAAGAAGAAGAGTTGTTTATAGACGACGCTCGACAAGAAACCGGTGGCAGTAGCGGTAATGATGACGAGACGTCTGTGCACGAATACGTGTTTCCACCGACGCCTATGACACCAGGCTACCGTAAAAAATTCTAATCAATGTGTATATTTCTTTTGTATACATAGAGAGAGAGATCGCACACACACACATATATATCAGAGTCATGATTATAACAATAGATTCGAACGTGCCCAGCCTGCCGCTTCAAGTTACTCAGCTGTTGCCGCATCATATCGTATCGGCGCCATGGTGTACCGATCCGTGTGTCTGTACTAGTGTGAAAGGAGCGTCGTCAGACCAAGACCGAGTACTGTACGACACGCCTATAGCCATGTGTCCCGACACGGATATCATGTTCACCGATCCCACGGCCGCCGACAATATGGTCTCGTTCGTCTACCTCGATGTAGGCATTAAGAATCGCAGTTACACCCGTATACTGAACAACTTGCCGCGGTTCAAGAATACAGTGGTGATATCGGCGAACGCCGATACCAACGCTGTACCGAAAGGCGCGTATACTGTGGTGTTGGACAAGAACAATTGCGGCACAGATATGGTGGTAAAGTTCATGGCGCGCATGGTAAACACGTTTAAACACCGTAAGCTGATCCTGCATCCCGAATCGCTACTGGACGTGGTGCGCAAAGTGCCGAATTCGCGCGAACGTTGTATCAACAGGAACGGGTCCCCGGTGCGTTGTGATCTGTACTCGTTTTCGAAACGTAACTGCACGAGTTTAACGCCCAAAGGTAGTGTCCACGATTGTGATTTGATGAGTAACGGATCCGCTCTCGATTAACGCCGCAGCCGTCTACTGTATTTTGTTTTTTGTACTGCGTTTGTACCGATCAGTTTGGGGCATCTGCACACTTATATAGTATACAAAATGAAGACGCCTTACAGTGTACGACTCGAATTGAGCGAGCTGACTAAGGACGAGTTGATAGCCGTCACCACGAAACCGGACGACGCCGACACGAACGTGATTTACAGCGCTCTAGCCCGAGACACTATGGCGGTGCAAAACTATAGATCCGCGTCTGATCCGGTCACTTACACGTCGTTTCGTGAGTGGTTCGGCGATCGCGTTCACACGGACATACCGTTCGGATGGATCGACGCTCGTCGAGACTACATCTTCACGGCGGCCGGCGTACAAGTGTTGGTCAACAGGTACCTGTTGAAAAGAGAGCCGATACAATACGCTATGCTACGCATAGCCATGTTGTTTGTGAAAAAAGACCTGGAAGAGCTCAAAGTGTTTTACGATATGCTGTCTACGGGCATGTTGCACGTCTCCAGCATACTGGCGGACGCGGAGAACGCGGACGCTACGACGATAGTGCCCGGCGAGGCGTGCCGTCTGATGGTGTGTCGACCCGACTACAACGCCGGTCTGATACGTCAGCTGGAACGCGTGTGCTGCACTGTAAACATGGGTGTCGGCGTGGGTCTGGGCGCGTCCACAGTGCCGTTGCACGGTAGCACCGAGAAAGGACGCATCCGATCCGGTTTCACGTCGTTTGTGAAACGACTGGACTCGTGCAATCTGCTGCCGCTGCACGAACGTAAGCCGAGGACGGCCGTCTATATACACGTGCACAACGACACGGTGTTCGCGGCATTAGAGGTGAAGAAACCCAACTCGATACACCGCTGCGAGAACGTTCATATCGGTCTGTTGGTGTCCGATTACTTCATGAGCTGCGTGTACAAGAATCTCGCGTGGTATCTGTTCCCGGCCGACCTAAGAGTGGCAGGCGTCTCGCTGCACGATCTGCGGCCGGACGAGTACGAGACGGTGTACAAGTCGTGGGTCGACATGAAACTGTACACGACGGCCACAGACGCGCGTGCACTGATGAAACGGATCGTAGAATCTCTGTGCACGAGCGGCAGTCCGTACATCGTATGGGTGGACGCTGTCAACCGCTACAACAACCAACAACACTTGGGCGTGATAAAAACACTGAATCTGTGTGCCGAGTTACCAACTACGCGGACTGCGAGAACTCGTCTTCGTGCACTCTGATGACCGCCAACGTGGCGATGTACCACGAACACTCGGCGGTGCAAGAATCGATTCGCGAGCACATGGAACGCCGACACGGCGTCCGATTCGAAGACTGCGGCAGCGACGATGAGGAAGCCAAACTGGCCAGATACTCGTACACGCTGGGCTACATGGCCACTGTGGCGCTCAACAACCTGTTGGGCGATCGAAAGCGCCGCGAAATCGGCGTCAACCCGTTGGGCGTGTACGACGCGGCAGTGCTTGCGGACGCTGCCGACGACCCGGTACGCGTGTGCGCCATGGTGTCCGAGGCGCTGTACAAAGGCGCCGTGCAAGCCAGCTGCGACTATTCACGCGTTCACGGCATCGTGTGCGACAACTACGTCGGATCACCGTTCCAGTTTGGCGTGCCGCAGTGGAAACTGAGACAACGTCCCGAACATCAGTTACGTTCCGACTGGTCCGAACTGATGTTGCAGATGCGCGCCGGCATGGCCAACTCTATGCTCACGTCGCAAGCGCCCACAGCCACTACCAGTTTGTTTATTGGCGTCACCGAGTCGGTGACCGTATCCATGGATCTGGTGGTGACCAGAGAAAGCGAAAACGGTCGTAACAAGACGGTGATGTACGGCCTGATGTGCCGTAAACTGCGAGACAACGCGTACAAATTACAACTGCCCAATGACATCGACACTCAAGTGAACATGTACGCGGCGTCGGCTCCGTTCGTCGACCACGCGCAGTCTACCATGTTCACCGTGAATCTGTCCAGCCAGACGGTGTTCGATCTCATCAAGCGCACACACAGGAGCGGCCTAAAGACCGGCATCTACTACGTCGTGCCGAAACAACTGCGACCGTCTCTCAACATTATACGGGCACGATGCGAGGACAGCGGATGTCTGGACGAGTGTGATTCTTGCGCTCTATAAGAGAAGTATTACATATCACACGTCCAACTAAGACTCGGTTGTATAGTGAACGATACGAGCTTGTGTTATCTTTGTGAATATTATCGCGTTTAGTTTTTTTGGTAAAACCCCTCGTCTCTCTCTCTTAAGCAAAAAAATAACATAATATATAAATACGAACCGGTCAAAAGCACCGTATACAAATCTACGACTTAGTGTAAACGCTGTTATTTACAAGACGACACCGCGTGTTTTCCGTTCACGAGTTGTTTGCCTTTTTGTGTTCTCGCTTGACGAAGGTGTAGTGTTTGCAATGAAATCTGTTGTCGTCCATCCAAGCGGTGGCCAGTGTGGCGTTACCGTTGTACTCGTTGAGTTCGGCACCGGTCTTCTTTTGGATTATAATCTTGGCGGTATACTCGATCGAGTCTAACCGCTCTTCCCACGTCTTGTTGCTGAATAACTCGTCTTCTGTGCCGATCACGTCGTACAGACAGTCTTTGTAAGTGACAATCTGATGGTGTTTGCCGTTGTACTCTTTGTACGTGTAAGTTAGGTCGCGTGGAAAGTTTATCGGACCTTCGAACACATAGTACGTGCGACCTTCTTCGAATTTCACCGACTTGACGGTCTCGTTGTCATCGGGCAGACTGTCGATCATGTTCTCTACGATGGCGTACGCGTTCACGTTGAATTGGTTGACGATTTTTTCGCGTTCCGAAGCTTGCGACTTGGACGCTATACAAGTCTGAATGTACTTGTTTATCAACGCGTCGTACGGACAGATGGTGGCGAACGGCTTCTTTTCAATGTAATACTTGATGGCCAGCACGTAGATCTTGGGCTGTACGGCCATGGCTAATTTGGAGTAGCCTTTGTCACGCAGCACGTCTGACGTCTCCAGAATAGCTTGGATCAACGTTTTGCGCATCTCGTCCGAACAAGACGTCCTACCCTGGATCGTCTCTTTGATGTTCTTGATATTATCTTTGGCCAGTTTGATAATGTCGTTGACAGAGTCAAACGTGTCTTGCAGTATGGCGAACAGCACGTCTCTGCGGATCGTCTCTTTGTACGGGACCAGACAGAACATGGCGATTGCGCTTTTGGCCGCCTTGGACCTGCACCGTTTGAACACGTCGGGCACAAACTCGACGCGACTCAAACTGCTGTTTGTCTTACTCGGGGATTTCAACGACTTGGGATTCGCCTTGATCTCGTTCATGTTGATTTTACGCTGTTGCACGGTCTTCTGTCTGAACAACACTGTCAGCATGGTGCTGAAGCCGATAAACTGTTTCTTGAACGACGAGTGTTCGTCGAACGCGGCTATGGTGTCGTACAGATTCAACGGCGGATCCGGCTTGACTTTGCTGTGAGCCGTCCGCTTGACATAACTGTAATACTCTTCGGCGGCATTGCCGGCGTTGCTCGTGTTCGGGCTCATGGTAGAATATAGTCGGCTCGATACAATTTACTATATATAAAACGTTGGTAAAAGATTCACGACAACCGAGCTCACTCTGTGGAATTCTTTACACTATATATATATTCAAACAAAGAGCGACGATGTTGCACTGCGAAGCGTTGATGCGCGTGAAACGTAAAGCTCTGTCGGACGGACGCACGTTCAAGAGTAGCGCACGTCTGACCGAGGCCACTGTGGCGGCCGCCAAAGCTTCTGACTCGATACCCAAGTCGCGATGCGGCTACCGTCTGGAAACGCTGCACCGCCAGCAGATCGGTATCACCGTGAAAGTGGACACCCGAGCCCTGGTGTCGCTCGCCTGTTGGGACCGTACGGCCGGCTATTTGCAAGCGTACGCGTCCAAGCTGCCGCTCATGTGTATCAACGTGAGCCGTCTTATATATACGACGGACGCGTTCGTCTACCGCAATCGTTCTACAGACGCCACCACGGACGCGCTCCAGTTCTATATCGGCACAGACATACGTGTAGAGAGTCCGGCGTACACTAGCGACTGTCCGCCAGACGAGTCTCGACTGTCGCCGTTCAACGAACTGTTCTCCAGCCTAGTACACCGACTACGACAGACCGGCTACGAAGAGTACGTGTTCGCGTTGGCCGACCACTTACAGTTGAACGTGGACCTGGTAAAGTGCGACAACCTGTTGTTTCGCTACACCCGATCTCAGCCGCCCACATTCGGCGTACTCACAGCCGTGCGCTATGAAGCTGACTGGTACGTAAAAACTACAGCCGACCATTTGATTAAAACTACATAAGATTTTATGTGTGTTGATGGGTGTGTTTTTTGTTACACAGAAAATTCGAGTCTAAATATTTTCTACTCGCCCGACGGCAAGACCGTATTACTTCAGACGGCGTCTACGGATCTGCCGGGTCCCGTATTCTCACCGCACTATTGGTATCCCGAGACGAGAACTACCTACAAATACAGTGTCACAAAATGCGAGCATACGTACGAGACACGAATGCAACAGCTACGACGTGGCGACGAAGCACAGTCATTGATTAAAACGTGCACCAAATGCGGCGATATTAAAGTGTCTTTGTAGAGAAATAAATAAAAAATATATACTATACAGTTGTTATTGCTGGTTATTACCCAAATACTTAAAGAGAGCGTGTGTTGTCATGACTCCTGTGTATTGTATATCAAACAGTACTGTTTGTACGATATAGTCGGATCCAAAAGGAGTACGTCTTGGTAACTGACTGTCACGTCGTTGGTAAAGTCGTCTTCGGCTTTCTTGGCGTCACGTATGTTAAACAACAAATCTATCAGAGAACCGGAATACGGTTCGATACACGACGCTATAGAGTTGCTGTTAGTACGAAATAACGTTTTCAGCGGTTCGCCGTCGTTCATATATAAGACTTTGGGTGCGAAACGATTCACCAGACGCGCTATGCGCTCGGTCTCGATCCGAGAACTGCGGATGGGAAAGATGCCGTCGCAGTCTCGCCACGCGCGCACAGGCTCGTTGTGTTTGTTCAATGCGATCAACAGGTAGCCGTTCATGTGCTTGTGTAACACACAGTTTTTGGTGGCTCCGCTTCGCAACGGTATAGAGTTGTACGCCAAATTGATGGCTCTAGACTTACGAGTCGTGGATCTGGTCACGTTACGTACCTGGTGTATGGTATTTACAACTCTTGCCATGTTTAGAGTTAACAACGACACGTAACTATATATCTAGAGTACCAACGCATTATTGCGGTGTCGCGTATAATTGGGCTCTCGTTCGATGATGCTAGGACGATAGTTGTCTTGCACGAGTAACTTGTCGTATTTGTTTTCACGTCTGGCGAGATGCTTGAACACGTTGTCCAATTCGGCGGTCGTCAAGTAGTTTTTGATTCGCGGCTCGGCATAACTAATCACTTGTTGCGGTGTCAGTGTACGTCCCGTCGGAACGGAACGTTCGTTTCTACCGTGCTCTACGTCTCGTAACTCGTTCGGTTTAACCGTAGCGTCAACGTCGAAAGTTATCCAGTCTTTGGCCAGTATATTCAGTGCCGTGAGTATAGTGAACGTCGTGCCTTCGATTTCGTACGGCACATGCTTGATCTTGGCTCCGTTTCTTTTCGCGTACGAGCCGATTATGGCGTCGTACGACAGTGTGAGACAAGTCTCGACGAACTGGTCTGCGTACACTTTGACGGCCGGCGTATGCCCGGCGGAACACTGTACGCCGCTCTCCGGGTTCAGTATATATAGTTCGCCGCGGCAGGCCCAAATCATCCAGTCGAACGGGCGCACAGTTATCAATCGGTTACATACGGTGTCCGAAGATTTATCGTGAATTATATACACGGTACTGTTGAAAGCGGCCTCTTGCGCCGCGCGATCAACGATACCCCCGATATTCACCTCTTTGTTCTTGACACAAACGTATACGAGTATAGCGAGTGTAATAATAGACGTGATCACCAGTGCCGCGAGATTTATAGACGCCATGAGCTCTTGCTGCAGTATATATAATGAAATGTCCTCTTGAACTCTATTTTACCAACAAACGATGTCGGCATTACCACGCCTTACCGTGTTTCAACGCCGTCTACAGGAGCAACAAAAGAACGACGTGTTCAACGACTCGTCCGGATTTTGTGAACTCAACGGGTCGTCGAGCGACTTCCTAGCGACCTACGAACACAGTAACGGCGGAGACCAAGCGTGTGACAATGACAGGTTCTCACAAATTTACGGAAGGACAAATGTGGCGGCAGACATCGGTAACGAAAACCACCGGCTGTCTGCCGGATCCGTATCGTCTTCACCGCCGCAGCCTACTGCAAGAATTGTCGTAGCGCCTACGGAACCCGGTCTGATAATGCCTAATGGGGACAACACCAATGCGTTTGCACGACCGTTTGCAGATTTGCCAAATAATTCGTGTGCAGTGACCAAAGAGCTGGAGAAAAACTTTCTGAACGCAAAACTGTTTAAAGTGTATACGAACAACACTGCGACGACGAAAACGGTGGTCTATTCACGATCGCTGCAAGCGTACTACACTTGGCACGGAGACGAAGACATTTCGCAATTACACATTAACAACCGAGCGCTCAATGCCGCTGCGCAGCCTACAGTCTTGACGTCTGTCGACTTGGAACCGTTTAAAGACGTCGGCCACACGTTGGCCGTTGACAACACAAAGTCTTACATACGCGTGTGCGCCTTTGATTTGGACTGCATGTGTCGCAGAAACTTTGGATCGCAACACCTCAGCGAGGCGCTAGTCAACTCTATACGAGCAAAGGTGGAATCCATGTTGTCTCAAATCACGGAGAAACGAAAGATCTCGTGTGTGGTGTGGAGGAAGGACTGCGGCTACCATCTGTACACCAACGTGTCTGTGTCTATGCCGCTGCACCTGGAACTGGGCGAACGCTTAAACGCCGAATACAGGAACCACGGCGTGATCATCGAGGTGCCGTCTCGCATGCCTCTGCCTTATTCGGCGAAGACAAGTGGCGAGCCGTATCGACCGCTGTTGATCGGCCAGTCCAGTGTGCCGTTGTTGGGCAACAACCCGTACTACGATCGCTACGAGTTTAAGACAACGCTGGCTCGCGATCAAGACTTTGTAATGGCTGAAATGGACACGCGATGCGGTCCGCTGTACTTGACCGGCGAACCGTCTACAGTGCAAAAGTTCAACGCGCCAAAGTTGTCTGGGGTCGCCGGCATTCGGTTCAACCAGATGAGCAACTACCTGAAACCGCTACAAGAGTTCATCGCTCACGTTAACGCGTCGTCGCCAGTGCCCAGTACGCCATCGGTAGCGGTTGCAGACAACGGGGTAAATATGATGGTTCAAGACGAACCTGAAGACATTGTCGCTCTGTTGAACACGAAAAATTTCAAGACTTTCATAGAGACGTTCGACTTGACCCACTTCAACGAAGAACCGCCGACCGTTAGCACTACCGGTACGCCAAATTATAATCGCTTTGTACAGATATCAGCGATGGACAAGGGAGCCTTGTATCTACAACATTATGTGGTGGCGTTGCACAAGATTATGCGGCCCATTGGAGACGAAGATTTTAGACGGTTGTTGACGGTCATTTACAAAAAAGTACTCGAAACCGATCCCACCGTGGCACGACTAATTGAAAAATACGACGACCACACGTTCAACTGTTACAACGATACGTACGAAAATATGTTGAAATTTCTGAGTCTAATATACATTTACGAACTGTCGGTGGAGACTACAGTGGAGACGCATATAAATGAAATTATGTGCACCATGCTAAAAGTGCAGTCTGTAGAGTCGTGGTCTGCAGCGTACAACCGGACTAAGCAGGGCCCCGACAAGGAAGCTAGGAAATTTGCAGCTTTGGACGCTTATATCACTGTAATGGAGCGTTTAAAGTATTTAATACACTACAATCAGGCGTGATACGTGTACACCAACGAGGGATATCACAAGAGCATATCGATTAACGCGCTACCGTGTATATCGATGTGGGTGAGCATGAACGACTCTGCCAAACGCTACATCGAGAACCAATCGTCTCGCTTTGAAGAACCCAACATGTGGTCGACTTGCGACTTTATGTTTGCAACTTCGGTAGGCGTGTTCAATAGCGTCACCGGTCTGTACACGGCCAAGGTGCCGCTGTTACGATTCACCAAAAGCCGCAATTACGCGTTGTGGGAGCCAGAGCGACCGCTGACCATGTACGACGAACAGAATAAAGACATACTGGCATTAAGCGAGACGACTAAACGCATTGCCGACATTGCGTACGACCACATTACGGAGTTGTTTGTACACTATCAAATCATACCGGCCATGATACAGATACCTCAAGTGTACAACATCGACGACCTGAAGTTGTGTCGATTCTTCGAGCTCTTTGAGAACCACGAGAATATCGATTCGGCCCACTTTCTGGTCGACTACTATCCCGTGGACCCCAAGTTTGTCTATTTGGTAATGTATTTGTATAACAAATACGATCTTAGCACGCTGTTGAACTACAACAAGTTGGTGGACAGCGTCTTCAAGTACAAGACGGACGTGACTAGCGAAGACTGGGCGACAACGTTTCAACCGATACTAGATCGTGTAACATTCGACATCAACGCGTTTGATCACATGAACACATTGTTGTCGTTGCGCGGCACAGATTTCGACGGTGAAATCACCAAAGACTTTTGTCTTTACAGCGTGTTGATCTCCGTCTGTATGATCCAGTGTTTCTCGTTTCGCCCGTTGGTACAGGCGTTCGGCCTACACAAGCTACCAGTGTGTACCAACAAGGAGCGTATACCGGAACAGTATAGAGACGTGGAATATCGAGCATCGCTAGACTGTTACAAACGCATACTGGATCAGACACTGAAGACTGTGTTCGGTGACACGCTGACCGAGTTTGAAAAGGCGTTGGCCAGAATGACCATTCGGATAGGTATGTCTACGTCTTTTGACCCGGACACTACGCGCGAGTTGATCAACATGGTGTCCGCCATCTACGTGCCGCGTAACATATTGAAAAAGATGATGATACTGACTGGACCGCAAGGCACTGGCAAGTCGTACTTTTGCGACTTGATCGTGTTATTGACCGCTCCGGGCGTCGCCCGATTCCAAGACATACGCCAGGCCGTAGAACGAGCCAACATCACCACTAAAACCAACGTGACAATCATCAACGAAGCGAGCGTCATCAATCCGCACCACATGAAATCCGTCACCGGCAACGACGGCGAGTCGGCACAAGTGTTTTACACACAGAATTACGAGATGCAAAAATTTCAGTCACTCATATACGGCGCTACCAACGGAGTCATCATGTTTAAAGACTGCGATAAGAAAATGTACAACATCGACCCCACCACTGTCCAACGTGTACACGCCGTCACACTAAGCGGACAACAGGTGAATGAGTTTGAGGAAAAGTATCGCAACGACAGTCTGTTTATGATGGTGGCCGAGTCCAGATTCTTTTCCGGCTTAATGAAAGATCCAGAAGAGACGTGTGCACGAGCGATGGGCTGGATAGTGTTCAACGTCTACTACCATCACAGAGACAAAAACAACAGGCCGATATTGAACACCACCAATCCGGACGTGCTGGCCTACCAACAGCGCGTCTACTATCAGAACAACTCGCTGTACGCCTTCCTCGTACAGTCGGGCATCACCGAAGAGCCGGGTTTTGTCATCGATCAACGGTCGTTGATCGCCACCGTGCGGCGCAGCATCGAGGATAAAGTGCACGCCAGAACTGTGCCCACGTTCAACGACTTTGAGTCGCAATTCAACGTCCACTACAACGTCAAATTAAAGCATATGAAAATTATACCGGGCCTACAGTTTACGGCACTGGTAGGTCACATAAAGACCACTATGGCAACGGTGAAATGCGAGGGCCAACACATTACAGAAGCCGAACTAGAGGAACGTCTTAAAGTGTACGGCACACAACTCAACCAGTCCAACGCTAGAGAATATTTCAAAAGGAGGAATCCGTGCTACGACTACAAGAGGCGCCTGTTTACAGACATAAAGTTTCTACACGACACGACAGACAGCTATGACGGCAACGAGTTTGGCGCGTCGAACACGTCTACAGACACTAGCAGCAGCAGCGGCAACAACGGCTTACTTTATCCCACGACCTACGTTACAGGATCAGTATAGAGAAAAAGCAAACCCTCGTCAACTCGTCTGTGATATTTTTTTGTTACCATGTATACGTAAATATTTGATGTAAAAATTTATGTAAAGTATTGTACATATATATTAAATACAAAGCTTTTGATATACGCTTCGTTCTCATTTAATACCCTGTACTCTTGTTCGCTCAGATACGCAGCCAGTTTGGTTTTAATGTAGTCGTAAGTGTGTATAAAATCTGAGAATGTGGTAATTTCAGCATTAGTTTCGGGCAACTGTGTGATGATGCTTTTGAATCTGGCCAAATGGTTGTAGTATTTGGCTGGCACTCTGTCTAACGTAACCAAGACCAGTTCGCCAAACGTTAGACAGTCAGCGTTTGTACAATGGTTGTCCATGTTATTAGAAGCAGACTCTGAAGAGATAATACTATGCATAAGACTTTTTGTGTCACCACTACCACCACTGTATATTGTAGATTATACGTTTACTGTACCATCGGCTGTTCAGCGCTTGTACCAGCGGCTGTTGGTCCTGTCGCTGTCGCCGGTCGCTGTTGTTCAGTACTTGTACCGGCGGCTGTTTCTGCTGTCGCTGTCGCCGGTTTTCGATGCTTTAGACCCGACACCCCGTCAAGAGAGGTCAATCTACTTCTAAACTCTGCGAGACGTTGCTTGTCCACTGGCGCGTTGGCCTTGTCGGCGTTGAATGCGCTTTTACCCACTATGTATATGATTGCCAATAATATAATCAATATAAACAAGAGTATCTGAAACAGACTGCACGGTAAAATGATGGAGGCGAACAGCAGTATGGTGATGAACCGTATCCCGTACGTCAGCAGATCCGCTGTGGTAAACTGGTGCAATCTGAAACATATCGCGTTTGTCAACTCTACAAAGTTTTTCGGAGTAGCCGTAAGAGGATCGCCATTTGATCCAACCTTAGGCTTGGCGTAGACCATATCTTCGACGGAGATATTTATTTTGGCCGTTGTGATTGAGTACGGTGGGGAGTCTTTCGTTTGAGCAGAACTGACGGTACCAGTGTTGACGGTAGAATCCATTTCTAGAGTAGGTGTGAGATATGTATACTATATATATATATTGTCAAAACAAACCACGACATACAAGTATATACTACTTATACATCGTCTTCAAAATCTTCGTCTTGAAAGTCTTCGTCGTCGTTAGTGTCATCGTGTACCGATTCGGTCCTGTCGTTAACACTGGGCACTATTTCCATAATTTTTATGCTTTTATTTAATATGTCGAGCGGATTGATGGCGGATCTACGTTTAGCCATCGCGACAGACATTATAGATCCCTCGCCTTGTTGTAAAGGGGCCGACTGTTTCTTGTTGACAGGTTTCAACTTGACCCCCTTGAGTATGCTTTCCAACAACTCGCTTCTAGGACTCACACCGACCGGCTGCTGTGAGTTTTTCGGTCTGTCGTTGACGGGATTCAACGATACACCCTGCCGTGTTTCATTCAAGAATTCGTCTCTTGGTAACGTCGACGGGTTTGTAGTATTCCCAACGTTAACGGTTGGCGTAGGCGGTATCAATGACGACGGTAGTGGCGGAGGAAGGGGTGGCGGTTCCGTATCGTTCGACACGGAAGACGCTGGCTCCTGCTGCTGCGGCCGTCGTATATCGGGGCCGTACAAGTTTGTCTTCATCAAACGTGTACTGCTGTCGTTGCCGTCGCCACTCAACGCCTTCAACGGATCCGACACGACTACGTTGTGCGGTCTCTGTAGTAACGTGTTGCGTACGATACTGGGCACAGTGGATCGTACATAGAACTCGTCCAGTTTAGCCCGTTTGGGTAACGAACTCAGATGCACATAGTCGTCGGGCGATGTCAACACCGGTTCGATAAACAAAGGAGGCGTCGGTTGTACGAACATATCGTCGTACACCAACCGCCGCTTGTTGTTCACGGCGTTTTTCCATGTACACACCCGTTCTTTGGCGTCTGCAACTGATTGGAGTTCTGGTCGGCTACAATACGTATGACCTCCAGTATTAGGCCCAACAGCGATACTAACGTTGTAATTATATGCATCCATAATAAAAACATTTTCGTTCAGTTCATTTATGATGACGCCCAGTTCCATCGACAGTACGGCCAGTCCATTACTACTTATAACCTCCAATTATACGCATCCGGAATAAAAACAGTTTCGTTCAGATGACGTCCACCAGTCCATTACTACTTATAGACTCTACATATATATTTCTAAAGAAAGTATAGGAAAAAGAAAAATATCAACCAACGAAGACTTGACAAATGTTTATTTACAAGCATACAGTCAAGACCGGTTATCGTTTTTCAACCGTACAATTATCAGAGGTTCACTATTTGGCACGTCATTGTATCTGTGTGTACAGACTATAATGCGACGCTTGTACAGCAGCGCTGGTCCCATGAGATAGGTAATTTCGTCGGTCGTCACGATCGGCAGCCCGACCGGCGCTAAAGTTCTATCGTTGTCGTTGAGCGCGTAGTAGAACAACGCTGGATCGTGTTCTCGCAAGTACTGCCAAGTCTGAAACATAAACGAGTTAGTATCGAGCCGACGACCGTGACTGTGACAACGCTAAAGAACGGACAGAGACCTGTGGATAAGCGTTGGCCAGTGTCGCCGCTCGAGCGCGAGCAGAATTCATCTTGCGTGTGCGTTTGCCACGGTCGGTAATCACAGTTTACTGTTGGCCGGATCGTGTCGCGGTCTTTAATATCTCCAGTACCCAGGCCTGCGTGCCGGTCGGTATGTTGTTTTTCGTCGTCGACATAGCTTTCGGGAACAACGCTTTGAGTGTTTTACGTTCCCACGTGGCGCTAGTGTATTTTATCTGTTGGCCTTTGCGCGCCACCGGACGGATCAAATGCTTGTTACAAAGCGCCACGTTGCCGAGACAATCGGTCAACACGTGTCGTTTGACCATGTCGCTGGCCGACCCGTACCTGGTGTACACGACCGACTCGGCGTCCAGTTCGGCGTACTTTAGGAATATCTTGCGCACAAAATTGTAATCATTTATAAGATCGCAATTGGCGACCGGCGTCAGATACACTGTGGCAGTGTTCGGCATAGCTTCCCAGAACTCGTTGTTACTGATCCCCACATCTGTACTCTTGTTGTAGCGAGTCTGCGTGTACAACGACAATTCTTTTACGGGTACTACGTGGTATTGTACTCCGTTCACGTAGGCCATAGAGCAGTCGGCCGAGTGGTGAGCGTGACAATCCCATCGAGTAGTAGGCGATCCTCTGTCAAATAGCGTTTCATACGTCTGACGAGCGTCACCACCACTACTACTACTACCACTATGGTCGACACCACCAGCAGACATTTCTGCGTGTTGTTGGAAAAGGAGCAGACTTACAGATTCGCGTTGCCCGATTCGTCGTACAGTCTCACCTTCTTGCACGCGACCAAACCGATCACTATAGTAACCAGACAACATACGACTCTAAATCCTGACGGTAATATAGTGGTGACAGACGAGTGTTTACCACCTGTGCCGGACGCTGTGTTGGCGACATACGTACGAGACTATTATTTATGGACGGTGCCCGACAACTCGTATCGCGCGGTCGACTGCAGAAACTGTGCGTACAGTGCTAGAGATATAGTGAACTTAATTTTAAAGTATAAAGTAGTGTACATTGTGAACTCACCTATAGACTCTTTGGTCGTGCTACAAAATGTCTACGCTAGCTGGACGAGCCAAGGCGGCGTTAACGCCGGAATGTAACCAATTATCGAAGAGCATCAAGTTGTCGGCGATAACGCTCATGGTAGTGATTGGGTTAGCGCTAATACTGTTAGTAGTGGCAATTATATACAATCATATGAAGAAGACCACGTCCACCGAGGAAGACAGCAAGAAGGACAAAATAATCAGCTACATGTCTATAGCGGCGACTGTAGTGATAGGCGTGGGTCTGCTCGCGTCAATGTGGCAGTACTCGATAGCCTCAAAAACGACTGCCGTCTGTTTAGCATCTAACTAGCGGTCTTTTTCACCACCCGACTTTATAGTGCTCCATCATTCTATTCGAAGCAACAGGACAGACTATAAAATATTATTGATAATTTATTATTTATTTCTATACACGCATGGCAAAAAACATACGGGATACACTACTATAAGGACAGACCGCTAGAGATACCGCCAGCAGTAAGAAGCCGACTCTCAGCTATGATAGACGCATAGTGTGAACCCACCTCTAGACTCTTTGTTAGTTACGTTAGCTGGACGAGCCAAGGCGGCGTATCGAAGAGTATCAAGTTGTCGGGGATGACGGGTATACTCACTGTAGTGATTAGGTTATCCTAATACTAGAGATACCGCCAGCAGCGAGAAGCAGACTCTCAGCTATGGCAGACGCACAAAAACCGATACAACATATGCTTAAAAAGGGAATAGAGTGGGAGAGTACTATAACTATACATATCGACAAGTGTGAATACGAAGCGGTGTTGGAAAAGGAAAATATTGCGAGTGATGTAATTTTAATTTCTTCCAACGGGTCTAGACTGTCTTCGCGCACTGTACAACGTAAAGTCGTGACCGAAAAGAAACACGTGTTGGGCTATTCGGACGGTCGTTTCTACCCGATACGCAGGACAAAGGCCACCGAAGAGACGACCAACATAGATCCTACACTGTCTATACAAAAAGCGGTGCACAGACTCATCGTGTACGACGACGAACACGATCGCTGCAAGTTGCGTCTGGCGTACAACAAGGAAGAGATTGAAGACGGCGTTCGCTACACGCTGACGTGTGAAGCTGAATATCCGCACACGTCAACGTACGACCAGATCGTAGAGTACGAACAGCGGTTGGTGCAGAAAATGTCACCTTACTTTAACCGCATTCAAGTGACACCCGACAAGTTGACATTGGGCGAGATATTCTCGTGTGTAGTGCCAAAAGTTCAAATGTGGAACTGTTTCAATCCACAGAAACGCTACTTGTGGGCATACAAGTGGAACGGCGTAAAGGCTAAGTTCATGTGTGTCAACGGCCACGCTTACATATGGCCAGACGCCAGTGAGATATACACAGAAGCCTATCGCGGTGATTTAACGTTTATGGAACGTATGTGTTTGCAGGTAGAACTGATGGACGATTACATAGTGATTGTTGAAGTCATCGCAGCCGCCTACTACGAGGAAATTTACACTACCGAGCC